>CM077115.1:74521459-76921459 GCA_039619475.1 Icerya purchasi | reverse complement strand
TCAAATAAGAGAAAATATTCTCAAAAACTGATATTCTCAAAAATTGATATTTTCAAATGAACTAAAATATTATGAAATAATTAAAAAATTGTCGTAAAAAGTAAATACGGTATCGCGATAAATAATGTATTGTTTTTCGCTTTCAAATATGTTATCTGTCTCGTTTGTTTTTTGAATTAAATAATTACTGATGAAATACTTCAGACAGCTGTTCTAACTCTTGGATTCGGTGCCGAAAAAAAAAAAAAAAAAAAGAAAAAAGAAGGGTAAAAAAAGAAATATCTTATTAGCAGTTCTTCAGTGATGTACTTCGCTCTTATCAGCTTGTGTCATATATTAAATGATATTAATTTTAATGTTTCAACTAACAGTGATGTTAACCTAGTAAATACATTTATTGATCCTCCGACATTTCTTAAATTTCTTTAAATGATCAACTAAAACCTACTTTTATCTATGCGATGATATTATTTTTTAATAATAACAACATATAACCTAATTCTCAGAATAAAAATATACCCATTAATCAAGAATTTGCTTTCATTCCAGTTAACCGCCATGGCTAGCACAAGTTAAACCGAAAGAAAAAAAAAAAAGAAAACAAGGAAAAATATTACAAGTAGCTCTTTTGAACATATAGAAAATAATATAACACGACAAACTAATAATAGTTTCGCTGCTTTAGCTGTAAGTGATTATATAAATAAAGGCAATAAAATAATCATACACAGCAGTTGTCGTGACCAAAATCCATCGCGCATAACAATCTATGGCGCGATGGAATCGAACATTTCTAAAATTGCTCGATTAAATTCCATGTGTGGTAAATCCATTAATCGCATCGCGTACAAATAGGACTAAACGATAGTTATCTATCATGCATTAATTAAATATTTATGTGACAAGAACATACGTATATAACACTTCACACATCAACTATGATCGGGAAGGAACTTTGAAGTTGTGATTAAATATCTATATTACTTAACTGATATAAATGATATCAAAATTATGCTTGAAGATTTAGACTTCAAAGAAAGAAATATAAAAATAGAATAAACAAGCAGCCGATGTTTTCATTTTTTGTTGACTTAAAATCACGAGATAATAATTCTGAAATATATAAAGTTAATGTTCATTGTGAAAATGACAGTTAAAATCACGGCGGCAACTAGAATAATGGCAGAGCAACGTAAATGGAGAAATCGTAGATACCATGAATGAGATAGTAAATCGGATTGCATAGATAAATAATGTGAGCAAGAATTACAAAAAGAGAATCTGTAAAACGAGTTCAGCAAGCTGAATTTAACTATATTGAGTAATTCGTGAGAAGAGAACCATCCAACTGAGTAGTCAGAGATAATAGCCAAACGAGCAAAACGTTCTTTCGTTCCTCGCAAATTACAGCATGACACCTAAAAAAAGTCCATGTAAAATATATAAGTGTAGAAGAGGAAAGGAATTAAAAATCGAATGTTTAGAACATTAGGATCAAAAGAAGGATGAGGGTGCGAAGAGGAAATACAGTCAAGAGGCACTTCTGCAATTATATATAAAAAAGAATGATCTGTGATGAGAAAGAGAGAAGGTAAACTCAACGGTCTGCAGTATAGTTACTGTCTCTGCATAATAGATGAAGTAAAACGAAGGAAATGTAAATAAGCCAGAATGATTAAGAGCTGGGATATATATAAAATGATGTTCTTACCTCATGAGCTGTTATAGAACCATCAGTATAAAAGTATGACTATCAAAGGACAACGCAATTACGCGATTAAATTCGCTGATTAATGAAGGATGAGACTTGCGTAACGAGACAAGGAAAGAAGGCTCGGAGAATGAATAATGCCAGAAAAACGAAAATAAAAAAGAGGGTATTTTTTGTAACAAAGGGGGAAAACCTAATAAAACGAACACCATTTTGCAAGGAATAGAAATATCGTTGTAGGAGAAACATCAATCTTATAAAAGGACTAAACTGGAATAACGATATTTCAATGGATAGGAAAACGTTTAATATTAACGATAAATTAAATCAGTCTTACAGGCAGACAAAGAACATTCACTTCTGCTGGGATTGAGGGTAGCTTTCAAAACACCAGGACATAAAATGAAGCCTTCTAGACTAAATCCAATTTAGAAAGGAGAAAGTGAAAAAAATTACCATTTAGGAAACCTCAATAATCAAGTTTACAGCGGATTATAAATGTATAAGGCATAAGGAATACAATAGGATCAACGCCCCATTTAGAAGAAAAGTCTTCAGGATGTTTAGACGTTTTAGTAAGGATCAACAAAGATAATTAATATGTTCAGAAAAGCGCAAACGACTATTAAGAAAAACTCCTAGATAACAGGAAGAAGTAACCAAAGGAATAAGTAAATTGCTGATGAAAATGTTAATTAATGCAGGAATGAACAAGCAGTAAGTGAAAATAATATGTGAAGATTTAAAAGGAAAGACGGATAAGTGAATTTTGGATAAGAAACTCTCGAAAAAAGATAAAGCACCTTGCATTCTACGGATACTTTAAGGATTTCAGGGACGGAAGAATAAAGTAGGATATCGTCGGCAAAGAGTAGGAGTTAAAAGGTAATGAGGTAATGAAAATAAAGCTAAAAGAATAAACGTTAAAGAGAGCAGGATTAAGACAATAGCCCTATTAAAAATCCATGAAAGATTCTTTGTTTGGTTGTAAGGAAAAGAGATCTTAGGAGAACAGTTCTATTCTGAAAGAAACTCTTCAATTAAGAAGTGAAGTGATTAGGAAGATTAATAAATAGCACTTTATTCCGAAGAATGAGAAGATATATGTTGTCAAAGGCACTACGAACATCAATGCTGCTATTTTTTTATTTATTTTTTTTTTTTGAATAAAAAAAAAGTAGATATGGGATAAGAAGAGGACAATACAATCGGAAGAGCCTCGGCCAAGACAGAAATCAAGCGTATTAGCGGAAAGAATATTGTTACATTCGAACCACCAAACTAAGATTTTGTTTAACATGGACTCAAACAGTTTTTTAAAACGGTTGGCCAAAGAAATACAACGGGCGGACAAGGAAACGCCATTTTTAAGAATAAAACGATAATAAAGAAATTCGGAAAAGGTCCGAAACGAAGAATATAGTAAAACATATTCAAAAGTCTCATAATAGTGATTAGGAAGATTCTAAGAAATGCTCAGAAGGATTAGGGATACAACAGGAAAGGTCTAATTCATCGCCGTTGACAACGTAAGGAGCTACAGAATAAATAAAGTAGAAAAGTCTATCTATTAAAAGATGAAAACACTGAACGATAGTTTGGACAGAGGATTTTAAACGATTTTGACTAATTTCCAAATATCAGACGGGGAAATAAATCTAAAAAAGGAAGAACAGAAACTAGCCCAGGATGTTTTTTTGCTATTTTCCAGAATAAATCTTGCTTTAGAATTAACTTATTTATGAGGTAAAAAAATTCGCTGGCAATGCATTAGTATGGAAAGTTCTAAAGGTAGATAGACTGATTTTGTAAGTCAACGAACAATGGACGTTTCACCATAGGAAAAAAACACAAATGCACCTACTGCCCCTACTTGGGCGGGTCAGAGGAGGGGGAAAAAAAGAGGATAATGCAGAAAATATTACTCGGAGAAAGTCTTCATACTGAGAAATATAATCAATAAAAATAAGTAATATAATCAGGGAACATATCATTTTTAATTTTTGGTTTATACTTTTTTTATTACATTAATTTAATATTTATTTTAAGTAGATAAATAACATTTTTAAAACTAATTTTAAATATTGTTAAAAAGTAATTGAAATATTGAACTTTAAACCTCACAAAGATGATTAAATAAGACTTCTCGCGGTAATGGCAAAAAATTAACAAATGAACGCTTTTGAAATTTAGAAATGAAATTAGAATTAAAATTTTGTCCGTTTTGAATATTCTTAAAAACAAAAAAATTATATAAATTATATTTGAATAAATGATTGCTTTATCGTAATTTAAATGAATTTAAATTTAAATTTCCCTCTTAGTAGTTCTGGCCATCTCCTTTTCCGAATAACCCCTCTTCTTATCCACCTCATTTTCCTTTCGTTCTACGTTTTTCCTTTTTGATGAGTAATCTCGTTCGCTACGGACAAGCCCGACGCAATAAAGAATAAAAATAAATAAATAAATAAAATTAAGTGATGATAAAGTTATACGTATAATCAAATAGTCAGCTACATATTTAATCAAAATTATGTGACTATCTTATAATTTGATTTAATATAATGACGAGCACCTACATAAAAAAATAAATAAACTTGAGCTGACGGTCATTACTGTTTCCTTCGAAATGACTTGAAAGTAACATTTTATTTAACAAATAAAAAATGAATATTATTTTTCTAAACTTGACAACGCTATAGATTTTTGTAGATCGCGCAACTGCAACCATAAAACCACGACCATCCGACTTAAAAATTAGTTCAATCTATTACATAATGCCGTATAAGAGAATGCAAAAATATTTACAAAATCTATTTTTTTATTTATTAAGTTTCCATTTTTTGAATTTTTTTGTAACTGAATAACTGAAAACTAAATTTTTTTATACATATTCACACAATCAATACTTTCTTTTCACCAAGATGCATCGTGATTAATTCACTTTTTTTATAATGTATAAAAACTATTCTTCCCACATATTTTACTTAAAATTTGTAAACTCTTTATACAGATATTTTTTTAATTATCCATAGAATTTTATATTTATCCAATCGCAATTATTAATTTAAAAAAGAAGAAATAGTAACGAGAGCTGCTACAACGAAAAGAAGTTTATTTTAATAAAATTGCCATGTAGAGTTGCCGATAAAAACATTTTATTCCCGTCTTTTTCTCTGCAATAGACATCAAAGATTGCTATTTGTCTGTACTTTTCTTTTCAGATCAGTTTTGTCTTTTGAATTTCGGACTACACTGAACTCAAGTTCATTTATCAAAAATAATAATAAATAAGTAAAACAGATCAAAAATATAACGAAAATCTTATCAAAATTTGTTTTGGGTGAACCGCCGCAGTGCAATAAATATTAATAACTCATTAAAATACAACTTGTAATTATAGCATATTGTAATGCGTACATTACAATTAGAAAAGAATATAAATATAAATAAATAAAGAAAAAAGTTAGTAATAGAAATCGAGTGTGTATCGAGAGTGTTAATGCGAGTGAATGAAAACCAGTTGTTGGCTGGGATTGTCAAATCCTGATTGAGTCTGCCTTCGAGGAATGCGCGCGGTGATTTGTAAAAAAAACCGCGAATAGGCACATCAGTTGCGAGAGAGGAGATATAGAACGAATGAAAAAAAGTTAGTTTTTGTAAGACCGAAAAAAGGGAGATCAGTTGAAGTTCAGCAACGGTAGAAGAGACCGATCCCTTTTCTATTAGCTCAATCGTTCCGGTATTTTAGTCATAGAAAAATTTCGAACAAAGTAACGAAACGAAGTTAAATCGAAATTATATTTAAAAAATCGATGATCGCGTCTCCTCCCCTCGTATAAACGGAATCCAGTCAAAGCACCAACATGCACCAGCCAACCAGCAGGAAGTTCGATCACCCAGCCGCAGAAACCGAGTGTGATACGTATTGTTTTGCTTTTATTTTGTTTAATTAATCATTGTAATATTTATATAGTATTTATTATCTTTGTTATCTTTTTCACAGTCGATCGATCTAGAAAAATCGATGTAGGGATATTTCGGAATATAAAATTTAAATACGATCATCTGTCTCAATACAAACGAAATAATACCAATTGTTTAAACCTCGAGCCATAATAATCTCTATAACAATTTAGACAAAAGTTAACAATTGAAATCCACGGATATCGAAAGATATCGTGGTTGGCATCCCTGAGGACATTAAGATAAAATTAAATCGTTTCGATATTTTTATATATTTAAAGTTACATATTTCTACATATTTATATTAACAGTTGTTTGTTTTTTTTTTTTTTTTGTTTTTATTTATAGTTTGTTTAAATGTTGTATGTGCAGTACTATTTATAAATAAATAAATTATATAATACATATACATGTGTATATAAAAATAGTTTTGTAACTGCTCTCTCCAAATTTTAGTTTAGATATAATAAACATTTTATTTAATTTGTGATCAAAAATTTGAGATCATGTTTTTACTAAAACGAAACACGTAGTCGTATCAGACTTTACCACTATCGAAAGACAAATCCATGTCACAATGTTCTTCTGTACAAAAAAGTACAGAGATACTAGTTCAATTTTTTTTCTTTTCATACTAAATTTCTCTCTTCTTCTCCAATAATTAGTGAATTCAACCATAAAATCACTCCGCTATTTCAGAACCATACTCTCGTTTTTACTTATGCATCTAAAACAACCCACGATGTTGACGGATTAATTTATATTTATAAAGCATCCAGTTTTACTCAAATAACCTTCATTCTGTTTTATTTACTAGGTTGAGTTACTGACAGTTTTATATGGCATCGAATTTATTTCTTCCAATATTAACGGCAAGTTTCTTTTAATAACAAATTGCAAAAGTGTTCTCGATTGTATCTTCTCTCCACGTGTTTTTTTTTCTCTTCCGATCCCATTATTTTCCGCATACGATCCCTATGTTCTATTTTGTTCTCCATTTATTCAAACAGATTGTCCTTGGGTTCTAAGAAACTCTAAAATTAAGGAGGAATAAAGTATCTTGCTCACTCGGCTATTATCTCAGGGCGTGAATTATTAAACATTGTCAAGAGGATTTGGTTCGCAAATATGGATTTACTTTACAATCCTTCCTGTTCAAATCTTTACTCACACTACTTATATCTGTTCAACATTACCCCTACACTACGCGTCATTCATGATTTTCAGACTTTCTGCATCTTCGTCGTCCTACTTTTTCTTTTCGACGCTTTCGTCCTGGCTACACCCAGCTCCCTGATGTTCGTTATCGTTTCTTATTGCACCTTCTTCTCTATTTCCTTTCTACCTCGATGTAAACCATCTTTTCTTTGAACGCTCATTTTCATTTTTCTTTCTGAAAGGCAAAGTTTGTAGTCAAATTCTCGCTCCGTTCACTGTTCGCCTTCATTTGAAAACCATTTGCCTTTCTCCTTTCTTTCTTCTCCTTCTTATCGTTCCCTTTTCTTTTATTATCTGAATTATATAATTCCCCTAGCGCATGTCAAATAAGTTATCCCCGGTGCTAATGAACCGATAAAATAAAAATTAAAGAAAGTATATGTACACACATAATGCATCGCGATATTATTAATGTTAAAAATGATTTGATAAAAAAGTGCGTGTACTCTACCGACCAGTTATTGTTCACCCTCAATATTCAACAGATCAAACCCAGATTACTACTATTCTAAAATGACCGAATATTAAACAATTTTCTAACCAAAATTGAAATTAACATAAAACTTATTATAGCACGTTTATAGCATAAAGTGTCACGTTTACTTACTTGACATTCACCAAATTGAGTTTTTGAATCAGTTTCTAAATTCCATATATTCTCTTGAAATTCATAGTAATTAAGTAAATATGATTTGTAGGTTAATTTATCTCTACATAAACTTTCACGAGATTCTAAGTAGTTAGTCAACAACTGATACAACTTTTGTTGCACTACTTTACCGCTTTTAACTTCATTTTCGATAAATTCATTTACAAATATTTCGTAATTGTATAATTCTTGGTTGCAATATAACGAAACAAAATCGCTTTCAGTGAATGGTTTCAATTCATTCTCTTTTGGCAATAAAAAATGATCACGTGCGACTAATCCGTGAGACATTTCATCCGTTTGAGATCCGATATTATAATTATACGGCGCAGTTGAAATATTTCCTGAATCGTATTGTTTTCCATCCGTTACACTGCAACCCTCATTTTTGGTGTTCAAATTATTTTTTAAGCCGTCATTCCTTGCAAGCAAATCCGAGTCAGTTGGAAATAAATTCATATCAACAACATTATCAGACAGCATGTTATCAGTGTTGCGTAAAGCTACATTACTGATACCAGTCGATAAGTCGTCTGTTTCATGAGTTTCCTTCAAGTTTGTATTGTAATTATTATCTATGTTAAATATTTCATCTGTTTCTTTACACGAAATAACGTCAGCCACCACGCTCGTATTTGTATACGTTAATGAATTCTCAAATGACGATGATTCGACATCGGAATTTGTAAATTCACTGTCAAAACTAATAGTTCTCTCCGATCTCTCTCGATCTGGAAAACAATAATCCCCAATTAAACTGTCCACTTCCGTAAATGAACCTACAACATCTGGCTCATCTTCCGATACTGACTTTTTCTTCGCTTTTATCTGAAACAATTATTTCGAGCATGACTAATCACAACAAAATGGCATATAAAAATATGTGTTCACTAATCAAGTCAATTAAAAAAAGAAACTACACTAACTTTCACAATGTACGGCTTATAATTTTATTCGTGTTTTTTTTTTTTTTTTTTGAAAACTTTAATCTATTCGCAATAAGAAACAGACATAAATATAATCTCATTTTACATATTAAATAATGTTTTTGTTTTACCTATAACTGCATCTATCAATTATCACTTCCAAATAATACAAAATCATCACTTCAATTAACTTTATGAAGTATAATCCGAACACAGTAACATAAAGACTATAATGAAAATAATCCACAGAAAAAGTAAAATATTTCACATTACTTCAGGATCTTCTTTACTTCTACGTTTAAAATTATTACAATGAACTGTTGGAAATTTCCAAATGACTTATTCAGAATTACTACTTTCCATAAGTAGCTCAGATTCAGAATTTTAATTCCACTAAGATATATATAAAGATTTTTTTTCATTCTTAGGTACTATCATATAGCCACGATTTTTTAAAATTACACTAATATTCTTGTTTACAAATTTTTACAACACCCTTATAAATTAATTTCTATAGATATCGAGTAAATTTCATTTAAATGTGAACAACTTGCACATAAAAAATATAACAATAAGAATAGAGAATTATATAATACTAAATACGATGGTAAAAACTAAAATCTTGTAATCTAAGCCGTAGCATTGCAGTTAATTTTACAAAAATAATAACGGGGAATAAAATTTAATTTCTAAAAAATTCATTAAATTTTCCTTTTTCCTTTTTAATATAAATATATTTATATTTTGTGTAAAAAAAAGCACACTATTCAATTTGTTAGTTAATACTTTAAACACACGCGAAACTATTAAAGGATCAACTTTATTTTTAAACATATTTTATATATTACCATTTCCATCGTGATATAAATGAAAACATCCCCTATGTTTAAGATAGTAACTATACAGCTAAAATAACTGCAGCCATGAGATTCTATAATATCTGCAAAATATTTCACAAGTATACACGCATTTTACGTTGATCATAATTTTATCAAAGAAGGTTTTCAATCAAAATAAATAAACACGACAATCAGTGTAGATATACAATAAACACCAAATTATAATGCATACAAATTTCGAAAAGTTCATCAAAGAACATTGAACTTAAATAATATAATTAGTATTACATTTACAAATTTTTGAAAAATATACCGTTTCTAATAAATTTTTATAATTTTTTTAATGTTTTAAAATTAAAGACATAAATTGGCTTTGAATTTTTAACTGTAAGGTTTATAAAAAAAAAAATAATATTAATAAAATAGTTTTAAATTCTAAAAAGGAATTTTCGACAATATTAGCATTGGAGTAAATAAAATTTCTGAATTTTTTTTTTTTTAATTTTTTAAAATTACTATTAATTTAAGTACTAAACTTATTTGAACGTTTTACACTCAGTGCGTAGAAAGTAATAGTTTAATATGTTACATATCTTTTCTTTTTTTTGATTATAAGAAATACTTAAATAATTTACGATAAATGAAATCACAACTACAAACAAAAATATCGTATTTATACAGTAAAAAGTTATAAAGTCTTTGTTTTGTTTTTCTGTTTTCCACGTTCATAGGTTAAAATATGTTTCGTTGTTATCTACTGTGTTAGTAGTTATATACGGTGACACGGGTTTTAATTGATGTTCGCTTATTATAATTAAAAAACATTTTCAGTGGATCTATAAATTAAAACACTCTGTTTGTATTGTAATTTTTGTTGTAATTGTGTTATAATTTTGCATTTGTGTACATTCAGCTGATCGAAAAATGGATGAAGAATACGATGCAGTTGTTTTAGGAACTGGATTAAAAGAATGTATTATAAGCGGTATGCTTTCGGTTTCTGGAAAGAAAGTTTTACATATTGATCGCAATAAGTATTATGGCGGAGAATCTGCGTCTCTTACACCTCTTCAAGAACTATTTTATCACTTTAATGCTCCCGAACCGGACGAATCGATATACGGTCGCGGAAGAGACTGGAATGTGGATTTAATTCCGAAATTTCTGATGGCAAGTGGTAGTTTGGTAAAATTATTGATTAAAACCGGAGTGACTAGGTATCTGGAATTTAAATGCATCGAAGGTAGTTACGTTTATAAATCTGGAAAAATTTATAAAGTTCCGGTAGATCAGAAAGAAGCATTGTCCTCAGATCTAATGGGTATGTTTGAAAAAAGACGATTTAGAAATTTCTTAATATTTGTACAAGATTTTGATGAAAACGATCCAAAAACCTGGAAAGATATTGACCCAAAACGAACCACCATATTAGAGTTGTATGAAAAATTTGGTCTCGATAAAAATACTCAAGATTTCACCGGTCACGCATTAGCTCTGTATAGAGACGACGAATATTTAAATCATCTCGCCACGGAAACAATTGCTAAAATAAAGTTATACAGTGATTCTCTGGCTAGATACGGAAAATCACCATATTTATATCCTATGTATGGGTTAGGAGAACTACCGCAAGCATTTGCACGATTAAGCGCTATTTATGGCGGTACGTATATGTTAGATAAGCCCGTAGATGAAATTGTATATGAAAATAATCAATTAGTTGGAGTCAGATCCGGTAATGAAATAGTAAAATGCAAACAAGTCTATTGCGATCCGTCGTATGCTATGGATAGAGTAAAAAAAGTAGGTCAGGTTATTAGATGTATATGCTTATTAGATCATCCAATTCCTAATATAAAAGATGCACTTTCAAGTCAAATCATAATACCGCAGAAGCAGGTTGGTCGCAAATCGGATATATACGTTTCTCAAGTCAGTTCTACTCATTCAGTTGCTGCTAAAGGTTGGTTCATTGCAATGGTTTCTACTACTGTTGAATCAGATAATCCAGAAGAAGAAGTGAGACCCGGATTAGCATTGTTAGGGCCGATTAAGCAAAAGTTTGTTACTGTTTCTGATTACTACGAACCTACTGATGATGGTAAGCAGTCGCAAATATTTATTTCCACATCCTACGATGCAACAACGCATTTTGAAACTACTTGTTTAGATGTATTAGACATTTTTAAACGTGGTACAGGAGAAGATTTTGATTATTCAAAAGTTATTCTCGATAACGGTGATGAGGAACAATAAATAATTGATGTATCTCGAAAGAAAAATTTAACAACGTTGTTTCTTTAAAGCAAGTACGTATTAGCTATAAACGTGAATTATTTATAAACTATGTGAAATTCGGAATTAGAAAATTTTTCTTTTATCGCATATATATTTACAATTTAAATGTATTTTTAATATATTTATAATTTATATATTGCAATGCATTTCATTTCGGTAAAACTAAAGTTATTAATATATTTGCAATCTGGTTTATTTCAATTTATAAACTCGCTGTGCATAATCGAAATATTAAAAGATGTCTAAATATTTCAAAATTATTTAATCAAAAAAGTTAAATAATCACATATGAATTTTAACATAGCACAATTTTTTTTGTAATAATTATAATGCACATAGAATTATCACTTTCTGGCTCTATATTACATAGTTTATATCAATGTTTGACTGTTAAATTAAAAAATAAACTCATATTCGTTTTGCTTAATTTATATTTATAAATTATTATTCATTTATGTCTATATATATATATATATATACATAACACACATAAACTTTTTTTTTGTTTATAATTAATGAGTGCTTCCATACAAGGTATGCACCGGTTATTCCAAGTTACAATAAAAGTGACAAGTGAAAAAATTTAGTCACTATGTCTTAATTGTAAATACCGGTATATGCTATTCAGTTCATATTTATTAAGTTAAATAAAATTAACCATATTTTGCTGTTTTTATGTGCGGCAACTTATCAATATTTTCATTCCTTCTATGGTTATTGTTATTGTTGTTTTAAGAATAAAAATTCTTGCTTAAATGTTTTGTTTTAGTTTCAGTTATTTTTTATATTACAAAAAAAAATTAAATACGTATCAACAAGAGATTCAAATAATCGAAATACGTGAACATAATGTTTTAATATTTAGAAAACCCGAAATTAAAAATAAAAATAAATTAATAATTAAGGTAGTTTTTTTTTTTTTGTTTTTTTTTGCGGTACTCATTAATTCAATAATTTTTGCACATTACATAAATATTTTTAGAAAAGAGAGAACATAAAACTAAAGTCTGATAAGTATAAATCTGTAAGTGCGAAAAAAAATTGATTGCGTTACTGTATTTTTTATTAAAAATTTTTAAGGAAATTTATCTCAGATCAAGTAATAAAAAAAGTCATTTGTATTTACTAATTTTTATTAATTAACATATTATACTTTCTTGATAAATTATAAAATTAACTTTCAAATCACCAACACATTTTCAATGGGGCTAATAATTTAAAACTGGCTTTATTTATTTCTTCTAATTTGTATTTTTATGTTAATACGAGAATTATTGGTCTTTTTTTTTTTTTTCTTAATTTTTTATCTTAATAGTCAGATGAAATTTTCTTTATTTTTCTTAAAATTCAAATGCTAATCTTACAACTACTTCATACTATACATTGTTTCTAATAATGAACAGCGCAATCTTGTTCGAAACCTTAGGGTTTAATATAGAATGTTTTGACGTGGACTCTATAAAAAATATGCCTACACGGTTACTATTTGTTTATAAAAAATTTGAAATTCTCAGGCCGGTTATAGAAGGAACAACGGTTCAGCTTTTCGTATTTCAGACTACTCCGAACTGCTGTATCAAAAATAGGATAGCATTATAAATCCCTAACTTTATTAGTGAAGATGACGATTTGAACAAAATTTAGGTGGAAATTAAACTTATTCAAAATAAAAATTTTAATGCCGAAATTCCATTATGTATGAGTTTTTATACAGACAATCACCTGATCGATTAAAATATTTTCTGTACTTATATCACTTCCTTCGTGTTTCTGTTCGCTTATTTTTAATTAATATTACGTTATTGTACTCGATATCTGTAAACGTTACAAAAATATTGTAAGAAAAACAGATATACTTAAAATAACATATTGATATGTTTAGCAGCAACTACATTTTCTGGATAGTGCAATGTTATAAGTTTGTAATACCTAAAAAATGAAGTATTTGCTTCAAAACATATTGGTGTGCTATTTTTAATATTTGCAATATTACTATTTTTATTCAAATAACAATATAACAATTATTATTGTTAATAACATTATAAAAAATTTTACTTCCTGTACAGGTTCGCTTTTAGAACTTCAGATTCGTATTTGATTGTTGAAAAAGAAACAAAGTTTGACTTGAATAATAGTTTCCATCAATGCCACTGATGCTACTGCCTTCAATAAAATTACAACTTTCACCGATTATTTTTAAAACATATCTTACATATTACCAGTATTGAGCTTTGCCGTCTGAAATCTTAATTAAGTACGGCATTGCATGTTAATGATGAGTTGTGAGTAATATTTAAACCATGTTATCATACACACAGTCAACCTCAAACTACAAATTTTTGACCCGTTCTGGTTAAACAATCGAGTGCAATTTCATTTGTGTTATTGTAGTAAATTATTGTGCGTAATAAGTCCTTCACTTTTTTAAAGTTTAGCTGCTGATATTCAGCACATTTATTTATCATTCCACTAATAGAAGTACTTTATATATTTAAATGTTTAAGTATAATTTTCTTTTAAATACAAAATTTATAACGTTTAAATATTTCACTTGGTTCAAATTCTATGGTTATCAATAAAATACTTCCAGCATTTATTTATGTGTATGTATGCGTGGATAGATGGGCGTTATTTCGCTATCCTGAACCTTTAGGTTATATTTTTCTGTGAGTATTACGGAGCAGTCGGTTTTAATCAACTATGTCACTTTTTAATTTACAGTTTGGGTAGCAATTTCTAATTACCATCTACTAATGATACGTTATGTCACAACTTCCTGATTTCATCAACAACTTTCATAAAATTCATTTATTAGTAAAGAATCTTTTAACATCCAGTTTGTTAATTATAGAATATAGTAAGCTATAACAAATACAAATATAACAAACAAATTTAAGAATAAAATGATTTGCTTACTTAAAAATGTTTTCGGGTATAACCTATCATCAGCTAAAAACACAGCTCAATATATGTGATCAGAAACAAATTCTAAATCACACGGAGGTCAAATAGGAAAAAAAAAACGGTTTATATAGTTTAAATCAACAATTTAAAGTCGATATATCATAATTTGACCTCGGTGTGATTTAGAATTTACTTCTGATCACATATATTGAGTTGTGTTTTTAGCTAATGATAGGTTATACCCGAAAACATTTCTAAGTAAGCAAATCATTTTATTCTTAAATTTGTTTGTTATATTTGTATTTGTTATAGCTTATTATATTCTATAATTAACAAACAGGATGTTAAAAGATTCTTTACTAATAAATGAAGAACGCGAAACATACATCTTTTAAATTAATATCTGCATCGAACAATATGTATACATATATATACCATAAATATGAAAGTAAAATTGTACGTTTTCAGTTGAAAAAATTTACTACAGCAGTTGATTTTAATGAGAAGATAAGTGTAACAGTAACAAAAGAAAGTAATGGTTGAAGAAAATTTTTTTTTTTCAATGAGTTTGATAAACGGCCTTTTGCAATTAAAATACTTTGGCGGATGCAACAACCACAGCAGTTAACGATCTTTTCAATTTTTTATGGCGTTTTAGTTTTCAAATTAATTTTATTTGACATTTTATTAACTTCGAAATTTAAAAAATAATAAAAGCCAAAACGAATTAAAAGAAAGTATTTCTTCTTTAAGTAATTCAAAAGCCCTATTCACTTCAGTAACGAAGCAGAGTAGATAAGAAATAAATAAGTTACACATTATAAGTGTACGTGTATTAAGATATTTTTTTCAATTCTATGAGACCTAAGAAAAAGTGCCTCATTTTTACTTATAATTATTAATTCTACGAGTAATTTTAATAATTTATGATAAATAAATGTTACCTATTTTTGTGAAGGTTCTTAAGTATTACAGTAGTAAGCTGATTATGTACATTATGTATCTTCACTTAGTAAATCGGTTAAAGTTTTTTTTTTACTGCTGGATTAGACTTCACATACTTTTTACCTGGACGTGATACTAATAGCAAAACAAAGACGGAGTCTATTTGACGAGAATCTTCTGATAAAAAGGTAATTCGTGTTGCTCCGATTATGCAGTGCAAAAGAAGAATCAGTAAAAAAATTTTGATGTATTTCGTAATAAAACAGTTAAATATAAAAATTCAAAAATATAAATATTCTGACCGGACTTCTTGTAAACCAAAGTGGCCGGTAAACAAAAATAATTATACGGTTGAACAGCGCGTAAAAAAGCAAATATAATGTGCAAACATCCGCCGTAAGCAACATAAAACGACAAGAGACAAAATATTCATACAATTAACGGTGAATAAGAAAGAGGTGGCATTCGATCAAACGCATATATAATAGTTAAGAAAAACCCAGACTAAAGCAATAGCTTTTAAAACCCTTCCCCGATAAATATTTATTTCCTGCGATTTAATGTTCTATATAATTAAAATTACTTCCAAATGTGTATTTATTAGAGTACTTTTACACCAATCGCAATTATTCATTCCAGTACATTTTTGCTACCACTACTACGTTATAATTGTCCAAAGTTAAAATAAATTTTGTTTTATCTGGAATTTATATATATATGGATATATACAGGGTAGCCACCCAACCGGGAAAAAGCCAGAAATTTTGTTGCAAACCCAAGAAAAAAGTAAAAATAGCCAAAAACGATATTTTTAATAAAAAAAAATCATTTGAAGCGAAAAATGAATGCATTTTTTAATGTACTCTACTCGAAATAAATTACGAAATTCTGTTTTATTTAAATATACCAATAATAACGGGAAAAAAAAAAAAATCCACCAATTCTAGTAATCAGGAAATCGGGTGGAAAAACCGGGAATTTAAAAATTATATTTGAGTGGCTACCATGATACATACATATGCGTGTGTGTGTGCGCGCATGTTATAGTGAACATTTTTTTAAATCTTTAATTTTATCCTACCTTTTTAAATTTGTACACCCTTCACAAAATATTCACTGGAGTCAACTCCGTGACATTTCAGTAGGTCCCATAGCTTTTATCATTGTAATTATCTGTTTTTTACTCATTTACCATTTTAATCACACCATTCTCTTATAAATAGCCCGTTTGCTTACTGATTAGCTGTTTTCCGCAGCTTCACCAACGGATTAATATAATTCTTTAATTTTTTTCCCTTTTTTTTTGTGGAGAATTCTGTGTTTTTATTAAAGATTTATTTATTCTATTTAGTTTTTCTTTCTTTTGTGAATATTACTAATACAATAATTAAAACAAATCTTAATACATTCTACAACAGCAAACCGTGGTAGAAGGCATAGGTTTAAGATCTGAAAGTAAATAATATTTCCGATATAGAAAATATTAAAATTCCCGTTGCAGGATTCTTTATCAATTTCTCTGCAACTTTAATATATTTTACTGTAGAAATTACTATTACAGTGTATAATAATTACTAAATTGTATATTAAAATATCTAAGAAAAATTAAAGAATATTATTATAAAAAATTATTTGTAACACAACATTTTTGCGTAATTAATATTTGTAATTGAGCAATAATTCAATAATATGTCTTCGTTACAAAGCTGCTTCCTGCGGCTTCATCTTCTTTATTTATTAGAGTCAACTGAACTCTATATCTGAAAATATACATTGCTTTCATCACTACAATCGTTTGGTTTTTACTCCTTCTTGACCACTCCATTTTCCTTATACCATATTCAATTATTTTATAATCTGTCTATCTATATTTCCCCTTGATCCTTGAACTTCATACGTGTGAAAAACGTTTTTTTTCTAATTTTTGGTTTTTAATTGGTATATTTAGGTAAAGATTCTTGCTCTCTTTGGGAAACATGTTTATCATCGTTCAAAGTAAAATGGTTTTTACATTTCATGTTCAGACGAAAATTATCGGTCTTGCTATGACCAGCCTACCGTGATCTAACAATGAGTTTCGCTAAACTAAACAGCACATACAGCCATCATTGTGGCGGGAGCGTGTTATCCACATGGTGATCTCTCAAAATTACACATTTAAGAGAACATCTTCACTCCCCCCCCCCCCGAGCATTTTATTAAAATTAATTTATTACCACAACAGTAAATTACCAGTAGTTGAATAAG
Source organism: Icerya purchasi (assembly GCA_039619475.1). Taxonomy (NCBI): domain Eukaryota; kingdom Metazoa; phylum Arthropoda; class Insecta; order Hemiptera; family Monophlebidae; genus Icerya; species Icerya purchasi. The sequence goes on along the minus strand of CM077115.1, from coordinate 76,903,756 downwards.
GCTTCCAAATTTTAGTATAAATAAAATTCCAGATAGTAATTATTAAAATTCTGTTGCAGGATTTTCTATTTCTCCGTAAAAACTAATAAAAAATACTACTGTTTTATTTAAATCTCCGCGCTGGATACAGCAGCTGGACTGGGAGCGCGATTGTCGTGGAAGTTTAATGATTTCAGTAACGCAAAACTGTAGTTGTTCATTTTTTTTGAAATGTTAAAATTTCAAGAATTACGTTTTAAATTTCCCTTTTTTTAATTACTGCCCCGTTTTTTTTTGTTTTGGAACAGAAATGCGTTTTTTTTTTCTTTTTCTTTTTTTTCTTTTTTTTTTTTTTTTGAGTTTAATAGTAATGAAAAATGGGATATGAGGAAACTAAAGTAATATCAAAGTTCTACTTAAACGGTATAACATACTTTCTAGTGTGTGAAACTTGTGTACAGCTTCCTATACGGTAGCCGTGACTATAGCGATGTAGCAGAACTTTATTATGTAACGATAATTAGGTGTAAAAACCCGTTTTCTAAAGTACGATCCAAATTACTCGGATAGAAAACTTTCAAGGTACCATTCTCGACTGCTGATGTGTTAAAATTTCAAACTATGTAACTTTGAGAGAAAATCAAACTCCTTATTTAACTTGTAATAAACCTAACCACGTCTCTGTAGTTATACAGTCAAGCTACCGACAGGATATTAACTCGGAATCTATTCCTGCTAAAGAGTTTTTTAACCATGTTTACCTGTTCCGCAATAAACTGCACTTTTTGATTTCGATACTGTTCATTTAATATGCACAGTCATGTTTACCTGATTCCGCAATATTCGATTTATAATCATTAAAAGCATCTGATTTCCTTCAATCTGCTAACTAGCCTTATTAAAATGTTTCAGGATATCATTCCTCAGAAACCAAGGTGGAATTTCAGAGGCGACAGAGATTTTAGCTCGTACAGAGCATCTTGCTTGAGAAAGGCTTTTCTCAGTTATTGAATTTGACTTCAGTTAAGAAGACTTATTAGCGTGTTGAGAGCGACAAAGAATTATATATTCTCGGAAATTTAAAAAGAATAACTGGAATATTTAGAATTCTGAAGAAATACGCTTAAAAAACACCGAGTTTTAAGAGGGTATTCTGGTCTAGAATTTTGAAAAATTCAATTTTTTTTTGCGTATTTTTCAATTTTGGATTATTAAGAATATCCCCTCGCAAAAAAAAAAAAATTAATTCCAATAGTTTACGGAGTTACACCTATTTTAGTGACGCAGCAACTAAACTCGTCATGTCGGAGTTGACCATTTTTAGTATAATAACATTATATAAATGTATAAATATAGGTAATTATAAACTCGTAAAAATCGATTAACCGAAGGTCGTAGTAATGTATTTTTTTTTTTTTTGAAGAAAACCTTTTCGCGTTTATTAGTCAATTCTGCTCGATTTAGCGTCAATCTTTAAGAAACGTAAATATGCGTAACGGTTTGAAAATAAATCGTTTTGAATATTAACTTTAATTTTTGTGTATAAAATGTAAGACGGATTCGGTACATGTAGCGTTATCTTTTGGCGATGTTCGAGCTAGAAACTATTCCCTTATATTTCATTAATTCACGATCTCTCAAACATCGATCTAATTTGCCATCGCTATATGGTTCCGTGAAGGATGCTTACTCGGCTAAAACCGAAAATCCCCGTGCACGTTCGTAAGAACAGTCACATCGGATAGAGACTGCGTTGGGGTCTGAGTGGTAGTAGTCGAAAGCTAAAACAGTATAAAATGTGTATCCGTACGTGTGCCGAGTAACGTCCAGTTCAGGGAAAATTATAAAAATCCCGTTAAAATCAGATATACATGCAGGAACACGGGCAATTGAAATCGCAAATTATAAAGCTGTTTGCATTTTCGATAAAGGCTTCTTACCAATTTTAAAAATGATCAATGCCAGGGTAATTACTATTGGTACCGAAGCTTATGCGTTCACCACTAAACGGGACAATAGTCGAATTGAGCGCTCCGAGTAATGGTCTTTTGAAGCTTTTAAAAAAGCTAGAACTGCTCGAAACTCAGAACGAGCTTTCGAAAATATTTTGAAGTCGAAGAAGGCACACTCTGTGGAATCGCCGATTAACAAAATGTAACTATAACATACCATTCTATAACTTATAACTACTGCGGATGCCTAATAATTGCTCAAAACTTAAAACGCGTTTTTCTCAAAACTACTTTTTCAACATAGGGTTAACATGATATCTCAAGTTCTATTCAACCATTCTACTTCAAATTTTGTACCAGCCTTCAATATAAAACCTTATATCGCCCCTACCACTTTTGTGTCAAAATTATGTTTTTTACTGTTTTAAAGAATTAAAAATTATTAAAAAAAGGTCAAAAAAATGTACTTTTTTTCTTCAAACTGCCGCCATTTTGTGGGCGAAAAAAAACCGTTTTCTCCTAGGTAGAGGCTATAACAACATTCTTACTGATTAAGAATCTATTTTTAAATTTTATTTTAGATGATCAGAAGGGCTGTAATCGTGCCAACCAGAATAGGGGAAAGTTGTATAAAACCGGGTAGGCGAGTCAAACCGGGTACCTCATCATTTCCATAACTACAGGCGACATCAACGGACTTTATAGTGAATTACGTAGCTCCTAACGCAATAATAGTCTGTAACCGTCGTGTGTTTTTGTGTCTTGGAATGATTTTTATTGAAAATCGGTGAAATATCGATTTTTGTATTGATTTTAAGTACAATGAATCGCATTTGACTTTACACAACATACAGTTATGAGTATTTCATTGATTATGCATAATATAAAGAACATTTCTATGGTTTATTCAATTGTTTATGTTGAGTCATCACCGAGTGACACCATTTTGTTTGATAATGATCTGTTCGGGGTAAAATCGGGTACCAAGATGTGGGACAGTACCGGGTAGTACCCGGTTTTACCCCTTATTATTTTTTAAAGTTATAATATTAATCAAAAGAAAAATTATGCATATTGAAACGGATTCGGCCGCCATGACGTTATATTTCTCACACTGTCCGAATTAAAAAATGATAATGATGATTTTCTAAATTCCATTTTTTCGTTTTTTTTGACAATTTCTCGGGCTTCTTCGGGCAGCGTGCAACGTCGCGTTCTCCGGCAAGAACGCTAAATCGACAAATTCGTGAGAAATTCGGTTGTGTACGGCGCCAGAGTGGCGTGCGTTACTGATAAGAGCGGATAGTTCGATTTGGCGTTGTGTTTGTCGTTCAATTCTGTTAGACTTAGAATTTCAAAAACCATCTCCCGCGTCACATATTCGGATCCACCCGGGCTTGTCGGTAGAAGTTGCAGCTCAACAGTATACAGCTACAGGCGATGGAATCCTACCAAACTCCTCAAGAGACGATGTAGTCCAACAATCTACACCCACAGATGATGGATTCCAGCCAAGCTCTACAAGAGAGGATGTAATACAACAATTTGCACCTATAGATGAAGGAATCCAAATAAGCTCATCGAGAAAAACTGTCCAACGATCTGCAACCACAGTTGAGGAACTCCGATCGCCTCCATCTACTGAAAATATTTTTATAAATATGCATATATATATGTGTGTGTGTGTGTGTGTGTTGCCATGAAATATATTTATTTATAAATGGTACATTAAAGCCTATAGTCAATTACCATATATGCAAGATTTGAACACTACAATAAAAACAAATCAAAAATAGTCGTTTCCATAGAATTCATACAAATTTCCATTTTATTTTCTTTTGTCAAAAATTGAAAAGAAATAAGTTTATTCTGAATTTCGGTCCATTTCTTTCAAGCAGTTGTTTCGCAGATTTTTAGGGGGAGAGGATTTGAACCCCTGAACACCCCTCAGAAATGGCCTTGTCTGCAAGCAAAAATTTAATTTCACACAATATTTTTGTTCCTTGAAAGATGCTTAAGAAACCGTCATTGAAGAAAAAAAAAAATCAAAGATGAAAAAAGTTGGTTGAATAAATTACTTCAAACTATTCACCAAACCAAGTAATCATTTTTGTACGGCCTGTAAATAGTTTTATTTAGTATCTAATAATTACAGTTAGAAATATACATTTTGCAATAATCAAATTACAGATAATATAACACAATTCTCAAGTTTTATCAAACTAACAATAACATAAGCAACAATGACGTCATTGTTTAGTACAGCTGATCTTGCCTTCAGGCGATGCTTTTGTAATAAACCGGTTTTCTTTCCTTCAGGCTATTTAGTAAAGCAGGCGGAGAACAGTCTTGTGTGAAATGATGTATAAGAGGGGGTGGTATGGACGTTTACTTTAAACAAACCGCTTTGTTATTTCTATTTGTTAATATAAAATAAAGGTAATGAACTTCAGTGATATTTATAATTGTTAGTGGTTTGACGATACCCGATTTATTTATTTTGTCTACATACTAATTAAATTAAGTTTCATTAATCCTAGGTAAAAATAAAAATCAATTTTTCATAATTTTGTTTATCTTAAAAGAGATGAGATGACCCTTAAAAGTCAAGTAGATCGTAATATTGATAATCGACTTATCTCTTATCAGTATTTTTCGTTGCTTATGTTTAGGTTGGTTTAAACCGCGCTTTTAAAATATCAGTTAACGGCATTCTACTTAGTTATCTTGTGTTTCCACCGTACATTAATTAATGTCAGTATCGTTAATTTGTTGTTAATTGTATTTAATATACAAATTATTTACAACTCGGTGTTTGTTATTTAATGGGTAATCGTTTAAATGGCGTCCAATCGAGTACATGTTAAAATTGGTCCGTCTATTTTAAATTCTGATCTTTCACGATTAGCAGAAGAATGTAACCGATTAGTTGATGCCGGTGCTGATTATTTACATTTAGATGTAATGGATGGAATGTTCGTTCCTAATATAACATTCGGGCATCCCTTAGTAAAATGCTTAAGGAAAAATGTTCCAAATACTGTCTTTGAAACACATATGATGGTACAAAATCCCGAACAGGTTAGAATTGTGTTTGTATGATTTATTCATTTATCAGGAACACTTCACCTTTTTTAAAATTTGCAAGTAATTTAATCTTCCTAACGATAATACGAATAAAATTTAAGTTACTTTGAATTGGTGTTATTACAATGCATATTTTTATTAAATGCGTGTATATTAAAAAAAAAAATAATGTTCAATAATTTACGATAATAAATAAGTTTTAAATGTGCAAATATAGACAAATTACCATTTAATATTTGACAATAAAAATGAGATTTCCAATTTACAGAAAAGACGTTTTACATTCACTCAAGGTTAATTCGTTTATAGTTAACTGATAAGTTTTAAAATTCGTAAAAAAGAACGGTTAATAAAGTTTAAACGTATTTTATACTCATATGTCTAAGTAATACATTTTTTGAAAAACTGTTATGTGATTAATCTTAAATATAAATTTTAAAATAATATATCATACATAAATTATAAACTTTTGTTCCAGATTTCTTTTGAAGAATGTTTTATGCACGATATCGTTCTTTATGTTAACCGTAATTTCCTCTACTCACTAAATAGTAATTGCATATATAATGCTATAGATTTACTATATAACGACAGTTCACAGTTTCTTCAGTAACAATTTAGTATATTTGAATTAGGTTAGTTCGACTATTGTATAATTCATTTATATCAAGCTTTCTCATTTTTTTACCTTTGTATTTAAATACATGTTACGTGAAAGTTTTGTTTTTAATAACCTTCACGCTTTGACCAGTATAGGTTATTTCCCTTATTTCCGTTTTTTTATATTATATTTCAGACTTTACGACAAGAGAGATAAATCTCACTTTTATGATCCAATATTTAAAGTGTGTCTTCCATGATTTTTATTTTTCATTTTCAGTTTTCGATTTTGGTTTTACGGTTCTTACTATAATTTACAGTTCGCTTCAAAAACAGTTTTCTATAAAAGAAAAAGAACAAAATGAATAAATTTTCATTGAGATATAAATCAACTTAAATGTTTAACTGGTTTCTATTATAGTGATAAATAATATAATAGTGACCTTAGAGCGCCTAAATTTTTTAAAAATACCGTATATTTCAAGTTTATGTTATGGAAATGAAAAACTAATAGGAAAAACAAGGATTATTAAAATCACAGAAAAAGAGATGAAAATACTTATTTAAAAAAAGGAAACAATATATATTGTTTAACCTTACTAAATATCCCTATTTAAGGAGTGTTTTATTTTTAGTATTTTTCGAATTTCTGTTTTGTTTTGTTTTTAACGAATTTATAAAAATTTTGTATTTTATTTAAGAAATATCTTAAAGCACATATGTACATCAATTGTATACTTATTTATTATTTGAATCAGACATTTAACGTTATCGTTTTACACTTATTTTTGTTCTCTGCATTAGCTGTTTCTACTAAATTACCTTATCTGGCTCTTTTTTCATGAAAAATGTACACATATTTTCAGAGTACATTTCATTAGGAATCTTTTCTTTATAAAGTCGACAGTATTCGTTGGTCTATTTAAATACCATCTCTGTAAGTTGTATTTTATTTTTATTTTTTTTTTTATTCAGAGATTACTAATTAAAAATTACTCTTGGTACTCATTTGTAAATATATATTAAATAAATTATACGTAAAAATATTCAACGAATTCGCTACTTATAGTATCGTGTTTTTTTGTGTGTATGTCTTAATTACGTTGTTTCAGTTAAAATTTAAATTTTTTAATAATGATTGAGAACAGGTAAAATTAAAAAAAAAAAAAAAAAAAACTATTAAAATTGAAACATATGTGTTTACTAAACATAGTGGGTAGAGTCGATGGCAGATGCCGGAGCTAATATGTATACATTCCATGTAGAACCGTGCAAGAACATTCCCACTATATGTGCTAAAATAAAGGAAGCTGGAATGCAGGTATATTTTCGTTACTTTACAATTAGAATAAAGCATTTATAGATAAATGTATAATTTATAAATGAATAATTAATTTTATGCAATAGTGTTACTTATTTGTCTGCGTGGAATTTTTAATATGTGTATAATCATATATAATTAGTCTGTTTAAATAATTCCAGCTGTATATTTGAAAAGAAAAATAAACATTTTGGGGTAATTTTATATAGACCTGCTTTTCAGGTTGGCTTGGCAATTAAACCAAACACAAAGGTGTCTGAAATAGAAAAATTTATTGATCTGGCCGATGTAATTCTCGTAATGACTGTTGAACCAGGTTTCGGCGGACAAAAATTTATGAAAAATATGATGGAAAAAGTGGAGTTCTTGCGAACAAATTATCCTTTGTTAAATATTGAAGTCGACGGAGGAGTTGACTTAAACACTATTGCGGACTGTGCCGAAGTACGTATTAAAAATTCAGAAACGAGCGTTAAATTTTCTATTTTCTTAACTTATATCGAGATCTAAATATACACATTCGCTTAAAAATAAATTTAATTAAAAATATTTTAATAACAGATAAACATTTTAACGTAAAATACTTAAAACCGCAAATAGCAATGTAGGCACGGATCTATTAATGAACAGGATCCTTCTCGAATAAAATTTAAAAAAGCGAACGAACAAGAAAAGGTGTTTCTTTTGGAATTTTTTTGTGACTAACGTTAAATTTCAGTTAAAATGATATTAAACATTTGCTTTATTCAGTTATGAAACGTTGTAAAACAAATAATAATCTTTAACTGCGTTAAATTTGTTACATATAAAGATAAGTTTTTCTTCCTTTCATTCTAATAAATTATGGCTGTATTTTTAATTTTTTTTTTTTTTGATTTTATCTTTATTGGTATCTTCCGTAATATTTAAACAAAATAGTGAAACGATACCAAGAAAATACAATTGAAAGCTAAAAATGCCGTATTACTCTGTTTCCGGGCATAAACTAAACATTAGTAATTAAAAGAGATTTCAGTGCTATACAAAAAATAAAATGATTTTTTAGTTTCACTTCAAAAATGTCGTTCATTTTTAATTGAGTTCTTTAGAACAAAATTATTACATGCTTGCGATGTAAGATGAATATAACACTACGATGCTGTTCTACAGTTAATTCAGTCGGACATTATTTTAAAGTTGTTACAAAAATAAAGTAAAGTAAGTACCATACCCTTGATTGGGCGTCAGTCGGGAGTTGTGAAGTTAAGGTTCACAATATACTAAGCCCAACGGCGTTGGTAAGAGGAGTAAGGAGCCAGTTCCTTTCTCTTCGTCAAAAGTAGTTTCTAGTACACAATTATTCTGAGGTTGAGCAAATTTGGAAGCGGCTTGGATCCGGAACACAACAAGTCTGGAACTCTTGATCTTTGATTTGGCAGCCGAGCACCCTATCTACTAGGCTGTCGCGTTATAAATCAGAAAAAAAAAAGTGCTACTAGAAAGTCCGTTCATCTTAATTCAAACACTGCCGCGTTGAACAATCAATAGCAAATAGTCTATGTATACAATAGTTAGTCCAACAATTTTGGCCACAATAAGTCAACGAAAAAACTAAATTACATACGCTTGCAGCGTGGAATATTTTACATTAATTCGGAAAATTTCAAGTTGATGGTTTCAAATGGACGCCCGTACAGGCTAACCACTCAAACAGTCGTATTGAAATCCGCCTGCGGATTCAGAGTGAGTAGGAAATTTGCGATAACTCGAACGGTAACACTGCTATGAATAATAGAACAACGTTGTTGAAAAGCAGGTGAACTGATGGGGAGAAGAAAAAAAAACAGTACCGTTCAAACATTTACTGCGTGTGCATGTGTATTATTTTAACAAAGTGATTTTCGCGTGAGATTTTTGATGACGGTATGTTTTCGTAAGGATGGACACCGCAACAATATCAAGCCGCATTACTTAGAAACTTACGACCGCATTATTACGAAAACGTAATATTGAGGTGTTGACGACACATCCTCCGTACACAGTCCTGACGTCGCACCCTGTGATTTTTGGCTCGTTCCAATATTTAACCTGACCTTACGTGGCGTACAATTTAAGATGAATCGAGAAACAGCCCGCTCTTGTGAGCGCCTCTTTAAACGCGTTCCCTGAGCTGAATTTGAGCAAACTTTAAAGGTGAAGTGAGTAGAAAGGTGAAACAAATGTATAAAACGTAAGGGATGGTATTTTATGAAAGATATAAATGTAAACGGCGACTGAAATATATATTAAAATTTTGTAACAAAACTTTTTTTTTTTTTTTTGTTTTTTTTTTTTTAATACGAAATCTCGTAGACATAATTTGGTACGGCTTTGCGCGGATGGCCCGTACGAGCGTCTATATGAAGCTAGCAGGCTGAAATTTTTAGAAATAATGTAAAACATATCACGCTACAAGCGTATGTAATTTAGTTTCCGCTTACTTATTTTTTGGCGCGATATGAAGAATGTGTGACCAAAATTTTTGAACCAACCATTGTAATTTGAAGAATGCTAACGAAATAACAGGTGAAATAATAAAAGTTAAAATTAATAACCCTTACAATTGTAACGAACATTGAAACTAAATAATAAATATGAAGTACAATGATAGTTTATGTGAAATAACAACTTATATTTAGCTTCTAGATTTAGTATTAACAGGTTTAAAAATACGCTTATCGAAAATTGATCTTAATGTTTTTAAATTATTTAGAAAAACAGCTTGAAAGTTTAGCACATAAAATTAAACGTTAAACAAGCTCACCGACAAGAAAAATAAGTATTTTAAAAGTGTGTAAAATTTTCTAGATATTGGTATCAAAACTACCGAAAACTACTATTAAAACAAATACACATACGTACATACGTACATATTGGCGAGAATATGAATAGAAAAACTAAACTTACGAGAGTAATGTGGTATATAAAACAACAAAATTGCGGGCAAATAAAAAACTGGCAACTGTAAGATTTAAGAGAAATATTATAAAATGTGTTTGTGGACCAAGTACTTTGAAGTGTTGATTCGATGATCCATCGCCTCTCGTTGAAAGATCGTTTCGGAGCGACTGTGAATATTTAGGCCGAAATTTCCGCGTAAACAAATAATAATATTGACACACACATATTACGACGCTGATTGATAGGATTTGGATTGATAAAATGTGGAGCAAATAAAAACCTTTTATAAAGCCGAAAGCGTAGATTACAATTCGCAAAAGAACTCATCCGCTTTTCACAAGAACGGTGGTTGAAAATAATTTCTACTGATAAATCTAGGTTTAATTGTTTCGGTTCGGATAGTAAACTTTCGTTCGTCGTTGTACAAGTAAAAAACTAAAAACAAAAACAAAGAATAGCTGAAATCTTATAAATGGAGGAAATGGCTCAATCACGAGTCTGCATGATTCAAACCCTTTTTGTCGAATTAATCGAATTTTGGGTCGTTACATATACGTAAGTAACTTAGAATACTTGCTTCGATATGCTGCGGATAGTTCCCCTGATGACTCAATTTTCCAAGATAACACCGATTCAAAACGTACTTTAGAAATAGCTCCAGACTTTTTCTAAGACAATAATGCCAACGTTATGCCAGTATGTTATGGCCAGCGCAGCCTCTAGTATTATTTTAATTAAGATGATTTAAAAGGACGTTGATCGTATGACAAAAAAACCGAACAATCTCACTTCATTTTATCCATTTGTCAAATAAGGTTGGATAAATATTTCTGTTGACCAATGCACTTCACGCATTGAATCTATGTCACGTAGATATCGAAAAATAATAAAAATAAGGGATGGCTGACACGGTATTGATTTTTAAGTAGAATGTTTATTATTATTATTATTGGTTGAACAAGTTTTCCTATGCACGTAGCAATTATCAATTTTTAGTTATTACTAATTTTAATATGTCTTCCGCTTTGTTTGTGTCTAATTATATAATAAAATATTTTATTCACATCATAAATTTGCGAATTTTTATTTTAAATATGATTTTCTTTTTTTGCATATTACAGTGTTCTCGTAAGTTTAATTTCCTTATTTCTATACTCGCTACTGTATATAATTATACACAAATATTTCAGATTTTTTAATTATACTTCCTGTATCAAGTGCTTTTATGAAATTGTGATTTTGAGCAATACTTTACATTAAAATCTAGCTAAGACTAACAATGTTAGAAATAATATTATCAAGACTCGTGTTGCCTCACACTCATTATCGTTACGACTCAAAACCAAGAATATTAGAAAAATCTTTGTAAAACAAAAAAACAAGAGTAATGTTTTTTTTCTGTTTTTGTTTCCGTTGGAACATTTATTGTAACACAATATAAAAAAAAAACAAAAAAAAACGCATTTTATTATAATATTTAAAAAAGTTTTTTTTTGCGTTATAAAGTAATTTTGATGATAATAAATTTTGTTTAATCTGATTGTAGTTTTAGCTATTATATTACTTTAAAAAAGTATATGCGTGCAGCTTAAATAAGGGAAATCAATCAGCTTTTAATTGTAAGCCAAAAAATGAATGTAAAATATTATACTATTTCAAAAACAAATTTCTCTTTGAATCTCCTTATGAAAACATGACTAATTGTTTCATTTTGTATTTTAAAACACTGCAATATGTAACGATATTTTTGATATTAATTATGTTTCAGGCGGGAGCTAATGTAATTGTATCTGGAACTGCTGTTACCGGTTCTACTGATCCCAAATCAGTTATATCTCAGTTACGGGATACTACTTTTAATACGTTTCTAACAAAATGGAGTCGTTCCGTACAATCGTAATCATTAAAATAAGTGTGCCAAAAAATTGAAAAATTATTGTATGAAATATTTTAAATAAAATTTTGAAACCGCAATGTTCTTTTTTACTAATTAAAACACATTTTCTATATGTATGTTAAATATCATTTAAAGTTTATTACATGGCTGATAAGAGAAAAGTACACAGCATCAAATTATAGCGGTGCGAATTGTGAAAAAAAAAGTTTTTATTTTAGAATCTGCGTATTTATTAATAAACGCTGAAATCATTAAATTCTATTAATTAAAAAATAATATATTTTCTTTTTTATAGATAGGTACATAGTAACTGTATAAAAAATTCGCATTCTTTATTTCCTTCCAGCTAATTCAATATGTAAATTACATTGTTAAAATTTACTCACATATATAAAACATGTACAACTTATAACAGAATTTAAAATGCTATAAAATGACTAGTTTTATCAACCTCATTAATACAACGAGCTCTGTTATTTTTTCTTTAAAACAGCAAAAATTTTACATGTTTTATCATTTATCGCGATTGTACAAATTTTAAGCGTAATCATTATAAGAATTACATGTAATTAAGTACGTTAATATTGATTGTAAATTTACACGATAAAGAAGGAAACCCGGTTTCTAAATCCATAATCATTAATAATCTTTTCTTTTTTTCTTTTTTTTTTTTTTTAAAATCACAATGTATTAAAATATTAGTTACGATTTTTCTTGATTATCCGTTACTTCATCGTTACTTAAATTAAATTTATGCCGTAATTCTGCTAATGAAATTAGAATAGCTTCTTCAGTACGAATTGTGCGGCATGCTTGTCGAGGGCAGGTATTTATATAGTAATCAAATAAAAGCGATACGTCGTCAATATTTAATTTTTCATCATTTTCTAAAGCAAATTCTAAACCCTGTAGACCGCCGAACACAATTAAGCAGTGATTAAAATTTTTAAAATTCGGTATATTATCTATCGAAGAACCTTTGTCAGATGTTCCTATTGTTATATCATATCCTTTAGGATAAGGAGATTTAGTGAATATTTCATTTAAAGAATTTGCAATTCGAACGGTATAGCCCCAATATTTACCCATTTCAGTTTTTGGCTGCATTGGTGATACTGCTGTACCATATATCCTTTTAGTTGTGGTGTCATAAGCATTCGGATGTAATTTTACTGTAACACGAATATACGGTTCTAAAATTTTATCTATTATTACTGGTTTATGCAGGCCAACATCCACATATGATCCTTTACCCGGTTTTGGCGGTAACGTTAAGACAACACCTTCCCTAAAATACAAAACTTAGAGCAATATTAAATAATCTAAAAAAACGTGTAAAAATTATAATGTCTTTAATAAGCAAACATTTCAAATGAAAAATATTTTTCTAAACACTAAGTGTAATGTTAAATGTAATACTGTTGGCACTAATGTTCGGTATATTATTGTGAATTAATAACTTCGTGAAATATATAAAACTAAACGATTTACTTCGGTCAATACATTTGCTGTTTTATTTATTTTTATTCTAATGAAATAAAATCGTTTCATTTTTTGCGAATTAGATATCTTTTGATACAACTCAAAATATATCAAAATTGCGAACGATGAATTTCTGGACTGAAATTAAAAGAACATCAATTATCATTTAAAGGAGGAAAAAAGCAAACTGCGAGTCTATATGTGCTAGTACTAGACATAAAAGTTTTTAAGTATGGTGAAAGCCTTTCGTCACGCACGTACCAAGCGCTAGTGAAATACATATTTAAATGTAGTCCAACAGTTATAACTGATTCTGTATGGAATTAAGTACATGAGTAATTTGAACGTTTCTTTTTAATAGTTTTCGGAGAAGAAAAAAAATTCTGATTTTTTTGACATAAGATAGAGGTTTTGAATACAAAAATCCCGAAAATAATTGATTACATATCTTATAAAAATACTTCATCTCATAAATCTATACCGGCAAATTAGATAATCTTTATGTCTTACTTATAGCCTCAACAATACATAGTAATCTTAAATGGAGACACTTAAATTGTAGCAGTAAATCAGAAGAATCAAGCAGCTTTTGAGGAAGCGCTGCCTGGTTGAATCTAGATTTATAATATTCACTATCAGTGGATTGACGTATAATCATGTTTTACTGGATAGCTTTCGTGTTTCCGTTTCGTTTATTAAGCGATACAAATCATAAAACAGTTTAAACACTTAAATGCTTCGGCCATGTACTTACACTACCGAGTATAAATTATTTTAATTAAATCGTTAATTATGTTAGTATATATTACCGAAATATACAGTTATCTGTTTTTCTTAAATGATGTGGAGCATCCAAAGGATTCAAAAGTCCGGCATATTTTAAATAATTATGTATCGGAAATAAATGTTTTCTTAAATACTGAGGACACTCCAAATATTGCAGAATAAACATCAGCTGCTGACACGGTTTTAATTTACTTTGGTTCAAATTCGTCAGCGAAGTTTTATCGCCATCTTCGCCTTGATCATTGTACACAATTACCTAGATTTCATTATAACAAATTATGAATCAGCAGTAAAATTGTATTAATAGTACATATGAGACAATTAGAGAAGTGAGAAGTTGACGAATTCTACGAAAATTTAGAGAAACCGGCAAACTAGAGATAATAATTAATTACCAACGAGAAAACAATTAACGGTTTAAAGTAACACTACAAACATGCCAGTTACATATAATTAATACATAGAGACAAAACGTTACGACTTACTTCGTCTACTTGATAAATACACGCAGCGCGAGCTATTTGTCCACACAAGTAAGTTCTTAATGCAGGTGATTGAGCGTTATTTAAAATTGAACCCGGGACTGCGATACTAACCGTAGATATAGCTTCAAATTTTTCAACATCAATAGCCGGTTCCGATCCGCTTTCTACTTTTTTGTGAGACTTTTGTTTTTTTAATTTTTGTTCTGTTTCAAGACGTTTAAGTTTTCTTTTCTTATAGTTTATATCCGACCATGATACCTTTTTAGACGCCATTACATTAAACGCTAAACACACATTTTCAGTAAAATATAGAAAAACTTAGAATTCCAAAATTTATGGGATTTTCGAATAATCTGTTATGTATCGGGCAGCTTCATATCATAGTAGGAATAATAATTGCCAAAGGAGTGTGCAATTAAATTTTCACGGCTTTGTGTGTTTGCAAATTAACTGATTTAGGGAATTCAAAATTAAAATGTCAGCATTAAATTAAAAATTTTGGTTATATAAGACTACATAAAAGTTTTGTAAACTATTTGTTATTGCTTATGCAAGTTATTTTTTTTTTAAATGAAGATGAGCTATCGATATCATTGTCTGATGTAATTATCTTCTTTCTGTCATGACTAACCGTAAGTATAAAATTTTAATTCGGCATTGTTCTTTTAAATCGAGGTATAGGGCTACGTGATTGTCTATCATCACTTAAATGGCGTAAATTTATTTAGTTTTGAAACAAATTATTACTTAAGTTCTTATAATATCAACCCTCGTAAGTATTCAACTTATTCTTCATCTAGCGTATACGTTAATCAATTTTTTGTAATAAATTTCAAATACTATATATTAAAAACCTTCATTTCATGTTTTAACATTTCATTTTTAGTAGCATATAATTGTATTTTATAATTACTGGTATTGTTGAAAGTAACATAGATTTGTTTATTCGCGATCAATTTTATTAACTGTAACAGGAAAATAATAAATTATTTTGAAATAGAATTTTGTCTCCTTAACATAGAACTATAGAAAATATTACTTATAATTATCCCTTTTATTTTTTTAACAATATTGTTCGATCAAGTAATCATGAATTACTTGGAGGGTAAATTAAACCGTAGTAAAAATATGATGTTCGAAGGATTTGTACATTTTTTTAAACAATTTAATCAAATAAAAGAATTTAGTAAAAAACAAAATTTTTTAATAAAAAATTCAATTTGTTTTTTTTCTTTATTTAATCCTAACCGTTTTTATACCATCCTAGTATTACCTTCTCGATAAATACATAAGGCATAGAAGAAACTTCATCGAAATTAAAATATTTTTCAGATTTTATTTTTTGGTGCACAAATATTCTTTTTCGTTTTGTATTCGTTGAATTTTAATTTTTGAAAAATTAATGTTCAATTTTAACATTATTCCTTTTCGACGTACGCTTACTATAAATAAATTAGCAATTTCGATAGTTAAGAATACTTTTATTGTATTACATTAAATAAAAGTATTTTATATATACATATATAGGAAAAAATGGAAGAATACGCACGGGAACCATGTCCATGGCGTATTGTAGACGATTGTGGAGGAGCATTTACAATGGGAGTTATAGGTGGAGCTTTATTTCAGAGTATTATAGGTTTCAGGAATGCTCCTAGTGGAATGAAGAAAAGATTTCAGGTATTATTTTTAATTTTATATAAAATTGAATAACTTTGCTCTACAAAAATTAAACTTTCCAAGATACGATATACAGATATAAAACCGTTTTATAGAGCATACAAGTAAACAATTGCACTCGCTGTGGTTAATCCATTTCATTTCGGTTCATTCTGTTATTTTTATTTGATAGTATTTTAAATTAAAATTAATTATAACCTTTTAGGTTAACAATTTAAATATAAAATTTTGATTGGTTTTATTTGGGGAAAAAATATATATTTTGCTTATCATTCTTTTATGCGATGATTTTGTCTTGATAAACATCTCCATAAAAAGAAATTACTGATACTGTCTACTTGCGGTTAATATAGGTAATTGAAACAATGCTTTTTCATTCAATCAAAATTTTATTAATCGAAATTGCGCATTTAAAATTGTTTTTTTTATAATCGAAGTTTTTAATATATATATATTTTTTTTTTTCAATGAATTCCGCATGGTTGAGTCTTCAGTTTTTTAATGTCGTTTATCATAGTAAATATTTCACCTTAAAAGCAAAGTTTAATAGCGTTAAGCATTCTCATTTTAAAAACTGATGATATAATTTAAAAATATAACGACTGTACGTGTGTATGTGTGCATACATATGCGCACGCACAGCACACATTTGTAGTATGAAGTGACAGATAGACATGTAAAAATTACGTTAGAAATTGCGGCTGATATATGGTTGCCACTTTGCAATTTAATTTTTTTTTCTACCATTCGACAGTTGTGACTGTACACGAAAAATTTGTAAAAGTTAGTCGGTTGCTACTTCCTACTATACGTATATAATGCATATTTTAGTTCGCGTGTATATTCATCTGCAACTCTGGTAATGAACTATATATTCCTAAATTAATTCAAAAAGGGGGACTAGTTCGTCGCGCAACACTATTTGTAAAGCCTTTTTCATACTCATATGTTTAGCGTTTTCTTGCAAGAGTCGATGTTACTAACTTCTGGCAACAGTAATTTACGCGAGTCCCGCATCAGCTGTTGATTTTTACTGAACAACAATACAGCGGCCTAACTCAATTCATTGCATCATGTTTGAGAGTGATTGTATATCCGGAAAAAATGTTATTCACCGTCCAACACAAATCGGTTTTTATGTTCGGCTGAAAATTCTAGGTTTCTTGTAACCTGTGTCCGCCACATCCTAACAAAAACCTTCGTTCAACTATATCATACACAGCCATCATTTTAAAAATATATAAGATTAACAACTGGCACATGGTTGTCTCCTTTTTACCTTCGACTCCGTTATAAATCGATTGCGAGTTGGTTATATGGTTATCTCCCATAATTGCCTCTTTAAGATAGCTTTTCCGTTTACAGTCCGCTTTGTTCTGCATTTTCCGACCTTTCTATCGAACATTTTATAGAAATTAATTTATTACCATAACAGAATAAGTGCAGTAGTCGAACGTGAATTTTAAATTTAAGTATAAATAATGTCTTCAGTAGCAACTGTTGAAAAATCTGCTACCGGATTCTTTATTTCTTTGTAAAAACTAATGAAACAGTTACTTTTTTTTTTTTTTTTTATCGCAACACTCGGTGCAGGAACTAGACTAGGAGCTTGATTTGTACGTATGAAAACTTGTCCCATAAAGGTTTAATGATTTTGGTAATACAAAAAGAGAAAAGCCGATTGTTTTGTTTTGTGGCGGGGGGGGGGGGATAATAAATATGTTTTTTAGAGAGAGAAAGATTCTTTGGATATATATATTAATTAAAATCCATTTCAAAAAAAGAATAAACCTTCACATTTAAATCCCAAAGAAACAAGCGGGAAAGTAGAAGTTTGAAGAATAGGAAAATGATATGGAGAAAATAGAATAGTCAAGAAAGGGTACAAACAAATGATCATAGTGATGAAAGCGATTTTATTTTAAGAAATGAAGCTCAATTAACTCTAATAAGTGTTTTAGTAAAATAGGAATTTTATTCAATTGCTGTTTATTCGCAAGTATTAATTACGCAAAAATGTTTCATTATAATTAATTGTTCATAAATCTTTCAATTTTTCCGAAAAATTTAAATACACAATTTAGTAATACAGTAATGTGTCAGTGATTTTCTATAAAAAAAATATATATTAAAATTATAGGGAAAGTAAAAAAGAGAGTTATGCAGCAGAATTTTAATATTGCTACCGGAAATATTACATTTAAATCTTAAATCTTTTATGGTTTTCTGTTGAACGATGTACTTAAAGTTTCTTTTAATTACTGTATTAATAATATACCTAAAGGGAAAACTGAATAGGGGAAATATCCGTAGTGGAAATACAAAGTTCACTAGATAAAAAAAAAAAAAAAAAAGAATTAGATTAAACAGGTTTTAATATACGAGTGAACTTGCGTGCAATAGCCAGCGGGTAATTAAATGAGTTAATTATAGAATAAATAAACAATATAATGAAAATGACGAATAAAGAATAAAAAAAAAAAAAAAAAAAAAAAACGGATGATCACATGATGAAAGCTATGGGACGTCTAGAAATGTCATTCAGTTGTTTGTAATAAATATTTTGGCAAGGATCCACAAATTTGAAACAGTGAGATAAAATGAAATAAGAATTTAAAATTAAATGTTCACTATAATATTTATGAACTCTAGATAAAATGAGGAAAAATGTTTATTAAGTTCTAGATACAGATTTAAACAGGTATGTTATGGGCAAATCCGTGAATACAGCTAGTACAGGCATAACTTCCTTTTTTAAAATGCGCCAATTTTTTCTGTACTAAATTTTGTTAAAGAGAAATAATAACAGAAAATCGAAATACATACTCTAGATCCTTCATTGGGGCAATATGTATGCTTCTTCCCTTGCAGTTTTATTTCGATTTTCTGTTAATATTTCTCTTTAAAACAAAATTTAGTAGAAAAAAAGTGGCGCATTTTAAAAAAGGAAGTTATGCTGCCGCACCCTGTATATAGGTAATAGTTTTTAATTACATTTTTACTATGCATATTTAATTTTTTCGTTTTTTATCCAATTTTTAATGTTAGTTACAGTTTGTGTTTTGAGTCGTTGACAGAATTTACCGTCGTTTATATTGTTTCACTGTTTTTTTTTTTGATCAAAGTTTATCCTTGACGAATTTTTCTATTCTCTAATTCTCCCTTTTTTTAGGCAGAAATACAATTCTTTCATTTTTATTGTCCGTCTTTCCCGCATTTATGCTGATTGTTAAATTTCACCTTCCTTCTAATATCGGTCCAATAAAATTATGATTCTTTAAGAATGACAGATGTAGGTGGCTCATTTTTATAAATACTGTTTGATGAATATCTCTGGAAACGTTCTTACTATTACTCATATACTTTTATCTTATATATATATACATTACCAATCTATGAATTAATTTTTTATATGCTAGTAACAGCTATTTATTGAACTCGCATCGTCATTGTTAACTGCATATAATTGGAAATTATATTAACACCACTCATGCTTTATTTTGATTTTACATTTTAAACAGTAATCTCTAAAGAAACCTGAAATTTGCATAATCATCTAAATGTATAGCATTCGGTACTGTGCGTGTCATTTTTTAACTTTAATTTTTTGGAAAAAAATTTGTATAGGGACGTAATACAGTGTACCGTTCGAATTCAGCAACTTTTAAATGATTAAATTGGCCCAAAATATTCGAAGGGAACAAAAAAAAAATATCTATATACTATAAAACTCGACCCACTAGCCACTTGTGGTTCAACCGTTTGGATTCTCAATTGTTTCACCTTATGAATTTTTAAAAGGACATTGAAGTTCCTGCACAGTGTATATTTTGCTAATGGAAAGAGGTATGAAGACTTCGATTAAAAAAATTAAGGTCGGATTAAAGTATTATCTGTTCTAAGAAATCATAGCTCAGTTTCACCCCGGTGAATTTTCTTCTAAATTAAATCCAAGATATTTGGTGTGGCAAGCCAGCTGTAGCTTAAATTCATATGTATACGCATTTAACGATTACACGAACGGCAAAACCCGTTAATATTGATTTACATAAATTATGACCGTCATAAAAATGTTGAGAAATCAACAATAGTAATATATTAATATTAGAAGTTCGAAAAAAAGATATAATTTTTTTTACTATTATCGTTATCTGGTTCAGCCTCCAAGTTAATTGTAAAATGGACATCGTGATTTGTAGCTTTATAATTTTAGTAAAAATTTACAATAAACACATTTATACGTTTTTCATTTGCATTAGTCACTAATCATAAAAATGTAACTTGTAATTTTAAGTGCTATTTAAAATAATGACATTTCAAAGTTTTATTTTGTGAAATGTGACAAAGAAAAATAAATATTTTGCTTTTATTTCAAAATCTGGACCGTTTTTTGGGTGTTTTATATTATTTTTTTTACAATTTGATGTGTTTGTTTTGCAAAATTTGAGCGCTTAAATTTTAAATCCCGGAGGTTTTGTAATTTTTTTATATTCTAATAATAAAAATACAGCAATTTAAAAGAAATCAACATTCCAGCTACTATAGAACTGGTTGAGAACTTTTTGCCCGATTTTTTATCTTGTATCTTCAGTTTCAACTATAGAAATTATAAAATATTTTTGTTTTTGTAGGAAAATTAGTTTCACTATTAAAATTTTCTTCATTCGGGTATATAACATCGGTGTCGGCTGTCACATTGTCATAAGTGGCTATATACGGCTGCCACTTTATACTAAAAGACTTGTGTATGTGTGTGCATAAATACATATATGTCACGTTCGCCGAGATTAGGGACCTGTGGTGCGAAACTACGGATTTTTGAGTTAAATTCTGATACTTGAAAGTGTGTAGAATAGGACGGAATATGTGGTTATTTTCGCAAATGTTTATTTAATGTCTTAAAAGGTACAAAACTGACTGAAAAAAAATTGAAAAAAAGTAGAAAAACATTGAAAATTTAAGAAAAATGCTTACGTTTACAGCAACATAGAATTTTTTTATTGGATTGATTAATAACTTCATCAAAATCTTCATACCAATCAACGTTTGAGCAACCAAATTCTAATTTAGCTGGGTCAAGCGCAGAGGAAGCTGAAGGAGGGCCAAGCCTTCAATTTGGTAATGACGTTCTATTAAGTTGGCAGCCTGTTACATACAGGCATGCGCGGTATAGTAGTATATTATGGTAGTATTACTCCGTGCAAACTTTAATCGCGTTTCGTTCAAAAACTACTTTTCGCGCCACAGGTCTTTTTTTTTTCGGAGAACACATATATACTATATATATACATATATATATATATATATATAACTTTATTTTTTTCGGCAAATTTTAATCCCATACTGAGGCATGGCGAGGCATAAATTTTGATAAAGTTATATTTTTTCGTTTCAGGAGAAGAACAAAACTCATAAAAGGTAAATTTACAATTCAAATTTTGGGCATAAACCACTTCAATGTTTAAAACTGTTCTTAACGTTTCAGACACGTTGTGTGGCTCATCATCGAAATGTACCGTAAACATCAATTGCGTTCTATTCGCCGTCTTCTTAAATTGTAGTATTTTTTTCAATGGCAGGTTCCCGAGGATAATCAGTTAATTGTTTTCGGGAATCGGGTGATGATAAAATATCAATATAATTCAGGAAATGACGAAAGTACTCAGTTGAGGTTTATTGTACATTCTGATGATGGACGGACGGTGAAGACGTGTCTGAAACGTTAGGAAATGTTTTAAACAGTGACGCGGTTTGTATCGAAAATTTGAATTCTAATTTTATGGATAATAATCGTGAAAAATCTTCGCGTATTTTAATTTAATCATATAAGATTGTTCCCCCCCCCCCTGTAAGGACAGTATTTATGTGCCTTAGACCTTAGTAGGCTTTTTTACTAAGGAGCGTCTCAAAATGAATGTGGAAAAGATAGAAAATGTCTTAATCTTAATGTAATAATATTGTAGCGAGGAAGATCATCTAACATTCTCAACAATAAAAAAATTTATATATAAATAAGTAAGTTATCGCGAATAGGATGTAAAATCAAATCAAAACAGTTTTTATGTAAGTTTATAAATACAACATAATTAAGCAAATATATACCACAAATGCGCATAGCTGCGTGAGCAGTGGGATTATTATTAAATGAAAACACCGTGGTTTGTAACGCTAAATAATTTACATTCTGTCAGTCCCTGACACCAAAAAGGACGTCAAAATACAAAAAAAAAAGAAAAGTAGTAAAGAATTTCATTAAAAATAAAAGAAAATAATGATTACTAGAAGCAGACAATTTATGGAAGTTCAACCAAAAAGAAAAAAATTGAATAAATTTAAAAAAAAACGATTTTACTACGTAATAAAAATGTTTGTCCTGTATTGTCTCAAACGCAGAGCAATGTAGCTTCTTCCTTAATTAAATCTATGCGATGTTACTATTTTGTGCTGTGTTAAATAACATCAATAAACGCATGGTCCCGTTTTGACCAACGCGGTCCTTGTAATTAATGTTGTAAAGCTGCACCATATTCTCTAGAAAAAAATTTATGTATGTTACAACGCGATAGTGCAGTTGTGGATCGAACAGCTCAGACCAGTAACGCATCTACACAAAATTAGACAAAGCAGTACAGACATAAGTAGAAACTTCCCAAAAACCCTAACTGACAGCTTGACGTGGTTCTGATCGGAGTAACGTCAATATTTAATATATGTCATGTACCCTTGAAAAGTACCTATCCAAATATCAATTATTAAAACTAAGATCATATTAATTCAGATTAATGTCATCTCCTCCCCTCTCCGCCGTTAACTGCATCGATTCCAGTTCGTCATTTTCCATATTATATTTATAGATAAAGAGATAAACAGATGGATTAGTAGACAGATAGGTAGATGGATATATATATGATAAATAAATAGTTATATATTTGATTTCGTTTTTAAAAAGATCTTTGATATTCATTTTCACATAAAAGCAGTTTTTGTTAATAAGAAATGAATTAAAAAAATGATGTAGAAAAGAAAATGCATGAAAATTGCTACTAAAGACTTTCACTACAAGAAATTAAGTAGAGATTGCCTATTAAAAAATTGTACGTAACTAGTACATATTTTAAAGGCGCTGGAAAAATATGAATGAATATAGTATCGAGAGTGTTCATCTTAAAATGAAATCAAAAAATTAATAGAAACATTTATGCTACATTGTTTTGGAATTCATATATGTGACGGCGCATAGAGAAGGGCCTACGGGTAAGAAATAAAATTTTTCCGGAGAGAGCCGTTTAACGTTTAAAATTAGCTTTTTGATTCGTACTTCCCGCGCATTTCACGCATTAGGTGGCGTCTCAAAAATGACTTTAGAAACCCGGGACCAATTTTATTCGATTCTCCAACATTTTTTACTCTGGGAGAAAACGGTTTTGTTACAGGTATATATATATATATATATATATACATATATTCTCATTTAAATTTAAAAATTTCAATAAACATGAAGATCTGTATGTGTTTTAAATTTCGAACTACAATTTTGCGGCGATTTTATAAATTAGTGACATGTCGTATTTTAAATTTTTATTTTTTTTTTTTTCGATTTAGGGTAGTTTAACAGCGGTAAAACTACGGGCTCCAATAGTTGGCGGTAATTTTGCTGTTTGGGGTTGCGTTTTTTCAACAATTGACTGTTCATTAGTATACATGAGGAAAAAAGAAGATCCTTGGAATTCAATTATTAGTGGCGCGCTTACTGGTGGCGTATTAGCCGCGAGAAACGGTTTACCAGCGATGGCCGGAAGTGCTCTAATTGGAGGCGTTCTGTTAGCCATGATAGAAGGAGTTGGAATTTTGATGACTCGATTTACAGCGGAACAGTTTAGGCAACAGTCTCCTATATTTGAAGATCCGTCAGTTCTAGGTCCTACATCTCAATCATTTTCTAGTACACCATCATACCAATAGTCATTAGTGGCAATTCTAAGTCCTAGTTTTGTTGAGCCTGTTCCGAGTTTCAGAGACGCTGCCGGAAGTATAGTTGGATTGCTGAACCATCGTGATTTTTTTCTTGTTAACGCGACGTATTGTATTATGAATATTAAAAGATACCTAATCTTTTATAAATGGGATTTTTTCTTTAACTAATTATAAAAATTGTCGTCAACCGTGCACGATACGATCTGTGAAGTGTGTGTTTAAATGTTACGGAAAAGAGTTACTACAATTTGTTAAGAAATGTAAATATATTTTTTTTATTAGTTAAGTAAATTTTACTTCAGTGCTGCTTAATAATTATTATTTCTTTTTCTTTTTTTTTCGCGTAATTTGAAAAAGAAAAAATCAAACATATATATAGATTATTTCCAAAAATGAATAATGGTGTCTCCCAAAATAAGAATAATGTAACTGGTTGAAAAATACAAAAATTAATTTTTCTCGTTTCTGTTCGTTATAATTTTGTAATTATTTTTCGGCTTTATAACGCTCAAAAAATTCCGAAGACAACTATAAAACTAAAAAGTATATATCAATTAACAAAAAATTGTAAATAAAATGAATTGTGTTGCTGTTTTCGAATATGCTATGGTTAATTTCCAGTTTATTACGTATCACCTTTATTTTTGTTTTTATTTGTGTATAATTTTCATTTTTAAGGGAGGTCAAGTACGCTATTAATTAAAGAAACGCTTATCTTATTTTTTCTCAGTTAAATAGTAAGTTGGGGATCGAATTAATGTTGTGTCTTCTTCTTTTGAAGGATCTTTTTCTTAACTTCTGCGCATGTTCCTCTTTGTTGTAGCCGAGTATCTTTCTGATCTACTTTTTTCCGGTATCATATAAGTTAGTTTTTCTATTGCTATTAAGGGGTTTAACTGTCTTATCAAGTATCCCTGTATTTTATTTCTTCAGCGTTTTTATTTTATATATATATATATATATATATGCGTGTGTGTACATACATATATATGTATACTATCGTGTAACCAGTCAAATGAATCACGAGTTACGCAATAAATAATTTATTATATAAATATCTGTTAATGACTTAAAGACGTGCTCTAAGGAAAATTCTCGAACAAATCACAATTCTCTTATTCATTTTCCTTTTTAAATATATACATATATATACCTAATTGCTACACACCCTAATATAGCCTGCGCTATGTCGGCATCTCAAAAATCTCTACCCTTGGTTAATTTTCCTTATATACTATCTTTCAACTGTATGTAGTGTAAGTATTTTAACAGTTTTTCCGTATGTCTAAAACTATAATATGTTTCCTTTACGTAATTAAAACCGTACCATACTGCAATGCTCTGCAGTTCGAATTTTTTACCTGTTTTCCCAGTTAAAATTCAATGAGGCTTTTAATTACCATACAGCTTCGTTAAAGACTAGCGCTGATTCCAAATTTTCCACTGATATGTTCGAGAAAAGAAAAAAAAAACGTTTAGACTACAAACAGGTAAACCGTATATGGAAATTAATAAATTTTATGTAACACGCGGCAACGATTCTAGACTGTAAGTGTATTTTGAGTAGCGGCTGTAGTAAATATCTGCTGACGAATATTTCAGCTCAAACTACAATTTTTGTATGGCGCGCGATGTTCAATTACGAATTAGTTTAATTTGCTGCGTCATCGAAATATTGTACGTAAAAAAGGCTGATTTATTAACGAAACTTATAACAATAGTTAATTAAACATGGCTAAAAAAAAATCGCGAATATTTCATCGCAGAGTAAGTATTTTTTGTAATTTTGCGAGCTTTTAAAATACCTTATTTTCATTAAGTTCTCTAATTTCAACCTTTCCACAATCGATTAGTTACCTGTCTGTAATTAAAAGGTGTATCAACTGTCCCCGTCGGCGACGAAATTTTTTGAATAATTTCTTTAATTACCTCGAATAAAAAATAATACACATTTCCTTTTTTAAGATGACAGATTAAGCTAATTTCACAATAATTATATTCAAAAAGTTTTATTTTATTTAAAAAAAAATCAAAGTAACCTTAAGAGACATTCGTGGAAATGAAAGCGTAGCAGCACCACATTACACACATCTGTTCTGTTTCTAATTGCGTTAGCGCAATATAAATAGAATGAACGAACGAAATGGATAACGAGATGGTCATTTTATTTTTAGACGGACTGCGCGTGTAGTTTATCATGCTGGTTTTGAAGTAATCGTTTTGTGGTTCATTGAAAGTTGACGTAAGTATTTATTATAAAATTTTTGAATTATATTTTAGAAATATGAATTACATATGCTGTCTGTACATGTATTTTAAAATCTACGATGTTTTTTATGATTTGAATTGTGTCTTACTGAAATAGGACTCTGTACAGTTGCGTGTGGTGAATTTGTTTTTATTAGTAGGACAGTATTATCTAATCGATTATTTAAATTAACTGTTTGGTTTGGTTTGTTTTTTGTTTTTTTTCATTTTAAATGATTCATATATAAAACGTAATTACAAATACCGTTTACATTTTTAATTTAAAGTCGCCCAAAATAGTAGCGGAATACATCGAACTATTTTTCGTTCACTGTTTAAATTTGGCGAGATTAAGTTATTTACCGAATCTTAACTATCACCAAAAAAATTTTATTATTCGGTTTCAGTATTATTTCATCGAACCAGGCTTATTTTTCCCGGAACAAAGGGAATGTCCTGTGCAAAGCACAGCTATAACGTGTAAATTATATTTGGTACTGGAATATGTGCCGTAAAAAATGAAGTTGTTTTGATGAGTATAGTCATAAATATAATAAAAACATCACGATTATTTACTTTTCACGCTATAACGACGATACTTACCAAAAGGTAAACAACATGCAAAGGCAAGAGAATCTTTTCATTGCTACTCAATCTCCGCCCTATTGTTTTTGCTTCGTTTGCTTTTTAGAATTATCACATCATACGTTGAAGTCGTTTATTTTATTAAATTATTTTTTGGTAAATTAATCCTAATGATGGCTTGAAAATTATTTCCACTTTTGTCGAGTACATTTATATTTTAAAATTTCACCAGAACTTCGTTGTATGTTATTGGAAATACATGATTTTTTTTTTTTTTTTTTTTTTTTTCCTATAAAGATAAAGTGATTGTCCAGGTTAAAAAATCTAACTCATAGTCAGTTGTAGGCATGATGTCATTAACGATATAAGTTTTATTTCATAATACATATTATATAGTGTAATTTTAAAGGAGAAGTATAATATCCAATATCAAATAAAACACTTGATCTTTTAATGCCTAAAATTGACTGTTACTGAAGGGTTATCACTGTATTTGTTGTTGATACACATGGTTAACATTAAAATTATGATAAACATAAATTTCAACATTTTTTTTAATAATTATATATATAATTTTTAAAAAAAGTGTTGAAATTTATTTTTATCATAACTGAAGGGTTACTCCGTTATATAATAGAATCTTTTCATAAAATACTTTGCAAAATAACCTTTTTTACTGATTCAACAGATAATCATTTATTTATTTATTAAATGAATCATTAGACATATACACCGTTATAAAATAATAATATATTTAAAATTAAATACGTTAGTGCTCAATTTTGAATATATTATTATTTTATACAAGTGTATATGTCTAATGATTCATTTAATAAGTAACTGAAATAATTTGTTCATAAAATATTAATAGAAATAACATTTATTAATTACCATAGCAATACATATCTATCTATATATATGTATACCAGTTGTTATCCACTGCTTTGCCCGTATATTATTGATACGCATTTAAATCTGTACTACTTGGAAATTAATAAAAAATAATTTTGTTTTATTTAGAATTTCTATGTATTATTATAGAGAACATTTTTAAAACCTTTATCGATTCTTGCGGCAAATTTTAGGGCATAATTTATAAGTTTCTGGTTTGATTTATCCGAGCTATTATGAGGGTTTTTATTAATGAAGTGTATAAAATGGAATGGAAAATACACTCGATAAAATATAAACAAATTAGTTGAAATACTTAATACGGTAAATATAAATTGAACGTAAAAATATAAATATAAGCTAAGGTTTTATGAATTTCCGGTAAAAGTAAGAACATGTTCTCCGTCTATTCTCTTTTTAACCGACTTCAAAAAAGAAGGAGGTATTTAATTCGACTGTATTTTTATTTTATTTATTTTTTTTATATGTGTTACCTCAGAACTTTCTTCTAGGCGAACCGATTTTGATGATTCTTTTATTTAAAAGGTGGTGCTTCTCATGTGGTCCCATTTAAATTTGATCAAGATCTGATCGGTAGTTTTTGAGTTATTCTTAATAATGCGGGAGTTGAAGCTTTTTGGATGCTTTTTATTCATGATTAGTTTCAACGTCCAGTTAGATTTATTGACTTAAAATATTATAAATTTGCCAAATTACCATGGAAATATAGCTTTTGATGTTTTTACCGTTGAAATGCAGTTCAAAATAAAGAAATCGATTTTTTTTAAATATGTATTAAGTACAGAGAATGTGGAAAAAAATTCAAGCATAACGCTAAAAATTGTAAAATAAAATGCTTTTTTACAAAAAATAAATACCGATATTTGAAGATTTATTATAAGAATTTAAAAATGCATTAAAAAGTAAAAAATAATTACTCTCGATAAAAAATATATATCAGAGTGATATAACACTTAAGTGTTGATATCGTAATTCTTATACAACATTAACTATTTGGAGTTGGCATCAAATTCATGTTACAATATCTAGGAACAATTTAATGAACATTTAATGCAGTTTTTAATTATTATTATAATATGAATTTGATGTCAACTCTAATAAGTATTAATGTTGTATAAGGATTACGATATCACCACTTAAGTGTGTTATATCACTCTGATATATATTTTTTATCGAGAGTAATTTTATTTTTTACTTTTTAGTGCATTTTTAAATTCTTATAATAAACCTCGAAGTCGGTATTTATTTTTTGTAAAGAAGCATTTTTTGCGTTACGCAGTTCATTAAATCTCTATGGCTGGATCTAAATATACAATTCGCATTCTTAGCCGGGCTGTTATACACGGCGCAGAGATTTTAAAAAAATGTAAATTGTTTTCTACTAATTTTTAAGAAAAATAAAGAATCCGGCGACAAAATTTTTAATAGTTGCTACGGAAGAAACATTAATTATACTTAAATTTTAAATTCTCGTCTAACTACTGCGTTTATTCTGTATTAATTTTTTTTTATAAAATGCCCGATGGAGAGATCGGAAGATGCAGAACAAAGCGGACTGTGAACGGGGAAATGTTCTCTTATGGGAGAAAACGATATGATATTATATTTTTAAAATAATGACTGTGCCGGTGTGCTTTTTAGTTAAGCAAAACCATTTGTTAGATCACGATCTTCGGCTGAACGTGAAGATGGTTTTTTAGTGCAAAGGCGATGAATATGCTTGTCAGAGGGAGAATTACGAAAGATGTTCAATAAAGACTGCCACAGTCTGCATAACGTCGTTTATTTTTGAGATTAAGACTTCAAATATCTTACACGTTTGATATAGTTACCTCCCAATTCGATGCACTTAAGCCATCGTTTTTCCCGATTCGCAAAACAGCGCTCGAAACAGTTTTTCGGCATTCTTTTGGTATAAGGTCTGCATTTCATTCTGCAGCGCCGTAACCAACTCAAAATGGCGACCCTTGAGATCTTTTTTCACACCAGAGTTCAGGAAGAAGTCATTTGACGCCATATCCAGACTATAACCTGGGTGGGGTACTAATTCGATGCCTCTACGTTGCAAAAATTTCATGACAACATGAACCATATGTGGACGCGCGTTATCCGTACGCGATTTCCAATTGCCATTCTTATATTCCAGACGTTTTCGAGCAATGTGAACCTTCGTCGGTTGTTTTATTACCTTTATAAAATATGCCGAATTCACTGTTTCACCTTCGGGGACATAATGTACGTAAATCGTGCCCTCTTTTTAACGAAAAAAGAGTAATCGCCAAACATTTTTCAAGGCCGCGCTGTCTCTGCCTTTCTCAAATGCGCTGTACCACCTATAGATGGTTGTTCGGTCGAGAACATCTGAGCCGTACGCTTCCTTCATCATGGCTATCGTTCGTAAAATCTCGGATCTATTCATTTAAAAAAAGTGCAGGGGGGTAAAACGATTATTATATGTCACGCGTTTTACGATGAACACGTTAACAAAACCGAACGAAACTCGATAGAAACGTTACTAATGAGTCAAGCCATCAGCCCCATGTGAAGATTGAATCGATACAGTGCTGCCACTTTGCGCAACGTGAATTGTAGCAGTCTTTATTGAACGCCCCGCGTATTTAAAATCCATTATGCACATCTAAAGCGAAACAGTGCCAGCAGGGGAACGAAGTAGGTGGACAGTTTATAGAATAAAGGGAACAGTGTGAAAAAAATGGAAATGGTCGAGAGAAAGAGTAAAAACCAGATAATTATAGTGATGAGAGCGATTTAATTTTCAGAAATAAAATTCAGTTGTCTCTAACAGGTGTTCTAGTAGAATCAGTGCCCCGTATTAAACAAGCGCAGGGCGCGTAGAAAATTCTGTCGAGGGGCCGTTGATCTACTGAGTTCTTAAATATAAAGTGGTGAAACAATAATTCGATACTCGTTCAAGCACACTGCAGGCAAGAGGGGCGCGACCAAAAAACATGTTTCATTACTTTCCGGACACACCCTGCATATTCAGTCAGGATATATTGACTTTAATGCCAAACTTTTCCAGTCTGTTACACCATACCTGAACCCTATTTTAAAGCATGCCTCTTGAATTGTCAATTAATACATCATCCGCATACAACAATGTCCAAGCTAAAGACGTTTGAATATCCTGCGTGATTGTATCTAAAACCACGTTAAACAGTAGTGACGATAGTGCAGAGCCTTGATGAACACCTATTCGAACTGGATAGTTATCAGATTCACCCACTGCACATCTGACCTTGCTTGTGACATCTTTGTAGTACTACCTATTTTATCAATTCTTCAGGAACGCCATAATCTCGCAGAGCACACCGCATATAGAAAATAATTTCTCGAATTTTCGTTGTCTTTATAATTATTTTGTAAATATAATCTTTCGCTCAATGCATAATGTTGTATAACATCCGAGCCGGTTAGAAGTCTTCAAATTGAAGTTGAACTATAAAATTTATGTATATTTTTATACTAATTACAATACAAAGAACAATGTAGTAGAATATGTGGTACAATATTCATAGCAGTACTTTCGGATGTAATTAATATAATTATGTAATACAAGTATGATTTTAGAACTACACAGAAATTGTGACTTTCACAGTTACAGCAAAACCCGCTAAATGTTAATTGTTATAACAGTTTTAAGACACCGGCAGCTTATAGCTAACATCTGCTGGCGCGGATATGAAAAGAAACAAAAAAAGTGGTATGATCGTGTCGCATCGCCAATCGCTAGTTTTAGAATTAGGATTCAAGTCTAGCATGGCGGCACGTTAAATACGCGTATGCATGGTACACAGTAGTATATTACGGTAGTATTACTTTGCGCAAACTTCAAACGTGTTTCTCTGAAAAACTACCTTTCGCACCACAGGTCCCTTTTTTCGGCGAACGTTACATATATTAAAATTACAGAGAAATTAATAAAGAATCCTGAACACAAGTGTTTTAATATTTCCTATACCGGAAATATTACTTACAATTAAATCTTAAACCTTTGTTAACTGTGCGGCTTACTCTGTTGCGAAATGTACTTAAAGAGTTTGCTTTAATTATTATATTAACAATATATCTAAAATAAAGGAAAACTGAATAAGGGAAATATCTTTAATGAAAATACAGAGTTCACTAGGTAAAAAAAGAGAAAAAATTACAGATTATACAGGTTTTACTATACGCGTGATTTCGCGTGCAACAACTAGGTAAGTAACTAAATGGGCGGATTATAGAAGTGAATAATTGGATTTATTGTTTCCCAGGGTAATCGGCCAGCTTGAAGTTACAGATCATTTTAAAGAGAATTTTAATTGTAATTTATGTTTCAAATATGTGAAGTTAATAAGTCAAACCGTTCGTGAGTTACTGATTTTTAAAATTCCGTATGCATGTAATGTACAAATCCTCTACTAATAACGTGGTTCAAAAATGACAAAAATATCAAATAAAAATCAATAACTCACGAACGGTTTGACTTCTAAAATAAAAATATATTTAATATGAAAATCATTTAAAAATTCATAACTCATCACCAGATAAACCACCTTTAAAGGTGAAATTCAAAATATAAAATAAAATGCAGAAGTCCTTTAATAAAATCAAAAAATTACGGTTTAACCCTCCCCCCGCCCTTCTCATTTGGGCCAAAAACAAAAAAAAAAAAAGTTCAGGTAAGTAATAACCCGAGTAAAAAAAATAGGGAAACCAAACCGTATCTCAAACATAACCGCTTCATAGGAAAAATATAGCCAAGCTTACAATTTTATATTCAGACCCTTGGGGCGACGAAAGTTGAAAAATAATTTTTTTTTCCGAGCATGTGATTTATCGTTGGAAAGCTCGCTAATTGTCGGAAACAAATCCGTATTTCATCTCCTTAAAAAAAAACTTTCAAAGTTGCTGAAAAATTCAAAAAAGCGCAAAAAATGACATATCCCCCCTTAGCGCCAAAAATGTTGAACACCGTTAAAAATATACGCATCCACGTATATTTTTCTAGTTTGGGACATACGAGTTTCCAGCTTTAAAATTAGACCTTCGGGTCGCCGAAGCTCGAAATTTTGAAAAAAATATTTTTTTTTTTTTTTTTTTTTTGGAGTGTGTAATATATATATTGTTGGAAGGATCGCTACTTGTCGGAAACGAAACCATAAATCATTTTCTTAACGAAACTTTTGAAGTTGGTTAAAAGTTCAAAAAAACGCGAAAGATGACGCGCGTCCCCCTTTCTTGACGACGGCAGTATCATAGTTAAAAATTCTGAGCAAGGTTAAAAGTATGTACATCCCTGTATATTTTTCTCTTTCGGTGCATCCTGGGTGCGAACGTCCAAATTAGTCCCGGGGAGCGTGGAAAACTCGAAATTTTTTTCTTAGGCACGTGATATATCGATTAAGAGATCGCTATTTGTCAGAAACGAACCCGTATTCTATTTTTTTAACGAAATTTTCGAGATGGCAATAATTTCAATAAATCGCAGAAGATTACGTTCCTCTTCCTCTTTGTGGCGGGAAAAATCATATTCCTTTTTTTTTGGAATTTAGTATTATGTAAATATGTAAATTATAGTTATCGTTGACTTAACATACGGAGTAACCCTGAGCCCATGAAACGTCATGCTTGACTGAACACTTGTTATTTGTGATATTTTTCTCGTTTCTGAACCATCTTATTAGGGTTCCGTATATTATTCGTGTACGAAATCCCCTAAAAATAGCTCTAGTAAACTGACCAAGCACTAAACCTTGTATATCTATATATATATATATATATATATATATATTATGCTAAGTCCTTATACCGCGTAAAATGTCGTGTATAATAATAAATGATAATATATTATAGAAATTCAGTTTCTTGCACAAAATGTCGGAAGAAAATAATTACAACACTAATGATGCAGACCAGCTGGATGATACAATTTTCAATGTGGAAAATTTAAATATTTTCGAAAATGATTCCGATGACATTGACGCATTAAAGCGGAAAAATCGAGATATGCAAAACTTGTTGGTTCGCGCGATAAAACTTCTGTCCGATAAAAACCATGAATACTTAAACATTGAAAAACAAAACAAAGCTTTAAATATACAAGTAATTTCATAGTTTTCAATTATTTTACGAAAATTAACATTAAGGGCGGACTAAGAAACACTCAAAAATGACAAAAATACAATACGAGTAGTCCTTTTTGTGTATTTTTTTTTTCTTCGTAATTTTTAATGTTTTTTTTTTATTAATTTAAATTCAAAAAATTGTCTAAGGTTGAACTCATTTTGTTCGGAACAATCACAAGGCATAATCATCACAGAGGAGCACTTAAGAATACGACCGCTCAAAATATACAAAATGTTCTAATAATTTATGAGGTTATTTATCCGGAAAAGAAAAGAAAAAAGAAAGAAAGAAAGAAAGAAAGAAGTAAATAAATCGACAGAAGTGCTGTTACAAGTTTTAATCAACGATCATTTTTACATGTTTTATTACTGATCTATACTATGCGTTAGTGGAATCACTAAAATATTTGTCTGCCATAATTTAATAATATCGATAAATGATGATATTAGTGCAATGGTCTGTATTGTATCCGTTCGTATTTATTAATAAACTGGGTCCTGTAAATATTAATTTTTGACGAAAAATGTTTTATAATGCCGACAGTGCTATAGCCGGTAAGTCGGTAAAGATCTCTAATGGGTTTCAGTGGCTTGACTAAGAATATTTTCTTATTCGATATAACGCAAAACTTCTTACAGACAGTTCCACTTTCTGATACCACGACAGTACTTATTAGAAATAAGCTAACCGGTCAGCTACTAAGTTTCATGTAAACGCAAAATTTTATACTTCCTCTAAAATTAGTTCGGTAATTTAAAAACTTTTCACTAAAGCGAGTTCGGACTTCTCGGACTTCCCCTTGGTTGCTACACTGCAGAAGATTAATAGATTATGAACTTGTTCAAAAATGTTACAAGTTCTGTTTTTCTGTTTTTGATCTTTATGCTAATGACTGCACTTCGTTCTATTAACAACCTCTTTAAAATAACTCGTAAAATATTCGCATAGCGACACGTAACCAATTTTTTATTAGTTGATAAAAATTAAAACAGTGTTAAATAAATCTCGCTACATTATATGAGGCAATAAAAAAGACAATACGTTTTGTACCAAAAATAAGAGTTTTAATCGAACAATTTTGGTAATCGAACGGGAAAATATTAATTCTGCAATATTATCAGGTAACTAGATATCAGCAACCGTAACAGAAAAGCCATCAAATACACTGAATCCCATACGACTACCAAAAAGTTGAGCAAAATAAAAGGAGCGACTTTTAGGAAAAGACCTCGTCATACTCCAACTGGAATTATTTTAGTTGTTAATTGCATAATTAAACGGTAGTTCGAAAAAAATGGAAAATTAACTTTTCAAATATAATTTTGACTCGCGTACGTGAAAATTATAAAACCGGAAGTATTCGATTTAGGAGCGAAAATCTCAAAAAATTGTTGCCTAGATGAAAATCGAACCTCTGAAGATCGGTACTTCGTGATAATCACCTCGGCTAGAACGCTGCTTACAGAGCTTGATTAAAGTATGAACTATTCTTATATGTCAAATTGACTTCAGTGAAAAAATTCTGTATTAGATTACCAGCACATATTCAATTTGACTCTATGTGCGTACCATTTGTTGACCAAACAATATACATTATAAGAAATTTAAGAAAAGTTATTTAAAATATTGGCAATTTAAATAATCCCTTTTTTCTCGGTTTTACTATAAAATTGTACAGGTTGGTTGTTTAAAAGATGTAGTAGCCATTACGAAGAATTTATTAAATATTCGGAATATGGAAATACAGGATGTGCATTCGAACATGGCATCCCTTCAAGAAAAAATTGATACGGAACGTCAGAGACAAACGGAAGTAATTAAAACAGTAAATGACGCAAGCAGGTATATTATTTTAGGCACATTTGGCGTTTTTAATTCTATCGTTATGTCTCTAAGGTAGAGGGAAGATAACAATTTGAAGGAAGGTTTGTATGAAAGAGAAAAGAGAATTGTAGTGCCAAAATGTTGGCAACTGAATCATTAAAATCTTACAGCCACACCGAATAAATATCTAAAATTTCACAAATGGTGGCCCCCATTGTTGAAAAAGAAATTTTTAAATAAGCGTTTCTGAATTTCTTATATAAAAAAAAAAATTAATAAGTTTTAATATTTATTTCACTAAAATTATATTATGTAATCTAATTTTAAAAACCGCATAAAAAATTTTGGTTTGCATTTATGTACATTACAGAATTAATGAAGACATTAAAACTGAATATCAGAATCAGATGAGCCTCTTCCAACAACTGAAAGAAAAGTACAATGAAAAGGTTGAATTATTAACAAAAGAAAATCAAAGATTACAAGAAGAAGTGACGCAATTAACAACTTTAACGAGTGAATAAATAAGTGTTTATAAATTTACTGAATTTTTATATATTTGGAAAATTTTTAATCATAATATCGACTTGTGCGAATTTTATTCTTATCAACCGTGTGTATTCGAAATACAATAATTATTCCTTGTCTATATTAGCTTGTTTCTTTTTTTTTTTTTTGTTAATTTCTTTTTGCCATTATTAGATCAAAAGAAAAATAAAAAAAAATCGAATACAAAGGAAAGTAGGGCATTATCCTCCTCTGCGCCGAAAGAAGCTATAATAGCATAAATTATGCCATTTGCTGTATATAAGTTTGAATAGCGGTTTATTACTAGGATAATTTACCCAACTCTTTTTGTCTGCAATGGATGTATAACCGATATAAGTAGAGGGGAGAGGATGAGCAATGGGTGGGTAGAAAAGATACTTGTTAGCCCAATTAATTACCTAATATTGATACATTTATTTGGTCGTTTAATTAAACTTTTTACTTAAATATAATTATTTAATTTTTATTCATGAATAAAATTAATTATACTGATTTGATTTTAGTTTAAAATAAACAAATTCAACTACTTACAGTTCAAAGTGAACAATCAACCTTAAACAGCCGAATAACCACGAGGCAATCGGGGCGACCGATAAGAGAGCAAAATACGAGGGTCGAATGCACACATGCTTGTAGAACGCAAACGAAAAGAAATAGCGAGATCGGGCAAAAAGTAAATTAAAGTACAATTCTTAAGCTTCAAAATCATTTATTTATTTTTCAACATAGTCACCGTTAAGACTAACAAATTTCTCCCAACGTGTAACAAGTTTTTTTCATTCCGTCACTGAAAAATTCTTCTGACTTTTCTCGAATCCAGGATAGCTGCTTTCACTTCATCATCTGAGATGTAATGATTACCACCTTAAGGCGGTTCTCCTCAACAGAGGAAAAAGATAAAAATCGCAAGGCGCAAGATCGGGGGAATAAAGACGATGTGGAATCGATTCAAACTACAGGTTACTCATTGACGCTGTTTGTTCTCGTCTGTTAAATGGCGTGCTACCCCCATCGTGCACAGATTTTACGGTATCCCCAATAATGAAGCCGACACGTTTCTTTGGATATTCCACAACATGATTTGCGATACGCTGTTGAGTGATTCGCTGGTCATTTTGAACAAAAATCATCAACAAGTTTGCGATGCTTATCGTCTGTGGCAATAATCGGACGTCCGCTGCGCATTTCATGAACAATTATGGCTTTTCCAGGCTCGCAATCACGAAATTTTATTACCCATCGATTGACAGTAGACCTATCAACAGCATCATCGTCACCATAAACATCCTTTGAACGACGATGAATTTCCGTAGGAGTCACTATTTCAGCTGTTATAACACAGTACGCTGTTTAACTCTCGTTGACATAACACTAGAACACGTCTCTCCATATTTACGCTGCTCACAGCACACTGGATGGACGCAACGACTTCAAACTGCGCATGCGTGTAAAGGAGGAATGCCACCAGGCCGCTTCTGTAGCTCATTTCGTTCGCGTTCTACAAGCATGTGTGCATTACTTTTCAGCCGACCCTCGTACTATATTAGAATTTATCGTAATTATTCCGGACATATTTTCGGAGACTAATTCTGTGCGCTTGGTATACTTGTAATTTTAAGTTGAAATAAGTAAGTAATATTCAATACGTGGAGGTTGATAAATGTCGGTGTATTCATTTAATAATGTAGATAGGTATTTCCTTATTTTCTTTTTGTAATCATTCAATCATTAGTTTTTAATTTTTTTATTTATTTTTACAGTTGCTTTTACAATACACATATTCATAACTTTCTTTTCTCTTTAACACTAGATTTACAGCCAATTTTTTAAAATAATACTATAAAATTCTAAACTAAAAATCCCGCCTACAAGCCTCCACATTCATCTACTTTTGTTACACAAATACTTCTCCAAAACTACACTTAAAAAACTACACTATCACGTTTCTTTGTGTACAATTTTCATGTATATATTTTCTCATATTCATGTAGACTTAGCTCTTTTTTCTTACTATTGAAAATATACCAGTTTTGTAATTTATCTACCGTAAATCTTCAAAAGCTTATCATTGACTTTTACACTGTTTGTATACAATGGATATTTTATTTCTCAACAAGTTTCTATTTATGCTTTATTCCTTTTCACATATTTCTTTTCCACGTGACTGCTGACACGAAATATTCTCTATTAGCGACGTATATTTTTTAAAAATAGTATAAACGGTAAACATAATTTATTTTTCATCTTTTACACATTAACAAAATGAAACAAAAATATGTATTTTGGCAGTTTCATTTTCCGATTGTTTCGAAAATGGTGAAATTAAATTTTCGCTAATGAATTTTAGCAATAATATACATTTAAAGTACAAATAACTTTCAAAAATTATACAACGTTCTTGCATAAAACAATGGTGGTATATGTACACATCTAATAAAAAAAAATTATGCAATGGTAACTTTTCAAAATTAAAAATTTTTAATAATAAACTATTCACTAATATATTTATTTCACTTCCATTTCTACTGTTTAACTCGCGCAGAATAATAAGTCCATGTTTGAAATTGTTTTTTAAGGACGGCATGGAATATAGCTACAAATATCACAACAAAAAATTTTATAATCAGTAATTTATAATAATAATTAAACGAATATAATTAGCCAAACGAATACGGAATTCTATATTTCTCAAATTCATTAACTAACCGTTAATTCTAGATCGATTATAGTAAAACAATTTTAAATTTACAGAGGTTGAATGAATTGCTCTTTCTTTACCTTGTTTAGTAGAAAATAAAAATCATCGTGTTAAATTTAAATGTCAGTATGGAAGTGGCCAGATGTTAAGCTACTTAGCCGCCAGGCCATAAAAAAAAAAAAAAAAAAGTCAGTAACATTAAAGCAGCGGGGTTTAAAATAACATTTAAAAACGATAAAAAGATGTAGAAGTTTATTAGAATATGCAACGGTTGTTATTTTCTACTTTACCATTCTTTTTTGTTCATCATTTTTAATTTTTTTAAATTATTATCGTGAATAAATACATATTTTATTAATTTGAAAAAAAAAAATGTTATTTCAACGGTATTAATAAAAAAAATTTAAACTGATGACCTGCAAAACTTCAGTAGAAACTTTTCATTCAGTTTTAAGTTAATTTTAGTGATTGTCACGTTTTGATGGTGAATAAAATAAAATAGTAAAACAATATATACAAAACTTGCCGTTTGAATATAGTTCTGCCTAAATTCATAACAATATCTCCAGTTTATTCCCTTTACGAAGAATTTTGATTTGTCCAGGAGCTACATCTGAAGATCCTACATATCGGAAAGAAATTGACACTATCTGCTGATAAAAGCAAGCGTTGAATCTGTATACATAATCAATAACAGAAATGAAATAAGCTATTTTTCATTCCAATAAAATAAAAAAAGTATAGGTGATAAACATATTTTTTTGACATTTCTATTAAAAATGAATTTGTGATTTCTTTCTTCTTCCAATGGCATCTCCTTAACAGGAGTTAGTCTACATTATGAACTAGTTCTTCCTGGCTCTAGCGTCCTTTATTATATCTGCCAATTTCCTTTTTTTCTCCGCAGCCGGTGGTTATCATTTCAAGGTGTTTCCTTCCTCTTGGGGCTCTTCCTTCGATTTTTCTGGGTAAAGCGAGCATAAAGACGCCACCTTCTTTGATCTTGTGCTCTATATATTTACGTTTTCTAGATGTCCTGTACCACTATCGGTGTTTTTAGACCCCATTTCCCCTGCACAACATATTTGTTGGTCCTTTTTTCCGTCTATGGAATTCGCCATATTCTTCTCAGGATATGTATTTCAAAGGCCCTGCGTTCAGTGACCACGTTTCGCACGCATATTTTAATATAGACGTGACGTTTTTGCACATCGCTTTATAATTATTGTGGTGTCAACAGTTATTAATAACATTTATTTCAAATACTGAAAACGAATAACCCATATCAAAGATTAGACATAAAGTAATAAAATTTCGAAATTCATATTAAAAAGATAATGCACAATAATAAAGATGGAGAAATTTCATCAAGTACAAAAGAATAATGCAGAAAATTATCTATATGATTAATATAACAACGAATTAAAAATAGTTTTTTTTATTTATTTCTTTTTGTTTTAAATGTGTAATTTTTTTTTTGTACATTTTGTCGGAAGTTTAATAGTATTAATATTATATATACGCTGATGATGTCGAGTTAAAAATTATTCTCTGCTAAAAGACATTTAATTTTCCATCCCCCGAAATCATCGCTGTGTTCACTGTCGTCGGGAGCTGCGAACAAGAACGCTTACTTAGCTAAAAGCGCGAATTACGCATATTGTTTAAGTTTCGGCACATCCGAGCTGTTTAGTTGTCTTTGCAGGCTGCGTTGCGTATCGTCGTCATAAATGTAGTCGCGCCAAGCGTTTATACCGTTGCCAAATTTTCTGTTTTACTGATTTTTTTTCGTATTTTTCCTAGATTTTTCTAGTCACAGCACGTAATCGCTACGTCGCTAAATTATTCCACGTCAAAGTTACATTGTCAGAAGTAAAATATACGCGATTCTTTTTTATTTTTGGTAGAAGTATTATTATTCTGTAAATGTCGTCATCAATTCAATTCATCTATTGGGGTTTGTCTTTTTGTATCATGCTCCCGAATATCTCAAATTTTAAATATTTTCCCCCCTATTACCTGTTATTACATTTCACTCATATTTATGTAACAGTTTTGTTAAAGGAGCACATTTCCTGGTTATTTTCCAATAGGAATATATTAAATGTTATAGATTATATACATTTGATACGCAGCTCATTACTCTTACAAAATGTTTGAATTTAAAATTCCACTGGTGCTACATACTCACAAATTTAATCTGTGTTTAATAAACGAAGAAAAGTCGTTTATATTTTAACTTGTGCTAAAAAATACTTTTTTTTTTTTACATAATTCAGTAAAGTTTTTAAATTTTTTTTTAAATTTTTCGGTTCTAGTAAGTATGAGGAACGAAATTATGCGTTTACAAAAATTTCTTATCAAGCACCATATACTTCAGTCCGTACAAAAAAATTGTTAAATAGGTCATTTTAACATCAATTAACAGTGAAAACGAAATAATTAGAGAAGATGATAGAGGATTAGCTTCATAAATGAGAAAATATAATTGGTCACTTACTCTGGAGATATATTTAATTCGGGTGGCCTTCCAACAGCATTTTGGATCACCAAAAATAATTTAGTAATCACTTCGACGACACAACCAGTCTGT
Source organism: Icerya purchasi (assembly GCA_039619475.1). Lineage (NCBI taxonomy): Eukaryota > Metazoa > Arthropoda > Insecta > Hemiptera > Monophlebidae > Icerya > Icerya purchasi. The sequence goes on along the minus strand of CM077115.1, from coordinate 76,862,054 downwards.
AAAATAAAATCTCCCTTTTTCTGTATATCATCATTCAAAAGTAAACAACCAGCACCAACGGAAGTATTCGACGAAGAAGTAAATGACCAACGGTCCGCATCAATTTCACTAGCCCCTAAAAATCGTTCTGTCTAAAACATCACCCACAACATTACACCTTTTATAAAAGAAAATCTCTGTACACCGCGAATAAGATAAAAATATTATATTAAATATGAACAATTTTATTTTTATCATAATTCTTGCATACAAAATTATATATTATATTAATATTACTAAAATACAAATACGGCGTCCGTTTTAAGTGGGTCAGTAGTCCCTATTCGGTGTGAATCGTTTCGACAATAGCAAGCGAGAGTTTTTACTTAGACCTTTTTACGAATTACCTACGGTGTTTTTCAAATATCATTCGTTAAATATTATCATTTGTGTTGCTGAAAAAGAAGTTATCAGATTTATTTCTACATCATATAAAACATCCATTTACTGCTGTCAGAAATTTCGTGCGAAAATACCGTTCCTCGTTAACAATTTAGTTTTTTTGTATATTTAATATATATACATACTTGTATATAAATAAGGCATTTGAAAGCATTAATTTGAATAAATTATTGCAATCACATAAGGATTCAGTATTAGACAACAATTTATTAAACATGTTAAACCAGTATTATAACGAGAAATATGCTTATATTAAAACAGGAAATTGTTACAAACAATGTGAGGAGTATTACAAGGATCTGTGTTGGGGCCTTATTTGTGGAATGCGGTTTTCTCAAGGATTTATAGCATCATGTTACCTATACGAGTAAAAATAATAACGTCTGTAGACGGTATAGCGATAATAGTCGCTGACAAACCATTGGACGAATTAAAGAATAAAGTAATTCAAATACATGAAGTAATAAGGAAGCATTTGAATAAATTTAGCCTACATATTGATATAAATCGATTTTCTTCCTTCTTGGAGATTTTCAGATGAGGATCGATTAAAATATTATCAAAAATATATAAAAAAAAATATATCAAAAACTATTATTGCGGGCGCCAATAGCAAAATTTACCGGTTTGCTATTCCCGGAAAGCTCGGCCTGGCAGAGCTTTAGGCTTTTAATCATAAAAAATAAATATAAAAAAAAACGACTCGCGAAATCCGCCGTTCGATGGCGGTATCTCTCCCGGTGGAGATATCACGGGGTAACCACGTGTCCAATTACGAAACCTATTTTTTATGAAACGCGTTTATTCACATAAAGTTTACAAAAAACACAAAATTCCGAACATTACGATTAAACAAAAAAACGAGATTCTGGTCAAAACTACGGATTATTATAAGCGGAAATTAACGACGACTAGAGTACAAAAGATACACGTGACGGCGTGTTCTTTCGACGACCAATTAAAATAAAACGACCACGACGAATCATTACCGACTCGCGTGTACCACCGAATTGCGTGTACTCCCGAATTGATCTAGTTAACAACTCCTTTGAAACTGATTATCGATTTACCGTTTCTCTAGCACGAACGAAGATTTTTCGGTACACGATGGGCTATTCCAAACGATATAGTCGAATCGCTGAAGATTACCCCGTACCTTATCAATTAATACGCACGCCGATTTTTCTAGAACGTTCTTATAATTGTACGTATTTTAAATCGGCTGCTACCCTGTCTCTTCGGGATTTCACCAATTCTCTCGCGACTCTCGTAGCTACACGCTCCGTACTTATACGTTTCGACGGTAAACGCGACCGCGATTTCCCCCGCGAAGCCAGTTCACCCCCGCAACACAACCGACAGAACGGCTGCGTCCGGAATAACCAGGCTTCTCGGTCGAAATATCATCTCCGATCGCAATTCACCGTCATTTATGCTGCCCGAGAAAAATCCGAAATGTAAAATGAATTAAATCGAAATAATAATTTCTACCTCGGACAGCATTATCAGAAACCGTATAAAGCGTAATTAAACCACTACAACTGCCGAATCCGTCTCACTGCCCCACCCTTATTTTCATCCAAAACAGAAGTTTTGGATCATAATTCAGGTGCCAAAATACGAGAGGATTCGGACTAGCCGTTGCTGAGCTACGGAGTCCTGAACAAATCTCCGCCGTTCTATCCCGCACAAGTACGCCACACACCGTGCCTTAAAATTACACAAACGTACACCACATTCCAACACACCACTGGGACCACACCAGGTCATAAACAGAATTAAAACTTCAAGAGCTCAAGGCTCTGAACATTCACAAAAAATTTAAAAAAATTCTAACAGCTGAAAGGCAATAACTCAAGTTCAACTTAAATTCCAAAACATTTTTACCCATTCCGAACGACGCGGGACGCACCCCGTCAAAACCAATACGGGACGCACCCGACAGAGACAACAACATCTAAACAAAATATCGGAATGGGCAAAATTAACATCGGCTTACTGCCGGAACAGGGACTAGAAAAAAACAACAAAACAGTATATTAAATCAGAAAAAAACATCATTAAGTAGAGAAAAAAATATAAAAAAAATATGCAATTCTGTCAAAAGTGATATGCTCCCGCGAGTTCGCTGTACTGAAATCTAGATATAGGAACACTTAGGGATCAACGGTTAAAAAAAAATTTGTTTTCCTAACAGAGAGAGAGGCCCGGCAGACAAAACCGGTACCCCTTTGGAACAACTCCAAAAAAAAAATAAAAAAAACATTTCGACAACCCCTGACACATAGCGCGAGCACATGCACTGGGCCACTCGACACCGACAAAACCATAAAACGCGGCCGCGCACCACAGTCATGTCCCACGCGAGCACTTCCCTCCTACCTGGCCTACTTAACCTACTGGTGGACCAGACTGGGAACCCTCTTTAGACAACCCCTGAGTGCGACCACCATCTTATTTCATGGGGCGCAAAACCTGTCCCCGCGACGGTACGAACCACCAAAAACCAACAAATTCATAAACACAACAACAAACGATCGTACCGCGCGCGAGACCTTAACTTGGCCTACCTAGTGGCACCTCCAAATATAAAAAAAATAAAAAAACGGTGGGGCCCCCTACCATCTAAACTGACCGACCATCCTTTCAATCTTCTCCGTAGAGGAATCCATCGTGGTCAACTGGACATCTTGCCAGTCCTCGGCCTTCCATAGGCGCCGGAGCTACCTTGTGTGCCTTCCCAGGGCGCACACCACCCAACCGGGTGGGAAAAGAAGAAGAAGAAACAGGAACACTAATAAATTTAATTGGGAAGAAACACATCAAGATATGACGACAGCACCTCGAAACTCGCGAAAAGGTAAAAAAAAAATTAATTTAAATTACTGATAATATTCTGTAATGGGGACCTGGTGTACACGCAAAAGCAAAAAAAAATCAGATGCACCCCGACCTCCGGATACCGCAAGCGGTATGTACAATTGCATCCGAGGTCGCGCAATCACACTCACACATTGTCCCAGCGCTAACGAGACAACAACAAAATTCTCGAAATCGACCACAACATAAACAAAATTTAGATAGCATCAGAAAATGCATCGACCATATGTCGAACTACCAAAGGCACTAACAAAACAATACCCTGCACAAAACACAAAATTCATCCAAAGGATGCCGGGTAGCGTTGTATTCACGCACGAATTTCCATAATAAAAAAACATATAACACATAAAGAAAAGAAAATAAGAAACAATTAGCGGGACTAAGTCGACGGGCTCGCGGGACGCCTTTGCGCTTCCGGATTAAAATGTAGGAGAAAATTCATGAATATAGTAATGGAATAACGGGAAAAAAATGTAAACATTAAAGGAAAAAGGTGAGGACTCTACCACTGAGAAAACGGAATTCCGTGTACGTCCGCTGCTACAGTCTTTTTCTAATACCACGGGTTCCTGGGAAAAGAGGAAAAGAAGGATCGACACAAAAAAAATATTCAGCGATGTTAAAAAAACATATCAGCCGCTCTGCGGGAACTCAACATTCACCATCAACTCGCGATCACGGATAGAGATCCCAGTCACGTATCTCCACCATTATATATTCTATTTTTTTTTTTTTTTTTTTTTTTTTTTTTTTTTTTTTTTTTTAGGTACTCCGCATGACAAGCACGAACGGCTTAATGGCAATCATGTGCCCTTCGGTCGAGTTCAACGGTCTGTGCCGGAATCGGGTTCTTATAGACCCACTCGCCTACTGTGATCGGTGAGAAAAAAAAATCCAACATCACCCCGTGGCTCACCCAAGACTTCCATCGGATGCTATGGCCGTATGCATTATCTGCTACCCACAACACCGACCGCTCGGACCACGGGATATAAAAAAAATAAAAACCTACCGGAGTACCAGGTATGCCCTTCTCTCTTACACACCCTATGGCCGCGTCTGCTTTCACAGCGCCCACAGAGTCAACGTGTCGACCGAAGACCCCTCCCGATCCGTCGAATGGACGATCAGATAATAGGATGGAATATTTAGGATAAGAACGAATGGGAAAAGAAGAGGAAAAGTGATCTCGGGAATGTAGGATGGGATTTTAGGAAAGACCAAAACGGAATATTCCGATCGTTGGAATACGACAACAGAAAAATTCGAAGGTTTATGCCCGGCACTGAAAACGCAAGCAAACGAGCCAGAATCTCCGACTTCAGTGATAGAAGCAAATAGAGAGAAAAAAACAAGAAAAAATTAATAAATTCTATCCGGAGCCATAAGTCCGCGAAAACCCGCGAAATACCCCAAATATCAAAAAAACATAAAAAAAATAGTTGCCACACGACATCATAGCTGGCCTTAAAAAAATTTACAACTGGAAACTACATCTACAAAATAAATTCAAAAATATGAGCTAGCGCCCAATTGAGTCTATACGGCTATATAACCGGAATACAAATTTACACTTAAATGAAATATAATTATACACATTAACACGCAGCCAAATTTATTGCCGTCACAGCAAATGGCTATTATCGTATCGGTACCCGCGACCAGCTGCAACAAACTACATCGCAACGATAATATATTTTTATTACGCCGGTTCTTCATTCTATTTGTAATTTTATATTTTATCCTATACTCATCCACACCTCACGTAAACGCGAGAGCTGGGGACTAGAGTGACAAGAACAAGGGTTAAAAAAGTCTCAAAGATGTTCAAGCGAGAAAAAAAAACAAGTTTATTTTTCTTTTCGGAAAAAAAACCGCAAAAAAAACGAACTCCGAAGCACGCATGCCCAGAGAAAAAAAAAGAAAAAAAAATAAAAAAAACATTCTCAATTTCGAATTTTAATAAAAAAATAAATTTTGAAGCGAGGGGGTAAATGAGCATGCCCATCAGGTCGAAATTAGAACAGATCGAGCTCACTTCTCGCGAATCGGATGCCTCCTGCCTAAAATATTCCAAAGGTAAACATAAATAAATCATCTCGGGTACTCAGCAGCAACCTCGCTAACACACGACACAAATCTCAATACACGCGCTAACCGCGCTCTATACCAGGTCGGCAGCAACAAAACAAGAGAAAAAAATTTTAAATAAATATACAATCAAATAAAGTCTCAAAGATCTTAATTCCACCGCGAAAACCAACACAAACTCGTCCAAAACTACCTATATAAACGACAAAATTTGACTAGAAAAAATGACAATAAATACGCAAACTGCGGGAAATCAACAACATTTGGCCTGACTAGAGCTAATTTGGGGCCTACATTCATCGGATGACTAGATAACTAACCGAAAAATACATAAATATCCGAATAACCATGTGACGAAATAAAAAAATGCCTTCTACGCTGCTCTACCGGGACGCGGAATCTTCGAAAACCTATGCCATCGGAACCAAACCAACGAAGTGGTACACACCATCACAACCTCGATCGAAGCAACTCGAGACGCTGTACACCTATCATACCGTTCACTTCCACAACGGCTACTCACGCTCATCCTTAGGCTATTTTTATATTCGGTTTATTTTTTATGGTCAATTAATTTTAGATGACTAGAAAGTAGTTTTAATTTTCTTTGCCGTACTAAAGAGTTTATGACTAGACTTGGTTTTTGTTTTAAATTTCCACGAGGTGTTACGACAAATCCGGGTACACGGCTGCTTCCTTGATTTCGGGATTACTTCCGACGATACTTCCAGGACCGGAAACCGCAACGGGAGCCGTGTCCCACCCGACGAGGATTATTTACGTTCATATAGCTCACCTTAACGGGCATCAAGTTCTTTAATCTGGTCTTAATTTCTGACTTGGTTTTAGACTTCTTAAATTTTTTACTTGTAGGTTTAATGTTATTTTTTCTTCTGTTTGTTTTAGCACATTTTTTCTTTATACATTTTAATTTTATTTTACTTTTTCCACCCTGTTTGCCTATTTTGTTTTTCCGATGCCTCTTGCGACGTGTTTTAGTTTTGTTCGTTGACTCTTTTACGTTTTTTACATCAATTTGGTTTATAAGATCTTCGGTATTCTTGATATTCTTACTTCTATTATCATTGTTATCATTATTATTATTAAAATTATTACTACTATCATCAATTTTATCGTCATAATCATTATTTTTTACATTATCGTCAACCTTAAAATTATTGTTTTCATTATTTTGGTAATCGTCTTCTTTTTTATTATCGTAGTTATTCACATTGTTACTTCCCTTGTTAGCATTTTCCGTATTTTCTTCAAACATGTCTTTCCCGAGATTCTTGATGGTCTTACGCAATTCCTTGCGGCCCTTATGTATCTCCTCTTTTAGGCTTTTGTAATGGTCGCTACTTTGTTGTGCCAGGCTAATCATCAGTTCCTTCAACTCGTCAAATTGCGCCTGCGTCAAAGACGGTCCGGGGTCTTCAAAAGCTCGATGCGTGGGGCTAGGCAGGGTATATCCCTCCGGTCCCGTCTCCGAGAGACGGTCCTGGATCTCATCCAGCTCATCCTCCTCGCTTAAATTATCGGGAATGGGCTCCACCTCCCGATAATTCCCTCTCGTCGTTCTCACTCTATTTAAGTCCCCGCTCTCCATTCTATAAACAGGGCCGCAGTTCGAAACTTAACCTATTTGGCCTATCTACCGAGGAGAAAAAAAAAATATATAATAATAATAAAATATGCCGAAAGAAAAAAATTTTAACCGACTTTAATGCCGTACAAAATATGCAACTGATAAAAAAAACTATAAAATATAAAGCAGGCCGAGGGGAGATGTTAAAAGTAAACGCTTATCTGTTTGCTTGGCAGTTTCCCCTTCGTCCTCTGCTCCTTCCAGGTAACGTCCTTCTGACTATTCGGTGTCCCTGTTCGTTCGGGCCGCCAGTTGATATAAATCGATTTTCTTCCTTCTTGGAGATTTTCAGATGAGGATCGATTAAAATATTATCAAAAATATATAAAAAAAAATATATCAAAAACTATTATTGCGGGCGCCAATAGCAAAATTTACCGGTTTGCTATTCCCGGAAAGCTCGGCCTGGCAGAGCTTTAGGCTTTTAATCATAAAAAATAAATATAAAAAAAAACGACTCGCGAAATCCGCCGTTCGATGGCGGTATCTCTCCCGGTGGAGATATCACGGGGTAACCACGTGTCCAATTACGAAACCTATTTTTTATGAAACGCGTTTATTCACATAAAGTTTACAAAAAACACAAAATTCCGAACATTACGATTAAACAAAAAAACGAGATTCTGGTCAAAACTACGGATTATTATAAGCGGAAATTAACGACGACTAGAGTACAAAAGATACACGTGACGGCGTGTTCTTTCGACAACCAATTAAAATAAAACGACCACGACGAATCATTACCGACTCGCGTGTACCACCGAATTGCGTGTACTCCCGAATTGATCTAGTTAACAACTCCTTTGAAACTGATTATCGATTTACCGTTTCTCTAGCACGAACGAAGATTTTTCGGTACACGATGGGCTATTCCAAACGATATAGTCGAATCGCTGAAGATTACCCCGTACCTTATCAATTAATACGCACGCCGATTTTTCTAGAACGTTCTTATAATTGTACGTATTTTAAATCGGCTGCTACCCTGTCTCTTCGGGATTTCACCAATTCTCTCGCGACTCTCGTAGCTACACGCTCCGTACTTATACGTTTCGACGGTAAACGCGACCGCGATTTCCCCCGCGAAGCCAGTTCACCCCCGCAACACAACCGACAGAACGGCTGCGTCCGGAATAACCAGGCTTCTCGGTCGAAATATCATCTCCGATCGCAATTCACCGTCATTTATGCTGCCCGAGAAAAATCCGAAATGTAAAATGAATTAAATCGAAATAATAATTTCTACCTCGGACAGCATTATCAGAAACCGTATAAAGCGTAATTAAACCACTACAACTGCCGAATCCGTCTCAATATTAATGAAGAAAAATCAAACTATATCGTACTTAACAAACTAAATACAGGTATAACTCTTTTAATTTAAATCCATAAGGATTAAATATTAAATGTGCACAACAAATTAAATGCTTAGGAGTAATAATAGATAATAAATTGAAATTCTATAGCCGCTTTAACTGCATTAAAAGTAAATTAAATAAATTAATATGTATTTTTAATCAAATTTATAACAATAGTCGATTATATTATTTACAAATAAGTAATATTACCTAACATTTTATATGCTGGTTCTATTTATATTGACATACTAAAAGTTAAAAGATTTTACAAAATTTTAAAAAGTTATCAAAGAACATCGGCAATAAAATTGATTAAATCATATAGAACAATTAGTTATTACCCATCATTAGTCATAGAAGGCATCATGACATTAGAAATGAAGATAAGAAAATATATAATTTTTAATTAAATATAAAATTAACATAATACATGATTTTATTAACGTAATCATATTTTTTTTAATGGAAATGAATTAATTAAATTAAAACAATTTAAAAAAATAATAAATGAATATTGTATTGAGTTTAGGAAACATAGAAAAATTATAACGGGGTAACATTTCAGTTTTTATCCAAGCGTAATTGAAAGAATTAACAATAATAATAAACTATTTGATTTGATTTGATTTGACTATTCGAGTATCAAATTATTCTAACGTACAGTTCATATCGGAATATGGAATATTTAAGGATTATCTAAAAAGATTTAAAATTTAAAATTTAGATGTATTAAATGTAATTTACACGATAATTTAGGATACATTTTACAAGAAGGCAATAGCAATAACATAATATTTAATGGTATATAGTATAGATGAACTCGCAAACAAACTTTTAAATTAATTTAATAAATTTACAGTTAATGAAGTTGAGTATCGTAAAAATAGTATGCAGTTTGATTAAACGATCCTAGTATTAAGTGCATATTTTAAATAGATAAGTGTAATAATTATGTAATAAGATATTGTAAAATGGGATAAATGTATCACCAAAACTTAATTGGACAAGTCATATTAATCAACCGTTACGAAAATATTGTAAATAATAAACAAATATACTATATATATATATATATATATATATATATATATATATATATATATATATATATATATATATATTTGAAAAAAACGTGTTAAATAAGCATAAAAAAACGGTAAATCTTATAGGAAAATACGAGTTGTACAATTGTATTCGTAGAATTGTTTTTGACAACACTGCGATGGTGCTCGCGGTCTCGTTAGAAAGAGGGGACAGTTCTGAGTCAGAATATTCAGTTTTCATAACGGTAAGACGTATATCTCGCGTTCTGTGGTCGTTTAAACAAAGTAAGATTTTTATACGGTGAAAATGTGCGAAATACTAGCAACGTATCGTGATCAAATTCTTGATCAAACGCGGAGTAAAACTGTCGGAAATCCTAGTATAATAACAAGACGTGTTTAAGGGAGACGCTATATGAAACAACCGACTGTTTTCAAGTAGGCTAAGCGGTTTAAAGACGGCCGTGAATCAGTTGAGGAGATCCGCGCTGCGGCGGTCCTTCTACCGTAAAAACGGCGGAAAATGTTGAACGTGTGCACATGCGCGTACTCCAAGACCGTCGAGTGAGTTGTCGAATGTTAGAAGAAGAGTTAAACATCAACCGCGAAACCGTTCGGCAGATTTTAAATGACGATCTAGGGATGCGCAAACTGTGCGCCAAGATGGTTCCAAAACTGCTCACAGCTGAACAAAAAGAGCTCCGGAAATGCATCTGTCAGGACATGATTGATCGAATTGACGCTGAAGGAAACCAGTGGATGTCGTCCATTATCACGGGTGACGAGTCTTGGGTGTTCGAATATGATCCTAAGTCCAAGAGACAGAGCATACAGCGGATGGAGAAGGGCGGGGAGTACCCGAAAAAAGCTCGCATGCCTAAATCAAGACTCAAGCCTCTACCACATTCATCACGAATACGTTTCCGTAGGCCAGACAGCCAATGCAACATTCTACATCGAAGTTTTGAAACGGTTACAAGCCCGCGTGTACGGCGCACGACCCGAATTGGCCCAGAAGGGTTGGGTGCTGCATCACGACAACGCTCCAGCACACTCGTCCTTCGCAGTACGCCAGTTTTTGACGCTCCACAACATCCCCACGCTCCCGCACTCCCTACAGCCTGGACCTGGCTCCGTGGGACTTGCATTTGTTCCCTCAACTTAAAAGTTACTTGAAAGAAAACCGATACAACGACATTACCGAAGTCGAAAGTGTCACAACGAGGGTCCTGATAGACCTATCTTCGGGGGGTTTGCGGGGTGCTTCCAAAAAAGGGTCGAACGTTGGCGGTGGTGCACTGACCTCGGAGGAGACTTATGTGAAGGTGTTTAGAGTATGTTTCCCCCCTACTTTTAGGCTCTCCAGGGCAAAATTCTACGAATACAATTGTCATACCTCGTATGTATAAAAATTAAATGTTAAAAGTGTTACAAAATGAAAAATACGCGTAATTTAAATAAAATCGTAATAAGCTTCACATTGAGTATAACAAATATGCAAGTTGAAAATTCTATTGCAAACGTAACTGTTAATCTGTACGTTTAAACCAGCAATATTTGATACGGAATATATAACGGTTTTACTTTTCATTGTACTATTTCATAACTTCGAAAGAATTGATCCCTTGTTCGAAATGTAAATATATAGAAAACAAAAATGTCGCTATCGCTAAAAAATTGTGGGTTGCAATGTTTTAGATGAACAGAATACTTTGTTATAGAGATACACTTAGAAGCCGCATCATTAGTTAGAACTGATAATTACATTAATTATTTTCAGCACTTTCCGATATCAACTTCCGAACCTATTACTCAAATGTATCTAGTGTTAGAAAAAGACAAAAACTTACTTGAAGTTATTTATTCAAGATCAGATTTTCAAGAATTGACTACTTTAATAAGCTTTATTTGACATTGCAAAATGATATACTTGAAACGTTTAGAGAAACTAACTAAAATTACTCTAGTGCAAAGTCAAAGCCACGTAGAAATTCAGTAAATAAAGATCGACTAATGAAGCCTTTGTGCTGATGTCTAAAATCAAAAATTTAATACGTAATGTTCGAGAATTTTATGAAAAAATCGCTGAAAATTTGATTTCAAAGAAAAATGGAAATTAATTCTCCCTATTTTTTAAATTTATCATTATTAAATATTTATTTGTACTTCACTTCGTTTATATATATTTCTACAATTTTTTATAGTCTGTAGAATTCATGTGTGTGTTTATTTTTTTGAAAATTAACTTTATCAGCAAATTTTTATCAATTTAAAATCGAAGTAAAACAGAATAGTAAGTTCAGATCGTATTTTCCTATTTTTCACATCGCTGTATTTTTTTTTTTTAAATCCTCGCGGGGGTGATTGAGATTTGTCATCCTTCACAAAATCATAAAAATATGTAATAAATTAGATAATTCCTAAAAACTCTCTTTATTAAAGCACTGCTAATTTTTTATTTTATCAATTAACAATACCTTTTTTCTAATTCCTTCTTTTATGACAAAAATGTACCATTATTACGAATTTCTATTCGTTTATTAGCAAAAACTTTACACAAATTTTATTCCCTATTTTTTTATGTTCTCCACACACAATATAAATTGGTTTGAATAACTCACCGGATGTATATGGAAGACGGCAACGTCATCTATGTACGGCGAAACTGATAAACGATATATTTCTGTCACCGGAATGCGGTATTTTATTTCAAATGTACGATGATCGGCTATGAAAACTGAATTCGTTGACATAACCAAAAGTGCAGGCAGAAACTACAGTTTCAAAAAAAGAAAAATTCATTGATAAAACACGTTCGTATACTTTATTTTTGAATAATCAGTTTGCTTTAAACGTTTTTTTTATGTCTCTTTTGAAACACGCATAAAACAGTTCGTCTAATTTTATTTTTTAAATCGAACCTGATTAATTTAACTGTACTAGTGATCGAACTATATCATAAACGGGAACTTTAAATGTGTTTTACAAACTGCAGTTAATTAAAAATAAGCTTGACTAACAATATGACTCAATAAAAATGGCTGAAAATAACATAGTACATCAAAAACAAGTTTTACAGCCAACGTACTTTTAAATCCTTCGTTAAAATATTTTTTCCTTTCTTTTTTCCAATTGCATATTGCACACATATTATTGATCAACTATAATTATATTGTGTGAAATATTTACTTTTCCGGAAGATCTAGTTATTTTGTTGATTATGTTAGCGAAAACAATGTACTGATCATTTTCATTTGTGCACGCCTTTTTCCACTGAGAATTTTGTTTTAGTCTTACATAGTCCCCAACAAACGGTTTCGGCACGCTAAACAGAAGAAAAAAAAATATATATAAATTCATGTTATCGCAAGGTATTTTTTATTTAATTTAAAATTAACATATTTCACTGGAAAAATGTAAATTTTTAATCTCCTTGAAATAATGAACATAAACAAAATAAGAATTATTAAGTAAATTTTTATTATACCTTTCTTTGTAACAACATTTTTTATTTTTAAACAAAATGCTAGCAGTCACCTTTTCTCTCATTTTATTTCTGGCCGTTTGATTAAAACGCAATCGATATCTATAACACTGAAAGAAATGTAAAAGCAACAATAGATTAAAACCGAAAAAGAAAAACGAAAAAAAACAAAAAAACCCGATATAGATATATGTTAAATGTTGTAATTCATTAATTTTTAAAATTGTACATCAGTAGATTAAATCGAGAGTAAATAAATGGAAAGAAATGGGGCTAATGGTAAGTGTCAGAGTTGAAAAAACAGAAAGAATTACTCGAATACAATAAACCTATGAAGAATTGAAAATTTGGAAAAGGAACACATTTTAATCGTACGTAAAAGAAGAATGAAGGCGAGCCCCACACACAAAGAGCTGAATTTTTTATTTTAAAACACAAAATTTGCGAGATATTCGCATGAGAAAAGTTTGTTGAATCAAAAAAACAATGGGAGCATTAAATAAGGGAAAATGTTTATTTCTACTTATTAGGATCTAATTAAACTTTCAATTATATATTTGTTTATAAATATTGGAAAGCTTCATACAAGCGTTAGTTCTCTATTATACAAAGCATGTTATCTAGATTAAATGAAACATTTAATAAATAAAATATTTAACAAAATCATAAATATTAATAATCTAAATCTTATTTTTTTTTTTACATAACACGTATACATACAGACGGATAAAACAATATTAATCAGAACGTTCACACAAACCAAGTAGTTAAACTATGCGCACGGTGTTCTAAAATGACATATTTATCATTTATGTGACTACCAATCAAAAATATACTAGGCAAAAAAAGTGATGTTTAAATTACTTTATTTTTAATTTGTGGAAATGACAATTTTTAATAAATAATTAGTACAACACAACGAGTAAAAAAATTTAAGCAGCGCTTAAAAATCAATATATATATATATATATATATATATATATATAACTCGGCCACTTTGGCCTCGCAAGGGGCTATGCCCCTTGACCCCTCCTGCTTTCATTCCTGTCTCTTTCTCTTCTATACTTTGTATAAAATGATCAAAATTTACAACGTAATTCTTACTGGCATCAACACACACAAAAAATAACATAACCACAAAAATCCTATTCTAACATTTACCTTCCGTTATATAAAATTAAGACATTTTTTCGTTACATTTTTCGTTACATATTTCATTACATAAAATTGTGACATTTTTTAAATAACAATAACAAAAATCCTACAAAATATAACAAACGTTACATAAAATTGGGACATTTTTTCGAATGGGGGGTAGCCTAAGAATTACGTTGTAATTAATATATATATATATATATACTTTTCATATTCTTGATGAGAAATTATTTTTTGATTTGCTACGTATAATTTAAAGGGCCCTGTAATTCTATGATTTATAATTTACAATTCTTTTGTAATTCAAAATCACAGAAATAAAACCTAAATTCCATCAAAGCTATAATATGGGTATTCAATTTCCGCACCATAATCACAAAATGTCACAAAACAAAAGATTAATTGGTTCCTAAATTATACAGAATAAACGTACACATCACAGAAATTAATTATACTACATTAGTAATTTGTATTATTAAACAAACTTTAAAAAATACTGATATATATTACGACATAATTTTAATTAAATTTAATCGTGTAATTATCGACCTAGATTCGTTATTTATATTTCAGTCTTTGTCTTTGTTAAATTTATATCTTATAATGACATCTCGTGATCATGAAGCTTTGACTTCGAAACACGTTGAGTAAATAAATATAAATTAATTGTTTTATATTGATGTGTTTTTTATACTTATTATATGTTAAAATAAAAACAATGAATTACAAATATCTATATAACGATGAAACAGGAAATAAAATTATGGATTAAAAAAACACGCTTTTATAGCAATGTGAACTAAAAAGTAAAGAATAATTTTTAAATATAAAGGTAATATTCAAGTGATGAAAATTTCCCAAGTCGATATATTTTAAGTTTTTCTAATAAGCTTAAAATGAGAATAAAGTAATTCACAACAAATTAACTTTAATGTAAAAGAAAGCGTAGAGAGCTTTTGATATCAATTGTTTATACTTTTTCTTTTATTTTTCAACTATTTGTAAGTAGAGTTATTTTATAAACGTAGTAAGCACCCCACGCTTTCTTTTACATTAAAGTTAATTTGTTGTGAATTACTTTATTCTCATTTTGAGCTTATTAGAAAAACTTAAAATATATTGACTTGGGAGAATTTCATCACTGTTGAATATTATCTTTAGATTTAAAAATTATTTTTTACTTTTTAGTTCACATTGCTATAAAAGCGTGTTTTTTTAGTTTTTTTAAACAGTAATTTTATTTAACATTTATTCTCACTAAAGTGCCGCAAAATCTCTAATTGTTTGAAAACCGGCTATTTGACGGCTATTTCCTTCTCTCCTAAGCAAACACACAAATATATAGCCTTTTTATGTTCGACTTGTAATTTCTCCGATTCGTGCTTTGTCCGACTATCTGCTTTTATACCCTGCAATATATCGACCTCTCTCATGGAAATCCTCCCATGAAGTCAACAACGCATACAAATACTGGCTTGTACTATCCCAGATAGGACTTGGGATTTCTCTTCTCAAATTCTATTTCGTGCTTTACGTACACTATTTACATTTTCTGACTCGTTAGACGTAAGATTCAAGAATAATTTTCTTTCGTTGCTTAAAGTTCCGTTATTGAACCGTTTAATTACTTTATCATGGTTCGTATAAAAAACAGAATCACTAGACTGTAATATATTTAACCTAAGGTAAAGTTTAATAAAATAAAAAACGCGTAAAGAAAATGACTTAACGACATCTATGAAATCAATTTCGAACCATATCAGCAAGTTTTTGATAAACAAAGGATGTTTGTAACCTGTAGAAGGGGTCATTGTTTTTCTTTTTTTTTCTAATGATCCTGGTTAGGACATTAGGACAAATTAAGGAAATTATTGAATTGTCATCCAAAATGAATACTTATGTAAATTTTCAAATTATTCAGATGTCGGGAAGTCAGTGAAAATTGATTTGTAAAATTCCATTACACACTTACATATTACTCATTTACATACAGGTCAAGCTAATAATAAAAGCGTGTTAAAAATTTAAAATATTATTTACTGATGTATACGTACTCGCCATTTATGGTGAATTTTTCTTAGTAACAAACTAGTATTTATTAATCGTGAACTACAAGGTGGCCAATCTTGATTAATTGGGGACATTGTATTAGGTGAAACAAATGCCAACAAAATGAGCAAAAACTGACGTTGCTGTAAAATAATTTAAAATCATAGAAATACAATTAGTTATTAAGATTTATAAAAAGTTAATGTAGATTTAATTCGAACTTCCGTCACAAACTTGAATCGCAATTATTACAGAATATAAAATTAAATATTACGAAAAATTTGTTCAAAAAATATATAAAAGTAATCAAACACTTCTTTGATCGTGTATCCCTGAATTAATTTTACTTATATATTTATAGTGCCATACTCAGCTTCTGAGCGTCGACGATTACTTATTCGTACATTTCAGCTTTACAGATATAGGTAGTATACTAGGCAATTGTCATCACATTACAAATGCAGCCTCGTGCGTGTTTACTATGTACTAACTAACGCGTATATGATGGTATACGCGGTGGATTGTCATTACCTTCCGCGTAAAATAGCGAGTATTTAATTTAATTTTTCGTAATAATTTCTGTCATCGCCCGGAATCGCAACCAAGATTTCCGTAACGGGAACCAAGTGCTTAACAACTAGGCTATCGCGATGGCTTAACTTTTTTTGTTTAAATTTACAGAAAATGCTATTTCTTTACTAAATTTACGCTATATATACATATTCTTTAAAAAAAAAAAAAAAAAACACGTCAAAATTATATAGTGTCATATTTTTGTCGAAAATTATTTTTAAAGTATGAGTCGATTTCCTTTGTCACATTTCAGCACTAAAACTAAGGAAGTATGATACGGCGGAAAATTTTCAAAAAAAAAAAAAAAAATCGAAATTAAAATAGGTAATATAGAAACGCTATGATCGAAAATTTATATAATAAAAAAAAAACGAGCACACTGATTAAAAAATTGAGAAAAATAAACAGCAAAAATAAAAATAAGAATGAATTCAACACGCACGTTTTCTTACCATATATAAAAAACGTGACTGATAAAATTTGGCAAATTTTAAAGAATGGAATTCGGGGCTAGTACTTGGAATTCACAGAAAAATTGAATTAAAGAAAAATAAAATAACTTACCGCGGTTACATGCTACAGGATTATACAGAATTCCGTGTTTGCATGATTCAAGTCATGTGGGATAGAATGATAGATCTACACACATACAAATTGAAAAACATGAATAGATTTTAAACACAAACGTATAGAAAAATCCGCGATGTCCAAAAACAATTAGAAATATAAACGCGAAATTTAATGTGGCGACAAACTAAAATGTTAGAACTGAAAATGGGAACAAACATCAAATAAGAAAAGCAATCGAAATTGAAAAATGTACGAGTACAAATTTTAATACAGAAAATCGATTTGTAAGCCCGTAATTAACCATGTAAAAATGAAAAATAGCCCGGAAATAATGATGTATTGTTTTTCGGCTTATTTATAGACTGCGTTTTTCCATTTAGCCTTAATTATATTTTTTTCTCCGATGCTGAGTAGATTAATGCTTAGCTGTGAACAATTTGTACGTGGTTTATACTGAAAATAGACAAATGGTTAAAACAGAAAGGCACAAAAGTTAAAAGTTATTTTTACCCATTCTGATACCGTTTTAATAAACTTTACGGTTAAGAATAATTTTCAATAAGAAAATATTAGTGTCACAAATTTTGTTTTTACAATTATTGCTAACGATCATATTATTTGCCTATTTATAATCCTCTTTTTTAAACTTGAAAAGTAAATAAAAACCCTACAAGAACATATACGTAACTTAAATTAATGTTTAAAATCGATATCAATGAATACAAAAGCAAATGAATCATTTAAACTCCGACATATATGTTTAATTAAACATAAACAATAGAGTTGATCTAAAAAATTAATACGCAATTTACCTTCTAATGATGTGAATTAATGTGACAAATGGCTCACACCGTCAACAAAATTTAACAGAATTATTTTAAACTAACAACACCGAAAAAAGTATACGAACTAATAATTTTTCTAAAATGTATTCGGTGAAAATGAATTAATAAGGTAGTGCGACATCCTAGCAACTAAGTTGTTCGACTATTAAACTAGGTTTCACTCGTTTCAAACCTCTCTCGTTCCAGACTCAAATCGTCGTCAGGTTTCTCCAACCTAAAATTATTAGATAACAGAGAAATCCAGAAAATTTAAAACAAATGAAAAAAAGAAACTACCTCCTCACTAGCACCAATTGGCTTAATGCGTTGTGAACCTCAACTTCACAATTCCGACACTCTCTAAGGTTTTGGGATTCACTTTACTTCGTTTTTTAGTGAATTGTTCGTGTTAATTTACGTCACATCGAAAGAACTTTAGGTTTTGATAATAGATTATAAATTATAAAATTATCTAAGCACCGCCTATTATACAAAAAAATAAAAATTAGGATTTTCATTTTATTAATCTATATAATGTACAGTTTATATTTGTAGGGGAAGGGGAGTACCTGGGGATTATTAACATAAATCAAATTTTAAAATAAAAATAAACAAAAATAAACCTAAATTATTATTAGTAAGAATCTTACCTTCCATCGAATAAAGTGGTACTGAATAATTTTTACGGCCCAGCTAATAAGTTCTCTACGCTTCAGTAGTTTTTTCCGTTTTTTAATCTTAAAAAAATCAATATTGTTCTTTATTTAAAAAAAAATCATAAAAAATATAAAATTATGAAATAAATATTTTATAATTATTATAATTCACACAAAAAATTTCTTTATTTTTACCTCTTAATTGCTACAATAATTTTTCTATTGAAATAAAAAAGGACTAAAATATGCACATAACATACACTGTTAATTTACTTTTATAATGACATAATTCAAAATTTTTCAAAAGAAATATTTAAATTTAATTTTAAAATATAACTCTACATAAAAAAATGAAAATCTACGATTTTTGAATGGTAACGTTCGGCGTATATACCGATATACGCGTTTCTGTTCATACGTTTTTAGCGCATTAATCAATGCCATTTGATTTTTTTTGAGCTTTCTTACAACACATCATGATTAAGATTTTACAAACTATTTTTATGCAATTTAGAGCGGTTATAACTTATGACAGAAAATATCGCAAATATCAATTAGTTTAGAGAAGCACACTATAGAACAATGTAATATGTGATCATTTTCACAATAATATGATTTTCTAATATAATAATTAGAAAATTTTTAATTGTATTTATACACACACACACATATCGAAAGACTTGCGTCAGAAAGGGAACTAATACATGGTACACTAATTTAATTTGCCGCAAAATTTTTCGCTCAACATTTTTTGTATTATTTCTATATTTGATTTTAAAATTTCTTATAGTTAACAGTTATATTCGAAGACAATTTGTAAGAACACCACTTAAAAATTTTCAAATATTCTTACCATTACTATTTTATTACTACCAAAAGATATGCCGCCGAATAAAAAAATAAAATAAATAAAGCAGTATTCCAAAATTACGCGATTTTTTTTTTTTTTATTATAAAATAACTGATTTGAGATAACTTTTTAATTGTCAAACCAATTCCTTTGGAAACGATTTGCATATTCTAACTTCTGTGTTATAAATATTCAATTTAATCTATTTTGACATTATATTTCTACTAAAAGTTACTAATTCCAAACTGTTTATTCTGATGAATGATAATATGGGTTAAATTGAAGTTTTTAAAAAGCACAAACTCATTACAATTACTTAACGCTGAAACTAATTTTGGAACTTTTTGTATTTCTAAAATTTCAAATTTTTATTGCAAATTCTGAACTATGTTATGTCCAGAAACCACCAGACATTTAGACGTGCTCTACAATAAAAGATTTTTTACTACAAACCACATTATGTTTCTTATTATTTCGCTTCTATTCACTGTTCAATTTAAAATTCAATTTAACGTTAAATTTTTACAATTGTAATAGTGTACGTATTTCATATACGTGAAATGTGAACTATATATCACAGATTATAGGCTGACATCAACACATAAAAACTAAGCGAAATAATTAAATATTTCAAACCAATTTAGTAATTTCTTCCTGCATATAAACTAGATGAAATATTAATTTTGAATATTACAAGCTATACAATATAAAGCAAAAAACATTAAAAAAGGAAATATTCCTCCAAAAACGTTTTTAGCATATCTATTTATTTTTATTTAACGTTTATTTATTTTTATAATTATCCATTATTTTATCTTAATAAATTAATATACATCAAGCAATATATCATAATCAGTATTCCTGAATTTTATATGTTGCACAGTATTTACTTTATACAACCTCCACGCGGTAGATATGACACGTTGACTTTGTTTCATTTTTAAAAATCTTCTCCGATTATAATACGTTCTCCAAAAGTTCTGTATTATTGTAGCTAAATTTTCGACCCTTTGACGTCTGAAATCTTCCAATTCGTAAACCTGTTAAAAAGTAAATTCTTATTTTTTTTAAGTTATGCAATAAGTTTGAAATAGCGTCGCGAAAATTAAGAGGCTCCAACAAAATAATTCTTTCCAGGTACAATTCAAAAATTAATCAAAGGAAAAAATACTTTTTTTTTTTTTTTTTTTTTTATATAATATGAAACAATTTTTTAAATTACAAAACATAGGTAAAGGGGAAATAAAAAATAATTGTCAAGACGCGATAAAAACGGAGAAAAAAGGATACTTATTTCTACACAAAAAAAATAGTAAACAAGATATAAAGTGAGTTGGTCATTAAGTATAGATTCACACACATATTTTGTACATCCGTTCTAACCACGTCTTTAAGAAATGATTGTTATTTTTCAGTGGTCGCATTATAAAAGAGAGTAAAATATGAAAAAGCATAACACTTGTTATATAATGTAAATGTGTGCATAATGTATGATTATTTATTTATTTATTTTTATTATTTTTTGCCCAATATAATAAACTGTTTTAATTAAAAATTTAGTAACCTAATTTTATATATGCCATCTTATTTTTACTAGTTTAACTAATCAATTGCAAAAGCAATTTGGATAAAAATTTAAATACTTTATATAAATTTTTATATCGTATTAAAATTTTATAATCTTAAAAATTACAACAAAAGAAGAAATATAAAAAGATGCTCAACACAAATATCGACTTCAAGATTTACTGTAATAGTTTAATAAAAATGCGTTAAAAAGTAAAAAATAATATACTTCAGAATAATGTACCTGAAGGCGATATGATAATTCTTATACATCAACTTTTAGGAGAAAACACGAAATGAAAATTATATCTAGAAACAATTTAATGAATATTTAATGATTATTAATTATTATTGTAATCTGAATTCGGTACCGACTCCAAAAAGTTAATATTGCATAAAAATTATATCATCTTAAGATATATTACTTTGAAATATATTTTTCATCGAATAATTATTTTTTACTCTTAGTGCACTTTTATTATATTTATATTGTAAATTTTAAAGTGGGCATTTTTTTTTATACATATTATTTCACAATTTTTAGCATAATACTTATATTTTTTGTTTCGCTAAAAATCAACTTTTTTAAAATTGACAAGCCTATAAATTGCGCTATGGCAGTTTAAAGTTCATTTTCTTTATTCGAATCTATGAGTATATGTATCCGTGGTAATTAACATTGATAATACTTTAATTTTTTCAAATTACGTTTTCGTGATTAATATTGATAATATTTTAAGTCAGTCTCGCCTGTTATATTAATAAATAAAAAAATAAAAATCTAGAGAGCCCCATTTTTTTAACGTTTATTTGAATCATTACTCAGTTTATGTTTACTGATTTTCATCGTTACTCATAGTACCACCGTTAAATGCTACATTTTCAAATGAAAAAAAAAGAATCATTTCAAATAATGCATGAAAAAACATAAAAAAACGTGACGAACGTATAACCTTTTTTTTGAAGTTGGTAAAAATTTAGGATAAAATAGTTAAAATACTAAAGTAAAAAAAAAAAAAAAGGAAAGCAATAAAAAGTATATAGAGAAACGATGTTTTAGTTTCACCATGTACCAATATGGGACATGATTTTTGGCAAGTAAAAAATATTAATCAATAGTTTTGAAAATTTAGCTGAACTACTGCTCTCAAATTATTAAAAATATTCTACCGAGAATTTTTTTAAATATAAACATCAAATATTATGAGCGTATTAAAAACATAAATTTACCGATCTTGGCGAACGAATAAATAATTTCGTAGCACCGAATGAAAATTCACCGGTAGGTATTGGTACATCTCTGATGATATCTTGAACAGCTCGTACTGTTGGCAATTTTGGAAAAGGCCACGTATGTAGCGATAACATTTTATAACGATTTAAGAATTGCTCATACTGAAGATAATAGCAAAAGCCCGATCGTCTTATTCTAACCGTTTCGACTAAACTAAAAATTTTAAATTCAAAACATTAAACGGAAAATTTAAATTACGAAATTTGTAGATAATAAAACAGTAAAAAAAAATCACAAACTATAGCTTTAAAAATTGTTTAATGTTCATAATTCATTTCACGAATTCTAGTAATTATTAATGAAAATATCTATCCGTACGGTAGCATACCTGTGGTAACGGATTTGGTACAAAATCAATCCATTCTGTATAAGTCGAGGCTGTTTTAAATCATTCGGTTTAATGCAGCGAATATAGTGTAACCGTTTATTATTCATATTTCTCAATAAATTATTTAAGCTGAACTTTAATTGTTTCGTGACAGTAGTTGGCTGCTTCATGTAAAACAACTTTGTAGGATTTCCTTAAAATTGAAATAATAAATGCACTCAAATTATTAACGAAAATACGTATACATGAATATTATTATCATGAGTATATGGGATATAGTTAAAGAAATTCTCACACAAATAAATTTAAATTTAAAGCATTAGAACTTTTAGACAAACAGTACACAATAACAATAATACAAGTAATGGCAATTAAAAACAATAAGGAAAGGGGTAAAACAAGAGTATAGGCCCTCATTAAATTTATGCAATATATACATAGAAATAGTGTCGATAAATGAAAATAAAATACAACGCAATAATGAAATTAAAATAGAAGATAAAGAAATAAGATATTTTGATTTTCTGACCATATAACTATAATAGAAAAAAATATACAGAAACTAAATGCATATATAAGCAAAATTAACTCATTCCTGAAAAAACTGAATATATAAATAAACAAATAAAATAAAAGAACAAAAGGAGGTAGGTGATAAGTTGGAACAAGACAGAAATAAATAGATAAATAAATAAATAAAACAAAGGTTACAAATGAAAAGACGGAAACTGTTAGCCAACGATACAGGGCACAAAGAAGACATATAATTTAGAATAATACATACGAAAGAAGCTTTTAATAAGAAGAAATAAGTGACAATGTCGAAAAAAGTACACAAACAAGAGAAGGTTCGTAAAAACATTCGCATACATATACACATATCTATATACGTATATATGGAAACTTTTGGGTGGAGGGTAGAGAAAACATAAAAAGAAAAAAATTAAAAAGTAAAAGAAAGATGTAGTCAAAAAAAGTATAATGCGTCCTCGAGATCACTACTCACGCATTTAAGGATTGAAAAGAAACAGAACAGAGCTAGCGAAGTAAATATTGTGAGTAGCGATTGTTCTTACTTCTACTACTGCTCATCTGATCTTGAAAATTTGCACTGTATTTATCGGACTATAATAAACATAATGCAAAATTAGTATAAATGTTGAAAGTAATTAATGGGGAAAAGGACAGAGATAGATCATCTCAAAATTATACAAAAAATGTACGTGAATGTAAGCGTGGAACAACGCCAGACAAAAAGAACAGCATTAATGAGGAAACTAAAGGAAAACCTTCAACTGTTTTTTACTAGTCCATATATGCATTGAAAAATGAAAAAAAAAAAATGTTTTAACTACATCTGATGTGTAAAAAAAAAGATCCCACAATTATCGTTTGATTTTACTAGATTGTTATTATCTGCGTATTTTATTTATAAGTTTATCGTTTTTGAACTTTTTTTTCTTTTTTTTTTAAATTAACTTTTTACTTTTATTTAATTTTTTACTTGTCTTTTCCATTTTTATTTTTATTTTTTTTCATTTTACTTCTTTATGTACATGTTTTTTTTTGCTTCAGTCAGTTAAATCAAATTAATTAGTAATCTTAATTTCACTGAAAATTTGATAAAACTATAAAAATTTTCATATTTTAACAACTAATATTTCGCAATATACGATTCATTTATTGCGATTATTTATTACTTCATTTAATTGTAGTTTGTAAAACAAACGTATGTATTACTTCACAGTTTTTGAACACGTCGACAAAGGATCACCATCCAAAAGTGATACGGAAAAGAAAAAATCAGTTGGTTATCCTATCATAGATTGATAGCTGAAAACTGGAATAATTTAGGGAGTAGGGAAAGATAAGATACATGAAGCACAATAAGCAGCAGGTTCGGTATAAAAGGATGAACCTCAAAAAATACATTATCACAATCACAGGAGGTTTCGTCACTTGGATGAAGAGGAAAATTTAAGGAAAGTGTTAAGCAAAGACGAAAACGAGAGGAAGGCAACAAAGAATGATTAAACCGCAAGCGATTTCACATCGTATAACACCAGTAAAATTTCGTTACACAAATTTATACAAAAGCATTCCGTTCTAATACTATCGACTCGTTTCAATTAAAATGGAAAGACAAAACTGATGTGGACTTAATTTCTCAAAAAATGTCTGAATTAATGCATTGTGGTAGCGAATGCAGAAAAAAAAGTAAAAATTCATAGTTACACGGAGTGTAAAAAACGGTAATTTTTTAAAAGAACAAAATCAAAGCATAAGATCTTGCAGTTTTGTAAATGAGCAGATTTTTTTATAGTTTAAAGCCAGTTAAAGATAGAGGCATCTTACTCCTCCTTAAATTACGAATATTTTAAGGTTTAAATTTATTGAAGCTTACACTGGGTGTTCATTAACTGCGTATTGATCGTCTATTATAAATCACTCAGAGGATTTTTAATTTCCACTTACATATTGTAACTGACCAGCTTCCGCGATGATAAAAAAAAAAATATACAAAAATAATAAAAAAAAACAAACTTTCCGGGCACCAACGTTACTTCTTCCAGCGTAACGTAGCCGTTACCTCGCTCGGGCAGAGCTTTAGGCCTTCCTAAGGTCAACGAAAAAAAATAAAAAGGTCTCCGCGGCGGAGATATCACGAAAACGTGTCCATATAACGAAATAAAAGAAAAATTTTGTAAGAGGAGTAAATCCAATTATATTTTTTGAAAGAAAAATATGTATAAACCGATCACAAAAAGGAAAACGACAACGAATATTCAAAACGGTACAATTTGCCTCTAACGGCCAAAGCAGTGAAAAAAATAGAAAAATGCCTCCCGGCCAAAGCGGTTGAGATCTAATCGCGACCACGAGGAAGCGAAGACTGAACTGCCGAATTCATAGTGAATCCGACCACGATCCTATGTAACGGCCATCTTGCCTAATAATAAAAAATATATATATAAAAAATGAACACGCCACCGATTTTTCTAGAACATTTTCAAAATCGGTGGAACGGCGGGTACCCTGCGTCGGTTCTTTCGGGTTCTAAGAAAAAAAACTTCTCACGCCTCGACGTAGCTCGACTCGCATCTCCGACGCACACAACGCCAGATCGGACAAACATCGGACGAACCACCCTCATATAATTAACACACACATAT
This sequence comes from Icerya purchasi, assembly GCA_039619475.1. Taxonomy (NCBI): domain Eukaryota; kingdom Metazoa; phylum Arthropoda; class Insecta; order Hemiptera; family Monophlebidae; genus Icerya; species Icerya purchasi. Next base: position 76,836,068 of record CM077115.1, on the reverse strand, counting down.
GCACGGATCGCTAAATTAGCGCCGTGCACATTGACAATTCCCACGAAATTTGTCGATCTAGCATTACGGTCATAGAATGCTCAGTTTGCACGCTGCCCGTAGAAACCGGAGAAATGTGGAATTTAGAATTTGGAAAAGAGTAATCATTATCATTTTTTAATTCGGTGCAGCGTGATAAATATCGAAAGTTATTGTGGCCGAATCCGTCACAATATAAAGGTTGCATAACGGTCTTGTTCGATTTTAAAGCTCGACGCTCACTGAAGCAATAAACATATAATATGAGTTGTGAATGGATGAGACCGAGAAAAAACAATATTCTCTTTAACCGATTCGTAAAGAACTAAAAATTAATTTTTAAAAAGAAAACTGATTCAAAATATTTAAAGTAATCATATTTACTGCTTTTATAACATGCAACAGACTGTGATTTTTTTATACCGCTGTTACAAAAAAGCTTAAACGTCAATTAAATATTTCATTGCAATGGAATTTCAATATAGGTCTTGCTGACCTAAGAGTATACACATGCTCAGAATTTTACACTTCGCGAAGTCTACTTACAATGATAGACTAAAACATGCGACCTGTCGCAGTAACGAAATTTCACCAATGAGTAGACCAATAGCAAAAAAATATGTACCAAGAAAATTTTTCTTGCGTCATTCTAAATTGCGCTGTTCAAACTCCGATCAGAATGTTTCTACTCTTTAAACTAATACCGATATGATAAAGTTCAAGCCCATCAACAAATTTGATTTTCCGTAAAATTAAATTAAGTATCCGATTATCTAGTTGAAATGATAAATAGACAAAGCAATGGATACAGCAATTAAGTATAAGGAATGATTTTTTTTTTTTTTTTTTTTTTTTAGTAAAGGTGAAATAAACAAAAATTGCAACTTAACATACAAAATAGATAGTTTGTAATGGAAGTGAATAACAAAGATGCGACCATACAAAAAGCGACATTAAACAACTGGCAAATTAGGAAAGAAATTACGTTTTTTTTTTTTTTTTTTTTTTTTTTATCTGACACTTCTATTTAAAAATTTATTTTGTTCCAGATTCTTTTTATGCCTAAAAATGTCTAATTAGCAAATCCCTCGATATCGTTTCTGTATGATTCGACTATTTCGACTTTATTTTGAGGCAGGGTAAATAATCGAAAACAATGCAGTCATTTTGGTTCTACTCCATCGGTCACAGAGAAGATTTCGATTACAACCTTTTAGTAGTAAAGCAACGAAGTGAAATTTACTGTCAAAAGTATAATAAATAGTTATTATAAAATTCAGAAAAATTAATTCAAATCTCAAAACTAATAAATGAAAATAATAGAACATTAAGGCAATTTATGAAATGATTTAAATAATAAATTTAATAAAAAACAGAAAAACAAATAACACTTCCACATTTGATATGACGTTTAACTTGACTGAAAAAGCAAAAGAGGTGAAACAGGTCCGGAAATAAAAGTATTTATTTTTACATAATTTTCTTCCGATTTTATACACATATATACTACTCGAATACCATCAATAAATTAAATAATTTTAGAGTACTAGTAAAAAAACGCAATTTACCTACCTTCGGGAAATAACGTTTTAAGCATTGGATGACCACAACGGAACATAGCGGCTGATACATCTTTACGAAGTATTTCACAGTTTTTATCGGTAAACTTGTTAATATTATACGTCACATTCCCGGCAAAGTGTTTTAATCTTCAAAAAACAAATTAAAATGGAAACAATTCAATTTAACTACGTCATTTTCTATTTAATAACAATACACTATTTAAAAAATGATTCAATTAAAAAATTAATAACAACATTATTCAATACAAACCCACAACGATTTAGAACTGCTTTTGCTGACATATTTATTATCTACAAACCTTTAAAATGCCGCGGAAATTACATAAAAATACATTTGTTATTCTTAAATTATTTTTAAAAATTCAATGAGAGATGAATCCTTGACAGTAAGTTGTTGAAGATGAAAAGAAAAAATGAATATTTGTTCACGCGTAAAAGGAAAATATAAGAAAACTTCTTTAAATTTTCAAAATGAATAATTAAAGTAAATAAATAAATATTATATATGTGTGTGTGTGTGTGCGTGCACGCGCGCGCGTAATTACATCTGACATCTTGTTTTACCATCGAAATAAATACGGTATTCTTTGTTTAAATTATATTTTTTTTGTTTGTTTGTTTTTGTTATTTTTTTTATAATAACGACAAAAATGTTACCTAAAGGAATTAGGTGGATTTTCGGAGATGCATAATGGAGTTGATGTATGCTGAAAACAATGTCGTACATGATTACAGTAATTTGGGCATTCCGTATTAAATTGCAGAGAACAAATTTTTTTCAACAAAGAAGCTTCATCTGTAAGAACTGATTGCACACAATATTCATCTAACACGGAAAATAATCCATCATTCTAGAAACAAAAATTAGCAATATTTAACAATTCGAAATTTTATAACTCAACAACATGTATAGGTTACAATAACCCACATTCATTTCAAGAAAATAATGTTGATAAATTTACATTAACTGAAACGTAACGTATACTGAGTGAACCGTAGATTTAATTGACGCATACAAAATTATTTCCTTTACATATTAAATTGCTTAATGCCAGTTTTGCCCGTGTTAATATTTTGTACATTAAGATATTAGTTAATCATCAACGCAATAATTAAATTCTTATAAAAATCGAAAATTCGTAATTCCGTTACGAAATAATTATTTTACATGCTCCTAATTTAAGACTATCAGTCATTCAGATCATATATACACATGTATTTATCACAAAATAAAATTATGCACACCCGCAATAAATAAATTTTTTTTATTGTTAATTAATTGCATTATTACTATTGTATATCTATACACTTACTTTTTCAACGAGATCACAAATGTGAGAATTATCAAAATACTCAACAGGTGTCCAATCAAGACCTTCGCGTAAATATTCTTCTTGCTCCATGAACAAGGTATTTTTAATAATAACTTGATGCAGCTTTTCGTTAGTAAAGTTAATAATCAATTGCTCGAAACCATTATTTTCCAATTTTTCAAACCCGTAAATGTCTAAAATGCTTAGAATACGATGCTTTCCATGAGGCTGGCGCTGAAAAGAGGCATAGTATAGGAACTAAATAAATTATTTGATTCACAAATGATGCTCGATTTTTCGCGAAATCGACATATAAAAAAACACCCGAATTCAAAATTTAAAAAAAAACAAAACAAAACAGCATCGGTAATAAAACCTGAGCTACCGATTAGAAAAAAAAATACTTCAGTGTAATTTTTATGAAGTATCTTTAGTTTTAATTTATACCAACCGATAAATCATATGTAGTTTAACTGAATTGTAGTGAATTCATTTTGTAATAGTCCATTGGGGTGTTATCCAAATGATAAAACAATAATGCAAATATACATTAAAAAACAATTACATTTTAATATACCAATTCTTTCTTATTTTGTAAATTTAACTATCTATACATTAAAATAAAAATCTGAAGTACCTTTATAACAACGTTTATTGCATTAACCAACCAAATAAATAATCTATTGTACAACGAAATACATAATCGATCTCTATAATACGATGCATCATCCGCTGACAGTTCGGTAACAATCAAAGGCAATGATGAACAGGAAGGATGAACACGTTGACATGTTAAAACCGATTTAAGATTTGAGATATCAGTTTCAAGCAATTCGCTAATTTCATACAGCTCTAATAAAATAATAAAAATTCTGCTGAGAAACACAAATCTATTACAAGAGTTAAAACAGAATTGATTTTTCAAGGTTATCTAAAAATATTAATTTTTAATAGGAATTCTTGAAACTGTAATCACACTGAATACCATTTACCTGTACAAAATATTTGCAGTATATTACAATATAACACAGAAAAACAACTTCCAAGTAGTATTATTATTAATGTATTATCGTTTCGAACTACTGTAATCAAATTTAAGTATATAAAAATTGTTCCAAGAGTAGATCAACAAATAAAAACCATAAAAGAAATAAAAAATTTAAACACAATATACTAACCATGATCATTTAATATCGAACAACCTTCCGTGCCATCTATATTCGTTGTAGATATAAAAGTTAAGTTGCCTAGTTTAAGAATAGATGCAATTACTTTGAATAACTGAGCAACTGTTTCAGGTGTGAAATGTAAAATTTCTAACGATTTCTGTAAAATTCATTAAAATTAATATAAAATTATTTTAACAAATTTTAAATGTGCATATTAAAATTAGAAATCATAAAAGGAATGTACTACGACAAAACTGAATAAAACAAGACCAATTTTAATCTAAAATGGTTTAAGTTAAAAACTTCTTTTTCTTTAAGGCACAAAACATGTTCCATTAAACCCATAAAAAGATATTAATAAGGAAGCGTTTATATTTATTTTAATTTTTAAATAGAATATATATTGTGTATATATATATATATTACCACACCATTCTTAGTCTGAGGTAAACTACACTTTTTGTCCCATGATTATGTCCCATTACTTTATAAAGGTTAAATTCTGTGTTTTATAATAGCTAAGATTTCTCTTAAAATAAAAAACCGGGAGGAATAACGTAGTCAATTAAAAACGACTTGTCTAAAAGAATTTTAGAAAGAAAAAAAAATCAGAAATTAAGGGAGCTCGTTCCCACTGCGGAGCCCGACGAAAAAAGTTACACACACACACACACACACACACACACACACACACACACACACACACACACACATATATATATATATATAAATACTCGATATTTTAGAATACATTTTAGAAAAAAAATTTCGAATTTGATGATTATAAAGTGACCGAATCGAGGTTAAATACTACAAAATTAACCATATTAGTCGAGCAGCACAACAAATTAATCGTCACCAACGGAGTACAAAAGCAATATTTAAAAAAAAATAAATCAGAAGACAATATATACTTAATTAATGCGCATAGTGATATAACCATTTTCGTTAAACGTATGTAAATATATTAAATATACAGTGTGATTTATTTGTAAATACAATTAATTTTGTACTATTACATATAAATAAGAATGTTGATGGAATGTTAAATATAATACTGTTGGCACTATATACAGGGTGCGGCAACGAAGTGGATCGTATTTTAAAAAATCATAATACAAAGAGAAAGTGCTTTAGGGATTTTTTTTTTTTTATTTTTTTAAAATATGAACTTACTTGTTTTTTTTAAATTATTTTTGAAAAATAATATCTTCAAGATGGCGGCCTTTTTGCTTGATGCATTCTTGCATCCGTTTTACGAAGTTTTCAAATACTTTTTTCAACATACTCCTCGATATCACGGCCGTGACATCACGTATTGCGTTTCTGAGGTCCGTCAGGTCTTTCGGCTTGTTGACGTAAACTTTGGACTTCAAATACTCCCATAAGAAATAGTCGGCCGCCGATAAATCTGGCGAACGACTCGGCCAAACGATTTCCGCGCCTCGCGTAATTAAACGGTTCCCAAACAGCTGTTGCAGAACCGTCATAGTTTCGCTCGCTGTGTGCGCTGTGGCACCATCTTGCTGGAACCACGTTCTTGACAGCTTTTTCCTAAGTTTCAAGGCCGGTCCAACGAATTCTGACAACATTTTGCGGTACCTTTCCCCGTTCACCGTCTCGTCGAAAAAGTATGGGCCAATTACTCCCCATACTGCGATTCCCATCCAAACCGTTACTTTTGGCGAGTGTAACGGCTTCTCGTTGATAATGTTACAATTCGAATCACTCCAGTAACGAAGATTTTGCTTGTTAATGTTGCCATTGAGGGATTGATCCGGATTCTTTGAAGTTTTTCACCCACGTACGCACAGTTTTTTCGGTTGGAATCGGTTTTTTGAACCCAACAGAAAATTTATTTCGAAAATCGCGCACGGCGGACACATACGAATCACCATGGAAAATAAAACGCTCTATCATGTAAACACATTGCTCACACGTCCACTCACTCATTGTGCCGAACTGTTGAATATTAAAAAAAACAAGTCTCATCGAATTACTTTAAAACGCTGGAATGGTCGCGTTAGAGTAATTTATAGCTGAGATATGATTTTTTGAAATACGATCCACTTCGTTGCCGCACCCTGTATATATATAAACTCGGCCATTTTGACCTCACAAGGGACTGTGCCCCTTGAACCCTCTTGCTCACATTTCTGTCTCGTTCTCTTCTATACTTTATATAAAATAATCAAAATTTACAACGTAATTCTTAGGCCGCCCCCCATTACATTTTATAACGAAAAAATGTCCCAATTTTATATAATAAAAAATAAATAAATTTTATTAAACTACCGAAACGACTCAACATACTACAACGCAAATAAATAATACTCTTTTTGTGTTTCCATGATATTATTAAATTAGCAATAGTCTTTACATGCTTCTCCGCATGGTGGGACTTCTTATTCATCAACCTGCACAGTAATAAGAAGTGTATTCATTATGTTTCCAAAAACGAAAACCACCACCGAACACAAACGTGAATTGTGGAAACGAAAACGGGTCGACAAACAGTGCAATAGCGAAGAATTTGCCACATTTATACGTGATGCGCCTTTTATTCCGAAAACGACAGATGTAGAAAAGTTTGAAGCGTTTGATAGCATTTTAAGTCAACTGCCTCTGTTATGCTAATAAAAAATAATAAGAAAAAAAATTATGCAAAGGGACCACATTTTTCCATGTTTTTTGACAAATTCTCAGTTTATGTTCACCGATTTTTATCATTACTCACATGGTACTTAAGTTGAACGGTACTCTTTCTAATGGACAAAGAATCACTAAAATTGGTCTATATAAATATGAGTTATGCGCAGACAAACATGAAAAAAAAAACAAAACAAAACATACGCGATGAACATAAAACCTCATTCTTTTTGCAAGTCGGTAACAAAAATTAAAATATTACAAACGTTACATAAAATGTGATATTTTTTATAATGGGGGCCGGCCTACGAATTATTCTGTAATTAATATAAATATATAAATATATAAATAAATAAATAAAAAGGGTTGTAGAACCAACAATTATGATGCAACATATTTTATAGTATCAGCTTCACAAAATTTTTGTACTTAAACCATCAATAATAAACCTACTGTAATATTAAAACCTATACCTAAAATGATTTTAAATTTTTTAAGAGTACTTTTTTTTTTTTCATTCTGATCAGAATAATCATGAAGTCACATACGGAACTTAGAAAATCGCATATGATCTTGAGTTACTTATTACATATTTAAACATTATTAACATCAAATTATTACACAATTATCGACATTTTATACATGAAAGAACTTTACGTATTTAATAATTTCAATAGATTGAAATTCCTTCGATCGCGATTTAAAAATTGAAAAGGAATAAAAGGGTGAAAAAGACGTACAGAAAACAACAATTGCAATAAATGATTGCATATTGCAAATAAATAATTGTATTATATAATGCACATTGTCTTATTTATTAACAGAATTTTATCTTCGTCAAAAATGAGTTTTCTAAGATTAAAAATACTCCTCCATATTTCGCCCATTAAAAAAAAATAATTTCTCTTGAAGCTCTCTATACGTTCATGTAAAATTCAGTACCATTTATATTTTGGTTATATCTTTTTCATACTTTTTGTATCCTTACAGATTTCGCACAAATTTTCAATAGTGTTAGTAATATTATACTCTTTGAAACATTGCGGTGCACCACAATATATAACTTGAAAATCGTTAAACTTTGAGATTATATTAGAACTAAAATAATTAAAGTATAATTTCGATCTTATTTTCCCTTTTTTTTTAACGGTTTGTGCAGAAAGTATTAATTTATAAACCATTAATATAAAAGAACGATAATTCTGAAAATGATAAAATTATAAATAAATTACATTATTGAAGTAATTTGCAGTACACGTATAAAAAAATAATGAAATCTAAATTTTATTTATTTATTTATTTTTTGATTTTTCTTTCATATCGCAAATTCGTTTAGACAATTTAATTTAAGGAAAGATCTTTTAACAAATTTTAAATGATTTAAATACAATACGATCAACGAACAATTCAAACCTCGCTAAAATATCAAAAAACAAAATGCAAATTTGTGTAAAAAATACAATATAAAAATAAAAACGTAAATTAAATTTTATAAACATACCTTAACTAAAAGGAAACTATTTCTATCGTCAATATACTGCGAACAAGCGGGTCCATTACGATTTAGAACTACATAATTGGACGGATTACGTTGTAATTTTAGTATTTCTAGAAATATATGAATAGGCAAAAGTGGTTAACGTGCGTATTACATACAACTTTTTAATTTTTCAGTAAACTATTTCAACACCATTGAAGACTGGAATATTTGTATTTATATGTATAATATACGTATAAAAAAAGGAATAAAAGTCGTTTAATACTACCGTAAAAAATTAAAAATAAAATTATAAAAACTAATTTCTAAAAATGTTATCAATACTCTATAAAAAAATCTCAACAATTGTTTCAAAACTGAGAAAAACTAAAATCCTATAAAGAACTATAATCCTGGCGCAAAAATTATCATAAAGTGCTGCTACTCATAGTTTAGCTCTGCATAGCATTTCATTCAAAATATAATTTATGTTATTTTCATCGCGGATTATATTCTTTTATATTTATTCCAAAATTTTTAATATTCCTAACACGGTTATACCATAATTTTTTTCCCAAACTCACGAAATAATTATCTTCTAGACATCTATAACACACGCAAGTCACACGCTAATTCTGTAAATCAGTACTTTCAACAACTATATTGCGATCGTAGCTATTATATATCTAACAGATCACTTTGTTCATTCTGAACATTTTATTTTCTTTCACCTTTCTCTTTATAGTCCTCTTTTATTCATATTCCTTTCTTTGCCTTTTTTATACGACTAGATCTCGTGGCATTTAATTTCTGCCCTGTCGCAATCTCATACTTTCTTGCCATCATTATAACTAGTTTATTCACTTATCAGATTTAATTTTTTCCGTTTATCACTTCTTCTAAAATACTTCCTTCCATAATAAAGCGTCTTCTTATTCACCCCTTTCCTATCCATATATTTCCTTTTAAAAATCCGCCTCTTTTAGCTTTATTCTTAATTCTTCACTTTACTTATCTCTGAAACTTTGTTTTTAATCATTCATGGCATGACATGACACACGAAATAATTTTTCAACTTCTTCCTCATTACCTTAAGCTCACTTTTCGTGAATCGTGTGTATCTAATTAAAATATATTATTGAAAATCAATTTAACACAGCAATTATCGTAAATGCTACTTTTATTTATCTAAAATTACGGAATAAATTTTCGCATTAGCACATTTTGAATCCCTAAAAAATTAGTGTTTTGTAAAATAAATATTAATGAAGAAGTAATTTTTTTTAAAACACTTTTGTACATAATCTGTTTAAAACTCAGTTAACTTTCAGCGAATAGTATATTATAAATTGAATCCCATGTAAGTTTGATAGAAAAGTTGGGTTTTCAATGTAATTTCTCACCTGAACAAATAATAACAACAGGTAAAAACCAAGTTACTAAATTAAAAAATTTCATAAATCTTGTTTGTAAATGAAATTAGCGTTAAATGATCGACAATACACGGTATTATATAAATCTATATCTAGAAAGAACGGTAAAATAATTGAAGAAAATGTAGAAAATTTTTTGTCAAACGTACTTAGTAAGTGAACATCAGCGCCTGCCAATAACTGATAAAATATATGAAAATTTCGTTCACCAAAAGAATAATCCGCCACTCTAAACTAAAATAATTTTAAAAATTAACCAATTTCACATTATAAGCTGTTAATAATTTAAGAAAATTATTAATTAGAAATTTCAGTGTAAACATAAAACATTTTAAATATATTTTGAATAAAATTTATTTCCACATTACGTTTTTTATTTCTAAATGATCAACCATTTATAAATAAATTTAGTGCAATACAAAATAAACTGCGAGTTGATGGCTTGAAGCTGGTGACTGATCAACCACACAAGAAATACGGCAGTGCAATCTTGGTGAAATACAATATCACTATATATAAAACCGTAAAAACCGAAATCACAATGACATAGAGGTCTTATCAGTTGATGTTGGATGTTCAACGGTAACATCCGTTTATAAGCTACCCAAACAGGTGTTCACGTACACTAACGAAATTCAGGAAACAGAAACCATAATCGAGGACTTTAACGGTCACAGCGTTAACTGGGGATATTCCCAGAATGATTTAAACGGTGATCTTGTCGAAGATTGGACTGATGAAAATAAGCTAAAATTGATATTTGATGCGAAACTGATGGCATCAGTCAATAGTCAAAGATGGAAAAGAGGCTATAAACCCGGACAAAATATTTGTCAACGAGAACATTTCTCACATATGCTCGAAGAAAGCCTCTCAACCAATTCCTCGCATATAGCACAGGCCGATAATATATGAAGTAGACGCGGTTATTAAACGAACCGCAATTTATGAAACGAGGCGCAGATTTAACTTCAAAAAGGCAAATTGGAACGGATTCAGTGGTGAATTAGATGAAATAATAAAAAACATACCACCAGTGGCTGAAAAATATGGCACTTTTGTCAGTGCTATTAAGAGGATCTCTAAAAATTATATTCCGCGTGGGGTGCGGAAGACATATATTCCCAATATGAAAGCAAGTATTCAAAATAAATACGAAGACTGTGTTAACAAATTTAACGCAAATCCGTTTAACGACGAAGTGATAAAAGTGGGTCTGGAAATAGCTGAAGAGACAGCTGAAGAAAGGAGGAAGATTGGATAAAATTAGTCGAAAATCTATACTTCAGTAAGGATAGCCGAGAATACCAAACCTTTGGAGAAAAGCATATATCATCGCCTTGTTAAAGCCAAGAGAGAACTCAAATGACGGCCAAAACCATAGACCCATATCGCTGTTGTCACCTACATAAAATATTCGAAAGATTAATACTGAATCGGACGGCCAAGGAGGTCTTGTGCTGAACAAATTTTACACCTAACGCAGCATTTCGAGAACGGCAAGATAACGAGGGCAGTTTTTGTAGACTTAACTGCGGCTTTTGATACCATCTCTCGTCGAGCACTTGTTAACAGGACTTATCATATGACTAACGATTTCAAGTTTGCCCAAATTGTCAAAATGTTACTTAAAGACAGACAATACTACGTGATACATAATGGGAGAAACAGCGTCTGGAGAAAACAGAAGAATGGACCGCCTCAAGGCAATGTTCTTGCTCCTACTCTGTTTAATATTTACACAAATGATCAACCGATAGGCCAATACAGAAAACGTTTGCTAAACGCAGACGACTCGCTTTGACAGCATGCGGCAAAACTTTTGAAGAAGTTGAAAGTGCTTTAAACGATAAAATAGTGAAACTCGATAAATATTATAAAACGAATCAACTAAAACTAAATCCAGCAAAAACGCAGACCCGCGTGTTCCATCTTTGTAATCACGAGGTGAATCGTCGTCAGTTGAAGATCAAATGGAGTAACATGAAATTAGAACATACAGATAATACTAAGTATCTCGGAGTCACTCTTGATCGCTCGCTAACGTTTAAAGGACATTATGAAGCCAGAAAAATGAAGGTTATGACTAAAATGAATCTTATTCGCAAGTTAGCTGACAAAGTCAAAATTACTTCGAACTTCGGCTGTAGCGCTCTATTTCTCTCAACAGGGGAATATGCATGCTCGGTATGGAGTCGTTCTGCACACGCTCAAAAAAGTCGATACCGCTCTTAATGAAGCGTGTAGAATAGTTATTGGTTGCCTAAGACCAACACAAATTGGACATCTATATGAACTAAGTGGCATCGCATCACCGGATATGTGGCAGCAAAGAAAGAGAAGTGGAAAACATCTCATGACAACGTCACAGAACTTGCTAATAGACGACTGAAATCTAGACACGGTTTTCTGAGGACAACTGAAGAGCCAGGGAATCCAGACAGCATCGAAAGACTTCCAGCTTGGAATGCCAATAGAAGTAGCGGCGCAGGGAACGTACTCCCAGTATTCAAAGCACTGAACTACAACTAAATCGAATTCGAAGTGGTGCGGCGTGTATAAGATTCAAATTTCAAGAGAATCCGACGAAAACTTTTGGAGTTATTCAACAATGAACGGCGGGCTCTTTGACGCTTGAGAGCAGGTAGCTGGCAGCAGCTGTAGTCAACCAATTTTTTGGGTTCTATTGTCATAGATTGTTTGTTACATTTACAAATTTTAGGTTGCAAAAGTGCTGAAAGTTATTTGTTTGTCATCAGTATGCTGCTTGTGGTAGTTGCAGTGAGCAGTCAATAGTTGAGCGTTTAAAAAAATTTTTTCGAGTAATTTATCATGGGACGTGATTCTACAAAAGGTTCGAGAAAACTTCGGAGCTCTAAGAATTTTCGTAAATCGCGTCTCGTTAAAAGAAAAAATGTTTTCAATCCGAAAACAGCGGAACGTGATGAAAGTATTAGCAGTACGTCATCTAAAAAATTAAAACGGAGCACTAAAGATGTACCCGAAGATAGTAGTACCGAATATAGAATTATCAACTTTATTATGATATTTAATGCTATTTCGAGTATTGTTAAGTGTAAAAAGTGCAACGGAAATGTTAAATTTCAAACAGCGAGCACACGTGGTCTGGGATTTAAAATTGTAATTTCATATGACAATTGTGTAAATAAATACATTCCTTCCTGTTCTTTCGTCGGACATTCGTATGAAATAAATAGACGTTTTATATTAGTAGTGAGAATACTAGGAATAGGATTCGAAGGAATGTGGTGAAAGTTTTGTGGTCTAATGGACATGCCGTCATTTTTAGATAAAAACATTTATATAATATTATTGAAGCAAATATTAGATTGCAGTACAGCTGTCGCAGAATCTTTGTTGAAAAAAGCTGTGAACGAAGAAAAGCAAGCAACGTGTCAACAAGTGAAAATAAAGATACGAATGAATTAACTGTATCTGGGGATGGAACATGGCACAAGCGTGGATATACATCTTCATTTGGAGTTTCTTCTATAATTGGTTATTTTACCGGTAAAATTCTTGATTTAAATATTAAAAGTGCATATTGTAAACAATGTGAATATTGAAAGAACAAAATTAATACGGCTGAATACGAAGAGTGGCATGATACGCACGAAAATGAGTGTACTGCTAATCATAAGGGGTCATCTGGGAAGATGGAAGTAGATTCAATGGTCGAAATGTTTCGGCAGTCTGAAACTAAATATGGGGTTAAATATGCTAATTTTATTAGAGATGGGGACTCAAAAACTTATTCAGGGATTGTAAAAGCGGATCCTTACGTTAATACATCCGTAAATAAGAAGGAGTGTGTAGGACATGTTCAGAAGCGAATGGAGACTCGATTACGAACATTGAAAACCAAAAATAAAGGTCTTGGCGGTAGAGGTAAACTTACAGGAAAAATAATTGACCAATTAACTGTGTACTATGGTTTAGCAATACGTCGGCACTGTGATTCTGTCGAAGATATGAAATCTGCAATCATGGCGACATGTTATCACTACGGCTCAACTAATGACAATCCAAATCACAGTATGTGTCCAAAAGGCGAAGATTCCTGGTGCTCTTACCAGCGCTCTGAAGCGCATGGAGAACTTGATACTTACACTCAAGATTTTACTTCCTTACCTCCTAGTGTTTTAAAGGCCATCGAACCAATTTATAACGACCTGCGTAGTGACAACTTACTCTCAAGATGTGTCGGTGGATTTAATCAAAACAATAATGAAAGCTTTAATCAACTAATGTGAAAAATATGCCCAAAAACTATAAATACTAGTTATACCATCGTACAGATTGCTGCATACGTTGCTACTGGTATATTTAATGAAGGTATACATTCATTATTGATAATTACGAATAGACTGGGATTAAATTGTGGGCCCAATTCTCATCGGTATGCCGAAAAAACGGATGCTGCGCGTATGAAGATGGCAGATAAGCGCGCTAACGCTAACACTCGAGAAGGCAGAATGCAACGTAGACAACAGCAAATCGATATTTCGGAAGCTTCTACATCGGCTGAAGAATTATTATACGGCCGAGGAATAGATGACTCGGTGTAAGTAATCAAATGATTCCTCTTTCTATACATAAATCGAGTGTAAAACTTTAAACGCGTTTTTCTTAAAACTATGTTTTTAATGTCCGTGACCACTGTCATTCAAAAACCGCTCGGTAGATTTGAATGAAATTTATACAACTTTTTAAAAACATGTTAAACTAGTGACTGATCGAAGGTTTTTTTTTTCTTCCAAAAAATCGATTTTTTATAAACAATTTACTGTTGCTTTTTTTCTGAAAATTCGAGAGTAAATTGTCTGAGGCCGCCATTTCGTTTATTTAAAAAAAAAAAAAAAAAATGCTTCGATCAGGCTCTAGATTAACTATTAAAATACTTTTTTTTTTTATTTGAATGATTTTAGGTGAACTGTTGAGAAGTTATGGTGGTCACCGCAAAGGGCTACTTGTAGAACAGGGGTCGATACATATAGCGATAACTTTTTATATAATTAATATTTTTTTTTTTTCAAATTTGGGTAAAATCAAGTTGAAACATGACATAATGATGTAGTATTGTTACTTTTATAAAATAAATAAAATTACTGATGATAAAAAATTATTAAAAACACTTGTTTTTTCGTGCCTCTGACTGCCCCTAACCCCGTAAGTGGGGTATGGCTCAAGATGGTCAATGTGATTGTGTCACAATTCAGAATAACAAGCACTTGCTTAACTGTAGTATAATTGGAAAATTTGACTCCGTCAAATTATATAAAGATATGAAGTATTGGACAAAGAATGGACTGTAATAACCGACCGGATACGATATGATAGTATTGGAAACAAAATTTTTCATTGCCGTAGAGAAAAAGAGATAAAGAAGGAAGATACCTTTTTAAACACAAATTATTTAATTAAAATTTGAAAAAAAAAAAACAATTTTAACTTCATGCAATAAAAAATGTTGAATATTGGATTTAAAATTGTTATTTTAAATATACCTAAAAATTAAATTTTTCGAATATTAGGGTGATATCAACCACAAGATTATTTCCTCCTACTAAAATTAAACATTTCAATTTTCACAAACCGTTCGTTTCATATTTCTAACTCTCTAGTTCAACATTAATATTTCGGTCTCTTATTTAATATGAATTGAAAAAATATTTTTATAATGTTACTACTTTTTTCTAATAATTAACAATTTTTTCCGACAACAAAATTGGTGTCTTATCTAAAAGTTATAACAGGAAATCTAATTTTTAACATCTATTATACACCAATAGAGCAGATTAATACAAAAACTGTTAACATATTTTCCATGACAGCAGTAACATAAAAATTAATTAATAAATGTAATTTCTTGCTTTTTTTAACTTATAAATTCAACTTTCTATTAAAAAGAACTATTTTAGCTAACCGTTTTATAATATTAAAATATTTTAACTAACAATTTTTTTGACATATCTATGGTAATCAATTTTAAAGAAAAAAATAAAATTTTTAACATAAAATACTTTTTAATTTAATAAGTTTTATTAATATTTTCAACATTCAAATAGAATAATTTGCTCCAAATAATACACACACACACATACACATACACATATATGTATATATATATATAACCTCAAAAATACATAATTTATGTTTAATTCAGATATTTTACATTTTATATTTTTTTAATTATATAAGACTTACTTTTTCTAAAAGACCTGGTATGCGTGTAACACAAATTAACATCGATTAAAAATCATTAAAATCCGTAGTTAATAAAGTACAAGTTAAAATTTAAAAAACTATAATGATACAGTCGAACAATTTTTTATTTAAAATTCGTTCTCTAATCTAGTTTTTAAAATAAGTTGAAAATACAGGGCGAGAAATAATAATCTAAAATTAAATTAAATAAGAAAAATTACTGAAACAACGAATTAAGGAAAATCAACACACAACCAAATGGCAGGCAAAACGAACTATGAGCTACAGACAGGAATTATGGGGGGGGGGGGGGGGGGGGGGAGAATAAAGCAGAAGTTTTCAAGGTGTCTACATAAAGACGATTCTGAAAAGTAAGTAAACGGATAAGGTTAGGGATTACAATTTTAAGACGCACTGGGAAAAAAAAGATAACTGTTTTTCGTAATTAAAATAGATACTATTCAGGGTGTTTAATATTTTTTTTATTATTTCAAAAATGATTTACCTAAATCAGACAATTAAAAAATTAGCTATAGAAAAATGGAAGTTTTTCTCTGCTAATTTTGTACGGAAATGCATTACACCATTTATTCAAAACCTTACTTTGTTATTTTTAAGAAATTTGAGTTAAAAGTTTGCATTTGTGTTTTTAAAAAGTACAAAAAAAAAAATTTGTTTATTTATACTTTTTTATAGGTTTTATTAATATACCTTTATCACATTATAATCGGATTTTAGAACCCCCCCCCCCCCCCCCCCCTGAGTACAGTATATAATTAATTTACTTACATGTTGTAATAGCGGCAGATATAGGATCACCTTTGTAATCCAATTCGATTTCAATATATTTGCTCTGTAACATACATAATTTCGAATATAATACAATTTCGTTTTTAAATTCAATTTAAATGATCCGTGAAGGGAGCAAACCATGAAAAAATTAATATTTACTTATATACATACACAATTGATAATAAGTACATCTTTTAGAAGCATCTTAAATAATATCCTTTAATATCACTATTAAAAGTCATTTCTTGCAATTTTTTTAATATTAGATTTTATTTAAGTTTTATACTTTGTAAACGAATAAACTTATGGAGAAAACAATGATTCTATTGATACGTAGATTTAATTAAATTAATTTCGTAATATTGAATGAACTAGAATCGCGAAAATAAATTTGTTTTTGTAAATTAAAACTCAATTTACTTTTTATTAAACACTTTTCCTTTCCAGTCACTTAATTATACATTTGTTAATGTATTTAATCATACATATTAATTTTATCCATTACCTTAACGTTATCCGTACACGTAATTTTTAATGTTTAAATTTATTTTAAACATAGTCTCCTTCGTTTATTTATTAATTCATTAGTTGGTTGATCGTCATTACGTACGTGTGTTAAGCGTTACGCATTGCTTTGTGACTAGTGCTACTTAATCGTTATTAGTAATACTGCAGCGTCCATCATAACGCGTGTTTAATTAACGTCCCTAGCCTAATAAGGTATTCAGATATTTCTAAACATTTCAATATCAAAATAAATATTGATATGAAAATCAATATTTAAGAAAAAAGAAAGTACGTAAATAACGTCAGCTCCTTTAAAGTAAAAACGTAAAGTTTGATTAACTATATGTAACTTTAGTCTAAAATTAAAAATATTATTTCAATTGAATTAGAAAAAAAAAAGTGAAATACAACATGTTTTTAGTTACAACCATAAAATATACACAAGTATCATCAGTATATCATAGTTTGTCAAATATTGAAACGTTTTTTTATTTTTATACCCGCAATATGCGTATTAACGTACAATCATATAACTAAAATAAAGAAGGAAGTTTTAAATATAAGCATAAAAATTTAATGTTCGGTTAAGTTTAAAATCTTAATGCTTTAAAAATACACTTTTTCTGAATAATTTATTTTTAACATTTCTTTTCTTGTTTTGCTTCTGATATTGTTGCTAAACAACTCAAAAATTTAATTAGTTCTTCTTTCTCCTATACATACGTAAGAAGTGAAGTACGCATTAATTATTCGCTACAGCTGCGCACGTTTTGTAGCATTTATACCTAATTACCAGGTTTAAACATTTTATTTTTCATATTGGTATAAAATTTCAGTTATTCAAACTTCCGTATAAACGGAACGCTTTTTTAATTATTTATAAATAATGCAAGTAGAATACAAATAAATTGAAACCAGGAAAATTTACAACACTTACAAATCGTGAAGCGTTATTGTTATGGACGGTTACGGAATTGCCAAATGCTAAAACAGAATAAAAAAAAAAAAAGTGTTAAAATGCTGAAACAACTAACGTAAAAATGAATAGATAAAAATTACCACGTAACACGATTAATTAGTAGACGAAATAACAGAACGTAATAACTTCTATTAATATTTCAATACACAAACACGATTAAGGCAATTTTTACCTTAAGTTTTAAAATGATCATGATTCATTAATTTCAGCCCCTATCTAAAAGTAGATCCATCGACGTCCTTTCATTCAACTCACATAATATTAAATTACAAAACAATTTTCAACTGCTTTCCCCTTTTATTAACCATTTTTCCCGTTTCCCTACAATAAACAAATCTCAATGTGAAAGACAACGAGAAATTATCGTCTTGATTCGCACATTCACACACGCAACACAAAACATATCGATCTTTTTTCAAGTAAAATACTGAAGGAGAAAAGTTACAATTATACAAGTAAAAATACCTTCTAACAGGTATCCGATATATATAATCTGTTCATTGATTTCGATAATTCTCTTATCTGATTCATTCGTTACAGATTTTAAAAATTTCAACATCATTTTAAAAGCTTCAGTTTTACCGGAACCACTTTCGCCAGATAAAATAATGCACTGATTTTCGTTACCGTCCCGTAACCAACGATAAGCAGATCCAATAACGACAAAACTATTATTATAACGTAAATTATTCGTTAATAACTAGCAAACGTAATAAACTTTATAGAACGTAACTGATAACATATAACATTATTATATAGTCATATTCATGTTTTGCCTTATTGATTTATATTCATTCGTAAAAATGTATCTGTAATACGAATTTTCTTAAATTTCAGTCATTTAATTTTATATTTACGTAATTAAACCATCTCATAACAGGGAAAAACATAGTTACGTCCCCCAAAATATTAAGTTCATATATTTGTAAATTTTCAAAATTTAAAAATTAACATAGTATCTGTTAAACCACACATAATTTTTTAAATAATTTTATTGATCCATTAAGCATATGTATATATTAATTAGTCTAATTCACATACAGATGCATTAAAAAAAAAAAAAAAAAACGAAAAACTTATTTTTTAGTTTATATTATTCAAAACATAAAAACAAAAAATAAAAAGAATTTTATGAGATAGGTACCAGTTTATAATTTCATGTTACATAAATTCAATAAAGATACCTTTACTAGCAATGTTAATATACTTCTATCACACAATGAAATAACGTTCTTTTATCTACTTTAGCGACAGACATTATTTGACCAATAGATGGAAACTGTCCGGATAATATAACAATCAAACTTGCTAGTTTCAACACTTTTTCCATTTATCTTACACTCCGTGATCAAATGCAGTTAAGTCAGATTTTACAAAAAACTGGCCCCCAGAGTTATATATGCAACCCTCGGTGGTCATTTTTGCAGCCTGTAATTGTATAAAACTATATTTTTATATAAAAAAAGATAAGAAAAAGTAATATTTTATTTCAGTAGAAAAAAGTAACAAATTAAAAATGCATTTTAGAAACATATTTTAAAGAATTTTGGTTAAAGAAGCTTTTCTTTTCTGTTTTTCACTGTTAAAAATGAAAATCTGCGGATTTTCTAAACAAAATAAATTTTATTTATTTATAATAAAACTAATGTTATGTGACAATTTAGGATTTTAAAATTAATTTTTTTATTACTGGTTAAGTGAATAATTTCAGCGTTAAATAACAAACGAAATATAAATATGCAATGCGATAAAAATAATTGATAAAAATTAACTTGTTGAGAAATCGTGAAAAAACCGATATTGTGTTTATTTACATTCTTTTATACTGACAATCTGGTGTTCAAATTCTGATATTACAAATATTATAATAAAATTAAAACAATTATAAACTAATAAATTATGCGCAATTAATTAATAATTAGAAGTTAATTCTATGTTTTATGTTTCCTACTTCTTTTCCACATCATTAGTTTTCCCGTTTATTATTGATAAATTCTGTAAACATTGTTTGTTTTTTTTTTTTATTTCCCCTTTGTTCACATTTTTCGTTACTTCATTATTTTTTTATTTTCTCCGTTTATCATATTCTCTTTTCTACTAACTACTAGTTATTGGCATTTTTTTTACATGCATATGCTGCTGCATTTCTAAGATCTCTTCCATATTCAAACTGGATGTAATGCGTTTGCTTTTAATTTTATTTCTTTTCTTTTCTTTTCTATCTGAAGATTGGATATTTCAGAAAATTTTTCTAGCATAACTGTTTATATTTACATAATGTTTATAATCATTCAGTATTATATCTCATTAACTAATAATAAATGAGGTATTTCATACGGTATACTAAATTCAATAAATCCTTTCCAAATTTTAGAGGAAATAAAAATATTTTATTTTTTTCCGGAAGTTTCTTTACTTTGAAATTGAATAAGTTTTTGTTTTTTAGAGATATAACCTGCTGCTGCACAGAATAATTCAATAATTACAAAAAAAAATAATTAAAGTCCAGATATAGAACCGGCAATAAAATATACAATTCTTCGGTCACAATAATGAATAAGATTTATTGCACTAATAACATAGCCACTATTAGAAATTCCGTTCGTATAAATTAAGCCAATACGATTCTTTAAAAAACAAGATATTTGTTTTTATATGTATTCTTTTTTACTCATTTTAATGCAATATATAATTGCTATTTTTTCCCAAACAATATAAAAGCATATCTAAAATAATTCATTGCTAATTTAATTTAATCATCAATAATCCCATAAAGTATGATATTAATATTTATTTTCCACATTCTACAAATAATATGATAATTAAAATTGATAATTGATATTGTCTTTCCGATTAAATTTCTAAATTTTGAAGATTCAGATGTAACAAGTTACCTGTTGCAAATTTCTCTATATATACTACCAAAATCAATCTTCATTTATTATCCTTTTCTACAATTTCAACGTATTTAACAGTTAATTTATTGAATGAGGTGTAATTTATGAATAATTTAAATAAAATTAATAACTTAAAAATACACTTACATATGCGGAGGAAGCTGAAAGGGACCTTTAGAAAGATAGGCTCGTGCCAAATGACTTGAATAAATATTCAGCCACTTATACGGGTTAACCGATATTAACTCATTACCTATGTATGTCTAAAATTTAAATTACAATATAGTGTCATTAAAATATCTGAAATAAATATTTTATTTGTAAAATTAAAGGCAATTTGTTTTCATAAATGGCAAAGCTAATTCTTTATATAATTTTAACGATCCAATTTCATAGTGTATGCATTTCAGTTATAACTGCTTCCATTCACTTAGTTTACAATTTAACTTTTAAAGAAACAAACAGAAAAATAATCCAGGTTTCAGTCTACACGTAAATTCTTATTTAAGGATGATCAAAAATTTGAAATTATTAAACTTGAACATAAGAGTTAAACTCTTCATCATGAGTACCACTCAAAGATTCATATTCAAAAAAAAAAAAACGTTACCATAAAATAAAGTATTGATTTTTTTTTTTAAATTACATACACTGCCTAGTTTTATAAAATTGGATTATCCACACTGATAATCATACGTGCAAGAAGTATAGTTTATTAATTTTGTTGAACACTAATGACGAAAAACAGAAGGACGCACCGTCAAAGCAAACACAAGAAAATGAAAAAGAAAAAGCCCGAAGAACTAAACAAGTTCTTGATACCATTTTTAAACAAGACATCTTACGAAGAGGAAATCGAACGTTTAAAGAATTTCAAATAAAGAAATAAAAAATTCCAATAAATCAAATTATATAAAAGAAAAGAAATGAAAGAACGCTAAAGCCAGTAAATAATAAATTAAAAATATCCTAGAGTAGGTTGTACTATCGAAGAAAAAGCAAAAAAAATAGAATGCTAAGTGAGCCTTGGTCACTACTATCCCCTGTTAACACTATTAATGTATCAAAACCCATAAATGCTCCGCGAATATCTTTTATTAATGCTAAATAAATTTTACATTCGTTGATTTTGATTAATCAGCATTCATTTTACGTATCAATTTCAATGCACGTTCTTCAAAACTATAAAAAAAGCCTGTGATGATCATGTTTTTCCTTAGAAATAAAAAAAAAGAACAAGTCAAAATTTAATCAATACTAAAGAAAAAATTAAAAAAAAAAAAGTTTTTCCAACAGCCATCAGTCTAAGATTATATTACGTAAAACACATTTACGAATTCTGAATTTAAACTAAGGTAGTTAAAAATTATCATACTGACTTCACGTTGGTGTGAATATTTAAACATAACGAGCAGAGTAAAATTAAACTAAGACAAAATAATACCTTTTTTTCTATGAACAAGTAAATAAATAAATCATGTCTTCGCCACCGTTCATAACAAAGCCTATTACTTCCAGTATTTTCCCTTTTATTTAATTTTTTATCCATAACTTTACATAGGATAATAATTTTCCATTTGTACAACGTTAATGAACAGACAAAAAGGGTTAGTTTTATTGAAACAGAATTTTAATTCAAAAAAATAAAAACTTACATATATCTGATCTTTTACATATCGATGAGATAAATTGTCAACGAAAGATTCTTCATTAAGTGGATCTAATAGTACAAAATCCCAAGCTCCAATTTCCTCTGGATCTTGTAAAATATTTTCCATCAGATCTAAACGTAAATACTTAGTTCAATGAAATTATTTATTACATTTAAATACAACTTAATTTTAAAAATCTTACTGAAACTTCATAAGAATAAATTTTTCTAGAACATTAATATTTACTATTATAAGTTAAACTGAAATTATAACATAAATTTCTTACCTTTCAGTTACTGAATTGTATTGTAAAAGTTCCGTAAAAAGTTTAAATAAGTCCAATAAAGGAAAAAACTGGAAAACTAAATATTTTTATACACATACGCCTTTTTAAAGGAGCATAAAATAAATAAATGGCAGTATTCATGATTGTTCACTATACATTATATAGATACATAAAATAATATAACCGAAATAAAATAAACAAATAAAAAAAAAAAAAAAAACTAAATTACTTCATAACATTACATTAATTCTAAACTGACCGTTATACATAATTTCTATGACCTGTTTAAACAGGCTTATTATTATTACCATAGATTAAATATAATTATTCCGCAATGTACTATTGATTATACATGTGCAAGTACAAATTGATAATAAATTATTTTTACAACCTCTGTAACTTGTAAAACTATAATCTTATTTCATAAATTTATTTTTTTCGGTATAAATTAAAACTAGTATAAATTTTATCGAATATGCATATTATATATTCATATATGATATACAAGTCCATATCTTTGGGGGGGGTTTCAAGGTTCACCCCCCCCCCCCAATGACCAAAATAATAATTACTTGAATTAAATGGACCGAAATTCAGAATAAATTTATTTCTTTTCAATTTTTGACAAATGAAAAGAAAATTGAAATTTTGATGAATTCTTTAGTAACGACTATTATTTGTTTTTATTGTAGTGTTCAAATATTGCATATACAATAATTGACTACACGGCTTTAGTGTACCATTTATAAATAAATATATTTCATGATAATACATACACACACATACACACATATATCCATTGGCGCACTCAAGGGGGGTGCCACGGGGCCATTGCTCCCCCCAAAAAGTCTTCGAAATCTTAATTTCGTTTTGTAATGTAGCTTTACTTAATTTTTTTTTAAAAAAACATACATATTTACTTTTTTCTTATATTACAAGTATAATGTTATATACTTTTACCTAATTTTTTAAAAATAAAATTCGTATGCTTACCTAATTTGTGCTTATTACAAACATAATGTTACATTTCTATTATTATTTTTTTTTTTTAATAAAATTGGTCAGTTTTGTAATTTTTTTAAAAATAATATTCGTTAATTTTGTATTTTTGTATTTTTTTTATTTTAATTTATAGACCACGGAAATAGATAGGTACTTAGTCGAGGTACCCAGTTACCCCACCCCCTAACTCATTTTCTAAATTCTAGCCCTGAACAAAAAAAAATCCTGAGTGCGCCTTTGCATATATCTTTATAAAAATATTTTCGTAACCCTTCCCGAAATTTTGGCCCTGCAATAAATATATGTAGCGTTCACCGAGAAAATAAACCTGTGGTGCGAAAATATCGGTTTTAAGTTAAACATGGATTCTAATACTTGATAATGTGCAAAACAAAATACAATATGTAGTTTTTACGCAAACGTTTATTTAATGTTTTAAAACGTACAAAACTGAATGAAAAAAGTGGAGAAACATTAAAAATTTTATAAAAAACTGTAAAACTATTTTTTTCCCTGGTTGTTAGTTTTTTATTTATTTTTCATTGGCTTGGGGTATTTTTTGAACATTTCTTTTTTTTTATTTTTCGGAACTTTAGTTTTTCCTTCATTTGAGCTTCGGTTTTTTCTTTTTTTTTGACCTTGGTTTCAGTTTTCTTCTTTCTCTCTCGTGTTAACTTTGCTGCAGACACCTCTATAGTTACATTCAGTGCATTCGGTTGTTTTTACGGCTTAGGTTGGTCAGGTTTAGGAGCTACGTAATTGCGTTTTTTTTTTTAGATTGGTATATAAAGAAGCAATATTTTCGTGCAAGTACCACTTCGTTTCTAATAATAAACCACCAGGCGTGATCAGAGGGAGAGTGTAAATCGTTTGCTTGTACACGTGGGCGAAATTTTTCCTCTTCTGGGTTAACAAATTATTTGCAGGTGATTTCCTGTCTTTTTTTTTAAACTGGAAATAGTGATACTTTGTAATACCTATTATGAAAATAATACCGAATTATTAATGTGATAAAATTAAAATTTGAGAAATGAAAATACTAAATTGCAAACCGTATATGAAAAATAAAAATAATTGTGGGTGCGACGTGGGATGTTAATGATCTTACTGCAAGGACTATATTTTGAAACGACGGAAAAAGAAGCTGTCGTTTTGCTGCAGTAAAAAATGTCTTTTCAAATTTAGGATATGACGATGAAGTGGATGGGATAGCGTGGCAGTTCCCATTTTTGGTAATAACCCTGCTTTTCAGATATAAAACCAGGGAAAACTTCAGCATGGTGGGCTAGATACTACGGATGATGAAAATCTAAAGAAAATAGTATGAAATCGTTTGAAAAGCCACCTTCTGGTCAGTCAGTGTTTTGTTTAGTGCAGTCCAGTTCAGCGTAATACGTGTTAGAAAATGGTCAGACAATCTATTGCATCTGCTTCAGAAGCGAGCACTTGCCATGTATGTCAAAATTGAAACCAAAGTCATCAACGCCAGCCCAACTATTATACGAAAATATGGAAAAGGCTATTTCGCTTATCAGATTCAAATAAGAAAGAACGAAAAAGATTTCCGATTTCCAGAAGAGGATAATATGCACCAAAATCAATACGAACTGTGTCAATGGATGAAGAAAACACTGACATGCAGGAGACAGCAAATTATTACTCAGCCATAACTCTATTGGTACGTCAAAAATTCGGAAGATGCTGACGAAATATTACCATCAGTTACGTAATCGGAGAACACTATGGCGCTAGTACACGTAGGTGCTTCGAGAGAACAAAATTTCAAAAACGCGGCCATAGCCAAACTTTACCACCCAACCTGTACGGTGCGCGATACACCTTGAAGTACTATAAACTGTATACAATTTTCAAAATGTGGAAGGCTGCAACATGAGCCTAGACGATATCATAAGATTTGAGGCGGCCAATAACACAATAATGAACTTGTACAGATTTGTGGAACCTAATTACATCACAACGCGTGATTATAGCTTCGGAATTATCAAGACGAACTTAAAAAAAAAACACTACATCCCAAACTGTCGTATACCAATATATGTATCATGCTGACGTAAATTCAAGAACGACATCCCCTTCTAGACACGTAATTTTCCTCGGCTAATGCAATACTAGAATCCTAGAACCCGGTAATTTTGCTGCAAATTCTTAGCCACCATGCGACAGAAGACCCGTATAAATTTGTTTATTACAGTCTATAATATATACGGATATCTAATATGCAAAACTTTTCCGGGTACTCGCTATAAATAGTGTGTCGTAAGAAACAAAACAAATGTAATAAAAAATATTTCGCATATTTTATTTTTGTAATATATACGAGAAGAGAAACTCCAGGGTGATCACAACGCAGCATCAGCCTTCAGCCACGACGAATTACAAGGAAATATACCTGCCGTAATAAACGGCAAAATTCTTTGTTAATGGAATAAGTAAACAAGTTTAAATAGCATATAATGAAAAATATTAATAGTGTTTCGTCATATGTAAGAAATTTCAAACGTTGAACATTTTTTATTAATGAAAAATTATGTAAAAGTGTAAATGACGCACGTTTCGACCTATCCTGGAAGTTACTCTTCAGCCAAATACCGAGTATACAATGCAATTATAAAATACCTCTATGAATTATGCACAAGCACACGGAATGTATATAAAACAAAAGAAAAATCGGCGTTGTCTTGTCTAATGTTAACTTACTATATTATAGCAGCCTTGACCCCTAGGCCCGAGAACGTGAAACGCCACCGTCAACCGTGTAATGTTGCAAAATTGACCAAGTCAGGTTCAAGATAAATGACCAGAAGGATAATAATCAGAATATAAAACAAAAGAAAACCAACATAATCAAATTATTCATTTTATCAAACTTTAACTTTTTTTTCGGTGATGCGCGTATTTTTTTCCCTCCATTTTGTTTATTCAGAACTATCGGGACTTTCATTTTTCAATTTTTACTTTTAGGCACCACTAGAATGTAATTTTATGTATTAAATCGAGTCATCGCATTGCTTCATATAGAAATAGGAACTTAAATTTTTGCAATTATTTTAAAGTACTATTAAGGGAATAAAATACCATAAAAATTTTACTTCAGTTTTCTCACAGATGAGGACGATTTTTGTGTTTCTATATTTATCATCGGAAATATAGTGTACTACATCTAAATATAAAAAATTATAGTACTCATAAGAATCTATGATTCAATTTTTTTGCAAATAATGATTTTTTTTTTTTTTAGATTTTCTCATAAATATATCATAAAATTTCCAATTTCAATTTTTGGGATGATTACAATAACTTTCATTTTTAAGAAGTTAACAAATGTCACAGGAATAACACCCACATAAAATGAACAATTATTCATAAAACTGAATATGCTGAAATTAACGTTATCCTGACTTTACACAACTGAACGTGCTTAACTGTGGGATTTATTGACTATAGAAAATTTAGAAAATTGTGACCGTCTTCTCTTCCTTCAAAAAGTTCAATCGAATATCATGTATATTCAAATAGAGATATTTATGCAGTCTCTAACATCGCCTATTGCTTGTGTGGAATTAATTATATGGCATGATCCGTCCCTTGAAGGATATAAAGATATTAATACACGCTCAATAACCAAACAAATTGTAAAATCACCGCAAATTCTGACTGCAAGCAACATCTTGTTTTATCCGAATATCAAACTAATTACAGCGAAATATAATTCCAAATATACTCAAAAGTACAATGAAAAAATATAATTTTATTTTAAAAAAAATAAAGATAAAAAAAATAAAAAATAAAAATATTCCACTATTAATCTTATTGATTGTAAACAGCAAGTTCGGACCTTCGAAACAGTTAAGTAAGATTAATGGCTCGAAAAAAATGACGCGACAGTTAACATTTTTTTTTTGGCTTTGGTATTAAAAATATTTTCAACATCTGAATATTTTATTTATTGTTACTATTATTCCATCTTCTTCAAAGAAGCACAGCCCAATAAACCACAGCTCGCAACCTGCCTCGAATACCCTCCTTCTTTCCTCAGCCAATCATTTTCGACTATAGTCGGACATTTATCCTTCTTTGTTTTCTAATCCTGCCTCTCATTATTTTCAAATACAACTGGTTCCCTGTCCTCAGCCGTGGTTTCAATCCTGCTCTCATCAGCACTCCGCCATCGTTTCTTTAATTAGACTACGATTTAATCATTCTCTTCTCCCCTCTTCGCGTTTTCGTTTTTTCCTGTCCTCCTCTTTCGATTGTCCCCTACACAGTTCTATTTCTACTTCCACATGTGATGCAAACCACATCTTCTTTGAATGCCTCGCCCCTGGTTCTGAACGCTCCGCTATGTAGTTAAAAATCGTAGCACTGGGTCTTCCTACTCCTTATGATTCTTACTTTATCCTTTCCTTCCCGTCTTCAACTATAATAGCTGTACTTCAATCTTTCCTAAGCTCAATCTCTAGTCGTCTTCCAATTTAACCATTCCTTTTAATTTGTGTGGTTGTTGGATCAAAATTTCTAGCGCGCCAAAGAAATATAAAATAATAATATTATTATTTTATATTAAATAAGAACTGATTCAGACTGTGACTTTTGGCATATGAACAGGTTTTTTCCTTATTTTCTTATTTGTGAATTTATTGTTAACCAATATTATCAATTTTATTTATTCACTAATTCGTCCAAGTGAAAATGCGCCTTATTTGTCACATAATTTTTTTAAAGTAAAATTTTACCTGCCTTAAATTTACCTAACAGAATTTTACAGAACTGTTCACAATTTTTGTAACCAGTTTAGTGCAGCCGCTGTATGATAGCGACTTTATGTGAGTACCTCTTCTTAAAGAATTCATTTTACACTTGCTTGCGATAAATGTAACGCATCATAATGCTTAGCTTTGAATCGTCTAGGACAGCAGATCCCAAACTTTTATGATCGCGGAACCCTTCAAAAGTCAATTTTATTTTATAGAACCCTTCATGCCAAACGAAAACTTAACAAGTAATTGTTGAAATATAAACAAAATTTGATTTTCTTTTTACTTACAACTTTTACTACGATTCCACATTCTATTAACTTATAAAAAACGTATCGCAATTTCAAATATGTAAATAAATTATTTAATAAAAATTTTTAAACAAATTAATGTGAAGAATGAAATTATTTCACTGTTTTACTAATAATGGTTTTAAAACTTAGTTTAATATCCGGCAGTTATATACGTATATCCGGAATAGCATCCAATCTTCTCCTGAATTTATTTTTCGTTTATGTATAAGCTGAAAAGCCTATTTGGCATCTATACGTATTTATAAAAGGGAGCAGAGTTAAAATAGCCTTCTTGGCTACTTGAGGGTATTCATTTTTAATACTAACCCAAAACTCATTGAGTAACACTGGTATAAATGTGTATTTTAAAGCAGTTGAACTCTGAATATCAATGAATGATTCATATTCCAGTATTGATAAAGTTTCAGATGTCTCTTTATTGATAATGGATTTTGTACCCAGTCGATGTCATTATCGGCAATCGGGAAGTATTCTGACAAAGATTTTAACAGGTTCACCAAATGTTCACTAATGATGTTTTGAATTTCAGTTGGTAATTCTATCATGGTTTCCGGTAGTAGAATTTCATTTAAAAGTGGAAAATATTCAACATCGTTTTTTCTCATACAAGAAATCCAGAAATTTCGTTTCCTTTTTACAGCTGTTATTTTGTCTCTCGCAGTAAATATGTTTGTTGCTTTTCTTTGTAAAGATTTCGGCAAGATGAACTAATTTCATAAGCCAAAATAGATTCGTTGTTATAAAAGAAAAGTTGCTTTAGGGGAAAAAATAGACACCAAGACATAAAAAAGGAACGCAGTTTCTTTGCGACTACTAATAAGGCTTATCGACAGTGTGTATTTCATGTAAATAAAGGGAAGGGTTTCATAATTTATTATTGAGCGAAATCGAAATATATTAAAACAACGCTTTTACTTTTTAATTTAAATGTTTTTCTCTTATCGAAAATATCTTTTGGCTATTTCTATTTTTTTCTTGTTTTACAAAAATTTTTTGCCTTATTCTGTTTCCCGGTTTTTCCAGCTGGAAGACAACCCTGATGATTGTCTTGCGGAACCCCAGTGACCCCTTCGCGGAACCCACTAGGACGAACTCTCTTTTAACGTTTCTTGGTATTGTCAGTTTTTGTTAACTTTACTAGTTTTTTCTTTAAAATACCGCCAGAAGTTCGCAAATTTGGCACCCATGTATTCATTATATTTCACAGAGTAACCAGTTAATGATTGTCTAAATTATTTACGAATTTCTAAAATTTGCCAATAATTATTTTTAAATAACTGCTTTAAAATAAACACACCTCTATGATTCTATAATTGCTCATTAAACGTGAAACTCTGGTTTCAAAGGTTTATAATAACGAACTTTAAACGTCAGCATTTTACTTAGAAAAGAAAAGAATATGTCAGATTTTTTTGTCGGATCCTGTTATATATGTGTGTGTATGTTTTATATGCCTTCTATTTTGACGGTGCAATATGTCGTTACATGGTACCAGTAAATTAAAATCCAAAATATAGAAAAACAGTGTGAAAGAGAAAATGCGTTCATGTATGAGATTCTGTTGTCGGCTAAACATGAATGTATCATTTCTCAGATCGACATGGATGCTGGCATCTTGAAAAAGGTCGAATAATGGATACGAATGGTTTTGGAGACGGTGACTACGCTCAAGAGCATTATTGAGTTTTGCTCCTTCCATCTATTTAAATAAACCTATAAAAGAAGTCACGATCGTGTTAAAAGAACACAGATGCTTTATTTTTGTTAGTTGTTTAATTAGTTTTGTACTTATAATACATTACTGCGAAGTCCGATTAAAGAATCGCTTTTCAAGATTCGTTAGTGAAAAAAAATGGTGATTTCAATCTACAAATTTTCACCTTCATCAATCATAATTATCATATTTCGATTATCGCCGAGCACCTACTTGCAGACACCGGACACCATCGTGGACATCACTAATCCGTATAATTTATTTATTACTCTAATCATTGTAAATATTATATTTGTATTATTTCAAAGGTGTTTTTTCAGCAGCCGGTCGATAAAGAAAAATTGGTATCAGTAACTACATAATATATCTTTAAAAAACTGATTTTCCGTTTAATAATAATAATATTAATCAGAGCATAATAATAATAATAATAATAATAATAAATAAATAAAATCCATGAATATCGAAAGATATCGTGATTAATGCATCCAAGGTTGTAAAAAGATAACGGGAACCGTTACATTTAACATCCTTTATGGGGAACTAAACTACACGGTACCGTTAAAATGGATTTTGTAAGAAAAATAATCCGACAATCGAATTATTTTTTTTTTATTTAATGTAAAAAACCGACAGCCCTAATAGTATTTTCTTCATTTAACAAAAAAACGAATTTGTAATAAAAATAGGATCCATCTTAATTAAAGTAAGGGATGGAAATTTAATACAAGTTATCGATTCCATGATCTACAAGGGAGGATATTTAGATTGATTCTATACTTTATATCCATATTTTCCACGGTTAAATTTATTTGTAGTTTTACCGACGATACATATATTTTTATCAATGTATAATAACGATGTTGAATGTGCATTAATACTTGTTTAAAAACATTTGGATAGAACTAGTATTTAAACTATGAAACGGAAAATCAAAATTAAATAAACAAGACCAAGTTCCCTCAACTGTAAATCATATCCGTCAGTTAAATTTATTATCTTCTTCCTTACTGTAATGCCGTTATATTGACTTAGTTTTTCATAATTGATTTATGTAAAGTATTCATGCGGTCTATGCAAGTCAATGGATTATTGTTACAACTAACTAGTTCACTAATATTATAAATGGAAATCTACAATTAAGATTAATATACACAAGTGCTTTTGTGTTTATACAAAGAAGCACAGTTCAAGTATATGAAATCGAATTTAACAAATTTTTGATGAAGAGTTTTGTAAAGCATAAATGCTCCACATTGCATCTCGAATGGTAATCTACATGGACCTCAATGTACAATACGTAGCCGAACCAGTTATCCAAATGCTACAAAAAAGTTCACAATCAGTTAGAATTTAGCCACAGTAGAGCCTATGAAGTCGTCGCGATAGCCTAGTTGCTAGAGCGCTTGACTTCCGTTATGGAGGTCACGGGTTCGATCCCGAGCGACGACGAACTTATTACACTAATAATCACGTGGAAGATAGCGGCAACCCACCACGTATACCATCATGTGCGCGCTAGTTCAGTACACACAGCAGACACACGCGAGACTGCACTTGTAGCGCGATAACAAGCGACTGCAATCAGTTCCGGGTGTGGTCTTGCGTGCGTACACTCGCGTTGAGTATAGCAACTGCCATGAACGCTGCCTATTCTGTACAACTAGAATGTACCAATAGGTAGTCACGACGCTCGGAATCGAGCGATCCGACTCAGAGAGAGAGAGAGAGAGAGAGAGGGCCTATGAAATCCTTTTAGCAAGTTAAAAAGGTACTTCAGAGGGATTTCTTAAATGACGAATGACTAAATGATATATATGAACGAACATTGTAATGCTGATAACATGTGATACAGTTACAATAAATTTTAAATTGTAATAAAGATCGTTTTTCCCCGTTTGAAAGAAGGCGGTATAATTATTCACAACGGCAACTGTAATATATAATAAAAAATAATTATATTAACAACTATTGTTGTTAAGGGGAGGCATTAAGAAAGAAAAAAAATAATATATT
Organism: Icerya purchasi; assembly: GCA_039619475.1. Classification (NCBI taxonomy): domain Eukaryota; kingdom Metazoa; phylum Arthropoda; class Insecta; order Hemiptera; family Monophlebidae; genus Icerya; species Icerya purchasi. Next base: position 76,803,264 of record CM077115.1, on the reverse strand, counting down.
TGTACTAAATTACGGTTTTCAATTACTACTAACTTAATGTTAAAAAAAATGTTACAAAAATATATTTCACAATTACCAGTAAATTTCTGTTATGTCATATACTCAACGGTATAAATAGGTAAATAACTATTAAATATGGTTTTTCCCAATTAATGATGTATAACCTGATTTTTTTTTAAATTTATAAATAAATGAACTAAACTATAAGTAAATAATATAATTAATAATAAAGAAAGAAAATTCAAAAATTTTAAATTAATTTAGGAAAAAACTCATATTATCTGAATATTGCAGCATTTATATTATCACCGCTGAAAATCATGCAACATCTAAAACAAAAAAATAGGAAAATATATGTTTTCTAACAAATAAAAATGAATATCCGATATGTTCGAAATTTGAAAAAAATGTACAGAAAAAATTATATTATGTTAGCAATTTAATATTGAAAAACGTGGAAGAAGAAATTTCGAACCAACTTTTATATTAGACATCCCTTCCGTTTAAAAAACTTTTAGTAGTGGTGTGACAACAAACGTTAAAAATTTCACGAACAGACAAATTCATAATACGAAAGTATTAGAAAAAATTAATAAGGAAAAAGAATTAGTTCGCACAATATAAAAAAAAAAAAAAAAGGAGGGAATTATAACATCTGTATTATTTTTTGTGCGATAAAAAATTTAAAGTATTACAAACAATATATGGCGAAGTTAAAAAAATAAAACGAACAAGTATCAGACGATTAATACGGTTGTGTAGTATATAAAATTACACAAATTCGTCTGATCTACAGAGGAGATTTTAATATTAATGATAAAAAATAAAGATGCTTTTCCAGCACATTGAGATCAAATGTATATATGGAATTATAAGAACATACTAGTATACAAATGATATTAATGTCTAATTATTCCATTTTTTTTTTTTATATCGGAATTTTATTAAAAATAATATTGCTGTTTTTTAAAATAATGTTACAAACATTTTTCGAAAATCTAAATAGAAATTTAACCCTCTGAAACCTATCCGTCAGGACAACACTGACTTTAGATATCCTACATGTAACGAAAAACTGAAACAAGTGAAAGATCATTCATACGCAAACAGCCTTGAATCCAAACCCGTATATAAAGCAAAATGAAATAATATAATATTAACTTAATGGTTCTTTTTTATGGAAGATTTTACTAAAATAAATAAGGTCAAATAGTGGACATAAGAATATGCAATATTCAAAATAATCCTTGAATCAAAATCTACACTTACATTTTACCAGTATGGTACTGTAAATATTTATATTTTCCATTAGGTAATAAACATAAAGTAATTTATAATACATAGAAAACATTACAATAAAATGAGAAAATGAAGTTTTAGATAAGTCCCATCAGTATAAACAATTCTTCGTTTACTGTAATAGTTTTGATTTAGCTCATGTACATTTGTACAAATGAATCACTAACAAAATACCCGTGTTTGAACCCATTTCACACCAACTCAACTTGATCCATATTTTATTCTGAATTTTAATTTTACTTAGCCGATATGTAAATTAGTTTTCCAAACGACCGTAACTGGAGTATTTGAGCTTACTGTTTTATTTAATTTCTCTTTTTTTTCCTTTACAGTTGCGTCATCCGCCATAACTGTTTTACACGCAATTTGATTAATGTGATTTACTGGATTGCTCTTGATCTTATTCTTATTACTTAGAGGATTGATAGCAAGTGTTCCAAAATTGATTTTCCTGTTTTTTGGTTTTTTTTTTTTTTATTTGTTCTTTGTTTTTCACGTTTTGTATAAACATGTAAATATAGTTATACAATACGATATGTAAATTTCTTTTTATCACAGAATAAAAATTATGGATAAACTAATTATAGTTTTGCATACATGATCGCATCATACCGCTCTCCGATTTTTTTCTAGTTCTTTATCTACTTTCTTACTTTTATGTATTTATTTATTTTTTTTAATCAATAGAAAACTTATGTCGATATAAACAATGGAGTCCACATTAGTGATGTGCGATTTCAAAATGTTTTTACAATCGAAACAATCGACAATCGTCAAAAAAATAATCGAATGATTTTTGTGAATACGAATGAATTATTCGAATAAAAATCGGAACTGTCCGGAACCATCCGAACTCAAACGAATGAAGTATTCGTTAAACATCGACTAGATTCTTTCGAGAGAAATAACATTTCGAATGATTGTTGCGAATAGGAATGAATTATTCGAATAAAAACCGAAACTATCCGAACACAAACGAATGAAGTATTCGTTAAACATCGACTAGATTCTTCCGAGAGAAATAGCATTTCGAATGATTGTTGTGAATACGAATGAATTATTCGAATGAAATAACATTTCGAATGCAACTACGGAACAATCGAATGCATTCGAATGAAACATTTCGAAGTTACCCATCACTAGTCCACATTAACAACATAGAATGCTTATAGCATGTACGTGAAGAAAAATTCTGAAATTTGGTGTCCAAAAAAATCATTTTCCTCACTGCATTACATAATTTTATATCAATCAACGAATTATTGCAACGCATCGGGTACACGAATACCACGAAAACATCTTTAAAATGTACGGGCTTACTAAAATTTTAATAGTTTAACAGAATTATCAAATGTATATCTTTTACTTTTTAAATTTAACTACATTATTGAATAATTTTTTTGTATTATGTTAACCACTTTCCATAATTTTAGTTCGTTCAGTTATTGCTTTCACTTGCAGTTGAAATTTAATGTAATACGAATTTAAACTACAATTGATAGCAGTAATTGAACGGATCGAAATCACAGCAAAAATGAACTGGCGGGAATGTTTTAAAATTTTACCGTCCATACTAGCCTTACATTTTGTCGAAGAAAATAAATAATGTTAAATTAAATTACTTGGAATCATTCTCTAGCATAATAACAGGTTTTGGAGCATCAGGTTCCAATTTTGCCGCATTATCAACCAAAGCCGTTACAATACCACTCATTGATGGATCCGCATTTCCTTTCACTTTCATAAGTCGTTAAAACAAACAAATTACGAATCATAAATAATTAAGACTAAATGTGCATCTAACTATTAAATAATATATTATGACCGTTTTTATGAACTCTTTCAAAATAAACAAACCTTTGTATTTCATTTTTTCGCCAATTACGTAAAAATTTTAATTTTTAAGGTAAAAATCAAATAAGTTTATAATGATAAAAAATTCATTCCTTTATATAACTGTTTTTTCTAATTAACATCGCAGTCATTTCCCAAAATCGATTAAATAATAAACCTTACCCATTCAACTTCTGTTAAGAATCGGTTGTATTATATGTTATTTAAAATATCACACTTGTGATAGAAAACCATTAGAGGTGAAAATTTTTCAATTTTTCAATTATGCTATCAGTTGCATATGAAGCAGAGTATTTCTTTTATGCGTCAAGGTACCAGAATCTGAATGTTTACTGCAACCGGGGAGAATAAACTTACGTAACAAAACCTTTTTCTTAATGGCATATATACTGAAAACTTAAAAATGCTCTCTTGAAAAATTACATTATTTGTATCTAGTCTAGTTTTCTATTAAGTGTCCGATACGTTTAACGAGAATTCTATTACACGTAAATTTCACCGAACTAATAATAAAACATTTTAATAATTACCTGTAATACAAAGACCTCTTTTATCGGTAAGTAAAATTCCAGAAATATTATTATTTAGCTTGGATCTAGAACAGAATGTAATATTAATTAAAAATGAATTTAATAAAATTTTCGTCTACAATATAAACACATATTTTTGAAATTTTAAAATTATATTCAATTAATGAGCGGTCTCTTAAATTTATTTTACTTTAAATAAAGCAATTAATAGGTTTACATTTCACTTATTTTTACTTCCAGTTCTTCGTCCATATTAGTAAACTATGACAACGACAAATCAATGGCTTGGATCAACTGTCTGATTATATTGCAACTGATAATACTGCATTTAGTAGCAACTGTCAAAACATTGAAAAATTTTAAATTTACATCCTTTTCTTTATTTTGGGTATTCGCCTTTATTTTGTTTATTCACAGATCAATTGATTTTTACCTGCAAATGTTCTAAGTGTTTAATTCGAAAAAAAAAAAATCAGAATTTAAAAATACATCGGGCAATCGCAAATTCAAATTAATTATACACCAATTCTATCGTTCCGAGCTAGGCTTTAAAGCCAGCCGAAAGCCAAGAGTTAAAACTGAAAGCCATTCATATTTTAGATGTCATAAGTTTAATTCAAAAGCTATATAGAAATTTGCATAACCTAAATCCTAAAGCTTAAGCTCTATTCCAAATTGAAATAGACAAATGCGAAGTTGAACTGTATTTTTCAAAAAGTCAAATTAAGTTGTATATTCAGCTTAAACAGTTTTTATGTGCTTTATATTAGCTTCACTGGTAATTTTGTAAGTTTGTAAGTTTGTAACGGAATTTTAGAATTCATTTTTCATCCACTTTCTGACATCCGAATGATTTGAAATTTTTACTAAAGCTAAAAAATTAAAATTCCATGTTTTTACTTCAATACAAACTAAAAAGGACACTGGACCGTACAAACAGATTGCTGTATTGTATTGTTAAATTTATGGAAAGGGTCGACTGTAGATTCAATGGAATAGTATAATTATAGCTTTAGTTAAACGCAGAAAATAATTATAATCAAATATGAGCCTTCTGTTACATTTCCTTCAAAAATAAAAAATTAAAAATAAAATAATAGTTTAAATGTTTTATATGTAAGATACGCTTAAAGGCGTAGAATAATTTAAATTATTTTACAAGACTAACCTAAAAGTGAAGAGGTGAACATAAATAATTAATTTCAATTCAAACTAAAGCATGGGGTGGTTTTATAACATTTATATTTGTTGAGGGACTGCATGATTAATAATAAAATCACCTCATGCTTTATTTTGAATTGAAATGAATTATTTATGTCCACCTCTACACTCTTATGTTAAAATTGTAAAAGAACGTAATTTTTTATTGTAAATTAAAATTAATTACTAATGTCCACTTCTTTACACTTAGGTTAGCTTGTAAAAAATCTAGTTCTCCTCAACAATCTCTCCCCCACATACTACAGGAATGCTTCCATTTCTAGTTCCTTCGATCTAATCTTTTCCTCTTCGTCTATTGGTCTTAATTATAATTGGAAGACCCTTATGGACTCTTACGGCAGTTACCATGTTCCTATCCTAATAACTCCTGTCAGTTTTCCTCCTCCATCTGATTCCAATTATACCAATTCTCTAGGATGGAATTTTTCTAAAACTAGCTGGCCTTTATTTCGCTCCCTGGTTGACTCGTCTCTCTCCCTCTCCTTCAACCGGATCACGATCCGGTACCTCTCTATAATTCCTTTTTATATTCCTTAACTTCTGCTCTTTCTTTATCTTTTCCGCCCCGCCATACGTCATCTTCTGTACATCGCAGTAAGGCTTCTTCACTTCGGTGGAACAAGGAATGCGACACTGCCTTTAATATCAGTCGCGAAACCTTTAGAACCTTCCGTTCTAACCCTACCACTGAAAATTTTCTCACTCACAAACGGGCAAATGCGAGAGCTAGGTTTATATTGAAATCCACAAAGAAGTCCTTTTGGAAAAATTTTTGTGCTAAGTTCTCTAGAACTACTCCTCTTTCGCAGATTTGGAAAATGGCCAGAGCTTTCAAATTCCCATCCTCTTCTCGCCCTTCCAACTTCAGTATCCCCGACGATAGCATTTTTCCTTTTATTGATTCCGTCGCTCCAGCTTCTGTTCCTTCTTTTGATGAATTTTACTCTTCTTTTCCGGAAAATTCTCCTCCTCACTTCCTAACTTCGGCTTTCAATTTTAATGAATTAAAGTCTGTTCTCTCCAAATCATCCAGCCCTACTCCAGGACTTGACGGTATACCCTATCTCGTTCTTAAAAACCTTTCTGAACAATCCCTCAGTTTTCTTCTTAGTCTTTTCAATTCCTTCCTTTAAAAGGGTATAACTCCTTCCTCCTGGAATTCTTTTATCGTCATTCCCATTCCTAAGAAAAATTCTTCCCTACGTCCTATTTCCCTGACATCCTGTATTAGAAAACTATTTGAAGGTATGCTCAACAAGCGCCTTGTTTGTTGGCTAGAACATAATAATATATTCCCTATTAATATGTTCGGCTTTCAGCCTGGTATTGGCCCTTCTGATTGTGTTAGCCTTTTCGTTTCTCACTTATACAAGTCTTTTATCCAAAAACATTTCACCCTAGCTTCCTTTATTGATGTTTCCTCTGCTTTTGATAATGTTCATCTTCCCACTTTAAGAGATAAAATGACGGCAATTAACATCCCAATTAAATTCTCTTCCCTTATTATCAATCTCATGTCAAATCGTTCTATCCACTTCTCCTCTCCATCTCTTAACGCTCCAAGAAAGGTTTTCCGAGGTCTTCCTCAGGGTTCCTCCCTCAGTCCTACTCTTTTTAACATCTATACTATCAGTATAGCTTCTCTTCGTTTAAATTCCTATTCTTTATTCTTTGCGAACGACATCCTCCTTTTTTCCTCGTCTGAGAATGTTTTAGCAGCCTATGAAGAGCACTCAGTTCGTCGCTCATTGTGCTGAAACATTCTCTCTCCTTAATTAATCTTTCAATTTCTCCCTCTAAGTCTTCTTATACTATTTTTACCCTCCGTCCCTATAACCCTGCTTTGATCAACCTATCCTTAAACAATCTATTTCTTTCTCGTGTTAATTGCTTTTGTTATCTCGGTGTCTCTCTTGATAGTCGTTTGTCCTGCTCCGAACACATCAAATATCTTTCTGCTTCCGCTATTAAAAGGTTAAACTCGCTGAAAGCCCTGTCGCCAACTAAATAGGGTGGCGATCCCTATATTCTTATTTCTCTTTACAAATCTATTATCCGTTCCAAATTTGATTATTGTTCTTTTATTTATGGTAGTGCGTCCAAGACACGTCTTTCCAAACTAGATGTAATTCAAAATTCTTGCCTTCGTCTCTGTCTTGGCGCTCTTAAATCCTCTCCAACCCCTGCTATTCTTGCTGAATCCAATTCGTCACCCCTATCCATTCGTAGATCTTATTTAGGCTATCATTTCCTTGTTAAACGTCTTCCTCTCGCATCCTCTACTCTTGTTCAGTCTTACCTTTCGATTTATAACAGCTGGCGCTTCACTCTTAGCAAAACCCCTATTCTGGCTTTTATTTCACATCGTCTCGGTTCATTTTGGCCGTATATTATCTCTTTCAGTAATCTCCCTTATTTTTCCTTCGACTTCGCCGATATCTGTCATCCTCCTAAGGTATTTATTCTTCCTTCATTTGCAAAAAATCTCCCCCAAGCCGTAATTAAACAGGTATTCTACAACACTATCAATTCCCTATTTCCCTCTCACGTTACCATTTACACAGATGGTTCGAGGGGGCCTGGTGGTGTTGGTGCTTCCTTCATCCTTCCTGATTTTAAAGAATCTTTTCGCCTTCCTTATTTCTGTTCCATATTCATAAACGAATTATTGACTATCCTACGTTCTATTATTTTCATTTCCTCGAATCACCTTTCCTCCAATTTTTTAATTATCTCCGACTCTTTGAGTGCCTTTTAGGCCATATCTTCTCCCCTTCCTGATCATGCGTATGATATTTTGTTATCCTCCATATACGTTTACTCATTCATAATCTTTCCTCTCTCCATTCAATTAATATTGATTTGCTGTGGGTACCTAGCCACTCGGGCATATTTGGTAATGAAGCGGCTGATTCCTTGGCTCTTGCTGCTGTTGCTTCCTCTCGTCTTTTTTTAATAAAAATTCCATCCGATAACCTCCTATCAATTTGTAAAAGTTTTCATATCCGATTTTGGTCGGCCACCTATGTTTCCTCCTTTTCTAATAATTATTCGTTTCATCTGTCAGTTCAGCCTACTCTTTCTGCATATTCATGGTTTCTTTTGCATCCCTCCCTTCAACGTTCTGATGTTGTTTCCATTGTTCATATGCGCTTTGGCTATTCTTTGTTGCCTTCCTTCAGATTTCGTTTTTCCTTGATTTCTTCTCCACACTGTCCTCTCCATCCATATGATGCAGTTATTTGCGATGCTGATCATGTGTTTTTCCAGTGTTCATCTCTCTCCGTGGAGCGTTCTGATTTATTTTCTTATTTGCTTAAGCTTGGACTTCATACCCCTTATTGTGCTTCCTATATCCTGTCCTTTGCTTCCCCACTAATTATTCCTTTTTATATGAAATTTCTGATCGGATCAAAATATAACGTCCATGGTTGACAAGCCCAAAAAAAAAAAAATAAAAAAAAAATTTAACGTACATCCGGGCCAGTTGCTTGGAATTATAATCGCCTATATTCCTGATAAACATATTGCTATGATAGGAACAGCCATGAAAACATGTTTTCTGCTGTATTAATTATAAAATCTTTTACATAAGGCAACTATAACTTTTTTTTTTTTTTTTTTTTTTTTAATACTAAATTTACAAATATAAATCTAGGCGCCGTGTGTTGTATTGGTACAACAAAGGGGGTGAGTTATTCAAGCGATGGCTCTATTAGGTTGAGAAAATGTGATTAATAGAATTTCTGAGTTGTGATTATGTTTGTCAAAATAATAGAATTTATGTGAGAGGAAGAAGCTGTGTCTCATCAAGCTTATGAATACTACTTGGTAATTAAATTGTTCATTGTGCTCATTGCATTGGTAGTTATAATGTGATCAAACAAAATTAGTTCCTTATACATTGTTGTTATACAGTAAACGATTACACCAACAGACATGGGTAACTCTTCAGTATCTGAATGCTTACAATCGATTTGATTTTCTAATTTAAATTCATACTAAACAGCTGTATATTACCAGGGTTGCATCAAATCTGTTATGATTGGTAATTTTTGGGAGTTCATTAGAAAGTGTATGCATGCACATACATGGTTATATATGCAAACACATCAACATCATCATCATTATCATCATTGTTACATTACATGCACACCATTACACTACACGCACGTTCATACACTCACATGTGTGCACACATTTATAGAATATCACACATATGAAGGTATATAAGCTCCACACACATGTTATTGTGATGGTCAGTTCTAACTCTTCATACATTGAAAATAATATAGAGCTATGTGTAATTAAATAGTACACTCAATACACACGTCAAAAAGCAACTCTGCTAAATAGCAAATGCAGCCTTTGCAGAAATTGAGATATATGAATAATAATACACAAGATAGTGTTCTAATCAGTTTCTTTTTTTCTCAATCATCTACTTTGATTACTCATATGCAAAGCATCTCACTGGAAACAAATGGGTCAGAAAGGGTTAGTACTGTGGTTGTTTGGCTGGATATATGTGAAGTACCCCCAAATTCTAGAGGTTGAAATACTCCCCCTCATAAAACATTAGTTCAGTGTTTATTTTTTGGTTAGACATACATTAATTAATGCAGATTTTAAATTACACAAACACAGCAGATTTGGTAGGGGTTAGAAAAAAGTTTGTTTAAAGGTGGGTGATTAATAGTAAAATATAATCTCAATATACGTGGAAACATGAACAGCTAGTACCAGTTAGCAGATTATTACATTGGTAAGATAATGATAAATGCATCATCAATGTACATGCAAACATCTAAATACACTAAGAAACTCAGTACAGGTTAGAAAAAAATATGAGTGGTTGGTTAACACTAGAACATATTCTCAAACCATACGCAACCAGAAACAATTAGTACTGGTTAATAAATTATTACATTGGTCAAACAATGGTAAATGCATCATCAACACACATGCAACCATCTAAATACAGCAAGCAACTCATTATGGGTTAGAAAAAAGTTCTAAAGGTGGGTGGTTAACACTAAAACATATTCTCAAAGCATATGCAACCTGAAACAACTAGCATCAGTTAATAAATTATTGTATTGGTCAGACAATGATAAATGTATCATCAACACGCATGCGACCAACTAAATACAGCAAGCAACTCAGTATAGGTTAGAAAAAAGTTTTAAAAGTGGGTGGTCAATAGTAAAACATATTCTCAAAGCATTCACAACCAGAAACAGCTAGTATCAATTAATAAATTTTTACATTGGTCAGACAATGATAAATGTATCATCAACACACATGCAACCATCTAAATACAGCAAGCAACTCGGTACAAGTTAGAAAAATTATGGGTGGCTGGTTAACACTAGAACATATTCTCAAAGCACACACAGCCAAAACAATTAGTATCAGTTAATTAATGATTACATTGGTCAGGCAATGATAAATGTATCATCAACACGCATGCAAATATCTAAATACACTGAGCAACTCAGTACAGGTTAGCAGAAATTATAAGTGGCTGGTTAAAGCCTCCTCTCAATCTCTATGCCAAACTAGTGTTGTGGTGAGCGAAAGCCTTCATGCATAGATGTCTACAGAGAAGAGCGGTTGGTTGATTTGTGTATGGTGGACGTTGAGATATGTGGTTATTAGTTTGTAATAGTGAAGATGTAGCAAGCAGATGGATGCAATTGGAGTAGAATATGGTGGTGTAGTGTTGACGGTTTGATGTAAAAACGGTGTGGTCATTTGATTATGTATTGACTCTTGATTAGTTGAGTAAAAGGGGGCGTGGTCATGTGACTAAATACTGGCTCCTGATTGGCTCTTCTCCTAGAACATAGGTTTCCTATCTACTGATAATCTTTTATCTAGAATTACACCAAAATATCGAACATGATCAGCTAGTCCCGGTGCCATTAATAATCAATTGCCTTGGAGGGATGGGATATCTACGAGTAAAAAGTATAGCTTCTGTTTTAGTTGGATTAATTTCAATTTTCCATTTTTCCAAATATTTTAAAACCCAAAAACTGTGCAGCTGTAGACGATTATAAATAGTAGACGTTCTATACGAGCTACAGTATATAGACGATTATAAATAGTAGACGTTCTATACGAGCTACAGTATATAGCCGATCATCAGCATATAAAGCTAAACTCGTGTGTTGCAACTTAGGCAGATCGGACAAGTAGACTGAAAAGAGAAAGGGCCCCAGGACACTACCTTGAGGAACTCCTGCGACGGCAGTTTTGGTCATTAATTTACCATCTTGTAATGAAATGTAAAAAGTTCTATTGCGTAAGTAACTTCTAATTAATTTGAATAGATATTGCGGAAAATTATATTTTAACATTTTGTAAATCAGCTTGTCGTGCTATGTCGAATGCTTTTGCAATGTCAAATAGAATTTTAATTCTGTGTGTTTATTTACATTAAAATTATGCGTGATATAATCAGCGATCCTAGAAACTTGATGCGTAGTAGAATAACCTGATCTGAAACCAAATTGCTCCACTGGAAGTATGTTATTACTATCAACGAAATTACGAAGCCTGTGTGGCAAAACTTTTTCCGCTGTTTTGCTTAAATTGCTAAGTAAACTAATGGGTCATATATTATTCACTTGGGAAGAGTCTTTGCCTGGTTTAGGTAGCGCAATGATTTTGGCTACTTTCCAGAATTTCGGAAAATAGCCGAACCACATTGTAGTATTGATTATGTGCGTTAACTCTAGTACCACCTTCCGCGAAATCTTATTTAAGATTTTTGCCGGGATATTATCATCACCACAAGATTTTTTTGCTTTAGATTTCTTCAGGTACCTAAATATTTCAGCAGGTGAGGCAGGACAAAACTCAGAATGAAAAATAGGAAAACCTGTAATGTTATTGAAATCAGAAATAGTAAACGTTTTACTGTATTAGTAACTAAATTATTTTGATACGTAGACGCAAGACGCGTGCTCGTTTTATGAATATTTGAGTAATACTCAGCTAACAACTCTTTTATTTTCTTCGCCTCGCTGTGTTAATTTTGATCCTTTCTTGTATACTCCCTTGACGGTTTTGTTGACGATTAAAATAGCAGCAATCGTAATACTTTCATTAACGTGAAAGTATTCATTTAACCTACAATATTGCTGGGTCATCAGTCCAATTTCACGAAAAACGTAAATTCCTTTTTTGTCTCACGAAACATTGAGTTTTCATATTAAACAAACTTTGCTCTTTTCGCTTTTGAATTAATGTAATGATTCAATTCCAGGATGAATTCACATTTCATATTAATTGATGTTTCGTAATAAGTGATTTTAAGAAAAGTTGTATTAATCACGTTTGATGTATGGAAAATGAGGTTTTAAACGTAATTTTAATTTAATTTGCGTTGTAAGGAAGGAAATGTTTGCAAACAAATTTTTGAACCACAGTATAATAAACATTTTTTTTTTTTTAGAAATCAGTATTTAAGGTTGCAGATTAACATAACGTGTGCAAAATGAGTTTTTAAATATAAATTTAATTTAATTTTAGATGTACAATTTTTACTGCATTCATTATTTACAAGTACTTGAGGTGTAACAAAGCAAATGGTTTGGTCTTTTTGATTTAAATATTATATTAAAAAAAAAAAAAAAATTATAATTAAAAGAGAAAAAAAGAAAAGATTCAAAAACTTCATATTATACTAGCTGTGTCCCACGGCTTCGCCCGTGTATTAATGCCCGTTTAAATCTGTACTTGGAAATTCATGAAAAAAGTTTAATTTTCCCTAGAAATAAATGTTGTCTCTGTTCAGAATAAATACCATATTGTTTACGCTGTTATTGAATACTAAACAACCCAAAAAAAAAAAAAAAGAAACTAAATCGAAAAGAGAACATGTTGGATCGCTCAAGTGAAAAAAAAAATATCGGAATCAGATGAAATCACCATTCTCTCTTTTTGAAATAAACAAATAATCACAACACAACTTAACACTATGACAGAAGTATGTTTTCTTACCCTTTTTGGATACGACAAAAACTATTAGGCAGAAATATTTCTGTCTCCGTCTAATAATTGGCTATTTATATTTTCAACAAATTCCAATTTCTAAGCCGCTTTAATCCGAAACCAAGCTAAATACGTAAAGCACACTTCTTTCTGGATGTTGTGTGATTTTAAGTTTTCCTAAAAATAGATTATAACCCTTCTTCACTCTTAAAATTCCGAAGATATTAAAAAAATCAAAAACAACCTTCGTAAATATTATAATACGGTAAACCTATTTATTTCGAAGATATAATACTTTAGTTATTTTTTGAAAACAGTTTTCAACCACTTAAAGTTCAATTTTTCAAAAAATCTTTCTCATTTGATATTTTCGGTATCTTCAAATGGGCTTTCTGATAACCAATGCAAATGGTTTCGCCTGAGACGTAATCATTGTTTTATGTCAAAAACGGGATGAAGCCTTTGATACAATTAAACTTTAGAGTATTTAAAAAAAAATTGTGTACACTTTTGATATGCCGTATAAAGAATATTAAGACAAAACTATAATTTGATAACGCATTTCTACGGGAAATATGACGGTTTATGTATAAAATGGTTTTTTATCCTTTTCCACATCTTCAAGTTCAAATTTTTAAAAAAGCGTTCTTACTTGACATCATCAGTATATACTCACATTGATCATCACTATTCGTTTAGATTACAGCGTGATTTTTAGTTTTCTCAACGATGGAATTCTGCCATTCATTTCCCTTAAAATTTTGAAGAAGGAAAACAATTTTGCACACATTTACTACACCATACACGTATGTCTTCATGCGAAATTACAATTAAACCTATTTGCACCAAAAAAATAATAGTTTGTGTATTTTTTTGGAAATAGCTTTTAACCTCTTTCTACCCCTTAAAGTGAGAATTTTCAAAACAGCGTTTTTTATTCGACATCTTCAACATATACTTTATATTCACTAGAAATTGCACGTGATAATTACGATTGGTTTTGATTGTAGTGTGATTTTTGGTTTTCTCAAAAATGAGTTTCTGCCCTTTTCTCCCTTAAAATTTTGAGCATGGAAAAAAAAAAGTACACCACATGAGGTATCTTCATGCGAAATAACAATTATGAAGACACATTTTCACTAAAACTATAACAGTTTGTATATTTTTCGGGAAACAGTTTTAGCGCTTTTTCACCCCTTTAAGTTCGAATTTTTAAAAAAGCGTCCTTATTTGATATTTTCAGTAAATACATTACATTCGCATGAAATTAAACGTGGTAGTCGTGATTTCTTTGATCCATAGTGTGATTTCTGGTTTTCTCAAAACGAAGTTTTGCCCTTTTCCACCCTTAATCTTAATATTATGAGGGTTTAAAAAAAATTTTTCATATATTTAGTAGACCATATAAGGTACTTTTGTGTGGAATTATAATTCGGTAAACCCATTTGCACCAAAAATATAACGGTTTTGTGTTTTTTGTAAAACAGCTTTTAACCCCTTTTTGATCTCTTCAAGTTCGAATTTTCAAAAAAGCGTTCTTATTTGACATCTTCAGTATACACGTAATGTTCATGTAAAATTTAAATTATCTGGTATAAACGGTTTCGGCTGTAACGTAATTATTAGTTTTTTAAACGGCGATTTTCTGACTTTCACCCCATTTTTCATCCCTAAAAAAGTTGAATTTTTTAATGCATTTTTAGATAGCGTCAGTACATAGTATCGTTGTATTAGGTGCCAATTTTCAGCTTCACAGATCTAGTAGTTGCAACGATATGTTAATATGGTAATTGCTGTGCCTTTCAAATATTTCCAGATTTTCGCTTTTATATGTATATGCGTATATAGATATTTTTAGATATAATTACGGTTTTATTGTTATTTTCGTAATAAAATTCAAGCGAAGTTATATTTCCATAAGGAACGATAAATGTGCCGATACTGAAGATGTGGAATTTTGTAGTATCAGTCGCGTTGCGTCGTCGAAATTCCGGGCGAACCAGCGAAACCGCTAACATGTAACCCGTTGTGTGTGCGTGACTATGTGAAGTAATAAAAGCGAATGTGAATTATATATCTCCGTGTGTGTCTTTACCAAT
The DNA here is from genome assembly GCA_039619475.1 of Icerya purchasi. Lineage (NCBI taxonomy): Eukaryota > Metazoa > Arthropoda > Insecta > Hemiptera > Monophlebidae > Icerya > Icerya purchasi. Next base: position 76,788,257 of record CM077115.1, on the reverse strand, counting down.
AAATTTTGTAGCGGTGTTTTCTCGCGTAGTATTTAAACTGAAAATAAATTACATATCAGTAATAGTAAATGATTACATGATAGGACATCTCAGTAGCCGAACGTTTTGATGGAAGAACTTTGCAAAAAGTGCGATGACTTAGACAATTATTTAACTACACCAATTTTATCTATATCTAAATAGGCAAAGGCAAAACAGTTCAGCACTTTTTTCTCCTCTGTTTATTAACCGATTTTCTTTTTCGTTTTTTTTTTTTGTGTTTAGTAGTTATTGACGATCATTAGTGTTATCAGTAAAAAAAATTTGGAAATAGTTATTTTCTCTTTCTTATTTAAATAAACAGTTAACGCAAAAAGTGAAAAAATAAATCGGTATAGTCAGAGTAAATCTGTTCTCATTAAAATGTTTTAATTTTTCTTAATAATCATCATTATTGGTTTTTTTATAGTGTACTAAATCTTAAGTTGTCATTTAATATCAATAAATGAGGATTTTTTAAAAATTGTGATTTACTGTTATTTTATTGAATTTATTTTTTATTCAATAATGATGGTACTGAACTGTTTTGTATTGTAACTACATATAGAAGTGTATGTTCTCAGATACGCAATGAACGAATGTATAAGAGTAGAAAAAAAAAGGAGAAGTGGCGGCCAGAGGGAGACACCCGGTAGGAACGAAGTTGTTTTGTTTTTTTTTTTTGGCTCAACGAGAAACCATGTGGTCACTAATAACTTCTACAAATAAGCTAGACTAACAGAATAGTGTGTATAAATAAATAGAGTGAATCCTAAAACGTCATGGAATAGGAGAAAAGAATATCTTTAGCAATAAAGTTCGAGCAAACATGGTCGCAATGACGTAACATAGCCCACGTATGTCGAAAAGAAGGATATGGAATTAACAATTAAACGTTTACAATACAATCGAACGCACATGACCGCAATGATATGGCATAGCCCACGAATGCCAAGAAGGATAGAATATAAAATTACCACTGACTATATCACATTCCAAGTGCAACATGCACTGGGATGCCACTGGATAGCAGTAGGTTAAGGATGTAGGTTTAGAACCGAGTAATTAACAAGGTAGTAGCAAGACTTCCGAATATGTCAGTTATTAGCTACATTAGAACTCTGAAACCGGCCTTCACCACTAAATAGTAATGCTGTTATTAATAATAAATTTGAACAAAACCACTACAATAGCATCGGTACAAGATAATATGTAAGAAACATTATATGGGGGCGAACATCCCAGGAAGATTAACATATCAAAGAAGCGACCTCTAGCATGTTCGTATTTGGAACGAAGTTCCTTTAACCACTTTTTGGTAGATATACAAGTATAAAGTCATTCATAAAGTATACGATAAAAAATGACACACAATATATAAATCCCCCGTATGACATAAAACAAAAACGATAAATAAATCATTAGACTCGTTAAAGTATGGTAACGTCGCACAAAAAAACCGCGCCAATTTTCAAATTCAATAAAATGTACACGTGTTTAGAATTGGGCTTATACAGCTGACCGTGTACGATGCTTGCTGCTCGAATCTCGATACTTACATGAACGCACACACACACACACATACCCGTATATAATAGAAGGGGACAAAGTGAAGGTCGCCTATCGGACGACGTATAATGCGATTTTCGTTACCTCACCTACCGACAAACTGTGTATAAGAACTTCGTTCCAAAATTTTTTTAGAAATATGCAAATTCATATATGTATGTTTTTCTCAAATTTTTAATAATAATTGCGATCCAATTTTGACCATTGAGCGAACACTAGTTAAGTATAAATAGATATGCTTTTCGAAGACGAAGGCTCCCTCGTCTTCCGATCAAAGTAGCGGTCGATCAGCTGCCAGTTATTGTGGTAACATTTCGTCTGAACGAGCGTAGGTTAGTAGCATAATTTGTATCTTTTTTTTTTTTGTTTTCGTGTAGCGAAGAGAAATTGTCCAGAGGCCAGTCTTCAGTTTTGTTAAAAAATGAATTGTTCTAGACCTGCCCCTTCTTTTTTTTATAACATATTTAATTTCTCATTTGCATCGGTTCTGTGCGTTTGCATTTTTTTTCTTAAATTTTAGTACCTCGTTTTTTTTTCTTTTTATTTTTTTCATTTGATATTTCTTAAATGATAAAACAAAACTCTATTCAATAAAAATCGAATAAAAGTTAATTTAAATCATAATTTCACGAAGTTAAAGAGCGTCTTCTTTTATAGGCTTGGTTAAGGTTTTTAGAGATTGCATATTCTGTTACAGTCGAATCGCTCGAAATTACACCTTCCGACCTGAGAAACCGATAACAAAGGTTTTAGAGTAACACTGAGAATCAAATAGATGTTCTAATTGTAATATTGTAATAAAAATATTAACCAAAAAAATAAAATTAACGCGCTGGAACGAATCTAGCATGCAATATGATTCCACTTCCGATAGAATGTGCCTTAATTATTTTTGCGTACAAGACTATATAGGAAACTTAAGATATATTTCGAAGATTTATTACTTCATATCCAATTACATACGCGGAAACAGAAGACGTGTTTTTGTGGCGACTGCGACTTCGATGCGAGCGTGTTTGCATAATCTTGCAAGCAGTGTCAGACTGAATAATGCTATGTACGGTAAGAAATAAACGGGAAAATCCACTAATTCCTTACCGTAGCGTAATAGAATCAATTAGCTGAGGCAATTTTAGTAGACCGCTAATTAATACTGAGTGCTTATTTTCTTATGAGACATTTAGTATTTGAGATTTTTTGCCGTTTACATGAGTTCATTTGACTTATGACACTTCTTCGTCTACACCATCAACGAGAGCATACCGATAAGATCATTTATTAGCGTCTACCAGAAAAAAAAAACAAATAAATAAATAAATGCCCACGCTAAGCATGAATTTCTGTTATTTGATTGCGTTCATCGATCGAGTAGCAATATGCGATTAGCAGGTGATAGCTGTCGAAAAATCGATCGAACGCTGCGTGAATTTTTTACTTATCATAAAAAATTAATCACGAAAAGATAGTTGATAGTTCGAATAATTAAGAACGCACAAAGAAAAGCCAACAATTCGTCCACAGAACTGTTAATTACATTTGTCATCAAAGTGAAATACGTATAAACAAATAATTTCATCGATCACAAGGTGACCACGTGAGACATTCATTTAGGCATTACAAAGCAGGAAAATAACCTACATTCGAAAGTAATTTGCGAAATCTAAATTAGGTGATGAAAGGAAATTCATTATTTCGTTTTCGGTTGAAAGAAATATAGAAGCTAGTCCTGGTCACCGGAATCGTTCTAATTTCAGTTCCGTTTGCGAATTTATCTTGTACGGTTGACTAATCGATTAAGATGCGTCACTCGTCGAATAGTGTTTCGCCTGTATCAGATGTAACGAGCAATCCTCGAAGCGGATTAAACTGGAGCGCTCTGTTTAATTTGGTTTCCAATTTCGCTATGCGAATCTGCATGTGTAAAACGAATACCAGTAAGATACAAATCGTTTATTTTCTGATTGCCAGCTTCGCGAATTTTGCATCGGGTGTACTGGATAGCAATATAATGTCGTCGATCGACGTCTTAACTTTTCTGTATCGGCTTTGTTACATTGTAGCAGGATTCGACTATTTAAATTACTTTTGGCTGCGAATAAACAAAGATTCGTTGATTCGTTTGATCGAGAATTCTAACAGACTTTATTCTTATCTGGATGCTGAACTGGAGGAAATACAAAAGTCACGTAGCCGTCATCGACGCACCAGAAATCAACGAATCTTCACGATTATTGTATTTGTATTAACCAGCATCACTCTACTTGGATATTTATCGTATTTGGTGAGATTTTGGCGATACAGCGATAAAGATGAAATATATAACCGCCACATTCCATATTATACAACCATCCCGTTCGAAATAAAAACAGTTTTTCAGTATTCAGTTATGTATTCAATTGTTATATACTCACATTGATTCCCGGACATTTCGGGTCGATCTGCGCGAAGAGTTTATTATTTTATTTCAGCGAATTAATTTTCATAGAGCTGGGGATGATGTAATATTTACCATTGGACAAGTCGACGCTCTGGTGGCTGTTAGAACGAAGCAGCTCGAACCGGATCCGACGTTAATATGTGAAGACATCGAGCGATATTATCCGCAATACGACCGTTGGGTTCAGGCTCGGGATGAAGTTTACTGCGAATTAGTCGGGCAGTGTATTCACCACCACCGTATGTTGGTACTACTTGTGAAGGACTTCTTAATGGCATTTCGATTCTTTGTGCTAACATCGTATATAGGACAATACTCTTTGCTAGTATTAGATAGCCATTATTTTGCGGTTGCTGAACGAACGACGAATCTGCGGGTGGGATATGTTGTGAATGGTACGTACAGTAGCTTGTGGTTATTTCATTTCTGTCGTGTCGGGGAAGGGCTATTCAAACTAAACGGACGATTCGCGGATGCGCTTTATCAAACGAGTTGGCACGATAAATCGTTAAGAACTCAAAAAATCATATACACCGCATTACTAACTATGAAGTGGAACTTTTTCATCAGGTTCGTACCAGATATCGTACTTTCCTTCGAATTTTTTGCCACCACAATAAAATCCGTCTACGATATGGTTTCATTTTTAATCAGTACTGTATAATAGTGCTCTACCGCGATCGCTCGAATTGAATTTTGGAAAATTTCAGATACCACGGTTTCTGTTATGTTAGCGATTCACGATACTGGTCATTATTTTTCTCCTTCCTTTTAAACACTTATTACGATAGTTAAACAATATTCAAATTGTACTCGCGAACTCTTTCTTTACCGAATAATTTCACTTTTGATGTATTGTAGACGAAGTTTTTATTTGAACCGAATTAATATAATCGTGTTCGTGTAATTTGTGTAATTTAAATATAACATCATCTGTACATACCGTTTTTTTTTTATTACGTAGTACCGCGTACTGTTTGTCAAAATTGAGGGAGGGGATATGTCAGGAAAGAGTATGGATCTCCGAGCGTTGCATTAAGAACATCCGGTTAATATGTGTTTAACTGTGAATTAGATGTCGTCAGGATAACGGACCGCAGGTCGACTTTCGTTGAATATAAAACTATGAGTGAGCAGTAAGTGACCTGTTAAGAACAACTTTGTACTTCCGAGATAAATCTCTAAAGAGCTATATGTAGTATGAGCTGGAAGAAGGACAATTTTTTTTTCGGCTTAATACGATGCCAGAATTGTCGGGACTGAATTTGGGAAAAAGAATTTGGGCATGCTTTTAGATCTGCAAATGGAAAATAGGGATTTTTAGACAAACATTTGAGGATTGTTCAGCAGATAAGTCGGCTATTCTATTCCCAGGATACCACGATGAGAAGGAATCCAGCAAAGAGTTGACGTGTCTTATCCTAGTAATTATTCAGGAAGGATTAAGCTGATAAGGAATCCGAAAATATTAGGACGTTATTTCGCTGAGATTCTACACAGTCTACTATAGCTAGTTTTAATGCAAAAAGTTCAGAGAATAGGACGGAGAAATGGAGTGGAAGTGAATACAAAATTCTCTCCTTTTTATGGATAATTGAACAATCGGAAAGTTATCAGATTTTGCTATCATCGGTGTAGCAATGTTCGAAATTAGGATTAGTTACTGATTAGCGCAATAAAATTTTGACGGAAAATAGCAGGATTTGTGAAGGATTTCGAGAGTTCGGAAAGAGAGAAATTAATTAATTATTGGTTTAAAAATTATTCGGAGAGGATTACGATTTACTGGAAAATGGAGTATCTTTATTTCATCGGTAAGTATAGATTGAAGAAAGGTAAGATAATTTCGTGACAAGAATTATATAGGAGTAAGATGTTCGAGGGAAGAATGGAAGGTAGGGTTCGCCAAAATTTTGAGGACAGCGCTTGAGGAAGTTTGTTGTCTTCGGATTGATAGAGATGGCTCAGAAGCTATGTAGACTTGCAGTGTTGGAGTGGTACGGAACGCTCCAATTAATATTCCCGGGCTAGTATTATGAATATTGTTAAGTGGATCTAGACTAGATAAGGCAGCAAAACTGTATATAATAATAATAATAATAATAATAAACCTTTATTGAGGAAATTCTTAAACTATATAACAAACATGAATAGTATAAATTTGATATAGAAAAAACTAAATATTAAATTTCCTCGGCCCACGATGAGCAAAGGTTTCCTGTAATCTCTCCCATTCAATTCTATCTATGGCTACTCTTTGAAAATTTTTGTTCAATAAAAAATTACTAAAATCGTCCCTCCACCTTGTCAACTGATGCCCCCTTCTTCTTTTATAATGTGCAAGAAACCAGAAAGTGGCTCTATACGTCCATCTGTCATCCTTCATTCTTGCTACATGACCAGCCCAAGCCCATTTTTGTCTTCTAACATATCTGATTGCATCTATATTATTTTTTAATTTTTGTTTTATCAGTTTCAGTGGTACTTTATCTTTTTTCTTAATATTTAAAATAGAGACCGTTCAATTGTATTTTGTGTTACCTTTATTTTATTAATAATTTTTGAAGTCAGACACCAGGTTTGACTGCCGTATGTTAAACTAGGTATAATAGTCGCGTTGAAAATTTGTACTTTTGTGGTAATTGTTAAAAGGGCCTTTAAAAATATATTTTAGTGCCCAATACTTGTTCCAAGCTTTCGTTATTCTAGTATTTACTTCCGTTTCAGTACGATTTTCAAAAGATAATTGCTGACCTAGGTACGTTACTTGATTTACTATTTCTATAACCATTCCATTAACTTGTACTATTTTAGCGTTTCGGTTTTCTGTAAATATTTTCGTTTTTCCGATATTTATGGAAAGCCCAGCTTTTTTCCCTACATTGTCTAATTCTGTTATCATAGTTTTTAGTTCTTCCAAGGAATTTGACAAGAGAACCACGTCATCCGCAAATCTTAAATTGGAAATTCTTTTTCCATTTATGTTTAAACCTTTGTTATCCCAGTGCAAATTCCTAAAAATATCTTCCAAAGCACAATTAAACAAAACCGGTGATAATGGGTCACCCTGTCTAACCCCTTTCTTAATATCAAAGTACCGACCCTCTACATCTGTTAATATTCTGGCTCTAAGGTCTTTATACATATTTTTTATTAATACTATGTAGTTTTCTGGAACTCCTTGACTTTTAAGTGACGCAAATAAATACTGATGTTTTAAAGAGTCGAACGATTTATTACAGTTAATTAGAGCCATATATATTTCGACTTGATATTCTCTGCATTTCATAATGACTTGGTTCATGACATGTAGGTGATCTATCGTAGCGAACGATCTTCTGAAACCAGCTTGTTATACAGGTTGTTCGACTCTTATAACAGGCTGTATTCTATTTTCTAAAAGTTTTGAAAAAATTTCAGAAATAGTCAAACTTAAAGATATTGGACGATAGTTTTCAATTTTGTGTCGATCCCCCTTTTTAAACAACAATATTATATCAGAGTACTTCCATTTACAGGGAATAATGCCTGTTTTTAAAATTCTATTAAATAGGATCGTTAAGATTTTTATTAATTGTAAACCTCCCAATTTTATGTGTTCGTTCATTATTTTGTCGCTGCCTGGGCTTTTGTTGCGTCTCAATCTTTTTACTATCTCCTCTACTTCTTCATTCAGAAATTCTGGTTCTACTGTAGAACTAGTTTCAACAGAATTGCTTATACCGTGATCGTTATCTATGTCATTATACAAATTTTTATAATATTCAGTTATGAAGTTATTTATTTCTTTTCTGTCGCATATTTTCTCCCCTTTCAAGTTCATAAAATGAGTTGCCCATTGTGTACCTATACTGAGTTTCTTTTTTAGCAGTTTTATATTTTTACTTCCTTCTAAAATGTTATTAATAATTTCATTTTTTTGAGCTCGGTCCCTTTCTCTTATTTTATTTCTTATAGCTCTTGACACTAAATTTAATTCAATCTTTTCTTTTGGAGACTTGTTAGCGATTTTTAAAATTTCCATTCTTCTTTTACGTAATTGGTAAATGTCGTCTACTTCGCTTATCTGTGGGATATTTCCACTTCTTTTCTTGGATGTGTTTGTGAATGTTGACGTTATTGTTTGAGATATGGCGTTATATAGTTCGTCAATCTCTTGATCTCTATTTAAGTTTATCTTTCCTAACTCTTCACTAATTATGTTTTCGTACTTTTCATAGTCTAATTCTGTATTCAAATTTTTCATGACTCTCTTATAGTATTTTTCTTTATCAATTGCAATTGTTATAATTAGCAGTCTATGATCTGTATAGAAGCTGAATTTGTTCAAACCTTTTATTTCGAAATTTATAATTGACTGATTCATGCTAGGTACTAGTATATAGTCTATCAGTGATTTATACTGTTGATTTGGAGATATCCATGACCATCTATTTCCTATTCTTTTTTTAAACAGACTATTTACTATTTTTAAATTGAATTCTTGACAGAATCTTATGAGCATCCAACCCCTTTCGTTGCGTTTCCCATAACCGTATAAACCCGTTGTTTGTTTTTCACTTTTCTCTCTTTGCCCTATCTGGCTATTCCAGTCTCCCATAATTATTAAGTTGTTGTTCTTTATTTGAAATTGGGAATTTAAAATGTTTCTTAAATTTTCGTAGAAATTTTCTATTTCCCAATCTTCTGCAGCTGTGGTCGGAGCATAAACTTGAATACATGTTAGTGTATAACTTTATTAATTTTTATTTTTAAGATTGCTATTCTGTCGTTAATCCCCTTTGTCTCTACTACATTACTTATATATTCATTTTTAATAATAAAACCGACTCCTTTTTGTCCTGAGTTATTACCTGTATAATAAAAAAGGTTCCCCTTTTGTGTGCGTATAATTTTCTCTCCAGGTCTTCTTACTTCGGACAATCCTAAAATTTTAATATTAGATTTCTGAAATGCCTCTTCTAATTCAATTAAGCTTTCTGGACTTTTAAGTGACCTTACATTCAGAGTAGCTATATGAACTTTGTGTTTTATTTTTAATTTTTATCACTTTTTATATTATTGGTTTGATTTAAATTGCGCTTATCTAAATTTTTAGTAGTAATTTTAAATGGCGAGAGTGATGGAGGAAAAAAGGTATACTCACCCTCGCTTACCGGCGTTTCTGGGTGAGGAAAAACCTGTATATAGGGGAACCTTAATCAAAGATTGAACAGATAAGAGAACAATGCAGTTTCTCAATGATGTAAGTCGATACGAGCCGTAGTTGGGACGAGATAACTTTTTTAGGAAGTTAACATATTATTCCAAGGTATTTGACTGATTCTAAAGCGGCTGTGGAGATATTGTTCTGCAAAACGCTTGTATGATCCGAAGGCATTTGTAATGGCTTCAATAGCGGATTGCTGTTGAATTTTCATAGGAAATACTAAGACCATTTTACTGAGACCAAGAGTGAATCTGGTTTTCACTTTCTGAAGAACAGCTTTTTCCTAATTTTGGATCTTTACAATTAATAATTATGTAGAAATCATCTACGAAAAGGGATTTGGATATCACGGACCGGACTGCATGCGGTTAATCGTTGATCGTAATATTGAATAACGTTGGACTAAGAATGGTGCCTTGTGGGACTTCATCTTCGAAAGTGTTTTGGTTAGAAAGCGAATGTCCTAGGCGCACCATGAACTGTTTATCTTCAAAAAAACCCAGTTTTCAAATGGCAGTCCAGATTTTTGCGCTAGACGTATTGATGTTAGTATAGTTATTGATTCTGAAATTTCGGGAAGCTCGGAGATTTGCTTCTTGCACTGTTACGATGGATGGATTATACGCATTAAGAAGAATTTGGAAATCTCCGTGATGGGTGTAATGTCAGTTACACACTTCCAGTTAAGAATGGTGAACTGCATAATTATGCTTGGGTGATTCTATTCGATATCAAAAGGGATAAAGAATAGATGGTTTACTGGATGAATTGATCTATTTTCAACTTAGAGAAGGCGCTCTAAAGAGTCGAGCCGTCGTTGAGAGCTTTAACGATTTTTGTAAATCAAATTTTTTAGATTGATTTGGGAGGTGGGGAGTAGCGAAAAATCCGTAACTGTAACGAGCTCTAGAATATTTAAATGCATTTGAATGGCTACTTCTTCTGGCTTTAAGTTGGCTCTCGTCTCTTCTAAAAATCGATTTAATTGAGCGAACGAAATACCTTGGTTGTTTGCTTCAGGACTGAGAATATTTTCACTCGTAATATTCTTTAGAACAATCTCAAATGGTGTCAGATCAATTTCGGTTGTTTTATTTGTACCAGACTCAACAGAGTTCTGAACATTTTGTTGCGTTATTCATGACACTGACAAACAGTAGAAAAAGAGAGAAGAATTTCCGTTAATCACCGGAGCTTTTTTTTAGCCATAAATTATTTTTGAATTAAGTTAGCTTTATACTGATTTAAAAAGAAAATAATCGAAGCGGAAAATCATAATACGTGCGTTATTTTTTTAGCAATTATAAATTTTTATTAAATTTCTTTCCTTAACTGAATCGAACAGTGGCCAGCTGATAATGTTTAAATTTTAATTAAATGTAATTATTTCATTATGCGTGAAAAGTAGCAGGATTGTTTAAATAATTTTAATTGCTTGAAATTACGTGTACACGCTTTTAATTTGTATTATTCTCCTAATAGCTAAGTTAGGAATTTTTCAGATTCGCATAAGAAACCATTAATAAAAATGTAGCATATGTTCAGATGTTTCTACCAGAAGAAAAAAAAACAACTCAAAAACGATCTTAGTTCATCTCTCAGAATAAGCTGGTCAAGTTCTCGCAATGAAACATCGGCGAGGCGGAATCATCATCTGCAGCAGCGGATTTTGGCGAGCCGTAAATTAGCGCCATCTTCTGTTTTGTCGTTAATTTCGTTTTCGATATGTTCAAAATGTAACGTTGCGTTGTTGCATTTTAAAAAGTATAGTACATACGTTACAAATATGTACAATTATATTTCAATAAAATATAAAAATAAGTCAACCAGTTTTTTGTGTTATTCAAAGCCACAATCATGTCCTTAAAAAAAATCACATTACTCTACGTTCTATACGGTTATTTAGAAAATCTACATTATTCTTTATGTAACACGTATTTTTCGTAAAGAACAGAATAGAAATATAGTAAGATTTTAAAACGTAATCGTGGTTATTAACTGGTAGGATCAATTTATGAAATCTTATTGCATAACCATAAATTATAAAATTCGTTAAATTAACCAATTCATCACAAAAAATATAAGAAATTATTGATGGGGTTTTTTTTTTTTTTGTTTTTTTTTGGGGCTCGTCTTCGCCTTTTATCTAACCACTATTATGTATTATGCTAAGAAATTAGATTCTGAGGCGATAGGAGATGGAAAGAATAAAGGAAAGAAGTAGGGGAATTATTAGTGGGAATGGGAAGGAGAGGATAACGGAGAAGCACTGTAAGGAGCCGAAATGTCAAGAGCTAAAATTTTCGAATACAAAAATGAACTTTTGTTAATAAGAGCCGAACATTCAAAGAAAACATGGTTTGCGTCGCATTCAAAAGGAGAATCAAAGTTGTAGAGGAGACACAAAGGAGAAGGAGATGAGGAAAACAGAAAGTGAGAAGCCGAGCGAAGAGAATGATTAATTCTTAATCTAATTAAGGAGACAATAGTGGAACGACGATTGAATGGAATGGAAAGAAATCAAGGTTGGGGACTGGGTGCCGGCTGCATGAGAAAATGGTGGGAAGCGGGGTTAGAGAATATGGAAAGGTTTGAGAAAAGGAGGATTAAGTCGGCAGCTGGAAAGTGGATAGAGAAAGGATCATTGAGGAGCGGCCGACCGAGCTAGAAAATCTACCGTGTTATTGTCCTTAATGTCAGAGTGTGACTAAGAATCCGTAGGAAATCTATAAGAATAGAACGAGATGATAGTAACCTAGAGAGATAAGGGAACGGAATTGATAGAATAATATTACTAGAGGAATGAGTATGAGAAGAAATTGCTTGAAGAACGCTTTTTGAATCGAAAACAATAGGAATTTGAAAATTCCGCTAGTTGTAGAAATGAAGGATATTGCACAAAAAAACGGAAACGGGCGGAGCTATAAAGATAGAGCAGAAGGAAAGGAGCCTGAAGGATTCAGAATGGTAAAGAGAAGGGGAAGTAAATGCATCGCTTACAGCGCCCTTTTATTTTAGAAACCATCAGTAAAAAATAATACACGAGAAGAAAATGAGAATTCTAGTGTATGAAGGAATTCAAAAATTTAATTATCTCCCGAGAATTGGGGTTAGCACGAAGAGCTGTTGAAATCGTGGGAGACATGGGGAGCTTGTTATAGAAAATAACAAATGGAGAAAACTATAGAAATTCGTGCGGCTATACAAGAGGGGATCGAAATTTTATTAGTGAACGGAATGGCAGCGGTTCTTAATGTGAAGATAGAAGAGAATGAAGTTGGAAGCAAAGGAGACGTTTAATGAGAAAATGATATCCAAACGGAAACAAGAGAATATAAATGGGATGCATATTTGTTTTGGATAGAATTACGAGAATAGAAGATTTTAAATAGCCAATGCAAAGGCGGAGGCAAGTGTAGTGGATTTTGTCAAGTTCAAATAGAAACGTTTTGTAGGAATTATCGTAAATGAAGGAACAATCAACTTTGGAACAGATTATGGATTTGTAAAGAATTAGGAGAGTCGCAGGATCCTGCCCCATTTTTGAAAAAACTTTTTAGAAGGTTCAGTCGTTTGAGAGAGGAATTGTAAAGATAGTTGATATGCTCGTGAAAAGAAAGGCGGTCATCAGGAATAGACCAAGATAGCAAATGGAATTAACGACAGAAATAGGGATATTAGATGAGTTAACAATTTACTAGACAACACCATTAAAAGGACCGGAACAGAGGACGATGCAAGAAGATTTAGAGGGAGAAAGGGAGAGGTGCATATTAGAAAGGGACATGCCAAGAACGGATAGCAAATTATTTATTTCTTCACTGGTTGCAGTCAGATCAGTTGAGCCAGAGTAGATAATGATGTCATCTGCATATAAGGGGAAGGGAGGATTTTCTAGGGAGAGAAGTGATGTCAAGGAAATAATTATGTATATATAGATTAGTAAATTTTGTTATTCACTTGCAAACGGTACAATATTAGTAAAAAACTTTCAAAAAATGTCAGCTTTTTCTGTATTTTTTTAATAAAGGAGGCTCGTAGACATAGACAACTTAGACCCATGATGATAGCAAGGAATCGCCATTTATTTTTCTGCACGGGTACATTTAATACCATTATTATTATCACTGCGCACAAGTATATCATCAGTTTGAAAATACATGCAGTTTCCTTCATTTTTTTTTCTTTTTCTTTGTTCACTTCCAGGAAACTTCAACGAATGGAAGTTTCAATATAATATTTTTACCAATAGATGTATCATTCAAAAAAAAAAAAAAAATCTGAAATTCAATAATTAGATATTGTGAAGTATTTGGAGTTGAGTATACGGATTAGTGATTTATTCGGCGTCGTCATGTTGCTCAGGTCCGCGTGAAAATGACTGCACATGCAAAATTATTGTATCGCCAATTAGGGAGGGAACTAACCTTAAATGTTAGTTTAAAAAGAAACATTTATCTGCTTTTCATCGCACTGATACATAGATACGAATTGGGACTCTTTGGAAATACCTATGGAAGTAATTTATTATTTATTTAAAAAAAAAAAAAAACGTTCCAATATTCTTTAAACTATCACAGCAGACCTAAACTATGTTTTTAATATGACACTTAAGGTTTTCTGCGGTCTTCCTCAAGGTTCCTCCCTCAGTCCTACTCTTTTTAACATTTATACTGCTAGTATCGCTTCCCTTCCTTTAAATTCCCACTCTTTATTCTTTGCCGATGATATTTTGCTTTTTTCCTCTTCCCACGATATTGACGCAGCTAATGATGCTCTCAATTCGTCCCTCAATTTTCTTGAAAGTGCTCTTGCCTCAATTAACCTTTCGATTTCCCCTTCTAAGGCCTCCTGCGTTGTATTTACCCTTCGCCCTTATAACCCTGCTTCTGTTAATTTATCCTTAAATAGCGCAGCTCTTGCTCGTGTGTTAATTGCTTTCGTTATCTCGGTATCTTGCTCGATAGTCGTCTGACTTTCTCCGAACATATCATATATCTTTCCTCCTCCTCTACTAAACGGTTGAATCTGCTGAAGGCCCTGTCTCCGACTAAATGGGGTGGTGACCCTTTCATTCTTATTCTTCTATATAAATCCATCGTCCGCTCCAAGCTTGATTACTGTTCGTTCATTTATGCCTGCGCTTCCAAGTCCCGTCTTTCTAAACTTGATGTGATCCAAAATTCTTGCCTTAGACTCTGTCTCGGTGCTCTTAAATCCTCTCCTATTCCAGCACTGCTTGCTGAATCGAATGCTCCTCCCCTGTCTATTCGCAGATCTTATTTTGGCTATCGTTTCCTTTGCTAAACATCTTTCTCTCTCATCTTCTTCTCTCATTTTTTCCTACCTTTCAATTTCTCGGAATTGGCGCTTTGTGTCTAGGAAAATTCCTATCCTGTCCCTTATTTCTCTCCGTCTTAGTTCATTTTGGCCGTATACAATTTTCTTTAATAGTCTGCCTTATTTCTCCTTTAACTTCAGCGATCTCTGCCATCCTCCCAAAGTATTTATTTCGCCTACACTTGCAAAATCTCTCCCTCCAGCTGTAATTAAACAGGAATTCCACCACAGTATTGTCAATTCTCTCTTCCCTTCTCATTTTACCGTTTTCACTGATGGTTCTGCCTGATGGGGTTGGCGCTTCTTCTATTCTTCCGGACTATAACTTCTTTGAATCCTCCTGTCTTCCTTCTTTCTGTTCCATATTTACAGCCGAGCTAATGGCTATTTTACGCTCCATTATTTTTATCTCCTCTAATCGTCTTTCTTCCCAGTCTCTGATCATATCCGACTCCATGAGTGCTTTCAAGCCATCTCTTCTCCTCTTCCTAATCATTCCTGTGATTTTACTATTCTCCGCGTACATTCTCTCATTCGGACTCTCTCTTCTCTCTATGGGATCCATATTGACTTGCTGTGGGTTCCTGGCCATTCTGGCATCTCAGGTAATGAGATGGCTGATTCTTTGGCTCGGGTTGCTGCTTCTTCTACATTCTTCTTCAAAAAGATCCCGCGTAAATATTTCCATCTCAGATTTTGGTCGAATATGTACCCTTCCTCCTTTTCTAATTGTCGCTCTTTTTATCTGTCCGTTCAGCTTAATCTTCCTTCAAATCCTTGGTTCCTTCTGTTTCCTTCACTTCCTCGTTCTGTTGTTGTCTCCATTGTGCGTTTGCGCTTTAACCATTCCTTGCTACCTTCCTCACGCTTTCGCCTCTCGTTGACCTCTTTCCCATGTTGTCCTCTCCATTCAAATGATGCGGTTGTTTGTGACGCCGATCACGTGTTCTTTGAGTGCTCTGTGCTTTCGGTGGAGCGCTCGACTCTATATTCCCACTTGCTTGGGCTGAGGCTTCCTGCTCCTTTTTGTGCTCGTTATATCCTGTCTTTTCCTTCTACACTTATTATCCCCTCCATTGTTTCCTTCTTATTAGCGATAGCTGATCGCCTCACTGTATAACTTTCGTTTTCCCTTAATTGTTTCTGGGTGGAGGTCCTCGGTTGACGAGCCCAATTAAAAATGACACTTTTCAATGATTTATATAAAAACGTTTATATTATGTAATAGAAGAAGTTTTTCTGAGAAATTAGACTTAAATTCCAATTCATATAATAATAAAAATTACACGAGAATAGAGCTGAGTTAGCCAAAAAGGAAATTAAGGAGAAGGAGGAAACAGTGCCGTGAAGCTCTTTCAATAATATAATACGGGTAATTGATTCTTAAATAAAACACTAGCTGTTCCCCACGGCTTTGGCCGTGTATTAATGCCCGTTTAATTTTGTACTTGGAATTTCATAAAAAAAATTTTGTTTTATCTGGAATTGTATTTATGTAAAGATTCTTTCTCTCTTTTTAGGTGAAAGATGTTTATTACCGTCCAACAAAAAATAGTCTTCGCTTCTTCTTCTTCTTCATTTACGGCCATGAACTGCAACAAAATAGAGGCACGGAAAGTTAGGATTCTATAATTAGGATAGGAGGTTAGTGGAGTTTAGATAAGCGAGAAATTTCTTTATATTTATTTCATTGTTCCTCTTAGGGAGTTCTTTCAAGGCAGACGGACGGAAAACCGTGGTGTAAGTGTGATTGTATTTTTCTTGCGGTCTAATAGAATGTGTTGGACGGAGAGAACTGAAGAACAGGTTTCACAGACAGGTGGTAAGGATTTGTTCAGAACGAATCGGTGAGTAATCCGTGTGTAGCCAATGCGCAGTCGATACAGTACTACTTCTTCCTTTCTGCTTGGCCGGAGCGACGATTGCCACAAGTTAGTGTCCTCTTTGATGGAACGAAACTTATTCGATACTGGGATATGTTGAGCCACGAATCGAACCATTTCTTTGATAGGCTGCTGGTTATTTTCTGAACAGCGTCGTTGGAAGGTATTCGGTTGTTCGCTACAGGAAAGCATGACGTTGCTTCTTTCGCGGCGCGGTCTACTGATTCGTTCTGTAGAATACCTTCGTGTCCTGGTATCCAAGCAAATATGATCTTGATGTCCACATTAGCTATCGTAGATAATATTTCTTTAGCTATCGGGTGCTGCGACTTATCGTGTGACTTCAGCAGACATGTTAAAGAATTTAAAGAGCCATGCAGATCAGACAGTTTTATTTGGACTGTACGCAGATTTCAACTGCCAGTTTAATTGCGAATAATTCGGCAGAGGACACGGAGTAAAGATGTGCAAGAACGTAACGGATAGTACCTATCTGTTCAGAGATTTCGGCTTATCTTACGAGAGAGTTTGATTTGGCACCGTCGGTAAACAGAATTAACGAGGACGGGTATTTCAGGAGAAGTCCATGGAAAACGCTCAGAATGGTATTAGTAGAGGAATCGGTCTGCTCCATATGATGTGTGTGACAGTTTTCGTAGAACGTTTAATTTGTTTAGGCATGACCTTTTGAGCCCGTTTATATGAACTTTCCATGTAAGATTTTGGTCATATGTAAGGCCCCCACGTATTTTACTTGTTCGCTTGATCGAATCGGAATGTTGTTTAAATGGAGTTGAACATTGTGATTACAGTTTCTAATTCTACAAATGTGAACAGCGGTGGTTTTGCTGGTAAAGAACGAGACTCCATTTGAAACAGACCATCTGTATAATGCGTTGATAGTTTTTTGCAAGATTTGTTGGCCTGTAATGATATTTGAGCAGGACATGAAGATCGTTAAATCGTCCGCGTATAAGGATCATTTCACTGGAAGTCTTTTTTTTTTTCAATGACGTTATTAATGGGTTGGCGTCCTACTCGTCGTGTCATAGATATTGTGAAGTTATCGCCATTCAGTTGTCTTGCCTGATCCTCAGTTTGTCTATATATTACTGAGAATTGAGTCTCTGCTTGCGCCCTTATTGTATCGAGAGCATTTATTATATGGTCGACTTGATGACAAGCCGTTGCGAGATCGCAGTTAGAGCTTCGTAAAAATTTACACAGATTAATTGTAACAGAGAAGAGCTTGCTGGCAATCTTGTGAAGTCTCATTATTTCCTGGAGTCCTCATTTTTTCCAAAGTAACCGCAATAGGCAAGAGGATTTCATTAAACCGCATTACACTGTCGTGTTTTTGGACTGATCGAGTTTCGCATATTAACGTCATTTTCCTACAATCAGGCATTTGCTTTACAATTACTCCTTCTAGCATTGTCGAACGTAATGCCAATGTCCGAAAAAAATTTCCAACAGACTTTACAGTGCCTAAACAATTGGTCAAATTCCGCACTTTGGAAGTACCTACGACGGCCAAATTGAGCGAATGGACACTACAATGTACGTATAGTGCTAATGGATACTTTCTTTTTATTATGCCATGAGAACCTTGAGTACATCCGCTCTATGACAATGTACCGTCACATCCTTGTCCGACAAACCATTTAGTATTTATTCCGTTTAGTTGCAGCTGGTCTGATGTAATGCTTTCTCCAGTGAGATCACGAAGGGGAACAAATTCTAAGAAGTCCTCTCGCAAAGCCTTGTTGCCAAGGTTAATTTATCTAAAGCAAAATGACATTTGTTTAGTTCTGGATAAGTCGTTGGTTTCATCAACGAGAACTGAAAAACCCAAGGAGCGATTGACTTTTTCCACAATAGATTCCTTAATGATGTCTGCGCAAATACTAATAATTTGGTTCTGTATAGAAGCGCTGGTGTACTGACCATTTCTGTTACCGATTTCCAAATATGTTTGTTAAAGTTATATCTCGAAATATTCCGTCATTCTTCACCTTTTCCTCTAAAACATTTCCATGATCGGATGTTCCTCGCAAGGGTAGTTCTTGGCGGCTACATAATATGATAGTTTTGACAATAGAGGTTAATTTGGCTCTGTTTTCTAAAGATTTTTTGGCTAATTCAAAAGAAATCTTTTCCTGGATGCTCTCCGTTTTACTATCATATGTTGATAAGAAGTTTTCAGCCATTTTGGTTGTTTTTATATTATAACTTAAGAGGGCGTGCTTTCCAAATTCCTCCTTCGCCTTCTTCCAATTGCGGAATCCTTTTTTAACGAGTAATCCAAGTCCCTGATGAGTCCCTTTTTCTGCAGTATCCACGGCAAAAAGAGCACAATATTTACAGTACGCATTATCCTCTCGTTTTGAATATAGTAGCCAATTAGATTAATAGAACCATCTTACATTAAACTTGAGATTGCGTTTATAATCTGTGTAAAATTTTTTTTTTTTTTTCAATTTATTCATATTTGTATTTGTTTTTCTTTAAATATCAAATGTAATTTCTTTCTGAATGAAAAAAAAAAAAAATCCAAAACATTTCGGGCTGGTTGGACTCCCCTAAACCCCCCTCGGCCGACGGTCACGATTCACGAATTGATTTATCGAATTAAAATCAGAATCATACGAATTCTTAAAACTACTCATTTTACTTTTATTGACTTTTACTTCAGACACAACTGAATTACTCGTTAGGTATTTTTTCTTCTTCAGTTTTATAAATGATCTTTTAGCTTTTTATCAGTAAACCTGATGTAATAAAATCGCGATATTAAAAAAAAAAATTACTCGCGTAATCAACAATTATCAAAATGTAAAAAAAAAAAGAGGATGAAAAAAAATTGTCCGATGCTTAAACCTAACATTAACTAGCCAATTATAGCTGAAATAATCTTGGCCACATATTATTAATACAAATATTGATAAAAAATATAAATCAATAAAATTATTTATAGTACAAAACTCCGTAAAAGATTTGTCTTCGCATTTGTCCTGGGCACAATGTATTACTTTTAAAACATTTGATTCTCAGCTTCCCAGTCGTAGCGGTTCGTGAAATCTGAAAATGTGAACGATGGAACTCTATTGTAAAAGTCAAGAATGACAATTTGAAGCCTTGCTCCCAAAAATTCGAGCGAATCACACAAATGTTCTTCGACAAGGTTAATAACGTACAAACGGTTAATGTTTTCTTTAGAAAGTAAGAGAGCCACTGAAATGATAAATAATTTGGAAACTCTCTCCCTTCTAATGAACTTGTCTCATAATTTTGTTTTTCTCATCTTTGTTAAATATACTAGCTTATAGAGTTTTTTTAAAATTCTTTTTCATATTTTCTCATTATAAACTTTGAAATAGCCTTCCATTTTTTTGGTTACTACAGTTTTTAATCTATATCCGACAAAGAATTATGGAGCAACGATCAAATCTTAATCAGTAAGTTATTGAATTGTTTAAAATTCAATAAACTTGAAATACATATACATATATATATATATATATATATATATATATATAAATATATATATATATCTTCTTTCTTCTTCTTACATCGTCACCGAACGAAGATTGGCCATCCCGATATTTCATGTTACTAACTTTATTGTTTTTTTGCACACTTAGTATTTATTTCAGATGCACATTTCTGTTCCAGTATTCGATTTCATATGCACATGCTCAGATACAGTTGCTACTCAAATTACATAGCATCAGTGTATTCTCTAACTATGAATATTTATAGTTTCTCTTGAAGCTTAAGTTGACGCGCAAACCTTTCTTCCTTCCACGTCTATCATTACACGAATAAACAAAATTCTTCCATAATATTACGAGGATCAATTAAAAAGTACGTTCCAGTACTCTTTATCTCAGTGGGGGAACAATGTAGCATATTCAGATTTTGTCAACATAAAATGCAGGGTTGTCTAATAAGATTATGAAAATTTCATAAAGATAATGTACATACAACGCGAATGCCAGTGTAATAAAAATGGAAGTGTCCCTACGATGTCACGTCGTGTGATTCTTGTACGCCAGCGGCAAAACTGCCGCCGAAATCTGTCAAGAAATTACACATTGAAATGATTAGAAGACGGATGAAACAATTCGCTAAGGGCAGAGAGGAACTGCATGATTTATTGTGGTCCGGTCGACCAACTGTTGTTGTCAACGACAGTAACGTAAACAGCGTTCGTGCATTGCTTAGTAAGGATCGGAGATTTTCGATCGATGAAATTCAAGGTCGTTTACGAGAAAACAAGTTCATTGAAATTTCGCATGACAGTGTTCACTTAAAACCTTTCGAAGGGCCATTCGAAACGAAAAAAAAAAAAAAAACTGTCAAAAATGATCATCTTCATTCAAGTCAATGCTCGTCCCCATACCACTGCTGTGAATTTGGGCAACCTACATATTCTCCCGATTTAGCGCCATTGGATTTTTACCTTTTCCCCTACTTAAATAGCGAAATTGGCGGTAAGCGGCACACAATAACAAAAAAAGGGCAGGTTGCAGTTCAACGTGTTAACAAATTTGACGGCAGAATGGTACCCACGCGGGCTTGAAAAACTTTCATCCTATTACAATATTTATCACTATCTTTATGAAATTGTTATAGCCTTATTAGAGACAACCCTGCATTTTATTCTGCCAAAATTTGAATACGCTACAGTGTTCCCCCACTGTGAAAAAGAGTACCGGAATTTACTTTTTGACTGCCTCTCGTGTAACCAAGAACTTCTATGCATACATAATACATGTCATAAGATATCCACTAAGACCTATCAAACTAAATTTTCAGCTGGTTCTTGTGATATATCGTTTGCAGATATAAGCATTTACAGGCACAAGAGGTTCTCCTCAATAATTTTCATTTTGCTCTCAACCGACTGCTGTTTAAAATAGCAACAATTTTTTTTATTTTCAAGGACAGTATTCCTTTGATTTGAAGATTTCATTTATTAATCTATTTTTATTTACATCCTCACTTCTACTCTTATTATCGGAATAAATAGTGAGTGCAATTTTTATTACGCCATATGCGCTAGATTAAATAACTTAATAAGTATTCTAAATTAAAATTATCTGGCATCAAATATGTTTCTCTTATCTGCAAATTATTCGAATTTGAGTTTAACAGTGGTTATAGAATAAATTTTTCATACACGTAGGCAATGTTTTTAATGAAACTTTTTTTTTTATTTCTTTCACATCATCTGAGTCGTATCACTCGATTTCGAGCGTCGTGACTACCTATTTGTACAGAATAGGCAGCGCTCATAGCAATTGCTGTACGTAACGCGAGTGTACGCACGCAAGACCACATTCGGAACTGATTGCAGTCGCTTGTTATCACGCTACAAATGCAGTCCCGCGTGTGTCTGCTGTGTGTACTAAACTAGCATGCATATGATGGTATGCTTGTTTGCCATTGCCTTCCACGTGATTATTAGCGAGTATTTATTTATTTATTTAATTCTTGTAATAAGTTCGTTGTCGCTCGGGATCGAACCCGTGACCTCCGTAACGGAAGTCAAGCGTTCTAATGAGGAAGAAATTTTATGTTATAGCTTATTTTTGATTTAGCATTGCTATAAAATTCAGTATTTTTAAATGTTTATTAAACAAAAATAGTATAAGAGCGAATCGTCGTAGAAAAAACTTTTGAAACAATTTACATCACAACAGCTAATATGATTTTATGCTGAACCATTCTCTAAAAAATCATCTATGTTTTTGCCGTGATGATCGGTTCCTATATTATCTTCATTTAATAAACATTTAAAAATATTGAATTTTATACCAATACTAAATCAAAAACAAGTTCAGTCAAGCATGATGTTTCATGCGCTCAGGATTCCATATATAAGAATTTACGTCTACGTAATACTAAATTCAAAAAAAAGAAATTTGATTTTTCGCCCTATAAAGGAGAGACACGTCACTTTCCGCGTTTTTTTTAACTTTTCGTCAACTTTGAAAGTCGCTCTTTCCAACAATATATCACATGCCCGGAAAAAAAAATATTTTTTTCAACAATTTCGAGCCTTCGGTGCACTGCCGAGAGCTTAAGTATAAAGTTGTGTGCTTGGCTATAGTTTTCCTATAAAGCGGTTCTTTATGCATATATTTGAGATACGTTTTGGTTTCCTCAACTTTTTTACTCGGTCTATTGCTTACGTGAATATCCGTTTTTTTTACTGTTTTCGGTCTCACAGTAAGTAAGTAAAGTTACATACCTTTAGCAGGGGGCATCAGGGATTGTGAAGTTAAAGTTCACAATGCACTAAGCTCAACAACACTAATGAGAATAAGAGGGCCATGAGGTGTAATAACTTTTTAACCGTAATTTTTTGATTTTCTGATAAAGCTTCTGCGCTTTTTGTATTTTGAATTTCACTTTTAAAGAGCTATCTAGTGATGAGTTATGAATTTTTTAACGGTGATTTTTGAGGTCGTTTTAAATTCCATATTATATATTCTTGAAGGTTTTTTGGGTTTTTTTCCGCCCAGGGTAATCGATTAATTTGAAGTTATAGATTTTCTTAAAGAGAATTTTAATTTTAATTTACGATCCAATTTTAAAATTTATAAGTAAAACCGTTTTCGTGAGTTATTGATTTTAATTGAACATTTTTGTCGTTTCTGAACCATCTTATTAGGATTTCGTACAATAATATGTGAACGGAATCGTAATAAACTATAGCAGAAAATTTCTTCGTAATTTTTCTTACAATACAGTTCTAATCGATTAATGCGTTTATATTTTATTCCCTGTATTTTTATTGGTTTTCACTAAATTTTCAATGTTTTTGCTAAAAATTTTTTTTGGGGGGGGGGGCTCCATCCCTGACAATTTGATTTGAAGAGAGACGGTCAAAATGTTTGAGCTACATAGAGTCGGTCAAAATGTTTGAGCTACATAGAGTCGGTCAAAATGTTTGAGCTACATAGAGTCGGTCAAAATGTTTGAGCTACATAGAGTCGGTACTGTTTTCATATCAAATGTTGAAACCCATGTGTATTTTCCTTCAAATTCATTAGAACCTATTTTGGTAGCAATGTTTGAAATCAGTGTAATATAAATTTGTGTTTCGAAAATCTTCTAAAGTGAAGAATTTTGTTAGATGAAAGATAAACGCCACTTTAAAACTATATAACTAGAAATGAAATTTAATCGCACTGAAACATAATCTCATATATTAGTAAATTTATTTCTTAAAAATTAATATCAAGAGGTATTTAAAATTTGATTCATAAACTTTAAAATTAAGAAAATTACAATTACAATGTATATGTTAAAGTTCTAACAATATTGATATATTAAACATACGATATCACCGGCAATATTTTACAATGCGTCTTTAGGCTGTGCACATGTATATGATTCACGGACAAAAGCGCACAAGACAAAAGCGCACAGGACAAAAGCGCACACGGATAAAAGCGCACACGGACAAAAACGCACACGGACAAAAGCGCACACGGATAAAACCGCACACGGACAAAAGCGCACATCGATTTGCAGAACAGGAGCTAAATTATTAACTTTTCCGTTCTCGGCAATTGCATCATTTGTGAAAAGGCAAAACTGGACAGTTGCCCCGCAAAGAATTTAAAATTCAAAAAAATTATTGGTAATCAGCGAAAACAAAGTAAAAATAATACAATTTTTTGTATGATTCACTAGTCATTTTTCTGTTTTTTTTTTGTTCTTATATGTGTATTTGTTTGTTAATAATCATAGTGTCTATTGACTATGACCCCGCTAGGAAGTTACCGTATATAAAAAATAAAATTTGTATCAATAATGTATTCAGGGGCGTCTCAAGCATGCCAAGTTGTGGGAGTGGTGCATTACCCAAAATACCGATTCATGAATTCATATAATTTAAAAATAATTTTTTTTTATACTGTATAGCTTATATAACAAAATGTTATATGGTGTTTTTTAATGATTTTCTTTAAACTTTTACAATGTGGGTCTTTTATTTTTTACTTCCGCAGTCAAAACTGATTTAGATCGAACTGTGAGGACTAAAAATATTTTTAAAAAAAAATTTTATTAAAAGAAATCTCACCTTTTATTTTAATGCTAAGCCTATAAGACTTTGTAATAATGCTTTACTTTTTCAAACAGTGAGGGTAACTTTTATTTTACACTGTTGTATACTAACCGTTTCTTTATAAATTGTTTCAACTGGTCTGAATTTTCTTAATAATTTTTGCTTTTAAATTAGTATCGAAAAATCCGCAACTCTTTGTTAACTTGGTAAAAGTTTTCATTATATTTGACACTTCTATATCGTCAACCGTTTGTTTGCTTATTTCTTCTTCATCATTTTCATCACTGTTGTTTATTTGACTCTTTGATCGCGGTTTCATTGCTGATTAAAACAACTGTTGCAATAGTCAATAGACACTATGATTATTAACAAACAAATACACATATAAGAACAAAAAAAAAAACAGAAAAATGACTAGTGAATCATACAAAAAATTGTATTATTTTTACTTTGTTTTCGCTGATTACCAATAATTTTTTTGAATTTTAAATTCTTTGCGGGGCAACTGTCCAGTTTTGCCTTTTCACAAATGATGCAATTGCCGAGAACGGAAAAGTTAATAATTTAGCTCCTGTTCTGCAAATCGATGTGCGCTTTTGTCCTTGTGCGCTTTTATCTCTGTGCGGTTTTATCCGTGTGCGCTTTTGTCCGTGTGCGCTTTTATCCGTGTGCGATTTTGTCCGTGTGCGCTTTTGTCCGATGCGTTTTTATCATGTGCGCTTTTGTCCGTGTGCGCTTTTGTCCGGTCACCCATGTATATATATATACATATATATATATACATATACAAATGAATTTATACAGTGTAGTGGGGCATACTTAACGGAGGTTTTAAGGGTGGTTAGCACCCCATATGACAATTTAAAAAAAAATATTTCTAACATTTTTTAAAGTAACAGCAATTATTAACATTTCAATGACTTATATAATCGCAGATATTAACATCATTTGTATCAGCGCATCTATAATTCTATAGGTACAATGTATAAGTATCATCATAGGTAACTTCAGATTTCATCATTGTGATTAAGCCGTTCACAACTTGTTAATCCCAGGTATGTACGTTAATAATGCGGCTGTTTGGGAGGAGTGCTATAGATTTTCAATAAAATAAATTAGTTTTTCCATACTATTTTTTTGTGCTCTTAATTTGATTGAAAAAAATTAAAACAAATTTTTTTCATTAATTCGAACGAATATTATTTTAAAACATTAATAATATACACTTCACAAAAAAAGAAAGTACCGTAATCAAAGTTCGGAATCTAGGGAATTTAAAAGATTTGAATACATTTTAATTTAAGTGTACCAATTTAACTTTCGTTCTATTAAGTTATTTGATAAAGTTAAATAATTTGATTCATCAAAATAATAAAAAAAATTTGTTTGAATTTTACGATTTTTAAGCAAACTTTTGAGGATTTGAAAGAAGTTTTTTAAAGATCAAGTACTAACACTAAAAAAGTGTTACGATAATGTCAGTTTTCTTTTTTTCTTTTTTCTTTTACTTTTATAGGTTCCAAAAAGTTTCATTTACTTAAAGTATGTAAATTTATTCTTGGAAAGCAATATTTCTATCTTATTTAATATAAAAAAGGACAGTTGGGCTTGTTAAATAAGTTTTACTCTAAAAAATTAAAATAAAATTTTCGAAGAAATTTGACAAAAACTATGCTCTATATATACTTTTATAGCGTAGAATAATATTTGTTAATGAATAATTTTTTTTTGGTTAATTGTTGTGCAAACAATTCAAGACGGATTTTACAACATGCAAATATTCTATACCATTTATTTTATTTGCTACATCAGTGCAGTTATTAAATGGTTATTACGTGATAATTTTATTGCTTTAAATACATATAATAAGAAAAGTACAAAATATTATAATGTCTCGATAGAAAAATTTTCATTAAATACCCTACGATGATTTTAATAACATTATTAAATCGTGACACATGAAATATTTATATTTGATTATTTAAATCTTAAAATTATGCTTCTTTTTGTTTGTTTTTTGTTTTTTTTTTAAACAATAATAATTATCACAATTACATATCGTCAATTTTTAAAAGCGAATTCTCACAAATAAAAATTTAATTGACCGATTGTAGGGGTAATAAAAAAAAGTTGAATATATATGAATTGAACCAATTTTTATTCATAAATTTCAAATAACAATTTAAATTTTTGAAATGGCTTTGGATGCAATTGTGTAAGAAAATGGACACATAATAATAGTTACGTTAAAAGAAGAACTTAAAAAGCCACTACATTGCATACAAGCAACAAAATATAAAAAACGGCACTTTCGGGTTAAGGTAATGGATTTGAAGAAGTTGTCAGAAAGGAGGAAATAAAAATGGATACAAAATTATTAACAAATAAACGTATTAAAAAATGCACTTGTTCCTGTAAAGTTAATTATATTTATTTTTAAAAAAGTTAATTTATATGACAAACGATAGATTAATTTTTTAATACATGTCGGAAGTGGGCGTCTCTTGGGGACCCCTTTATAAGGCAGGGTCTGGGGCTGCAGCCCCCCATAGATCACCCTAAATACAGGCCTGGTTCAAACAATGTTTTAGGTGCATATCAAAATGTTGCGCGTAACGTGAAGGGCAATGGGAATAATTTCTACATTTCGATTATTTCTAGAAAATGGCCTGTTATTTTACTTGTATGTTAACAAATATTCGATAAAAATTATTGGTAGGGAAAAAAATATAAGTAAATGTAACTAATAACAGTAAAGACCGTTTAAGAAACTGCAAAGGACCAACGCGATCATAAAAATACGGTTGTTAAATATTTTATTTTCTCTGTCATATTGTACTTATAACCAAACGGTGGTCGCAGCCATCGTAATCTGTAAATATTGTAAATTATTCAGGAATAAATTATGGAGCCATTTTATAAATATAAATAAAAACATATGTATTTTAAATAATTTAGAAATAATTACTTCACAATGCTAGAGTTCTGTACAAAAGCTGCTCGCACTTTAAAGGATTCAGTATTTGAATGCTACTCATTTTTAGAGAACCGAATATGGTTATACCGAGTGTGCAAAATTTAAAACAACTTAAACCACAATAGTCATGAAGTCGCAAAATGGGAAGGACGTGTTTGCATGCTCAATTATTTTTAAAATGATGGAATATCATTACCGTTTAAAAGCGAACCGAAAAGATCATTAAAGTATATTGAATAAACGAAAAATTAAAATATTCAAAAACATAACTGTATGCTATTTATATAGATTATTTTCAATAAATAAATTATTCAATTGTGACTCTCTAGTTGTACATTAAAATTTAAGTGTAACTACCATTTTATAAATAAAATTGCAGATTTATTAACAATTACCGGAAATATTTAATGGAAACTTTTCTGTATCAAGATGTTTGTGTATTAATTTAGGTTGTGAATTCCTCCGAATCAAATTAAAACGATATAAATACGAATAAAGAAAGACTCGATGAATTATAATAATAATAATAACAATTATAAAGAAAGACTAGAATTAAAGAAATTGCACCGAAAATATTTAACAATCTTATATGCCTTAAAAATAATGAATAAAAATGAATACATATCAGGATGTTTTAACTGGTTACTTTATAAGGAATGTTATAAAATTACAAAAAATGGTTAACGAAATGTACTAATTAAATAATATGAAATTTATTACATAACGATCGCTGAAATATGTGACAAACTACAAAATACGCGACGCAATTTCCGACAAGTAGCAGACTTGTTTAAACTTATAACTTTTAATCTTTTCGTACATCGCAGCTTTTATTTCTGACGATAATACTTTTCAATTTATATTAATTTTTACGAGTTTTTTGCTGTTTAATAGATCCACTATGCCGTTTCCATGTTTAGTATATTTAACGGTTATTTATTATTCAATGTTAATTTAATCATGTTTTATTTTTTGTTTTGCGAATATTTTGTACTTGAAAAATGCATGTTTATTAGGTTTGTATTACGCAAATGGCAAGCGCAGAAATGCTTTATTATAATCATTTATTTGAAATATTTATTCCGCTATTAAACTTCTTTGAAGTTTCTATATGAACTAAAAATAGTTTATACGAAATGAAACATTTACGTATTGCAATTTTTTATAAATGAACTAATTGTAGTATTGTGTTTTATTTTGTTTGCCTGCGGAATTGAATTTTGGTTACAAATATTTTGCAATAGATGCATATACATGTAGAAGTAGAAATCCGCGATTACTTAACTAGCCGAACATCTGTTGCGGCATCTTCGAAACCATTATTGGACTCGTAAAATTAAAAATTAATATTTTGAGTTTATAGATGTGAAAAAATTATACCGCGAGTAAATATTTCGAAAGTTTCAAATTTTAAGGTACAATAAAAAAATCAAACTATCAGTATCCGGCAAAACCAAAATATTATCGCGTTAAGATCAATATCGTTATTGGGAAACTGAAATTCAAATAAGCCGAGAATGTGAAATAATACAATTTAATAAAAAATTCGAACTCGGAGGAGATTAAGAAGGAATTAATGCAAATATTTTTACATTTTCGGAACTGATAGATATTTCATCGCAACAATGTTGTTGTTTATAGGGGTGTAGCTACCGCCGTATCAGCCGTATCAATGATACGAGGCCCCCGGGGTATAGGGGCCCCGAACGTGTGTGAGCAAAAATTCGTAAAAATGTAGTATGACATTCAGACTTGTCTTTATTTGGATTCTATAGAGGCAGGAAATCTAGAAAACCTGAAATCATCTTTATCTATGGATGATTTAATAAATAAGTTTGCCGAAAAAAAACAAACAAAGAGTATATATTTAATTAAAGTGGAATTGTTTGGATTAAATTGTAACTTAGCTCCTAGCAGAATTTATTGTAAGTAATAACTTATAATCAATAAATAATTATTTTAATTTAATGCCAGCGTTTCTGTTTCTTTTGTGAAAAATCTTTACACTTTATTAGGGCTTCCCAACAAATTTTGATACAGGGCCCCTCTAAGGCAAGCTACGCTACTGGCTGTTCACTAAAATTTAAAAAAAAACATACTATTAAAAATTCAAACTTAGTTCAACGTCGTACTCTTAATAAGTCTTAAAATCACAAATAGTGAGGATGAAAATATAAATACTACAATTAGTAAAGATTCCTCTATTTAGAAGTGAAATTCCAGTTTGCAGTATAGCATCCAGAAGTAACGACAAAACTATAAGACAAAATCATTAATGAGGACGCAGCTTTTAAAAATTAAAAATCGATTATAATCTTATAATTATTTATATTTAAAGCTCGGCAGAGCGATTGCTGGTGTTCTATAAAATCTATCTGCCAAATATTTGTATCGTAATTCGATTAATATAACTTAAATTTAGAGCATTTTATACTTGACGATTTTAATATTTTTATCGAATAATATTTGTTCTCTTATATTTTTAGATTTTCCGGATTTAGAAATCTAAATACTCAAAAATTCTCGCTAAACAAAGACATCGATATGTCAAAAGTCAATAAAAAACAATCGAAATAACTGTTATTTTCTTTTTAACCACATCACTCTTTATTTTCAGATCTTATTTATGATTCAACTAGGAAAGTGAAAATTGAAAACCTTATACTGACTTCTAGGGCTAAAAACGCACTGCTGATAAGTATGCTTACATGTTAACAAAATATGTAGCATATTTTACTGTTATAATGTGTCGTCAGGGATACATTGAAGTCACATCAAGTACACTAGAAATTTAATAGAGAAAGTTAAAAAAATATCCAATTTTATAAAACCTTTGGGAATAAATTGCGAGAAAAATTAAAAATACCAGTTTCTCTTTTATAGTTAGTATCATGGATTCACGTTCTTTTTTTTGGTTCTCTCATTTGTTCAACAATTTCTTTCCTCCATTAAGAATTATTATCTGAGTCATCACTTGTCATTATTCCAAAAACAAAAAATCAAAAAATTTTAAATTTAATAATTTAAATATAAATAGGCAAAGACAGATCAATACCTTTTTCTCTTTTGTTTATTAACCGATTTTCTTTTTTCTTTTTTTTTTTTTTTAATAGCTATTGAAGATCTTTAGTGTTATCAGTAAAAAAAAATTGCAAAGTTATTCTTTTTTCTTATTTAAATAAACAATTAATACAAAAAGTGAAAAAAGAAATC
Organism: Icerya purchasi; assembly: GCA_039619475.1. Classification (NCBI taxonomy): domain Eukaryota; kingdom Metazoa; phylum Arthropoda; class Insecta; order Hemiptera; family Monophlebidae; genus Icerya; species Icerya purchasi. Next base: position 76,757,525 of record CM077115.1, on the reverse strand, counting down.
GCTATAGCCAGTAAGTCTGTTCTTATGAAAATGTTTTAATTTTTCTTAATAATCATCATTATTGGCTTTTTTGTAGTGTACTAAATCTTAAGGTGTCATTTAATATCAATAAATGAAGATTTTTTTTTTAAATTTTGATTTACTGTTATTTTATTGAATTTATTTTTTATTCAATAATAATGGTACTGAACTGTTTTGTATTGTAACTACATATAAAAGTGTATGTTCTCAAATACATACAATGAACGGAAAGCATTTTTTTTGAAGTATGCAAGTTCATATATGTTTTTCTCAAATTTTTAGTAATAATTATATGGTCGAATTTCGACCAATGGACGAACACTAGTTAATACACAAAACTGCAATCATATTTCTATGACAGTTGATGGTTTTTAAGCATGACTTTACACTGCGAGTTTCTTGTTGAGATGGTGTGTTTTTACTTTTACGAAATAATTTTTATTAAGTATTTAATTATATGGTTACTTTCCAAAACGTTAAGTTTTGATGCATATATATATATATATATAACTTAAAAATATTATTCCAGGTAGAACCCTAGAATAGAGCTAAAGAAACTTATAAATATATGTATTTTGAGATCTGAAAAGTAATTAACGAAGTGAAAAATTCTTCAAAAAATTCATCAATCACTTATTTTTATTTCCCAGTCAATTTCGTGCATTCGAAAGAAGCCCTTTTCTACTTTGTCTTTTTGAAAATTTTCCGAACAAAATAATGAACAAAGAAAAGCCACTATAAGATATTTAACTCTCATCTGGTGTTCAATATCGTCCGCTAAGTAAACTCTGGCAATGGCTTTAAAGAATAGCGGTCTGTAACAAACCTCGCATACGCAAGTCGGACATAAATTTATTTCGGTCCATGTGTGAGATGGTAGTATCCGTTTGTAATAATTGCGATTCGACGAACTTTTGATTGAGATGAAGATGACGGTTTTTAAAGCGATTTCGTACAGTGACTGTACGTAGACTTGTTCAGTCTTCGGATGAATTAGCTTCAGCGGAAATGGTAGTATGATATGACTTCCGATTTCTGTTTTGATCACCGTGTTAATTAATTTACTGTAATTATCGTACGTATTGGAAAATCTAAAGCAAACACAACAGAATTACAAACGTGAACATGATTTCTCAAAAATTACTTTAAACAAAAATTTCATTTTAATAAATGATTGTCCTACTACTGCAGTAAGGAAATGTTATTTTTTCCCTGAAAAAACTCTAAATATTTTTTTTTTAAATTTATAAACTCAATTTAATACTTTACTCCTTCGTTATATGCAAAAGTATCTTTCGCTGAGTTGCACAGTTAGTTTTTTGGGGATATAAACTGTTCTGAAAATATCTCGATCAACTGTAAAAGCCTTTAGCCGTGTAACTTCCTCTAACACAGAGAACGCGATAGGAACCATTACACGGTTGGTTAAATTCCCCCCATACACAATGTATTTTAATAGTATAAGGAATTCCTTATTTTATGTCCAGGAAATCCGACTTAAATATCACAGTTGTGCACTTAAATTATTTCGCGAACGGAACCTTCTAACGTGTTCGCGGAACCCCAATTGAGATCCACGTTGTTATACTAACAATTAAAATTTTTATACCATGACCGTATGCAATTCCATGAAAATTCCATTTTATATTGTAAGTAAAAATCATAAAAACGATAGTAAATTTCAGAAAAAGAAAAAAATCACAAACGAAGTATGTCTGTGATACGTTTAGGATTACATCCGTATAATCCAGGCAACCAGGTAAACTTTATTTATGGACGGAGTTCGCTACACCTAAACACGACTTCGCCATCTGCATCAATTTTTTTTTTTTTCGGCACATCAGCTATTAACTTACACGTAGAAGAAAAGAACCGTTACTTAAATTTTGATTCAGTCAGATATTGACAATATAAAGGAACTAATAGCTGGAACAATAGTTGAAACAATAGGTAAAGGGGGGAAAGATGGAATACAAAATGCGCAATAAAAATCAGAGAGCTTGAGTTGCAGCAGATGAAAATACAAAACACAACCCAGCGTTGCAGATATCATTGCTTCACTAAGATAGTGAGGACAATTTGGAGAGGAAACAAAGGAAAAGCGAAAACAAGAGCAAGATAATAAAGAATAGTTAAAAAACAAACGAATAATAGAAATGACAATAGAACGGGGAAAAGGAATCTTAAGGAGCCTAGACGCAAAAAGAAGACTAGGACCAGAATCTAGGATGGAATTTTTCTGAAGTATCTGTCGTCTCATTATACATAGGACGGGAAATCCATAGCAATTCACATATACGAAGTAGCGAGAAGAAAAAAAATGGATGAAACAAAGTAAGTGAATAATTATGAAATTGCAAGAATGGCCAGGAGGAGGAAGCAGATTGCTTGAAGGGCACTTATAGAGTCATAAATAAATAAATAATTGTAAACGAGACGATTAGGGGAAATGAAAGGAAAGGAACGTATAATAATCATTAATTCGTTTATAAAGATGAAACAGAAAGAAGGAAGACGAAACGATTCCGATAAGAATTAAGGTTTGGAAGGATAAAAGAAGCTTCAACACCATCAGGCCTCTCCGGAGTGTTCTACAAAAATTGGGTTACATGCGAAGGAAATTGGAATAAAATTTAAATACTTCTCCAATATTGTATTCGTATTGGGGGTAAAGAGTGGTAGAGTTTTGAAAAGGAATTGCAAAACAAAACAACAAAAAAATTAGTTTAGAAAGAATGTATGTAATGATTTGTTCTTAAACCCGTTGAATTTCTGCCCAGATCTACAAATTTTGTAAGCGTACTTTCATAAAAATGAGATGTAACAAATTTTGCCTTTACATTTAAAACTCATTCCAGTCTAACCGTAATAAATAAAACTTGCTATATATAAAAGAATACTACTATCCACTGTTATTAATTAAACGCAAAAGCGGATAATTTTGATGAATACATTTTCAACACAAAATGCGATAAGAGCAGTTTACACCTTGCCGTTAATATAATTAATACCAGCAACGGCTAATCTAGGTCAATTTCAATAAACCTCCTAAACTTTTAATGAATTCAACTTAAATATCAGAAGCAGCAACTTTGCAATGTAATAACAAAGCCACTCAGCGAATTCAACAGATAATAGACACCGGCAGGGCCGTATCTGAGGGAGGTTTTTAGGGTTCAAACCCCGCCCGAAATGTCTGAGACATAATAACTGCTTGATCTAAATGGACCGAAATTCAGAATAAATTTATTTCTTTTCAATTTTTACCAAAGAAAAGAAAATTGAAATTTTTATGAATTCTATGGAAACGACTGTTTTTTATTTGTTTTTATTGTAGTGTTCAAATATTGCATATACAATAATTGACTACAAGGCTTTAATGTATTATTTATAAATAAATATATTTCATGACAACACACATACGCACACGCACGCACACCCCCACACACACATACATATATATATATATATATATATATGAACTCGGCCATTTTGGCCTCGCAAGGGGCTGTGCCCCTTGACTCCTCCTGCTTACATTTCTGTCTCTTTCTCTTCTATACTTTGTATAAAATGATCAAAATTTATAATGTAATTCTAAATCAGTCCATATGAATATAATAACATAATCATAGAAATCCTATAAAATATAACAAACGTTACATAAAATTGGAACATTTTTTCTGATAGCCTAAAAATTACGTTGTAATTAACATATATATATTATATATTTATAAAAATATTTTCGTAACCCCTCCCGAAATTTTGGTCTAGATACGGTCCTGGACACCGATAAGTAAAGGACAGATTGAGTCGTATCGAATAATGGTACTGAAAGACGAAATAGTGGATACTAACGTATAAATATTTTTATTTTCAGAGTTATCTCGCACGTTTCATTTTTCAAATAAATGATGTCTAACGTATAATAAACAAAAATATTAATAATTTGCAGCACCTGCACTCGCCGTTTTCCAGTATTGAACTTGGTGACTCCTTGTACAAATTCATAGTTGACATGTAGGACAGGTAATTCAGTAATTCATTGTCACCTTGCATAACTACAACGTTTGTCGTAAATGGTATCAATGGCATATACAACATCTTATTGCTCTTTACAGATAGGTATTTTAATTTTTCCAAATAAACCTAAAAAAAAACAAAAACAGTCAAAAAACAAACTATACCGATTTCGTGTAATTTAAACCATAATTTGGCCTTTTTTTTTTTTATAATAACGGTGTTATAGTTACTGTAATATAACCCGAGTCATGCAATTAACAAATATTTATGAAACAAAATTCAAATTGTAATGTATATGTATAATGCGAATATACATTTTGCGGAATTTTAGAAAGAAGTTTTGAATTTGACCCGTAATGTTGAATAAAAATGGAAAGAAACTTAATATCGTAATTATTTATTCTAAACATTTTTGATGTATTCTATTTTAGACAAGTTGCGATAACATAAACATGAAATTAATCTTGTACTAGAATTTATTCAAATAAACTCATTTCGTTTTCAATAAAACTGCGTAGAAAATCAACAATAACTCAGTATATTCCATTAAACTTTCTAGTAACGAGAAACATTTTCCTTTCTCCCTTATAACTATCGCGCTGCTATACAATATGTTCGATAGTTTGGTAGTTCTTCTTTGTACATTTTGGACATTATTCATTACCTATTATACCTATTCTAGCGTGTGAACAAATGTGCTACAACGCCCCATACACCGCGAGGTCTGTAGCCATCTCTTATCTTATGAACCAGGTGGATTTTTTTGAATAAATAATGTTTTTCTTTTCTGTTGACGGGTATTTTGGAAATCTTCATTCCACTTGTTTATAGATTGCTTTTAATTAAGAGTATGAATTCATACAATTTTCATTTTATATTCCTCACTGTTCTAAAGTTAGGTCTAATTAGTGCATTAACCATTTTGTTACTACGAATTCTTACATGTGTTGGTGGCATCCTTTTAGACGCAGTAGAAATGTTATCTGCTCTTTCAGTCCAGTAATTAATTTTCTAATTTTAAATTCTATATTGTACATTTTTTCAAAATCGACTTTCTCTCTCTTTTATTTTTTAAACCTCTTGGGCTCGGGACCTTCACCCAGAAACAAATAGAAAGGAAAGAATTCGGTTATATTTTAAACCGATCAGAAATCTTTGATAAAAAGAAACAAATAGCAGAAATAACTAGTGGGGAAGGAAAAGACAGGATATAGGAAGCACAATAAGGAGCAAGAAGCCCAAGCCTCAACAAATAGAAATACAAAGCAGAAAGCTCCACAGAAAAAGATAATCACTGTGGAAGAACACATGATCAGCGTCGTAAATAACTGCATCATCAGGATGGAAGGGACAGTGTGAGGAGGAAATTAGGGAAAAGCGAAATGGCCAAAACGCATACGAACAATAGAAACAACATCGGAACGTCAAAGAGAAGGATACAAAAGAAACCATGAATAGGAAGGAAGAGTAGGCTGAACAGATAGATAAAAGGAACAACTGTTGAGAAAAAGAAAGCGTAGGTGTCCGACACCAATGCCTGATATGGAAGCTTTTACATATCGAAAAGAGGTTAGCGGATGGAACTCTTTTTTAAAAAAAAAGCGGCAAGAAGAAGCAACCCAAGCCAAGGAATCAATCGGTTCATTACCAAATATGCCCGAGTGGCTAGGTACCCACAGCAAATCAATGTTAATCGATTGGAGAGTGGAAAGATTATGAATGAGTGAACGTATACGAAAGATAACAAAGTCACACGAATGATCAGAAAAGGAGCAGGTATGGCCTGAAGGGCGTTGAAGGAGTCAGAGATAATCAAAAAACCATCCGTGTAAATGGTAACACAAGAAGAAAATAAGGAATTGATAGTGCTGTAGTGGAATACCTGTTTAATTACTGCTTGGGGGAGGTTTTTAGAAAATAAGAGGAAAATAAATACCTTAGGAGGATGACAGAGATCAGTGAAGTTGAAGAAAAATAATGGGGGTTTATTAAAGAAGATAGTGTTGTAAGGTCAAAATGTACTAAGACAATATGAAATAAAAGCTAGGATAGTTCTTTCTTCATTTCAACAGTATTTCTTAGGAGAGTTCGTTAAAATTAAGAATTTTTTATTTCGTTTCCCTCCGATGTATTCTATTGCTGCAGAAATTGCATATATAGCTGCATTCTATATAAGAGTAGCCAGTGTAAAGTAATCAGTAAACTTTGGATATATTTTTGTTTGAATAGTGAAAAATTGTTGAATAATATCTTTCCCCCTATATATATATATATATGTACATACATACAGTGACAGATTTAGGCCTAGGTCCGTGAGGCCTGAGCCTAGGGCAGCAACATTTGAGGGGAACCAAAATTTAAAAGGGGCTTGGAATCCAAAAACGTTTTTTTTCGGACGCTTAAAAATCGGAATTGGTGAAGTTTTCCGTCGACTGTGACATTGAATTTTACTATTTTTTCTCTCACTATTAAACTGTGGAAAAATAACTAGCATAGGTATATAAAAATTCGATTTACTCAAGAATTATTTTAATTAAATTTGGTAATTATGTTACAATATGTTGTTTCTATTCGTAACACTAAAAAAAAAATATATTTTCGTGAGCTGACCTAATGGATGTCTCTATCAGGATAAAAAAAAAAAAAAAAAAGATATGAAATATATTTTTATCGTAATTAAAGTAAATTTATCATTCATATATAAGAATTGCTTATTTTGACTTTAAAAGTTGTTATCGAAACCCTTCAATGTATATACTTGTTATATACATATATTGTAATTGGTCCGTTGCCGGGTAAAGAAAATGTAAAATAAAAAATAAAATAAAAAATAAAATAATAACATAAAATAATAACATAAAAATAATTTGGAAAGAGTGATGCGAGTGAAAATGTGCGCGTGCCTGAAATCCTGTTGTCGGTCAGCGGTCGGAAATTATCGACCACCGTAAGAAGAAGCATGTACCCAATCCGGTCAATTTCAGAGGTCACGGTGCGTAAAGGAGGGTAAAAAGTAGCGAAAGATTTAATAAAGATTTTTTAAGTAGATTCAGTCGTGTTTTACCTTTCGTTAGAATAATTTCTCATCCTTTAGTCAGTCGTAGTGTACAACTGGTCAAGGTAATTGTCCACTTTAGAAGCAGTCGCTATTTACCGTTCTGCAGTATCGTTATTTTGCCTGATAGAGGTCTACAATAGTCATCTGATAGTATGGTTGTTTTAAACGTTTAGAGATATAAAAGAAAATTTTTAATGGAAACGTGAAAGCCCGATTAGACCACTTGAGACACTTAAAGTAAAAAATAATACAGATAAAGAAGTAGGATATTTAATGTGTATTATTTTGCACAATATAATTTTAAGATTTTATGCGCACTGAGAAAGAAAATGTATGTAGAAGGCAGTTCTTTCTCACAAAATCCAGTCTTAAAAAATTTTGAAAAAATCGAAGATATTTTGCCAAATACAAATTTTGTTACAATGGAAGAAATCATTCTCGAGAGTAACAAACAAATCAGCATGAAATTCAAAATTCTAAAAATATTACTGAAAAAGGGGAAAGTTGACTTTGGAAACATTGTAAAAATAATCGAAGAATATTTATTTCAAAAAACTTTGAATTTGAAAAATTACACAAGTATTACGGTTACACATCAGCGTTAGTGATCTTACTGAGAAAATTAACCATTATTTTAAAAATATACTAAAATGATCATACAGTTTTCATTAAAAATAAATCCTGTAGATGTAGAAAAATAGGCTTATTATTCAAACTGAAATCATGTCTCTTGACTCGGTCGGCAATGTTTTGAAAGAGTAATCATTCTTCGAAACAACCGTTACACTTTTTGTAAATCATTTTTCATGATTTATTTCTACGTCAAAAAATCAAATTGCAAGAAATTGTATTACATCGATCAATTCAATAATGAAAGGAACACTAAATAATTATAGCTGAATAGTATGCTCGTGGTATTAAGTGAACCAAAAAATTATTTACAAAATATATCCAATTAATTTTTACCTCTGTTGATGATTCACAATCCGATGGATTAGATGAACACGTTTGAATCAATATTCAAATAGGTCGTAAAATAATAGTGAGAAGAAATGAGCTTGGAAAAACTATGAAAAAAAACATACGTATACAAGTCGTTAAACTAAAATAAATTTATGGAAAATATTCCCAAAATCAACAAAGGTAGGAGCTTTAGTATCCTAGTCAATGAAATAACAGACATTAATGGCATTAAACAATTTTATCAAGTCCTCGTTATACAGAAAAAATAGAAAAGGAAGTATCATTAAGAGAAGATTTTTTACACCATTTATCTATTAACATACTATATGTAAGAAAGAGGTTTTTTATGGAGAATTCATTAACAACTCGGGCATAAGGTTATAATGGAGCGTCTAAAATGAGTGGTGAATTTCAGTATATGCGATCGTGTAATCAAGAAAAGATATTTATTTTGAAGTCTTATACGTTCACGGCGTAAGTTGCAACCACATTAAAGTGCCAACAGAGCCGATAATTCCAACTGAGCTTGGTTAAACGAGAAAAAATTAATAAACAAGAACAATCCTCACAGAGTTAGCAAAACAAGAATTAAATACAATAATACTAAACTGTTCATTAATTGAAAATTAAAGTAGTGTTATTCATTGATGTCGTACATGAAAAAAAAAAAAAGGAAAATACTAGTTAGATAAATTTTGTGGTTTGGTTGAGAAAGAATATAACATCTGAACGAAATATGATCGAATGTATGAAAAAACGACGGAATTGGTGGTAACAAACAAATGCATATGTAGTGGAAGACATCTACCATAATAAATCTATTGTGGAGTTTATTATCGGATTGTGCTAATAATAAGTTGCTCAGAAATATGCAATACATTTAATATGATTCATATTTATATCAACTTTCAATTTTTATTTTCCAAATATGATATGATTTTTATTAAAAACATTTTGTCCGTGATACAGGAGGATTTCACAATTGTCTCCGATTTATTAGTTTCGTTTTATTACTAGTGATGCGCACAATTTAAGTGGTGTGTTGAAAAAGAACGTAAAAACAGATTCGTAAACATAAAGACATTAAAGATGAACGTGATATTTCTGAAATGTTTTACCTTCATTAAAGCTGAACAATTTACCATCCCCCTTTCACTTAAAGGACAGTTTGATGTTTATTTTATCCGTTACACAAACGTAAATTATTATTTTATACAAATTGGTACTTTTTTTTTCTTTTTTTCTTTCTTTCTTTCCTTCTGATAGGTTCTTCTTCTTGGTTGTCTCTTTTAGTAGTTTTATCGTTTATCTTCGTCGAGTTTGTTCCGCGCATTAATTTGTTGTGGATTTCTAGCCGTAAACAACAAGATATGCCGGCTCCCTTCCACCGGACCTAGGTGTCTCGTAGTAGCCTTGGTAGTTGGACACGATATTTAACTTTCTGAATATAATAATGAAAAAAAAAAAACAAAGGTTATTCTCGATTCTGTTTTAAAGAATTTTCGGCTTCACCCCAGGTAAAAAATTTCACTCCAGATTTTAATCGTATATTTACACTTTCACCTTTATCAATAATCGCCTTTTATCTTTCTATTCAACTCAATTTTTCTACTAGTTCCTTTACGTTTTCCTCGTCACGACAATCTTCTCACTCTGCTGTCTTCTTACTATTGCCTTCCTCTAGTTTCCTCTTCCTATTGCCTTTAATCAAACTAATATTTTCTTTGAATATTCTGTTCTGTATTCGTAATTGATAAAGCTTAGACTTCCAATCAGTTATTGCGTTACCTTATATTTTATCCTTCCTTGCCCATCGATCTGCTATTATCTCTCTGGACTAAGGACGTTTCCAAATTGAACGTGCGATACGTGCGTGCGTTGCGGAAATTTTTTCAAACTAATGTAATCTGTGCAGTGTGTCCAATTTGAGGCAGCGGTGCGTGCGTGCGATTAAAACGCACGTACGGATTGGTTTGATTCTCAAGCAACCACTCGCAGATTTAAAATAGTATATTTACAACATCGATTGAGTGATTAGTTATCTTTTAACATTCTTTAGTAATGGAGCAATTAATTATGGAAGTAGAAAAATAGCCGATTTAATTGAATAAGATGGACAAATATTATAAAAGAAAGAATATGGTGTAAAAAAATTATTAAGATTAAAGCTTCATTTATTTTAAAATAGTTGTAATTATGCCAGAAAAGTATAGAAAGTTTTTTACAAATCGCAACATAAAATCAAGTACAATTGTTAATAAATTGTTATTGGCAAAATTTAAATTCTATACTTCAAAATTGAGTGAAATTTTAAAAAAAACTTAAATAATTTTATAATATATTTAAAAGTTAAATCTTTTAAAATAATTTATATTAGAAATAAAAATTTCCAAATACAATATTTTTAATAAATCTTTATTTCATTTCTTCTATTGAACTTTGGAGCTTGAAATTTGTTACAGATAGCGGTATATTTAGAAATTAAACATTTAATAAAGAATCTTTTTCCATTCTGTTTGTTAAATATAGAAATATAAAAAGTTAATAATAACTGATATAATAAACAATTATAACAAACAATATAAAAACCAAATAAATTTCTTACTTAGTAACGTTTTCGGGCATATCCCATCATCAGCTAAATCACAATTCACCCTATGTGCAAGTTTTAAATCTAAGAACTTGTTTCTGTTCACACATAGTGAATTGTGTTTTAGCTGGTAATGCCCGAAAACATTACTAAGTAAGAAATTTATTTTGTTCTTATATTGTTTGTTATAATTGTTTATTGTACTAGCTATCAAGGGCGTCGCCAGCCGATGAGCCAGGGAGGGGCAAGATGAGTTGCCAGTCACCAGGGGGGGGGGCAAGATGATAAAAAGAGGATATGAGTTATAGGAAAAATAAAAAAAAAAGGCTTAATATTTTATTAAACAAGAATAAAATCTTAATTAAAACATAAGTTTTCCAAATTGTCCATGATTACGCGCCTACGAATACTCATCAATGCCAGTTGATTAAAAAGTTTCAAAGCTCCAGGGGGGGCAGCTGCCCCTCCCTGCCCCCCGCTGGCGACGCCCATGCTAGCTATTATTAACTTTTTATAATTAAACATTTATATACTCATTCTGGTGTATTCTAAAAATGCGTTTTTATTATTTTTAACTTGAGGAAATAAATAGTGAAATTCACCAAATATTTCTCTCATTTTATAAATTTCATTTTTTTTTTTTTTTTTTTTTTGTATACACACTAATAATAAATAATTACTGATAAACAAACGCACGCGCGCACGCATCATCCATATTGGACACTTCCACATTTGCCGCGCTGCGGTGAGGTGATCTTCAAATCGCACGTTTAATTTGGACATGGCCTAAGATCTAATTGACTATCTCTCCTACAAGTTAACAAGCACAATTAAAAAAAAAAAAAATCTTTAGAAGTGAAACAACTTTAATCCGCTCCTTCCGTTTTTACTATTATTAAGTATTATATTTTACTTAATTTACTGAAAACAAGCGATGATAATTATTGGTTCGCACTGAGTTTCAATCGAATGAAACATCGTTCGCTAACTATGCCTACTCTTGCTTAAATAAATAAATAGAATTACCATTGTCGATGGCAAGGAAGTTAAACAATTTTTTTCAAAATTAACTTCTTCTAAATTAATGCATTCTATGATGGAATTTGGTATGTACTTCAATTTGTTAAAGCTCAAATCTAACTTCCAAAGTTTTTTCCAATCAGCTAAATCTGAAATAAAAAATTGATGAAATCATAAATGGTGAGCAAAAAGCGAAACATTCAAACTATTGTGAAAATCCCGTTATAATTCTTGAACCATTTTAGCAGAAAGAATGTCTCTTTTTCTCCTTTTTTTGTGTCATTTCAAACAAGAGTAATTAAAACCGAAATTAAACAAACCGGCTTTGGTGAGCAACACATTCTGACATTGTCTTAAATATTATTGACAATTAATCCACATGAGACAAAGAAGAAAAAAAAAACGAAACGTGAATTACGCTAATTAGGAAAATAAACCAGTACATTAAATTTAAAAAAAATACATAAAAGGAAAAATTAAAAAGTCTAACATTTGTTATTTTCGTTCAGCTTTACCTTGCGGTAGCGCTTCGATGGAATTATGCGAAGCTACTAATATTTCGAGACATTTCAATTTAGTAATTTCATCTGGTAAGAAATATAAATTGTTTTCAGATACGTCCAAAGTTACCAAATTTTTCAAACAGCAAATTTGTTCCGGCAGCTTACTTAATTTATTCGATGAAAAATACAATTCAGTTAAACATTCCATTGAAATGAACCAGTTTGGCTGAAAAAAAAATAAAAATAAAGAAAGTGTATCAAACAATCATTTCAATATTTAATTTATTTATATACATACATACATACATACAGGGCCGTATCTGGACCAAAATTTCGGGAGGGATTACGAAAATATTTTTATAAATATATGTATATATATATGTATATAAAAAAGAAAGTCGGATTAGTTATACCATTTATAACTTAAGAACGGTTGGACCGATTTTTATCTACTTTGATTTGTTGGATTTGTCTCCGCTCCGAATAGCAGAATACGAAATTTAAAAAACAATTTATGAAGAAAATTCATTTTTTTTTTTTGCTGTTTTTGGCCCAAAACAAGGGTTTACACAATTTTTTAACCGCAATTTTTAGATTTCATGAAAGGGATTCTGTGTTTTGTTTTATATTTTGAATTTCGCTTCTAAATTCCATATTATATATTCTAGACGGTTTCTTGCCGCCCAGGGTAATCGCTCAGCTTAAAGTTGTCAATTGTCATAGATAGAAGTTTAATTGTAATTTATGATATCCAATTTTGATAAGTCAAACCGTTTCCGAGCTATTGTATAATTGAATATTTTTGTCGTTTGTGAAAGATTTTTGTTATTAAGGCGAATAATGCCTTGCTGCCACGTGAATTACATTCATTTTAATGTAAAAATTCTTTTCATTTTGATTTTTGCACATTTATTGAAGTTAATTCATTTTGAGGATTAATTTTATCTTAATAAAAAACTGAATTTAATTCAGCTAATAAGTTACACAACATTTATTTTCTAAGGCGGTACGAAGTTATATATATATACATATGTGTGTGTGTGTGTACGCGCGCGTATGTGTATTATCATGAAATATATTTATTTATAAACAGTACACTAAAGCCTTGTAGTCAATTAGTGTATATGCGATATTTGAACATTTCAATAAAGACAAATGAAAAATAGTCGTTTCCATAGAATTCATAAAAATTTCAATTTTCTTTTCTTTTGTCAAAAATTGAAAAGAAATAAATTTATTCTGAATTTCGGTCCATTTAATTCAAGCAGTTATTATTTCGCAGATATTTGGGGAGGGGGGTGAACCCTGAAAACCCCCTTTCAGATACGGCTCTGCATACATATATATATACATATATATATATATATGTATATATATATTAAAACGCCCGACGTTAATATACTTATGTTCAGAAATACCAAGACAGACTCGATTTTACTGTGTATGGCTAGTTAGTAATTATACCTATTAGTTTTATTAATTATATTTCACAAATAAACAATCAGGTTTTAAGTTTACATTAAAAAAAATTTCCCACACAAATTTTCCTTTATCGACCGGTCGCTGAAAAGATACATTTAGTAAATATACACAGACATATGTATTTATACATTTTATGTATCACTTAAATGATATATAGTATAAAATTATTATACATACACACATATCACAAATACATATAATTTTCAAATGTTAAAACATAGAATTAAGTTCTTATTCTAACTTTAAACAATTACTAAATTTTCTATAAAAAATCATTAAAAACGTAAATTACATGTTATCATATTAATCGCAGCGATGTACTTTCACTGAAACTTTTGGTAAGAAAGATTGACATTAGATTGGGCTTGTATAATAAGTCAAAATGTCGTTTACTATCGTAGAGTTGCCTACGACTATTATTTTCGGCGCCGATTTCTTGAAACATCATCAACTAATGATTGACATGGAAAATCATCTATTACAAAATTTCCGTCAAGTCTGTTGGATAACGGATTGCGCGCGCTGTAGAAATTTTTGGCCTTATTCCAGGAGAAGACCTTCCGCAATTGATAGCACATTATAGAGAATTATTCCAAGGAAACAGTGGTCATAACATAACACATCGCAAACGGAAATAAAACATCATATACAAACAACTAGGCCGTCTGTTTATACGAACACACTAGGTAGGGACGAATACGCTGAAACGGAATTCAACAACTACATTAAGATCAAAGCCCGTAGAATTTAGTTTATTATTACCAATTTTCATTTTCTTCTTTCTCACATACCGTTAGCTGATTTGTTCTCTAGTTCAAATACACCTCCGTTGCGTTAACTTTTTTTTTGTCAAAATTTTACTAAATATTTTTACATCACTTTGTAATTTTTATGTTTAGCTGTATAGCAGTCTACAAAAAGGTAGGATTTATTAATATTTAACTACATATGTATTCATGGGCGTCGCAAATTGGGCAGGGGGCAGCTGCCCCCCTGCCCCTGGGCCTTGAAACTTTTTAATCAACTGGCCATGACGAGTAGGCATGGGTAACTCCGGACACAGTTATATCTCGGAAACATATCCGTGGTCGGACACAGTCGGATATATCTCCGACCACATATCACAACTCCGAAAAACGTCACACAACGAACAAATATTATCATTCCAGACACAGTTGAATTCATTTCTGGTGGAATGATTTGATATACATATCTCCACTCCGAAAGGCGACAGCTGCGCATGCAACTGTTAAAATTGGCCTTATCATTACTGTTTCACGGAATTACATCATGTTCGTAAACTGCTGTATAGAGGGGTAATAGCGCGGTGTGATTTAAAATTTTTAAATCGAATGAGTAATATGATCCACGAATGTAATGCTATGTGTTATTTGACACGATGCGAACTAGCTATTTTATGCTTATTGATAAGAAATATCCTATTTAGCAGAAAACAGCATGTATGTGTGAGAAGAGTTTTTCATCCGCTGTCGGTAAATCGGAACTGCGCGAAGAAAATGCGCACCATGTTCAAAGACATTTTGTTGCTTTGTGCGTTCGGAGTGCTGCGCGGAGTTGGAGTTAAATACGTAACGAAGAGTGCGATTATACGCTGGATATGAGATAACTCCGCCGGAGTTGGAGTTGAGAAGCGGATATATATCCGCAGTCGGAACGGACACATATATATCCAACTCCTCTAGCGGAGTTGATTTGCGCATCTCTAAATTGACGAGTATAGGCGACTAATCACGGACAATTTGGAAGACTTTTGTAATAAAGTAGTAGAACTATTTGCCCGAAACCCACGAAAATTATGTTTTAATTAAGATTTTATTCTTGTTTAATAAAATATTATATTAAGCCTTTAAAACTTATAAATTTTATTTTTCCTATAACTCATATCCTCTTTCTATCATCTTGCCCCCCCTCCGGCGGCTGGCACCTCATCATGGCTCCCGGCTCATCGGCTGGCGACGCCCTTGTATGTAGTTTTTTTTTTCATCGTTTACGATTTTTTATTAGGTTGTTTTTAAGGAAATTATTAATTTTTTAAAATGCGATTGTTTAATAATTCGCGTTTTGTATCTTCCTAGTACCCGTTAACCATTCGTTTTCAAGTACACCACGAAGATATTGCACCGAGAATATTGAATACCGGGTCCTCTCGGCATAGTTCGAGATATAATTTCATCATTTCAACAGTAATGATAGAATTTGAGTTTGCGATTAGTAATACAAGATTGACTACGACAAATAAACAATTGACAAGTTCTGTCTTGCATTTGTCTTTAGATTTATATATTTATAATAGAATAATGGACAATTTATGGGGCATTTTAAATATCCCTTGAAGAAAGCGTTCATGATTTTATACATTTAACAAAATCTTTGAAGTCTCGAGGCATTTTCGTTTTATACTGAAGATTTTCATGGCAATATGTTACGCTCGATGTAACAGAAATTGTATGACCTTAAATGATATTACACGATTATTTACATCTACAAATAAAAATGATTACTTTTGTTTTACTTTTTTTTTTTTACGCTAAAAATAAAATCGGTTATAAAACGTTATTTGGAAGCTAAAAAACTTCTAATTTCAAGAAGTTTATTACATTAAAACTTTTTATTTTCCCTTTCCAAAAATATCTTTTGACTTTTTTTACTGACTTATCGATTTTACGACAAAATTCTCGACATGTTCACAGTTTTTTCCTGATATCTAAAATTCCAGAATCCCCAGTTTTTCGGATCGGGTGGCTACCCTGTTGTTTTCTTTGCATGTGACACCATTTTTATTGATGATTTCGAAGGGACCCAGCTGGTGGTGTTGTTGGTTCCTTATCCTTTTAATTTCCATATTTTCAGAATCATTTGATCTTCATACGATTTTTTCAAACTTTACAGTCGATTAATAGCCACTCTACGGTCTATTATTGATACTTTTTCTAATTGACTTTCTTCCTAATTATAAGACTATTTCAGAAACCATGAGTGCTTTCAAGCCTTACGCTCTCCATTTCTTACTCCATCCGAAACGACTTTATTTTCATATACGCCCCCTGGTTTTCATACTATCTGTACTCTCTGTTTTATACACACTGATTTACCGCAGGGGTTCCTGATTACGTACGTATTGAAAAAAATGAGATGATTCTCTGGTTCGAATTTTTGCTTTCTCCAGTAACTTGAAAAAGAAAAAATAATCATTTACCGTAAATATTGGTCGTTTCTTTACTTTCCAATAATTATACACAGGAATGAATCCCGGGGGGGGGGCAATGCCCCCAAAACTCTAAAATCCCCCCCCTCCCAAAAATTAATACAGACTGTTTAAGAATGCAGCAATTTAATAGGAAATAAATTTCTTTTTATTTGCTTTGTTTAGTTATAATAGGAATAAAAAAAAAATGACCTTTTAAAATTTGACTTTGACGTTTGCTTGTATTTTATGAAAACTGATATGCTTCTATTACAAATGTGTGTTTTTTGAACTTTAAATTACTTAATAAATCATTTTTTACCTATTTGGTTTTATTGAAGAATATCCCAAAAAAATTTTCTCAGTAAAAATATTAAAAAAATCTCTGCCCCTCAAGAACGTAAATTGTCACCCCAGAAACAGATTCCTGAATTCATCCCTGATTATACATATATTCGTCTATCGCTCACCTAATCTTTCTTCACACTTCGGCTTCTCACAAATTTCTCTCATTTCTTCGGGTCACTTCCTTATTGACTCCAAATATCGCGCAGCTTCCCACTTTATAATTCATCATTTAGTGACTTAACATGCAGACGCGGGGAAAATCGTTTACGTGAATGACGGCTGTGCACATTAAATTAAAAGTCGGGAATAGTCCTATCAGTTCATTTTTATCATTATTTTAGTTCGTTTAGCGACATCAATTTCAGTTTAAATTCGCATTAAGCTGAAAATTTGAATTAGAACTATAGCAATAATCGAACGAACCAAGATCACTGCAAATAGCTAAAACGATATTGAAAACAAAAACTGTAAATTTAAAAAAATAAAACTAAAAGAACTAAAAGTGTAAATTTGCGAATTCTGTTAAAGTAAAATATTATCTATATACCTTAATCATCTGAACAACTAATTAAAATATCGATTAACTGTGGACGTAAAGAATCGATTAAAATGAGTTAGAACGAAAGGAGGTAAAGAATGACGGTTGCCGGTCGTCGTTCATATTTACGATGAACTAGAACGGAACTATTCAAACGTAAACATAATAGGGGCCATAGGCGTCGCCAACGGGGGGGGGCAGGGGTACCCCCCTGGAGCCTTGAAATTTTTTAATCAACTGACTATGATGAGCAATCATAGACGCGTAATCATGGACAATTTCACAAAAATTATGTTTTAATTAAGACTTTATTCTTGTTTAATAAAATATTAAGACTTTACAACTTACAAATTTTATTTTTCCTATAACTCATATTCTCTTTCTATCATCTTGCCCCCACCCCTGATGGTTGGCAACTTATCGCACCCCCCCGCGGGGGGCTCGTTAGCTGGCGACGCCCTTGATAGGGGCACTACGAGAATTGATGAACTGATCTATGCGCTAACTGATAATTATTTTTATTTTCAATATACAGCAGTGGAATTGAAACCGATTTCCATTCGTACGAAACATTTTTGCCTAATCAACGACGCGCAATAAGCATTTTTTTACGCATTAAGCGAAAAAAGAAAAAAAAAAAAATTCTTTTACTGTTTACTTTAAATTACTAATTACAGAAAGATCACTAAGAAAAAAAAATTTTATATGAAACGCGTAATAAAGTTATTAATAAACAAACTCATTATCGCGATTGAACTAGAAACAAACGTATCGATACAAACGTGGTATTTGACCAAGTCAGCGATGACAGTTGTCAGTGTAACAATTTTAAAATTCTAAGCACATTTTAATAACCAGTTATTTATTATAAACGTACAATCGAGAAAATCATTTTGAAATTTTATATAAAAATGATACTTGTATAATGACAAACATACCAGCGCGGAAATATTGTTGCCCTTCAAATAAACGTCAGTAATATGTTTACCGCGATCGCGTAATTCAGGAGGTACCGCGCTGAAATTCCGGTAATTCCAGTGCAAAATATGCGAGTTTTCAATTTCCTCGACTAAATCGTTACTTTGAAACATGGCCAATGAAAAACGTGCGAGCTGTTACGAAACGTTACACACACACGAAGAACCGTGACGCGAAATGCAACAACAATGTCGTCGCAACAAGAACTTCAACTACACGCGTCGGGCGGATTTTGTAAAACAGAAACGCTAAGGGTGCTCTCGAAGCGACTAACTGTATGGATAATGATGATGAAAAGTAAGTGCGCTGCAGTCGGACGATACGATATAAATAACTTTTTTTTTTGTTCCCTTCTTGTTCCTTCACGTCTGACCATGTACGCACGCATCTACATTAGCGGCAAATTTTCATGTCTGTTTTCTGCAATTAAATGTAAAAAGAATAAAACAATAAAAAAAAAAACATACACATCATCGAACGTTTCCCATTTTTTAATAATACGCCTATTGATATTTCTGACATTTTATTTTAGTTATTCATTCTGAATAAACAGTAATGTGAGGTTCAACGAAAAATCGATAAGAAATGAACTAGGAACTGAAAATAAATGGTAGTAAAGTGAAGCGGACATAAAAAGCTAATATATATCAGTGGCGGATCCACCGAGGGGAAGGTGATAGGGTACCCCCCCCCCCCCGAACTAAAACCCGGATTAAAAAATTTGTTACAACGGAGAAACTTAATTTATACTATAAAAGTTTTGTATAAACGTTACCTGTGGATTTGAATTGCAACTAATATTTAACGCTGTTTTCTAATAAAACTATTAATGTTACGTTTTTATTCTGTTTTAACTGTCACCGATCTTTTGTCTTTCTTATTTAT
This sequence comes from Icerya purchasi, assembly GCA_039619475.1. Taxonomy (NCBI): domain Eukaryota; kingdom Metazoa; phylum Arthropoda; class Insecta; order Hemiptera; family Monophlebidae; genus Icerya; species Icerya purchasi. The sequence goes on along the minus strand of CM077115.1, from coordinate 76,737,914 downwards.
TTTTAATTTTAATTTTGCAATGTAAATGAAAATAGTTCAATGAGAAATATATACATGCAGGCCCGTGCCCAGAAATTTTGAAGGGGGGGGGCATTTTCTTCGCATATTTATTTTATAAATAACTATACATTTTTCACTAATATTCGTACTATTAACAATTTCCATAATTTTGATTTATATGTATTAATAATTTACATAAATGAATTACCCCGTATATGAACATTAATAAAAGTTACATATGTTAATTATTATACTCGTAATAAAAAAATTTGCATGAAATATTAATGAAGCACCTAAAAATATGAAGCATATTTTTTCTTTTTTCTTTTAAAGGTAGGTAAGAACACCCTAAAAAACCATCAATATTTATTTTGAATTTTTGAATTTTTTTTCGATTTTTGTGTACTTATAATAACTATTTCAGTTCTCATGGGGGGGTTACCCCCGTGGACACGGCCCTGTATACATGTATGTATTATTTTACTTGCTCACGGACAAAGAATTCGGATCCAAATTACTAACAAAAATAAAAAAGAAGTTAAGTCTAATAAAAATACTACCGTTTTATTCTTTCTAGTAATTTACATTTACTATTCAAATTCTAAATCACTAATTTACCTGCAATTTTATAATTTTGTTTTACTTTTTACCTAAAAATAAAAAAAAAAATTAAATTGTAATAATTATGTATTTTTAAAAAAGTTTTAAATTTGTAAAGTGGTCGCTATTTGATTTTCTTCATGAAATAAGATATTTCTCAAATCTACCGCCCACCGTAGAAGAAATGACGTAATTATATAATCCCCCCTCCCAATATTTCACTGGATCAACTCCTGTATATATTAGCGATGTTACGAATGTTCTCAGTCGCATTCGCATCAAACGATGCGAATATTTTGCGAATGTGCAAGTCGCTGCATATTCTTACGAATTCCTTATTTACAATTTCGACGTTTTTGGATCCACGATACAGCATAAATTTTTTTATAATATTGTAAAGGGCAGAGTAAATGCTGATATTGTTGCACTCGCATTGAAAGTATTTAATCGAAATCGGGATTCTTCAGCTTCAACGTCTGGTACTAAAAGGTTGAGGGAATCAACATATAATAATATCAATGAGCCTTCTACAAGTTCTGATTGTTCTGCTAAAAGTCTCATTAGTAATCTAGCTGGAATTCTGGAGTCCTCAAGCGAAGACGAAGACTCCGATTTAGAATCCGGGGGTAGTAGAGACACACAAGAATTTGAAATTAAAGCACAATTGAAGGCATATCTCAAAGAAAAATGAGCCTCCCTCGATGAAAACCCTCCGGACTGATGGAAAGTTAAATTTAAATGCGGCAAGTTGTCAGATCTTGCTCGCAAGAATCTCAGTGCTCCTTCAGCCAGCGTTCCGAGTGAGCAATTATTTCGTACAGCCGGCCTTATATACGAGCCACTCAGAAATCGCCTCGTGGAAGAAAAGGCAGTTAAATTACTATTTATAAAATATAATTTGCCACTTTTAAAATTTGATTATTAAAACAAAACTATATAATATATCGATTCTATAATAGATCTTTTCTATGTTTCGAGTTATTAGTACTGTACCGTATTAATGTAATTATTAATAAAAATGATTAAATAAAATAATATGTTTTAATGACTTTCCTAAACATTTGCATTCGCATTTCAAACATTCGCATTCGCGAATATCGAAAATATAATATTCGTAACATCTCTAGTATATACATATACATATATCTATATCTACGAGTATATCTATATATAATATATATATATATAATGAAATGTAATTCTTAGGCTACCCCCCATTCCAAAAAATATCCCAAAGAAGTAACAATTTTATGTAACGTTTGTTATATCTTATAAGATTTTTGTTATTGTTATTTAACAAATGTCACAATTTTATGTAACGAAATATGTAACGAAAAATGTAACGAAACAGTATCTTAATTTTATATAATGAAAGTTAAATGTTAGGATAAGATTTTTGTGATTATGTTATTTTTTTTGTATTGATGTCAGTAAGAATTACGTTGTAAATTTTGATAATTTTATACAAAGTATAGAAAAGAAAGAAACAGAAATGAAAGCAAGAAGGGTCAAGGGGCACAGCCCTTTGTGAGGCCAAAATAGCCTAGTTATATATATATATATATATATATATATATATATAACTTTTCCTTTTTTTTTTGTGCTTTTCTCATTTGGTCAGTTATTTAAATGCAAAAACAACACAATAAACCCTAGAACGACAATGCTGTGTCGTATATGAGACCTATTTCTTCTTTACTGCACATGCGTCCCATTTCTGATCGGACATGTCTGATTTCTTAGTTACCCTCCTAGCAAGTATTCAACTAGTTGCGGTTAAAGTCATTTCGCGTTTAGTCCGTTGTGTGATGAGTTATTAAACATTTTTGAGAGTGAGTGTCATATATGGCACATTGCCTTGTCGTTAATGTTACAATTTTTGTAGTGTTTTAAAAAATTAGTTCACGATTTTTAACTGATGAGGAAATGGAGAATGAACTCCTCAAACAATCAGAGGAGGGAATTGAAGTTGACGACAGTACTATAAATGACTCGGAAAGCGAAACGGAAGACAATATTTTACCAGACGATGGATGTGAAGAAGAAGATGAGTTTTTCCTGAAAACGATGACGACGTAGATGGGGAATAGATTTTGATTGTGATGAAAGAAATTACGTTTTTGGTCGGGATATGGAGACAATTTGGACCGGATACTGCGTGTCTAGTCCATATTCTAGAATTTCAAATAAAAATATGGTTATTCATCTTCCTGGGCCAAAAGGGAAAGCGCAGAATATGTTCACAGCTGTTTTATTAGAGTTTTTAGTTTGTTTATTTCCGATAATATGATTCAGCTTATTGTTGTTTATACAAATGAAGAGATTGAAAGACTCGCACCGAAGTATAATACAAAACAATGGTACGTATCACAAACTGATGTTGTATAAATGAAGACATTTTTTGCAAGTGAATAATAACAACATGTAACCCGTTTCATATGTTAGCTATAAGCGAATTCATTACATTCGTACTTTATTATTTTATATTATCTATTATTCATTTTTTTTTTTTTTTTTTCTATAGATAGTAATGAATGCTCTAGTTGAAACCGATTGAATTTTCAGCTTTGACATTGTACATATTTTATGTGGTGCAAAATTTACAGTGAAAAACTGAAAAAGTTTCTATATTATTTTTGTACAGTTGACATAAAATTCGTACCTTTTTTTAAAACTAGCATAATGGTTGTAACTAGTGCATTTACATTGCATAATCATTATATTGTAAAAAAATGAGTTCTATATATATTTTATTTTACCTAGTCTAATTTTATCATTCTGCGTCAGGTATATTTTTTGTAAACCAAGAAAAAAAAGTTTGTATATTTTTATCGCTAATAATGTTGTTTTAATTAAGGTATTTTTGTTAAAAAAAATATTTTTCAGCGCAAATTTTTGTGCTTTATTAATTTTCGTCGTGTTACTACGATTATTTTTAGCATAAAAAACACAAATTTGAAGAATAAAAAAGAGTCACACATTGAAAAAAAAGGCGAAAAATTCCAGTAGGTGTCATATATGACACAGCCCTGTCGTTTACGTTACAGAAAGAAGCCTTGTCATTCCAGGGTAAATAATCTATTCAAATTAACCTAAGTCAAGTAGGCAGAGAGCCGCTGAAAAACAGTGTCAAGTTTGAATGTTGTAGGGAAATTAATGTAACGGCATACGCCGTGAAGACAGCTTTCTTCTCATTATCCTTGTTAGATATAAATGTTAACCCTGAAAAGGCTATTTCATTTATAGAATACAAATATTTAATTCTAAACTTCGATTTAGTAGTTGGCGGTGTAGTCAAAGGCAGGGTCCTGGGGACCTAGATTCTCTTTCAATTAAATAAAAGATGCGTTTTTGAATGACGGAAATCTTATAACGGTAAACACGCTATTATTATAAGAGAAATCCTACACAGTCGACAAATGTCCTTGACTATTTTTTGTCCTACATTAAGACCAGTTACGTTACAGTTCATCTTGTCCTAACTCCTGTACATTATATAACCAAGACCGATGTCGTGATGTCTGTCTTTTCACAGAATTCCTTTCAACTTTTCAGTATAAGTTGGCGCGAGTGGTCCTTTTTATATATATATATATTTTATTTCAACTGCGCGCCAAGTGTTCAAAGTAGAGCGATAAGAAGCTATGCAATACATAAATTCATGGAACGCTTCCCAGTGGTCGTCATTCCTTGTTGATACAGATATTTAATTAATTATGTTCGACCTTTTCAGTCTTCCGAATCGGATGCCATCCTCAACGAGAATGTGTAACATCTGATTACTGTGATTCCGTAACCGTTCTACATATCGTAGTTTGACTGCTTCAGTCTGTTCTTTAACTGTTGCTATTTGTAAATCTTTATGTATCTCGTCGTTGCGTACATACCATGGCGCACCGGCTATCGATCGTAGGACCTTTGATTAGGCTTGTTGGATGATCGCTACATTCGATTTACTTGCGGTAACCCAAAGAGAAATTCCATATGACCATATCGATTTTAAGATAGCTTCGTATAGTAATACTTTAGTTTCCAGCGATAGTATTGACTTTTTACCAAGTAACGTAATACAAATTGCGAAATTTAAGATTTATTTGTTTCCGCTTAGCATCTACATGATTTTCCCACGTAAGTCTTTGACCCAGATGTAAGCCGAGATATTTTACACTATTCAAAGTTGGAATTGTGTTTCCATTTAATGTTATTATCCCGGACTGCCGTCCGTTTTCTTCAAAGTAAATATAACCTATGTACATTTGGATTTGTTAACTTTAATTTTCAAAGATTTATACCATTTTTCCAAAACGTTTAAGTAAGATTGTTGCTGCTGATGTGACATCACAGTGCCAGATAGTATCGCTTATCGCTGTGCTGTCTGCAAACGTAGCTGTTTTTGTGTTGGTGTTATCGGGAAAATCATATGTATATATTCGGTATAGCACAGGATCAAGCCTGGAACCCTTTTTTTTGGGGCGGGGGGCGTCAGCGGCACTGATTTAACAACAGGAAAAGCTAAGCTAAAAAACTAAATAGTTAGTCGGTCCGAAATGGACGCAACAAAAGACAACAGTGTAGGCACTACAGAAGATGAAGGAAAAAAGAGGATAAAGGAAGCGTTATAGGGAGTAGGGAGACCTAATGACAAGAGTTGGCTGAATAAAAGGGAGCGTTTATTACGAAGAGCAGGACTCTCGAAGAAAACGTGATCAGCATCACATGTACAAGAAGGATCACAATCGTGAAGAGAACAATAACAGAGCAAATCGAAAGCGAGAGGAGGGGAGGAGAGAATGATTGATCCGGAGACGAATTAGGAAGACAATAGAAGAGCGACGACCGAAAGGAATAGAATGGAACCAAGACAAGGAACGAGGAATCGGCTGAATAAAACGGTAATGCGAATGACGATTAGAAAATAGGGAGGGATAAATATCCCACTAAAGTCTAGCGTGATTGGAGGCGGATAAGGAAAGGATATCTGAAGAAGGAAAATAGTTGAGGAGTGAATCAAGGCGACCAGCAGGACAAGCCAAAGAATCAGCTGCGTCATTGTCGTCAATTCCAGAATAACTGGAGATCCATAAAAAATTAATAAGAATAAAGCGTGATGACTGCAGGGTGGACGTAAGAGAACGAATTAAGAGAATAAGGAACCCTTGAATTGATAGTATGAGTACTCGAGTATAATTCATTGAAATTCACTCAAAAAAATCTTTCTTCGAGGTGAAACTTGATTAACCAGTAGTAGCACCGGTACATGGTACAGTTATTGTTTTATTTTAAATAATAACCCGTTGTGCCATACTTTATCAAATGTTTTTTCTTTGTCTAAAAAAACTGTCGAGCAAATTTTTATATCCTTGAAACTTTGATGTATCACATTAACAGCTCGGTGCATTTGTTTTATATGGTGCACTATGTTGCTCCCTCAAAAACCAAACTGATAATCCGGTAATGCTTTATTTTGAATTAGTAAAGGTTTTATTCTTTTCGAATAGTTTCGAGAACGTTGGAAGTAAACTTATCGGTGTCTATACGAAGTTACATCTTCAGTAGGTTTCCCTGATTTCTGTATTAGTATTATAGTGGCGAATTTCCATTGCACTGGAAAATATCCAGTTCTGAGAATTGCGTTGTGTATAAACACGTTAGCAATAGTATTATGGCTTTTTTGGTAATTTCTTGATTAGTTTTGATGTAATTAAATCGTATCCAGGAACATTTTTTGGATTTAAATGTTTTTGTATATAATTATTTACTTCCATGCGAGTATCGGAAAAGGGGCATTTGATGCGGAGTCTGTAAGTAATCTTCTACTTCTACATCTTTAGAGTCTCATCTGGGTTAGTTTCACGAGGACGAAAAATATCAGAAGCCTTTTCTTCGTCTCTTCTTATCCGTTGATTGTTTTTCTTCATGGGGGTACGTTATAGTTGAGTATTTCTTTTTACGGTTGTAACAGCTTTCCATAAATAATAATCTCAGTAGCTTCAGTTGGTGTTAAGACGGGAACATAATCTTTAAAAGCGATATTTTTCACTTTCTATTTTATCTATAGGATACACAGCCGTCTTTTTTCTTGGATCATATCCTTCATAATTTTTGGATAATTTCGCAATTGAGGACTAATCTGTTTTTCCCTCAGTGCCGCTCGGTGCGTGGCTTCTTGATTACATTTGGTGAGATTCTCTACACAAATTCTATATCTTCCACGGTTTTCGGGGGAATATTCAAATTTATTTTATTTTCAACTAGTTGTTGAAAAACATCCCAGCCAGAATTAACCATTATTCAGGATTAGTTTTTTTCCTGAATACACGACTGCACTACTGATATTCAGAATTACAGGGGAATGAATGAACTGAGCTACCATCCATTGATGTTTCGACAGACATTTGATTGGTACTGACTCCATTGCAAATAAAGAAGTCTAATAAATAAATCGGGTATTTTCCCCGTGTCCGTTGGCCAGTATGTTGGTTCTCCACCAGATAGATTGTTATAACGTTTTCTTGCAATGCAATTATATAACTGGCTACCACATGAGGTTGTTAATCGTGAGCCCCACGAGGTATGGTTTGCATTGAAATCACCGCCAGCATTAAATTTATTACCGAGTGTTGTAAAATATTCTTTAAACTGCTCTTGTTTTATAATGTGTTTCGAGGGACAGTACACTAAAGAAATCGTAATTGAACCTAAAGATATATCTATTTTAATAGTACAAGTCTGTAATTAGTTTTTTCTAAATTTATTCATAACATGATGTTTCATTGATGTTCTTATATAACGCGATATCTGCTCCTCCGTGTGCTCTATCATCAGGGTGGTTTGTATGGTAAATAGTATAATGAGGTATTTTAATGAAACTTCTACTAGTGAAATTCCGAAACCAATAATGTATCTATTTTATTGCTCGCTAGCAATAATTCAATTTCGGGACAGTATTGAATGTTCCATGCTGTAATGCGCAAGAACTGATTCATTTGGAGAGTAGTTTATTTAATACTGTAGACAGCATGTTAATTATCATACCTGTTTTGTTCGATTAATTGATTAAACTTTGAATTCGGAAAATAATTCAGTAAGCTGATTATTCGTGTTATCATTATTATTATTATTATTTAGTTTTGTTTCAGAGTTCACTTCTTTTGTAGTTTTATTTCGGAGTACTGCTGAATAATTTATATTTATTACCCGTTGCGGTTTTTGCAAAGTGTTTATTTGACAGCGGTGTGTATCTATTTTAATAGTACAGGCCTATAAATAGTTTTTCCTAAATTTATTCAGAGTATAATGTTTCATCGATGTTCTTATAACGCGTTAGCTGCTCCTCCGTGTGCTCTATCATCAGGGTGGTTTGCATGGTAAATAGTATAATGAGGTATTTTAACGAAACTTCTACTAGTGAAATTCCGAAACCAATAATGTATCTATGTTGTTGCTTGTTAGCAATAATTCAATTTCGAGACAGTATTGTGCAATACCATTAATGTTCCATGTTGCAATGCGCTAATTCTACATCATGCGGTAATACAGGCGGAAAACAAATCACCGATAAGTCCTTTGCTTCATCCTCTATTCAACATGTTGTAAACAATTCATCTTCACACACGAAACACTGCAAAATGACACAGAAATGCTAGTTGATAATTCCATCGCATCGTTAATAAAATATCCGATCAAATCTTGGCAAGTTGTACCCATAAGAAAAAGAAAACGACTTCACACGACAGTACAGTCTCCAGAAATTAAAACTAACGATACGAACAAGCTCTGGCTTCTTATCACTATTTCTAATTCTGATACTATAAATGACAAAAATAATCGTGATACCACTCCTAAACCTCCTCCCATTTACATTGAAGGAGTAGTCAGCTTTAATAATATGATGCAGACATAACAACTGTAATCTTCAAAGAGGAGTTCGAAACAAAATCATCAGCTAATAATAAAGTTAAAATAATGACCAAAACTATAGATGCATATAGAGCACTATGTAAACATTTCTGTATTTCAAAGCAATTATCCGTTCACAGCTAGATTATTGTTCCTTCTTGTACGGCAGTGCTTCCTACACAACTCTTTCCAAACTGGATCGTGTGCAGAACCTTTGTCTCCGTCGCTGCCTTGGAGCTTTGAAGGCGTCTCCCGCTGCTGCAGTTCTTTCAGAAACCAATATGGTTCCCCTCTATATATTCGTCGGTCTTATCTTGGATATCGCTTCTTTATTTCTTCGTCCAATCTCATTAACTCTTATATTTCCATACTACACAACTGGCGCTTCTCTCCTAAGAAAATCCCTATTCTTTCTCATATATCCAAACGACTTAACCAATTCGCTCCTTACGTTTTCTCTTATAACAAACTCTCTTACTTCACGCTTAATTATTCCAATTTCTTCTATACGCCTAAGATGTACTCTCTTTCCGCCTTTCACAAGAACCTGCCGGCTTATGTAGTCCGACAGGAATATAATCGTGTCATGCAATCCTTACTTCCTTTCCGCACTGTTATCTTTACTGATGGTTCCAAAACAACGGACGGTACGGGAGCTGCCTTTTTGGTCCCATCACTCAACTATTTTAAAACTTATAAACTGCTTTCCTTCTGCTCCATATTTACCCGCCGAGTCCTCTGCAATCCTTCGTGCTATCCAATACATTTCTTCCAACAACGGCTCCAATAAATTTCTGATAGTTTCGGATTCTAAAGGTGTTCTACTGTCCATCGCCTCTCCTCTTCCTCGTCATTCCTGAGATTTCATAATTCTCTTGATTCGTTCTCCTATCACTAGATTGTATAGCGTTCATTCCATTCAAATTGATTTCTTATGGTCCCCCAGTCATGTTGGCATTGAGGACAATTTCATTAGCTCGATCTGCCGTTCAGACTGGTCAATTTCTATCCAAATTTTCTTCTCGCAATCTTAACGTTCTTTCCAGGAAATGCCATCGTAGGCGATGGTACGATATCTATCATCTTTTATTCTCGAATCCTGAATGTTTCTATCTTAGTATCCAGACCCATCCTCCTCCGTACCCTTGGTACTATGACTTTTCCCTTATCTCTCGCGCTTTCTTATCTCTTCTATTTGCAGGCTTCGCCTAGATCATAGTCGACTTCCGGTATCCTCTTTTCGCTTATCTATGTCCTTTTTTCCTTTTTGTTCCTTCCATCCGAATGACTCTGATCTATTCTGCGACACAAATTGCATCTTATTTGAATGCGCGTCTGTATCTATGGAACGCTCTCACTTCTACAGTCAACTCCTGAAACTCGGTTTGCCTACTCCATACAGTGCTTCTTTTATTATTTCACTTCCAGCCCCGGCAATCGTTCCTATTATAGCGTCCTTCGTTGCTTCTATCTCCAGTAATATTCAATTCTAATTCGTTGCTCCCTTTTTCTCACTAACATTACCTAATGCTGGATAATGCCCTCGACTGGTGATCCCAAAAAAAAAAAAATGCTGAATATAAAGTTATAAGCTCGGTTATAGTTTTCCTGTAAATCGGTGGTCCTTTATGCGTATATTTGGGATACTTTTTGGTTTCCTCAACTTTTTTATTCGGGCTATTACTTATGCGAATCTTCTTTTTTTCGTCTTTTTTTTTTTGGCCTAAAAGGAAGTATTTAAATAACTTTTTAACCTTAATTTTTTGATTTTATGAAAGACCTTTTCTAGGTTTCGTTTTATATTTTGAATTTCACTTTTAATGGGTTATCCTGTGATGAGTTATGAATTTCTTAAGGGTAATTTTTGAGGTCATTTTAAATTTCATATTTTTTGTTTGACGGTTTTTTCGGTTTTTTTCCACCCAGTGTAATTAGTTAGCTTGAAAAGTTATAAATTGTCATAGATAGAATTTTAATTTTGATTAATGATCCAATTTTTAAGTTTACAAGTCAAACTGTTCGCGAGTTATTGATTTTTATTTGATATTTTCATCGTTTCGGAACCATCATCTTATCAGATTCTGTACGTTATACGTGTACGGAATCCTAAAAATGATACTTTCAATGATAATTGTGAGAATTATACAATATTATTAACTAAATTTTATAACTGCTAAATCTGTACTCATCGGTACTCCTATTGGGGAACCCCACCTCTGACCGATACAGTTACCAATAAACATGGACATTCCGCATAATAAAAACCTACATGCAGAAATGTTAAGATACGTAATATTTCCTTCAGCGATAGGCTTATAAACGGTACTATTTCAATTTTCTTTATTCGAATCTATCACCCACTCATTTGTGATGGGCATCCTCAGCGAAGTCTAACGTTTTAATTTAACGCATATTGGAATCTACGCAACCGAATTATCATAAAACCATATTTGGACAGTTCAGCACAAAATCTAATGAATAATGATGTAAATTGACGAAGAATAAATATACTCTTAAAACTGGCGTCACATTTTTAATTTTGGAAAAAATGTTATCCTATTTTTTTTTTCTTCAGTCATCGATATATGCTTTGAGCACCCACACACAATGTTTGGTTGTTGCTCTTTTGCTTGTATATATAAAGCTCAAAGTTGCAAACTTTTGAATTTTTATTGATATTGAGTTGCGGATACAGTCTATTTTCATGCATGAAATGCTGTATATTGTGTACTTTTCGGAGCAGGAAAGAAAAAATTTGTAAATACTAATGCCAAAAAAAAAAATCACGTCATTCACACGTTGTTATACACGGTGCGGCAGCATGACTTCCTCTTTTAAAATGCGCCACTTTTTTTCTACTAAATTTTGTTAAACAAAGATAATAATAACAGAAAATCAAATAACATACTCTAGATCCCTCATTGGGACAATGTGTATGCTTCTTCCGTTGCAGTTTTATTTCGATTTTCTGTTATTATTTCTTTAAAAAATTTAGTAGAAAAAAAGTGGCGCATTTTAAAAAAGGAAGTTATGCTGCCGCAACCTGTATATAAAAAGAGGAATTAAGAACTCAAACAATTACAATTAGGTAATATTTTTTATTTTTACATTATTTTGACATTATATAAATAAAATTAATTAAAGAATAAAACAAATTTTACTATGCATAAATACGTGTATATTATATATATGTATATGTATGTATATATGTATATGTATATGTATGTATATATATGTATATGTATATATATATTACACTAGAACGAATAGTGATGAACTATTAACAAAAATTATCTACTGTGAATTTGTAGGTAACATCTATCAATGAAAACAAACAGTAGGTAGTTTTTGGCGTATTACTCTTTCAAAAATTCATTGTCCGACTAAATTTGTTGATAATAAGCATATCGGCCAGTGACGGTCTCGAAAATGATATAACTAACGTTATGTAATTGGCGGACGTGTGACGCGATCAGTGTTACTTTTCTGATTTAATTAAATTATAGCGAGTAATGACAAGCTAATAAATTGTTGTCACATTACACGCCACTTTAAATAAATAACACATTTTTCTAGAGTATTGCAGACTACTACATTATCTATGGTTTCTTTGTTTCTTTCCCGATAGCAGTAATAACACACATCAGAGTGAGATCTCTTCTCTAGTACTACTTCTATGTGAAAATTAAGAATTGCGATAATACACACATCAATTAGATAGAATTTCGAAATAGTTAAAAATTTAGAACAGCGAAAAATAAAACAAAATAAAAAAACTAATTTAATTATTTCAAAAAATAACGATTTTTTTAAAAAAAAAAAAAGAATAAAACTGGGTTTGTCAACCAAAAGGACCTTCACCCAGAAACAAAAAGTTATATAATAAGTCAATCAGATATCGTTAATAGGAAGGTAAACATGGGAGGGGTAATAAGTGTAGAAGGAAGAGACAGGATATAATGGGCACAAAAAAGAGCAGGAAGCCCAAGCGTAAGCAAGCGAGAGTACAGAGTCGAACGCTCTGCCGAAAGAGCGGGGCACTTTCTATAGATGTAAAATTTTTTGTTAACTAATATCGAATTATCTTTTTTAAAGTTTTTGTTAGACTGCGAACCTTGTCAGTAACTAGATTATTACAACCCAAGAATCAACTTTAAAGTTAATGATAAACTACTTGTTTAAAAATATTCTCGACTTCTTTAAAAATTGAATATTTTTGAAAGTAATCAATTATCATTATTACTTCATCGAACGAAAACACACCACATAGATATAGTGAAAATTAATTACTAAAAATTAATAAAATAATAAAACGACCATAAAAAAAATCCCTAGTGTGGTTTACGTAAGTACCGTGAATCTCGAATCCTATTTGATTAGGAAAAAAAACATATTTATTCTTAATTTAATTGACATTTGATAACACGACTTTCTATGTTCCCGGTTGCAATCGACACATACGGTACATATTGTTCTTCAGTTTCATATTTTTATACACTGCACATCGACTATACTGCATAATAAGAATTATAATAGGTGAAAGTTATTATTTTCGAATAGTTTTACCGCAAAATGTTGGCAAAATAAAAATCCAATTTCCATTTAAAACCACATTAAAATAATAATAACAATAATAATAATAATAATAATAATACTATAATCAGATTAATCTGTTTCAAGCAACGGAAATCATCGCTGTTACACAATACACGTATCAGAATAATTTCAAATCGGAAACGTTCGCCGCAAGTTTTTCTAAACGCTTCTCATATGAAAATGCAAAGTATAGAGATTAGTTGTATTTCGGCACGTACCTCAACCATAGACTAGGTTAGAAGTCTGATGATTCTTCAAGCATGAAGTTAAAATAAATTAAAAGAAATGGACAAAACTAGCACTCTGACGTGATGAATTGTTTCGTGCGATAGAGCCTGATTCCAAAATCGATATAAAATTATTATTTACCGATAATCTTGGCCGTCGTGTAAAAAAACGACGGTATTATAACAGTGGCGGATCCACTGAGGGGAAGGAGATTGGGTACATCCTACCAAAACCTCGATGAAAAAATTTGTAATAACGGAGAAACTTAATTTATACTATAAAAGTTTTGTATAAATGTTACCTATGGATTTGAATTGCAACTAATATTTAATGCTGTTTTCTAGTAAAACTATTAATGTTACGTTTTTATTCTATTTTAAACGCAACTGTCATTATTTACTTTTAATTTTTATTTTGCGATTTCAATTAAAAGTAGTTTAATGAGAAATATATACTTATATTTGTTTTATTTGCTCACGAACAAAAAAATTCGGATCCAAATTACTAACAAAAATAAAAAAAAAGTAAAGTCTAATAAAAATACCATCGTTCTATTGTTTCTAGTAATTTACTATTCACATTCTAAATCACTAATTTACCTACAATTTTATAATTTCGTTTTATTTTTCACCCCTAAAAATAAAACAAAAGGTAAATAAAAAATTGTAATAATTATGTATTTTTAAAACATTTTTCCATTTCTATAGAGGTCGTCGATATTTGATTTTCTTTATGAAATAAGGCATTTCTCAAATCTACTGCCTACCCTATAAGATATTACGTAATTATACAATTTCCCTATTCAAAATGTCTCTCTCGGTCCGCCCGTGTATTATAATAGCTCAATTTTTTACATAGTACGTAATAATAAAATTCGACTTAAATATTAACGGTATTCGTATTTGTCAGATCTCGTTTTTTTTTTTTTTTTGACTCCTTTTATATCTTGGCCCTATTATTTCAATCAGTTATTTCACATAACATCAACATTCAATTCAAATCAAATCTGTTCCCTTTATTCCCGAGTGAGTTCACAAGTTCCATTAAAAAACAAAACGAATGCAATGCTCTGAAAAATGCGTTTCTCAAAATTTTTTAAGTGTACGTGAATTCATAACGAATTTAACACGATTTTTACGCGCTGTGTTCTTAAAATGTCTCTTTGAACCAATCACTTACTTTTCAGTGGTCGATTATTTTTCGGTGCGAAACTGGTTAGCCCTGGCAAGTAGGAGCGGTTTTTATTCAGACCCTTTTATCAATTACTCGCGATATTTTTCAAACTTCATTAGCTAAACACTATTGTTTCTGTTAGCGAGAAACATGGGTTACCAAAATTATTTCCACATCGTTATAAAATGTCCGTTTAGTGCTATCACTAATTTTAAAAAAAGAACACCGTTTTTGCTTACCAATTAAATTTTTTCGCCATTCATATGTTAACGTGTATATAACATTACAAACACACACGCACACACACACACACACACAATATATATATATATATATATATTAATTACAACGTAATTCTTAGGCTACCCCTATTAGGAAAAATGTCTCAATTTTATGTAACGTTTGTTATATTTTATAAGATTTTTGTGATTATGTTATTATATTCATATGGGCCGACAGTGCCGGATTAACCACGTAGCAAGAGTAGCAATTGCTACGGGCCCCGCGCAGAAAGGGGCCCCGCGTATCCAGACCCACCTCCGCCTGAGCGTAATTGTTTGAGTAAAACTTATTAAATTGTGGTATATTGAATTTACTAAATGTCACTAAAACGTGAAACGTTACACCTTTTGCAACCAGGACAATCCATTACAGATAATCGTAACCGATTATTTCGTTGGCGAAAATGAAACACATAAATTCACAAGGTAAACGCACAAGTTCTACAAAAAGTCGCTCGTATAAATGTACAGAATTTTAGTCGGCCTGATAATTAACTTTGCAAAAAGTCTGACGTGTGCGAGCACTCTTACTCGACACTCAGTGTGGATGCGTAGTAGAATTGAAATAGCTCGATTCAAAATGTTGAAATTGTCTATTTATTTGTAAGTCTTACAGTTCACATTATTTTCATTATAATTTAGCAGTCATATACCAAAAAATTATTTTCTAGTAATAAGTCTATGTAAGTTATAAAAGCATAATGAGAGATTCCCTGAAAGTAAATTTCGCATAACCACTTCGTAATCCCGACATAGTATAAGATCGTTACTAATTTCGTTCACAAATAATTTGCGGTGTGCCCGGTTCAAACTTTTAGAAAGGATTGTGACGTGTTCCATCATGGTATTAAAATAAGCTAAATATTTTTTTGAATTGGGATAAATATTTTTTTTTTTGAAAAGAGCTCTCAATTTCCGAATTTGAGTTTTTATGGCCCAACATATTCAAACTTATGCCCATAAAGGAAAAGGACACACGTCATATTTATCTAAAACAACATGCTAGGAATTTATCAAATTATTTGCGAAATTAAGAGATCCCGGTACTATTCAATGTCATCGGATTCCACTCCAGATATATCGCATGTAGACCAACTGACTCTGATAGTGCGCTATGTTCTACCATTTGGGCCAGTTGAGAGATTTGTTAATTCTTAGACATGGAAGGCCATACTGCTGAAAAACTTGTCCAAAGGTTACTAGATTTCTTAAGTCGGAATGGCATTGATATCAAAGATTGTCGCGGACAAAGCTATGATAATTCCAGCAACATGAGCGGGAAATATAGCGGCCTGAAGCCAAAATGGTCGAGTTTATATATATATATATATATATATATATATACACACACACATATATACCTATATGTACACATATATACGTATATGTACATATATATACGTATATGTACATATATATGCATATATTGGCAAAATATATTTTTTAAATCATTTTATTAGATTATACGTTTCTCTTAAAAATTTTTAATCTATTTCAGTTTTTTTTTTCTTAACAATTAATTTGGGTTGTTTAAATCGTCATAAGTGAAAATTTCAATATTGTCATTAGTGTGATTGGAACCAGTTTCACTTGAGGGAAACTTGCTACTGATACTATTCGCTATTGAGAAAAGGAAGGATGCGATTATTAGAAAAATGAGAGGGTTTGGGAACGTAAATATCGATGAAATATTATAAGATGTAGGAGCATTGAGTTGTAGTAAGTTAGAGTATAGTACGGATTGTTCATTGCATAAAGAGCACTCAAAAAACACATAGTTAACGTCGCATACGTAATTATTCTCCGATGCGCGAAGGGGGCAGAATGAAAATGAAGAAAAAACAAAAAAAAAAGATATATATTGAAGCAAGAGTGGCCAAGGGGCAGAAACCCTCGCGAGGCCAAAGTGGCCGAGTTTACGTAAATACACGTATATACATAACACACATACGCATACATGTAATACATACATGTATGTACCGAAACGTACTGATTATAAGGCAGTGCAAACAAACATAATTTTTTTCTTAACAGCAATTTTTATCAACCTTTTTTTTTATTTATCGTTTTGCATGGAAAATGAACTATTCTCAATTAAGACGACAAAATAATTTTGTACTTATTCGGTCGGCAAAGAAAGAACTAGCAACAAGTTAAGCTAACAACAATTCTCGCTAAAAATTTTTATGTTTTTCCTTTTGTTTTTAATATTTTCTTTAAATGTTTTTAAATAATGAGCAACCAAAGCCGTTTCCACACGAGGGGTGGGACCCCCTCCCATCATTAGAACTGAAATAGTTATACACAAAAATCTGAAAAAATCAAAAATTTAAAATAAATATTGACGATTTTACAGGATGTTCTTACATTAAAAAAAAATAAGAAAAATATGCTCCATATTTTTAGGGAGTTTTTTTTTTTTTTGTGAAAGAAACATCCTGTACCATGTTTAACTGCTGTGGCTATTACAGTACGAAGATGCGCAGTTTGTTTCTGTAGATATCAGCTTATTCCGCTAGTTCTAATAAACTGTGTTACAGATAAGATTGCATTGGGGGAATTCTCAAGAATGTTGGTGACTGTTTTGTTATTAATAGAAAGGGACCGGTGGGGTGAGAGTGCTGGACAGTCGCACAGTATATGGAAAGTTGAAGGAGCAACACCTTGACTACAGAAAGGGTAATTCATAGAAGGTGGAGTTCTTTGTAAAATAAAATTATGCGACATGGCTGTGTGGCCTGTGTGCAAGCGGCCAAGTGCACAGAAATCTCTACGGGAAATGCTTTTTTCTAGCTACCATGGTTCGGTTGAAGGTTTAATTAACCTTGAGAAAGTCTGACACGAGGACCAATGGGCTTTCCATGAGGACGTGAGATTATTGAAGATTATGTCCGATAGGTAAGGTGGAGGAGAGCTATTACTTGGAAAAGGGCAATATATTGCTGCTCGGGCGGATGTATCGACGCATTCATTTCCAGGAATCTTAGCATGGCTGGGCACCCACAGAAAGGATACGGGGCACTGTCTATTAATAAGTCCGTATAATACCTGCTGGGTTCGAATTGCTACAGGATGTTTAATAGGTGGATTAGAGCTTGTCAAGGTAGTTCATTAATATGTTATGCAAAAATTTTTTATTACGAGTATAATCAATAATATATGTAATTTTTCTTAATGTTCATTGGTAATTAATTTATGTAAATTATTAATACATATAAATCAAAATGATGGAAATTATTAATAGTATGAATATTAGTGAAAAATGTATTGTTATTTATAAAATAGATACGCGAAGAAAATCTCCCGGCCCCCCTTTCAAAATTCTGGATATTGCCCTGAAAGCGACTATGCAGGAAGTCCATTCTATAAACGATTATTGTTCTCATAAATTGGAACGCCTTACTATTTTATTTTCACATATTATTTTATTATTTCTATTTTATGGCAAGACATTAACTCTTTCCCTATTAAAGAGTATGGAACTCAATTTATATATATATCCAGAGATACATTTTGGCGAGAGAAATTATATAATTACGTAATCTAGACACGCGGCAGCGTGTCAAGCCAAGTTCAAGCTGAGAAAAAGAAACTGGCGACGACGCAGCAGCCGTGTGTATATTTACACGAACCATTTGATGTTAACCCTTTTTTCGGAAACAGTCGCCTTTTAAGACTTTTAATCAATATCCAGTATTTAATTTTATTTCGTTAATAAACAATTTATTAATTGACCGGTGGTACACATTGTGTTAAATATCGTTCGAAAACATTTCGGTCCTTCGGAACATTAAACGAATAGTGGTGGTAGTTTTAGAGTTAGGGGATAGACGGACTCGATAACTTGACTTTCAGAAAGTGCTCACTTTATAAGCCTATTTTGAAGAATAAGCGATTTGAATTTGAATTTGAATGAATAATAATAATAATTTCTTTACAAAAAAAATTAATGATATCCTATCAAAAACATAAATGTAAAAATGGAAGCCAAGTGTTCAATATTAAGAATATGCGTGGTCATCGACTTCGCCGACAAAAGAATTGAGATCTAAATGGGTGCCAAGTTCTGCAGATAATCCTGAAATTTATTTATAAGAATACATACAACTTTCTAAAATAAACTTTTAAAAACACAATTTCTTGTTTTTTTTCATAGACAACAATGTTTGATATTTAAAAATATATAATATCTTAAATTTGAACGGTGTCGACTTATTTACACAAAGCAGATAATTTAGGATAAATTCTAACGATTTGAATTGACTAGTTTTTACCAGTAAACCAAATTTTTATAAGAGTAAGATATGTTGACATAACAATATAAAAACAACTTGGACAGTTTCCCTTTCACTATGATTTTGTGCAGACATTCGTGGATTATGCTGAAGCATTTGTGGCCATGATTGTTTGTTATAATTGTTATATATGATGATTGTGATTCCTATTCCAATTATTTTCTGATCAGTCAAGTACAGGTACTCTATGTACCTCAGTCCGGTTAATTTCTCTTTGCTAAAGATTTTATTCAGCCATACGTGGGTAATGTTGAACATTTACGGCCATGGTTGTCTGTAACCTTTTTCTTAATTGATTATTATGTATCTTTCATTAGTTGGAATAATTCCTATATCAACTGGTTAGTGGCCAAATGGCTTGATAATTAACTGAAGCCGGGTCAAAAAAAAAAACAAAAAAAAAAAAACTGTGTATAACATAAAGAAGATAAGTTAATTAGCCAAATATAAGATAACTTGTATGTGAAAACTAGCCAAGTCAAATCGTGAGCTTTTATCCTAAGTTAACCCGCTTTGTGTAAATAATTTGACTGTTCAAATTTAAGAAGTTATATTTTTAAATAGCAAACATTGTATTGTAGCAGAAAAAAGACGAGAAAACGTTTTTTTAAAATTTATTTTAGAAAGTATGTTCTTATAAATAAATTTTTCAGGATTATCTGCAGAACTTGACACCCGTTTAGATCTCAAATCTTTCGTCAGCGAAGTCGATGATCACGCATATTCTTAATATTGAACACTTGGCTGCCATTTTTACATTTATGTTTTTGATAAAAGGTTTTTGATTGGTATCTGTAGATTTCAGAAATACCCCCCTTGTTTCATAAAGAAAATCAAATAGCGACCTTTTCAGAAATTTAACAATGTTTTAAAAATATATAATTATTACAATTTAATTTAAATTTTATTTTATTTTTAGGTGAAAAATAAGAAAATTATAAAATTGCAGCTGAAATGGTAGTTTAGAATTTCAATAGTAAATTACTAGAAAGAGAATAGAAAGATAGTACAATATTTTTATTCGACTTTACTTCTTTTTTATTTTTGTTAGTAATTTGGATCGTTCGTGAGCAAGTAAAAAAAAATTGTATTTCTCATTGAACTATTTTCATTTACATTACAAAATTAAAATTAAAAATAAACAAAAAAAAAAAAACAAAAGATCGATAACGGTTGCGTTTAAAATAGAATAAAAACGTAACATTAATAGTTTTACTAGAATACAACATTAAATATTAGTTTTAATTAAATCCATAGGTAACATTTATACAAATCGTATAGTATATATGTATGAAGAATATATTTTTTCATCGAGGTTTGGTTCTTTTCGGGGGGAGGGAGGTGCCCTCTGCTCCCCTCCGTGGATCCGCCACTGACATATATATATATATCAGTACTTTTTTCTTAAATGTTACATTTTCACCTACAATATATTTCCTTTACTAACATTTTTTGATTGTTTTTCTTCAATAAGAGATCAATTTCGTTTTATTTTTCGTAACCTGTAATTTTCGGCCAAGCGACCTGGTTTTTGAAGAAATGTTTTTTTAAATTATCTCGAAATATTCGCGGATCGTTATGAACTTCGCTATACACATTTCGGCATGTATTAATCGATGAAGTTTTGTACTTTGTAACATTTTCATAATGCACTATTCATTTTTATTCATTTATTACTTGAAAAACGCAAAAGGTGAAAAAAAATTCGAACTGCAAATTATATTCTTAAATTTTGTATAGACATAAATCTCTTGTATTTACACATATTTCTCTATCTGCACTTACGATATATATACATATATATATATATATATATATATATATATATATATGTAGTAATATTTTCGTTATTATTATTTTTATGTCAACCGGTGCCGCTTCTATACATGTACCCCGAATTTGTTTTAAAAAGTAACGGTAACTCGACGCCGATTCTACAAAAGCTCTGAACGACGAGATTTTTATAGCGGTGAAACGAAGCGAATCCAGTTTGTTCGGCTGAAAGAATTATTAGATTAATAACTAATTTTCACAGTCGGCTATATCCGCAAAAAACCGCAAAAACTAAGGAAATTTCCGAACAGCCAGAGATGAGTCGACGATTTCTATCGACGGATGTACCATTTCTCCAGAAGACTGGGAACACAATGGAAAACTGGCAAATAACCGTGTCCGGCGTGTACAGGACAAAATCCAGAAAGAACAGAGAGCGGCGCTAAAACTGAGGTGGAAAACAAGAGATTCAATAGGAAGTCTATAGCAGGGTGGTGCTAGTAGCACTTTCTTCACGGTAGTCGCGGTAGTTGGCCGTTCTTGTAGTATCTCTTGACTAACGAGATCAAATCCGTTCCCTGAAATGATGGTCATACAGATCGCGAGAAGACTAAAGCAAATGTTGCGCACCTTCCAACCTATACAAACGCGGTATTGTGCGCGTTCGTCGTCTAGAACCTAATCTCTCCGAGCACGCGATAAACGCGCGTCCAACTATTAAAAAACATGCTTGTTTACCTGTGCGCGCGCACTATTTTGTTTCGAATTATTAATTGAACACTGTAATGATTGCTTTCCATACCAACTATGTTAATAGTAAGTATCGTGAACAATTTTTATAGCTAAATAATATTAACGGATAAAATTAAAATTAATATTACGTCGAGATTCTGCTTACGATTTTGATACTATGTTACGAGTTTTTTTTATTTGGCTGCAGTAAAAATTTTTACACCGAACTACGAAGTAAAATGGTTGTAAAATAAATCCGGGCGATTTTTTTCTTTTTTCTATCGTATTGAATCGTTTTTCAAAAACAAGTCAACATTGTAGACTCAGACCAATGCTCAGTAAGTCCCCAGCTCTGCCACTTTTTCCGTAATGTCATTTAATGACGAGTATGTCGACCAATTTCAATCGTAAAATATGAAAAAAATCCCTATCTTAGCATATTTACGGAACGTGTATAATAAGAGCAAACTGATATACAAAGTAAACGTGTAAAATCATTTATATGAATTATTTTTTATGTCGGAATTATATTAAAAATGCTATCGTCATCCTCTTTTTGATACCACTTTTAAGAACCTTAACGGGAGAACTCTCAAAACCCCTTTTCTTACGACACACGGTTAATATAAATTATGTCCTCTATGCCAAGTTAGGAATATGATTAAATTCCGCTGTAGCACCTCACAAATGTAAAATTACAAAACAAACTGAATGAGATTTTTTTTTTTTTTTTTTTTTTTAAATAACTTGCGGGTCCCCAAGGCAATTGCCCGTCTATGGGTTCCCAACATAATTATATCGTTTATTCATTATATACATCTTAAGTCTAATACATCATATTCGTCTTATATATAATTACTTAATTCAACTTAACTTCTATTTTTACCATTCTATGTCTAATTTTAATTCACAACATTTATACCCATCGCACATCGTATCACAATATTTTCACATAATAAGTAATGCAGCTAGAACTGAGCACCAAACATTAGTTTTTTTTTTCTTTCATTACATCATTTATAATTATTTACTATTTCAATCAATTACCCGTCTTATCGCTGTTCCTATGACTATCCATTTCTCACATTCTTTGCACCACGCAATCAACCATATTTCTATTTTGTCTTTCCATATATCCAAATTACATTCGTCTCTTAATTCCTTTTTGGTTAGTTACCTAGTAAATGACACTCATAACTTCCTCGTCAACATTATCAATTTTATTATTAATCCCTTTAGGTCTTATAAAACACAAATTGTCATAGTTCCTAGTCCCATATTTCCCTTGTCGGTAATCTTTTTTTTTCTGTTTTATACCTCTTAAAAGCTTACTGTAATTAAAAAACATTTTTGGCGACATTTCTTTATTATTGTCCCACCAAGTAGAATTCGTTACAAGATTCGCACTTCTCCAATTCGGTAACAAAATTTTTAAACATCTTTTCTGTAGCCTACTAATTTTCCTTAATTCCGTTTTTTTTTTGCCTCCCCCCAAATTTCGATTCCGTATCTAATCCTAGTTATATTATTAGTGAGTGTCAAAATACAGTCTCGTAGTTTTGTAATTCATAACTTGTTTCAATTTGTATAACGCCGGCATACTAATTTTCCTAGCAATGTTATCTATATGTGAAATCTCCCAAGTTAACGCCTTATCGCGAATGTTATTCCCAGGTATTTGAAATTATCAGCCGTTTCTAACGGCTCACAACGTAAAAATTCCGATCCATGAAGGCAATCTACCTTGTGCAAAACTATTTCAGGCACGAACTTTCTAAATCTACTCCGGAGCAATTGTAAATAATACAGCCAGTCCTTCGGTGAAATAATTGCACTACTTACGGTATTCCTAGTTCAGAGAAGGAATTAAAAAAATAAATAAATAAATAAATAAAGGGAAAGGAACCTTACAAAATGAAAAAGATCGATATTGTAAAATCGATAATAATTGTTATTATTAATTGTACTAGTTTAGAGTACCTTAATGTAAGTCCAAAGAATATATTTTTAGAACGCTATTAAGGGTGTGAATGTTAAATGTTATAAATTTTATATAAATTTTAAGTTAGGTTAATAAATTAATATTTTATACAATAAATCGTTACAAAACGAATATAAATAGAAATCTTTAAAATCCAGAAAATTATATCTCTACCGATGGATTACGTTCTCGCGTATAAAGTTGGTCAGATATGGTTTTAAATTTACTTTTTTTCTGATACAATGTAAAACGGAAAAAAAAAAAAAAAAAGTCAGCCGTGCAAGACATTTACTTTAAACGCTTTATTTCGGTAACGTGAAAGATAATTCCGATATTATTGGCACTGTAAACTCCTCGTGGCTTATTATATCTATAAAAATATTCATTACAAAGTTGTTGTAGTTTTTTTTTTTGTTTTTTGAGGGTGAAGGCTCGTTAGCCAGGACCTACAAGCAAAAACGAAAATAAAGGAAAGAGCCGTCAGTTTAATTCTAATTCGGTTTATAAACGAATCAATATAACAAGAATGACGGATAGAGTAAGGAGAAAGACGGAATATTAGATGTGCAATTAGAATCTATAAGGAGTTTGAGTTATAGACACGGGAATATTGGATACAACGGCGGACAGAAAAAACATTTAAAGAGGATTTACATATATATATATATATATATTTAGCGCATGATAGATTTCATTCAGGCGGAGGGATTAATTTGGAGAGAAAATAAGGGGAAATGAGAGGAAAATAATAGAGAGAATAGTGTTAACAACACTGACGAATGGTAGAAGTGAGAACAGAATGGTGAAAAGGAATCTCAAGGAACCTAGAAGCAAAAGGAAGACCAGATTGAGCAGATAGAATAATCGATGCGAAAATATGAATTAGCAAGTATACCTGATAGTAGAATCTGAAATGGAATTTTTTTACACAGGAGAGATTGGAATACCTACCTCTTTTTTTTTTTTTTTTTTTTTTTTTAACGGAAAAAGACAAAATGAAACATCATCCCGGCCAAAGAATTACCCATCAAAGTAGTGTCTATGTGGCTAGGAACCCACAGAAAATTAACCCAAGTGGAGTAGCGAAAAGAAAGAAAGTGGATAAAACAGCGTACATGAAAAACAGTAAAATGGGAAGAGTAATTAGGAGGACAGCTTTCAACTGTTCATTGTTTACTTATAATATAGATATAATCTCATTGAAAAACTTTGTAACTGAATTTTTTACGTGTCAGCTCGAGTTCCGAATGAAATGATGTGACTTTTATTTTTTGTCAATCGGCGTTTCGAATCTCGCGATTTTTCCGATAGATTAATGTCTCTCGAGTTAAGAAAAAAGTTGTGTGGCGAAATCCGTTCAACAGCTCAAGGTTAACAAATGAAATATACATGGATGGAATTCTTTTCTTACATATTTTCCATTAATTACCTATACGTACTTAATTATTTAACGTATCCTAATTGTTCTTCGACGAAACATACATATACAGAGGCACGTGCCTAGAATTTTGAAAATTTTCTTTGCATATTTATTTTTAATAAATAACAATACATTTTTCACTAATATTTGTACTATTAATAATTTCCATCATTTTGATTTATATGTATTAATAAGTTACATAAATAAATTACCCCCCCCCCCCGTATATGAACATTAATAAAAATTACACATATGTTATTCATTATATTCGTAATAAAAAATTTTTCCTTAAGATATTAATGAAGTGTACCTAAAAATATGGAGCATATTTGTTTTTTTTTTCTTTTAAAGGTAAGAACACCCTAAAAAATTATCAATATTTATTTTTAATTTTTAATTTTTTTCCGATTTTCGTGTATTTATAATAACTATTTCAGTTCTCATAAAGAGGGTTTACCGGGGCACGGTCTTGCACATATATATATATATATATATATATGATATGTTAATAACATTTTGAATAATATTCCACGTAATATAATTTGTAATTTTTGGCGGGACGATAAATGCGGCCTTTTTTCTTTCTTAATCTAAGCGTATAATACTGCAAATCGGGCAAAATTGATTTGCGATATTCGCTAACTGATTTCCTATTTATTTTCCGTTACTGAGGAAACGATTTTCCGGTGATTAAACAGCAATGCCCGCGCGTTCTGCGAACCGTACTGTTTTGTTTTTTTCCCGATTCCGTCGGTGACCACTTCATAAGAACACCGCTACACGAAGTCAACTCGGTCTAAAGATTATAATTCTTAACGGTTTTTTTTTTTTTTTTTTTTCTTTCGATTTTTTGGTTTATAAAAATCAAAATTTACTTATTCCTTTTTTAAATAAATTCGTGCATTAGCCATGTACTACGATTATTTTTTTTCTTTTTACCGCTTTAGACATTTCCTCTAGTTAGTTTTCTATATATATGCGTGTAAAACTGAAGATTTATCCATCGCTCGGTCTCTCAGTATAGTGGATATTATTCAAAACTACGATAAATCGAGTCTTAATAAACCTTTAACGGTTTATATAAAATCAGTGTGCGTACAGCTGTGACCTATGAATCTCTTTGAATTCTGATACTTCTCGCATAGCTTTTTGTTCAGATACATCTATTTAGTCTTTCACATTTCCGTTTTATACTGGGCACTTTTGATTTTATCAGTGTGTTTTTAAAATATTTAAAAATTTTCACCTTTTCAGTAATTATACTTTCATTGGCTTCATCTAATTGTTTGTAATTTGTAAAACGGGCAAATTCGAACAACTCGCTATTACACAATTAACTAATACTTTGATACGTTCGATAACGTTTCAACTTTATCTTTACCCGGGAATTCTTCTCTCGGAATTGGGGCATGCTTTGATACAGATTCGTATTAAACATGCCTGCACCGTGTTACTAGCTAATTTTAACGTACTGTTTTTATTGTCGAGTAGAGAGAACTATTCGATTTGTTCTCTGCTCAGTTTAGTGCTGTTTCTAAAACACGATCATTTAAATGCCCGAAGTGTTTTATACAATACGCATCTTGTTCAATTCACGTGCATTCATTCATTTTACATTGCGGTATAGAAGGGACGATTGAACATTTGTTGTGGCAATGCCCGAAAAATGAATGAATGGGGGAGGAAAGAATTCACCTGTTGGAGAGATATAACAACACTTTTCCTCTATATCTATAGTACCGAGGCAAAATGTTTTTATATCAGTTCATTAAAAGAAATAATATTAATACATAATTATAATTAAAAGGTAAAATATATTTAGATAAGAAATACTGATCAAAGAGCGGAAGTCGGACCAAAAAAAAAAAAAAAAATAAAACGTTTTTCACTACGCTGCATTCTGTCTTTTTTGATCCGTCAATCCGTCAATACACTGAAATAACTTTACCTCATCTTTTGTTTTATTATACTTATTTCATTATACTTTCCCTCCCACTTTGCCATACAATTTGACACCGTTTCATAGTTTCCTCCATTTGCGTAGTTCCGTTCCGAGTTTCTTTTAATTTTTGTAAATGAATATTTCTTTCGTTTCCCATTCTGTTTCAACACTACTCACTTCATTCCATTTTTTCTTTCATGTTTACTGACTCTCTATTCTCATTGTCAGCCACCAGAGCTTTTTCCGGACTGTATTCGTTTTTTTTTAAAGTATGCCTGTCAGATTCAGCGAAACGACACTCTCATTACTGTTTTACCACATGCACTAACTTTAACGCTTTTAAATTTCCGTGTTTTTGCTCGACGATGATACAGATTTATTAGTTATCTAGCTACTGTCTCATGAACTTGTGGATGCGGACCATTCTACCGCATATCTTTCATTTTTCTCAATCTTCTTAAATCACTTATTCTTCTCATCTCAGTCTTCTCTTTCCTTTTAACAAGATCTTGCTTTTTTGCGTTCCTTTTCTTTCTCTATCTCCTTCATATCGTTCACTTTTCTTTTCCTTCTCACAAATCATCCTCTCTTCCTTAATCCGCTGTTCATCTATATTTTCCGCAAAGTATGAAAAACTTTATCCTCTATTACTTGGCAAATTCCAT
This sequence comes from Icerya purchasi, assembly GCA_039619475.1. Taxonomy (NCBI): domain Eukaryota; kingdom Metazoa; phylum Arthropoda; class Insecta; order Hemiptera; family Monophlebidae; genus Icerya; species Icerya purchasi. The sequence goes on along the minus strand of CM077115.1, from coordinate 76,710,329 downwards.
GTCCAAAATTATTTAGATGCTATATTTACGCTTGTATTGTTATTAATTTCATCGAATCTTTTATTCTAATTTTTCGAATATTTTTGAATTGACCTCCTTCTCTGTGTTCGTTAAACTGAGCTTTGTGAAAATGAATGCGGAACTATATACGTTTCTTGATTTATTTTCTTTATATTGTTTATTCAATTATTTTATAGAATGACAAATTAGGTTATAAGTTTACAATATTATATTTCCTTGTACCGCGCACGGACTGATTGGTTCCTTTCAAAGTCGAATAAGATAAAATAAATAATAATAATTAAAGTTTTAATACAATTTCAATTATATACATTAGAAATTTACCGATCTTTCTGGTCGATCGACTGCCGCTATAAACACACACAATTATTATACGTATGTACAGTCGCAATAAATTAAGAGTGATACAAAATTGTACGTATCACAATGTCTTCGGCGGTAATTAAAGTAACAATCGGAATTTGAATAACGAATTCGCGAGTAATTTAGTCGGGCTTTCCGAATACGCAATTTATTAACTTCGGAATGTCAATAAATTGATCATTTTGCTGGTCGGAGAATTTCTTTTGACTCTGATTAAACAGATACGGAAGGCGCAAAATTTAACTATTTCTGCTTAACTGTCGTTTTGTTTTTTCTTTTTTTTCTTAAATTAACACGCGATCTAATTTTAGTTTTAGTTATTTTTAATTTTAATTTTATTATTTTAATTTATAAATTTAGTCTGCACGGTGACCTATCACACACAACATTATAAATTATTATCCTCCATATCAGTGCAAATTACATTTAAGTCCGTGCATCGCCAACAACAAAACAGCATGCGAATAAAGGAAAGCAACATTTTTTAAGCATTCCGAGTTGTCCATAACAAACATGTTTCCGAAGATGAGAACCAACTGACCGCTCCATATGTCCTTCTATTTTTTGAATCTTTTGTGTTGGGTAAATGTCCTGTGCTGGCGTGCCCATTTAAAAAAAAAACAAAAAAAACAAAAAAAACTGACATACACCGAATGGATGTGAAGTTCTTATACATATACACAGGGCCGTATCTAGATCAAAATTTCGGGAGGGGTTACGAAAATATAGTGTGTGTTATCATGAAATATATTTATTTATAAATGGTACACTAAAGCCTCGTAGTCAATTATTGTATATGCAATATTTTAACAATACAATAAAAACAAATAAAAACAGTCGTTTCCATAGAATTCATAAAAATTTTAATTTTCTTTTCTTTTGTCAAAAATTAGAAAGAAATCAATTTATTCTGAATTTCGGCCCATTTAATTCAAGCAGTTATTATTTCGCAGACATTTCGGGAGGGGATTGAACCCTGAAACCCCCCTTTAGATATGGCCATGCATATGCATATATATATATATATATATGTGTATACTCATACATTGTCGTCGCGATAGCCTAGTTTGCTAGAGCGCTTGACTTCCGATATGGAGGTCACGGGTTCGATCCCGAGCGACGACGAACTTATTAGAAGAATTAAAATTAAAATAATCGCTAATAGTCACGTGGAAGGCAATGGCAAACCACCACGTACAACATTATATGCGCGCTAGGTCAGTATACAGCAGCAGACCCACACGGGACTGCACTTGTATATCGATAAATCAAACGATTACTAATCAGTTCCGAATGTAGTCTTCTTGCGTATGTACACTTGCGTTGCATATAATAATTGCCTAGTCCACTACCTGTATCTGTACAGCAGAGATGTACGAAGAGGTAGTACCCACCAACCATTAGGTTGAGGAGAGAAAGACGAAGAAAACTCGTACATTGGTATCCGGAAAGAAAACATTTGCAACAACGCATTCAGAAAATATTTTGAAGATATTCTAACAAACTTTGAAAATTACGTTGTATCAAAAATGAAGCTGAAAGAACTATGTAACCCATTCGGTATTTCCCCTATCCAATTCTTCATCAATCTTTGCTGATTTGATATTCCCTCTACATACAGTTGACAGAAGACCCCCGTGAACGTTAAAACCGAGTTGATTATCCCCGCGCTTACCTATTCCAAATCCTTTTGGTCGCCCTCTTATTGCTCTTGCCGAATCCATAGCTATCTTGCAGGCAGTACTTTTTATAACCTCGACAAACAACATGTCTAGATTCCTCCTATCCTCGGACTCGAAAAGTTATTGGCTATCTCCTCTCCTTTTCCTACTTATGTTACTGATCCCTTTATTCTCCAAATTCGCTCCTTAATTACTAATTTGTTTGCATCCCGTTCTATCGTAATCGATCTAATATGGATTGCCAGTCATTGCGGCGTTGCTGGCAACAAGTTGGTTGACACTCGTTGACACATTCGGCGGCGATCAGTGGTGTCTATTCATTGCTTAAACTCTCTACCGTTCTTCTTATCGTTCCCATCACGATTTCTGGACCGAATTCTATCCTTCATTCTTTACCAATCCTCGATCTTTTTACCTTTCTATACAGCCCTTTCCTTCCTCTCTCCTCTAATTCAATATTCTCCCCTACTTTAGCCGTTCGATTATTTCCTCTATAGTTCGCATGCGTTTCAGTCATAGGCTACTTCTGGTTTCTCTTTTTCTCTTGTTCAGTCACCTTTATGTCCTTATGGCCCTCCAGAGCTCAATTATATCTACGATGCGAATCACATCTTGTTCGAATGCCCCTTTATTTCCTCCGGACGTGCTACCCTGTATTCTAGTCTTCTGCGTCTTGTCCTCCGGTCCTTATAGTGCCCACGCCATTCTTGCATTCCCCTCTCTCAATATAGTTCCCTCGTTAGCCTTCTTTATCTCCTTAATTTCTAATCTTTTCCTTATATAATGTACAATTCTCTGCATTGGATAAAAAATATCCACCGCTGACGTGCCCAAAAAATTGAAAGAAAAAAAAAAAGAGTTGGGGACAGAGCGCGATACGTAATCTTTATTGTGGTTATCTCAAATAATAATAAAATAACTGAAAACAGTATAATATCCTCACAGATTTACAAATTTACGCCAGACTCTTCGATCGATCAACGCACCACCTTCTGAAAATCTTCTCCATAGATACATTAATATACATATATCTATTTAAAACGCTTTGAAATACAAAACGTTTCAAACGAGATTCGAATATTACTTTTTTTTTAGATGTACGCTTGCATGAATTTAGAAATCAATAGTCTTTTAGTCACAAAAAAAAAAAAAAAAATTAAATTTACGAAACCACAAAGAAAACTGGAATTGAAAATAACATTTGCCAAAAAAAAATAAATAAATAAGAGCGAAAAACTTAGACATATTAAAAAAATCATAGAAAAAGAACCCACGATCTACTGATAAAAAAAATGGATTATAAAGATTTCCAAAGTATGAATGGGGCACCATTGTGTATTGCTGCTCAGTTGACCAGGATGAAAATAATTTGCAGCGGTAGATGATGCCATAATTTCGATGAGCGTTCGGTGTGGTAATTGCAGTAATATGCCAAAAAAGGAAAGAAGAGTTCTCGTAAGCATTTGATTTTATACTTTGCCGATATTCTGCAACTGGTAAATTCCCTTCTGACAGCAGAACGTATTTTTATTAATTTATTAAGAAAAATAAAATAGATATATAAAAATGCAGAAAAGTGAAAAAATAAATAAATTTATTTAAAAATTGGCCAAAAAGCGAAGGTGATTAATAAAAAAAAAAAAAAAAAAAGAAAAACAAAAAACAACTCTATATGTAAAAACACCGGAAAAATAGAAAAAGTAGTCGTGCTTCAATTGTTGTGTTTTTTTTTCCTTACCATGAGCCGTGTATAACTGCATAGGTCATTACGGCATACGGCAATTACCAAAGTTTAAATGACTGGAGCGATTTGGTTTGTTCTAATGTATGCCAAGATTTGAGCGATCATTGTAGGATCATTGGCGAGAATCTTTCGTAAAGAAAAATTTAGGTCATATGACGAGAGCGGGATGTTGCAAATTTAGTACACGTGGAAAGAATATGATGTACTGAGGGATAACCCGGTTGGGAACAGAAAAGGCAGGTTGTGGGAGGCGAAGTCCTGTGGAACACGTAGTCGTGGGATAAGGATATATGCCCAATTCTTAAGCGATTAATTATTATAAAGTCGCGCCGGGACATATTCTCCGGTGGCCACCAAGGCTCCGTTGATGGTTTTATTGAGCTTAAAAAGGTGTTTCGGGAGGCCCAGTGTGACCTCCATTCCTGCTTAGACTTATGTTTTGGAGTAGTCTCTTTATCGATGCTGGTTGGGCGACATCTGGGCTCACCGGACAGTAAGTTGCTGCCCGTGCAGCCACGTCTACCCTTTCATTGCCAGGCACCCCAGTATGACCAGGAACCCATAAGTATGACACCCTGCAATTTTCTTTCATGAGGTCAACCATGATCTGTTGGATTTGGCACACCCGTGGGTCTTTTGGTTGCGAGCTGGGTATAGAATAGAGAGATGCTATTGAATCTGTAATTATGAGGACTTTCTGTGGGCGGGGATTAGCTAGGTATATATGCTGTAAACAATACAAGATATAACTCAGCGTCGAGTATTGTGCACCAATCACCTAGTCGAAATGATTGGACCGAGCCAAACGCTTCGATAGAACACGCTGCCGCCGCCTGGAATGATGCTGTATCCGCCTTTGCGCCATCAGTATACACTGGCATATAGTCAATACACCTATCGATAGTTTGTGTTGTTTTTTTCGAGTGTATCTTGTAAGTTGTTTGTTTGAGCATAGGTAAGCAGGAATATATTTATGTCTACTTCTAGGTGATCCCATGCTGCTGCTAAAAGATTAACTGAAAGTATTACGGGGAATTTTATATTACTTTAGCGTAAGAAAGCAAGGACTCTCGGTAATGAATCATTTGGAAAATACAAGGGAGGAATTGTTGATATAAACGTGTCATCGAAATGAAGATATCTGCTGCAAAAGTCTCAGTGTGTGCGAGATTTTTCCACTTAGCCTTTACGATTTCCCGATCATTCTCCGTGTCATTATATCTCAAATATAATAACGTTGCATTGTTTCTTCAAAATAAAGGTATAATTTTCAAAAACTGAAGAATTCCTATACAATTAAATTTTCTTTTTTTACAGAGTTAGGTTCAAAATTTCGAAAAAAAAAAAAAAATAAATAAATCAAGCAATTTAATTAAAAATGTTTTTCACTCGTAGTCATTCCGGAGAAAAAATGAAAACATGTATAGCACGAATTATATAAAGTATATACGCCCTTTTTTGTTGCTTTTTTTTTTTTATTATATTTTTGGCTTTTATAAATATAAGCGATCTTAAGATATTACATTAGGCCTGTCTGTCCGCTGATGACTTCTTAACCGAATATATGTGACAAAACTCTTCCGTATTTTTCTATTCTTAAGTAAGATCTACGCGCCATTTCGCTCGCATATGATAAAACGAGAGTGTGTTCTATGCGTAAATTACATCGCCGCATTTTAATTATGTTACACCAATGAATTTCCTGGTGCACACAATGGCAACTAACGCGTTATCATTAAAAATAAAATCTAACGTAATTAAAGTTAATAATTGAGAGCGCCGGTGTGGGCCTTGTTTGTGACGGTACACCAGTGTATCACCCTTTGCATAAATAAAAATCGAATATTGCTTTGCAACGGAGAATAATTCGCGATATAAAATCGCACTCTGTTCGCTTTCTGCATTACGAAACAGCTGACAGTTATTTTACATACACGCTGGAAGCTCAGAATGGAACGAAATAAAATAACGAATCTAAGAACAAAACGAAATACATGTGTGTAGTACACGCTTTGTGATAAGAATTTCTGCTGTCGCATTCTCGGTCATCGATGTAATATCGACACACGAGGCATATTCAAATGGGAGGATAGAGAGCATTCTAAACACATTATATACAAAAGCCTTCTCCTCGCAATAATAACAATGAGAATAAGCAAATCCTCACTGCAGGTAATAAAATACATTACATCCATTAATGGAGCGCGATTTTCGAAATAAACGCTTTATTTATTTACCGTAATAGGGCGTATTAACACAGAACGGAGGCTGTTTGCCGGCCCTATTTATATTATATCCTATTTTGCTCGACTTTAATGCGTTTGTCCCGACGAATTTGTTTCGCACAATCTGCAGTAATCGTAATAATATTTCTTTTCACGATCGATTTGAAACGAAATTTTTATCAGAATATTTTCGTATTTCGAATGCTGTTTGAGTACATGGGTACTCAATTGAAATGCATTAAAGTAAAGTGAGTTCCATACCCTTGACTGGGCATCGGGGATTGTGAGGTTCAGTTTTTCATATTGCACAAAGCCCATTGTTATTAATTAAAGTAGAGAAGCTAGTTCCTTTCTACTTGGAATCCGCCTTTACTTTCCCAGATTTCTCTGGTACCCAATTATTTCAGGCTGGGTAGGCTTATTACCAAACTAAAAAAAAATGTATTCACGCAGAATTTGCGCGATTGGACGTGCAAATTGGAATTTTACAAATAATGTAATAGTATGTGAGATACTTGTTTTTTTTTTGTTTTTTTTTTTTTATTCGTTGGGCGTCTTCTACAATTTTTCTTTGTTTCGGATTTTTTCTCTTTTATATTATCTTTTTCTTTCTTAATTTTCAGTACTATCCTAATGCATGCATTTTTATTAGTGAAAGCTTCTGAAATACGTAACGAACCTTTTATTCGCTTACTGAATGTTTCAACACAATCTTAAGTATATACAAACTTATCACACTGAAAAAGTAAAATCGAGAGGTAAAGTAGAGCGCGCTTATATAGGCGCTAAAAACAATGGAATTTACGATGGGTGATGGTCAAAATGAATTCGCGTCTGCGATTAAAACGGCGACGGAAGGAACGGCGATATTTTACCGAGCAAAGCTTCCAGCGGCGCCTTATGTCATTTTTCACAGGAGAAATCTTTTCTCCTAAAATGCACATTCAATTTACTTTTTTAGCTTAAAAAAAAGAAAATTATTTTTAGATAAAAAAAATATTTACACTCGATGAATACAACCACAAACACAGAAACCTACAATTTGGGGAAATCAGTAAAATATACTTAGGAACTTGTTTAATTTCCGAACTAATGTTATACAGAAACAAAACAGGCTAAATGATTAGGATAAATTCCAACTGTAAAAAAAAATTTAATGCACAGCACCACAAAACCGTGTAAAAATTTTTAAAAAGTCTAAATTACGATTAGAGCATGTCATATATAGATATATATGAGTATATGTCGATATATATGTATATATGTAGATATATATGTGTATATGTTGATATATATGTATATATGTAGATATATATGTGTATATGTTGATAAATATGTATATATGTAGATATATATGTAAATATGTAGATATATATATATGTATATATGTAGATATGTATGTATATATGTAGATATATATATGTATATATGTAGATATGTATGTATATATGTAGATATATATGCGTATATGTTGATATATATGTATATATGTAGATATATATGTAGATATATATGTATATATGTAAATATGTAGATATATATATGTATATATGTAGATATGTATGTATATATGTAGATATATATGTGTGTGAATCACACTGCTCTAGATTTTGTGATATCATTGGTAAAAGTTTAGGTGTTATCACATATTTTGAGATATTAGTATTTTGAAAAATAAATAATATGATTCTTAAATTACATTAAGATTTCTTACCCAATTTTGTTGTTTATATTTATTTATAAAGAATTTGTTTCATAAATAGTATATTTAGGGAACAGATTGAAATACAGTATGTATATAGTAAGCATGTTAGCACTGTATATTTCTTTAAGCCTTGAAAAACATTCTATAAATTATTGATGATGAATATGCATTAATTCTCTGTGATCAAAATAGATTGTGAAATGTATACATAGAGAAGTTGTACATGTGTGTTTTGACGAATTTTTAATTATCTGTAATAATGATGTCAATGAGTAAAGTGATGGTTAATGTTGGTAATAATGGAATAAATAAAGAAGCAATTCTTAAAAGTGAACTGGAAAGGATACGCAGCGATATAATGAAAAAATATAGTGCATTACAGACCTGGAAATCTATTACAAATATGTCATCTATCATGCTTGAACCTGTTACAAAACAGTTATTGGATATTCGGGAAACATTACAAATACCTAAAAGGATGAAAAATGATTCTGATGGAATAAGTGATGATACATCAATGGTGAAACGTCACAAACTTTATAATGGCAGCTGGAAACGTGATCATGAGCCTGATATTGAAAATGAAGAAGAATATGAAAATCGCGATAATAAGTCTGGATATAAGGCTATTAACATACATGAAATGGCTCCATTTCAAATAGATGGTGATGAACATGTACCAAATGATCCTGTGTATGGAATACAATATAATGCTAACACTCATGAGTATATGATGGGTTCAACACCAATTTCGTGGAATCGAAAATGTGGTGAAATTTATTTAGAAAAAGGAAGAACACTATCTAAATTTCCTTACACACAAGGACTGATTCATTTACTGATGGAAACAAATGTTGATGAGAATAAATATACAAATAATGATTTAGCTTTATATAAACAAATACTGGAATTTCCCGGAGCGCATGTATGTGTTACTGGTGTATTAAAGGGTACTCCGCTTCCTAAATACAGAAAAATAATACGTCCTCTGTTTCAATCCATCATAAAGAATGTAAAAGTTTATCCGGGTAAAACGAAAAAGAAACGTGCATATAGAACTGTTTGCAAAGTAAATCTTGAATATTCTCATTTCAATTATTCTGACGATCCTAATGAATTGGTTGAACGATTATTGGTACTACACAAATCTAAACAATCGGGAAATAATGGTTTAGACAAGGCCGTGTCCACGGGGGGGGGGTTAGCCGCCCCCCCCCACGAGAACTGAAATAGTTATTATGAATATACAAAAATCTGAAAAAAATCACAAATTTAAAATAAATATTGATGATTTTTTAGGATGTTCTTACCTACCTTTAAAAGAAAAAAGAAAAAATATGCTCCATATTTTTAGGTACTTCATTATTATCTTATGCAAAATTTTTTATTATGTGTGTAATTAATAACATATATGTAATTTTTATTAATGTTCGTATACAGGGTAATTCATTTCTGTAAATCAAAATGATGGAAATTATTAATAGTATGAATATTAGTGAAAAATGTATTGTTATTCATAAAATAAATATGCGAAGAAAATTGTCACCCCCCCCCCCCCCTCCAAAATTCTGGGCACGGGCCTGGGTTTAGATACTGAAATTCGGATGATTGAAGAAAAGTTGGCTGAAGAAGGATATATTCAGTTAAATTAGACGTTTTATGGTGTAAAATATTAATAGCTGATAATGATATATTAGAATTTAACATTGAAGCAATGAAGCAATGATTATTTTTATTGATTATGATGAATGTCATAAAAATTATTGAATAAATTGTAAACAATATTGAATTAAATCTTTTGTTATTATCTATGATCATATCAAATTATAAAACATATGTAGTTAAAAGGATGGATATTCGACACATTCAGACATATAATGTATGAGATAAATGAAAAACTGACGAAGATGATGAAAATTGAGTAAAATTGTGTGAAAGACACTAAAACGCAAGAAAATTCTGAGAAATAGCATCAATTGGTGAAAAAAATAGCGCAAAAAGACCCTAAAACATAAGAACATGTTAAGAAATAATGTAAAACTGATTAAAATTAGTTAGAAATGATGGAAAATGTTGTAATAGTGTTGAAATATAAGAAAATTGTAAAAGAAAAAAAACGTTTACTACATGTCTGTGCAACAGCGAGTAAAGACATGGCAATAGACGACGACGTGTTGATTGTCAAAACGATTATAGGAGTCCCTTGCCCCCTCTAGCTTAAAAGGAGTGATTACAGAGATGTGTAAAGATTTCCTTAGTGTACCGGGGTAAGTCTGTGAATGTGTTGAGAAAACATCCAGTAATCGTCTCGAACCTTATGGATGCTCTTATTAAACGATGATATAATAGACTGATGAAAATATTGAGCGGGCGAGCGAAATACAAAGTCCATGACAATTCATTAAATCAAACGTTCAAAGATGTGAATGGTAAATCCAATAATCAAATGGAGATCGTGATTGTAGACCTACAATAATCAACAAGCCGTAGATGTGTACAGATGAAGTGTAAGGTTTGAAAACATAAATATGTACTGTTATCATTGACGATTAATGAAATAGTAATGAGATGTAAGAAAGAAAAGAAAAAAACCTGTCAAACATGTTGAAAGATCAAGGAAAATTTTGTAAAAAGTACTAAAAAAACACTGGAAAATGATGTGAAATAGCGAAAAATTGATTAAAACAAACATAAAAGTAGTAAAATGTACGAAAAATGGTGAAAAAATCATTGGAAAATTGGTTACAATTAGTCAAAAGTGAGGAAAACATTTACCTCTCCCTCTATAATCACAAATACTAATCATAGTCATCAACCTCCATTTCAAAAATAATAGTAAGAGGGAGATTAAAAAAAAATGTAAAAATAAAACATCTTAAAACGATGCAAGATATATAAATTTCCTTCAAATTTTATATTTCAAATAATAAGACTCATACATTTACAACAGCCCTATAACATCCTATTCAAGTGATAGGGTTTTAGAAATAAAATGTATGAATAAAGCATGGTATGAAAATTTCCTTCACATTTGAAATCGACGAATGAGTGAAAGAGTCAATCGAGTGATATATACATTCTTGGTAATGTATTAAATATAGAGAAATAATTATCTCATTTATTTTGAGCGTGTAAAAAAATCCTCGCTATTCCATGCTTTTTTGGAGAAAAAAAAAGGATGCCTTCAATCATCAGTTTAGCAAAGAATAGATTGCTCCGCTAAAAGTTGTGCGTCTCCGCATCTAAATGAATGATAAAAGGTTATGAAGTCCGTTCGGTATGAGCTTACAAAAGTATATGATAAAGTATGCCCACAACACCTCTGAACAATAATTATATGTGTGGGAATTGCTTGTATTCTTTTACAGGGTCTTGCATCAGATATGATTAAAACAATTATAAATAAGTGAAATATAAAAATAGTACGTGGGCTGGAGTTAATTTTGAAAATATATAATGAGATTTTTCGAAAACATACACACAATTGAGGAGAAAAAAGGGGTGATGTAATAATTTTGCTAGCATGAACGTATAATTAGAATAATTTCGTATTATAGTATTAAATTTTAAAGATCGCTAGCACTAGGAAAAAATAATTGATTGCATTGCTATGAGTAAAACGAACGAAACGATTTTGTAGGGTCTTGCAATAATGATAATATAGAAAAAAAATGATGTATGATCGGATCTGATAGTGAAAAAATAGTCCACTTCGACTAATTTTAAAACATGTTGCAGGATTTGTATATTTAGACTAATTTCGTGTTATATTATTAGATTTTAAAGATAGATAGTATGAAGGAAAAGGAGTGATTGCTTCGGTATGAGTGAAACGATCGAAGTGATTTCGTAGGTTAGTGATTATATAGAAAAAATTACAGGAGCGACCGTAATTTATAGTGAAAAATAGTATGTTTTGGCTAATTTTAAAAATTCATGATAGTTTAGTGGAGGCGTACAGTGAATGCATTTATAGATGTGATGAATTCAATATCTTTGTCATGTATGAAAAATAAAAAATTAAAAAATACTACTATAATTTCATAATGTTAAAAAATAATTACAGAAAAATTATTTCATAATGTAAATAGAAGGAGTGTATTCGTCATGCATGTAGTCAACAAGATGTTTTCTATAGATTATGACAGTTGCAAATTGAAGAAAAATTTAAACGATAAAAAAATAATATGTATGATATACTAAAAAAATTAATTGATTGATGTGAGATACAATGTGAGTTTTTTTATATTGGGATAGTATACTTGGATTTAATTTATAATACTTATTTTGAAAATTTTGAAACAGATGAGTATACAGGTACAATGTGAAGGTCAAATGTTTGATATGAATAATATCCAGAATTCTTACGGAAACAAATAAAATAATAACAAAAAAAATATATATTATGTACGATCGGGAAATGAGATAATGATCTGTAATGAGATTGTTAATTTTCGAAATGATAAAATATATTTAAGCTGATTTTAAAGTAATTAGGCATGATTTAAATTTTGGAAATAGATTACATAGTATGAACGGAGCGAAGAGCCATTTTCTACGATTTCCTGAAAAAAAACTATATTATGATAAGAATAGAGACAATGAACGTATAGATATATTAGTGGTAATGAAGCGTGAAGTGTCTGTGGCGTACATTTGTGTGCACGATATATATTAAAAAAGATTTGAAAAACTTTTAGCGTAACGAAAGAATAAAAATATACTTGGGATAATTTTATAACACAGGAAAAAATATTATATTCGATATGGAACTTAGTGTTGGCAACGTTAGTATTGTATGTTCAGAGGTCTTGACAGTGAAGCGCGATCGAGAACAGCAACGACCATAAGTATTCTAACAACAAAACACTATGAATGAAAAAAAAAAAGGTCTTTTAGACAGCCTTATTTTTTTTTGTTTTCGATACGTCCCTTGTTCGGGGGGGCTGGAGACGACTTCAACGTTTTTTTACAATCAAATTGTTGTTCTGGAGAATATTTGCCTTTATCGCACACACATACATGCATGCAGTCTCTCACTCGCACGTTGCATCCCTGATCTGCTCGTGCTACCGCGTTTTTTCTTCGAACATTCTGTGTCTCGTAAACTAACAGGTTTCTTTTACCTGTCTCTTTCTATACATTTAACGTCAATGAATCTTAGGATGATTTCGTATATATTGCGAAAAAGTACTTACAAAATATAAAATATTAAAACCATACATGTATTTTTTTAAAAATGCGGTTATGAAAGACTTTAAAAAATTTGGAGATCGAAAAATAAAATATACTGTTATTACTTTTTTAAGGTTTATAATATGATATGTATATGTACAGCATGCGTGTGTGTACGGACAATACAGTTTCATGGTAGTTATTTCTATAGCATACTCGGAAAAATAAATAAAAAAATATTACTAGAAATTTGAATTTTGAGTTGTGAAGGGAAAGGGAAAACTTTAGAACTATGGAAAATAGAAAAAATATGTTCAGATTAATTTTTAAACCCTGCTCCCCCTAATAGGATATGTTATGTATAGTGTATACGGTATCATATATACATGGAAACGAATAATATGCTTTTGTAACAGTTAGATGTATGTGTACTCGAAAATAAAAAAATATTACAAAAAGATTTGAAATTTGGACTGTAAGGATAGAGGGAAATTATGGAACAGTGGAAAGAATTGAAAATACGCTCGAATTAAATTTTTGAATACTTATGCTCGGGTAAAATAAAAAAATATTACGTACAAACGGTAAAAAATGACCTGACGATATATAGAGCATTAAAGTTATCTTCGATCTTTGATTATACATTTTCGATTAATTTTGATAATATATAATAGAATAATAATAAATGTAGAACGTGTACAGGAAAGCATGATGTATTTTAACATCAAATGGCATTATGATTGATCTGTGCGTGGGAATGGGTTGCGGTTAGGACTTTGAAGAATTCAATTATAGAATTGGAGAAAAAAAAAAGATTTGTGAAAGATCGTGAAAATTTTTGGAGCATTGCAAAAAATAAAAATATATTTAGATTAAATCTACAATATCGAAGCTCTGAAAAATATTATATACTAAGTGCAATACAAGGTAAAGAGGTTTAAGGTTGGTTTCAGGGTTCTGATAGAAAAAAATAACAAATGAATAAAATAAATGAAAGTGGAATAACGGACGGTTACAGTGACGAAGGTGTAGAAACATGTGTGCAGAACGGATGTTGTGAATTCACGACGACAGATTTGCATAAAAATAAAAATTTATGAGCGGAAAAATGATTGGAAGCTTAAAACATCTGCAATACATAGGTTTGAAAAAAAAAAAAAAGACTATGAATGATATAGAAAATAATGCTATCAGATGTGAATGCGTGTATGAGTATTTGAGAATAAAAAATAAAAATAACATTATGAACTATTGTTAATTTAGGTCGGGAGGGTGAAAGAAGAGAAGAAGAAATTTTTAGATCCGTGTAAAGTGAAAAATATTGATACTCGGTTGAGTTTCGAAAATAGATAATAGGAGGTGTACATATAACATGCGCAGATATAGTGTTGTGTAATCGTGACGATGTATATATGTGTGGGAACGATTTGTGCGCTTTTCAGGCGGTTGTGACGATTGAGGAATATGAGGAAAAATATAAAAAGTATATACGCGCGATCAGTAAATTGCTTGCAAAAGTTAGAGAAGACTTAAAGGTTACATTTACTCATTGATTATAAATTTCGATTCATTTTGATAATGTATAATGGAGAACGTGCGTGAGAAGTGCTGGGATGCTTTTGCGACAGTCGAGGGTTTGATGGAGTTTTAAACAGAAAATAAAATATAACATGATAAGATCTGGAAAAATATTTGGAGTTTGAAAAATAAAATATTCTTAAACTAATGGACTCGGAAAAAATTGATATGAATGATGAGGAAATCATCGTTAGCATATTCATGCGCGGGAATGTGTGGTTAAGTTTCACTGTAGCTTCAGGTGGATGTAGTCATGAAAAATAATACGAAAGATTTGTAATTTGTGTAAGGTGGATAGGGGAGGGAGAAATTTTGAAACTGTGTTAAATAAAAAAATGTACTCGAATTAATTTTGAATACTCATGTTTGGAAGAAAATTTTTGGAGGTAAAAAAGTATACTTAGGCTAAATCTATAATAGTTAGACATGAAAAATTATTATGAACGATAGGAGAATTATCGGTAGAAGATGTGTGCGCAATCATACTGGCAAAAATAACAATGGATTTATTTTTAGAAACTGAGAAGAAAAGTAAAATAAAAAATTATGATCATTCGGAAGAAATGATCTGAAATGAAGAAAATATACTTTGGTTAATTCTATAATAGTTAGATTTGAAAAAAAAATTATTATGATCGATATGGAAACTAACTGCAGAAGATGTGTACACATTCATGGCAGTGAAGGTATCGAGGGATTTATTTTTAGAATCGGAGAAAAAATAAAAATTTATCAACGGTTGGAAGAAATGATCGAAAGCGTAAAAAATATACTTACGATAATTCCATAATATTTGGAGTTGAAAAAAGTTATTATGAACGATATAGAAACTAATAGCAGAAGATGTGTGCTAGATGTGATATCGCGGTGGGTATCGCAGTGGTGTAAACATGTGAGGGAATTGATTATGTGCATTGGCGGCGGACACAGAAAAAATAATTACCGTTCAAATATAAAATGATGGAGGCTGCGGGAGCGTCGATCGGGGGTTTGGTGGTCATAGTAAAAGTAAATAGAATGCAATATATTTGATATTAAAACAGCGACAGCGGTTTGTGAAGGATTGGATGTTAAGCTACCATAGTGTGTAAGATGATCGGAGGATAAGAAAAAATAAATAATGTATATTATAATCGATCGGAAAAGAGGGTGGAAGGGGTAAAGGAGACTAAGGATAGTTCTGGAGTATAGAAATAATTGATTTGTTAATTTGTAAATGTTTTGGATAACCGGATAGGTTTAGACAATAGAGCAGGGATTTGGTTATTATGTGAAAAATAATAATTAAAAAAAAAATACTATAACGCGGTGATTCTTGCATGTAACGATATGATCGGAGAATTTTTCGTCGCGGGTGCGTCTATACTTGTAAAAATACGAAAGGTCCTTAAAAAAATTGAGCAGTGTATGAATAATAATATATACTTAGGCTTTGAAATATTTTTAAAAACGCTGTATCTGCAAGTGGGCAATGTGTGCGCGGGATCGGCGCGTGCGCTTTCGCGCAGGCTAACGCTATGTTAGATATATGTGCTGGATCGGGACGTGTGCTTTGGCATATGGCAGTAAGATCTGGGAATCGGGAAAATAAAAAATATACTTAGGCTAATTTTAAAATTTCCATACATAGACTTTGAAATATTAAAAAATAATCTCGGTATCGGGAACGGGGGAGGCGTGCGGAAGAACGGCGCGTGCGCTTTTGCGGCGTGGAACGTTATGTTAGATATATGCGAGAGAATGGCGCGTGTGTGGGATCGGCGTGTGCGTTTTCGCAGCGGAGAACGTTATGGTGGATATATGTGTGGGAACAGTGCGTGTGCTTTCGCATATGGCAGTGAGATCAGGGAATCGGAAAAATAAAAAAATATACTTCGACTAATTTTATATTTACGTATACATAGACTTTGAAATATATTAAAATAAAATAATCGCGGTATCGTGAACGGAACGCGGGTGTTGTGATATTGCGGCGGAGATCGAAGCGTGCGTGGGAACGGCGCGTGCGCTTCCGCGGTGGCAATCGAAGTATGCATGGGAACGGCGCATGCGCTTCCGCGGAGGCTAACGTTGTGGTGAATATATGCGTGTGTATGCGTGTGTGGTGTGTTGGGTTAGTTTTACACTTTAAATAATATATTGGGGTTACATTTTGGAATTTTCATACTTAAGCCCTGAATTTTGAAAAATCGCTGTAACACGTGGGCGGGAGGGGCGGGCGGGGACTTGGGTTACTTTCAAACATTAATTAATATACTTATGTTAATTAATAATCAGTTCGGTTTGTCGAAAATGCGGGGGAACGCACGGGGGGAATTTTGGGGAAACTTGGGGGAAACTTGGGTGAATTTTCAGCGTCGGAATAAAAAATTGGGTTATCTTTTGCCTCCCTGATGAAATACTTACGTTACTTTCAGCCCTCTGCACACGTTTAGGGGTTGTGACGTCACAGACCCGCCAGATCTCTCATAAATTATCTACTGCAGAAGTCGTATGTTTTTCCCGCACATTGGCAAAATAATGTGATTGATTTGCTAGACGCTGACAGAGTATTTCATTCGAAGAATTGATTCAACTTGAACCGGAAGGTGCACTTAATGAAAATGAAGAACCAGGGCCTTCCGTGTATTGCCAAGTGCTGAAATTGAAACATTTGACGAAGGCACTTTTTTTTTTCCAACAAGGAATAAACATCCTACTTCAAAATGATCCTGACACAGAGCGCAGCGCTAATATGTCTCGAGAAATTAACGCAGTCATTACTTATTATAATAATGAGTTGAAAAAAGAAGCCAAAAATAAAGCAAGACAGACAACGTTGGACTAATTCTTTAAACTACATCATTCTAGAAGAGCGGAAAGTGATATTGGCAGCATATTGCAGTTTACCGATTCTTCACGTACATTTCTAACATCAGATTAGAAGTTTACATATATCTTTAATTTTCGATTTGAATAATTTTATATGATACGAATTTATTTTAGATAATAAATTTGATTTAATTTTTAATTGTTTCGAAGTTCTGCTGTTTTACATTATATGATTGTTATGTAAAACAAAAGAGCCTTTGAAATAAAAAAATTGTATGATTTTATAAGAGATTGGAACGGATCCTATTCAGTTTGTATGAATTTGTATTAAAACATTTGATTCGATATACGGCTTTTCGCTTTACGGCCAATTTTCCCGGAACCTATCTAGGCCGTAAAACGAGGTATGAGTGTAATTACAAATTGTGATACGGAAAGATCTTTTTCGATATTAGAAAGAATAAAAAAAAATTTACAGATCAACCATGCTAGATGATAGATTATCGGCATTATCGAGATTAATAATCGAAACAGATTTTCTCCGTTCGGTAGATTTTAACGATATTATACGAGAATTTGCAGAAAAAAAAAAAACAAGAAAAAAATTCGTTGTTTAAAATTATACATACAATATACATATATATATATATTTTTTTTTGTCATCGAAAATTCTACCCATTGTCTATATGATATTTAGTTTTGTATACATTAATATGCGTGAATTCAAAATAATATAATTAAATTAAATTAAAGAAAATTTAGTTATTATATAAAACTGATAATTTTATCACTTCCGAAGAGGGCCCCTAATATTTCCGTAGCCCCGGGCCCATCATACACTTAATCCGGGCCTGGATCCAATAACGCAAATGTCACATAAATTTCTACATATCAAAACGTTTTCGTTTAGTATCCGTAATAACATTATATTCGTCGACAGTTCGTGTTTTCTACACTCGTCAAAAGTTTCGGTAATTTCTTCACACGAAGTCATCAAACATTTTCTTTTTCTTCGGTTTCTTTTAATACAAAGGAAATCCGCTTCAAAAGTAAAACCAATTTCTTTCATCGCGAATTCGAAATTAATTTCTGCAATAAAATGTTTTTCTACTACTTCAACGATATCTACTAAACCGTTTTCTTACATTTTATAAAATCTAAACTAGCTTCTTGTAAATATATTGACAAATGAATAGAAACATCGAAAGAATTCTTTAAAAAAAAAAACATTAACTCGTTAAATCGAATTTTTTTAAACATTTTTTGAACTAATGGAAAGTGGCCGCCATGCATTTTCTAATTCTCGAAGAGCTTGAATAAGAGAGAGATATTATATAATGTGTTTGTTTTTTTTTCGGTTAATATTCGGCTTATCAAAAATTTTCTGCGGAAAGAGTTTTCTTTGGCGGATATTTTCTTAAAATGTTCATATTCGTTAATATACAACTCTTTCAAAAAATACTGCAAAATCTGATTCGCCAATTCGAATAAAGAAATTGACGAAGTAGACATTTATCGGAAATGAATAGATCGAGAGTGGGAAAAGTGTAAAGAGATTGTTAACCAAGTTGAAAATCCATTGCGCATATCAGAAGCTCCGTCCGCAGCACTTCCGACACATCGCTTTATATCGATATTCTCAGTGCGATTTCTTAAGTAACACTAGAAAATTTTTTTTCCGGTAGGGGCGAATCGCACGGAATAATGTCCAGCAGTCTTTCTCTGATGGCTCATAACAGAGCAAAGAACTATTTGAACAACGACAAACTCGTTCTGTGTCATATTTAATGGCGTTCCAGCATCGATTTCTTAATGCTCAAAATCACGTGTGATCGACAGATGCTTTGGAACAGGCCCGTGCCCAGAATTTTGGAAAGGGAAGGGGAGTTGAAAATTTTCTTCGCATATTTATTTTATAAATAAAAATACATTTTTCGCTAATATTCATGCTATTAACAGTTTCCACCATTTTGATTTATATATTAATAATTTAAATAAACGAATTACTGTATGTTTTAATAAAAATTACATATGTTATTAATTATACTCGTAACAAAAAATTCTGCATAAAATATTAATGAAGTACCTAAGCTATTTCAGTTCTCATGGGGGGGGGGGGGGGGGGTTAACCCCCAAAACCCACCCTGTGGACACGGCCTTGCTTTGGAAGTGAATAAAATCTGCGCCGGCATGTTTTTTATGCCCATTTTCTTTGCCTTTCTTACTAATATGGCTTAATTACTGTAGGATTTTTGGAATGGTGTCGTAATTCCCAAGTGGCAAAAGCAGTTCTAAGAAATTTCCCCATGGTCGAGATGATTTAGTGTATGCACGGCTTCATGTTCGTTCCCTATATTCTATAAGGTGGAGTTCGTTTAAATTACGAGTACTTCCGCCTGATATCTTCTTATTTTTATCATCATATCTACGTGATTGTACATTTATGGTTAAAGTGAATGACACTGTCTCGGAAGTTAAAAAAATAAAAGCATCGGTTCCGTAGTCTCCTCGGCCCTACACTCTTTTCGATTTTTACGGCAGATATCCCAATTTTAAATCAAACTATTTCGGCTACATATTTACATATGCGCTGATGATATAGCAATGCTGTCAGCAAACGCCAGTGCAGATTTTGCGAACAATGCGGTCCGACAACATGTAGACAGGATCGAGGATTGGGAAACCAATTGGAGAATCCGAATCAATAATAGACTAGTACCGTGTGCCGTAATATAAAAATCAACAACACAGAAATTCAGCAATCTCGATCAGTCAAATATCTGGATATTATTCTAGATAAGCGTTTTACTTGGAGATTTCACATTGTTCGAGTTCAAACGAAGATGCAAGTGCGCGCCAGGTCAGTCTAATACTGGGTCGGAAGTCCTCATTAACCCTAAATCTAAGAAGGACTTCTTTATTTGACGGTCATCGCCCCAAACTGGAAATACGGAATCGAAATTTACGGTAGCGCCAGCAGGTCAAATACTTGGATAATTCAGCAGCGGCAACAGTCCAAGATATTACGCATGATAACATCGGCACCAAAATACATATCCAATAAGACATTACATCACGATCTCTATATTCCATCTATCGACAAAATTTCACACGGCACAATATCGGAAATTTTTTAATCAACTAAAATCCTGTGGTAACGCCAACATTAGGAAAATGTACACACGGACTCGGCCCGGGGAAACCCTGCGAGACGATTAAAAAGAAGATGGTGTCGAAGTGTCCTACAAACGCAGACGGAAGTACCGTTTTAATATTAATATTATACAACTAGTTTAAACCTTTTATATCCGAACTAAAGTAACACAGTTTAAGTAATAAAAGCTCCATTACTCTCAATGGGGAGAAGGGGCGAACAACAAGTTATATTTTGTACACTTTCATCGCTGGTTTATAGTATACCGGGGTACAGTGTGTAAAAAAAAAAAAAAAAAAAAAGAAATCTACTCGCTGTTCCCCATACACTGATGCATTTTTTTAAGTCAAGTGTGTAGTATTATACTTGCATAATTTTCATCAAAAGAAGACAGCACTCCCGCATTTCACATAAGCTTGTTGCTTCTCTCGTGTTCTTCTATTTGAGCGTAATGATAAAAATCAGTCTAGCAATGAAAGTTTGAGACTTATCGCATCGTTTTTAACATGTAAGCTTTGCAGATAAAATAGAATAGAGTCTTTCTTCTGAATATGCCAATCACCATTTTCTTAGTTTTTCTTCTGCGAGTGAAGGTTCCGTTCTAGTTGATGAATGCTCCAGAGTGGGAGGTTGCTTCGGATGATACCTCAAAAAGTGAAAAATTTACTGAACTTGTTTATTTTTTGGAAATTGTGTCATAATTTAGCTTAACGCGTTCGCGCTTATTGCAAAATATTACAGTATCACTTTCGCCAATAGTAGTAAAACATTCAACCCGACTATAAATTCAGCACTTTACACTGAATTTCCCAGCATTACCAAATTCCAGTCATCGATTATATATTCTCATTCTCATCTTCTTCGCTCAGAAATGCGTCCAACTTTTGACATGTTTTTGCGATATTTTTCACAGTTCATCCCGTTGTTTTAACTCTTTCGGCGCCACCCATTTTTTTCTCTCTTTTTGCGAACGAGCTCCTCTATTCCTTTTCTGGAAGACGAAGTTCATCTTATTGGAACTTGACGTTATCTTCTTAGCCAAACTAAATTTTTCAACATGCAGGTACGATGAAAAATGAAAAATCTAATATAAACTAACAGATTTCCACTCAAATAGCAGAAAAAGTATTTTTCCTAGAAAAATTTCGAAGCGACGTGTTTTCATTAAATTTTTAACCAATTTTGATTTTTCATTTGGAAAATTAAAATCGATTTCGGTGTCGAAGTACGTTTTACCAATAATATTATTATTACTAGTATTATTGTTATTATTATTAGAAGCGCGATAAAATCGAAATATACGAATATACTTACTCTGAAGTTTTAAAAAAGTTCACTATAATTCTTAATGAAAAACAACGAGACAAAAACAATGCGGAAAAGGATCACACTACTACAAAAGTACATAATATAGCCGGTATTGAAATACAATGGCGAAAAATATGTGCAGGGATGTATTCACTATACACTCTCTCAGTAGAAATTATCGTTAGAACGGCGTTGCGTTGTATCTTTCCATTGTGTAAACCAGGCAGAACATTTTCTTCAATGAAAAATTACGAAAAAATGTTTAATAATCATTTATTTTAATAATCATTTTCGAAAATTATATCAGCGCACTACTGGTGCCAAAACGCTACGATGCGCTGAGAATTTGCCCCGTTTTTCATACGTGTTCAATTCTAGTTGGTTGAAAGAGAAGATGCAAAAGAAATAAATCGGTATACCAATTGGCCGTGTGATGCCGGACATTTGGCGGATCGGTGATTTGAAAAGAGCGGTGATTTCTTCTCCGCACAGCAGTGCTTTGGTTATTTCGATTATAATAAAAAATTATTACATTTTTTTTACACAATTACGGATAAGAAAAATTATTTACCGACGTATTTTGCTTATGGACGGATGATAAATTTTAAAAATTTAAAAGGAAAAATTAAAAAATATCATCGACTTACTGCTTTTTACGAAGAAGAAATAGTGCATTTCGAAAACAAAATAGAAAAAAGTAAACAGCTCCTAATAAACACGAACCGGACGTTAATGTTTGTAATAAATGTTTAATCGTTCTTAATTGTAATAATTTTAATAAAACCTGATTTAAAATTGAATATTGCGTGACAGGAAAAACACACATTAGAGAAATTGTGGCTCGTATTTTGTTCGGCTATGCGCTTTGTGGGTTTCAGAGTGAGTGGTGTTTTCCGGGCACCATTCGAACTTATAACTCTGCTCATTCATCGGAGCGAAAATTGCAAGGATGCGATTTTTATGGTAATAATTGCGATACAGGGTCGAACCTACTAACAATTAATGAACACCGGAAGTCATAGAAACATATAAATTTGAAAGAAAAAAAAAATACAATGAAATATATCCGTCGTACAATCTAGATGTATTATATAAACCAAAAATTGAAATTTACGAAACGAAAACACAAACAGATTCACTGCCTTTATTTTAATCGAATGATGACAACAAACACATACTAAATATCCGTTACGTACTTGGGTAAACAGAAATATGACGTTATTAACCAGTACAATGCTACTTTCAAAGCTGCCGCGTTTTTTTTCCATCCCTCCCCCCTAATTCAATAACGTTCAGGATTCGCAATGAGACGCTCCAAATGTAAGTTTTTACAAATAGCTTTCTCGTGTGCAAGCAAATATTTTTGTAAGCGAGGTCCTTTTTTATTAAATGCGTTTTTAGCCAATTATTCTTCTAGCCGTTTTTTCGCACCTTTCGCTCCCTGCGATTAAGCTCCCCAGGTAACAAAATTCCCATACTTGAAGTAGCCTTTGTCCGTTTAAAGAAATATCCATATTCCTATTCATCAATTTCTGTCTTGAGCATATCATCACTTTAGTTTTATTTACATTTATTTCCATTTTACATCTTTCAGTTAATAGTTTATTCAAATCATTAATGTATATTGTAGAGTGCTACGTCGTCTACATATCGTATAGAACTATACCACAAACCATCGACCTCGATGCCTGTTTTTTGTATTTTCTAGAAATATTTTCATTGCCTCTTTTATGTATATACTGAAAAGAATTGTTGACAGGCAGCAACCTTGTCTAACTCCTTTAGTAACGTTCGCTGTATCGACATTATTTATTATTACTCGTTAATTCTTATATAATTAAAGAGTAATCTTCTATCTCTATAGTCTATTCTCCTTTAAAACTCTGAACAATATATCCCAATTTACATTATTAAACGCTCTTTTAATATCTATGAATGCTACGCATACGCCTTTGTTTATTTCCAGAGTTTTTTCGGCGATTAAACGTAGTGACATCTGGTGCCTTTCTCTTTTTTAAACCCAAACTGATCGTCGGGTAAAATACATACACATATCTGAATATAAAATTCTTAGACAACAAAACGTTAACTTTTTCAATTGTTATTTACATATATTTTTAAATTAATAAAATAATAACTATTGTTTTTTGTTTTTTTTAAATTACTATTATCAATATTATTATATATAGTTTTTAAATATCTCTTATCGGGATAAAACCGAGTGTTTCAGCTAGTATATTATAAAATTGCAAGGCAAAAAATCTGAAAAAAGGCTGCAGCCCATTTTATAGGCTAGAAAACATCCGACGTTCTACGTGCGTCCACACGTATGATTAGGGAATTCAATCGCATCGGCATAGTAATTACTGGTCAATAGTACCGCGGTATTGTCAGCGAACATAGCTGTTATGGTATCGCTGTCGGCTGGAAAATTACCCGTGTATATCTAATATATAATAATATCGAGCCTTTTAATAACCTATGGTACACCGGAATTTATAGCACAAATCTATGAATAAGCGTCATTTGAAAATTAAAATCAGTACTGTAAATATCGTTCGATGCCCTGCCACTTGAACACTGATTATTGAAATTTGCAATTTTCAATAAGATAAAATATGCAGGAGGAAGTGAACACACGGATATAGGAAAACGTGATTTAGAGGTAGCGTTTTAAGCCGAACGAAGATTCGACCTATTTGCACTCATCAAAACGACCGATATTAAATTTATTTTCCTTCGATCGATCCGATGCATTTCATTTTAATTATTTGTTTTTAGTTTTTTTCGAACAGTCGCACTAGTGCTCCTTTTACAAGCGGCCCGCGTTGTCTCGCTTTGTCTCGTCTTTCAGAATTTTTTTTCTTCCAATCATATTAACACAGTATCTCTGAAAATTATTTGAAATAATAATACTATCATCTTAGACTTTATTACAACAATATCTTCTCTTTCCCTTTTTAATTCCGAGTCTTTGATTCCAGTCTGCAACAGAAACCGCACTCTTTTCAAGTGCTCCCTTACATCCATCGAACGCTCTTACTTCTATCTGTAACTCCTGAACTACCTAAGATTTGACTATACAACGCTTCCTTTGTGTCTAATAACTTACATCACCGTCCATCGTTACCATAATATTCTGCTTCATTTGTTCATTTTCCATAAGTATAATTCTTTTCAACTTTATTTTCTTATCTCCTTAATAATCTAATAAACACCCTCGGCTGCGAACATAAAAAAAAAAGAAAAAAATCTAAAAGTTCTTTTTATAACTGTAGATTGTGTTTTGTTTCGTTTCAATCCTTTTTTATACACAGTTTTTTTTGTTCTTTTTTTTTTTTGGACTCTATAGCATTTGAAAGCATTCGCCTCTGTTATACTAATAAAAAATATGAAAAAAAAATATATCTTAAAGAGCCACATTTTTTTACGTTTTTTGACAAATACTCGGTTTATATTCACCGATTTTTATCAGTATTCGCATGGTCTGAGTGATGGTTCCCTTTAGACAAAGAATCGGTAAAATCAAATCTGTCCACATGAATATAAAAAGTTATGCACGAACAAACATAAAAAAAGAAACAAAAAAAAAAACGCGACAAACGTGTAACCTCTTTCTTTTTGGAAGTCGGTAACATAGCTACATTTCCCCATGGTAATTTGGCAAATTGATAGTATTATAAATCAATCGCATCTAATTTTTTTTTTTTTTTTGACCCGGCGAAAAACCATCTGGCCACTAACAACTTCTACAAATAAGCTGCTCTATTATTCTAATAAAGAATAAGAAGGGGAAAAAATTATCTAAAGGAATGCTCAGTTTATTAAGTAAAAACACTTACACACAAACATATAAAATTTATTACAATTTTTCGAACCCATAATCATGGCGATTTAGAATCAGTAAAAACGGTCCATATGAATATATAAGCTAGTTCAGAATCCCTAACTGTAATACACGCGCCGCACACATTTTTCTCGGTTTTCTAAATTTTTCGCCAAATTCGAAAGTTCCGTTAAAGAAATCTCCGAAAACGCAAATTTTCCAACGATATGTCAAATATTCGAAAAATAAGAATTTTTTTTCGAATTTTAAAGTTTTCGGCGCCCCTAGAAAGACCAAATTTTTTTGGGGTTAATTTTAAACTACTCGTAAAAAAGCAACTGGAAATGTGTATATTTATGAGCTGATTTTTAATTTTCAATTATAACATGCGCGCCACAAATGAAGCGGACACGTAATTTCTTTTGGGCTTTTTTGAACTTTAATCTCAAACGTTTCGTTAAGGAAACGTTACATAACTATACTCACATAGCGGAGCTCCCCCTATCGATGAAACCAAAAGTTTTGAATTTTGGGATTTTCAATGCACCAAAAGCCCAATTTCGAAACTGAAAATCTGAACGTTCCAAGCAAGAGAAACATCCAGGAACGCGTGCAGCGAAATCCTTAACTGTAATACTCATTTTTCCGCTAATTTGAACCTTTAGCCAAATTCAGAAATTTTCGTTTCCTTCAAATAGGAGCAATCTTTCTAAAAAAAAAAAAAATAATCTTTCTATTGATATATTTATTTTTTTACTATCTTTTTTTTTTCGTTCAAAAGAAATACGGATCAAAAATTCGGCAAGAAATTGACAAAATGAAAAATTTAAGCGGAGGAACGATGGATAAAGATGAAAATGGCAGGATGAAAGAAGCACAATGCAGGTTAGAAAGCCCGATAATATTTGATATCAAATGACCGAAAGCAAAAACATTTTTTTCCAAAATTTAGAATTTCCGACACCCCAATGGACTAAATGTGAAATATTTAACTATGTATTTCCTCTCTAAAGCGCTCTTTTATGATCTGAAATATATCTTTCTTCAACTTTACACTAGCATACTTTTTTATTTATTTTTTTCACTATTTTTTGTCCGAAAAAGATAGTTTCGATAATTTTTTTCGGTAGATTTTTTTAATTTATAGAAAAAAAATTAATTTTTTTATTTTACGGAAGAGTTTTTAATTTTTGTTGTATATTTTGAATTTCATTTTTAATCGGTTATCTAAAATAGTTTTGAATTTTTACGTGATTTCTGAAAAATTCTTAACGATTTTTTGCGTTTTCTAGCACCCGAAGTAATTGACTGTCCGGAAATAATACATTGCCTTAGTTGTAATTTTGATTTATGCGAAAAATTTTAATTCACAAGTCGTTGCTGAGTTATTAAATTTTGGTTTTTTCCGAACCGTCTTATTGGGATTCCGTAAATTCTTATTATTATTCACATATATTGTTTATCTTCGGACAAGATTTAAATGTATTTTCTTAGTTATTTCCGATCCAATGAGAGATGAAATTTAATACGTAGTTCGTTTTGTTTTTATTGTGACTCTTGATTTTGGTCAGCAATGCCGATGGTACTCATTTTGACCGGCGTGATATAAAAAAAGAAATATCTGTATGGAATCTAAAAAATAAAGAAGTTCAAGTTTCTCGTCGAATACAAACGATATACATATTATCAAGCTATATAAAATACGAAATAGAGTAATTAGGCAAAACCGATGAAAATTCAAAGCGTGTTGTTATCAGAAAATTCATTACCGCATTCGTATCCGGAATCATTTTAACACCTAAATCAGCTTAAAAAGCATTTTCGAAATTTTAAAAGTTTCTTCGTGGCCGATTTCAAATTAATCTTAAAATACCTCCGGTAATATCGTAAACCTTTCGCTGTACACTACACTTCATTTACAATTATAATTTCACATAAACGTAGTTGTAGTTTTTCTAGAGAATTACCGCAGTTAATTATTTAGTTGTTTTTTTTTTTAAAAAACCTTATTTATTTCTTCTTTAAAATACGTTATAACGAGGAAAAAAAAACTTTAAAAAACTTTCCGGGCTTGTATTATTTTTCTATCTTCGATACAGAAATTTATGAACTTCGATAATTCGATGTTCCGGAGTAATCTCGTTTACGGTAATAGAAACACGTTGTATATACATATCGGCATGTTAATTTCAGAATAATTCGATACAGATTATTTGTGTCATCGTTGAAATGACACGCGCATGCGCTGTGCTGAATTCTAGTTCAGATTAATGGAAAGTCTTCTCGCGGTTACAGAAGCTACGGATAAATTTCCATCGCATACACTGATGATCATATTCACTTCCTGCAGTGCATGTGTCCTTTCAACGGCGTATCATAACGTAATTTCTTTTCGATTTTTTCAATTTTCTGTCACAGAACAATGAAACACGCAACGACATATTAGCCGGTTAATCATGAAAACCCGTTCAAAATGTCTCGATAACAATGTCCTGGCCAATTATTTGCATTTAGGATTACACGGCGCGGCCCATTACTCAGTCCTTCTAGATTTTTCCCGGCCTGCTTGCCGCAACTCGCATATCTATTGTATCTCAAAATGTGCAAATTGCGGGCATTTTCCCGCTACTTTTATGACATTAATTTATTTCGCAATGATAACATTATGTTTATTCTGCGCACCCCGTCGAATGAAGGCTGCCGATAAATCTCGATGTTTTAATCAATTGCAATCTCGTTTACAAGTAACAAATTCCGTCACAACTGTCGTTCGGTATAATCTGAAAAGATTATTCAGACAAAAAGCGATAAACCATTTCGGAATAATAAGGTGAACAACCTCGTGAACTCGAAATGCAGAATAAACAAACACCTTGTAGAGTTATACAAAGATGAAAAGAGCGATCATCAAGACATAAGAAAACTTTCATAATTCTCTTCGAAGCGATAGCGATTTGCCTTCATTTCAGTCTGCGGTTTCCTGCGTAGCTGGTTATATTCACGCTTATAAAACGATGTCCTGTTTTGTGTTGAGTATACTATATACATAGTCTGCAGACCGCTCAGTCTGAACTATAGTAGCTTTTTTACTAGCATTCCGAATATCTTGCGTAATAACTTGACCGCTGTATTAACGCCATCGGTAGTTTTTAAACTCATGTTTAAGTTTTACCTCTTTAGAAAATATTTTCCAGTTGGTTTTTGTATTTGTGAGTTTTTGTGAATGTTCTGCGAGTATTGGTTCTATACCGAAACATACAATAATTGGAGCATGATCTGAATTTAATTTTACAGTCAACATGTAAATTATCCAAGCTTTTTGTTATAATAAAATCCAAAACACTTGGTAACCTATTATTCGCATACAATGCCGGTTTTAGGGAGCCACTCTATGTGTAGGTGTTACTATCGTTAATTAATTTTTGTAACATAGTTTCTCTACGATCGAATTTTCATAACAATTCCGCCATTATGGTCGCTTCTTATAATGACTTTAGCAATAAGACCTGGTAATATATCCGTGATTCTTTCTTCGGGTAAAAAGACTCGAAGGATGACAGTATATCGCAGCGACTGAACAGTCAGAATTACTGGTTTTTAAATTAACTGCTATAAATTGATAAGTAAATGTGTTTTCGTGTTTTGCATTCAACCGTATTAGTAAAGCTAGAGCCCTCCGTGAGCTGTAACCATTCTATAACAAATTTTGCCTTTAATATTTAAATTTACGTTGTACACTAAGCGCGTTTCACTTTTTAACGCGATATCTGTTCTATTTTGGTGTAGAAATATTTCCAATTCGTTAATTTTGTATTTAAGTTCAATAGCGTTCCATAGCGTAACTGCTAGAGATCTATTTGTTACATCAGTAATAATAATAGTAATCATGGTAATGAAGAAGAAGATGATGATAAAGAAGAAGAAACGATTCTGTCGAGCTAAACTCATTCGCCTATGAAGGCAAGTTATCCCCTCGAAATCCCAACGTTCACTGCCTATTTGCTCCATTTATCTGACTTATCAACTTGTCTAACAGATTATTTAAAATACTGAAAAGCGAATTTATTAGCAACTTGAAATTAGTTTTTGTCTAACGCACTGACCATGCCCGTTGACAATTGTTCAATTAATGCTACCGGTGTCTATGCCGAAATTACTAATTTCATAATTTAGGTTACCATTTACATTGTTGGCATTATTTCTTTGTTCATTAAACCACACGGGTTAACTCTTCCTTCAGTTCTATCTGGGAAATGTCGCTGAATAAAGTGAAAATAACTAATCGGTCGCTTATTTCAGACGCTCTGCTATTTAAACGCTTATACTCTACAGATTGCTGTAACTATAGAACTATAACCCTAATTTGTCATGTATCGAAAATACCATTAAATATCATAAAAAATAGAAGGAAATTTCGAAAACGACCAATTCGGTTTTAGGTTCGGAATTGGGACAAGAGAAGCCATACTTGCTTTAAGGATATTGGCGGAAAGGAGACTAAACCATGAACAGGGACACTTATATAGCTTTCGTCGATCTAGAAAAAGCTTTCGATAAAGTAGATTGGTCTATTTTAGTGCCGGCAGTGGAAAAAGTCAATTTAGACTGGAGAGACAGACAAATTATAGCACGACTATACAGAGTAATAAATAATCAGAATCAGGGAACACAGGTGCATCGCTGAAATCCGTAAAGGAGTGAGGCAGGGTTGCGCACTGTCACCATTTCTGTTTAACTTGTTCGTAGAAGAAGCGATTAACGACTTGAGGACAAAAACTAAAGGAGTAAAAACGAATGGGCAAGTAATCCACTGCATTAGATTTGCGGACGACATCGCCCTAATAGCTGAGTCAGAAAAAGAAATGCAAACATTCTTATCGAAATTTAATCAAATTCTTAAACAACAGCGTATGAATATAAACATTAAAAAAACAAGAATTATGGTAGTAAGCAAAAAGGAAACAGTGCCGTTAAAATAGACAATCAAGTAATTGAGCAAGTACAACAGGACAAATATCTCGGGAGCATACTAACCAGTGATAGTTCGACAGAAATCAGACACAGAATAAATATGGCGAAGGTAGCATTTTCGCAGAAAAGGAATCTGCTGACAAATAAGAACCTCAGATTAAATATAAGGGTAAAATTTGCCCGAACTTATGTGTGGAGTGTATTATTATACGGCTGCGAAACCTGGGCTATGACCAAACAAGATAAAAGGAAACTGGAAGCAATGGAAATGTGGATCTGGAGAAGAATATTGCGCATTCGCTGGACGGAAAAAAAGAGAAACTCGGAAGTGCTCGAAAAAATAGGAATGAAGAAAACACTTCTGAGTACAATTAAAATAAGAAGTGGGAAAATGTTTGGTCATCTAATAAGAAATAATTCATTCATAACAAACATAATCGAAGGATAAATTAATGGCAAGAAAGGAAAAGGTCGACCAAGGAAGACGATTATTGGACAAATGATAGAAATGGCTGGTTGCAACAAGTACTCAGAAATGAAGAAGATAACAATGGAAAGAGAAGAATGGAAGTTAAAATTCGCACCGACAAGGCTAAGCCTTTAGAACAAAAAAGACTCTGGACAGCCCGGATGATCTCCTTGACAAAGTGCATATATAGGTTTAACGTTATCTTTTTCATCGCAGTCTCTGGTATTCTATTGCCACATTTGACGCAATGAAAGGCTTGGTTACAGGAATTTTGTGAGTGGCCCTATAGTGGTGACATCTATTAGTACTATTTGATGCTTGTTTCGAATTTCTTGAACTTCAACCTTTTGCATACATTAAGACGTTAGGAGAAATATGTCATCGTTTTTAGGAAACAGGAGTTCCACAAGGCAGTGTGCTTGGACTGTATGATTTTCTCGAAAACATCAACACAACAACAGCTTTGATGGCAGACGATACTGCAATACTCGTAAGAAACCTCCATGTGCAGCCTCTGGTAACGGCGACTTTTGTTTACAAATTTCATCGGCTAATTCTTACAAAAGAGGAAAAATGGTACGCCATGGTGTATGTATGCAACGACGATGTACACAAAGATTTACAAATACCTTCGTGGTTAAAGACTACAACAGTCAAACTATGATACGTAGAATTGCGAAATCACAGTAATCAATCAGCAAATAATCTCGTTGAAGATTGCACCCAATTCGGGAAAACGGTCGAATATAATTAATTAAATATCTATATCAACAAAAATGACGACAATTGGAAAACATTCTATGAATTTATGTATTACATATCTTCTTAATGTTCTAATTTGGCCTGGTAATCCATGTTTCCCACAAACACAAATGATAATGTTTATAGCGGATGATATTTGAAAGACACCGTAGATAATTTTTAAAAAGGTCTGCGTAGAAATCCTCGCTCGTTACCACCGAAACGATCCACGTCGAAAAAAATCTCCACCGAAAAGAGGATGGCCCATTTCAGTTAGCGCACTTAATCTCAGCGGGGACGACACAAGTGTCAGAGGATTGGGCGAGAGTACAGCAAACACATTCACCCGGTAGGTTACAGTTATATAATACATATCCACAACATTTACACCTTTATTGCGTTGACCCTTTCTTACATATTTCTCTCACCGAACTAAATACCGATATTTAAATGGTTAATATTAAAATTTTTTATTTTTTTTTTTTAATAATAATTTGCGGGTCTCACGAGGCACTAGCCAGTCTGTGGGTTCCCAACATAATTATATCATTTATTTGTACAATATAACATCAACTTAACTTAAGTACTACTTTCTGTAACAGCATAAAAAGTGTTAACTTATATATTACTATACTACAAAATCCACACTCTCATTATTTATCATTTATATTATAATTATACCATCATATAAAATAATATTTCCTATTACAATACCTTAATATGATAACACTTATATATTACATTGGAGGTAAGAAAGACCTACCTAAATATGAAAAATGTAGTATGACCCGTAAGGACACCAGTTGCAACTATGACAGTGATTAGTTTGACATTGCATACGGATAGTTGGCGCTGCGCTATGGGGTGGAAAGTTGGGTTCTGACGTCCGTGCTGAAGATATGTACATATGTTGTCTTACGTTGAATACATCATACACAAATCACGTGAAAAACACAGAAGTGCTGTAAAGAATGTCAAATATTTAATTTTCACCAATTATTGCGGTTTACTTTCACAGACGGTAGAGTTAGTTTTAATTATTATTTTGATAATATCAGGGGCTAAAAAAATCAATATTTAGTGGATATGTATAGATTGCACCGTATGAAGGAGAACAAATTTTTTGACAGATCTTAATGTGCGGGCAAAGAAATACTAGATCGATTCTGTTCTGGTTTTTATCAATAAGAATATAATTTTTTTTTTGGTGTGAGTCAAAGAATCTATGCAGATTTTTGCCAATGAAGTTAGAAAAAATCGAGTAAAATAAAAAAAAATTTAAAAATGTTTCTTTTTTTTGGGCTCGTCAACCGGGGACCTTTACCCAGGAAAGAGTCAATTATATTTTGATACGGTCGAATATTGTTAAGAGAAGTTAAGAGAAAGGAATCCAAAAAAAAAAAAAAAAAAAAAAAAAAAGAGAAAGGAACAAATAATAGGAATAATATGTGGAGAGGGGAAAGATAGAACATAAGAGGCGCAAATATGGAGTAGGCCAAGTCGCTGCAGACTGAAATAGAAAGCAGAAGAAAGAGACGAACAATCAAAGAACACATGGTCAGCATCGCAAACCATTTGGGTGGAGAGAACGGTATGGAGAGGCAACCAACGAAAAACGAAAACGGGAGGAAGATAATATAGTATGGCTTAAGAGCGCAGGCGAATAACGGAAACAACAGAACGACGAAGTGAAGGAAACAAGGAGAATCACGGATTTGCAGAAAAACTAGTTTGAACAGATAGATAGAAAGAACGATTGTTAGGGAAAGAGCAAATGTATACATTCGATACCAAAGTCTGAGATGAAAACCTTTACACAGCGAAAGGAGATTGGACGATGGGACTTTTAAAGAAGAAGTGGGAGGAGGCAACAGCCTCAGCCAAGGAGTCCGCCTGTTTCCTATAACATACATAAATTATGTATAAAACTAAAAATTAGTTTTGGCAATTTTTAGATGGAGATTCAAATGAGAATTACTATACATTCGTATATATATATATATATCACAAGACCTTTGTTAGTTATAAAGATTATTTTTATTTTTATTTATTGCAGCACTGCAAAATAAAAATAAACAAAAGGAGTGAACTCTGAAACAAAACTAAATAATAATAATAATGATAACACTAATAATCAGCTTACTGAATTATTTTCCGAATTCAAAGTTTAATCAATTAATCGAACAAAACAGGTATGATAATTAACATGCTGTCTACAGTATTAAATAAACTACTCTCCAAATGAATCAGTTCTTGCGCATTACAGCATGGAACATTCAATACTGTCTCGAAATTGAATTATTGCTAACGAGCAATAAAATAGATACATTATTGGTGTCGGAATTTTACTAGTAGAAGTTGCATTAAAATACCTCATTATATTATTTACCATACAAACCACCCTGATGATAGAGCACACAGAGGAGCAGATATCGCGTTATATAAGAACATCAATGAAACATCATGTTATGAATAAATTTAGAAAAAACTAATTACAGACTTGTACTATTAAAATAGATATATCTTTAGGTTCAATTACGATTTCTTTAGTGTACTGTCCCTCGAAACACATTATAAAACAAGAGCAGTTTAAAGAATATTTTACAACACTCGGTAATAAATTTAATGCTGGCGGTGATTTCAGTGCAAACCATACCTCATGGGGCTCACGATTAGAAAACGTTATAACAATCTATCTGGTGGAGAACTAACAAACTGGCCAACGGACACGGGGAAAATACCCGATTTATTTATTAGATTTCTTTATTTACAATGGAATCAGTACCAATCAAATGTCTATTAAAACATCAACGGATGGTAGCTCAGTTCATTCATTCCCCTGTAATTCTGAATATCAGTAGTGGAGTCGTGTATTCAGGAAAAAAACTAATCCTAAATAATGGTTAATTTTAGCTGGGATGTTTTTCAACAACTAGTTGAAAATAAAATAAATTTGAATATTCCCCCGAAAACCGTGGAAGATATAGAATTTGTGTAGAGAACCTTACCAAATGTATTCAAGAAGCCACGCACCGAGCGGCACCGAGAGAAAAACAGTTTGGTCCTCAATTACGAAATCATCGAACAATTATGAAGGATATGATCGAAGAAAAAAGACGGTTAAGACGTGAATCCTACAGATAAAACGTCATTCAATAGAGCAAGCAGAGAGCTGAAAAATAAGACTCGGGAAGTGAATATTGTCGCTTTTAAAGATTACCGCCTTAATACTAACTGAAGATACTGAGATTATTATTTATGGAAAGTTGTTACAACCGTAAAAAGAAATTCTCAACTATAACATCCCCCGCCCCATGAAGAAAAACAATCAACGAATAAGATGTCACATCAGCATCAAAGCAGCTACAGTCTCACTTAAACGTTTTGGAAAAATGGTATAAATCTTGGAAAATTAAAGTTAACGAATCCAAATGTACACAGGTTATATTTACTTTGAAGAAAATAGACGACAGTCTGGTCATAACATTAAAAGTGAAACACAATTCCAACTTTGAATCATATAAAATATCTCAGCCTACATGGAAAAATCACATAGATGCTAAACGGAAACAAATAAATCTTAAATTTCACAATCTGTATTGGTTACCTGGTAAAAAGTCAATGCTGTCGCTGGAAAATAACTTATCGCTGTACAAAGCTATCTTGAATCCAATTATATTGTATAAATTTAATTTATCCTTACTTATATTAATTTCGATTAATACGATGACACTTAAAGATGACCTGTTAATGTAAGTTATAAATTCATCCCAGTTACGTCTCTCTTATGTTTAAGTGCAACACACGAAATAATTCCCCGTGTTAATTTGAAGTGTGTTATTCGCATTTAATATGCTGTTTACATTATCAGTCCATCTTTTGATATTACTATAATTTTTACAATTTTGTTTTTACTACGATACTGAATTAGACAAGTCATATTTGAGAGGAGGATCAAAAACTGTTATTGCCGACAATGATAAATCCTCTATTACACTCGTTCGCCCTTTTTAGTTGGTGAAAGCGAGGTATTGTACATATCGAATTCGTTATTTCCCACCTTAATCGCTAACATAAAAAACACGCTACCATCATGGAAAGGTCTACTACAAATTCGTCCCAATTACGTCGTAACCTTCTTATGTTGAAATGTAATACACGACCAAGTTCCATATTAGCCTTTTGGCTTCCTTTAGCTGTATTAAATAATCTATCGAATTTATTTTCCCGATCACCTATTGCTGAATACTCGACGCAAATACTCAAATACTTTTTTTACGTATATTATGTACATAATATAAAGAGTCTACACAGAAAATAAACCAACTTTGAAATAATAAATGATCTTGTTAGTACTGCGGTAATAATAAGAAAAATAGTTGTTCTTGTCACAGTGGCCATAGTAGTTGGAGAAGATATTAAAAAGTGTGATAACTGTGAATAATTAGATAAACATGTTTGTTCACGGTGCAGCATGTTTTTCTCGGATTGCTTATGAAAGCGAATTAGCGAGACAATAGCGGAAAATGTTGCACAAATAGAACTTGAAGAAAACACAAAAAAAAGCATTTTTCTAAATGTAAAAAAGACCCCATTGTTTCCGTATTGTTCATTTCCTACACACTCACTGCGATAATACATCTTGAACCATTGTTCAATCATTTTTGTCGGACTGATCGAATGACCGCAGCTTACGAATTACTTCTCCAACCAGAAAACCTTTATGTTACACAGCTATTTTATACTCGCTGCGAAACGAGATATAATCCAACTTTGAATTAATCTTTGAGTGTTCATCTCTTTCTGCTGAGCGCTCGTCTTTCTATTCCATTTTATTGATACTTGGCCTTCCTACTTCATATTGCGCCTCTTATGTTATATGTCTTCCCTCTCCACAGATTGTTCCTATTATATTGATTATTTCCTCCTAACAACATTTGATACCGTATGAAGATATAATTGACTCCTTCCTATTCTAATTGTTTCTAGGTAAAGGTCCCCGGTTGACAAGCCCAAAAAAAAAAAAAAATTAATCTCAGTTTCGATGTATCAATAAAAAAAAAAAAAACGAACAAATTTGTTCAGCAGCAATATTAATAAATCTGACAAGGATTTTATCGTTTTTAATATTTTTTTTGTTTAATATGCTTAATTTTAGAATAATCAGTCTTCTGAACCATTTACATAAAATAAATATAAACATAATGTGGAATTTTTCGTCTAAACGGCTATATATATTATTCGTTAAATGCGGCTTCTAAAAATTTAAATTTCTCGCGTAAATCAAAAAGTTGCATTCTAACAGTATTTTACATAATTCATATACTGATGGTCTTCTATGGATCTGCAAAAATTTCATCAAAATCGTATTGTGACCTCTCCTTTGAGAGTAATAATTTAAAATTATTCCTACGTTCATCGTTTGATGTAAGTGTACTACACAGGGAACATTAAAAACTATTGTCGGAGAGTTTGTTTTCCCCTAGCTCGACGATCCACCATTTGGCCAACCGGAAAGTTATAAAATAAAAGAATATTAAAACTGACAGATTCTTCCCATTAGCAATACAAAAAAAAAAAAACAACACGAAATATATATCATAATATAATACGCGGAATATTAAAATACCATTGGTAACTTAGAATTAATAATAATAGTAATTATTATTATTAGTAGTATTATTAGCCATATAACTACTCCCGATGTGACAGATAATGGCCTCTCTCAGATTTTCCCCATTCAAGCTAGTTAAAAGCTGCTCTTTGGTAGTGTGTTTGTGTTCCCTTAAATTTTGATAATTATCTGCGTTTATGAATAGTCTAACCCGTCGTTATTTTTATCCGTTTCACCTTTTCCAACCTATCTATGTATCCCGCTCAGTCCCGTTTTAATCTTTTTATTATTCATCTAATCTTCAATGCAACTTCACTGTTAATTTTGTAGTTTATTTGAACACTAGGCGTTGATCTCTCTAATGCATTTCGAAGTCTCCCTTATTTTGTCCAAGTCTGTCGTATGTAGGAGCGAAAACAATACAAAAGTAAGGGTAATTCTACGTTACATTTCTTTTTCCGATTTATTGTTTAGTGATATAAGCTACTTAAACAAGAGTAACATTCTCGACCTTTTCTATTTCTTTGTTGCCAATTTTTACTTTCCTGTTTAAATTTCTTAAATTATTTTTTTTACACTTGGACTTATTACTTAAACCTCTCTCTCTCTTTCCTTTTCTCTTTGGAATCTTAGAATCCATTCAGCATAGTTTGGAGTTAGTTTACATTTCCTGACAATAGGAGGATTACAAAATTAGAATAGCGCGGTATATATAAAATGAAAAGACCATAAAATGGTTAAAATTACCGGGAATGGAATAAACACAACTGATATTGAGTAAATGATGAGAAACAGCAAAATGGACGGAGAAAACCTATTACAAAAAAATATATGGTTCACAAAGGAAATAATCGATGAATGTCGCATATAGTATACATCAAAGAAAACTTTAAGTAAACTCTGATAACAATAAACAGTTTATCTGAATATAGAGATTGCACAGAATGTTCAGCAATACGAAATATATAGCAATTATAAAGCGAATTTTTGTCGGGAAAACATGACTCTGCGATCTTTAAGGCTATGCTGACAGAAATATTACAGATATCATTATTAGAATTGGAGCGAAAACTTGCTTATATTCTTTATCAATGAATATTAAACTTTAATAAAGATGATTTCATACAAAAATACGAGGATTCTGTAAATGTAGAAATTCAGTATAATAGAGGAGTTACGAAAAATAACGAAAAAAAATTGGTTAAACTTGAACATTCATTAATATTCCTACAATAAGCGGGGTGTGGTTGACGTACAATAGGAGTCCGTTAAAATATGAAGATTGTTAAATTTTAGCTTTTAATATTTAAATTAGTATTAAAATTTTTGACGCGACAATACGATTAAAAAATTGCTCTATTTAATAATGCTAATTTCGGAATTTAATCGAGCCCAAGAAACTGATCACAGCAGCGACATTTTGCAAAAATCGAAAAATACAAAATTATGTTTCTGAGCATGAGGGTGACGAAGAAGGAGGAGCGAGAAAGAGAATGACAAGTAGAGATTGTTAAGATACTATCTGTCGCAATTTAGTAAATACACAGATACTCGCATTCAGTTGGGTTCTCTTTATTTTTTTTTTTTTATTAAATAAAATTGACAACCACTCGTAAATATGAAGACTTTTTAGTCACAAACAACGTATTTATTTAGCACTTGAACTGTACTTATTATTTAACGCAACCCAAATAATATTTCGATTTTTTTCTTCTTTTCATTTCTTTATAGTAATCGCGAATTACTAGTTATAAAGGGCAACGTTATATTAAACATTTTTACTTTCTGTGCGATAAGGAGATAACACACTTGCTTATAATACGAATATATCGAAAAGAGACGACAAAAAAAAAAGAGATTGCGAAAAATATTTACTCAATGTGGAAAATATTTAGATGACGGTCACAATTTGTATTCCGCTCGATCTTGTCAACACGAGATGCAATTGCTGTTATGCGATTCCTCCTCGGCGAACATTTCTTAAGTCGAGGAATATGTCTTTTATAGACAAAATACCAACATAACAACAGCTATGTTTGCAGACGACACTGCGATACTCCCTACGCACTGAGATGTCATATCAGTATTGAAGTGGCTACAATCTCACACTTAAACGTTTTTTTTTGGGACAAATGGTATAAATCATGCAAAATTAAAGTTAACGAATCCAAATATGTACACGGGTTATATTTACTTTGAAGAACGTAGACTGCTCTCCTTGGTAATAAAGTTAAATGAAAAAACCTTTCCAACTTTGAATCATGTAAAATATCTCGGCTTTCACGGAAAAATCACATAGATGCTAAACGGAAACAAATTGTCTTAAATTTCGTAATCTCTATTGGTTACTTAATAAAAAGTTAATGCTATCGCTGGAACATAAAGTATTAGTGTACAATCCTAAAACCTACATGTATGATTTTATGGAATTATTTCCCTTTGGGGAATAACCGCGAGTAAATCAAATGTAGCGATTGTCCAATCGAAGATCCCACGACCGATGGTACGTCATGGTGTATGTACGCAACTACGATGTACACAAAGATTTACAAATACCGACGTGGTTAAAGACTACAACAGTCAAACTATGATACGTAGAATTGCGGTATCACAGTAATCAATCAACAAATAATCTCGTTGAAGATTGCACCCGATTCGGGAAAACGGTCGAATATAATTTATTAAAGAGATTAATTGCGGGATAATACGCTTAATTTTCCAAGTACAACCCACGACAATGATATTGATGATCCCCTCGCTACTTCCGCTTTCGTCATCACTTCTTTATCTGCCGTAATTTGTCGATCTAAGTATATATGTAACTGTCTACTTGTTCTATCTGTTCCGAGTTTTTATGCTTATTCATATATCTCGTTCCGTGCTTGTCGTTGTTTTTCTTTTGTGTAGGTTTATCTGTAGTCTTATTTTGTTCCAGTGTACATTCTCAGGTCTGTTATCATCGACTGTAGTTCTTCTGCATTTGTGCTGAACAGGACTATATCGTCTGCAAATCTGAGATAGTTCTGATATTCACCGTCCATTTTAATTCCTGTTGTAGTCCAGTTCAAATTTTTTTAAACACAGTGTCCAAAGCGCAGATAAATCATTTCGGTGACACGGTATCGCCTTGTCTAGCACCGCTATTTACTACCGGGATTTTCCTCGATACATAGACTTATCGGCTTTGCTGTCGCAACTGTCGGCAAATAGCGATGTCTTGTCTCTTGCCTCATCGGGCACTGTGGGCACTGCATTGCAGTTGCGACCATATTGTTGATGAGGATCTTTTTGTGGGCGCAGCCCAACAATCGCAGACACGGATAAAAATACTTTTCTTTTTATGCTGGTCACATCGCGCATTTAGTTTAAATCGATATCATATATTATAATCAGGTATAACGGCTAACAAGACATGAGAGCTTTCCTTTCCTTTAAGGTATCATCCTTTATACTTTTTCGTCTACACATTTATTTCCCTTTGGACTACTAATTGCACGAGTTCTAGTACCGATTTTTTCTGACTCCCTTGCTATCTCTCCATAGTAATTCTGGCCGTTTCCACCTTTTCCGAATAACTTTCTTAGTGTCCTCAGTTTCCTTTTGTCCTACGTTCTTCGTTCTTGATGGGTAATCGTCCGTAGCTGACAAGCCCAATAAAAAAGTAAAAAAAAAAAAAAAGAAAGAAAAAAAAAGAAAATCGGCAATGTAACGAAGCTCTATAGAGATGTTCTTTATAATTTTAGTATATTTTCCGTTGATTTCAATTAGGTTTAAAGAAATTCAAGTACTGCCGACTCGCTGTCGCGTAAACTCTTGTCAGCTGATACGGTGGGCGTTGCTGTTGCAGTGTGGCCATAGTGTTTGGCGCAAATTTTATTCGTATCTTTTTGACCAGATGGCGGGCGCTATTTTCATAATTAAAAGTTATAAACTTTGTCTTATAGTGGTGGAGAAAGACACTGAACTTTCGGATAACTCTTTATGGCACGCTAAGCGCTGTGTTCTATATAGCTTTGGTGCTTGATGAACTGTTTTTCAGACATTCCGTGTTTCTTTTTCCTTAATTGTAGGCTGATTGCTGTAGGGTCTGTAATTGCAGATGTGGTCATGTTATGGGACAGCTACCACCTTCTTTTGCTCGTACCTTCAGCAATGTGTCATTCCTTCTCCTTTTTAGGATGCATATGTTTCGCATTTATCGACGTTGATTGTCATCGTTTCTCCATCCTTGATATTATATAGTTCTTAGTCAACTCCCAATTGCTACTATTTACACATATGGATGGGTAATCGTCTATTATTGGCAAGCCCACGGAAAAACCCAAACAAGGAAGAAAAAAAAAATACTGCCCAGATCTCTCTACGTTTTACATGATTTTATTCAATCGTTATCATTTAAGCTACTTTATACTGACATTTTTTTTTAAAAGTTTTTTAACTGATTTTACCGAGTTATAAATTTATTTATAAATCTTATAGGTTAAGATCATTGTGTATCGTTACTTTTAAAGAGGAGGTTGTTTTGTTATCTTTAACCCCTCTCGGATTATTATTTGCATAATATGAGGATACGATATAAAATAAGTGTGTTTGATTAATTTTGTTCCCGATTCGATATGGGAGAGAAGGCGGTATTTAATACGTAATTCGTTTTGTTTTTATTGTTATTCTTGATTTGTGTCAGTGGTGCCAATTAGGAATTTTTAACTAATGCAGCAAAAAAAAAAAATAAAATTGCGCGATCGCTGCAGTTTTATTTATTTAGTAAAATTAGACTGGCTCGTGAAAAATGAACGTCATCGGGCCGGTTGTTTAGGGGGAATTGTAGTTTAAGCCAAAAAGCACGCGTATGACAAAAGCAAGCTTAAGCGGGTATTTGTGATTTTGATTGAAAAGAAAGGTGTGGCATTATATTTTCGAAATCTTAAAATCTCAATGCTATCCTTCATGGTTCTCGCAAAGACAGTTCTTGGACGGGTTTTTTTTTTTTTTTATATGCGTATTATAAATTTATTATCCCCGTTGCACGTTCCTATATATCGCTATTTATTAAGTACAATGTGTACGGTTTTTTATAAGTATTTCTTGGTTGTTTTTTTTTGTTTTTTTTTGATGGGTCGGACATCTGCCCGAAAATTAGAGAGGAGAAAAAAATTTGTACTCTTAAATTTACTTAAGGAGAGGGGTAATACAAATGATTCCAGGACGTAAGTCACAAAAGCAGAAAGAAAAGAAAGAATATAAAAAACGCAACCTGATAAAGATAGCGAAAGGACGCCGAGAGGTTTAGTAGAGTAGAATAAAAGTGCAAGATACTTCAGACGATGAGACCGGAAACATTTTTAAAACACGATAGAAAGTGAATCGAAGAGTGCAATGAAGAGAACGGAATAGATATGCAGATGAGAAACGAGAGAAATGTAGAATCTGAGACTACGAGGATTTTGTAGAAAACTAAAAACGGGATTAAATGGCAGTAGACTGCGCGTAAAAAATCGATCAGAAAGGACTCCGAATCTAGTTCAAAGTAGAACGGAAAAAGACGACTCTCTTTGCAGCAGCTGTCGATGAAAATGAACGAGTGTAGAGACAAAAAAAAAGAAAAAAAAGAGATGCTACGAAACAGACTTGGAATGAATCGGTAGTTATCGGCGACGCATAGAGTAAGCCTGTTCCGCTTAATTTTTCTACTAGCGTCAAACATTTCGTATTATTCCAAAATAATTATGTAGCCCGGCATCACTGATGAATGTCGTGCTTTCGCTATTGCAGGTTCACTTTTTTCTTGCACAAAGCTAATTTCACCTATTCGTTACACCGGATAAAGTATAATAGGAGCGGCATTGCTGTGTGCATTTTAAATTTTTATAATTACGTTTTTTTTTTTTTTTTGTACACGAGTTTATGCTGATAATAATATAAATTGTAGACGGCTGTTGTCTGATGTGTGGAAATTATGCGCTGCATTATAATAACAATGCGCCTATACATGCAGTACAATAACATATCGATTTATTTACTCCGTAAGGCTAGCGGATCGCGCAGAGACAGCTCTGCTGCATCATCGCAGATGGAAAAAAGAAGCAATTCGTAACCAGATTCATTTTATCGGTTTATTTCTGTCTTTCAGCGGGCGCGGAGGGGGCGAAATAAACTAAATACAAATATAAACGGACGAATAAAGAGTATTGCATACCAAAATTGACATCTCTTAAATGCGTTCTCTCTCGTTGTAACTAGTAACAAATCCGATACGGATGAGGCAAGTGAAGAAAAACACCGTCCGCAAACGCATAATACACACCCGCGCGACGACACAACTAGTAGAATAAGAAAAAAAGAGCCGTATGCAGCGAAAAGTATGCAGCAATTAACATGAAAATATTGTAGACATCTGAACTGTGTCGGCGAATATTATTCGTTACAGAAAAAAATATTCGTACACAATTGTATACATAACAAAAGCGGGATAAATACAAAAACCGTAAAGTCCAAATAATGTCACATAAATAAATTATATAACGTGAGGGGGGGGGAAACTATTACGCATTGCATGCTTTGCATCCGATAAACAAATAATCGTATTAGGATGAAATTAGTTCAGAGAATGAATTGAACCTCTTCATAGTTATCCTTCCAGAGCCTTCAACTATTTTCAGAATCTTCTGGGGTCTTTCTCTCTTTTATTCAATATCTTTACAAATGAATCAATAACAATCCTACCGGTTTCTGTTATTTCTTCTAATAATAGTCTTTCTTCGAATCGCTTCAAGGTACTCTCTGTATTCCTGTGACGCACTTTATAAGACGTCGGCTAATTTTCATATTACCACTTCCCGCATCGAACGAAACAAGCTAGTGGATTTTTTCTCTTTTAAATTTCTTTCCTAAACCGTTTTGCTATTATTTCAAAAAATACTAATAATAAAAATGGAAAAAATTCTCACCCGCCTAATTTGTTTTTCAAGTACGGCAGATAGGGTTAAGAGGAGGCCATGGGGCCAGTGGCTCC
Source organism: Icerya purchasi (assembly GCA_039619475.1). Classification (NCBI taxonomy): domain Eukaryota; kingdom Metazoa; phylum Arthropoda; class Insecta; order Hemiptera; family Monophlebidae; genus Icerya; species Icerya purchasi. The sequence goes on along the minus strand of CM077115.1, from coordinate 76,665,930 downwards.
GGGCCCTTCACTAAAAAGGGGCTACCCGCTAATCACTCAAAAATTGAAAATTACAAGTATAAAAAGTACGCGCGCTCAGATGGTGAAACGATATATCATTCTGATTTTCACGATGATGTTGAGTTCCGAATGCGATATACTTCGTGAATTAAATTTTGATGATCTAATTGAAACTTTCGCTATTAAAAAATCTTGACGCGTGTCTCTCGTTTAGAATTAATTATTAAGGATCGATTTTATTAATTTATCGAATAAATAAAATAAAAAATATGTACTTCAATTATTGGGAAGGGTGTCTTCAGCAATTATTTGGCCCCGGGGTATTTTTTTCCTTAATCCGGCCCTGACGGCAGAGTTTTCTCGTAAGCTGTAATAATACCTTCTGTAATATACGATATATTAGAAAGCAGGACAAGCTAGCGTGATTATCTTTTTTCCTTTTTTTTTTTTCTTTTGCATGCCGACTCTTAGGTCATCAACGCGATTAATTGTTAGCTATTTTAAATGTCCTAAATAACGATGACAATAGACGACGCCGCTTGTTATATGTTAGCATTTCATTATTTGATTATTTACATCCATATTTTTTATTATTGATGTTGTTTTAATATCTTTAGTATTGTACAGTAATTAATTTTAAACACCTATTTAAAACAATTATTTAATTTATCATATACCCCGACGCGTTTCGAAGACAAAGCTTTATGATCACGGGAGTTCTGTTGTTTTAAATCGTTATTTAAAATTAATTACTGTACAACATAAAAGAAAACAACCAGCGGAATAAACAAATATAGTGATTTTTAGTATTATTAGTGAGCGATAAGCGCATCTCTACATTGTTTTTTCTTTAGTCGTTTGACGGGATTGTCAGGAAGTCTGGTAGATTTCATACAATGGGTTTAAATTATGACCGAATGGTAGCGTGCATTTCGGTATATTTCTGCTTATGTATCGTCAACGGCGAAGGAGGAACGTTGAGGTCATTCTCGATTACATAATTACGAACGTAATAGAGCGCATTACGGTGTGTCATTATCCTTAATATCTTCGACTGGAACAACTGTATTTTTTTGAGATGCTCTTTTGCGGCTGAACCATATATTTCTAAGCCGTATTTCCAAACATGAGCTATTAAATAGTGCTATACAATAACATTTTTTTGTCCAGACTGAGTTTGGATTTTCTTCCTATCGTCAGCGGATATAAATGCGTCAGTAATGACTTTGATTTTTTCTTCCGTATTAATTACATGTGCAGATACCAGGCGTCGATCAATAGTTAATCCGAGGTATTTTACTGATTGTACTTGCGGCATTTTACAACTGTTGTAATGTAAGTAACCGGCATGTATCACGTTTATTTGTGAACGTGATATTTGATGATTTTTGTTCATTAATTTCAATCCTACAATTGAGAGCCCACTTCTGAAGTGACCATAAATGGCGTTGAATGTATCTTGAAGCTTTGTGACGATCTTCGTGCGTAGCTAGTATAGCAGTGTCATCCGCATATGTAGCTTGTAAAGTAAACATTGTTATATATGTTATAAAGCAGCGAGGGCCGAGAACGCTACCACCTTGAGGCACCGACGCTAGTATCTGACGCCCGCTAGACGTGACGCCGTTGATTTTTACTTGAAACCACCTATCGCTTAAATAAGACCTCTCAGCAGATGGTATATTTCAACCGGGAAAATCTTCCGGATTTTGTATATCATGCCGAACACACGATCAAGTGCTTTGGCTATATCGAGGAACACTGTGCCGAGCAATACACTCCACGCTATAAGACTGACTCAATTGAATCAACGAGTCTATGAGAAATAGCTGAATGATTTCTAAATCCAAATTGATGATTAGGATCGTCGTATTGAGAAGAAATGGTTAAATTTCCAAACGTATCCAGTAAACTTATCGGTCTATACGATGAAACATCTGTAACTGGCTTCCCGGGTTTATGGATATAAGTATAGTTACCGATTTTTTCCATCTATTCGGAAAGTACGATAGCCGGAGCATAGAACTGTATATGTATAAAAGTAGTAAAAGTCCTTTTTCAGGCGGATGTTTCGAGATATTATTTGTTACTTCATCTTCTCCGGGGAGAGCTTTATTGTTTCACAAACTTTCAATGGACATACAAATATATGTATGACGCTACTGTTACGCTGTATAAGTTTCTGGATGTGTTGTGGGTTCTCCATAGTAGGAGGTTGAAATATATTTTCAAGGTAGTAGTCGGCGAAGGTATTAACTTTTTCGTCATCGGCCTATGTTGTATCAGATTTTTTTTTAATATGATAGGATGGAACACATCTCTTTGTTAGTACTTTCGGTGCTTTCCAGATTGAACCGTGTCAGCATTAGTTAGAGGGGAAAGATAATGCAACGTTCATTATTGTAGTGTGCTATGGCTTTTAGTTGCCTGCTAAATTCCCGGTATTAATTAGATATCTGACGCGTTGCCAATTTTTGCGCGCTTTTCTTCTTTTGATAATTAACTCGCGTATCTCAATGGGTCGTAATATGTTGCTATTATTAGCAGTCAGCTTGGCAGGTCGTGTTGATTGTGTAGAGAAATCCTGTATTATATCTATTAGATAATCAAATCGTGCTGTGATTTTAATTTTACCTGTAAGTCCACCTGTTTATCTATTATATTTACAAATTTATTCCAGTCCGTAGATTTATGATTGTGGACATCCTCTTCATAAATTTTCCGCTCACAATATTAATCATATTTCCAAACAGTTCCATATTACATTACGGAAGGATATTTATTTTTCTCTTTTCTCAAATCCGAAATCCTTTTATCTTTCCGTTCAGCCCTTACCTTCTTTGACCAGATGGTTCAACATGTTTCTATTTCCTTTGTTGTCCCCTGATCGTCGCTGTGTGCCATCTTCGTTTCGGTCATTCTCCCTTCGTCACTTTTTCGTTTTTCCCTCGTCTCTTCTCCGCGGTGCCCTTTTCACCTAGAGAAGATTCCTTTTTTCTGTGTGATATCAATCACGTCTTCTTCGAATGTTTCTCACTTTCTTCAGAACGTTCTCTCTTCTATTCTCAGCTTTTTGGTCTTCCTACTCCGTACAATGACTCTTATGTTCTCTCATTTCCTTCCTTATCAGTTGTTCCTAATCTAGCTTCTTTCATTCATTCAATCTTGCACCAGATTAAAAGCTAATATGTTATTCTTTTTTTGAAATATTACTTAGATTCCTTGGTTGATTGGGCTGTTGCTCTTCGTTAGCGTAGCCATAGGAAAAAAAAGAAAAAAGTCTATTTTTCTATGTAACAGAATTTTGTCTAGGATTTGTAAGACCGGTACGTGATTGGATGTCAAGTCTACGATCGTACAGCAGAATTTTTGTGTATATTGTTTAACCCTTTAGTGAAATAAAATTCGAATACGTCTGGTAGCCGGTTGGTATCCTTCAGCCAGTGGAGGTAGGTGTAAATGGTGAAACAACATCTAGGCACAGTTTCCTACTGAGTTGGAAAAATTGCGCTCCTCGTTTACTTCGAACTCTTGATCCTCCTCAGTGAGGGTGCTTATAACAATAAAATATTTAAAATTTGAATAAAACAACTTCAAAAAATTAAAAAATTTAATTTGCAATGTTTTTGTTTCTACTGATATTTTATTTATTTTCCTTCAATTTGCTGGATTTGTTATGGACATTGCTATAAGCTCTTGTACAGTTTTAGTAACCAGGGAAATCGGTAACATTTGAACCGAAAAAGCCGAGAATATAAAAATTATACATGACTGGTCACCGTGTTTTAATTATTTTCTAGAACCCTCCAAAGCTCCTACGAAAAAAGGATAATATTAACTAAATCTACTCTCCGAATTAATACCGTCCGAAAGATTCATGTAAGAAAAATCGCGAGATCAATTTTCCAGATTTGCACGCTAACAACACGTTCTATACGTGTACCAACGTAACCCGGTTTCCTTCGTAAAACAACCGAATTTTAACTACGGCGCGGAAATTGTTAGATCTTGTGCACAAGAACCTCTATATTATGCGCTCTCTGATGCTACACAATCTACTTGCAGTTATAAATGAGATGCGTCACACGTTTGGCACTCTACATACCGGCGACAACTTGTTAGTGGAGAGCTGTTGGTGTAAAGATAGTTCTGTGACGCGGCAATATGTCCTATCCGGAGACGATTGACAATTTAACATTCTTTCCTGCTTATGCCATCACAGGAAGCCACCCGGAGAACGGTGATTAATTTAATGTCTCTTAAGGAAAGTTTTTTGTGCCATTCGACGACACCTCTATATAACTAAATTTTAAGCTCTATTCTCTTTTACTTATGCCATTTATAATTCAAGTACTGGTCAATACTGTGTAATATTCCTTAAAAAAAAAAAAAAAAAAATCTTTCGATTAACTGAAAAGAGCTTAAGAATACATCCGGGCTTTTCTGATCTGACCCAGCTACAAATCCTGGCTACTACTACGTCCATACGTGTGTACTCAGTACAGATTGTAATTTCGGTTTATCGTTAACATTACTCGTTCCGCATTGTACTATCGATGACAAGGATATCTCAGCTTAACAATTTCTGTTCAATAGGCAGCGATCGCTGCGTACAGCCTGAATAGAGTTAGCTCGAGAGAAAAAGCAACTTCTAACAGTACTCAAGGCTGAATGAGTAACATTATTTTCGATAAAAGTAACGCAGGAACTAACCTAATAACTTCTCTCTCGCTGTTTATATCTTCTGATTTTTTAATTACAAGCAGCGTCGATCAGAAAATCGCAATAAGGCGAGCATAACGGACGGCCGTTTTCTCTTTGACCGTTTCTGCAAAGAACGGCAATTCTCAATATTAATTTGTTTGCAATATCGGCTCTGAAATTAATCACGTTCAAACCCATTGACACGCCGGGTTAATCAGACAATAAAATATCGGTAATTGTTATTATCGAATAAAGGTCGACTGAACGCGACCAAATGTTATACCAATCAATGACGCAGGAATTATCGGAAATTACGCACACGCTGCGACCGTCCGGCAGAGAAAGAGAGAAAGAAAGACGAGTTATTACGTAAAAAGAATAAAACGACACTGAAATAATTATAATAGCGCGTATACAGTTAGCGGCGATTGTCGGACCTCCATTGTGTGGACCCAATTAGAAATGGAGTTTGAAATGGCAGAACAATTTTTGTTTCATTGTGCAAGACACATGACACACTTGACCAAATTATAAACCAGCCGCAGCGCCGCGAAATGTAAAACGCGCTATGCGTTGCTCTTCCACACAAGGATACACCAAAAAAGAATAAGCACCCTCCACAATATGACCGAAGGAATTGTTTTTGCAGGAGCAAACACCACTGTTTTCCTAAAGATAACGCATTCCGCAAAATATCGGCCACCGAAATAAAAGTCACTAGAGCTACACGTTCCTGGACGAAAATAAAAATTTAAATTATAATATATATTGTAATGTGCCCATTACATGGGATGTATAAAATGTTCAGAAAAATAAAACATAAAAATAATATAGAATAATTAGTGCGAGTGTGAATGCGCGCGTGCCTGGAACTATGTTGGGTTGGGTAGCCAATTATCAATGACCAAGGAATAAAGGATCGACCGGATTCGGTCGCCTGCAGGGGTTGTAAGCGGAAAGGCGGGAGAAATGTAGAGTGGTCAAGAAACGATTTTTTTTACAAAAGTGAGTTGCGTTTTTTACCTTTGGACAGTTCCGTTTCTACCTTTAGAGTTCCGTTTTTACCGTTGAAGAAATGTTGTTTCTTTTTACCTTCGGAAGAGTTTTATGTTCTACCTTCGCTAAGGTTACCCGTGTTTATCGAGGTGAAACCAGTAAAAATTGTTGCTGTTCGAAAAAGTTTAAAAATTGAGTTCGCGGTCAATCGTCAACAAAAGTACTCGAAATCCGCCAGAATAGTAAAACAAATTCGAAATTCGTACTTTGATCAATTTAAATAATACCGAGTCCGATTTTTATCAACGGACCCCCGAATCACCAGCCTACGGATAACCACCGACAATAGTGATACGTAGCGTTTTGTGTTATATTTTTTATTAATTTGCATAACTTTGTAACTGTTATTTTCTACTTAATTATTGTGTTTTTTCAGCGGTCAACCGGTCCCGAAAGATAAGTGTGAGTTTTTTCGAATACATCGTTTTTCTTCAAATTTCAATTAAATAATTCTTATATAATTAAATAAAAAATATAAATAAATAAAATAAACAAGCTTAAAACCTCGTGTTTGGCATCCCTGTGAACGTAAGCGAACGACTAATACCGTTACAATATAATTAATAATCTGAAGGTGGCTCTTTTTTTTTGTTTTTTGCTTATAAGTTAAAATGAGTTCTAGAGCACAATATGTAGAAATGTATTTCATTGAATTTAGATGAAAAAATCTATTCGGATTATATTTAGTCTTTTTTTTTCTAAGCGGGAGGAGGATACATTAAACAGAGACAGACACAAGAAGTGCCATTTAGATTTTTATGCGGGAATATAGAGAGTAGTTTGAAAAGGATGAATGTTCGAAAACCGTTTGGAAAGAAAATTAAGAAATAGGTAAGACAAGAAGGAGATAATAGAATACAGTTAAAACACAGGTAGAGTTATCAGAAACAAAAACGTAATAGTACAGCAAACAGTCGAGGAAAACGGATCAGTACCGTTTGGTCGTGATCAACTAGCCGTAGTTTGAACTGAAAGTAGGGTGAACTAACCGGGCGATCGAATGGCTGTCTGCCGAAAACGAGCAATTTGAAAACCATTTTAGACTACCTGTTGCACAGTTCTACATCTATCATGTAAAACGTGGATTCTCGAACTTCATTCTACATGTTACGATGTTTAAATCTCTATATTAATATTATATAGGTATTAATTTATGAATCTGCACTAGCTGACCCCACATTATAAATAACGGTTACAAATTAACATATAATATTAATATAGAGATTTAAACATCATAAAAGTAATTAATAATAATAATATATTAAATGATGTAGAAATATATTCAAAAATTCAAGGACCATTTATTAAAATAACAACATTCCCCTAATATTGATAATCTATTATTTAAATGTAATTTATAAATTATTTTAATATACATTTAAAACATACTTTAAAATATTTAAAATTATTAACATTATGCGATTTATCGATTTATTTTGTATTATTTTTATCTCGATTTCGTAATAATAAGAACGTATTTTGTTTTCTTTTATTTATTTCATGATTATGGGGGGCACTTTGTTTGCCGAAAAATGTCGCAATTTACTTAAAATTTAATTATATTTCCTAAAAATCATTTACAACTTAAAATTCGAACCTTCTAGACCCTATAAGTTTTGGAGGTAGAAAAACGATTATTTCAATTTCGGATAACGCAGTAATAAAAAAAAACTTGCTATTTAGAGGTAGCAAAATTATCTTTTTTTTTTTATTTATTTTTTTTTTTTGTTCTTTTTACAAAACTTTAAAGGTTTGCAAAAAACTCCAAATATAATAAAAAATGTAGTGTATCCCGCTTTTCGAAACGATGATTACATACTAATTATAAATTTTAATTCGTACTCATCATAGGAAATTTCTCTAATTAATCATAAAAAAAATTATCGGTTTTAAATTTGAAATTTAGAGCTCTGATGATTTGTGAGATTGGAAAAAATTGTTTTAGAAAACTTTACGGGAAATATTTAATTTCTTCGTCTTCTTGAGCCATCTCTATTGTCGAAGGTTGACGTCTCCACATCTTTCACCGCTCTCATTCATACCCGCGCCAACCCTGCAACGGCTATCCATTTTTGAAAAACCGAAACTTTCTTCTGAACACCTTCTACTACATCCATCAGTAAGAATGCTCTCTATACAACACAGTAAAAAATAATTCTACGAAAATAGCACGGCTTTGGATGTCACTTGGAAATAAAAGAAAACCAAATAGCTAATGAATTGTACAGAAACCAGAACAAAGTCAGACAATATAAAAAGCTAATACTATACGAAGTATTTTATGAAAATAAAACAAATCAAAACACCGAACGATATATCAAAGAAAAACAGAACAGGAAAGCATTTACCGACCAAACCATGGTTTGACGGAGTACAATATAACACGGTGAGAAGGACATAAGAACATTAATACAATTAAGAGCTGGACATAATTTGACACCCATTCATTTAGTAACGATAAATGTAATAAGCAATAACAAATGCGAAAAATGCGTTGAAGAAGTCTATATTAACCACTTCATATTCAGCTGCGTACATTTTACTTCAGACAGAAACGAATTAATCAAAAAATAATAATACAAACAGATAATAGTATCACGTGCTGCAGTAGTTGAGAAACAAGTAAACGTTTGTACAAACACATTAAGAAAAACAAAATAAGAATATAGAAAGAAAAAAAATAAAATAAAGGCCAAATGGAAGATAAGTCTGGGCCAAAAACAAAAAAAGCATTGTTTCAAGTATGCATATTTTGGCCTGCGCTTCAGATAATTGATTTTTTTTGATTTTATTGATGTGATTAGTTCTCGATTTTTTTTTCATCCGTTTCATAACTTCTTCATTTGTGACTTCAGTTGTCCACAGTATGGAGAGTGTAAGCAACGTCTCAAACTGCTCCAGCCGTCTTATTTGATTGACTTTTAATGTCCAGTTTTCTACCGCGTATAACAACTTTGCCGAATCCATGGCTATCCGGCAGGCAGTCCTTTTCATATCCTCGACAAATAACATCTCTAGATTCCTCCTATCCTCGGACTCAAAAAGTGTTTTATTGGCTATCTCCTCTCCTTTTCCTACTCGTGTCACTGATCCCATTATTCTCCAAATTCGCTTCTTAATTTCTAATTTATTTGCATCCCGTTCTGTTGTAATTGATCTACTATGGATTCCTGGTCATTGCGGAATTCCTGGCAACGAGTTAGTTGACTCGTTGGCACGTTCGGCGGCGACCAATGGTCTATTCATTAGTAGATTTCCTGCTCAAACTCTCTACTGTCTTTCTTATCGTTCCCATCACGATTTCTGGACCGGATTCTATCCTTCATTCTTTACCAATCCTCGATCTTTTTACCTTTCAACCCTTCCCTTCCTCTCTTCCTTGGTTTAATCTTTTCCCCTACCTTAGCCGTTCGATTATTTCCTCTATAGTTCGCCTGCGGTTCAATCATAGTTTTGCTTCCGGCTTCTCTTTTCCGTTTTTCTATTGTTCAATCTCCTTTGTGTCCTTATGACCCTCCAGAGCTCAATTATACCTGTGATGTTATTTATTAAGGACTCCATTGATCTTTATGCCTTCTGCTGCTCCATCTAGCGCCTCAATATTGTTTCGGAGTATATATTATACAGCAATGGAGACAGAATGCACCCTTGTCTAACTCCTTTCTATATCTTTATATGTTCCGTGTAAGTGTCATCCACTTTCATGCGAGCAATCTGGGGTTTCAGTAAAAACTTTTTATTAGTTGAATAGATTCCAAATCCGTTCCTATTCTTTCTAACCGTAAGTTTCACATGTGTATTTGTCGATCTCTGCTTGGATATCGTTTTCTAATTTAACGTCTTCCTATCTTCGCTTCCAACCTCATTCCCTCCTATCTTCATATTAAGAACCGCTGGCGTTTTATTTCTGATAAAAGTTCGATCCTCTCCCACATAGCTGCACGGATTTCGCAGTTTTCTTCATTTGTTTTTTTTTTCCTATAACAAGCTCTACTATTTTTCTCACAATTTCTTCAGCACATGACGGCCAATCAATGTCTCTCTTCTCCTCCTCATGCTAACTTCACTTCTCGAGAGATAATTAAATCTAAATTTCTGCACGAATTTTTATTTCCTTCTCATGTATTTTTTTTTCCAAAATGAAGCAGGGTGTAGGCGGTGCCTCTACCACCCCTGAATCTTTCAGGCTCTCTTCCTTCTACTCTGTCTTCACAGCTGAGTCAGTTTCCATTTTTCGTGCAATATTCTTCACTTCTACAACTAACGAAGTCCTCAAATTTCTCACCGTTTCCGATTCGAAAGCATCCTCTTCGAGCAATTTCTTCTCCTCCCACTCATTCCTCTAATAGCATTATTCTATCAATTAGTTACCTTATCTCCAACTTACTATCATCTGGATCTATTCTTATAGACTTTCTATGGATTCCCAGTCACTCTGACATTGAGGGAAGTGACACGGCAGATTTTCGGCCGTCCTCAATGGTCCTTTCTCTAACCATTTACCAGCTTCCGACTTAATCCTACTTTTCTCAATCAATCATTCGAGACTTTGGCTGGATAGATATCCTCTTTTCATACAGCCGGCACCCAGTCCCCCACCTTGGTTTCTTTCCATTCCATTCAGTCGTCGTTTTCCTATTGTCTCCTTAATTAGATTAAGAATTAATCATTCTCTTTTCCCCGCTTCTCGCTTTCGTTTTTCTTTATCTCCTTCTCCTTTCTGTCTCCTCCGTAACTCTGATTTCCCTTACTTTAATGCTTCGTTCTTTCCATCCCGTATCGTTTCAGAATCGAATTACCTAGTATGAAACATTCAAATGTTTGAGTCCGAAAAAAACAACTAAACCTACTTTAAAATATAAGCAAACAACTGGATGTTTTTTTGTTTTGTTTTTTTTTTTTTTGCCCTTCCCTCAAAGGGTTTGTCAATATGGACATTGACCCAAGAACTAGGAAGAGGAGAAAAAAGAGAATCAGATTTTTATGCGACGTGAAATATCAAACAAGCATGTATCAAGCGCTTGGATGACAGAAGGAGAAAGAAGGGTAAGAATAGATGCAGAGCTGTAAAGGAACGCTGCTTGACAACAGAGAGCAGTACAAAGAAGATCGTTCCAATGGAAGTGACGAGGATTCGAACAATATGATCACATACAAAATGACTGTTGGAGGAATGTAGAAGACAATATGGAGATGGAGCGAGAGAGAATCGGAAAAGCGAAATAGGGAGCAACTAAAGCGCAGGCGGCATATCGCTGGGATACTAGAGCCGCACATAACAGAGGAATCAAGAAACCAGGAATAGAAAGGAAGAGAAGGCTGAATGGACAAGTAAAAAGAATCCGGGTTAGAGAATGAAGAGCAGTAGGAGGTTGAACCACAATTTTTAATGCGCCGTAGTAGACAAAAAAATAATATTAATGGACGGAAATGTAGTAAGAAACCTGCCGGAAGAAGAAAGTATGGAATCAAGGAACGTATAAAAAGTAATCGGTAGAGTGGGAAGACAGAAGAGATGAAATAGCCTGTAGCACGCTTTGAAAATCTGATAGAATAAGGATATTATGAGAGACGCTTGAAAATCTGATGAAGAGAAGGGCATGCAGGATAGCAATGGACTCGGCACAGAAGATTGAGCAGAAGGAGGAAAGTTTAGAGGACTCGGAGTGATTTGAAGAAGGACAAACAAAGGCGGCGCCAACTCCACTTGGACCCTTGGAATCGTCAGTGTAGATTATAACGTGGTTAGAAAAGCAAATTTTTTGCGAACTTTTAAAGTTTTATCAAGAAATCAAAAAAATAGTATTGTTACCTCTGAGTAGCAAGTTTTCTATCGAAGCAAAACATATCCGAAATTAAAATAGTTTTGTTTCTACCCCCGAAGAAATTCATAGGGCCTTAAAGATCCGAATTTTAAGTTGTAATATCTGCTATATTTTGTGTCTTCTGTACATCATCTTAAATATGCATATTTATTAGCTGCTTTAAATTTTAGAAGTATAATACTCGCCTAGCTAAAGGAGCACATTAAGTGTCACACTTTTTTGAACTTTCCGCGAACTCAAAAATTCAAAGTATATTTTTGTTATTATTAACAATAAGCAGCGAACTCTCCATCGAAATCAGGCACATCTCGAAAAATTTTATTTTTAAAAATTCTGAAACTCTCACTTGGAAGAATTGGTTATTGGTTTTATTTATTCCGATTATTAGCGATTTTTACAGTCCTTGAGGGTTACACATTTTTTGTAAGAGCATTTTATCCGTTGCACAATTTCAAATCTATAATTAAACGGTTCTAGAATTATTGAATTTCATCTGACTTTTTCATGTTTTCGAAATAACAGTTTAACTTCAGTTGTTATGACAGTGCTTCAAACTATTAAATCGATTATAGCTGGGTATTTTTTTGTTTGTTTTTTTTTTTTGTATTATTTACTGCAAAATTACTTAAAGAGCACAGAGTGCATGTAAATCGATGTAAAAGGAAGTTTGAGAATTCATCTGTCTCACTAACACACATGAATCACGTTTGCACGGTGGAGATTTTTCAATTTGGAATAAGATCTATAAGGAGCAAAAGAAATTGAATATAGAAATGCAATTAGAACTGGGGATTGACTAAACAGTACTTCAGTCGAGAGATGACTCTGATGACTTCGTAAAGTCGCATTATACTAAAAAAAAAAAAAAAACGCCACTGAAGTTCGTGAAGAGAATAATTTATTGGTAGCGTTTTGATTAGAACCAAAAACTTACCAAAACTTAGGATAGAACATATAGGAGCAATTACATAAAATATGGAGTGCCCAGGGGCGGTATATTTTAAGCGATATTTGTTTTCCTTCGTTAAATCAACGAATTTGATACATTCATTAAGGGAAGCCTAATCGTTATAAGTTGTTTTTGAAGACATTCTTAAAGGGAACTGAAAATTTGCGTAACAACTGTTGTAGCTGTACCGATTAATTATAACCCTCAGACCGTAATTTTCTGCGTAACAAAAAATAACGTATAAAGATTTTGATAGAAAAATATAGTGCAAATGTTGCTTTTTATTCATTTTTACGTCAATGATAATATTTCTGAGTATAACGTTTTACATTGGATTAACCTAGTCGGCGCACTCTGAAAAAAAACTACAGCCTGATTTATTACTCGATGTTAAAAATTATCAACAAATGTTTTTTTTTTATTTTTTCCTTTTTCCACCTGAATTTTTTAACCAGCATCTATAATTATTAAATTACTTTTTTTGGTCTACTACCAAATCAATTTCTACTTAATTCTTGTAAATAGTTAATTCACTTCAAAATCTATATCACGCGCGGGCCAGAATAATATCGCGAGAGGAAAAATATCGTACTTGCATAAAATGTTAAATAAATTCACTTACGCGTAAACTAATTTCAGTTTAATATCTGCATTTGGTCGAAAATACGCTTTTCATAATTACACCTATAAACAGTTAACAATCGTTGTATAATAATAAAAATAATAATAATTTCATAACAATAATAATAATGTAGTATATAAAAAAAAAAAAATCTTTTTTAGATGACTTTCGATGGCCAGTAAAATTGTACTTAGCAACCCTAACGATTATATTTTACTTTTACGAAAATTATAGATTACAAGATTGTCGAACAAAATCACAATATTCTTTCCACAAATAAATCACGCGATGTACATACATATATAAAAAAGAAAAAAAAACACTACCTTTTTAAGGGGATACTACAAAGGAGATGTTTAGGATTCTGTACACATATAATGTACGGAATCCTGATGGTCGGAAACGACAAAAATGTGAAATAAAAATCAGCAGCGCGTAAACGGTGTGACTTATAAACTTGAAAATTACGATTAAAATTCTCTTTAAAATAATCTATAACTTCAAGCTAACCGATTACCCTGGGCGGCAAAAAATCCAAAAAACAGTTAAGAATATATAAAATGGAATTTGAAACGACCTCAAAAATCACTCTTAAAAAATTCATAATTCATCACCATATTAAAAGTGAAATTCAAAATATAAAACAAAATGCGTACGTCTTTTCATGAAATCAAAGAATTAAGGTTAAAAAATTACCCCCCCCCCCTCCCATACACATTTTTGAGGCAAAAACAGCAAACCATATTTTATTTCTTCAATGAAACTTTCGAAGTTTACGAAAAAAGTTCAAAAAAACGCAAGATCTAATATGTAACTCTCTCTTTACGGCGCGAGTCTTATAACTAAAAATTTTGAACAAGGTTGAAAATATGCGCATTCTTGTGTATTTTTTTATTTTGAAACATTTGGGTTTCCAACATTTTTAAAAACCGAACCCTTGTAACGCTGAAAGCTCGAAAGTTTCAAAAATATTTTTTTTTTTCGGTCACGTGATATATCAATGGAAAGATCGCGCTATTAGTCAAACATTGTGTTTCATGTGCTGAGGATTCCGTATGTATTGTATGAAAAACAAAAGACAATATAATTGAAAGAATTCGATCCATTATTTAATAATAAAATGTAACATACATTTCTGTAAATGCCCCCTATAATCAAGATACTGAATAAAATAAAGAAAAATAAAATACAATTCTAAATTTATTGTTTTTTATTGAAATACATAGTAAAAAGTCCAGACTAAAAAGTAGAAAATAAAAAATAAAAAAGAAATAAATAAAAATTTTTTTTTAAAAATAGCCTTTTATTTATGTACTAAAAAGAAGAAGTACAAAATAACGTTAATTAGTATGCGACTAGCAGATACGTATCTTAACATTAAAATCTGAAACTAGAAAATACTATTCTGAAAAATAAAAAAAACGGGGGCCGCAGATTAATAATTAAATATTACTCTTATATAATATTTAATTATTAATCTGCGGCCCCCGTTTTTTTATTTTTCAGAATAGTATTTTCTAGTTTCAGATTTTAATGTTAAGATACGTATCTGCTAGTCGCATACTAATTAACGTTATTTTGTACTTCTTCTTTTTAGTACATAAATAAAAGGCTATTTTTTAAAAAAAAAATTATTTCTCTTTTAAATGTTCAATCGGCAGATGAATATTGCAGCTCCAACTATTCACCGAGAGCCTGTGTATACATTCAAAGATTTCGAATCAAGTACTTATGGTCTTGCTTTACATGCGGGGACTAGGTAATTTATTGTAGTTAATTCAGGGTCCGTCCGTATATTGTCGCAACAATAGTTAAAGAAATCGCTAGAAAGGATCATCGGAAGTAGTGTGCACTTACTAAAACTTGTATGGTGTGAAATCTTAGAAACGCAATGGAAGCTTTTTTCCTGATAAACCTCCATTTTTTGGCAATATGAAAAAATTCCATTTTACTGAAATTGAGCAAAATGTAAAGTGATTAATATAGAAAACTATTCGGTAACATTTAAGCCCCTATGTTGATCGACTGAATATTCAGCACTTTAACAAACATGTAAGAGAAATGAAATAATGAAACCATGACCATTTAAATCAGTGATTACCGTATTCTAGTATAAAAAGCGGGTAAATACGTAGACGAAGGTTTTAGTTTTGTCTCCGCCGAATAGGGCTCTTGTGGCGATGAGAAGCGCGAAACAATTTCAATTATTCCCTACTGTTTCACTTAATGCTATGTAAAAAGAGATACCGCAGAAATTAGCGATTTTGTGCTTCAAAAAAAAGATGTTGAATCAGTATGGAATTGTGTTGACAAAAAACAAAAGATTCAAAGTAAAATAACTGTAGTCCTTTACTAAAGGGTCTGACTCCGTCACAATCAACTGTATCAGAGACAAGTATACCGAAAGCTTATTAATATTACGATGCTCTAAAATCACTTCGATGGCGGCGATTACTCACCTTTATGTGCCTTAGAGCTGGAAAAACTACTTCGATCCCTGTCCGCACACGTAATCCCAGATTTTTTCCCTTTCCATTCGAATGTCTTGTCTAGGCTACCGTTTGTTTTTATTAAATGTTTCTATCCGTTCTCGTTTCTTTTTATTCTTTTATCCACTATAATCGACGCTTTCCCGATAATGGAACTTTAGTACTATCGTTCATTTCAGTTTTCAAGATATACTTTTTCATTCATGGTAAACCGCAAACTTCTTTTTCAGCTCTTTTATGTTCTTTCGCCCCCTATTAATTTCTTTTTTAATAAGTATTCCATCGAAACTACCTCTTGGGTTATAAAACATGGCGCGACCACCTCTTATGCGTTAATTATATATTTCTTAAAATAATATTTTTCACATATCTTTTTTTTTTTATTCTTCGAATCGTAAATGCAGTAAGTTAAGAGAAATGCCTATTTTAAGGTATTTTATAATTTTAGCGCACTAGTAATTATAAAACGGTCATTCTAGTTCACATGAGGAGGTAGAGAAGAAGGATTGTTCGATGGAAGACGCTTTTAGCGACGGAATAGGCACCGCTCGGTTGCCACGAATATCAAAGTAGAAAGGAATCCACGAAAGGATGTTCTAAGATTCATAAAAGTGTACAATAAATTTCTAATTTTATACAAATTAAGAGACGAAATTTATATTTTTAAGGCCAATTGGCAACACGTGCAACTGAAACGAATTAAAATATTTTTCGTAGAACTATCGTTTCTAATAAAAGAATGAACCTTAATAATGGCCGTACGTTCTGAACTAAATGCAGACTGGAAACGAGGAAGAAAATACATTTTTGTTAATTGTATACTAGGGATGTAAAATGCGTTCCTGATGTAATTATTCCCATTTGAATTAAAATCGATCGCCAATGTAAAGAGAATAGAGTTAGGCGTTTGTTAATATAATAACCGGATAACGAATAAATTATTCGAATATTCCTTATTCAATATTTAAAATTAATCTTTATTCGTCAATCTACGTTAATCATTAAGAGGACATTGTTTTGAGTGCAATATGCGGCTCCCGTTGCAATTAACACAAGAAATATCGGCATCGGTGCAGTCACTGGCGAAGTGGATTTTTCCACATTTTAAACATATCGGGGTCTTGTGTGGCAATTTATAGAAAAAGCCTTTTTAAATGATAAATCGAGCAGAAATCTACCTGATCTATTAGTGGTAAAACAATATTCCTCCAAACTGTGTTTCTAGCATTAAAGTTTCCAGCTATGATAATTTTGTTAGCAGAACGCGTAAGGGACTAGATGTAATATTCAAAATGGAGGTTGCTAGGTGGGCAGCGTACGGAGTACAGGTGTATAAATTCATTGTCGACATGTAGAACGACACCGATGGATTCGGTGTCATGTAAGGTTAGAACGAGCAAGGTATGATATAGGATTTATGTCTAAGTTCAAACCATAATCCCATATATTTCGAAATAAACGAGTCCTTTAATTTAACCCCAGAAATATTTATATTCGACTTTAAACACGCGGACTGGACTCAATATAGGAATTACATAAACAGTATGTTACGAATTCCCGTGCGCCCTGCTACCGCTGATCAAATAAACGGCGGACGCCGTTCTAACATCGTTGCAATAGTGTATACCGAGGAAAAAACCTGACTTCCTACTGCGCTCAATTACTATTCATACGTACAAAACCGATCTTATTTTATACATAAACGTTTAGATTAAAGATAAGCCAGGGTTTATTCTCGTACTTTTCTGCGTATTCTCACGCTTATATACATAATTGTTAATTTAAGTTAATTACTCTTATGTAAATCGCACGCGCAGTGAGAGCTTTACTCGGTAAGCGTTACTTCTCTTCACTAAGTGTTTATAATCATATTCCTTCGATATACTTTTTAATTATTCATTCCTTCATATCTGAATAATTGCAAGGAGATTCATGGTTCAAATCCAGCGATGTAAAACAATATACTTTTTTTTTTGTTTTGTTGTTCCGCTAACATTATTTGTGCAAATAACTAATTAAATAAAAATTAATCTAATTCAATACGAATAAAAAAAAAAAACAACTTTAAAATACACTTATCAGCATATGCATAATAAATATAGCATTATAGATTAATTTTAACTTTTAGTTTTGAACGAAAGGTTATTTATTAACTAAATCGTTATAAACACTTTGTCAAAAAATTAAAAGTAAAATTAATTTATAAATGATGTTATTTTTTTCGTTAATAATTATAATGCTGCTTATTTATTCATTTTAAGTAATTAATTAGACTCATAATACATATCAAATTGCGTTATAATTGCAATCAACCATATAAACAAACAATGGTCGTCCCTTGACGTTCGACCGTTCGCCCGTTCGGGTTTATTCGGCTCAGTTCGTGTAGCCCCTAGTTCATTCGCCTGGCAGAGACATCACGTACACTATGCACGCGTTTAAAAATCGACTTGGGATACTTTCATAGATCAGCTTAGGATGTGCTCAAAAACCAACATGCTAGGCGCTTTAAGAAACAAGTTTTTTCTTTTGAAGTGAAACTTCTTTAAGCGCGGTATGAGAGCGATATATAAATTCAAAATATCATTTGCAAATATCTCAATAATAAAATAGATTCCATTAAATTTTTTTTGTTGATGTCTCTCCGTATCCGATTTATTTCAAGCATCGAATAGAATACATAAAAAAGTGGGTATAACCCGTAAAAGTTCCACTTTTTGCGCGTGTATACACTGATACACGCACTCATATTTTTTTCCAAACATATTATATTATGATTTTGGCGCCCCCTGAAACTGCCGCCCGGGGCACGTGCCCCGGTTTGCCCCCTCCTCAGATCCGGGGCTGCCATAGATATATGGAAATCTGTAGTATATGAGGGAAAGAGAAGGTTCCGATATACATATGAATGGAGTCGAATATACGGGAAGCGTTTAACGAAAGCAATAGGAAATCTCCATCTGGTTTTAATATTTGAGAATTTAGCGGTAAACTATCGAAAGCAACATGTTGAGTTTTAAAAAAGGTTTATCGCTACGGAAGAAGAATCTAATAGTTCCAGCGTTCAAAGGCAGGACAGAAACTGAAGCACGAGTACTCCTTATATTAGTATTTTATACGTAAAAGATAGAGGCAAGAAATTATACGAGTAGTGTTTCTTTTCTTCGAAACGTTAACGCAACAATGCCATTTATCTCTTTATTACGAAATCTGACCGAGGAAAACAGTAGGATCGATTTTACTACTGCGTAATGTGTCAAATACGCAGCTGAAAATCATTCTTGACAACAAGTATTATTAATCTATCATTTCATTACGCATTTCGACTAATATTTGAAAAATGACAGTGTCCTTAACAAAAATAATTTTAATGCTTAATGTCATAATATTATTATGTTGCAAAAATATCGACAGAGCAATTTTTTCACTATTTATTTCGAAAAATATGATCGTATACGATATTGAATTTAGCGGCAATTGCAGAAAATATGTGTCACTGATAATGAAACGAAAGGCTAAATTTTTTTTTCAAATGAAAAATACGGGCATAAGTCTCTTTATGCAAGATGTCAATTTCCTGACCCATTAAGTAAAGAAATCTAAATCTTCGGTAATTTAATGTTAATTTGTTCACTTACAGTACAATTTCAATTTGAAATGTACACTGACATCGTGCAACGGATTTAACAGTGCGTTAAATTATTACACTGTTAATAGAGAGTGTCGTAGTTGTTGTCTATCTATCTACCTACATATGTATATATATATATATTATATACTGAAAAAAAGTTAATCTTCGTAAACGTCAAGTACTGTAATCCGTCTATAGAAAATATTAGTGGTACTGTAATATCTAAAAATGTGTACCCAATAATATTGTACAAGTATTTTCTTTATGTGTCTCTGAATTAAAGGTGCTCAGTCAATACACACATAATATATATATGCATATATATATATATATATATATATATATACATTATACATTTTTATATATGTATACGCATTTAGATATATGAATCAATAGATTGATATACATTTAGTACGTGCTTAGTGAACTGTAATGATACGCACGTTCCGAATCAAGTTAGTAAATGTTTAAAAAAAATATATATATTGAAGACGATTAAAGCCGAGAATTGATAACGAAAAAAGAAAAGAAACAACAATAAAGTGTTAGTGAAAGATCTAAATCACAAAATATTTAATCGGTGTTTCCTTTCGTATCGATATCGCTTATTATTTTTATTATTTATTTTATTGCCGCTTTTTCAATTATTCGATTTTCTTATCATTAATCGCAATTATTACGACACGGTGAAAATTTCGAAATGGAAATTTTGATCTTACCGCATCATGTACTTCAATCCATCATTTTAGTATTACAAGGGTTAGTATTATTGGGCCCGTATCTATGAAATGTAGTTTTTTCTCAATTATATAAGATAGTATTACCTAACGATGTTAAGATATATACCTTTGTAGATGATATTGCGGTTGTACTTGGAGATAGAAAAGAACAATTTTTAGGAAATAAGATAAATTTAGTGTACATAGAAATAGCGAAATGGCTTAACAAATTTAACCTAAAGATTAACGAAACTAAATCGGATTATATGATACTTAAAGGGAAAATATAGTAATAGACCATTAAATTTAGAACAGTACGGTTTAAAGATCAACTATGTAAAACAAATAAAATACTTAGGCGCATTGGCGCAGCCAAGAGCGGTGCTGGCAGCTTCGCCCAGGGAGAATAAACGAACACTGTTAATAATGGCAACATTTTTGACAGTAAAAATTAATATTCGATAAAAATATAAAGTGTTTTTAAATAATATATTTTACACAAAAATAAATATATAAATTGGAGATATATGTATACCAAACATCTTCGCTTTTACATTTTCTCGTATGCTACTCTTTTAGCCCCGTCAGAGATAAATCCTGGGCGCGCCAATGTTTGAGGGTAATAAGAAACAGTAATTTAAAATTTTATGAGCATTTTAATTACGTTAGAACCAAAATAAGCAAATTCATAATAATATTTAATAAGTTGTATAATAATCATAATTGTATAAATTATAAAAAAGAGGTTACGTTGTATAAAAGTGTAATTATAACTACCATACTTTATAATAGAGCATCATATATGTATAAATGTTAAAAACTAAAAAATTTCAAAAGATGTTAAAAAACTTTCAAAGTCTTATTAAAAATGATTAAATCATATAGAACAATCGGTTATTTATCGGCCGTCGTTATAGCTGGTATTAAGCCAATTGAAAATGAAATACAAAAACATATAGGTAAGCTTGGTCGCAATTAAAAATAATATTAATATAGATCATCCGTTCAATAACGTAATATTATATAAGACACCCATTTTTCGAATATGAAGATAAACTTCTTAAAGTAAAACAAATGAAAAAACTTGTGGATAAATTTTATATAAATAAATTTCAAGAAATATGGAATAATTATAATGGAACAATGTGTCAAAATTTTTCCCAAGTATAATATTTAAAAATAATCAATAGACACCAAATTGTACAAAATTATTTTAACGAATTTAAAGTAATTTAACAAATTTGCAATTGAAGAAATAAAATTCCGAAAAAATAATGTACATTTATATTAAGTAAATAGTAAAAATATAGTAAGTATATATTGTAAAAAATTGTAAAATGGAAATTAATATAATACCAAATACTTAATTAGATGGGTTATATTAATTCTATTATTATAATAAATCAATATTTTAGTAAATAAATGTACCCTACCGGAAGTTTCGGGAATAAAAATAAAAAAAAATCCATCATTTTACATGATTTATTTTAAAACCCGAACGGCGCCGGTTAATTCGTTTAAGCGAGAGATCGCTTAGCTGTTGATTTTATAAATTTTTCCTTTGCTGCGCAAGTTTTAATAATTTATATCCGTGTTTCCTTTTATCTTATAAAGTTAGTTTTGCTTCTGTATCATCACCGATAACTTTGCCAATTTATCGTGGTACATTTTCATTAGTACTTTCGGTATTTGCGAAATTTTGAATTATTCTCTTGTACATGAATGTTTCCATCGTGTACCTCGAACTGTACAATAGCGTAAGACGTAACTGCAGACTCTTTTCCATTGTAATTTCTTCATTGGTGTAAATTCTGACTCGTTGTATTCTTGACTGTACTACTCTTGTGTGCAAGAATTGTTGCGATTAAGGTTGCCACGTTTTGGATTTTTGTCTTTAACTGTAATCCTAAATGGACTTTTTTTTTTTTTTTTTTTTTTTTAGAAAAAACCGTAAGCTTGGATTTTTTGACATAAAATAAAATCCGAAAAGTTCACCTTTAACAATCACAGGATCGAGCATTTCTTGCAATTCGTCCTATATTTCAGCCGTTGTTTTTCTTTTATAGTGACTTGTAAATTATTTGATCATCTGCAACATTTATTTTGAGTTTTTTTCCCTTTTTTTTTCGATGAGAAGCACTTTTCTTTTGTTTTTATTATTTATTTATTTACTTGCCCAATACGCACCAAGAGACATACTTAATTTCGCAGATTTTTTTAGGAATCTAGGCATTTGTTCATTTTGTGCATTTAATTACTTAGAAACTGAGTTACATATTTTTTCTATTATCATCAGGTCTAGTACTTCGGACGTTTATATTTTTCAAATTTAGCTAATATTGTGATTTTCCTGTATTTTCAATCAACCGGACTCAACTTTCTGCCAGAGTTTAATGACACAAATTCTTTTCCATCAGTTTGTTTTTCTTACTTCCGGAAGAATCATTTCACTCACGCGAAAAAATTGAAAGTGAACATTTTCTGATATTTTTACGTTTTCGGCAGTATAAAAAATATTGCTGTTTTTTGTTAGAAAGAAAAAAAAACACTAAAAAAATGTTTACAGGTTATAGGTGTTTGCGTAGACTGTGATATATCCTTTTGTTGGAAGCATATTTTATGGTGTATTTTAGTGACGCGGGCATAATCAATTAATGATCGACCGCTGCTTTGACTTTTTTTTAAAAATAAATACAAGTAGATCGGTTATTTTAAAAATTGAAAAACTTCTAATTTCATTAGTTGCTCTTAAAATTGAATTGCCTTTAAAATTGCTTTCGAAACGACTAATAGTGAATTCTACTAAAAATAACCGATACTAATTAATTTCTTTAAATCGCTTTCGTAATTCGTTTAAAAATGTTATAATAATCGAAATTTGTGTTCTGTGTAGCATTTAAATTAACTTCGTTTTAGATTATTATTACAGATTTATTTTTTTATGCAAAGTGCCGTTTTTTTACTTTTTACGGCTTAATGTAAAACAAAAGTAATGTTAATTTTAAACAATATACACCTACTTGTAGCGTATTTGCGTTTAAGCTATAGTTTAAAATATTTCGGATAATCAAGCGAAGTACTAAAATTTCACTCACGTACCTAGTCAAAAGTAAAAAGTAATTAGCAATGTTGAAAATGAAACCAGTCCTTGATTAATCTAGAGTTATCACGGATGAAAACCCGATGTAAGGAAAATTCTGTAAGGGGTACGGAAAAACTCGCTCACTTGACAACTTAGCAATCAAATATGTCATTCGTTTCGTTACGTATCTTTATTTTTTTCGCAATTAATCACTGGTTTTTTTGATTTTTTGTTTCCCTAATTATGGGTCTCTCTATATTCATTAGTTGTTGTCGCCGGTGTAATTAAATTGTATACGTAATTTACCTTTTTCTCGAGTGAAAGGCACTGCTATGCAATGTTCTTTAATTTTTTGCATGAACTTGTGAGCTTGCTGATCACGCGGCCCTGCGAATAATCAAGTTTGTTATTGAATTTTAATGGTCGCGACCGAAATCGACGAGAAGTTTCTATTATTAATGATAGCTCATATTCCACAATTTCTTTTATTTACCGCAAAAAAAAATTCGATATAATTTATCACTGTGTACGGTACGGTGTTAAATGTGTTTTTAAAAACTTGAAATTTATATACTAAGAAAGTACTAAACATTTTCCTATTTTTCAATTAAATATGAGTAGTGTCCGTCTCAATTCCAGCGATTTTTTTCAAAAATCGAATTATATTACGGATTTAATTTGCAATAAATAAATATAGGCGGCTCAACGTGTAGTACACTCAAATTTATTAAATTGAAAGTGCGAAACAATTCGGAAAAATTTATTAAGCACTGAACGGAAATCAAAAAGTAATCGGAAAGAACACCTTACATTAAACATCATTCTGAAACTACGGATTCCAAAAACCGACGAAAAAAATATATTTCTGTCAATCAGCGTCATATACATAATTATGGAAAAACTTGAGAGAGTTTTGTCTACGCCTTTAACATCTTCCCAACTCAACGTATCAGAGAGGTAGTCTGTAATTTACCACTCGTTAAAGTTTTTAAAATTGTTCATTAGAATTACTTTTGCAAATATAATTCGTTTTCTTACTTAGAATTCGTCCTTTTCCTCTTTAAATTACAGAGAGGTACTTTTTATGCGACCTTTTTCTTCTATTAAAAGTGTGTTTTGGCGCACATTTAAAATAAAAAAGTTGAAATAATGAAATTTCGTGACAAGAACGTGTTTTCGTTGCAAAAAATCATAATACAGAAAAAATGTGCAAAAAGATATTGCTACAATTGGTGAAATGAAATTGTGATTATTAAACATTATTTTCAAAAATTTATAAACAGTTTTATCGTACGCGTAAACTTCGTCAATCATATGAATAATCCTCTTACTCCAATTTTATTGGTCTTAATTTTCTAATAAAATCATTCAAAATACAAGCATAATTTAAGCGGCGATATTAACCTTACCTCTTTATTGGGATTACTTCAAGAGAGTGAAACCCGATAATACAATCAGTTTCTTCACTTAGATCTTTTATGAAGAGATTTTAACTCGTACATGAAAGAATAAAATTAATAGAAGGCTAAATTAGGAGCTGCAAAAACTCCACTAAAACTATCGCAATCAAATTCTTTAAATAGAACATTTCTAGCTCGTCGTACACTAATAATTACACATAGAAGATAAAATGAGCGGTTGCCGATTATTAATTAATAACTGTCCCATTTTTAATCTAGACACGCGGTAGCAGCGTGTCAAGCCAAGTTCAAGCCGAGAAAAAGGAACTGGCGACGACGCAGCAGCCGTGTGTATATTTACACGAACCATTTGATGTTAACCCCCCTTAATAACTTAATATTTAATTAAACATAAACACGCGAAATTTGGTTCATGTATTAAAACCAGCTGAGATTAACAAGAACCCCAAATTTCATAAATACAACCCAAACGATTATCGAGATATTAACGTGTCTGAAAATCGTCATTTTTATCACTGACTGACATATAGATCAAAAACTTAGATTTTATTATTTCTTGCGTATTTCCGTTCGTTAGTCTATGTTCAATATTATTCAGCCAGATGTGTTGTTCTGAAATTCTAAGAAACATCAGAAATCGGTTTCGTTATGTAAACAAAATTACTCGCTAGCTCTCGTTAACGTGTTGTTCTCGTTCAGTTGATTATGTCGCTTCGATATACTCTTTTGGCGTTTCGGCTTTTCGTATCTTCGTATTTAGTTATTTCGCTGTTGCTATTTCGTTTTTACTCTCTCTAAAATTGTTCTAGAAACATTCGACTTTTAAGACTTCCATTCGATATCGTATATTCAATCGTATTTGGTTAATATACAATTTATTAACTAACCGGTAAAAAATCATTTGGTCCTCCGGAATATAAACAAAAATATCGTAACAGAATTAATATCGTAACACCGCCAGGGGGCTTACTCATCCGGGATCCTGCATCAGCGTGTTCCTGTGTTACCGCGGACAAACAATTTATTAATTGACCGGTGGTACATTGTGTTAAACATCGTTCAAAAACATTTTGGTCCTTCGGAACATGAAACGAATAGTGGCGGTAGTTTTAAAGTTAGAGGATAGACGGACTCGATAACTGTGATGCACATCCTGCCAATTATAAAGGATGAGAATATTACCAACAAGAATATAATAAAAAATTTAAACAGAATGTAATAAATAGAACTTTGGAAGCTCCATCATTTAATTTTGAAGACACCAGCGCGTTTCCACCCATAAGTAAGCAATAACCATCAACTTCATGCTTCAGTGTCGCCAAAAAATACATATATCTCTTCTTCTCCTCTGGCTGCGTCAACAGTAGTATATACATAATAACAACGCTTCACAGCATACAAACGAACAAAAAGGCATTAGTGAAACATTAACTTCCTCTCTTAACGAGTTTCGTAATTTACTATCACCATTAATATCCATGTTAACCAAACTTATGGACAAATTATTATGACTTTGAACCGTATAAGTACTAATTCATTAACAATAGTATTATAGAATGCTGATGGGATTCAACAAAAGAAACACGAACCTCAGTGCTTTTTACAAACAAAACGAATTGATATTGCTCTACTAACGGAATATTTAGTCGTTCACCCGGCGAGCTTTAATTTACCAAACTACAGATACTATCATGGAACACACCTTTCTGGTACAGCAATGGGAAGTGTTGCTGTACTCATCAATAATAGCATTGGCCATCATCTAACCAAGCTGTTTCGGTTAAAATAAAACCGTTTGCCAATGATACAGTAACTGTCACATCGGTTTATTGTCATATCCAAGGCATTACAAACCAAATGATGAATTTGCAGAACTATTTCATCATCAGGACAGCAAATTTATGTGTGGAGGTAACTACAGCGCAAAACACCCTCACTGGAGATCAAGAGTTCAAAGTAAATGTGGAGCGCAACTTTTCCAACTAAATAGGAATCTTCGCCTCGATGTTGTTTCACCATTTATAGCTACCTCTACTGGCCAAAGCATACCAACCGGCTACCAGACGTATTCGAATTTTATTTCACTAAAGGGTTAAACAATATATGTACACAAAAATTGTGCTGTACGATCGTAGACTTGTCATCCGATCACGTACCGATCTTACAAATCCTACACACCATTCCGCTACATAGAAAAATAGACAATCGATTAACAAATAAATCTACTGATTGGAATAAATTTGTAAATATAAGAGATAAACAAGTGAACTTAAAGATAAAATTAAAATCACAGCACGATATTGATACTGCTGTTGATTATCTAACAGACATAATACAGGATTGCTCCAAACAATCAACACGACCTGCAAAGCTGACTGCCAATACCAGTAGTATATTGCCTATTGAGATACGTGAACTAATTGTCAAAAGAAGAAAAGCGCGTAAAAAATGGCAACGCAACAGATACCCGTCTAATTACCAAACATACCGGGAATTTTGCAAGCAACTAACGGAAACCATAGCACACTACAATAATGAGCGTTATACTCACTACCTTTCCAGTCTAACTAATGCTGACACGGTTCAATCTGGAAAGCACCGAAAGTACTAACAAAGAGATGTGTTCCATCCTATCATATTAAAAAAAAATCTGATACAACATAGGCCGATGACGAAAAAGTTAATACCTTCGCCGACTACTACCTTGAAAATATATTTCAACCTCCTACTATGGAGAACCCACAACACATCCAGAAACTTATACAGCGTAACAGTAGCGTCATACATATATTTGTATGTCCATTAAAAGTTTGTGAAACAATAAAGCTCTCCCCGGAGAAGATGAAGTAACAAATAATATCTCGAAACATCTGCCTGAAAAAGGACTTTTACTACTTTTATACATATACAGTTCTATGCTCCGGCTATCGTACTTTCCGAATAGATGGAAAAGATTCAATTGAGTCAGTCTTATAGCGTGGAGTGTATTGCTCGGCACAGTGTTCCTCGATATAGCCAAAGCACTTGATCGTGTGTTCGGCATGATATACAAAATCCGGAAGATTTTCCCGGTTGAAATATACCACCTGCTGAGGTCTTATTTCAGCGATAGGTGGTTTCAAGTAAAAATCAACGGCGTCACGTCTAGCGGGCGTCAGATACTAGCGTCGGTACCTCAAGGTGGTAGCGTTCTCGGCCCTCGCTTCTTTATAACATATATAACAATGTTTACTTTACAAGCTACATATGCGGATGACACTGCTATACTAGCTACGCACGAAGATCGTCACAAAACTTCAAGATACATTCAACGCCATTTATGGTCACTTCAGAAGTGGGCTCTCAATTGTAGGATTGAAATTAATGAACAAAAATCATCAAATATCACGTTCACAAATAAACGTGATACATGCCGGTTACTTACATTACAACAGCTGTAAAATGCCGCGACGCCTGGTATCTGCACATGTAATTAATACGGAAGAAAAAATCGAAGTCATTACTGACGCATTTATATCCGCTGACGATAGGAAGAAAATCCAAACTCAGTCTGGACAAAAAAATGTTATTGTATAGCACTATTTAATAGCTCATGTTTGGAAATACGGCTTAGAAATATATGGTTCAGCCGCAAAAGAGCACCTCAAAAAAATACAGTCGTTCCAGTCTAATTGAGGATAATGACCAATGCGCCATATTTTATGTTCGTAATAGTATAATCGAGAATGACCTCAACGTTCCTTCGGTGTGGACGATACATAAGCAGCAATATAACAAAATGCATGCCGCATTCTGTCATAATTTAAACCCATTAATATCGCATATGAAAACTACCGGACTTGGAGACAATCCTGTCAGACGACTTAAGAAAAAACAATGTAGAGATGCGCTTATCGCCCACTAATAATACTAAAGCTATTAAAATACTATTAATAACAAAATATTCATATTTTAATATAAATAATCTAATAATGTAATGCTAACATATTAAATGCGATGTCATCTATTGGGATGCACCGTTATTTAGGACACTTAAAATAGCTAAAGATCAATTGCGTTGATGACCTAAAAGTCGGTATGCAAAAAGAAAAAAAAAAACAAAAAACACTTGACTTTCAAAAAGTGCTCACTTTGTAAGCCTATTTTGAAGAACAAACGATTTGAATTTGAATTTTAATGAATAATAATAATTTCTTTACAAAAATTAATGATATCCTATCAAGAACATAAATTTAAAAATGAGAGCCAAGTTTAATATTAAAAATATTCGTAGTTATCGACTTCGCCGACAAAAGAATTGCGATCTAAATGGGTGCCAAGTTCTGTAGATGATTCTGAAATTTATTTATATAAGAACATACAACTTTCTAAAATAAATTTTAAAAAAACGTTTTCTTGTTTTTTTCTGCTACAATACAATGTTTGATATTTGAAAATATAATTTCTTAAATTTGAACAGCAGATAATTTAGGATAAATTCTAACGATTTCACTTGACTAGTTTTTACCAGCAAACCAAATTATTAAAAAAGTAAGATATGTTGATCTTACAATATAAAAACAACTTCAACAGTTTCCCCTTCACTATGATTTTATGCAGACATTTGTGGGTAATGTTAAACATTTACGGCCGTGGTTCTCTGTAACCTTTTTCCTAATTAATTATTACGTATCTTTCATAGTTGGAATTATTCCTATATCAACTGGTTAGTGGCCGAATTGCTTGATAGTTAACTGAAGCTGGGCCAAAAAAAAATTGTGTACACAACATAAAGAAGATAAGTTGATTAGCCAAATATAAGATAACTTGTACGTGAAAACTGGCCAAGTCAAATCGTGAGCTTTTATCCTAAGTTAACCCGCTTTGTGTAAATAATTCGACTGTTCAAATTTAAGAAGTTATATTTTTAAATAGCAAACATTGTATTGTAGCAGAAAAAAACAAGAAAACGTTTTTTTAAAATTTATTTTAGAATGTTGTATGTTTTCATAAAAATAAATTTCAGGATCATCTACGGAACTTGGCACCCACTTAGATTTTAATTCTTTTGTCAGCGAAGTCGATAACTACGAATATTTTTACAATTGAACTTGGCTCCCATTTTTTACATTTATGTTTTTGATAGGATTATATTTACACGAAATGTAGTTGAGAAATAGTTATGCACACAACGGCAACGGTACATAAACGGTAGAATGAAATGAATAGCTTTCCTCATATTATTAGAGCAGATGAGATGGAAATATTGCATTTAGTTTTTATGCAGGAGATATTTTATTGATAAAAAAATCTGAGTTGTTCGAATTAATCACAATTTTACGTAATATTTGTATTTAATTTTAAGTTTAAGATGAATAACAGATCACCATTTTTTAATACGCATTATTTTATTTTTATAAGCTTAATTTCCCTCCCCGTTCTCTTTATTTATATTTTTTTTTTCGTTTTTAATTTTTCTTGTACATCCCTTACACGATTTCCCGCTTTTCTATTTCATTATATTTATATTTTTCCTCGTTCCTCTTTAAGCACTTTCTCCTCTATTCTTCTATAATTTCTTTTCAAATACTTACATTTCTCATTGCACAACTTATTATCTCGAATGTGTTGTTACAAATTTCTAACTGTTTAAACATTCTAGAACTCGGGAAGTGTTTCATACTTTCTGGGAAATAAAAGTTTTTTTTTTTTTTTTTTTTTTGGCTCCAACAGTTACAGTTTATTTGGTTAGCAAGCTACGCTATAATTAAATTTTGTAATGAAAAATTACGGGAGATCGAAAAATAAGGAGAGGAAATTATTCCATCCTAACAACTGCAGAGCAGTGCTCACAATGCCCGATGAAACTCAACAAACAGAGCTAACACACAAAGGTGCCGTCACAGGTAATTGGGCCTGATAACAGCTAAAACTAAAGTGATTTTTGTCTATCGGTCCGCCCACGCATGGAGCTCCCGTCCATTGCCGCCGCGAATGTGCACCCTCCGTCATGGCAATGCTCATAACGCTAATGGGAAACAAGAAGTAACTACATGGAACGAAGACTGCAATGTAAGAAAAAAATAAGAACGCAATAAATAAATCGGTAAAGAACAGAATGAAATAAAACTAACCGCCTTCATTAACAAAATAGTAAACTCTAATGAATGAGGGAAAAAAATTAAATAAGACAAAATTTAAATAACAATCTTGTTTCTTTCATTAAATTTAAAAAGACAAAATAAAATCTTACTACCAGAACAAAGCAGATAAAAAATATACGATGGAGGATAAATGCCGTACGATATAGGATCTTTAAAAAACACGAGGCTCTTGTTATCAAACTGGTCGCAATTAAATAACAATCGGTTAACATCTTCTCGAAAATTTAGTCGACAATAAGTATTGCAACCTATTGCAGTGTCCTGCATTTGAAAAGTTTAAACCAATTCGACAATAGCCGGAACGCAGCCTAGACACAACTGTCACAAATTTACGGGTCATACTCACTGGAATACGAATCTGTTTCAAGGGATGAACAGAAGAGACGGTTAAACAATTTAAAAATATTTACCAGGGTCTTGATCACAATGTACGTAAGTCGCCAATCTGTATTATTATCTCTTTTGGCTTTCTCTAGAAGGTCGAAGGATGGAATGAATGGAAATTTAATACCAAACTTGGCCGCTTCTTTAGCAATTGAATCAACTCTGTCATTAAGTAATACTCCACACACAGTGGCTTGGAATCCAGTAAAGGACTTCTCCAAGTTCTGAAATATTAAAGTACTTTTTTTTTTTAATTTCATAAATAAATGAATGGAAAATAAAACGGAGGTTACTACTCTGCTGAAGCGACAAGAGAGAGAACTAAGGCTATCCAAGGATACTACAAATTTCCCACCTAGACTGCAACACATTCTTCACATTCTCAATAGCGAAAAGTTCAGATAATTTGATACCGCATTTTTACCGAAAACATAACAGTTCATGTATTTTTTGGAAAGCAGTTTTTTTTATCCCATTCTTATTTGATATCTTTAGTATATACATTATATTCGCACCAAATTACACGTGATAATAATGATTCGTTTTGGCTGTAGCGTGGTTTTTGGTTTTCTCAAAAACAGGGTTTTGCCCTTTTTCACCGTTAAAATTTTTAAAAAGTACACCCTTCCAGGTGCACCATATAAGATACCTTCATGCAAAATTACAATTCAGTAGACTCATTTGTACCAAAAATATAACACTCTGTGTATTTTTTGGAAAACGGTCTTTAACCGCCTTTCACCACACCTTAAAGTTCAAATTTTCAAAAAAAAGCGTTCTTATTTGACATCTTCAGTTCATAAGTAATGTTCATATAACGTTTCAATTATCTGCTGTAAATGGTTTCGACTATAGTGTAATTATTAGTTTTTTTAAAGCAATTTTCTGGCTTAAACCCTCTTTTTCACCTTTAGGGTAAATTTGACTTTTTAAATACATCTTTACATGCTGTCAGTGCATAGTGTCGTATTACGTATCAATTTTCAGCTTCATAGACCTAGTTATATATATATATATATATATGTATATGTACTAAGCATTTCTGTTCATACCTATAGAGCGCCCCCGTTCTGATTCATATATCTAATTTTTTTTTTTTTTTTAATCTTCTCCTAAATATAAGAGGAAGGGGCGAATCCACGTTTAAAATTCATATGAATACATTTTTTCAGGTAAAATCAGCTTTACTCCCATATTGTATTACAATAGCTGATTTATGTCGTGTGACTCAATGCTTGCACCCTATTGGTTCAAAAATAAAATGGTAAAATAACTCGTTAAAAAAATCGGATAAAATATTTACTATGGTAAATGATTAAACTTCTCATCTCTGTTTGTTAGCTAAGTTGAATGCAATTTTTTTTTTTTGAACGGTAGGTATAGAGCGGGAGTAGTGCAGAATGTATTTATTTGTTTTCTTTTTTGTTTAATCGTTCAGATTTTTGATAAATTTTGTTTTTAATCATTTAAATTCTGCTGGCCATGTAAAATGACGTGCTTAGCGTCTTTGTTGTTTATTTACGCTTTACACGACGGAACTTCGTAAACTTTTTTCTAAAACTGAAGCTGACTGTATTCAATGTGAGTGTCTTTTGTCCTTTAAAGGATTTTACAAAAATCTATTTTTGCTTAATGAAATATTAAGGGGGGGGCGCTTTTGCATGTGCTTATAATTTAATTGAATTTTTTCAGAAATTTATTACGCCCTACTGATCATAATAATATTTGTCGATTTATTTCGCTGCTTTTCATGTCAAAATGCCTCGGCTTTGTTTTGTTTTTCAAATGGTTTTTAATTTATTTTTCGTAGTGTCGATCACACTTTTGTGTACGTTTTTAATTTGAAGTAGCAGTAAGTGCCTCGTTGTACTCGATTAACGCAACGTACCGAACGACGTCGTAACAGAAATTTTTACACCGCAAAAAGAAACAATAGAAAAAGTAGAAGAGAATGTCCTGTACAAATACAGAACTGATAGACACATTTAAATATGTGCATTGAATATTACACCTACTAATTAAGTGATCAAAATATTTCTTCAGGACATTGTTCACAAGATTCAATTATTGAATATTTTCGATCGCTATAAGTTAATACTAAAACTATCGAAGAGGGAATTTTTCAACCTGATGAAATGACTTTTTATGCTGTCAGTATGATATAAATATTGCCCACAGATTGAAAATTGTATTACCGTTGTGCATGTAGCATTTCATTTATTTATTGAAAATAAAATGCATATTTTTGTATGGAATAAGACCTGATGAAATATACTGCAGTCGAATCTAGCGACTGAGGAGGGGCGAACCTAGTATATATAAATCTCGCAAAGAACAATAATCGTTTTCTCTTACATGAGAAAGTTTAAATCTCCAGCCATCAACATTAGTTTTTAATCTGCAGTTGGCAACTGCATTAAACATTTAAAAGTGCATATCTTTATGGAAATAATAGTTGCAAAAAAAATCAGCGCATAATTTGCGAATGATGGCACACCTGTGTTAAAGGAAATTATAACTTTCACCGGATTAATTCCGAATGCGCTGTTTATGCGATGTACTGTCTCTGCGTTCAAACGTTATTATTTATTCGTTTATTTGATTTTTTTCTTTTTATCTTTTTGCATAATTTAGTCAGTCGGAACCACGAAACGTTAATGTATAATGTCAATATTGTACTATTGGGGAACAATAAGCTTCTTTCACAGGCGCTGTTTCGTTTTATATGTGGAAATGTGCTCAATCATGTTCTATTGCATGCATCCAGATCATTCTCTTGGCTCCAGATTTACTCAATAATTAACACAGTTGATTGACTAAATAGTGCAACAGAGAAACTCCCTTTCTCTCTCTTTCTTCCAGTTTGTATGTGAGCGTGGTACCTTGTCTGCGGTTCATTCAAGTACATATAATTCGCTATCCCTGACAAAGAGCACACAGCTGATTTCCTGATGCACGTCATCCGTCCACTATGCTTCGCTACATTTCTTTCGATAAACGAAGAAGAGGAAAGAAGTATGTAAAAAAAAAGTCGCGCACGAAACAGAACGAAATGTAGTTAAAAATAAAAGAGAAAATGTAAAGTGCTTCTCTTACGCAAACGGAAGTCGGTTATGTTTAATTGGTCTTCTGATTCGCGATGTATTTGTCGACGCAACCGTATTACGGTGCTTCGGAAGTGTTCAACCAGTAAGTCTTCTAATCGGCGTTTACTGCTACTGGCTTAAAAACAACTTGTACACGATGTACACGAGTAACAGCGATTACGAAATAGCAAAAAAAAAAGAAGAAATAATATTCACAAAAAAAGTCTGAACGGACTTGTGGTACTGATTCATCGAATATTTCATAAGTTCGTTTAATTTTTTTTCAATACCAATTAATTCCGGTAATAAACAATTTGCGGATGTAAACTTCCAAAATTGTACACCGAATCCTTAACATTAAAACCCACATAACCCGTCGGGTTAGCTGAATTATATAGAAAGTAATACAATTTCAGAAGAAGGTGTACGTACATAAATCGCAAATCATCTTCAAATGGCTAAAGAACACATATAATAATTACTTCAGATATCGCAGGAAAATAATTTTTAATAATTTATTTATTTGAAAAGAGCATACAAATATGATTCCTAATCTTTTCCCTGTCCTCCTCTCCCGATTGTCCTCTTCATTGTTCCATCTCTACTCCCATATGTGATGCAGACCACATCTTCTTTGAATGTCCCGCCCTCGATTCTGAATTTGTACTCCAAAATCTTAACACTGGGTCTTCCTGCTCCTTATAGTTCTTTCTTTGTTCTTTCCTTTCCAACTCCAGATATAATTCCTGCACTTCAATCTTTCCTAAGCTCTATTTCTAATCGTCTCTCTATTTAACACTTTCCATAATTTCTGTAGTTGTTTGGTCAAAGTCACTGGCGCGCCCAAAAGATAATATATAAAATAATATTATTATTATTTTATATTTTAAAAAAAAAAAAAACGATTACTAATCATTGAGGAAAACGAACTCTAGTTGATACATGAGATACGAAAGAAAGTAAACAAGTAAAAAAAGACTTCGTCAATGGAATTCAATTAGGGGGTAATACCTTTGAATCGTCCGTCGCAATCGTAATATCGAATTACTTTCAATATAAGTATTTAAAAGTCTATACGAAGAAAAACCATTTTGCAATTTGGAATACCAATAATGTATTCGATATTCGTAAGAGAAAAATATTATATTTCTATATAAAAAAATTTATACTACAATTTATGTTAAAATATATAAATTTATAATTTATAGAGTATTATAAGTAAATTTGAAGAAAATACGTTAAAATTATTAATCAAGCGCTTGGTTGAACAGTTCTTACTGGAGCCGTTTATGTTAATTTCAATTCCGTAATAATGATCTTAACAAAGACATCGACGAATATGATCCTCGGTAACTAACGTTTATGTTTAACCAACAACGGCTATTAAAATCCCCTATACATATATATATATATATATATATATATATATATATATATATATATATATATAAACTCTGCCATTTTGGCCTCGCAAGGAGCTGTACCCCTTGACCCCTCTTGCTTACATTTCTGTCTCTTTCTCTTCTATACTTTGTATAAAATGATCAAAATTTAAACGTAATTCTAAACCGGTCCATAAGAATATAATAACATAATCACAGAAATCCTATAAAATATAACAAACATAAAATAAAATTGGAACATTTTTTCTAAGCCTAAGAATTACGTTGTAATTAATATATATATATATTTTAAACTTTTTGAGTAAAGTTTTTCGAATTACGATAAATTCGAAATTAATAAAAGTAATTTTGAACAGTTTTCCGTTTCATCTTCAGCAAAACTACGGACTAATTATAAATTTTACCATATTTTGTACCTCGTATATTAAACACAAAGTCGAGTACTTATCGATAGACTCGAAATGTAAAAAACTGAATTGACTTAGCACACTAAAGGTATGTACTTCGATAAATAACATCGGGTTAGTTCGGTAGATCTAATCGAAGGCGCTCAGAAGAGATAGTCGATGCTCTGTATTATTAGTATCGCGTTATACTCGTACACATTACTGATATGAAAATTTCCTCTATTCAAAATATGTACACGGATAAATTCTTGGATCAGCTTAAAAGGAAAATCTGAATCTCGTTATAAACAATAACGTATGACTTTTTTTTTGAAAATTCTGCAAGACGAATGAAAAGATGATGTGGAGTGTATAAGGCGCGATGGGTAACTATGTTGCATGAGCTTCCTCATTTGATGAATATGATGAATATGTTTGTAAAAACAGAACTCAGGTGGATTTCTAAATGTGAATTTTGTTATCATTAAATAATTTGTTAATCACAACATTTTCAATCGTGTTACAGTTTAAAGTCGTCAGTAGTGGGAAAAAAATGGGAGAAATCTTTAATTTTCACCTCAAACTACTGGCCCCTTAATTTGGCTCTTTATTTATTGCTAATATCTACTTATTAAATTAAATTCAGTTTTTTCAGAAACCTAATTATTAACCCCCTTTCAAACTCTTAATACGCTGTTCATTTTTGAAATGTAATTGTTCGATGATATAATGTGTTCCATCATTTGAAGACTATTAAGGTTTCAAAATACACACATACTGAAATACAAAAAATAGCTTTCACTTCCTCATAAGGTGTAATAATGTAGCTAAATTAAAGAATATTTTTTAAGGTAATTAACCCCTTAACATTTGTAAATGTATTAATTGATTATTTTTTTCTTTAAACACTGATGCATTATCTTTACACTTCTTCTTTTTAAATTCAGTATAGTTTCTTTCTTACCTCGAATTATTTGTTTCATTTTATAAAAATAAATTTCCAAAAAAAAAACACAAGTATCGAAAACTTAGTTATGTGTGTATGTATGTATACATATACACACACACATAAATATATATATATAAAAACTCGGCCACTTTGACCTCGCAAGGGGCTGTACCCCTTGACCCCTCTTGCTTTCATTTCTGTCTCTTTTTCTTCTATACTTTGTATAAAATGATCAAAATTTACAACGTAATTCTTACTGGCATCAATACACACAAAAAATAACATAACCACAAAAATCCTATTCTAACATTTAACTTCCGTTATATAAAATTAAGACATTTTTTCGTTACATTTTTCGTTACATTTTTCGTTACATATTTCATTACATGAAATTGTGACATTTTTTAAATAATAATAACAAAAATCCTACAAAATATAACAAACGTTGCATAAAATTGGGACATTTAACGTTACATAAAATTGGGACATTTTTTTGGGACATTTAGCGTTACATAAAAATGGGACATTTTTTCGAATGGGGGGTAGCCTAAGAATTACGTCGTAATTAATATACTCGGGTCCTGCGGCTACTGCCTGTTATAGTAGTCAAGCCCGCTAACCACACACCTCACCCGCCGGTGCTGTAACAATTGTAAATTGAAAGTTTTTTCATGGACAAATTAATTCAAATTCTCAATTTTTAATTACTTCTGGCTATTTAATTATTATTGATGTTAAAACACATCTTATACGGCGTTTTTTTGTTTGGGAAGTAAACATTTTCGAGTGTTACCGTTACCCAGGCCCGGATTAAGTGTATGATAAAAATATTAGGGGCCCTTTTCAGAAGTGACAAAATTATCAGTTTTATAGAATAACTAAATTTTCTTTAATTTAATTCAATTATATTATTTTGAATTCACGAATTAACATATAATTATTAATGTAAACAAAACTAAATATACAAACAATGGGTAGAATTTACGATGCCAAAAAGAAATATATATATATATATATAATTTTAATCAATGAATTTTTCAGCAAATTTTAATCAAAGATTTGCATAAAAGGATAGCGTGTGTGCGCGTGTCGCGCGTGTACACACGCACACACATTCACACAGACATTTCCTAAAAACGTAGATTCCGACTCGTTATTATACCTTAAAATAAAATTTCTGGTTCGTTTTTACGAGACTCGAAATTTTACTATTACAAAGTTTCCTCGTTTAGGAGGAAATAAAAATGGATACAAAATTATTAACAAATAAATGTATTAAAAAATGCATTTGCTCTTGTAAAGTTAATTCCATTTATTTTTTTAAAAAAGTTGATGTATATGACAAATGACAGATTAATTTTTTATTACACGTCGGAAGAGGGTGTCTCTTGGGGACCCCTTTATAAGGCGGGGCCCAGGGCTGCAGCCCCCGTAGACCCCCCCTCCCCTCCTAAATCCAGGCCTGTTGTTACCTTTTCCGAGCGTTTAGCAAAATAATAAACGCGCTTAAAATATTAATTAATTTACCCCATGGGGAAACATAATTTGGAAAGAAACTAACTTTTTATAAAACATTAAAATATCAATTTTAATTGTCATGGAAATGGAAATTCGAATAAAGAAAACTAATTTGAAATCGCCATAGTGTACCATTTACAAGCTCATCACTGATGGAAATAGTACGTATCTCAAAGTTACTTATACGGAATTTTCGCTTGAGCAGTGAACATTTTCGAGCGTTACCGTTACCTTTTGTAAACGGTACTTAAAGTTTATTTTAATTATTATATTAGTAATATTTCCTAAAAATGGGGGGGGGGGGAGATACAGTAAATAAAGCTTTTGGGAAAATACAGAAATCACTCGTATGAAAAAAGAGAAAAAATAAAAGATTTAAACAGATATTGATACACGGGTGAAGCCACGGACAAAGCTAGCGGGTACAGTGGTAAATAAGGGATAGGAAACAAATAATTACAATGATAAAACTTTGGGACCCCCAGAAATGGCATTCGATTGACAAGACTGAAAACCGTATTTTTAATATGCTACCGGGAATGTTATTTATACTAAAATTTGAAATCCTTACTCAACTACTGTAGTTTGCTGTACGTAATAAGTGAAGACCATTTTTTTTTTTTTTTGGACGGTGCTAAACATGTTTCTTAAAGAGAGAAAGAATCTTTACATAAATATAATTCTAGATGAAACAAAACACTTTTTTATTAATTTCCAAGCACAGATTTAAACGGGCATTAATACACGAGTAAAGCCATGAGTTATAATATTATTATGAAACACAGAAATATTTTAAATTTAACAATAATATTGAATATTAAGTGGCTTGAGTTTATCGCCCCCTTCATTTTAAAATTTTGAATGTTCATATTTCCCCTTATATGCTAATAAAAATTTTTCGGACAATTTTTATCCGACAGTATTAAGTAAAAATAAAGTATATCTCCTAAGGAGATCGCATTTTCCAACATTTATTTTAATGAACATTGAGTTTCAGCACTAAATTCTTAAAATCCGATCCTAAAAATAGTATGAAAGCATGTGTTTTTTAAAGTTAAGAATATTTATTAAAAATTCTGCATAATAAATATATGTTGCTAGGCTCATATGTATGTTTTCACATCTTCGAAGGGTCGCGAGCGACACTTACAATTTTTGGAATAATTTTCAAATTTTTAAACTAATCACGGCGCGTATAAATGATTTGCGAAAATCACTCATTATTTTATACTAGGAGACCTAGCCTCCTATTCATGTCGCTTGCCCACCTGCAAGATGGAGGGGGCTCCTTCTCAGATATCTTTTTTTTTCGGTCCTCTTTTACTCCCTCATTCATTTTTTTCTCAACAGTACAAAACGGCAAAACTAGTTTATTAAAAAAAAAAATATATATATATATATATATACATATACATATGTGTGTGTGTGTGTGTGTGTCACTCAGTTCAAATACCTGGGCTCCTGAATTACCTCAGAAGGTGATAGACACAGATTCCCAAATTCAAGTAGCATGAATGAAATGGAAGCAGCTAGTCGAAATAATATGTGACGGAAAAATACCGGTCCACCTCAAGCGGAG
Source organism: Icerya purchasi (assembly GCA_039619475.1). Classification (NCBI taxonomy): domain Eukaryota; kingdom Metazoa; phylum Arthropoda; class Insecta; order Hemiptera; family Monophlebidae; genus Icerya; species Icerya purchasi. The sequence continues at coordinate 76,625,984 of CM077115.1, read as the reverse complement.
AATTTATGAAACAACTATCAGACCTGCATGTTATAGGAAGTCGAATGCTTGGCGACAACTGTAAAAACTGTACAAAGACTTTATGTAACTTAACTGAAACTATTGCGCCAGTCTCTCGAATACACACTCCTCGACTATATCAACAACAAGGATATAACGAAGCGTTTAAGAGTTACACCTTTACACTTGAAATTATGAGAAGCTCCAATAGTATGGCCACATTATGAGGAAGGTAAACGACAGCTCGGTGAAGATGCTAATAAATTATGACGACCCTCGAGGAAAACGGCCACGAGATAAGCCGAAAAAACGGTAGTTGAACTTTGTCAATAGTGATGTGAGAGAAATTGGTATTGCGATAGATGACGTCAAGGACCGCAGGAAACGGAAAAGAACGTGCCAACAAGCGGAACCCGAGCCTATGGAATGAAAGAAGAAGATATGTATATATATTTTCTTTTTTTTTAAATGGGCTCTCGGTGTTAACACTGACCCAACTACATGAACTTAGATCACCTACTCAGATTCTGAGGCGATCGGAGATAGAAAGTATAAAAGAAAGAAGGAGGGAAATAACGGCCGGTGATGGGAAGGAAAGGATAAAGGAAGCATTGAAAGGGGTAGGAAGATCCAACTCCAAAAGTTCGGCGTACAGATGAGAGCACTCAGGAAAAAGAGCAGGGCATTTAAAAAGAATAATATATATATATATATACATTTTCGGTTAGTATTATAAATTCGAAATACTACAACGAATATGTGAAACTGTAATTCAAATTGTCAGTTTTTTATTTTCATGCTTCTAATTTTAAACAAGTCTGAAAGTGGTTTAAAAAAAAAACAAAAATAGGTTTGTAAAAGCTGCTGCTTTTATAACCTTTAACTACACGCGCCGCAAATAAACCATAACTATGCGCGTGGTGTATTTTGTACACCACGTACAAAAGCACCCAAAAATCACTTGAAAAAAGTTTATTTTGCGTTTATATTTATTTATATCACAAAAGGGCATCGTAATGTCTAATAATAACAATCTATTAAACTGACTTAAACATTATTGTACAAAATATTTTAAATAAAATCTAAATGACGTTGTCTTCATTATTACATTCCGAACAAATGATAATTGTATTTGCACGTTCTCTACAAACTGACTTGTTACAAATGTGACATATGCAATCGTTGTGACTCTACTTTTTTTGTCTTTCACAATAAGAGCATCTACGTCGTATTTTTGTTGGTGGCTCTTCCACTGGCTGCTGCTGCTGAGGAATTCTGTATTTTGCCAAAAAAAAGTTGAATATCCGAAGACAATGTTTTTATTTCCGCTCTTTTCATCAAAGAAATTGATAAGGATTTTAGAAACATTTTTTTAAACTTCTGAGGATTATCAACATGTGTTGCGTTATAAATTATTTGGCTGGTAATTCCACTTATGTTTAGCAATTGTGAAAAAATATGACCAAAGGCCATCTTTTTATTCTTCTGGATTCGAGTAAGTACCGCACAGTTTATCTACAGTATCAACGCCACACTTGAAACGATTGTAGTCCATAATTATGACTGGTCTTTTAGTTTTAGGATCGATTGCAGAATCATCATGCATAATGGAAAATAAAATTACCCCTCGGCTAGGACACAATGTTCATATCTTTTTGAAATCCAAAAAGGGACGAACCAACTTCCCTTTTTTATGTGGCAAAAACTCTGGCGGCAACTTTTTTTTATTGTTTCTTGAGTGTTCCAACCATTGTTATTTGGTCCTTCAAAAGTTCCAACGACAACACGTAACTTGTATACCTCTTCTTCTCTTCTCTTTATAGTGCCATACTCAGCTTCTGACCGTCGGCGACTACCTATTCGTACATTTTTAGCTGTACAGATATAGGTAGTGTACTAGGCAATTGTTATATGCAACGCAGGTGTACACACGCAAGACTACATTCGGAACGGATAGTAGCCGCTTGTAATCGCGCTACAAGTGCAGTCCACAGTGTATGTCTGCTGTGTACTAACCCAGCGCTCACATGATGTTGTACGTGGTGGTTTGCCATTGCCTTCCACGTGATTACTAGCGATTATTTATTTAATTCTTGTAATAAGTTCGGTCGTCGCTCGGGATCGAACCCCTGACCTCCGCAACGGAAGTCAAGCGCTCTAGCAACTGGACTATCGCGACAGCTGTCACAAATCACGTTTCTGTTTTTTCCTTTCCAATGTTGTGTAGAAAGCAATGAGTAATATCAGTTGGAGAATTAGACATTTTATATTGTTCTTTTAGTTGTTGATCACAATATAATTCTAAGTTAGACACATCATAGAAGGTTTTGGCGTCGCAGAGCACAAACATTTTCAAACCGTGCTTTGCAGGTTTGTTAGAGATATATTGAAGAAAATTGCATCTTCCCCTAAAAGTTACCAGCATTTCATGTTACCTGTTCACCCAAAAACAATAATTGTTCTTTATGAGGTTATCGTTGCAGGTACATCAACGGCACTGATAAAGATCATAGTAGACACTACACTCATAGGTTAGGTGGCGCCACAGGGAAGCTGTTGACTAAAGTTATTGCTGATATTGTGTAAGTGGTGTATTTTATACACCGGCGCGTGTAGTTAAAAGTTAAATATAAAATCACAACAAATGTAATGTACGCTTAACATTATCATCCGCATTTACGAAAATAAAAATTTGATTATTTTTATTAGATGTAATTTAAAGTGAATAAAATTAATTTTTACGTATTCTGAGAAAAACAGAAAAAAATAAATAAAAAAAAAGTAGAAAAAATAAAAAGAATATTAATCTTACGCTAGATTCTATGCTCTTTCACTCAAACAACCAATGTGCTCTTACTGCATAAAATATAAAAGCTACTTTTCAATTGTTCGCCTTCAGTAAGTGTTTTATGTTGTCTTCTTTGTTGAACACAATCGGAATGAGAAAAGATAACACAAAAAATATATATATATACACATATATGCATACAATATATATATATATAAATATGTATATATATATATATATAATATGTATATATATATATATATATAAATATGTATATATATATATAAATATATATATATATATATATATATATATATATATATCATTTCGTTTCGCAACAGCAACTTCATTTGCACGGGGCTGACTATATGTATCGATCAAAAAAGAAACTGCCCTCCGATGACCAGCATCGACTGAAAAACGTTTAATTGGAAAATTAATTAAAAATAATTACGCTGCCGGAATTCTGAACGGTAACTTGTGAAGGAAATTAATTGTCGCGTCACATTTTGTTTTAGATATCATTACTTATGGCCATAGTAAATTCTGAACTGATGCGTAACGCTTGCGCTGCAGCGAACTGGAACAGCACCTATCTGCGTAACGACCGGCCGTTTAGTGCTCAGAATGAAGATACGAATCGACTTTCCGAAATCGCCATACTTCGCGCGTACGATCGATTAACGAAATTTAAAGAAAATTCGACACTGATAAATCTGCCACAAAGGCCAGGAGTGGCTACCGCCGCGGTAACTGGCAATGGTGGAAGCGCGAAGAATGACGAAGAGAAATTATCTAGGAAGACGATCGTAATAGTGACGGCAGATAAAAATTCGGCCGTTGATCGGACGCTAAAAGTCGATCAATCAACCGCTGACACCGAAACGATGCCGTCTTCCAGATCGGATGATGGTGGTTCTTTTCCGCGATACTCCGATCCGGCTATCAGTCATCAGCGTCGATTTCAGTACCGTCAGCCGAGCAATCGAAGAAATTACGACCTCAATTACGATCCGAATACCGGTATAATATCGTCCGAGCCGTCATTTTCCTACATAAACCAAGTTCCATCGTCAGCTGCTCTACTAAATAACCCTCATCAACCGTATAAGACCCTACCGCTCGAACAACAACATCAATACGAAGTGCCGATGAACGATATGTTAATCGCGGCAAATCCGTCGGAACAAAACAACAATCAAGATAACAGATTCCTGCTGCCGTACAGTTGGAATTATCCGGCTGCGATATCCAGCAACGAACATCGACCTCCTTACTTTCAGCTCCCCGCGGTACCGATGAAACAGCAATCGCCCGTTCTGTACCACTACGATCTGATGAACGGCCATCGTCCACCACAATTTCCTCGTAGAAGACCCCCCCACGGTGCTACTGCTTCGCTTAATAGTAAATTCCGTCCTCGTCCGCATGCGCCGCTTCAGCGATTCGTAGCTGCTACAATTAGGCCGCCCGTTCGTCACCTATCTAGTACGGCGATCACTCCTACGGTCGGTACAGTGACACACGTTTACAAGTACAAGGATCAGCCGGTGGAAGGACTGGGACTTTTAAATTTATCTTTCTTGGAAAATAGCGAAGAATCTGTGGATGTACCGGCACTTTCGGCCGCTATGGAGGAGCATCGCGAAGGCGACAGACTGGTACACAAGTATCAAACGGGCAGCGCCGGCCTTCAGCAACCAGCGGTACTCTATCAAACGGCCGATCAACCGCCTCCAATGATAACCCCGATTACGATAGGCGCTTCGCTGATTCCGACGAATTTCGCTGGCCAAAACGAGTACGACATTATTCAAAAATTTAACGATGTGCTGAAGATTAATCCGAAAGAAGGTGGTAAAAGCGAACGAAAACCGCTTCGAAAATTTAACGGCAACGTCGAAGACGGACCAGCTGCCACCGTTAACAATTACAACGAGGAAGACGTGAAACAATTAATTAAGTATATCGCGAACATGAAAAACGGAGGTGACGATAATGAGCGCGGAAGAGAAGACGCCGTGGACACTAGTTTGACGGGGAAGAATCGAGAACGAAAGAGATCGAGAAAGAAGAAGAAGAAAACGCAAAAGAATAAAGATGATTCGCCATTTTTAAACGATGCGGCGCTGGAAGACAATAGCGAAGAAGAAACGGAATATGGCCGAAAGAAGGTGGCGACCAAAAGAAGACGAACAAAGATTAAAGACGGACTAGACAATAAAGAAAACTACGAAGATGGAATTAACGAAGGAACGGATGATGATGATAATGGGGGAGAGAATACAGACGACGATGCGAACAGAAAAATTGGAAAAATAAATAGCGAAGAACAGACTTCGGATATAAGACTGCAAATATTAGACAATAATGAACCTGTCATTGCATCAAAGATACCTGAAGTAGTATGTTTTTTTTTATTTATTAATTTTTTTTTTTTGTTTTTTTTGAACACCGAGAAACTAATGAAACTCTTGAGTAAATATAAAACTTCAAAAAAAAAACGTGTAACAAATGTTAGCCGGAGTTTTAATATTGCCTACGACGATCTGTCGATAAAAACCGCAGCATACGAAAGCCGTATGTGTCTTGCCTATTTTTATCTTTCCTACTATTATCCAACATTTCCATAATTACTATCTTAACTTTCATTTCTCTTTGTTTCAACACTACCACCCCATTTTTCCTTTTCAGCTGATCTCCGGTAATCACCTAAAGTATTTTTTTCTTTCATTTTCCACATCGCTGCCTCCTAATTTGTCTCGCATCTTGGTTTACTCTTCCAGAACCTTTTTCAGAATTTTTCTATCTTTCTTTTTTTTTTGTCCTTTCTTTACAAATAAGTTAACGACTGTTTTCGTATAATCGCCTTTTCTTCATCCAATTATTTACTTATTTCTAACTTCACGAGTTGTGCCGTTCGAGTCATCTATTTTCTGTTCATTCCTGCGATTTTTTGCATGGGTCTTCTATTCACTTTCCACGTTCTCGTCATTTTTCTGCAGCTTCCCAGCCGTGTACAAACATAGGTCGAAAAAGGTGGATTCTTTGAACTCGGGCTGCTATTTCTTATTTCTGTATTTAAAAAGTCTTCTCCTTTAATCATTTGGCTTTGAGTAAAAACGAAAATCCATCTTTAATTTTCTTTCTTTCGAACGGTCGTTACTTCTATCTGTTTGTCGAAACCTAATCTTTCCTTTTCTCCTAGAAGATCCTCTTCGAGTTTGCTTTCCCGTTTCATTGTCATTTTTATTATTTGCTTACGCTTTAACCGTATTCTACTATCTTCCTCTCGCCCTCGTCTACTTTGGCTTCCGTTTCGTATTCCCTTCTCCAGCCGAATGAAGTAAACGAAAATAATTAAATATCGACAGAATTAAAAAATGTGTGATCAGATTTGAAGAAACCCCCCACACGCTCGCAGAAAGCAAAAACAAATCGAAATGGATTTCAATTTGCTTAATAAATAGCGCAGCTTGAAAATAAATGAAAAAACCTCTTATTAATAAATTATATTGATTATAAACATATTAAACATGAAAAAATATACTTATCCTCCTATATGTGGACATACAAACGGCATGATGAGCATAGTTATATCATCCTCAAATCTGAACAGTTTTTTAATTCTATTAATCTCAAGGAAGCTAAAGAAAGCGAGATCCGGAGGAAAATAATAGAATGTAGTTAAAACATAGGAAAACAATGGAAATGACAGCGGAACTAGAAAGCAAACTCGAAGAAAAAAGGAAAGATTAAGTTTGGACTGACATAAAAAGAACAAGTTAGAAATAAAGGCGTTATAAGACCACCGTCACATCAAATCAGTCCAGTTGTTCAGTCGCGTCGAACCACGTTGTACACACAACCACGAAAGGATCAGGAACACACAGTGACACTAATTTTTTCAGAATTTAAATCAAAACAGTACTTAGATATTTGGAAAGAATCGATACTTTTTCAAAGGTGCTTAATATGACTATAAGACTTTTTTTAAATTTTAATTGCTTTTAATAAGACGAGTTTCGATAATTTTTGTTTTTTAAATTAGTAAATGCAGAGTAGAAATGAAAGACATATTTATTATTTTTCAGTGAAATTTATAAAATTATGATAAATTTTTTTTTTCATAATTTTATAAATTGCACTGAAAAATAATAAATATGTCTTTCATTTCTACTCTGCTTTTATAAAATTTGTCGCGTGACAGCCTAATTGCTAGAGCGCTTGACTTCCGATATGGAGGTCACGGGTTCGATCTCGAGCGACGACGAACTTATTACAAGAATTAAATAAAATAAATAATTGCTAATAATCACGTGGAAGGCAATGGCAAACCACCACGTACAACATCATATGTGCGCTAGGTCAGTACACAGCAGACATAAATAGGACCGCACTTTTGTAAAACGATGTAAATCAAACGATTACTAATCAGTTCCGAATGTAGTCTTGCGTGTTGTGTACACATTCATACTGCATATAATAATTGCCTAGTACACTACATACATATATCTGTACAGCTGAGATGTACGAATAGGTAGTCGCCGACGCTTAGAAGCTGAGTATGGCACTATAAAGAAGAAGAAGAAGAAAGAAAATGATAAAATTTATAATTTTCTGAAAGATGGTTAATAATAATTATTTTTTATTAAAATGTATATAGATTCTTTTATTCTATTTTTCTCGTACGACAAAACAAATGACAATAATATTTCAAATAATTTTACTTATAAATATAATTATTTCTTTCTATCAGCTATACATTAAAAATGTCAATTATTACATCTTTAGCTGTAACGAGTGTATAGAACTTATGTGGCAAATAAATTTATAAACAAATAAAGCTATAATCTATTTGCACTTTATATGAAACTTTAATTTGTAAAAAAGTAATTTGTGACACAAGTGGTATTCGAAATGTGTATATGATGTGTTACGTTGAAATAATTGGAACACTGAATTTTAGTTGTTTTTTTTTTTAATTGCTTTTACAAATAGAGCGGATGATAAATGAGTTTTTCCGCTTTTTACATACAAAAAACAAAAAGTCAAAATTATATTTTTTCAATTGTTGCAGTAACTGTCCATTCTATTTTCCATTGGTTCTCATACTTCCTTAGAAAAATATGCATCATCGAGGTTAATAGGTCCGCGTCCTCTGGCATTGGCTAGAACAACACCGAGCGCTGCTTCCACATCGACCCTCCATTACCAGGCACCCCGATGTGTCCATGGACGCAAATGAACGTCACCCGAATGTTTGTTTGATTTAACTGTCCTAGATAGTGGTTTATCTTCAATATTGGCAGGTTGCTGCATTTTTGGTTTGCCAGAGTTGACTATAAGAACTTTGATGGCTTTGTTGTGATCCGTGAGTAGGTATGATGGAGACAGTGAGAAATTTCGTGCAATTCTACATCCAACGCGTCACAGGCATCGTTAAGTCTGGCTTGATGTGAGATGCCGTGCCCTACGATGGCACAGGATGCCGGTAGCGGCCTTACTTTGCCCGTTGCCTCAGCACCATCAGTGTAATATACTAAGTGGTCCACATATTTTCTAATTGCTCTGGCTGCCATTTCTGCTGTATACAGGAAATTTTTCGTCGCATTTCAGCGATGTGTCGATGTTCAACAAATCTGGTAATAAAAAGCTAAATGATGCAAAAATTTATTCCCTTTTCTAAGGCGAAAACAGGGACTCTTTGATATAAGAAAAATGAACAAATTCCAATCTGACTCGAAATTCGAAATCTTTACCAATTCTACAACTTCGACAGTGCCTTTAATTAAATAGAACGAGTTAAATTTCTACAGAATGTTCGCCCGATGTAATAACTGGCTTTCAATTTTTCCCCTTTTTTTTTCACATCATGCGAACGTAGCAAAATGATTACTCTATCACACAAAATTATAAGCGACAGAACGTGTGTAATAAACCTATTCCAGAGCTTGCGAGTTGGTACATAACGATTATTACGAACAGCGGTAATAATTATTAATAAAAAGAATGTCTTCGTTTTGATAAACGCAACTTCGTTTGCCATTATTTGCATAAGTTAAGCAAAATGGGAAAATTGTTGGCGTTTTTCACGAAAATAATGTTAAAAAGTATTAACACGGGGCATTTGACTTGAGAGTAATTTCGTCGATTTTCAGACGGAAACAATTTCCAGCGATACGGAAAACAACGATGAAAATACGGAAAACAATTTGAATTACGATAACGTAAAAACTTCAAATGCACCGGACTTTTCTCAGAATTCCGAAATTGGTTTAGACAACGAAGGTGACCGAGTTGAGTTCCAAATGCACGGTCTAAAAGGTCCCGAATCGTACAAGTTTGGTTACGATACCGGAAAAGGGTAAGATATTTTTTATTTTATTTTTTTTGTTTCCTGAAAAATAAAACGTAAACGATTAGAAAATAACACTATTCGTTTCTAATTTATTTTTTTTTTTATATTGACCCAACAACCTGAAAAGGTAAGCTAAAAAACTAAATAACTAAGCGGTCCGAAATGGACGCAACAAAGAACAGCAGTGCAGGCACCACAGAAGATGAAGGAAGCGTTATAGGGAGTAAGGAGACCTAATGACAAGAGCTGACTGTATAAAAGGGAACATTCATTACGAAGAGCAGGACAGTCGAAGAAAATGTGATCAGCATCACATGTACGAGGAGGATCACAATCATGAAGAAAACAATAACAGAGCAAATCGAAAGCGAGAGGAGGGGAAGAGAGAATGATTGATCCGGAGACGGATTAGGGAGATAATAGATGAGCGACGACCGAAAGGAATAGAATGGAACCAAGACAGGGAACGAGGAATCGGCTGAATAAAACGGTAATGCGAATGACGATTAGAAAATAGGGAGAGATAAATATCCCGCCAAAGTCTGGCGTGATTGGAGTTGGATAAGGAAAGGATATCTGAAGAAGGGAAATGATTGAGGAATGAATCGAGGTGACCAGCAGAACGAGCCAAAGAATCGGCTGCGTCATTGCCATCAATTCCGGAATAACTGGGGACCTATAAAAAATCAATAAGAATAGAGCGGAATGACTGCAGAGTGGAGGTAAGAAAACCGATTGAGGGAATAATACTATCAGAGGAATGTGAAGGAGGAAAGGATAGGGCTTAAAGGGCGCCTTTAGAGTCCGAAATTATGAGGAATTGGGAAAGATCACTTAAAGAGGAAGTAAAAGAGATAGCCTTATCACGTTACCGGCCACGAGAGATAGTCAGTTACGTGATAAAATATTTTTTTAATGAAGTTAATTTTTCAAACTAATTTATCCTTCTCACTCTTTTTTATCAATTTATGGTTTTCTATTTATTTCTGCCTTTAATATTTTTTACTCGGTCTTCCGGAAATTACTTCGCACACTCACAGGTAATAATCAACTACTTCGTACACAAATTTTCTTTATATATGTGTATCTAAATCGCCGAGACACTAAACGATTGGGAAATGCAGCTACATAAAAGAACACAAATCAATACAAATCATTAAAAAACACATATACTACACACATATAATTTGGCATATACGCATTCAGATCGCAGTACTCACAAATTATAAAACAACAACAATAAAACAATATAAAATATGAATGAATAAATAAATCTGGCCTGTATTCTTCCTTGACTGCGACGTGTCTGATTGACTCGTGATTGCGAAGGCTGGACTTCTCAGCTCCTCCAGTAGCTGCTACAGTATAGGCACTGGTGACTTTCGAGCGCTTTCGTCCACCCTCGGTCTTCGAAGTTTTCGACCTCCGGCTCTACTATTTCAAAGCTGTTCCCTATTCTTTTTAACTTTTATTGTATTTAATTATTGTGCTTGCTTCTTAAAGCAATATGCTTTTGTAGTGACTAGGATGATAACTTCCGATGTAATGCGATTATTAATACAAATGACTAAAAACTGACTAGAAAAATGAAGGTACGTATAAGAACACGTTTAGCGCGTAAAGCCTATTCACACAGCCGCCGATTAAGTTAAAAGTAATTTCTGTGCGCCGAGATCGAACAGATTCCGCCCTATTCATCCGTCTCTTATCACGTTGCACAGTCATTTTAAAGAAATTCCCTTTTGATTTTAGATACGCCGCCAGATGATGATCAGATGTACGCTTATGAATTACCGACATTAATGGAATTTCTATTTTTATGTATATATTTCGGACATAATTCTCTCGCTTGCATTTTAAAACTATTTATTATTTCTTAGTTCAAATAAATTAGATTTTCTCATCGACCCTCTCTGTATCGTATCACGATAGCCTGAAGGATGGCGATCGACTCGGCAGAAAAAATAGTGCAGAAAGAAGGAAGCCGGAAGGACTCAGAATGCCGAAGCGACGGAGCAGTAAACTTTCTGTAACGGCAGTTATATATGTTTTACCTAAAACTGCTTTCTGTTAAACAGAATTCAAGAAATACTCCCGCGTGTCTGTGACATAGTCTGGATTATTTTTAAAAAAAACTTAAAAACCGAATGTTCGCAATTTTTAAGTAATTTATAACTTTTTTTTTTTTTGGTTTCCTTTTATTCATCACCCCGGTCGTAGTTAGCGCTGAAGTTTAGTTATCTAAACCTTACTTTAAATAAAGTTAATATTTCCTCATGTCTCTTCTCATTAGAACAAAACATGACTTTTAATTAATACATTAATAACTTTCTTTGAAAAAAATCAAGTAACGCTACACAAAATAACGGCAAATATAAAAAAAAAAAAGAAAAAAAACTTTCACAAATTAAACACGTTTTATCGCATTGTTCAAACGATCTGTTTTGACTACTTTATGCCTCATCTCATGATATTATATTCGCCAGTGAGGCACTTAATTCGTCTCTTCCCGTGTTGGATCATTCCCTTTCCTCAATTAACCTTTCTATTTCTCCTACTAAATCTTGTTATGCCGTATTTACTCTGCGACCTTATAATCCTGCTTCTATCTATCTATATCCCTAACAAGTACACTCCTTTCTCGTGTTAATTGCTTTTATTATCTTAGTATCTTCCTTGACAGTCGGTTATCCTTCTAACACATCAAGTATCTTTCCTCTTCAGCAACCAAAAGACTAAATCTGCTGAAGGCCTTATCTCCAACCAAATGGGGTGGTGATCCTTATGTCCTTATTTCTCTATATAAATCTATCATCCGCTCAAAATTTGATTACTGTTCATTTCTCTATGGTTGTGCCTCTAAGTCCCGGCTCTCTAAATTGGATGTAATCCAAAACTCTTGCCTTCGTCTCTGTCTTGGTGCTTTTAAATCCTCTCCAGTTCCAGCAGTCCTTGCCGAATCTAATACACCATCCCTTTCTATTGGCAGATCTTATTTGGGCTACCGTTTTCTTACTAAGAGTCTCCCACTCACGTCCTCTACTCTTATCCATTCCTATCTTTCCATTTCTAGGAACTGGCATTTCGTACCTAGGATAATTCCTATTCTATCTCTCATTTCTCTCTTCGGCTCAGTTCGTTTTGTCCTTACGTAATGTCCTTTATCAATCTCCCTTATTTCACTTTTAATTTCGCCGATCTCTGCATCCTCCAAATATGTTTACTGTTCCTACACTCTCTAAGTTTTTTCTATACGCCCTAATTAGGCAGGAATCCCACAGTTTTATCAATTCTGAATTTCCTTCGCATGCAACCGTGTTTTCAGATGGTTCGAAGAGGCCGGATGCTGTCGGTGCCTCTTTTATTCTCCCAGATTTTGGCTTTTCAGAATCTTTTCACTTTCCTCCTTTCTGTTCCATATCCATAAACGTATTAATGACTATCCTACGTTCCATTATTTTCATTTCCTCTAATCACATTTCCTCCAAATTCTTGATTATATCGGACTCCATGACCGCCCTTCAGACCATTTGCTCTCCCCTTCCTGATTATTCCTGTGTTTTTATTATACTCCGCATACGCTCACTTATCCACGTTCTTTCTTCCCTTCATTCCATTCAAATTGATTTGCTGTGGGTTCCTAGCCATTCGGGCATCTGCGGTAATGAAGCGGCGGACTCATTGGCTTGGGTTGCTGCCTCTTCTCACTTTTTCTTTTAAAAAAAGTCCCATCGTCCAATCTCCTTTCTCTGTGCAAAGGTTTTCATCTCAGACTTTGGTATCGGATGTATACGTTTCCTCTTTCTCTAACAATTGTTCTTTCTATCTGTCTGTCCAACCTAGTCTTCCTGCCCATCCGTGGTTCTCTTTGTTTCCTTCACTTTGTCGTTCTGTTGTTGTCTCCGTTATTCGTCTGCGCTCTTAAGCCATACTTTATTATCTTCCTCCCGTTTTCGTTTTTCGGTGGTTGCCTCTCCATATTGTCCTCTCCATTCAAACGAAGAGCATGTTTCCTATGCGCATCATGTGTTTATTAGGTGTCGATGTCTTTCTGCTTATTATTATTATTATTATTATTATTATTATTATTATATCGTATCCGGTCGAACGTTTTAGATTATATTCCTATCTTTGACCAATAGATCAGAAACCTCTTTAGTGTGTTTCTTCGTCAATATCACAAAATAATTTATCTGCGTCGAATGTGCCAAATAGATTACACCTAAATAAAATATGTGTTCGTCATTTTGTATTAGTCCGCATTCACACTTGTCGTCGTCCGCTATTTCCCCCATTTCTTCAAGTTGTATTTGGTTCGTGTCGTACCGCTTCTTATTCAAGGTTCGCCACAGGACGTAATCTAAATTGTAGCCGGTTGGAAGAGCTTCATTTATATTTGCATCATCTTTAGTTTTTGCTTTCCAGGCTTCCAGTCTTGCGGACTTAACAGAGATTTTTAGTTCTTCAATTGTATGGAGCAAGCTATGTCTGGATTTTAGTCTCCTCTCAGTCAGTCCTTCGTAGTTATAGAGTGGATGGTGGTCGTCATTAGCTATTTTCCATCTTTCTTTCTTGGCTGCCACACTACGCCTAATATCCGGTGGTGCAATTCCACTAAGTATATGCAGCTCCCTTAGGGGCGTAGCTTTAAGACAACCGGTAGTAATTCTGCAAGTTTCGTTTAGGGCAACGTCTATCTTTTTTGCATGTGCAAAGCGGCTCCAGACTGGACTCGCGTATTCTCCTGCTGAATAGTGCCAGTGATGATGTACGCAGAATGTGTGCTTTAGCTCGCCATTTAGTGTTCGTCAGTCATATCCGAAATAAGATTATTCCTCGCCGTTATCTTCATTTTTGTTATTTCGCAGTGTCTCTTGTATGTTAATGATCTATCTGGGACGACTCCCAGATATTTGGGATAATCGACATGTTCGAGTTGTTTACCATTCCATGCGATTTGTAGCTGGCGTTTAGCTTCTCGATTCCGGAGTTGAAAGCAGGACGTTTGAGTTTTTGTTTGATTCGGCTTGAGTTGATTAGCTTTATAGTATTCGTCGAGTTCTTTAATCATTTCGTTTAGATTTTCCTCCACTGCTTCGAAGGTATTATTTTGGGCTATAAAGACAAGATCATTTCTGGAAAAAATAAAGTGTTTTGTAGTTTTTCCGATTGGTTGGTCATTAGTATAGATATTAAATAGTATTGGGGCCAGCACGCTACCCTGCGGCAGTCCGTTTCTTTGTTTTTTCCAAGCACTAGTTTTGTCGTTTAATGATACGTAGAAACGTCTGTCTTTTAACAACATTGAAACTATTTGCATAAATTTAAAGTCTCTGGTTGTCTGATATACTTTTTTATCGAGCATGCGATGAGAGATTGTGTCGAATGCAGCTGTCAGATCTACAAAAACGGCTACCGTGATTTTTTTTCTTCTCAAATTCATCTTCTATGTACTGTGTCAAGTTCAATATTTGTCCAGTACAAGACTTCCCTGTTCTGAAATCTGCCTGTTGAGGTATAATTTGCGCGTCAATAGTTTTGGATATTCTATTCAGGACGACTCTCTCACATATTTTGTATAGGTGACATAGGAGGGATATGGGACGATAGTTTTTGGCATCATTCAAATCCTTCCCTGGCTTTAAAAGGGCAATGACATGTGCCCTTCTCCACACTTTCGGTATAGTTAAGTTTTGTAAGCAGCAATTAATTTTCTTGTCGCTATACGGAAGTGTTTTATCTGCTCCACAAACATGCCATCGATTTCGGCTGCTTTTTTGTTTTTAGCTGTTTTAATGGCTTCATTTATTTCACTCTCCGTAAAAGGATCATTAAAATGATTCATCTCAGAAGTATGGCATTTGACAATCGGATTTTTTTTATGTTTTATTTTAAAACTAGGCTTCCCATTTAACAACAGTTGATGAGCTATTTGGTTTGCCGTAATATTTAGAGTTCCAATATTTCTTACTTTTTCACCATTTAGTTTCTTTAGTAATAACCATGCCTTCCTACCATCTTTGTGGAAATCAAGAATTTCTATTAGATCTCGCCATTCATTTCTTTTTGTATCTGCTATCTCTTCAGCAATCGTCAGGCCCAGTTTTATTGTATCACCTTCGAAGGGGTTTTCGTTGAATTTTTCGACATACTTCATGTACCGGTTTAAAAGTTCCTTCCTCATACCTGGTATGTATGTCTTGCGTACACCTCGAGGTACGTTTCTCCTAGATGCATTTCTCATAACTTCGATGAATTTTTTAGAATTTTCGGTTGTTGCAGGTATTTCTTTTACTGCGTCATCTAGTTCGTCTCTGAATTGGGACCAGTTCGCTTTCTTGAAGTTATAGCGTATTCTTATATCCTTAGTTATGATAGGCTTAATGGCTGCATCTCCTGAACATATGATAGGTCTATGTTGTGTATGTGGGATTAGATCTGAAACTTCTTTAGTGCACATGTGGGAGATATTTCCAGTCATAAATACATTGTCTGGATTATAGCCTCGCTTCCATCTTGCACTATTGAAAGAAGCAGGTAGTTTTGGATTGTATATCAATTCTAGTTTATTTTTCTCTGCCCAGGATTCAACGAGATCTCCATCCGTGTTATTATCAGCGTATCCCCAGTTCACACTGTGACTATTAAAATTTCCGATCACGATTTCTGTTTTGTGCACTTGACGGTATTCAAATATACTATTAGGTGGTTTGTAGATAGAGGTTATAACACAACTTCCAATATCAACTGATAGTACTTCTATGTCATTATCTTCTACTTTCTTCGTTTTTTTGATCTTAATACCATCTTTTGCGAAAACTGCACTACCGTATTTGCTATGTGGTCTGTCAATCACAATTTTCATTCCGTTTATCTTGGGCTTGCGGTTTAATACAGCGTGATGTGTTTCTGGAACGTCTAATATGTCAATGTTTTCTTTTATTATTAAATTGGTTAGTATAGCTTCTTTTGTTGGTGTTAATCCTTCAATGTTCACGGACATTATTCTGAACGGTTTTATTGGTTTTACTGTCATTGTTTATTTTATTTTGTTTTTTCTGTTTTTTTGTTTGTTTTTTGTGGTCCTGAGAAGGACCGTTTCTGTCCGGTAATAAGGTTGTTCGACCGGGAGTGGGATGATTGGCCAGCGTCATAAATGACACCGTTTCCAGGGGGCGCCAGCTGTATCGTATTTAGCATGTTAATCACATTCGTACAACAGCATACTTGGAGGCTCATCCCGTGCCCCCCTCTTTCTGCTGAGTGCTCGGCTTTCTACTTCAGTTTGCTGAGACTTGGTCTTCCTACTCCATACTGCGCCTTTTATGTTCTATCTCTTCCCTCTCCACAGATTGTTCCTATTATTTATTCCTTTCTCCTAACAATATCTGACCGTATCAAGATATAAGTGATTCCTTCCTATTCTAATTGTTTCTGGATAAAAATCTCCGGTTGGCAAGCAAAAAAAAAAAAAAAAAAAAAAAAAAAAAGACTCAGATTGAATTATCAGCTAGTTTAAGCGAGTAATTTAACTTTCCGTAGAATTCTATTGCAACTTGCTCAGGGTTATCCCGAGTAATACATCTCTACACCCGTATCTCTTGAGCCTTCTCCGCGGATTCACAGGTAGAGTCGAAGAGAACATGCTAGACGCTTCGAGTTTATAACTTAAATGCATAAAATTTTCCCCTGCAAACCAATTTGGATTTGGTTTTTTTCAAATGCCGAATACAAACTCATACGAATGTTTTGAATTATTAAAAATTCAATAAAAATGCACAAACAAACAACAGTGTCAGAACGTAATTACCAATTCTATTCTTAAAAAGCTATCAGCGGTAACAATAATTTTTTGAAATGTTTTTAATCGATAAAATTATATTTTTATTTTACAGTGAAAATAGA
This sequence comes from Icerya purchasi, assembly GCA_039619475.1. Classification (NCBI taxonomy): domain Eukaryota; kingdom Metazoa; phylum Arthropoda; class Insecta; order Hemiptera; family Monophlebidae; genus Icerya; species Icerya purchasi. The sequence continues at coordinate 76,608,930 of CM077115.1, read as the reverse complement.
CAGTTTCGATATGAAGAAAGAGACGGTAAAGGTAAAGTCAAAGGTCATTACGGATATTACGATAAAGATGGAAAATTGCAAGTATTCAATTATGCTGCCGATGAAAATGGTTATCAGCTTCAAAGGGAAAGTTAATCATAAGATCAATTAGACAGATTAATCTACAGTTTCGTAATATTTGCTTTTATATCATGTCATACGTAATTCAGCCTAAAGTACTTCATTAAAAACATTTTTTCGTTATTTTATTTGCAGTTTTTCCATTCATTTTACCCGTTACTTCGCACGTCAGTATGCAAAGTGATTTTCTAGAATTCATAAGGTGATTTAACAAAAACCCCACTTAACAATCATTAAATTAAATTTCAGAATTAACTAAATCAAGCGTATACAAGGTACAAGTACAGATATACGATGTTAGATTAAGCTAGAGGTATCTTTAGCTGCGTAAAATTGACCGACAATTTTTTGGTAATTCCAAATGAATATTCAAAACAATTAAAAATCATTTGGTGGTCTTCAGAAGTCTATTCCCAAAATTTAGTAGAAAACGGTTTAGTTTCTAGAGACCATTAAAAAAAAAAAAAAAAAAAAAAAGGTAAAGTTGTTCGACAAAATTGCGAAAAATTATATAAAATAAGACCGCGAATTGTATAATGAAACCATGAAAATCATTATTGAAATGTCAATCGTTATGCTTGTACAATACGTCTTGTCCGGTTGTCAATGTAAACTTCATAATTACTATATAATTTTTTTTTTTTTTGAATTTAAAAATTACTATTTTATAATAATTAAACAAACCAATTTTTGCACAACTATAATTGGTAAATGTTTCGTACTAGAAAATTAACGCAGAAACACATTTGCGCTTGGTTTTTGTTGATTTCGAGAAGACTTTTAATAAAGTTCAATATAGTAAACTTATTAAGATGGTTGGAAGATATTGGTTTAGATCCAGCTGATCGTCGTATAGCAGAAAAACCTCTTTGTGCATCAAACTACTGTAATATCTCATAACCGCAAATGTACTACTAATCCACTGGAGATAAAACGAGGAGTCAGGTACCAAGGAGGTATTCTATCTCCTACTTTATTTAATGTTTATACTGAACAGATGTTCGAAGTTGGACAGTTCCAATGAGGGTATCAATATTGGAGGAGTAAAAATCAACAATATACGATGATATGTCGACGATGTACCCCGGAACTCAAATTAATAATAAAGACAACACCGACGGCGTACCTAGAATCGAACAAGCAAGAAATTTCTTCAATAAAATGAAAAAAACACTTACAGCGCGCGATCTAAATTTACAACTGAGAATTTAATAATGGAGTTCATACCTGTTTGCCAGAAATCAATAAAAAAAGAGTATATTAGTGACCTAAGGCAAACTAAAATATACAGTATAAAACTGTTATAATTATCCCAGAAACGTTTTCGGGCAAAGCCCATCTTCAGCTGGAAAAGAAGAGAAGGAAAAGACAAGAAAAACAAAGTAACGCAAAACGAAATAATGACGGAAAAGCGCACGATAAGGAAAATGGGAAAAAATAAAAAAATATAAAAAAAGAAAATAATGTAACTTACCATGTCGGCGTAAAAAAAATTAATAATGAAATTCATAATATTAATTAATTATTACTCTCTTAAGAATAATATGTCTTCAAGAATCACACTTAAAACCAAATCAAAACTGTCTACTATCAGAATATAACCGTATTACGACTTTACCAAACACATAAATCGACGTAGCAAAGGAGGCATCATGCTAGCTGCAAAATCAAACCTTCATTTTCAGCAAATAACACTACAAATAAATTTATACTAAATCTTAGCCGCTACTATTTTCATGAAAGATCCTATTACAATTTGCACTGTCTACTTCCCTCCAGGAGAAAATCTAGACGAAGAATCATTACATTGTTATCAGTTATAAACTGCTTACCTCGGCGCTTCATCTTATGCGGTGATTTTAACTCACACAGTCCCTTATGAAGCAGCCCTCATTACAATAAAAACGGTAAGATCTCGGAAAAGATTCTGTTGCATGGAAATCGCTCTATCCTGAACGCTCGAATCCAAACTCATTACAACTGTTCCCATCGTTCGTGGTCCAACCTAGACTTGGAAATCTGTTCGTCTCAACTAACCAACAGAACAGTGGTACACAATTATCATACATCATGAATTTTTTCAACCTCAAGCTTGAGAAATGGTTCTCGTACAAAAAAACGGATCGCGTAAAATATCATCGCTCCTGTTCAGAAACCTTCAGCACTATTACTACTAGAAACGGAATTCCTTCAACTCATCTCCATCGCGGTAAATTGCTCTCCGAAAACATACTCCTAATCAAAGTACACTAAAACCAATGTAAAATTTGTTCCTTGATGGTCCGATGAATATATCGTATTGCAATCAGAGATAGACGCAGAGCTCTAAAAAAGCTAAAAGCTAATCACCATTTGATCGACAAAAATACATCTGCTAGAGCCATCTGGGTTCTTGAAATGTCAAACGTACATCGTGGAAAAATTTTATTTCTACAATCACTACAGCAACACCAATAAAACTTATCTGACAGAAAGTTATATTGAGAAGAATAATGCGTTCGACACACCTTCCAGCTTCAAAACGAACAACAGCATTGTTACTGACGAATCATCAATTAGAAACATTCTTGGAAATCACTTTGCCAAGTCATCCTCAGATGGTAACTTCAACGCATCATTTCAAGACATCAAGAACTCCAAACCCATAAGTCTTCTGGACTTTTCCTCTTCGGATTAGAAATATCCTACAACTTACCAATTACTTTAGATGAGTTTAAATCGCTATCAGAGATACTAAATCTGGAGCCGAAGGACCGGACAACTTCCACATTCATCTCTTACACCGCGCTCCAGATGAAATCATTTACATTCTTTTACACATCTTCAACAACATTTGGTTTACCGGAGAAATACCAAAAGAATGGTAACTAGCTACAGTTATATCTCTTCTTAAACCCAACAAAGATACGTTATTATTAGATAGCTACCGATCAATATCATTAACGTCCGTATTGTGTAAAGTCTTCGAAAGAATTGTAAATGCAAGACTTTCTTAGGAACTGGAAAATAATAATCTAATCTGCAATGAACAAAGTGGGTTCCGTTCTGGTAGGTCTACCTTGGATCAGCCTCCCTGTTTCTCCAAAACGCAATAAGTGATTGTTTCACCACCCAGCGCCACTTATTAGCAATCTTCTTTGACTGCACAAGAGCGACTTGGCATGGCATTTTAAAATCTTGGAATCACTCTATAAATTCGGATTTCGTGGTCATTTGCCACTTTTCATTCGTAATTTCCTCACTAATCGGTATTTCAAGGTAGGTCTTCGATACTCAGACCTATTTGATCCTGAAAACGGTGTTCCACAAGACTCAGTGCTCAACCCTACTTTATTTAATCTGGCCGTAAATGACATCATAGATAACGTACACATTCCGGTTAAATGTGGCTTTACTCGCAGATGAATTTACCATATTCATCCCCTGCACCAACGTCGTACAGAGACAACAAATTCTGCAAGAAATAGCCAACCGGATTAGTACCTGGGCAAGGAATAACGCAGTCATCTTCTCATGCACCAAAACAGCAGCTGTGCACTTCTGCAGAATAAGAAATTGCAGCCAAGGTCTCTCCATCTTCATAAACGATGTCAACATCCCTACCGTGGAAACAGTCAAATACCTAGGACTAGTATTTGATCGAAGACGGTTATGGTCTACACATATAGACAAACTCAGAAGTTCTTGTTTTAGCAAACTCAGTGTTTTAAAAAAAAAACTCTTTTATACCTCTTTTGGTGCTGACAGATCGTCATTTCTGCACATCTACCGCGCACTTACATGTTCAAGATTCGAATACGGGGCTACTATCTGCGTTACAGCGTCCGATACTATATTAAAAAGACTAGATGGCATAAAACATGCAGCGCTCAGATTACCGACCGGAGCATTTCGTACCTCGCCGTCCATCAGCCTATTATGCGAAAGCGAAGAGTGGCCGCTTCATCTTCGCCGAGAACCGCTCTCTATTAATCTGTCAATCCATGTAAAATCTTCTCCACGAAAGCCTCTCAAACCATTAAACATACACCCACCTTCACCTTTTCATCAAAAATCCACATGATGCCGTATGCAATCAAAATACCAAGTTCTGTGTCGGACAATAGCTTTCCAAAGATTTATTACGCAACACCTAGCATTCTTCCACCATAGTCAAAAAGCTTTTCGTCCCAAACTGATTTATCTCTCTTGCTAGTCGGAAAACTCACTACACCCGAGGTAATCAGAGGCACATTCCAAGAACTTCTATTGAACTACGTCGACCGTTTAATTATATTTACGGACGCTTCCAAATCGAACATGGCTAGATGCGTAATACTCACAAATGAATCCGACATCATAATATGGTACTCATTACCAAACAGCTTGTTAGTACTATCTGCAGAACTATATGCTTTAAAACTTGCACTCGATTTTACAGTACAGTCCAATAAAGATTCTCTTACTTGCACAGACTCCCCTCTTCACTTTCGTCTTTATCACAAACGCACAATAAATCACAAAATCTCATCACTAAAGATATAATCTCGGTTATATCTACCGCTTCGAATCGTATTGCCTTCACGTGGACTCCGGGACACAAGAGCATCTTGGGAAATGAGCTGGTGGATTTTGCAGCGAAAGAGTAACCTTCATGTATCTTCATCGGACTTCTCCGTGACAATCAAATCCCTGCTAAAAAAGAAATGGTCGAAGAATTGGCGTGAAGTTTCTACTTCGAACAAATTGCCTTGTGATGTATGCTCTGTTCCCTTATCCATTCTCTATTTTCTGGTGGACTGCCCGAAATTCAACCTATTCCGGTCCAAATTACGCTTGTCCAGTTCCTTCCCTGAAATTCTTGAAGACAATTAACAGAAAGTCCAGCTGCTCTTCAGATTTCCGAGACTATCCAATATCCTAGATGACATTTAAACTCCATTCATCTGTGTCTCTGGCCAATGTTGCACTACACGGCACGTTAATGGATACAATACAATATAATCCATACCTGTTTGCTATAAATCAATAAATAAAATAGTATTTAGTAACCTATTCTTCTTCTTTATGGTGCCATACTTAATTCCTGAGCGTCGGCGACTACCTATTCGTACATCTCAGCTGTACAGACACAAGCATAGTGTACCAGATAATTAGTACATATGCAACGCAGGTGTACACATGCAAGACTACATTCGGAACTGATAGTGATCGTTTGATTTATCGATATACAAGTGCAGTCCGGCGTGGTTCCGCTGTGTACTGACCTAGCGCGCATATGATGTTGAACGTGGTGGTTTGCCATTGCCTTCCGCGTGACTATTAGCGATTTTTTGTTTATTTATTTATTCTTGTAATAAGTTCGTCGTCGCTCGGGATCGAACCCGTGATCTCCATAACGGAAGTCAAGCGCTCTAGCAACTAGGCTATCGCGACTCATACTGTATATTTTAGTTTACTATAGATTACTAATATACGTTTTTATTATCTAAAGAAAAATAATTTGAACCGCTTGAGAGCTTTTGAACTATGGCGCTATCGAAGAATTCTGAAAATCCCGTGGATAGCAAAGAAAACTAACCTCCTGCAGATGATGAATACAAAAAACGCGAACTAATTAACGTTATAAGAGACAGAAAGTGGAAATATTTTGATCATCTGATAAGTGTACCAAAGTACTCCTCACTGCAGTGTATCTTATTAGGAAAAATAACAGGGAGGAGAAAAGTCAAACGAAGGAGGCGCTTATGGATGTGCGACAACAAAACGTAGTCAGAAATAAACATTGAGCAGCTGGTCCATCTCATCCTACATCAGAGAGACTAAAATATCTTTAAAAAAAAAGGGGGGGAGGGGGGCTTCGCGGGATGGTCTTCTATGATCGAGACCGGTCGAGATTTGTAGAAAAAGAAAGTCCACATCCAAAAAAGAAAAATAAAAACATAAAAAAACGCACAAAACACACGACCACTTTATCTTTAACGTAACACGTCAATGTTTTTTCTTTTTATTTAACATTACACTAGTACTTAAATTGGGCATTCGTATAAATATTTTGATTTACAAGTAGGGGTTACTGGCTGTGGCTTGAATTTTTAAAAAAATTATTGGCCGTCATCTGCTACTCTGTTATCTGTTGGACTGTTATATTTCCTTATTTGCATTCTGTAGATCCGGCTATATGCACTATATTAAGTGTATGTACAGTTTTTCATGTTTAAATCATTTTTAATATGTCTTAATTTACAATTCGATCTTTTCTTTCATGCATTTTTCCAAATTCTGTAATATTGCCAAAGAAATTACATCGTGTGAGATACTTCGTGCAAGTTTTCCTTCCCTAAATTTTACGGATACACTGAAGAAAAAATTGTTGAATTTTATAAAAAACACCGCGCATTTTTCTTTACTTTAGGTCAATAACTTTTATGTTTTTGTTTTTCATTTACTTCTTTTAATTCTTGTTATAGGCCACACTTTTTTGATAAAAATGTTTTTTTCTTTTTCTTTTCGTTTTTCTTTGTATGGTTTAGGAGGTGCCCGACGTGTCACAATATAACAACGATTAATAAAAATCTCGAATTTCGATTTCAAGTTGGCAATTTTTTTCGTTATTTTTAAAACGGCGTCTTCTTATTTATTTACGTGAGGCCATTAATTTTAAAAATTGAACGAACTAAAATGTTGGAAAAAAGTGAATTGGCGGCAGCAATGTAAACTTTTACCGCGTATTTTTATTAACGTCAGGTCCACATTTACACACTGTCCGCTACATACGAAAGAAAAAAAGAAAAAAAACACACATTCTTCGGCATATCATTTTATTTTCCTATTACGCGATCATGTACAAAACGAAGAAAACGTCATATAAAACAAATTCGCTGAGTATAAAAAGGAAACGATGATAGTAATTATACAATATAAATATGTACAAGGTACACGCTTGGAAAAACACAAATTACGCAGTAACCCCAAAGAAGAAAATATATATGAAATTTTTTTTATTAATTAGCGAAAATAGTTATCCGAGCGAAACATTTTTACAATACCATTCTTCGGTTCAGAGATCATGATAATAATCTACTCGTCTACTAAAGAGTTAATATTAATCCATCAATCAAATCGAAACGAACAATAGCGCTGGATTTTGTAGCAAGTCAAATTGTCAAAAACAAACAATATGTGCTTACTAACGTCGAAAAAAAAGGTTATAACTTTAGTACTACAACAATTATCGATCCTACACGTTAGCATCTTCAGTTTCTATTTCATCTAACAAAACCTATTAATAGTACGTTGTTTTTATATTTGATCGATTTATCCTAATAATCATGAACGATCAGTTCAGTTTAGTAAAGTGTTTAATTTGCATGGCGTTCTTTTCGTTCTCCGTGACGGTGAGTAGACAGCGTTATTAAAGCATGATTGAAATTTGTACTTAAATGATGTTTTCACTTCCACGGAAACCTTAGAGATTTCAGAAACAAAAACATTTTTATACAATAATTACTTATATCCGGAATCAGGGCCGTATCTAGACCGAAAATTTCGCAGGGGGTTACGAAAATATTTTTATAATTATACATATATGTGTGTATGTTATGTGTGTGTGTGTATTATCGTGAAATATATTTATTTATAAATGGTACACTAAAGCCTTGCAGTCAATTATTGTATATGCAATATTTGAACACTACAATTAAAACAAATAAAAAACAGTTGTTTCCATAGAATTCATTAAAATTTTAATTTTCTTTTCTTTTGTCAAAAATTGAAAAGAAATAAATTTATTTTGAATTTCGGTCCATTTAATTCAGCAGTGTTATATTTCATAGACATTTCGGAGGGGAAGGGTTGAACTCGGAAAATCCCCCCTCAGATACGGCCCTATCCGGAATAGGAAATTGAATAATCTGTATCCACGAATTATAGAAGTTAAAAAAACTGACAATATTATTGAGTATATTACAAATATCGATTAGTAGGTAGTCGCGCAAAAAACGCTAATTCTAAAACACATTGATTATTCAATGGGATTTTCGAAACAGTAAATGAATTGCTTCATTCATTTATTTATATTTTACGACTTTCTGGTTTCATGAGAAATGAAATGCCTAGTTGTTTTTTTTTAATTATAGGGGGGGGGGGGGGACAGCTGACCGGCTGAATATACACAGTGTGTCAGAAAAGTTCCCGAACTTCTGAAATAAATGAAGTACAATTGGGTGTAAAGTAATTTATTCGAATTAACTTTCAACATAGTCACCTTCCCGAAATATAGACAGACTTATTTGAGCACTTGTACAGCGATTCGAAGCTTCTCTGGTACTCCTCTGAAGTAATGGCTCTGAGGCGCTCGGTGCAAAAAGTTTCAATAGCGGCTACGTCGTCAAAAAATCGTCATTTCAGGTGCATTTTAAACTTCGGAAATGCCGAATCAGGCGAATAGGGGGCGTGATTGATCCGTGGAATTTGATTTTTAGCGAGGTAACGCTCGACAATGTTCGCCAAATGCGCGGGCGCACTGTCACCCAACAGACCCCACTTGTACTCGGGCCGTACGCGCTGAATCCGACGCTTGATACGTTTTAGGACCTCGACGTAGTAGGCAGCGTTCACTGTTTGATTTGGAGGCAGGTATTCGTGATGAATTAACAACCCTTTTGCATCAAAATATGCGACGAGCATGGTTTTCACCTTGTATTTTTATTGGCGCACATTCTGAGGTTTCGAAACGCTTAGACTGAGCCATGCGGATGACTGACGTTTTATTAGAGGGTCGTATACCAACCTTCATCTCCGGTAACAATTGAAGTTAGGAAGTTCGGATCCGCATCGCAAGTCTCGATAAAATCTTGACAACTATCGACGCGATGTTACTTCTGTTCTGGTGTGAAGAAGTGCGTAACAATGTACTTTTTCTTTCAAAATCGTTTCTACACTATCCTTACTCATATTCAGTTTGTTAGCTAACATGCGGAGAGACATGTGATGATCTTCCATCAGCGAGGCGTGCACTCGAGCCTTGTTTTCATCGGTTATCATCGGTAACGGCTATCGGCGGCCGCCCCGTTCTGTCATCGTCTTCTAACGACTGCCTACCGTCCTTAAACCACTTATACCATGTATAAACAGTCGTACGTGATACTCTAAACCTTCCCCGAAATCATCATCGAATACCATGTATAAACAGTCGTACGTGATACTCTAAACCTTCCCCGAAATCATCATCGAATACCATGTATAAACAGTCGTACGTGATACTCTAAACCTTCCCCGAAATCATCATCGATCAATTTTCGCGTTTCCAAAAAGGTTTTTCCGAAGTCTAACGCAGAATTTAATCGCGGAACGAATTTCTCACGTTTCATCTCCATTTTCAGATTTGCACATGCGACCTAAACACACCTTCACTTTTAATACGTGTCTAACTCGCAAACCAATCAACCGAAACTGCTGAACTATTGCTACACCCACTAGAAGGATGTAGCAATAATACAGTAAGGGTGTTGCTTAATGGATCGCGCCACTTGTATACGTGCTAGGAAAGAAGTTCGGGAACTTTTCCGACACATCGTGTATATGTATACGTGTGTGCGCACATATAATCGTATTATATTAAAAAATTTGATGTAAAATTAAAACTTAAATAAAAATATAACCGAAATGATTAACGGCTTATTTAAAAAAAAAAGCTTTATTTACAGATAATTTTCAAATACTATGAAATAAGATACAGTTTATTATAATATACTTTACTGATTTATAAATTTTTTATATAAATTTCAATTTTCTATGGGTTTTTTTTCCGAGGGCGACTGTCCCTGCTCCTTTCCGTTTGGCATGCTACTGGCCTACCCTCCTGCCTTCCTGCATTTTCCTATCTCGAACTGCGTAAGATGTGCGATTGAGTCAGCTGATCGTTTACTGTAGTGCCGGTCGACGCCTGTACTTACATTTATATATGAAAATATAAATATATACATAGTCACACAGGATATCTAATAGTGCTGATTTTAAATTATTTAAAAGTTCTCTTCTGTTAGTGACTACGTTCAGACGGTGCACAACTTACTCCGAGACGTTAAGTGAGTACGGTCTGAAAGTAGTCACTGAGGGGGAGCTTTTAAATAATCGAGAGCCAATGCTGATGTGTCTACTTAGTCTACCGCTGCTGCAGTAGAATAGTGTGCAAAGCGTCGTCAGATGTCCTGCATGCGCGTACGAAATTATTGTGTTAATCACGATATCAATTTCGAAGTACATTATACTTTTACACTTTTCAAATTTTTCTCCGTGTGACATTTAGACGATTCTTCTAGGGGAGGCAACGAGTTTTTTAGGGGTGAGTACTTCCAACCCGTGTACCACTCTAGCTACGCCCATAAAGATAACTTCATTTCAAGCCTAAAAGGATATATTTATTTATAACTGAATTACAAAAATCGGGAAACTAATCGTTTTTATTCCTGAAAGACGGTGAAAAATAACTTTGAAACATTTAAATAATCAAAGTGTCACTTCACTGGTATTCGAATGGAGAAGCTATGAAATTAATGAGCAACTGATATGTAATCCCGTTATCTGAAATTATACATATATATATATATATATATATATATATATATATATATCTTCACCTTGTTAAGGTGCCGTACGCTCCATAGCGCTAGTGATGGGCTATATAGTTATTTTTGAGGAACTAGTTCTTTCGGTCTAGTTCTTCGAAGAGAACTAGTTCCTGGAACTGGATTCTGAAACGAGACAAGTAAATGTAATGTCGGTGGTCCGTGAACGAACTATTAAGTGGAACGTATTTTCAAACTTGTGTAGTGGTCCCGGATAAATACGCGAGCACCGAGATCAATCCCTTTTCGAATGAAAAATAAACTAAAAACGTTCTGATTCGATTTCGCATTTATTTTACAAAAAAAAAACAAAAACAAACGAAAGTGGTGATCGAATTACGCGGTAATAACAGATATAGAGATAAAGATCGGTGGGCCTGCGAAGACACACGATTAGCGCTACGAACGGCGAAAACTAATCGAAGAAAACTGAAGAAATTGTGTTTTTAAATCATAATTTGTAGTTTTCTTTTAACGCATAATATCTTTACATAATATCTTTTTTATGCCCCCTTATAAGTTTATTCTTTTCTGTTTATCATATCAGTACACTTGTCTATATTTTTATAAATCAATTTCCTTTATTTTAGTTATATAGTTTTAAAATCGTATAACGTTTCACTAACTGTAAATTCTAATGAATGGGATAGAGAGATCCGTTTGCTTCATAGTCGCGTTATGCAATGATTACACTCATTAATTCATTATAATCACGCTGCTTTGGATCGAAAGTCATTAGGTTATGGAATTGTTCCGACCAAATAGTTCGGTCGCTCAGATAAAATGAGTGAACGAGAACGATAAATACAGTTTAGTTCCTTCGGACCTATTTAGTATCTTCTAACACTAACAGCATATTATATGAATTGAAGAATAGCAGGTAATGTGAGTGAGTAAATAACAATGGTAGTAAAGTATCGGAAGAGTAGAACGCGCTAATACAATAATTCAAACAATATGGTTTTGTTTTCAATGGTCAGAGGTCACTCTGAGGTCAGGCAGTATGAATAAGTTGTGTATGTGCGAAGTGCGCGTACCTATATCTGATTCTACTGCGTATGCCGTGTAACCGTTCCTACACCAAATAGTTCAGTGTGGAAGTTTAATAAGTTTAGTTCCGTTATCGGGAACTAGTTCTTATAGTTCCTTCACAAGAATCGTGTTTGCACTGGTGATCGACGCAGCGTACATCACTGTTAAGTTAGAATACATGTGTCAGAAAGAGAGGAGAAAATTGCAAAATAGCTAATGTACAGGAGTATAATTGTGCAGGGAGTTGTGTCTACAGATAAAACGATGGGGTTTCTTTCTAATTCCGGTATTATTATTTTTCACTTTTCTGGCTGATCTAGCACACATTTCTGCTCAGATATTAACTCGGTATATGAAAGGCAGGGCAGGCGGTCTATTCTGCTCTGTTCATGGTCTATATTTTAGTTTCCATAGTGGAATGAATCTGAATCTGTATAACTTTCATCGATTTAGTATTTGCTGGATCGGAGTTGTGGATATGTGTCTGGAACTATAATCGGAGTTACATCATCAACTCGGCTATGAGATGCAGATCCGCGGATGCATATCCTTCCGAGCCTACTCATCCGTACTACATACATTCCTCTAACCCAACATTGACATTCAAAAATGCGCGCATGCACGCATATAAAGAGTTGGAGCAATTTTTTTTTTTTTTTTAAATCGAAATCGATTAATTTTTCGAGTTTTCAGGGTCTAAAATGTAAAACGAAACATCAGATAGAGCAACAAAAAGATTTTTATAATTTAGCGAGCGACTGTATGCGAAACAGCGTCAACTACACCAAAATGAGCTACGAAAACGACAATGATGAACAAAGTAAAGATCACGATGAAAGCCGGCTTCGAAATAACGTTTACCGAACTACTAATTTCTACAATAACGCTTATCAAAGAGACCGAAATAACCAAAATACCTTCTCAGCACAAGGTAAACAAAACGACCACCGGTGTAACAGATATTTTTACTGTAATTAAAATAAATATTAACACATACTAATGATAAACAACATAATTTTCAGTATATTTTTAGATTTAAAAAAATTACATTTAAGGGATTAATCTCTCCTCTTTGAAATTGCATTATTTATTTCATTTCTGTATAATAAATTTTCACCACAGATTTTTTTTTTTTTTTTTTTTTTGTTTAAAAACATTTTATTTTTACGTGTTGCACATTAATAAATGCGTAGACTTTAACTTTTTCATTTAAAAAATCACATAGTCTTTTCTGTTTTATTGTAAGTACAAACAAATGAAATCGTTTTTTAACAATTACAACTTTTTCGAGTTTCAACCGGTTCCACAGCTAGTTTTTTTATTAAACTTTAAAGTATTTTTAAAAAACCTCGATAAAATTCCCTTAAAAAACATATCTGTAACGCTAGAAAATCACAACGTGCTCATATTTAAATATTCTGTTAAGCCGATTGCCACAGTAAATTATTTTAGAACATCTAAATTTTAAAATATCAAATAAGATTTTATTTTGCATACAACTACAATTCGACAAATATATATTATATAAATGAATGTTTTTATTTGTATAAGATGCTAAAATTTTCAGAGTCTATTTTCGTGTTGTCCAAACGAAGGTTTTAAGGTATAGCTAAGTTTTCCACCCCCGCTCTTTCGCAAAGTATGAGGTTTTAAGTAGTTGAGATGAGACCAGCGGTACAGAAACGTATAATATGGGACGAGTAAAAAAAAAAGAAATAATTTTTATAAAACTTGAAATATAAAATGATTACCACAGTAAAAAATAAATTAAACATAAAAGTATAAATAGAATTATTACTATGGTAAATAATAAAATCTAGATGAGATTTTATTAATTTCTGGCGTAAATAGTTTGCACCAACAAATTAAACCTCATAAAGAAATTATCTCATACGACTTATGACGCGGATAGATTATCACATTTACATTCCTACAGAGCTGTCATCAGAGCAAAATTAGACTACGGAGCAGCAGTCTATGGCACAGCACGACCCAGTATCACAAATTCACTAAACTCTCTCCGCCACAATACAATCGACTTGGGGCCTTTCGAACAAGCCCAACAATCAGCCTCTTATGTGATGCAGAAGGATGGCCGCTAAACCTCAGGAGACAATATTTAGCTTTTAGCACACTTAAAAATTAGAAGCAACTTGCCAGTTAAAGCGCATACAACCGTACCAGTAACTGCTCCATATGCTAATCAAATCTTCCATATCTTTACCCAAACATCGTTGAATCCTTAAGTCTTACTCAACCGCCATCATTCAGCCACCCTCTTAACCCCCCATGGATAGAAAACGCTGTTACCAGTATTCCGCGAACAAATATATATAAAAAACGTATAAAGATGGCGCTTCACCAGAAATGGTCCAAAATTTGTACAGATTTACCACTCACGAACAAACTACGCCGTATCTGTGACTCTACCGCCCTCTGGCACACTTCTGTACGTAAACACAGACATGACGAGGTGGTCCTAGCCAAAGTCAGAATTGGACATACAAAAGTTACAACCTTCTTGAAAAAACACAACCGCCGGATTTTAAGGATTGCGGCTGCCGTCTGTCTGTTGAACATCTCCTGCTCACTTGTCGTAAATACAATGTAAATAAACCCTATATGTATATATATATATATATATATATATATATATATACACATACGGGGTGCGTTCAGAAAGTTTCAAGACTGATCTCAGAATAAAAAATTTATTAAACATTTTTGTACTAAAAGTCTTCGAAATATGACCCTTGGGCATCAACACACCGCTGCCAGAGTCTTTTCCATTGTTCATAGACTCCCTGGAACTGTTCGCGCGGAAGGCTATCAAGGGACTTTGTCGAAGCTGCCTGGATCGCTGAAATCGTGTCGAATCGTTTTCCTTTCAGGTCTCTCTTGATTCGGGGAAACAAAAAGAAGTTGCTGGGAGCTAGGTCAGAGCTATAGGGTGGCTGCGACAGGGTGAACAGGTTGAACTTAGCTAAAACTTCACCGGCGGCGAGCGACGTGTGAGAAGACGCTTTATCGTGGTGAAGAACCCAATTATCTTCGATCTCCGGGCGGGCACGGCGGACTCGATCCTTCAAACGGCGGAGCACTAAAGCGTAAAACTGACCTGTGATAGTCTGTCCGGCAGGATCAAAATCTTTGTGGACTATTCCTTTGGCATCAAAGAAAACGATGAGCATGCTTTTCACGCGTGGCTTGCTCATGCGAGCTTTCTTTGGCTTTGGAGACGAGGCGGAATACCACTCCGCACTTTGCCGCTTCGTTTCAGCATCGTACTCGTACACCCAGGTCTCATCACCACTAAACAACTTTATCTAAAAAATTCGGATCGACCTTCAAACGTTCATGCGTTTCTTCGCAAACAGCCTGGCGACGTGCTTCAGTTGATCCGTCAGAACTTTGGGAACAAGCTTGGCACACACTTTTCGCATCATCAAATCTTCTGTCACTAATTTGAACACCATAGTCTGACCCAATCCCAGTTCATTGGCGAGTAATCTAACATTAAGACGACGGTCAGTGTTTAAAAGTTCACACACTTTCACCAAATTTTCACGAGTTCGGCTCGTTGAAGGTCTCCCAGTGCGGTCATTGTCTTCAACCTCTTCTGTCACATGAAAACCATTACACGTGACATGGCTTCTTCTTTATAGGTCTCTTGAATCATATCAAAAGTCTCCGTAGCGGTTTTGTTCAGCTTCGCACAGAACTTTACCGAATAACGCTGCATTTTCGACTCTCCAAGTTTCAACGGAGGTCACTGACGCACACCGATATTACTAGCGATCTGCTCACTCCAGCGTCTCAGATACAATTGCCGCTGTTGCGGTCGATTAGCGACACCCTCCGCTACTTCACCCTGTCTGTGGAACCGGTCTGCGCATCCTCGCTTACTCGGGAAAAAATCAGTCTTGAAACACTTTGTGAACGCACCATGTATACACACGTATATAAATTCTTTCTAAGAAATCACTGACGATTAAAATAGATTTTTCAATTTTCATCATCATTATCTTCTCAACCATTCGGTTGGTGGGCAACCAACACGTACATTTTAGTGTTCTAGGCAATTATTATATGCAACGCGGGCGTACACATATGTCAGACTACACTCGGAACTGATAGTAAACCTTTGATTTATCGCGCTACAAGTGCAGCCCCCCGTGTGTGTGTGTACTAACCTAGAGCGCGTATGATGTTGTACGTGATGGTTTACCATTGCCTTCCACGTGATATAGCGAGTATTTTGATTTAATTTTTCGTAAAAACTTCTGTCGTCGCCCGCAATCGAACCCGACATTTCCGTAACGGAAGCCAAGTGCTCTACAGGCTATTGCGACGACTTATAAATCTAATATTTTACAACTAAAAAAAATATACTGAATGATCACTTAAAACCATTTTATTTGTCCTGCGGGCTAGAATTTTTAGGATTTTCTGGTAACCTTTCATTTTGAGCGTCTCTATCTTCTTTCCTGTCAATGTTTTAAGAAAGAACCGTATGACATCGCCAAGGAAGCAACTATTCTTAATAACCTCTTAGTTTCGTAATTTTTTCTATCTTGCGATCTTCCTATTTACATGTTAGTTTTCTAACCTTATATTAGTAGCTGAAACTGGTTCATTTCACTCGACTTACTATTATATAATAATATTGACCAGATCTATGTTCAAAAGTAAACGTATTCTTTCGTACCAGGTTATAAGGAATTTATGATTGTCTCGTATTCTACGGCAAACTTTCGCATCAGCGCGCAGAAATGTCAATACAAATAAAAAAGAAATTGATTCGAAAGTTTTTTTTTTGTTTTTTTTTTTTTTTTTTTAGAAAGAATTTATTAGCCTGCAAGAAATATTATTACGTATTATCAGTTAAGTATTAACTTTTTTGGTAATTTCAAACGCGTTCCTTATGTTTTATTTTATTTTTTTTGTCATTAAAATAATCATCATTATATTATCTAATATATACGTTAAATAATTAAAGATGGTGAAAGCTGCGTGTTACCTACGCGACACAATCATCAGACGCAATATAAATTTCGAGAACGCGGGACGACTAGTAGAACGAAAAGGAATACGTTAATTTTAAATCACCGGAACAGAAAAAACAATACTCAAAAGACTGATATAAAATCTCCTTTGCAAGAAATTGGAGCAGTAAGCAACAACATTTTCAGATTATTACCTACATATAATTTATAATTATTCATTACGCACATATTATAACGGTAATTCCTCCAAGTCTCTCCTCTCTAAACTTGACGCAATCCAGAACTCTTGCCTCCGTTTGTGCATTGGAGCCTTGAAATCCCCCCCCCCATTTCCGAAGTTCTATCAGAGTCAGTTACCCAACCACTGTTTATTCGCCGTTCTCAGCTTGGGTATCGCTTCTGAATTAAACGGCTTCCCATCTCCTCGTCCAAACTTATTTCCTCCTATCTATATCTCAAAAACTGCTGGCGTTTTTCTCCTCATAAAATCCCAATCCTGTCGCTCATTGCTACCCGTCTTTCTAATTTTTCTCCTGTTGTCCTTCAACACTCTCCCGTACTTCTTTCATGACTTCAATAGCCTATGGCAGCCTATCAAACTTTCCTCTCTCTAAATTCGAGCCAATTCCTCCTCTCACGGTGCAGTCAACAATGAATTTCTTCATTTGTTGAATTCATCTTTACCTGCTCATGTATCGATCTTTACTGATGGTTCCAAGAGCGAGGACAGCACGGGTGGTGCGTTTACTGGTCCGTCGCTTCGACATTCTGAATCCTTCCGGCTTCCTTCCTTCTGCTCTATTTTTTCTGCCGAGCCGATCGCCATCCTTCAGGCTATCTCTTATATTTCCTCGTTAAACGATCTTTCCCAATTCCTCATTATTTCGGACTCTAAGGGCGTCCTTCAAGCCCTATCTTCTCCTCCTTCACATTCCTCTGATAATATTATTCTCTCAATTCGTTCTCTTACCTCCACTCTGCAGTCGTCCCGTTCTATTCTTATTGATTTTTTATAGGTCGCCAGTCATTCCGGAATTGATGGCAATGACGCAGCCGTTTCTTTGGCTCGTTCTGTGCTGGTCGTCTTGTCTCATTCCTCAACCATTTCCCTTCTTCAGATATCCTTTCCTTATCCACCTCCAATCACGCCAAACTTTGGCGGGATATTTATCCCTCCCTATTTTCTAATCGTCATTCGCATTACCGTTTCATTCAGCCGATTCCTCGTTCCCTGTCTTGGTTCCATTCTACTCCTTTCGGTCCTCGCTCTTCTATTGTCTCCCTAATTCGTCTTCGGATCAATCATTCTCTACTTCTCTATTCCCGCTTTCGATTTTCTCTGTCGCCTTCTCCTGATTGTTCTCTTCACGATTGTGATCCTCCTCGTACATGTGATGCTGATCACATTTTCTTCGAGTGTCCTGCTCTTCGTAACGAACGCTGCCTTTTATACAGCCAGCTCCTGCCATTAGGTCTCCCTACTCCCTATAACTCTTCCTTTATCCTCTCCTTTCCTTCATCTTCTGTGGTGTCCGCCCTGCTGTCCTTTGTTGCGTCCATTTCGGACCGGTTAGTTATTTAATTTCTTAGCTTAGTTTTCTTGTTGTTGGGTCAATGCCGCTGACGCGCCCACAAACGAAAAAAATATAAAGTACATACGTATTATTTCCAAAACTGTAATTAAACCCGTTTTATTATCAGCTATTATAAAAAAGGGGAAAAAAATATTATTTATAAGTATTTTATAATAATTGGTGGGATGCGGTCTTCGAGGAAAGGTCACATGTCCCCTTATCCGTTATTTTTAGCTATCGAAAAATTCGTAATGGCAGTGAAAATTAATTTGTATTTCACAGCATACCCTAAGGTTACAAAAATATTTTATTTTTTAGTGTTGTATTTAATAGCCTTATATATTTGAATTTTAAGATTTTCGTACGTGCATTCCGCCTATTAGATATTATTAGGATCTACGGCCTCTCTTTTTATCGCTAGAAAAGTCAGCGGGTACAACAATATAGACTTTTTTCTCGAAAAATCTATTAATAAAATACTAATGATTCTCTCGCCATTACTTAATGAACTATACTAAATTTCGAAATTAAACTTGATTCGCAGCTTAGCTCGCATATTAGAATTATTTTTTTCCTCCTGAAAAAATTGTAAAAACAATAGGAAGATATTCGTTTAATTTCTGCTCTATTCTGCACTGTGCTAATTAACGTTAGACATACTATTTTTAATATATTTATATCGTCGCACCTCTTTGAAATCGAACACCTCTGCCAAAAACCCACATCCGAGCAGTACATCAACATGATGCATCTATATTTATACAAAAAGTAAAATTAATTAATAATTACACATTCTAATTTAAATAATTATTAATTTGTTTCAGTGCGTCGTTCATTGCATTTTTAAAGAAATGGATTTGGTAAATATCAGATGGCTATTTTTATTTCATTTATTTATTGATCAATAATGGGAGATAAAATATATTTAACGCGTACCGTCTTATACCAACTTTAATGTCAAAATTTTTCAACAAGCATCCTTTATCCCGACGCGGCTGATGAGTTATTTTAAGCGACGTGCTTTTTTTTTCTTTTGTTGTCTTTTCTCATACAAAGTCAGCAAATTCTTCAATTTTGAGACATTCGGACAAATTGCCCAAAGATTTGACTACAGTAATTGTTTTCCTTTGCATTCTGTAACTCTAGTCTCAAATCTGCTCACGTTAGACTTTTGTCACTTTTTTATTATCAGGTTTCCTGCCGCTCAATTTTTATAAGTTTTGCTTTATCTTATCAGTTTCTTTCCTTTTACCTTATTTACCTCGATTTCTTTTCTCCCGATTTTTTATATCCTTTTTTTATTATTTATTTATTTCTATAATTTCCCCTTTTTTTTCTTCGTCCTCTTTTCGTCTTGACTTTTAACGCTCTCGTCTTAGTGATCTTTTCTATGTAATTTACCATATCTGTGTCTCTTAATAAAATTACAAAATGAAAATGTCGTAGCCTTACGGCGAATAAACATTTATTAAAAGGCCTGTTGGACATCCGCACACATTAACGTTGCTCTTACCCCGGAAAAATGATTACGATCGGATATGATTATCTATATTAGAGGATACGAGCTTATTCGATAGTCCGCGATTCTTATTAAGAACAGCATCTTCTTTCACTCTCACCAGGTCTCCTTTAATTCCCCTCCCGGTCCTAATCAACTTAACATGGTACACGTTTTCATCCCTTCCAATTCTGCACGTCTACTTAATATTATTTCCATCTGTGTTTCTCCCAGATGAAATCTCCGTCATTTTTCCCTCACACCGTTTCTTAATCCACATCTATTCATTATCGGTGGTGACTGGAATATTTGGTTCTCCGTATGGAGCTGCGCAAACCATAACATTAACCTCTAATAATATAATTATCCTTAATGATCTCTCTCCTACCTACTAAAAGAGCCCTTCTTGTTTTAGTTCCCTCGATTTTTTTTATATTTTCATCTTCCTCTGTTAGTTTTAACTGCAACTGGTCAACCCTTTCAGGTTCCTTCGGCAGTAATCACATCCCTGTCCTAATCACTTCCCAGAGTTTTTCTTCTCTTTCTTACTTCAAACCTTTCCATTATCCCCAACGGAATTTATCCAAAACACAAATTGGATTTTTTTCCGTTCTTTAAATGATTCTGCACTTCCCATCCCTTCACATACTTCTTATTTCTAAATTCTTTTAGCCCCCTTTCCTCTTCTCTTTGCCATCCTGCGATATCCAATCGTCGTAGAACAGCCTCATCCTTCTGGTAGAACGAGGAATGTAATTCTTCATTCAATCATAGCCGCGCTACATTTAGAGAATTCTGTTCTAATCCTACTCTCGAGAATTTTTCGGCTCACAAATAACCAATGCTAGAGCTAGAATATCAAAAGTGAGTGAACAGTGTTCGATCTTAAACCTCCAAAGACTGGTATTTGGATGATTTTGCGTCACGTACAAAAGAAAATTTCTAAAAAAATAGAATTCATTTTATTACTGAAAAAAAAAAACACGCAAGAGTTATTGACCTAAAATATCAAATTATTAATACATTTTGTTGTATCGTTTTATTAAATGTAATCATTAAATTATTCAACAAGTTTTTTTTTTTTTTTTAAGTACTCCAAGAAGTCCTGTTGAAAAACTTTTGCTCTCCCTTTTCAAGAGCGACCATACTGGCCCATATTTGGAAAATGGCCAGAGTATTTAAATTCCCCTATTCCAAACGTCCTTCTATTTATATAACATCTCTGTAGACAGCTTGTTACCTTTTACCGATACTGTCGCTCCCACTTACGTTTCTAACGCTGACGAATTTTATTGTTGTCCATTTCCCGAAGACACTAATTATCCTTACTTCCGCCTTTCATATTAATGAATTAAAATTCATTTGAAAGTATGCTTAACAAATGCCTTGTTCGGTGTCTGGGGTGTAATGACGTATTTCCCCCCAATATTTTCGACTTCCCTTTTGGTTTAAGGCCAACTGATTGTGTTAGTTTTTTTGTCTCCCATATATATGAATTTTTTTATCAATAAACAGTACATCATTGCTACTTTTATTGATGTTTCCTGCGCCGTTGATAATATTCATCTTCCTACTTTTCGAAATAGTATGGTAGCTTGTGATATTCCTATGCAATTCATTTCTCTCATTATCAGTCTCGTGCAGAATCGTTATATCCATTTCTTCTCCCGTTTACTGTCCCTGCCTTCGCTCTGCTCTGTTCAATATCTATACCACTTCAGCTGTTTCTCTTTCTATGGACTGTTCTATTCTTCGTTCTTTGTTCTCCTCCTTTCATCCTATTATGGACGCGAATCAGAAAGTTAACCCGTCTTTGACTGTGTTGAAACAATTTCTTTTCTCGTTACACCTTTCAATTACTCCTCTAAAGTCTTTTTGCATTGTTTTTTTTCCTTCGACCTTACAATCCTGCAAGTGTCTTTGTACCATTAAACTCTACACTCATCCCTCGTAAAGATTGCTTCTACTATCTCGGTGTTTCGCTTAATAATCACCTGTCCTTCTACGAGCATATCAGTTTTCTTTCTTCCTTTGCTCTTGAAAGATTTAACCTATTGAAAATCTTTTCTCCTAACAGAAGGAGGAGGGGGTTCTCTACTTCCTATTTGCCTTTACAAATACTAGAGACAAAAATATAATTCCGCTATTCAATATTTATTTCCTTCGCACACTGTTGTCTTTACTGATGGCTCCAGGACATCGGATGGGACGGGAGCTGCCTTTTTGGTCCCATCATCCAACTATTTTGAATCTTATAAACTGCCTTCTTTTTGCTCCATATTTATTGCGGAGTCCACAGCTATCCTTTGTGATATTCAATACATCACTTCCAAAAATGGTTCTAATAAATTTCTGCAGAGTCTCGGATTCTTCGCTTTTTTTATCACTAGATTGTGTAACGCTCGTTCCGTACAAATCTATTTCTTATGGACCCCCTTATGTTGGCATTGAGGATAATGAACTGGCTGATTCATTAGCTCGATCTACCATTCCGACTGATAAATTCCTAGCCAAATTTTCTTCTTCTAATCTTAATCTTCTTTCCAGGAAGTGACATCGTAGACGATAGCACGATATTTATCCCTTTTTATTCTCTAATCCTGATTCCTTTTATCGTAATATTCCAAATCCTTGACGCTACGACTTCTCTCATCTTTCACGCTTTCTTAACTCTTACATCTGCAGGCTTCACCTTGACCTCAATCGGCTTCCTGCATCCTCTTTACTATTCCTCACGGAATTAACAATGTTAATAAAGTTTTCATTAGAAATTTTTTTACGAAAGCTAAATTTACTTCAGTGAAACTGCAATAGTATCTTCGGATAGGTGGAATATCAGTGATTTTTTTTTTATCGCAAAAAATCGTATTAATCATTTTATCAAAAAAAAAAATATGCTTACTTAAACTTTTTTACCCTCCAGATAGTGTCGACTGTTTTTTTGATTCGACATCTTTATACAAAATCCATGTTTTATGTTCCGCAGTAGTACACGTTTGAACAACCATCAACCGTTTTTTTTCTTCAAATTACGATTAAGAATTTTAAGCTAAGACGTTTCTGTTTCTACATATCGGTCAACATCATCAAGCGGTTTTCGGTGACAATGTCGCGCATTACTGAGCGCGATGGCGAAACGTTTAGAAATTTAACAGGCAACTCAAGGAGATAAACTACCGATTCTCACGAATTGTCACGTTTACTTCTTCCACTAAACCATGGTTGACCTTTACGTTCTCATCATGAATATTCCATCATTTTGAAAATATATTTTTCATCACAGCAGATCCGTAACCGAGAGAAGAAAACGCATGCGAAGATTCAAACACGCTCCGAAACTTTCCCGAAACATCGCTGTTAGATTATCCATAATAAACCTTAACAGCGATTATCTGTAAAGTTTCCATTTTGTTAAACTTTTCTATCGCGGAAAACCATTTCAGCAATTAGCCGGAACTAAATGCATTATTGTTATATTGACAGACTTTGGTCCAAAATCCAAACATGCCGGACGGAAAATTCTCATTGCACTCGCCCCACCATAACAGTATCTGTTCTTAAACTTAATTTCTAATACCTTTCTAATTCATACGGCCATAGAAAAATATATATCTAAAAGACGCTCCCTTTAAGTGGTTTTTACCAGATGTGGGTATGGAACCACCTGGTCCTGACTTATTTATAACACAGACTAGAATGTTTTTAGACAAGGCTCCCAAATTTTTTAACAAGAAATAAAAGATGCCATTCGACCGGAGGATGTATCAATCTTTCCCGTTTTTAATTAAAAGAACAATAATAGTTGAAAATAGTTGTTTAAAATAAAAATTTACATTTAAAAAGGAAACATTTATTATCAGCTTTTTATTGTACCACAACCGGGAAATTTAGCCAATTAGTGATCGTCCACGCGCACATGTCTGCGTATGACACTAAGAAGAAAAAGAAGAAAAAGAAGAAGAAGAAGAAGAAGAAAAATAAGTCGGAATTACTGTAATTTTAAAATTGAAATAAAAAAAATATAACTTTATTAGAGAATTTTAAAAATGTACTCTTTCTTAAGCGTTGAAATTCGATTTCGCGCAATATGCTTTAGTCTAACAACGTAAAGAATTAATTATACTTCCCGCAATTAGCATTTTCGTCAATATGAGCGAGCAAAAGTTTTACATAAATCTACGCAGAGAATAACTGTCGTTTATGTTTCAGTTAAACAGTGCGTCAAGACCAGACAGGGAATCAATGATAAGAGTATTAACTAGAAGAATTCAAGATTCTGAGTTAAGAGAATTCATTCAAGACTCAATTGATGAATGTTTCGAAGCTCTCGACAACAGCGGTAGGTACATTTAACGAACAGAGAAAAAGAAATTTAAGAACTCAACTGATTATTAATCTAAATTAAAATCATCCGAAACCAGTTAACGCGTCAGTTACGAATTATTATTATTATTTTATTTAATTTATTGGACCATGTAAGGAACCAATCAGTCCAAACCATTTCATTCATTTAAATATTCATATCGAAATGATAGTAACAGTCCCTGGTACGCCACTCTATTCATATATGTGCTCGTATATAATTTTATTTTGTGGCCGCTATAAAGGGACAACAAAACAATACATTCGGTTTTAATTAACTGCCAAAAACGTATCTTTTTATTTTTGCGTTTATCTGAATACTTATAATAAAAATAAACAAATAGCGAACCATAAATGAGATTAAATTATGAGAACAAAATTATTCGTTTTTTATTAGCTCTTTTTTTTTTTGTTTTTGAAACTTTACTCTCCTTGTTATTTTATACATAAATACCGCTATGTCGTTCCGAATTTTTCTGTTTTTTTTAAATCTCGGTTGTAATTAGTTACATATTTTTGGTGGACCACTTTCGATAGTATACCTTTTAAGATACTAGACTAATTTCTACTATGAAAAATGTTATGAATTTCTTTTTGCATTTTTGAAAAAAAAAATTACCGGTCAAATGTTTAAGATTTTGGTATTTTATTTAACGTCGCGGGATGCAAAATTTTACAGAAACATGACGTTGGAATCTATGAATCAGCGTAGCTGCTCGGTGTTCTTCTCTGGCGATGAGAGTATAGTAACTGACTACCGATTATTGGCTTCGCTTTAGCAGCCTGCCATTTCAAAAATATTTACGATTCAACTTGAGTACTCCGGGATATTATTGTGTAAATAGTAAACTATCGAAAAATACAAAAACAAAACAGAAAATAAAAAAAACGGTTTTTTGAAATTGGGAAATTAGTTTAGCCCCTTAAATAATTATAACGTTTGTATTTTCATTAAATTTCAATAAATCACAGAAGTTTTTCGGGAACATAGTCCCCTATATTCATGGTGTACTACACTCACGTTCTTTAGCTGACAATGATTTCCATCACCCTCCGAAAGTTTTTATTGTATCTTCACTTTCAAAATTACTTTCGCAAGCCGTAATTAAGCATAAATTATACAGTACTATATCATTTCTCTAGTTCTGTTTCATGCAATAATTTTCACTGACGATTTCAGAAGGCTCGGTGGTGTCGGAACTTCTTTTGTCCTTCCAGATTTTAACTGTCCTTATCTTTTCGTCTTCCTTCCATCTGTTCCATATTCCTAGCCGAGTTTATGACTACCCTTAATTTATCATTTTCATTGCTTCTATTCGTTTTTCTTCCGATTATCTGATCATTTCCGACTTCGCGGGCGTCCTTCAGGCCATCTGTTTACTCGTTCCCGAAAATTCTTGTGACACCTTATTATTCTCTGTATACGTTCACTTATCTATATTCTCTTTCCTCTCCATATCAATTGGATGAGGATTCCTAGCCTTTCGGGAATCGTCGATAATGAAGCGATGGATTCTTTGGCTCAGGTTGTTGCTTCTTCCCGCTTCCTTTCTTAAAAAAAACTCCATCGTCTAGTTCCTTCCACACCGTATAAAAGTTTTCATCTCAAATTTTAGTCGAATATATACCCTTCTTTTTTTCTAATAATCGTTTTTTTTTTGTTTTTTTTTTTTTTCATCTGGCTGTTCAACCTAGCCTGCTAATCTGTAATTCCATTTCTTTTCCTCACATTACTATATTTGAGAAAAGAATAATTCTGTTTTCGGTCCGCAACATAGCGCGCCCAGTTTAGTACTCGTACTCTCCTCATACGTTACACGTGATGTTAGCTTCGAACGATAATTCGATATGCGCGAACATTAAGATCGTATCAGTAAAACACAAATCTGAATTCAAATTACAGGATTTAATTTATCGAGTAAAATTTTCACCAATAGATTTATCACATGCCCTAAACTAAAAATAAGCTATGAAAAAAATTAACTAACCAAAGGAATACAATTAAATATTTGGGTATGTATTTCAATGACGACTTACGGGGGACGCCTTCATGTTACGCAAACTTTTAAAAAAACCTCCTCACATGTGTAACTACATATCCTCTAATATGCAAAGATATGCTATAAATATATATATATATATATTATAAGTGAGGAATCATAGGGAAACACAAGTAGAAGCAATATCATGTGGACTTAAAGCTAATAGTCAATTATTCTTCATACAATCGAAATATATTTTTCACTTGACTCATCACAACAATTTAGATGGTTTTCTTTTGTTAAAGCAGTCTATGACGACCAATATCAAAGGGTTTCTAAAAAATCAAACACAAATCCGAACATAAGTAGAAAAGCCAATAGCGCTGCTTATAGTCTCCTGATATCAGTATAGAGGAATGAAAAAAAAAAAAAAAAAAAAAAAAATGAAGACAATAATTTTATTTATATAGTATCAAAATGGCAGCCCGAACATCTAATTAATTATACGTTCAAAACATTTGACAGATGAACCAGGAAAAATAGTTGATCTAAATTATTAATACACTAACTTTTCAGTCGCATATTCAAACCGATTTTTGAAAAATATTGAGTTGTGCTATTTAATTGCTCTTATCATACTAAATTAAAATGGAAAAATATAGATCTTGTTTAAATGTATAATAATCGTTAGAAAAAATAGTTTACTATAATAACTTAATACCTCATTTTTAAATTCTAGTGGAGTAGGCGCAATTATAGTTCATATTTGTAATATTCTAAGAGCTACTCGCAGCCTCCGTGTCATTAATTTTTAAGTATATAATTTATGTTTTTACATACATGCATATGTTATATGATAGATAATTATTGAAAAAGTTACGAAGCGTTAATAATTAAGATCAAATTGCAGTTAAATTCAAGACGATGTAGACGTTCCTTTTCAGTTTTAGAAGCGCGAGCCATTTTGTCTTTTTTAATTTAATTTTCTTATAAGAAATATCGATTTTCTTTTGTTTTTAGCATTACCAATTTTAATTTTCAAACACATCGCAATATTTTACAATTTAAATAATGAAAAATGTCACACTCACCACCGAAAAGGTGAATGTGTTTCAACTCGGAAAAAATTCTACAAAAACATCATTAAAAATATCGAAAATATCCAACTCTTTAAAAAAAAAAAAAAACGAATTTTATGCAATATTGTATAAAGACTTTTATTTTCACGAGCAGATAATATCCGAGAAAGCAGGTTTGTATAGATTTTCACGAAAACACGAGTTATCACTTACATAAATAAACGAACAGAGCTGCGTTAGAATCAAATGGCACAAATAGTAAATTTAATAACGATTTCAATAAACGCAGAAATCTAAATACAACAGTTTTAGGTGAATAGGTAATTTACAATTATACCGAAATGAGGTTTGAACCGATCAAAAACCGCGAACATACCAAAACTTGAAAAAACAAAAAAAATCACATTGAAAAGAAATATGTAGTTGTGAACAACACAAACAACGGAATAAAGATAATTTTTTCTTAATTAAAAATAACCTAGTAATTAGGAAAAAAATGTTTTATACATAGGTATGTTCAGTAAGAAGTACAGCACTCTATAATCACTTTCCCGATTTCATTTATGTTTTCTGAAATAATCATCTGCATCGTCCCCGTTAACTTTTTCCCTCTAAAAATTTTTTAAAAAAGTACAACTTTTGAGCTGTGCAATTTTCAGACGGGTAGATAGAAATCATTACAAACATTAGTATAACGGAACCAGTTTAACTTTCAAATTGTTAACGGTAATATATTTTGTCCGCGTTTAAAATAAGCTCTGCATTATCTGCATTGTTGATAAACGTTGAACAAACCGAAACATTAGAAACCGATTCGGGAACAAAATGAAGATAATAGTCTAATGTAGTGATTATAGTGTAAATATTCGCAAATCACAGGCAGACACTACAAATTTACATATTAGTACAGATAACGTAAACGGTAGAAGCAAAAAGAATAAATTTAAACAAGATGATAAATTAAAATAATCACTAAGATAGTATGAGTGATTTATAACTAATCCACTAAGTCGTCGGAAGACTGATTTAAAAATTAATTTTTTCATATAATATTCATCAGTGATCACAAGGGTACATAAATATTTAAGATTTAATCACAGCCTAATTTAAGATCTGAGGGAATTAAGGCAGACGATCAAATTTATGCGATCTTTTTTGACAGTATCGGGGGGTAATTAATATACATTTTTCGTAAGTTTCCATAAAATAATCATTTGTCAGACGACGACAATAGATTTCAATTAATTGCATTTTAAACACTAAGACCAAGAATAGACAGAATGACAACAGTATTTCGAATTCGATCAATTCCTTTTTATTACATGTTGTGCACTGTACCCACTAATTCCATGTGGGTGTCTAACGACATCGGTTTAAAAAGATATATATTCATTTTAAATTACACAGAGCTCTTCACAATTTATATACTATGAAAAATTACATGAAGAATTTGTATGTAAACTCTATAGATAACACGGAAGAAAGTTGCGAACATTCAAAAAAGTTGCTATTGTGTTTAGAAGAAAAAGCTCAAAAAGTAAGTTCTTTACGAGATAATTCTTTGCAATATATTAATTATTAATACATTTTAGTAATTTATTAGTACACTAATTTCTTTATCACGCCTCTCTTCAATTACGAGGGTGGTTCAAATATGAATGCGAATTTGTTCATAAAAAATGTATTTATTTATCGGAAAAATTTACAAAAATTCACAGCTTTTCTAGATAGTCCCCTTCACATGCTACACACTTCGACCACCTCTCCGAAAGCTTTTTGATGCCCATTTCGTAGAATTCCGCCGGGCGCTCTCGAAACCAATTGTACACGAAGGCTTCGACGTCATCGTTACCCTCCAAGTGCCTCTTTGAGGGGTCCAAACACATGAAAATCACAGGGTGATAAATCTAGGCTGTAGAGGGGATGTTCAAGTGATTCCCAGCCAAGTTCGGCCACGGTGTCG
Source organism: Icerya purchasi (assembly GCA_039619475.1). NCBI lineage: Eukaryota > Metazoa > Arthropoda > Insecta > Hemiptera > Monophlebidae > Icerya > Icerya purchasi. The sequence goes on along the minus strand of CM077115.1, from coordinate 76,579,707 downwards.
AGTGTCAGCCGCGCGGTATGGAGGGTGAGCGTTGTCTTGAAGAAGAATCGCAGTCCGCGCCGGAATGTCTCGTCTTTTCGAATGATATGCCGGCTTCACGCGCGTTTTCAGGAGGTTAGAGTAATCAGCGGCGTTGATAGTGCGCTGGGTACGAAGGAAGTCGATGTACAGCACTCCCTGCCTGTCGAAGAACACCGTACACATCACCTTCCCCGCAGACCTCGTAGTCTTTGCATTCACTGGCGCGCGCTCATCCTTCTTCCGCTACTCCGTAGACGCAATCTTGCTCTCGGGCGTGCAGTAATGTACCCATGTCTCGTCCGTGGTGAAGATTCGAGTTAAAAAACCATCGCCTTTGGCTTCGTAACGATCGAGCAAGCGCTGACAAACTTCTTGGCGCGCGAACTTCTGTTCGAAATTCAGCAGTTTGGGAATCCATCGCGCGGTTATTTTGCGATATTGAAGGTGTTCGTGGATTATGGACTCGACACCACCTACACTGATGCCTATTTCTTCCGACAGATCCCGCACAGTCAGCCGTCTGTCCTCCAAAATCATCTTTTCGATGCGCCGAATGTTTCCTGGGGTGATGCTGGTTCGCGGTCAACGATCATGCGCTTCGTTCTCGACCGCTTCACGCCCCTCCGCGATGGCTTTCGCCCATCGATACACTTGTGACGTTTAGAGGGTGTCATCACCGAACCGTTTTTTCAAACGGGCCGCAATTTCGGCGGTTTTAACATTTTCTTTGACCAAAAAACGAATTACAATGCGTTGCGCAATCGAAACTGGAACCTCTTTCTCGCTCATCGCACTGCACGCGCGTGAATAGACCCGTCGCGACGAAATTTGTGCCAAACTGTCAGTAGTCCAGTCTAGTATCACCAGTTCCAACCGCGACCTTCAAAACGCATCTCTTCCCCTTCTGGAGAAGAATTCGCATTCATATTTGAACCACCCTCGTATACATATACTGGAGTAAATTTCAGATTTTGTTTTCTGGTTCATGAAAAGTACTTCTCGGAAAAGCAAAAATTTGTTACAATTATTTAAAACTGTTCAATTTTTCGTAACAATAATTGTCACTATTATCACTTTTTTATTTAGTAACATCGCAATAAGAAAAGATGGAATTTTGTAATGAATTATTATTGCGATATATATTACTCATTGTCTCATTTTTGTGTGCTCGAAATTAAATAAAATCACTCTTTTTGCGAAACAATTATAATTATATAAAATTAAACTGACGTGTTTTGAAGTCAATTGAATGTTTTTATATTAAAATTAGATATCCGATTTCAACTTATAAACATTTTATGACCTTCAAGTGTAAAAAATACATATCCTACAGTAAAATCAACGAAACTATAATATTTTGTTATTAGATACATAAATAGATTTTTGTTAAATGATACCGTATATTATTTTAAAATATAACATACATTTTTAAGAATCTTTAGTTCCTTATATTAAAAACACAAAAACACTAATATATGTAATTAGAATTGTGAAGATTGGGAAGACGATAATATAGATTCGGCTGGCAACGAACAAAGAACCAAATTGAACACTGAAGAAACCAACGGAAATAATTATTATTCGAGAAGAGAGTCGTCAATAGTAAGAAACCCGGATAACAAAAATGAAGAAAACCGGAAAAAAAATCGATTTAATTATAATATTGGATGATAAAACGTATATTAAAATTTTTTTTTTTTATTTTAAATCGGGGAACACAATCTGTAAAAACAAAAATCATTGACACGCAATGTTAATTATTTATAAATTTATAATTATTATCTGAAAATATTAATAAAAATTATAAGATTGAAAATTATTATTTCTTAACTGTTTAAAATCAGGCGAACCTTAAAGTTGTCTTGTACTGTTACACTATTTCGAAAATTCGTGATATATGCACACATTTTCCATCTCTACTTTTTGGAACATTTTCCGTTAAGAGTTATTTCTTTAGCTGAATCGACGCGATTATAATGATCTACTACACTCATTTTAAAACATCTAATGTCAAAATATCACAATGGTTTTATTCAAAAGTTTTTGTGAAGATGATAATATAAATGAATTAAAAAAAAAAAAAAGTAACAGCATATGTCATCAATTTTATTTTTATTATTAACTGAAAAAAAATTGTAATGATAAATATTATAGTTATTTTCGAGTTAAATGCATATTCCTTCTTATAGAATATTTTCATTCTCTTAAAATACTATTTAATAATTAAAATTATCACATAAATAATTTACAACCCCAAATACAAATTCGATATATACGGGGGTATCTTTTTACAAAATTTACAAAGAAAAAATAAATATCCAGAAAAATTTCTTTTTAACTTTATTTATCGTAACCGATATCACTTTTCTTAAAAATAAAACAATAAAAAACATGTAAAAAAATTTGAGCATTACTAATTATTAAATAAGTTAAAATTTATATTAAGTTTAAATTTAAACCGCGTTTTCATTCGTAACTGAAAATCGCAAGTATACAACAGAAGATCCACGCGTAGTAATTTTGGAATGATAATGTCTAAAGTTTTTCCAACCTTTTAATTACATCTGACAAAAGACCAGAAGCTCCAATCCTAAATAAGGATAACCAAGATGGTCCTAATTCATTAGTTACTAATTTTAGCCATCCTATAGCATCTTCGCATGTTTTAATTCCCCCAGCTGGCTTAAAACCAACCTTGACAATGAGAAACAAAAAAATTAATTATTGCGCAGAATATTAACATAAAGCTACACACGATTTAATCATTAAATCATGCAGTAATGTAGCGAATTATTTTCAATAACTGATAACCATGTAAAAGCTAAATTGATTATAACACCAAATACTTTCATCGGAACACACATATCTCTACTCATTTAATTTCTCCGATAATGGTTTATACTATTTACTAAATAAAATTAGCTTAAGTATTCATTTTCTTTCTTTATTTTTCCCTTATTCATCTACTACTATTTTTATATCTACTTTACACAGTATGGCAAGAAAGTTCCCGAACTTTGAGTAAAACAAGAATACTATTAAAGAACAACGACTTTAATTAAATTAAGAATCGACATGTATCCCTTCTCTAGCAATACTTTTAACCTATCGCTTGTACAGCGATTCAAAAACCTTGGAGTACTTGGAAAGTCTCAAGCAGACGATTCCAATAGTGACAGGACAATGAGTTGCGAGGGCGTGGAGGGGCAACCTGAGAATCTGCCTGATAAAACTCTACATAAGCCTGTTAACTCACCAATCTGGACGACTTCAAAATGCGCTCTTAGAAATGAAGCGACCAGATATTGCAGCTAATAATCCAGGGAAAAATCGAGGGGAAAAGGAGCGCGGGAAGACGACGAACAGATTGGATCCGGAATATTAAGGACTGGACCGGCGCCCCTTGTATTGAAGGCCTGATACATGGAGCCAGACATCGAACGCATTGTGATCGCTTACGCCCTAGTAGGGTATAGCACCCCAAGAAGAAGAAGACGGAGTACTGCTGGACTGGACTGCTCCCCAAGTGTTCGGTGCAAGCTTGCTGGATCGCTGAGATGTCGTTAAAAACGGTTCCTGAAAAAGTCGGGCGGAGGTAGATGTGGCGAGTAGGCGGGATGGTTGATGACTGTGATCTGTTTTTTCGCGAAAAAGAACTTCAAAAGATTGGCTGAATGCTCCGATGGACAACATTTTAAATAAAATACATTGTACCTTTATCTTGTAATAAACTTTTACTTTTCATAAAAAAACGATAGGAATTAATGCATAAACCCTATATTTATATTATTATGATCTTATTCAAATTTAAAATATTTACATACTTAAAAGTCACCAACAACAATAGGTAATTTTGATTTTGATTAACATAACCTAATTGCCACGGTCATGCACAGAGAAAGCAGATTAAATCCTTGCTGCAAATAATGAAAATGCACAATCTAAAATTCATACCTCAATTTTTGAATACTTAAAAAAAATATACACATATTATAAAGCTGTCAAATATACGGGGTAGGAGTAAAGTGTAACAGTTCAGATATGTACGCACACGTAGTGCAAGCAGTGATATGTGCGCATTGTATGAAAAGTTTTATATCAAGAAATGATAACTTACCTTTCTACCAGTAATCTGATAATACTTCAAAATTGCTCGACACATAACAATACCTTCTGGAAATACAGCATTAACCAACTCCTTACCTAGTTGTTAAACATACAGGGGCAAAATTTAAATTAATTGAATTTTTAAATCGCTTTTAATATAACATATACTATTATATTTTTCATATAAAAGCATGTACACTATTCATGTACCCAGTCCTCTGAAACTTTTTCAATTTTTGAAACGAAATTCTTTAACGCAGCTTGCGGTAGGAGTAAACTAGCAGAAATCGTCAAGTAAGAAAAAAGCGTTATGCGTCCTCCAGGCGATCTTCGCTCTCTTTCTCTTTGTCTCTTTCTATTATATATACGGATGTGTGTATGTGCGAGTATCGAGATTCGAGCAGCAAGCATTGTGCACAGTCAGCTGTATAACCTCAATTCTAAACACGTGTAAATTTTATTTTATTTTTTATCGTATACTTTATGAATGACTTTATATATCTACCAAAAAGGGAAAGGAACTTCATTCCTACCGGCTGTCCCCCTCTAGACACCATTTTTCTTTTATTTTTTTTTTTTAAATTCAACTGGGCCGCACCAACGATGAATTCGAAAAAAAAAAAAATACGCTGCATTCCCTCATTCATTAAATGAACTGACCAAATTAAAACCAAAATTATAGCGCCTGTAAAATTTCCAATACCTATTTTCTACTTTTTTTATTTTTCAATTTTTTATTCTCAGCTGATTTCATTTACGCTCATTATTATTTTATTCCGTTCATTTTTAGTTTTTAATCATTTATGCGTGAAGTAACGTGGACAGAAAGTTGAGGAGAAGGAGAGTTACAAATTATCCGAAATATTATATATCGTGGATGAGAACATTACTAGTAAAACTATTAAAATATTGTACTCTATGTATATTTTCATAGTGCGGGCCGCAAGTTGCACAGGCCTAATGTAGGCTTTTGATTTGTACTACTTTTTTAGCTTGTAATTAAATATAACACTTGGAATTTACACTTTGCTACTGTCATTTAATATTACGATATATCTTTATTTTGTTAATAAATCACGAATAATATTAATTAAGAACACGATAACCTCCAAAGAAAGGATCACGGAAGATCTCATTTTACATGCCATTTTATTTTTATCAATTTACAAATTCCATGCGTCACCACAGCATTATAAATAAATCTTAAACTTTTCGCTTTCTCTTTCATTCCCCACATTTTTTTTCCCAAATGATAACTTTCAATCCTACGTACTTCTTTTCTTTTTCAAATCATCTAAAATCTCTACCTTCCTGTTTCTTCTTTCTTAACCTCCATCTGCATCATCTTTCAAAATTTCTTTCTATATTCATAAGCTATCTCCAGTTTTCTTTCGTTTTTTTTTTTTTTTTTTTTTTATTTTATTTATTAAAAATCGTCCCCCAATTACTCCTCCAGGCATTTCCCCGTTTTATTTATTTTTTTCGTCCATCTTCAACATCTTTCTTTTTTGTCTCAATATCGATATTTTTAAACTGTACAAAATAAAACTCCTAATAGAGCATTTTATTACCATTTTCCTCAGTTTTATATTTAAAGGTCTAAATAATAAGTTATTCTTCTATTTCGTTCTTTGCTATGGTTATTCCTTTTTTTCAAAAAAAAAAAAAAAAAAAAAAAAAAAGTAAAGAAAAAATCCTTGATCTTTCGATAGCCTGTATTCTAAATAGATGTATCCCTTTCCTCTTTCAGCACTCTTTCATTTACAGACTTACTAATTCTTGCATATATCCCTCCTCGTTTCCTGTTACTTTTATCACCCCCATGCTGATCACTATTGAGCATTTTTTGTTATTTTTCAATTTCAACATTAATTTCTGCGGCTAACTGTTTTTAAGTTATAAGAAAAAGTCCACAAAATCCTCCAAGGGAAGTGCCTCTTCGGCCCTACCGATTGTAACCAAAATCAGAGTTTTACAATTAGATGTTATAATGGTACCCAGCGTAAAATTTAGACTTTCTACAGCTACCCGTTTTCCAGTTATAAGAAAAAGTCCGTAAAACCTTCCAAGAGAAGTGTCTCTTTGGTCCAGCCGACTTTAACCATGAGATTTAAAATACTCCGCGAATGTATATAAGGAAGTAATCAGGGATAGTCAAAATGGATGTATCCGTTGAAATATGGCATTAAACATTTTTCATGATTACATTACTTCCTTTACTACGTACAAGTAAAAAAAAAACGTGTCAAACAGATATTTTTATACTTGAGCCGAGAAAAGTATTTTTTTTCTCAAAGTAACCAGTATAATTAATCCCAGCAAAAACAGAAAACAACAATCTATTAAAAATTAATAGAACCCGTATCATCTTAATAAGCAAAAACTAACCAAAAAAAAAGAAAAAAAAGTTCAAATAACTGATGAAGAACTCTCCTTTTTAAAACCAATCTTACATGAGAATATAACAATAAATGTATGAGGACGAATCAATTTCATCACATTACTTGAAATATATACGCGTTTAGTATACTTTTTTGAATGTAATTGACTATTAATAAAGAATAGCAATCTGCACACATATGTTTGATGACTAATTGTTTTTGGCCAAAGAAAGCAATAAATTATTATTAAGCGTGGATGAGAAATTTCCTTTATACGTGATACTAAATTCGTATATTTTCCTGTCACTGTCGCAGCCTTATCAGTGCATAAACCTCTTTACATCTGTGTTAAGAAATGTTTTTTGACTGAAAATACGATTTGATTGTTTTTTAAATTTTTTCCGATGTTGTTTGAAACTCTAATTTCAAACTGTGCCAAAAAATTTTCTAAATAGCTCTATATACGTAAAATTAATATATCTTATATATACCAGTAATATTGCATCATTTGAAACGTTAGTAGATTCGTCCAACTGAAATATACAATACAGGAATTTTTTGATTTTTTCTACGCGATTCAGTATCACCAAATAAATCAATTACTCGTCTACTTATGGTGTCATCTGACAATGCTACCTATTTTTGGTTCATATTCACTGCGCTAAATAACTGTTTGCAAATGTGTTTCATGTGTACTTTTATATTTCTCCTAATTGGTATAATTTTTTTCCAATTTAACAATACGGTAGGCTGCTAAATAAGAACGCTTCAAAATTTTTTTACTGTAGAAACAATTTTTTTTAAATTGGATCAATTTATTTTTAATTTAGTAGGTTCTCTCTGTATTGACTGACTTGTTTTTAAATTTCTTATCAGCATATTACTTTTAATGGAAAAGTCAGCCAAAACATATCCACAAATATCGCACTATGTAGCTCTATCCAGTTTGCCTTTATAAGAATGAAACAATAATTAATACATTTCTCTTTATAATTATAAATAAAACTGTGTGTCAATTTTGTTTTTGTTTACCATTGGCTGGCCTAAAGCACTAAGCATCTTTACATTTTTATCATCCGAATTAAATTCTTGAAAACCTTTTTTTCTTTACTTTAAAAAAATTAAATAATTTACTTCATCTCTACAAACAAATGTATTTATGAACTATTTTCTGTTTTAACACATTCATCGCAACTAAAGCTCACGCTGCATCTGTTGCTGCGTTTCCATACCCACATTTTAAACGTAGACAGCTTCAGTGTGTTAACAAACATCGTGATACAAATTTAAAGCAGTTTAAACAAGCTGTGTTTACAAAGAACGAGGATTGCATTAATGGGCCGGATGTGGTAATGAGGTTATTAATAAAAACTGTGAAAGACTAGTATTTTGATTTCGAAAATTCGTCATCTGGATCCACTTATTCAAATATTCGCACATTACGCTTAGAATTCAAAATCCATCGATATTTTGATAGTTCTACCAAGAAACAAACAATCTCTCTCGATATGTACAAGAAATTTTCTAGATATAATACACCGTTTTTTTTTTGTTTTTTTTTTTCAGTTGAAAAGTTATTTTCTTACAGTATATCGATTTATGCTTCCAAGTGCAATAAGTTATCAGATGAAATGCTCAAAATCGGAGTTGTCCTGAAAGCAAATATACTTTTTTATTTTTTTACAAATTACCTTCTACTAAAAACTATTCTACTTTTAGAATAAAATTATAATTATTTTTTATGATGTTTTTTTTATTTTATTTGTTAATGTTTTAAATAAATATCTTTAAATCTGCGATGTTAATAATACGTTTTGTTTTTGTAATTCATTATTTTCTAGCTGTAAATTTTTGCCTCACCAGCAACTTAAATAAACAAAAATAAGCTAATAATACAAAGCCAAAATTAAATGAAAAGAACCTAATAATTAGTTTAATTTACTGGCACGAATGTGCAACAAAAACTAAATTATTCATCACTTAAACAAATACAAATAAAAACAGCATTATTCATTACTAATACAGGTACGAATAAAAAATAAATTATTTGTCACTTATTACGTACAAATTCTCCATACAGAAGTTTGCAGTTCAAATTTTTTTAAAAAAGTTGGTACCACATTTTGTCACTTTTAAAAGGTTGTACTACACTTTTATATAAATCTTTGTTGTACAACGTCTAATTTTTTTAATCGAAAAAAAACTATTTTTGGTCTATTTGGCCGCTATTTTCATTAACCTTCCGGACGATATAGCTGTTTAAAAGTAGTTCATCAAATGCCATTCAATTTTTCCCATCTTTCCCATATATATTTTCCTAGCAAAAAAGTAGGTATTTTCGACTATTTGATAAGCCCATGTCTTAATAAATTGTTTGTACAATAGTACTCATATTTTTGCTATTTATAAACTTAGAACATAGGTAACATATATAAGTTGAAAAATTATTTCTTTGTTCACTATACTCTATAAAAACTGGAAAAAAAAACAATTTCTTTTGGTTCAAATCCCTGGTTTATAACGCATATCTCCATTGGGAAAAAACGAAACGTAATGTGTGACGTGGTTGATAAGAATTAAAAATAAATTTAAAGTTCCAGGAAAAAAAAGTTGCGACTTCAGACGTTTGAAAACCAACGATGTAGCATCAAACAATGCATATCGTTATTACAATGCTGATTGTTGACCATTAGTGAATAACGTATTTTTGGTTTAATAAGTAATGATAATTTTCTTACAAATCTCACAAATAAATACTTACCAGTAGATGTTTTAATTGTGTCAGAGCCAGCCACCATTGCAATCATAGAAGCTTTATAAATGTTTTCGAAAGAACCGCATTCGCCAATAGACAAGATAGTTTTCATTTTCACACCGTTACAAGCGTTTCTCATAGCTTTTAAATCATTATATAACTCTGACCAATGATGGCCAATAACTTTACTTCTATCGATTACAACATCAATTTCTGTCGCTCCTTTCGATATAGCGTATGATATTTCCTCTAATTTGGAAATCAACGGAAACTGACCAGAAGGAAAACCTGCGGCAACTGTAACAATAATTGAAGCATTGATCCGAACAGTCCAAAACATAAAAATTGATACAAAGAAAATTAAATACTCTTAACTGAAAAATATTTACCCGAAGCAATTGACAGTAAGCCGTTTGCTTCTTCCACCGAATGCATCTTCTTTTCTATAAACGATTTAAAAAACACAATTTTTTTCATATTTTTGAAGTTAAAATTTAATACTACAACAAATTTATCAATAACATTATCAACACATACTTGATTTCAATATTGTAACCACCTGCTCCACATTTTGGGGATAAACACAGACTGCTGCCACACGAATCGTATTACTCAAATTTATTTCATCTTGACTGTCTGTTAAGAAAGATAAAAATATTATTACGATATTCACTTTACTTCTACACGTTTAATTCACTATTTATTAGGCACACGTTTACGAATTTTTAATAACTCGTAATTTTTTTAAATTTAATGTCGACATACACACGAAAACACAGATTTAAGTAATAATTTTCAATAATTTAACAGTATTTTTTGATTGAAGATAAATAACTGTCCGATGTGTTATTCTCTTAGTTTTATTACATTTGCGTATTAAATATTTCCAGCTCGCCACAAAAACATTTCAATAAAACCAAGAGATTTATCAAATATTACAATTTGTTTTAATAAAATATATTGAAATGTAAGTTGTAATACTAGTACCTTCGGTAGAGTGATCTCTGCATTTGATCAACAAATTGTTAAAGTGTTTCAAATTTTCTTCTTGCCATTTTGTAGTAACCGAATTCGATGCTACGTTTATTTTAAACTTTAAAACATACCTATATTTCGTAATTTTTCTTACTGTCATCACACTTACATTGTTATGATTATAATTTTCATTCAAATGTTCTGGAAGATATCTTATACAGGGTAAAAGTTTAGCTGATAAAGTGGTTGAAATAGGATAAAGAGCCTGCAAATTTAATATTAAACAATAAATATGTTAAAATACAATTTAAAAATTCTTTAGATGTACTTTATAAATTCTGGATAACAATTTACATTCCATCGCCAGTTCACTTTTCCATACAAATAAATGAACAGTAAATGTTTCGTAACTGATAATGTTTATGTTCCTTCATGTAGATAAAGTAAAAATATTACCTCAAAATGAATGAACTGAAAAATTTCGAAAAATAAATAATCCTATCAGAATGTGAACTAAAATCAAAAAAAAAAAAATAATAATAATAATAAAACAATAAACATTAAAGTAAGATAAAATATACAATCAAAATTTATATTTGTAAGCAGGATATGTTTTCGAAGTTCAATTTCAAAAAGGACGAACTTCATAACTCCATTATACCCTAAAGCAATACAATTCGGCAACATTATATTTAAACATATCGCGACAGCTTCCACATTGTAAAATATAATAACTTCCCTCCTATTGCAAATTATTCTATATTATTCGTGTATACATCGATGACAAGATTTACAAAGGCCAGACATGGTTAGTTGTACGGAAGGTGTAATTACAACCTGTAATATGACGGAGAATAGAATTATCGAATTAAAAAAATGTTTACTGTTACATATTAAGATTAACTTTTCCCACAACTGACCAAAAAGTAAGAATGAAACATTTTTTGGCCTGTGATCACTAACACTCCGATTAACCTAACTGCAACATTGTTCTTGACGAAGACAAAAATTTACTTTCAGTAAAATTAATTACATTAATTTCTACAAGTAAGCCCAGATAATCTTAATGAGATGAAAAATATTTTATCTCGATCTCCTTATAAAATAGAAACTAGATAGTTTTCATTGATAACCGATGGTCGAAAAGAATTTTTTACATCAATATCATTTTTTTTTTTTTTTGACAGCGGTGACAAAAACCATAATACGGAATTTTCACAATTTTTTATTATCAATCGAACCCCAAATCACATTCAACAGGAGCTTTTTTTTTTTGCATTACACAACGAGATTATGGAATATTTAATCAGCGATTTTAACATCAATAAACATTCTGAACGTACACATGATTCATAACGTAGAATAACTGCGTTCATCTAATAATTAAAATGTTACAAATAGAACCCACACATTTACATATTGCGACATAAAGTATAATATTAACAGATTATATAAGAGGCACATGCAGCAACAACTGATGAAATATCAAAGTAAGATATTTATAAAAGTAAAAACTACAGAAACGACAATAAGTGTTTAAAAAAAAAACAAATAAAAAATAAAACGGAACAAACAAAACATCATTATTGTCTAAAGCATCTTTAATAGTTACATTACATACAAATTCGCCAAATAAACTTCAATTCAAAAATTAGAAAGAAAATACGATCCAAGACTAAAACATAGCTGAACTGCAATAATTAAAAATGAACTAGCACGCAACTGTAAATCATTATCGTCCATTTAACTGATTACGTACTACTTGGTCGACCTTTACATTCAGATTATTTTTCAATACTTGCTTTTATGATAATCGTAGGAAAAAATTTAAGACGCCGTTTATGTTCAAAACTAGTTTAAATTATTTATCATTGGATAAATATATTTAAAGAACATGAACTTTTCTGTGCAATATTATTTTAAAATATTTTAATGAAATAATCGGTTAAAATTGTTTATGGCCTTGAAGTATGACAAATAAATAAGATACCTTATTGATTAGAGCGGTAATATTTGATACCGTGTCATCTCCTGATAATGTTGTCAAATCAATTACAGAAATAACGTTTAATAAACATACCACCTCATTTAATTTACTCAATTTTTCTTTTATCAGATATTTTTTTGAGTGAGAGCGAATAGCGTATTCATTTAAATGAATTGATTTGATGATGTCTACGTTTAAAGCGCTTTCGCTCATTATAAATAATAAAAATTAACTAGATTAAACACGAAAACACAAACAGAATCTCAAAACAGTTTATCACAAACAGAGAGCTGATAATAACGGCGGTAATCAACATTCCAAAGATTTTTGTACTTTGATCCATTGATTCTCAAACTTATAAATAAAATAAATAATTAAAAAAATATAATATTTTTTTTTATATTTATAATCAGTTATAAAATTTAAAAAAATTATTAAAAGTATTTATAAAAATTTTAAAATTATGGTGTACAAAAAATAATCATTCTTGTTTAAAGTTTATTCTGTATTAAAATTATGTCAATAATTATAGTACACAATAATATATTTTGAAACCGAATTTACTTCACATTTACAGCAAATAGATTTTTAAAAAATTCACCCTCAGGAGGTTACTTTTTCAACTGCTGTATTCCCATATATTTCTTTGTTTTCTTTTTCCATTGCAAATACTGTTACTGTTAAATCATGCTTTTTGAAGTTTTAAAATATATTTATATAATTTTCATTTAATAAAATAAATGCAAAAAAAATATATATTAATATTTTATATGTTCCCTGATCACAGAATACATTTAAAAAAGAAAAAACAACTTAATCCTAGATTAAAAGTTAACTAAATATCAACATCTAATCTCTCTAATTAGTCTCTCGCTGCTACTAAAATAATCCTAATTTCTTTTCATCTTTACACAATGGCTCTGTGTGATCCATTGTCTGTATCATTCTACATTTTTACTCCATATTATTACTAAACCCCTATTTTACCATTATACTATTATATTGCCCGTGTTTTATTTGTATGTGACATAATCACAATCATAACTTTCTTGTCAAGTAAACATCCAGGGCATTTTTTTATCTAATATAATGAATTCTTTTCTATCTGGGTTTTGTTTCTGCCATTCCTGACAACATATATTTATAGGATTAAATTTCTTCTTCATTATAAAGGTTGCGAAATATATCATCAGTTAGTACAAAACAAAACTGATGTTAAGAATAAAATTATTCAATCTAATAAGCACAGTTATCTGCAGCCAACTATAAGTTATTCAGAAATATTAAAACCGGCCACTATAAGTCAACAGAACAATATCACGACGAACACAAATCATTCTAAAAGTTCCAGACAAACCTTTAATATAAATCGAACATCAGAGCAATTTGAGGAAAAGAAACAACCGACTTATTCAGTAAATCTAAGGCTGCTTTCGCACCAAATCCGTCGAGTCGAGTCGAGTCGCGTCGGACGGTATTTGATTCGACCGATTCATTTTATGTTGATTTTAAATGCGCAGTGTAAATGTGCTTTCACACTAAGAGCGTCGAGTCCAGTCTCGTTTTCATCCGTCCGAGAGCGTCCGAGTCAGGACTCGTGTGGATTCAACCGGTTGGGTTTTTGCGAGTCTTCTCGAGTCATTTCTTTGTTTACAATTTGTTTTTTCATTGTATACATTTTGTTTCCTTTTTTTTTTTTTGGTTTAAACTTTGATTTTATTTTGTTCATAATGGATGTGGAAAAACTGATTGTTCTTGTTCAAGGGAAAGACGCAATTTATAATTTAATAAATCCTAAACATAGGAATACGGATTATATCTCTAGTGTATGGACCGAAATTGCAGAAGAATTAGGAACTACAGGTAAACTAACTTTTGTACATTATTCTTATGATTTCAGGCAATACACTTCTTAGCAATTTTTAGATAATTGTTGTTTCTCAATTTAACATATGTGTTACACTCAATTTGTGAAATTTCCGGTTTTGTGGAATAAATACAAGCTCTGCTGAATTTATGAAATGGGGAAATCTTTGCGCTTATTTTTTGAAATGAACAGTATTATTGTTGCGTATTTCGTGAAAGGGACAAGCAATATAGCATTAAATATTTAAATTTTCTATAATACGAATTAATTGCCCTACTATTGCTAAAATAAAACGTTTTCTAATATAAATTGTACATCTTTTTCGTATTTCTTAATTTATTTACATATATATATATTTGCATTATACATTTGTATATTATTAAAATGATATTGTACGAGTAAATATTGTCCCAGTTTTTATGTAATCCTTAAATTTGGTAAAACTTGTGTGTATTGTATGTGTGTAAACTATTGATTAATTTATTTATAATAGTTATATAAGCTAAACAACAAAAATAAAAAATAAAAATATTATATCTCATTCTAAATTATATAGTTTCATTTTGCCAAGGAATAGAACCTTCTGCAGAAAGAAAGTAATTCTTTAATGTATCTCTCATTTTTATAGCTTCTTCGCTACCCCTGTGACATGTTGTATTAGCTAAAGGCAGAGGACTCTGCAGATGTATATTTCCTTCTAAAAATATCTGTTCTAAATTATTTTCACTTTTATTTTGCCTGATATAGTTCTGTAGTACACATGCGCTTCTAATTGAAGCGGCAGCTAACTCAACGTTAGTAATAATTGGTTTTTGAAAAATACCAAATTTTTTGGTTAATATGCCAAAAGCACATTCTACAGTGCGACGAGCAGTTGATAATCTATAATTAAAAATTCTTTTAGAATGGTCTAGTTGCCTTCGCCCATATGGTCTCATTAAATTGGTTCGCAATGGAAATGCTTCGTCACCTACTAAATAAAATGGCATTACAATATTTGTATTTGAAATTTTTCGAGAATGAGGTATATTTAATTCATTTCAGATAAAAGCTTTTCCCATTGATGATTCAGAAAAAATGCTACTGTCATTATGTCGGCCATACGCGCCGACATCTATCAAAATAAAATTACAGTTAGCATCTGCAACAGCCATTAAAACTATTGAATGGAAATGTTTATAATTGAAATATTGTGAACCCGCAAGAGGTGGACATTTAATTGCGCAATGTTTGCCATCAATACTTCCAATGCAGTGAGGTATATGACAAATGTCATAAAATGATTTAGAAATTTCATTCCATTTCTCTGCTGTTGGTACAGGCATACAAAGCGGTTGCAAAATTTTCCAAATTGCATTATTCACGTCTGTAATAATATCATGGATTGTACTAATTCCAACTCGAAAAGTATAACTCAATGATGTAAATGATTCTCCTGTAGCCAAGTATCTATATGGAAATAAGAACAAATGTTATAGTAAAACTGATGATAATTTATACGTTAAATTAATATTTACTTATACTTTGATTATAAATACAAAATATAAACATATTATTAACAGTGATTTAAAAATTTATAATTAATTAATTCGATAACTTAAATTACTAATTTTAATTAAATTCACACTTTCTGTTTATTTCAGATACAGAAGCTAGGGCGAAGTGGCACAATTTAAGGAGCAATTATATGTGAGAAAAACGGAAGTTAAGTGGCGTTAAATCAGGATCTGCAGCAGAAAATGCAAAAATAACTTGGCCTTATTTTCACATGATGTCATTCTTGGATGATAGTCTACAGTTTAAACAAACTGTGGGAAATGTGCCCGAAACCGATATTGTTATTTGTGCAGAAACAAATGACGAAAGTGAAATTGTAGAAATACAATCTCTGTCCGCCGACTACAACGTATTTTCAGAAGAAATTCAGAGTGATGTAGAAACAAAGAGTTCGGTAAAGAAAAATAAATACAACACAGAAACCGAAAACGAGATTGACCGATTATATTTAGAACAACTACAAAAAATGAATTCTTCAGATTTCAATGATCCAGATTTTAGTTTCTTTCGAAGTTTACTGCCAGATATCAAAAAACTGGGGACAATTCAAAGCATCGAATTCAAAATGGAAGTTTTGCAATTATTGAAGGAAAAGTTAGCGGCCTCAATGTTGGAGAAATGATAGTATATATCAAAATTGATTAAAAATAAGTTTTATAATGATAATTTTTATAAAAATGCTGTCATTTTTAACAATTTATTTTAAATATACCTTAAAAATATCACTATTCGTTCTTCCACTTGAATACATCTCCGATAATTTGTATTTTGTTTAATTACTTCTTTCTGTAACATATTTGTTAATGTTACAAAACTATTTATGCTCATTCGAAAGTAATTAAAAAATTTCACTTCATCTTCTAATAAATCTGAGAATAAATGCGAAAATGAACCAAATTTGGCTCTCTTCAAGTTGATAGGATGAACCCATAATCTCTCTTGGTTTTTCCGTTTTTTAAGAATAAGTCGTCGTAGAATTATAAACTTAACCTTATCTATATCCATATTTTCTAAAACTAATACTTATTAATAACTTATAGTGGTCAGCTTGTGTTGTCAGCTGCATACTGTCCTCCACGGCACAAAATAACAGCAGACCAGTTCAGTAAATACATACAGAGCCTAGGAAATAAATTCCTGTCAGGTGCGGATTGGAATGCCAAGCATACAGCATGGGGCTCCAGGGTAACTAATACCAGGGGACGTGTGTTCAAACAAGCGCTGGAAAGTCACAATGCTAACTACATATCAAGAAGAGAACCAACGTATTGGCCAACTGATAATCGTAAAATACCAGATCTTTTAGATTTTTTTATTACAAAAGGCATCGCCTGTTATTATGCAGAAATAAATTCTTCTTTCGATCTTTTCTTAGACCATTCTTCAATTGTTTTAACCCTTGGTGATTCAGTAATATGCAAAGAAAAACCGATATATTTGTATAATCATAAAACAGACTGGGATTCCTTCGAGGAATACTTAGACTCAAAATTAGATCTAAAAATCCCATTAAAAAGTTAAACTGACATTGAGAATGCCGTGGAATATGTAACTAGGGAGATTCAAACAGCAGCAACTTTGAATACTCCTTCTATTGATATATACCAAAAAAGAAAAAATTATCCTATTTTAGTTTGCCAGCTTGTTTTAGAAAAGAGAAGGCTTAGGCGAAAATGGTTTCAGACAAGAAATCCATCAGACAAAAAACAACTTAATAATAAAACCAAAGAACTCAAAAAATTATTAGCAGAAATTAAAAATAAAACTTTTAATAATTACTTACTTAAACTCTCGCCATTAGCGGCGGATGATTATTCTTTGTGAAAGTGTACAAAAAACATTAAACAACCAAAAAATTGCATTCCTCCGATAAAGCATGACAACGGGCATTGGGCGAAAGATCCAAAGCAAAAGGCGAATTTATTTGCCACCTACTTGGCAACATTCCTAAAGTCGAACTTAACGGCTGCTACAGACAAAGAAGTCAATGACTTTTTAAAAAGTCCTGGCCAGTTATCCTCTCCTATCAAGTCAGCGTCACCTCAAGAGGTGAAAAACATACTTAAAACGCTGAAAAGGAGAAAGAGTCCCGGTTTTGATTTAATAACCACGGAACTACTGAATAGACTTCCACGGAAGGCTGTAATGTTGCTGACATTTATATGTAACGCAATACTTCGCCTACATTATTTTCCTGTGCAATGGAAGTTTGCTCAAATTATTATGATTGCGAAACCGGGCAAAAATTCGCATGCTGTTACGTCTTATTGTCCCATTTCCTTGATCCCTGTTATGTCGAAGGTAATGGAGAAATTGGTATTAAATAGATTGCAGCCATACCTATATAATATAATTCAACAACATCAATTCGGTTTCTTAAAACAACATTCCACGATGGATCAGCTGCACAGATTGGTAAGTGTAATAGAAAAAAGTTTGGAAACAAAATATGTGTGTACAGCGGCATTTCTCGATGTCCAACAGGCTTTTGATAAAGTTTGGCATAATGGTCTATTATGTAAATTAAAAATTCTGTTACCAACTAGGTTATATCTCTTCTTGAGTTCATATCTACATAACCGATATTTCCAGGTGCGCTATGAACACACGTTTTCAGAACTATATCCAGTTCAAGCAGGAGTGCCCCAGGGATCAGTTCTGGGACCCACGCTGTACTTGATATATACAGCAGACTTTCCTGTACCGGAAAATGTTCAGGTAGCTACATTTGCTGACGACACGGCATTACTTGCGTCACATTCACATCCGAAGATAGCAAGCGACAATCTCCAGAAGGCCCTTATCGAAGCAGAAAGCTGATTTAAAAAGTGGAAAGTTCAGATCAACGAAAGTAAGTCGGTAAATTTTCATTTCACGAATAGAAAAGTTTTAACCCCAACTGTTAGGATAAATAGACTGGAATTGCCTGTGAGAACAACAGTTAAGTACTTAGGACTGTACCTAGATAGTTGTTTAACATGGAAGCATCACATTCAGACAAAGAAAAGAGAAATAGATATTCATGTTAAAAAAATGTACTGGCTTCTAGGAAGAAATAGCGTTTTAAGTATTGATAATAAACGTTTGATATACACAAGTATCTTGAAGCCTATTTGGATCTATGGAGTACAGCTTTGAGGTTGTGCTAAACCTACAAATCTGAAGATAATGCAGACCATGCAGAATAAAATCCTTAGGCTTGTAACCAAGGCGCCATGGTATGTATCAAATCAAACTTTGCATCAAGATTTAGGGATAGAGTATGTGGCAGATGTTATTAAAACTCATGCCCGAAGACACGCAGAAAGACTTGAAAGTCATCCGAATAAACTTGCTGCTGGACTGCTACATACTGCTAATAATAGGAGGCGGCTGAAGCGTAAGAAACCTCATGACCTTGTTTAAGGTAAAGTTTATCGGTTAGGTACTATTGGGTACTTCTCCTTTCATGCTCAATATTTCCCTGTTAAGAATATTGCTAAATGGCCTAGATGGCCAGTTTGTAATACAATAACAAATTAAAAAAAAAAAAAAAAAAAAAAAAAATCTGTCATTTTGCAGGCTAGCTTTCTTAATTTTAATTGTTCTGGGGTTTCTGTGTCTCTATGTATTGGAAGTTGGGTATTTAAAATATACTTTTTCCATTCGTTCAATATCTTCCCATTGATGCAAAAGAGCAGGCATTATGTTGAATAGTACTGATAACCAATCCAGTTCAGTGGACTTTGTTATACCTACAACACTGTACTTTTAATAAGCACATATTTAGCTATACATGCAGTCTAAAGTGTTGGTTGCTGATTATACTATTTGTCAGGTTATGTATAACTTTGCAGGGTATTATTTCCATAAGTTTAACCATTATCTAATGCACCAAACAAGATTGTATGCTGCAGAGAGATTAATAAAAGCGGTAGTTATTTTAGATTTTCCAAAACTGACCCATTCTATTAGAATTTTTTCATTTATAACAGAGTTTATGTCAGAGGTGGCCAAAATAGTAAAAAATTATGTTCTGCAAACTCTTAACGCATGCGCATGTTAGAACATTTAATATAACAATTTATGTTTACATGTAAAAAGGAATAGTAAACGCAATAATAATAACTCATTATGTTTCAATTTTTCACTATAAAAAATTGTCTATAGTGGATCTAAATCTAATATGGAGATATTTGATTTTATATGTGGCACGCAGAGTTATGATGTATTTCCAAAGTGGCGCGCAACATCATTTGGGTTGGTCACCCCTGGTTTATATAGTTTTCACTGTTTTGATCCTAGCCAGAGATCTACTTATTTCAATAACCCCTCAGGAGACGTTTTTTAGCTATGACAATTATTATTCAAATGAATCAGTCGTAATCTTTAAGTTTTATTAAATCCATTATATGCCGCCATCTGCATTTCCTTTCTAGCGCGGTTTTATTGAAATCCCAGCAAGATGTAGGAACTAAATTTATTAAAAATGTCAGTATTACCATATGTTGGCTATTCAGAAAGTTACTCAGAACTTTGAGATGGTGTGTAGAAGCTTCTGATGATGACCAATGTAAGCTGGTCGTAACGTTAAGCGAATAAATATCTTTCAAAACACAATTGTTTCCGAAAATTATTTATTATGATTTTTTCTTAATAAAAATATCGTTTTGGGTTATTTTTACTTTTTTCACCGGTTTTACAACAAAATTTCCGGTTTACTCCCGGTTGAGGTGGCCACCCTGACTGATTAAAAAAATTCCGAATCTTTCCGTTTCCGCTTAAAACGTTTATGTTCTCTGTATTCTCGTTATTTTTAAAAAGAAATATATCTGAGAACTCCAATACTGGTGGCTCGAAGATATACAATAACACGATAATTCTTTCGCTTTGATAGGTTGTAGCTCTTCCTTTTTATATTTCAGATAATAATTTTTATTTGTTTCCTTTTTTCTGCCTTCTTTTCACTTCCTGTGATCGTTTTCTTCCAATGCAAAAACATTTCGTGTTTTTGACCGTCAATGGTGGACAACCAAAATAGCACGTTGATCAGAAAAATCTCAAAATCTTTTCGTTTCGGTTTGAAACGTTACATTACCTGTATTTTTGCCGTTTTTGAGCACGGATTTCGTGTTCGAGTACTCCATTTTATTCACAATATTTAAAGCAGCTGGAACGAGATTAATCAAAATTTTTAAATTGAACACCATGAAATAAATTGCAATAAGTTAAACTGATGCATTAATATTAGAAAAAGATTATGGATTTTTAAAAGTAGCTGAAATAGTTTATAATAAAATACGTGTATAAAAAACTTGTTCAAGAAAATACCAAAATAAAATATAATAAAAACCTTTTTAATTATTGAATTTTTTATTTAAATTCTTCGTTTTAAAAAATTTCTAATAACGCCCAACCATAAAACATGTTCACACTAAAATAAAAAAACGCTGGCTATTACTTATTCTTACTCTTCGCTAGTTGCTTTTTTTTTTTTTTATGTTATTGTTTTATCTCTTGTGTAATTAATTCCCATCAAAATTTAATAATTAATTTTCTTCAAATTATAAAAATGTTTTTAGTGTAAAATATTTTTTTTAAGCTCATAAATTAAATAGCAATGTAAATAAATTAGATTTATTGAGTAAAAATAAATTTTTATTAAATTTATTAGTTTCTTTAAACGCATCAATTTCCTACGACTGTCTCGGGAACATTTTTCAGACTTTTTTTTTTGGCTATATGTCTATTAAAGTAGCCAGTATTAATACTGGAACGTTAATTTACCGTCGTTTTATCAGAAATATAAATGAACAGTTTCGATTAAATCGATATAAAATATATATACATATATAGTTAACATTATTTCAGACAAATAGTGTATGCAAGACGTAAATATAATTTTTATTTTGCGAACTGATTAATTTTTAAAAGTGTAAAACAAGAAATTTTTCAAAGAAGTGGAATGATGTTATACCGTAAAATCAAAGAAGTAGAATAAGTTGTTATCATTACTTAATTTAATGGTTATGGTACAGATTCTTCATATTCGTTGTATGGTAATTTTTCACAAATTTTTTGAAACTGATATATTATGTTAAAGTCTGTTATGAATGAAAATGTTAATGTTAATTAGACTTATATATGTGTACATGGAATTTAAAAAAAAAGTAATACTGTACGAAAATACAAAATGTACGATGAAATCACTAACATATACGTAAAATCGTTTTTGAAGAGTAAACTTACATTTAATATATCATTATTTCAGCTGCAATGCTGCGAGAAATAATTATTTTATTTTATGAATGTAACTTAAATTCAGTTGCATTTTTAC
Source organism: Icerya purchasi (assembly GCA_039619475.1). NCBI lineage: Eukaryota > Metazoa > Arthropoda > Insecta > Hemiptera > Monophlebidae > Icerya > Icerya purchasi. The sequence goes on along the minus strand of CM077115.1, from coordinate 76,557,741 downwards.
GTATTATATTCATGTACGTAAGTTTATTAGAATAGATATTTCTTTTGCATATTTAGGTGAACCGAGTTCGTAATATATAATTCCTAAATAAATTATTCCAGTGTAAAAAGTATTATGATTATGTTGGTCCGAAATTAACAGAAACCTATAAATGAAAAGTGAGTTGGCTTTTAGTTTTTATGTAAAATTAATTTTTTTTTTAGTTTGTTGGTTTTTTTTGCCGAACAAAAGTTCATATCATACAAAAAAACTTAATACATTTTTGTATTTTGCATTTTTAGGGTGTGGTTTACTATTCGAAGTGGAAATTATTTTTAATGGAGTTCCCGCTGTGATGAAATTAGCGAAAAACAAATTGGAACGTAATCTATTATTTAAAAAATTACCCTAGTTATTGTAACAAGTAGATTAACTAACGTTTTTGGAAAAAAATGAATTTATAAGTGTTAAATTGTTTATGAACTACGAAATGTTTGGTTTATGTACTTTTATACTTAAATTTGTGCATTTATATTTTAATGAAAATAAATTTTTGTGTAATACAATACTTATTTATGTCTAATAACGTTTAAAAATTAGGTCACCGAGTATATGTACCGTTATATTTGTAAAGAGTACATTTTAATTTTGATAGATCTTGAGATAATAAATTTATAAAAAATGAATAAGTATTTGTATAGAATATAACAATTTTATTTACTTTAATTTATATAATTGTTTTTGAAAGCAGTTATTCAGATATACGGTTATATAACATGAGGGTAATATCAATTTTATAAAATGTGTTTAGTGTTGTGAAACAAAAAGTAATAAAATCATATAATTTTAGAATAATCGTTATATCAGTTATATAACTTTTTTGCTTTACTTATATCATAGATGGAATTATAAATGTTTTAAAGCCAAATTGTAAACTAACATAATGGATTACAAAATGTTAATTACGATTGTACCATATTTTATTATTATTTAGAAACGGACACAGTTAAATTTATAAAGTTCATTTTATAGAAGTAACGAAATTATATTTAATTTCGTAATGAATTTTTCGAAGTTATGGAAGGATAATTGACCATTGATAGTGTGCATATTTTTCTTGAAAAATTTTTAGTTACATGCAAGTAATTTGGTTAAGAGAATTCTGTATAAATAATAATATTAAAACTTCGAAAAAAATATCCATTATGAATGTACTATTTTATAAATATAAATGATGATATTTTACTCAAGCATACAGAACCCCCACTGCATGATGCGTAATGTTCGAAATTTTAGGGAAATTTATTAAAGGTAAATTTCTTTACGTAAGTAATGATCAAATATAAATGCAAAATATAGAAATTGGTAGTAAATTAAATTACACAATTGCTTAACTTTATTAAATAAGGACTATTATTTGAAATTATATGCTAATGAGAGAAAAATGTTCTTTTGTTTTTTTTGTGTAAGGAGACTAGAATTTAATGTATTCATTTATGATTAAGGAAAAAATCGCATGCAGTAGATTTCTATAAAATGTTTAGTTTTTATAAATTTCCCCTTTTAAAAATGTTTTTTTAAGGTAAGGAAAAAACTAAAGATCTATAAAACAAGGATATCTCGGAAGTTTTATTAAAAAATAAACCACATAGTTTTTCTTCCGTTATACTTTTTTTGTAAGAAAAATTCAATACAGGTTATCAGAATATACAATCAATTTATCAGTTATGTGGTATGAGTAAGTAATGAACAGGAAATTGTATAATTTGGAAGATTGAATTTTATAAAAATAGTTACTTTGTGAAACGATACATATGCGTAGTTTCAATAAAAATTAGTAAAATGTAAAAATGATTATTTGATTGGTGTTAATATATGGCATTTAAAATTTTAAAAATAACCAGAAACAAAAATTGTTTATACAACTTAAAGTATAAAAAAAACATTGGCAATGAAAACATTAAACTGTAAATTCGAAAAGGAAGTTCATATTTAGTGTAGATTAATGAAATATTTTCAACAAATGTTCTGGAGTTTACTAAAACCTATAATAAACAATATTTAAATGTCGTAAATGACAAATGGGTAAACGTGTAAAAAATTAAAAATGGAGCGCTAAAAAATTCAACTCAAACAAAAATTATTTTCAGTTCTACCTATCCATTAGATTAATTTGATTTCAAGACTGAAGAAATGTACAGATTCAAATTCTAAATTATTGGTAATCAAGGAGTAATTTTGTTACATTTATTTTATTATTCAAGTGTAAATATACACAATATGCACATATTTCTTTAATGCAAGGAGCTGAAACGTATTAAATTAGTAATATTTGAAATTTGCAAGTTTACTGTTATCTGAAAAATCATGAATACATTTAAGTTTAGAGAATTGATTAGTCTGAAAATTGATTAATATGTGACATCTGCAGTTCAAACAAAAAAATCTAATGATTTGAGAGCAAAATAGAAATATTGGTAGACTTTAAGATGAGATCTGAAACGAGTGTTATAATACAAATTATTCAACTTATGATTTTATATTTAGTAATATATAAGATAAATTTATTGTTGAGAAACGCCAGGTTATTATACCAAATTTTAATTTAGTGTGCTCTGTACTGTTAAATACAAAATTTCTAACAATATTCGACAGTTTTAAATTTAGGAAGTGTAACTGAAAAAAAATTATAACGGTTTTACTTTTAACAAATTTCTGTTTTTCAAAAAGGTTATAAAATATAAACTTTTCTCTATAACTCAAATTTTAAATCCCACCAGTACTTCAAAAATAAATCTTAAAACACTTGTATAGGATATTAATTTAATTATTCAATGATTTTTTAGTTCTAATATTGTAAACAATAAAGTAAAACTTGTTACTATGAACTCACGAATAATAAATTAATTTTTCAACAAAACAAAGTATTAAATCAATTTAACAGTTTTGTCCGGTGATTTGCAAATATAATTTTCCATTTTAACAATATGAAATATAAGATTCATAAGAAAACAAAATTGAAAATAACAATACACAGAAGTACATAAACCGCAATGCAAATGAAAGTAATAAATTGAAGTGAGTTTAAACATCGTTGAAACTGAATGAATTTTGAAAACTAACAATTATGTTTCATAAAACTTGTTTATTCTCAAACCATGTACAGGGTGCGACAGCATAACTTCCTTTTTTAAAATGCGCAACTTTTTTTCTACTAAATTTTTTAAAGAAATAATAACAGAAAATCGAAATAAAACTGCAAAGGAAGAAGCATACATATTGCCAATGGGATCTACAGTATGTAATTTGATTTTCTGTTATTATTTCTTTAAAAAATTTAGTAGAAAAAAAGTGGCGCATTTTAAAAAACGAAGTTATGCTACCGCATCTGTATATTGTATATTACTTTGTAATTGTTTCTAATTATGGTCATTTTGGAGCACAACAATTTTTCTCCTGCCGAATCAAATATCCTTTATACGATAATTGCATAAAACACTACATTTCAAAGTTTCGATTATACGTTTTAATTCATTTTTTAGCTTTTATTAATACAATTAAAAATTTGCCGCTACGTAAGAAACGAAAATAAAAACAATGATAAGATAAAGAAATATCATTGGCCATAAAATACAGCGTTCTGATTGGGCGCGCTTTTCTGAGATGTATCCGTTTGTCGTTGAATCGTCTATTTCGCAGAGTGATTTTATCATAAAGCCCAAAAAAAAAAAAGTCTGAAAAGTGTTCCCGAGACAGTCGTCTGCAAACGCTAGACTCCATTCGCAATGCTAAAATTGATACTTTGCAACGCGACACGATCGTACCAATTTTTTTGCTTCTATCCATATCTACGCCAGTAGATTGCGCTAGCAGATGTTAGCTGTACACTTGATGTCCTAAAACTGTTATAATTAACATTTATGCGGTTTTGCTGTAACTATAGGAGTTTGAATTTCAATGTTCTAATATATTATAAAGTGTATGATGTAGCCCATATTTGTATTACATAGTTATATTAATTGCATCCGAAAGCACATCTATGAATACTGTATGATATATATTCTACTACATTACTACCTTTCTATTGTAATCGATATAAAAATAAAGTTTTATGGTTCAACTTTAATTTGAAGAAGTTCGGATATTACACGATATTAATCCATCGAGCGAAAGATTATATTTAGAAAATAGAGTTATAAAAGCGACTAACAATGAACATTTGAGAAATTATCTTCTGAATATATGCAGTATATAATGGTTTTTAAATCATGGTTTCAACATATGGTTTGAATATTAAAAACCAAGTTGTCGGTTACGAATTTTTTTAAGAAGCATTTTGTAATAATCATGATGAGCAGAAATAATGGTAATAAATGAAATAAAGAATTAAAGGGAAATAAAGTTCAGAAAAAATCTCACGGCAATACAACAAATTATTCAACTAACAACAATCTCAGAAACCATAATTATACTCTCGAACGTAGAAAAAATGTTGTCTATTATTTATGAACTTATTTTAAGTATAGTACATCGAAAAATGTAATACAAACTGAGACCTACAGGATTTCGGAAGTAATTAAGGTGCTTTAAAAAAATTTAATGGTAAACGATCTTTACATAATGTTTACAATTACATTCAGTTAAAAGTTGTGTCTATTTAAACATTATCATTACATATTCAGATATGCAAATATAAAAACAGAATTATGCAAATGTAAGTTAATATACAATTATGATAAGGAAGGCGCGTTTTTTTATAAACAAGTGTAAATAAAAACTCGCAAAGCATTGACGATTTTAATAAAATGTTATGTGAATTCCGACGGCTAATCTCTGTGGAAATTGTTCACGTAAATAATTTTTTTTAAATCATTTTCTCCTGAAAATAATTATTAAATTTATGTTTACTTCGGTTGAAATTATAATTTTGCTTTTCCCTCCAATTCACATCTTTTTTTAAACCTTCGCTTTTTTTCCACATAATTATAATAAACTAGTTGTATTTTTACAATTTTTATTTTGTACGTATTTATTTTAAATGATTTTGAGTTAAAGTTAGTAGTAAGTGTATAAAAAATATTTCACATCGTTTAAAAATAAAACAATTATTAATACTCTCTACATAATTTATTATAATATTAAGACAATTTTTCTAATATAAAATACGTAACATTTGTTTAAATATTTTAAAATAAAAAGATAACTTCGCTGTTGGTTTTGACCTCTAGCACACGCATGTGGCAATGAACGCCTCTATCGTTAAACTTGCATACATTACCACTAGACCACTATTTCACTTGGATAATTAGGTCTAAAATATTGTAATATAGTATTATATATAAAAACAGTGCGATCGTGAAGCGTTGCAAAGTATCAATTTTAGCATTGCGAATGGAGTCTAGCCGCGTTGAACGAAAATATACCGGTGGAAAAATTTCGATAAAAGTCGATATTTCAGCATTGTTGCCAAATGTTTAATTCGAACTGGAATTTTTATTTCTTTATTAGAAATGACATATTTTTAAAATATTTTTTACAATCGTTATTCCGATAAAAAACATCTCTAACACGCATTTATTAATTTATTAATGAAATTAATTAGTTCATTTTAGCATTATTTTGTTCATTCATTTTTCCCATTTCATATGTTTAGGCTCACTTTACAATCATTAATAGAAATGTATAATTTTTACTATAATTATAAATACAAAAGAGAAAATTTTAAATAATAAAAATATCAAACAGTTACTATTATTTCTTTTTTTTTTTTTTTAAACCCCCCTTTAGGCATGTCAACAAAGGATCTTCGCCCAGAAACGTAACGAGGGATTAAATGTAGATTCGGTCAGCTATTGATAAGATAAAAGAACTGAGGATAGGAACAACGGAGATCGACGGAAACGATAAGATATACGAGGCACAATAAGGAGTAGGGGGTTTGAGTGACAACAGATTGGAGTACAAAGAAGTGCGTTCGTTCACGAGGGATGGACATTCAAAGAGGATATGGTCAGGATCACAGACGGCTTCGTCGTCAGAGTGAAGAGGGCAATAAGGGGAAAGAGCGAGGTGAAAATGAAAACGTGAGGATGAAGAAGAGTATGATTCAGATGTAAACGGATAATAAGGACAATAACGGAGCGGTGAAGCGAAGGAAAATCGTAAAACCAAGGCCGCGTGGGAAGATTAGGTTGGATGGAAAAATAAAAGGAAGAATGATTAGAAAAGGAAGAAACGTAAAAATCTGGCCAAAATCAACATGAAACTTTTTGCACAATGGGAGTAAATTAGAAACGGGAATTTTAGGGGAAAAAAAGCGGGAGGATACAGCAATCTGAGCCAAGGAATCTTCCATTTCGTTACCCATTTCATCTACACGTTCAATTAAATTAGACTTAGTGATAAATTTATTTTAGTATTGACCGCGTAATGTCGACATTATTTTTAACATTCTTTAGTATTTTTGTTCGTTAATTTAATAATAAATGGAGGCAGACAGTACTCGTTTTAGTGATTACACTTGTATTTAAAGTTTATTAAGAAGTAAATAAATTAAACTAATTCACTACTTATGGTAAATAACAAATTGAAAACAAGTAAAGATAAAATAAATTTACAATTTACACGGCGGTTTTAAACATTACACCAATTAAAGTATACAAGTTATTGTAAACTTTTATTAAATGGTACAAATTAATTTATTTTCCAATTTATTATTATCTCTTTTAATATTATAAATCCTTTTCACTGCTATTTAACATGCATCAACAGCGTTCTTTTGTACTTGTTTGAAATTAAAGTTTTTAACAATATTCAAGTTCTCAGCTAACTTCTGGCAAAACTTATAAACATTTGCCATTGTCATTTTACTTTCCTTATTGAAATCTTTTATACCTGTTCTCGATCTCAAATTTGATAGAATGACTAATTCTTCATCAATACTGCTGGTCATTTTTTTTTTTTTTTGCTAGACGTTAAAGAAGTAAAACAAAGCGGAATCTATTACAGGTACAAACAAAAGTCCTAAGAAGGACTATTTTTAGAAGAATGTAATAAAAATGTCCAGTAAAAGAAAAAAAAAGGATAAAGTAAATTAAGATAAAACTGGAAAAATACGAAAATAAAGAAATCAGAATTAGTGAAAACACTTTGAAAAAAATTAGAAGTCTAATGAATAAGTGAATGTAATATCGCATACAGTGGGTAAAAAGAATGTTGTACCACCACTAAAAAAGGCGCAAGACTATGCACAGCGCTACAGCACACTGCATGTAGTAGAAAAAGAAACGAGACCCAGGGTATACAAAACATAAAATAAGTGACATCAAAAAGGTATTCGATCACAAATGACCAGGGTAAAAAGAAAAAAACGCTTACCATAAATGAAGAGACGATACTAGTACTTCGTGTGTATTCCTCTGGCATCAATGACGGTTTGCAGACGTCGGGACATGGATTCTAGGAAATCTTCATCCACGCAGCTTGTAAAGCTTGGTTTAAATCTTAGGCGCTAGAAATTTTGTGTTTAGGTACTCGGGCATCAAGATAACTCCACAGATCCCCAATGACGTTCATATCAGGAAACTCGCGAGGTGTCATTATACTGCGTGGTGCATTACACAGAAGCCATTCGCGTGTGGACATGGCGGTATGTTTCGGGTCATTGTCATGCTGAAAGACAAATGGCTCTGCCAAACCCAATTTGCCAGCGCTGTCTTTTAGATTACTTTGCAACAATATGTTGACGTAACTAGTCGGTTTCATTCACACATTTCCGACTCCATTAGCTGCCATACATCCCCAAACCATCTGGTTCCTGCCTCCGTGTTTTACTGTAGGCCTCAAGTTTATTTGTTGTGTAGCTTGGTTCTAGGTTTGCGCTATATGCATTTCTATCCGTCCGACCCCAATAAGTTAAATTTACTTTCATCGGAAAATATAATGTTATTCCAAAAGGTTACAGGTTTTGTTCACGTATGTACTAACTGTTTCTTTCAATTTACTTCCGAAATGAAAAGTTTTTTAAGTTGTGCTTTACCGTAAATTTGGGTAGAATGGAGGACATTTCCATAGTTTGCGGATGGACTATTTTGCCTTACCTTGATTGAAGGTTAGCGGCTAGCTGGAGCGCGCTTGTAAATGGTGTTTTCACCGATTGGAAGATAATCTCATGTCACTCTCGGCGCGTTAGTTTCTTTGGCCTCACAGTTCATGTTTCATTTTCGAGTTTTTTCATATTTTGGTATTGCTGAATTACGTCCTACACTTCGCAGTGCGAACAATTTACATTTTTCATGATTTGATAACTGAACCTAGTTTCTTGTAATGTTATTATTCACGCGCGCACTGTTCCAGGTACCTCGGTCTCTTTTGGTGGCATTGTTTGCGATTAACACTACTTGTATCACTTGACACCTCAGCAATGTGTAAAAACTGCTGCACTTAATCGAATAGCCTATGTCTGCTGTACTGCATTTTTTGTGTTTTATCTCGCATGCATTAGTCATCCGTTCAAGAGTGATCACATAATTTTTTTACCGAGTTTTTCCTTATTTTCTGTTATTGCGACATTGTCTTTCTCTGCTGCGGTTAACATGTAGTGTGATTACGCATATTTGATCATCGCTTTCTTACTCTTCTTTTCGCTTCAGTTTTTCAATCTTTTTTTATTATCGAATACTTTTTTTACCCATTGTATATACTGAGAGCAAAAAAAACAAAAAAAACGGGAATTATTAAGTAGGTACATATACACGGGACTGCATTGTAACGTGATAACAAGAGATTGCGGTCAGTTCCGACTGTTGTCTTGCGTCTACACTAGCGTCTTTATTAGAGTCGCATAGAACTGTCGCCATGGAAACCTGGCAGCCGGTATAAAATACATTTCTCAATTTGCCTGTCCATCACGGGAGATTAGACCAACTTATCCTGCCAGGGAGTATCTACACCCAGCAGTGGGTTTGATATAGGCATATCGTGATCTTGGTATATATGTATACATATATCTTATAAAGCCGCAAGGCCAGAAATCGTACATCACATTCTATAGTATCTAGAAAGTTTTTTTTTTTAATTGATGTATTTTCTTCACTAGATTATAGAAAAGCTTTGAGACCCCCAAATTTTAAAACTGAAAAACTAAATTTTGAAAAATGTCAAAATTAGATTGCAAAAAAAAGGTTCAAACTTCAATGTTAGCCGTCCCATTGTTTTGCTTTTTTTTTTTTGATTGATGTATTTTTGTTCGTAGAGTATTTCAAAAATACAAAAGTCCAAAAGTTTTGAAATTTAAGGATCCAATCTGAGGAAATATGCACCTAAATTGGTAAGGCTAAAAACTAAAAAAGTGTCCACAGCTTTTTTCACAGGATGTTTCTTTTACATATGTATATTACCATGCTAGCAATTTTAGTTTTTGACACATTTTTATATAAATTTCACTTTTTTAATTAACGTCTTTGTAGTGTGCAAAGCAAACGTAACATAACGGTTCATCGTAAGTAAACGTATATTGCAAATTCATAACGTTTTATAGAACCCTTTTTACAGGATAACGAGAACATATATATAAAACGCAAACAGAAGAATAAACTCAGTATATATTTTATTAGAGATTTTAGCATGATCAATTTCTTCTTGTTATTCAATATATAAAGTTAAGCACATACCACAACTCCCCCTCTGACGGGATGGCGATGGACTCACGTCTAGCACCGATTTTCGCGAACATCTTTATGGAAGATTTAGAAAAGAAAATCGTTAAAAAATGGTCCCCGAAGTTGTGGGTGCGTTATGTGGATGACACGTTTGTGGCGTGGCAGTATGGTAAAGAGAAAATAACGGAAATTCTCGCGGATCTAAACAGCTTTCATTAAAACATTAAATTTACTGTGGAAGAGGAGAAGAATGGTATGTTACCGTTTTTAGATGTATTGGTGGAAAAAAATTCAACGAGAAATGTAAAAACCTCAGTGTTTCGCAAACTAACCCATACTGACAAGTATTTACACAAGGATTCGCATCATTGTCCTAGTCAAAAGTATGGAGTGTTTAAAACTTTGTTAAGGAGGGTAGAAAAAGTCTGTAATCAAGAAAATATCGAAGAAGAAATAAGAAATATAAAAAATGCGATGTTGGAAAATGGGTATAAGAGATTTTGAAGCGGAAAAGTTAATAAATAAATTTCGGAAAGCGAAAATAAAAAATGAAGAGGCAGAAAATGAGTGGATTACGAATATCACGTTGCCGTACATTAAGAACATTACAGACAAAATCGGCCGTATTTTAAGAAAAAATAAAAAAATTCCTAAGGAACAATAAGGACGACTTACCTCCGTTACATGCAGCAGGTGTATATAGACTTCCGTGTTCGTGCGGCTTAAGTTACGTGGGACAAACTGGTAGAGCAGTACATGTAAGAATTAAAGAGCACGAAGCAGACTGTCGACATAGACGTATTGAAAAATCCGCGGTGACTGAACACGTAGAACGCACGAAATATGAGATAAAGTTTCAAGGCACGAAAATAATAGCAAAAATCGAAAACGCAAGTAAATGTCTAATCAGAGAGGCGATTGAAATAGAAAAATATAAAAATTTTAATAAAGATGACGGTATTAAAGTTGATTCAAACTGGAAGATAGTTATTGGCCTAGTAAAAAGTGGAAATAACATTAGCCAATCGGAAGGTCGGACGTGATGTTGGCTTATCTATTTAAGCACTGGTTTCCCCTTGGTTGTTTCATTTATGGTTCTGATGATGAATAGAGCACGTCCTATCCTAACATTCAGCTTTCATTATATAAAATTAAGATATTGTTTCGTTACATATTTCGTTACATAAAATTGTGACATTTTTCAAATAACAATAACAAAAATCCTATAAAATATAACAAACGTTACACAAAATTGGAACATTCTGCGTTACATAAAATTGGGACATTTTTTGGGGAAATTACGTTGTAATTAATATATATATATGCATAAACTCAGACATTGATTAATTTGGTTTACATATACAAGATCCAAATTTATATCGTTCTTGTAAATAATTTGTTGGTAGCGTGAAATATGCAATTAAAAATAATAATTATATGCAACTTGTGACAGAGAAATAGGATTGAAATTATCAATTACTAATCGATAATATTTCACTCCAGGGCATCGTAACAATAAATTCCGTCTAACGGAATGTGTTTTGTCACCGGTAATTTGGTTTAGATCGAGTTATATCACAAATTACAATTAAAATTCTCTTTAAACCCATATCTATAACTTCAAGCTAATCGATGACCTGGACGCCAAAAAACCCAAAAAACCGTCAAGAATATATAATATGAACTATAAAATGGTCTCAAAAATCACTTAAAAATTCATTACTCATCACCAGATAAACTTTTAAAAGTGGAATTCAAAATATAAAACAAAACGTAAAAGCCCTTTCATAAAACCAAAAAATGATGGTTAAAGAAATGCACAGATCCTCAATTTGGGTCTAAAAACAGCAAATAATTATGTTCATGTAAAGAAGAGCTTGAGTAAAAATGCAGAGAAAACCAAAACGCATTTGAAACATATGCACAAAAGACCGCTTTGTAGGAAAATTATAGTCGAGCTTACAACTTTATATTTAAACCCTATTGCGTCGAAAGTTCGAAAGTTTTGAAAAAAAAAAAATTATCCCGTCCATGTGATATATCGTTAGAAATGTCGTTATTTGTCGGGAAGGAACCTGTATTTCATTTCTTTAACGAAAATTTCAAAGTTGCCGAAAAGTTCAAAAAAGCGTGAAAAATAACGTGTACTCCCTCAGGCCCGCCAGTATTATAGTTATAAATTTTGATCAAGGTTAAAAATATGCGCATCCCCTTATATTTCTCTAGTTTGGAGTCTCCGTGTAGGCGATTGGAATAAATCGATTTTTCAGAGGATCATGTTTTTTTTTGTTTTTTTTTTTTTTTCTTGATTTTTACTGTTACAATAAACTTTTATTTTTTTTTTGATTTTCTGAAGGTGGAGAGAGTGCTGAAGATGATAAGCGATCTGTCTCGTTTTGCACTCCTGTAACCGTTGCCAAAATCAATGAAATTGTGCGCGCACAGATCGTCGTTCGAGCTTCCAGAGGGTCAAATTGTGAACCAAAATTATTATTTGCAAGTGTTGGCAACTCTGCGAGAGCGAGTTCGTAGAAGAAGACCGGAGTTGTGGCAAAACAAGTCGTGAATGATCCTGCATCAAGACAACGAACCTGCCCACAACGCACTGTCTGAGAAGCAGTTTTTAGCTGATAAAAACATTCCAGTGTTCGAACAAACGCCCTTTTCACCAGACTTGGCTCCGTGCGACTTATTTTTGTTTCCGAAGGTGAAGTCTGCCTTAAAAAGAACTCATTTTGAATCAATGGAAGAGGTAAAACAAAAACACTCGTATCCGAGTTAGTCTTATGCATTTCATACTAGGAGTGTGTTCTCATGTGCGGGACCAGTCCTATTCTTGCTCTGCAGACAAGCCCGCAAGTGGTACATGTTGCTGGTGTTTATACCGATCTTAAACGTGACCTGATCGCATTTTTTCCATTCTCCAGAATTATATCAAGTTTATCTGTACATAAATCTCGCCAATGTTTTCTTTCTGTAGCTAAGGCTTCCCAATTGTTTCCAATCTGGGAAAATTTCATCAATTCTGTGATTTGGTCTTTAAATCGTCTTCGAGGTCTTGCTTTCTTCCTTTTACCAGTAACAAGTTCTCCATATGGAATATCTGTTTGGGCATCCTTGTATTTTCCATACGTACAATGTGTCCTACCCAGCGTAGCTGTGTCTTGTAGATCATTTGTTCTATAGGCACACAATTTTCACGTCGCAATACTTCTGCATTAGAAACAAAACTCGTCCAGTGAATACGCAGTATACGTCGGTAATAAGCGTTGTTGAAATTGCTCAAGTATCTCTTTATATGCGTTCTGTACATCGTCCAGGTTTCACATCCATAGAGTAAAGTAGGGATTATCACTGCTTGATATACTGTAAGTTTTGCGTCCAAAGATAGATCCTTATTATTAAAGACTCGTTTCCCGAGCATGAACATCGCTGCAGAAGCTTTGCTGCATCTGTACTCAATTTCCGTATCCAAAAGCCCTGATTCAGTTATCATACTTCCAAGGTACGGAAAAATTTTAACCGCTTCGAAATCTGTTCCCTGTGTCTGAACAGGTATTGCACAGGTTGTATTTTTTCTTATTGTCTGTACTAGAACCTTAGTCTTTTCGATATTAACGTCTAATCCTAATGTTTTGTAAGCAGAGTTAAAGCATGTGAATAAAGCTTGTAATTTATCCATGGTGTGAGCTAATATTACACAGCCATCAGCGTAATGCAGGTCTGATATATAAACTATGTGGCATTTAGATTTGGATTTTAATCGCTGTAATCTCGCAAAACTTCCATCAAATCGATACCGTATCTCGATGCCACTCTCCTGTAGTTGCTTATCTATAATTTGCATGAAGGCAACTGTGAAACAGATAAATAATGTTGGCGCTAACGAGCGGCCTTGACGTACACCTGTTTTAACTTTGAAGTCCTCTGTGTACTTTCCTGCATTGAGTACTCGGCAGGTATCATCGGAGTAGAATAGAGAAATTATATTCACCAGTTTAGTTGGACACCCCAGTTTTCTAAGTATTACCCATAAAACTTCTCTATTAATCGAATCGAACGCTTTGGTGATATCAATGAAAGTAAGATATAAGTCCCGGGACTCTTCAATACATTTCTCTTGAATCTGCCGTAGTATAAAGATCATATCCACTGTTCCTCTTGCTTGTCGGAATCCCGCTTGCTTATCAGGTGTAATATCCTTTATTATGTCATTAACTTTGTTGGCTAAAATTTTTCCTAGAATTTTTCCAATAGTAACTGTTAATGCAATTCTCCGGTAATTTGAGCAATTTGTTTTAGCACCTGTTTTCTTATAAATATTTACGATAATCAAACGTCTAAAGTCGTCTGGTATTCGTTCTGATACCCATATTTTTTGAATTAGCTTATGGACCAACATATTAAGCGAGGCACCACCGTATTTGTACAGTTCGGCTGGTATGCCATCCTCTCCGGCAGCTGTATTGTTCCTCAGTTCTTTAATCGCTTGTTTTACTTCTTCAATTTTAGGAAGGTCACCTGTATCTAGCTTCTCAGGATATTCCGAAAGCTCATTAATAATATTCCAGTCTACAATTGTGTTTCTGTTTAGCAGTTCCTTATAATATTCTTTCCAACGATCACATATTTCATCATTATTTCGTAACAATGTTCCAGTGCTGCTACTGATAGCGCTTAGCATTCTATTTTGGGGGCGGTAAACAGCTTTTAACTTGGCGTAGAAATTTTTGTAGTCCTTCAAAGCATTCAAGCCACCACTTATTTTTGAACTCCCTAAGTTTTGTTTCTACATATCTTTTCGTATTTTTGAAATGGTTCAGTGCTGTATGCGAGTCAGGAGCTTTTAAAACTGCTTCGTAAGCTTGCTTTTTGAGATTTACCAAATCTTTAATCGCTGTTTGGTGTTCAATGAACCAGTCATAACGTGTGCTCTTTCTCGTACCGCACACACCTTTGCCAACTGTAAGCATCAGCTGCTTTAAGGAATTCCAAGAATCTTCAATATCACCGTTTCCTATATCATCCAATCTATTGGACTTGATATATTCTTGCATCTTTCTAGCAAATTCATTACGCTTCTGCGTATCGTTTAAAGTTTGTGTATTAATATTTGACAATTTATTTTTTACGGGACGGTGTGTAATACGGGATCCCAGTTTCATTTTAGAGATAACCAGTCTATGATCGGTCCAACATTCTGCACCACGGTACACTCTGGTAATCAAAACATCAGAAATATCCCGTTGTCGTACAATAATGTAATCCAGTAGATGCCAGTGCTTGGATCGCGGATGCTGCCACGTTGTTTTGTATTTTTCTTTCCTTCTAAACAGCGTATTTGTAATGACGAGCCCATGTTCAACATAGAACTGCAGAAGCAAGTGGCTGTTTTCATTTTGGTTACCGACCCCATTCCTACCTAATATTCTAGGGTATAACTCATATTCTTTTCCAACTCGAGCATTGAAATCGCCCATCAGTATTATCTTATCTCGTTTCGGTAAGTTGTTGAACACTTTAGCGAGCTCAGAATAAAATTGCTCCTTATCAGAATTTTTAGCATCTAACGTTGGTGCATATGCAGATATTACAGTAATGTTCTGGTTATTATTTAATCTTAGTCTTAGAGTGATAATTCGTTCACTAATTCCATTTGGAATTTCAATAAGATTTCCAACGAGGTTATTCTTGACTGCAAAACCTACACCGTGGATTCTAGGTTTTCTGGCCTCCTGTCCTTTCCAGAAGAAGGTGTAGTTGTTCTCTGCGATTGTTCCTTCTTCTGATATTCTTGTTTCACCGAGGGCTGCTATATCAATATTATACCGGTGCAGTTCAAGGTCTACGAGGGCCGTTTTTCTTTCCAACGAATGTTTTGCTGTGCCATCCAATAAACTTCTTACATTCCAAGTAGCTGTTCGTATAGGGTGATGTTTAGATTTGTATTTAGATTTATTTCTTGTATTAAATCGACCGCTCTATGGGAGTCCTCCAGGCGCGGTACCCTAGACAGGTTTATTCAAGACGGACCATGTTTAAGCCACCTTTTCTAGGCTCTCCCACTGACGTGAGGCAAGCAGGGCGATCCCTAAATAGGGCTGCTTGGACACAGAAACTGCTGCTGGAAATACCTGCCGTCTTGTCTCCAGGACATTAACGACCAGAGGATTCTGCCGCCTGCATGTAGAGCTACGACTAAGAACTTCCAGTGAATCCGCACCTGTTCCCGTTACCGCGCTCTCTCGCTACAGGACTTTAATCGCATAAGAGAAAGGAAAACTATGGGAAAGAAGGTAAAGGTAAACAAAGTGGGAACATTTTAGGAAGGTCAATGGGAAGGTTTTTTAGGATCCCGTTCCAGTTAGAGCTCCGGCTCCCGGAAGGTACGATACTAAATTCAAAAAAAAAAGAAAAAGGAATTTGATTTTTCCCACTGCAAAGTGGAAGAGGTACGTACTTTTTTACGATTTTTTGAAATTATCGTCATCTCGAAAAATTCGTTAAAAAAATGAAATATCGTTATCGACAAATAGCGATCTTCCAATCGATATATCACATGCCAGGGGAAATTTTTTTTTTCAAAATTTCTGAGCTTTCGGCGCCCCTCGAGGGCTTAATTTTAAACTTTGAAACCCGGATATTTTAAACTAGAGAAGTATACGGGGATGTGCATTTTTTTAACCTTGTTCAAAATTTTTAGTTACAATACTCTCGGTGCTAAGGGGAGGCACATAATTTTTTGTGCTTTTTTGAACTTTTCGTCAACTTCGAAAGTTTCGTTAAGGAAATGACATATGGTTTTGTCCCTATCGAATACCGAGCTTTTTAACGGTATATCACATGCCCGCAAAAAAAATATTTTTTTCAAAATTTCCGTGCTGTCAGTGAGCTTGTCCTATCTACACCGGCTCGTATTGAAACTGATCCACATATAAAAATTATAGAACACTGTAATCTAGAGGTGCAGCGTGTATCTCCATGGCGAAGTCTATCGAGTTACAGATATATGTATTATATATATAAAAAAAGAGAGAGAGGGTGACAGAGAGGGGGTGAAGAGAGAGCATTGAACGAAGCATTATTAATTATATTAAAGAATTATATAAAATACAAAGAATTTTTCATCGAACAACATTCAAATTTAAAAAATTTTTCCCATGTTTTTTCGAATTTATTTCTAATACATCTCATCGGATAGGTAACTGTTACAAATGTGGTCCATTGAAGAAAAAAACAAATACCGAATTCATCCAGCGATGAAGACAGTAATATTTAAATAAGTTATAATAAAAAATTCAGCGGTTTTCTTTTTCTTAATTGTTGAATTCTATATTACTGGTGGCGGATTTTTTAATGGAGAACAAAAAAATAAATATTCATTTTTAAAAAAAAACGGGAAAAAGTGCTTTTAAATTGATATCGGATTAATAACTTAACACTTTAAACATAATTTTGATAAATTTCGCACACAATATGCATGGAATTCTAAACATGATGAAAGAGAATTTAAGATTGTGTATTCCGATTAAATATATCACTTCAAAATACAGTGACGTAGCTTGCCTTGGTCCTGTATCAAAATTTTTTGGGCGCCCCAATAAAGTGTAAAGATTTTTCACAAAAGAAACAAAAACGCTCGCATTAAATTAAAATAATTATTTATTGATTATAAGTTATTACTTACAATAAATGCTCCTAGGAGCTAAGTTACAATTCAATCCAAACAATTCCACTTCAATCAAATATACACTTTTCTCGCCCCCTCTTTTTTTCGATAAACTTATTTATTAAATCATCCATAGATGAAGACGATTTCAGCTTTTCTAGATTTCCTGCCTCTATGGAGTCCAAATAAAGAGACAAGTCTGAAAGCCGTTCCTATTAAAGTCCCAAGATAATTTTTTATCAGTTTTAATTTAGAGAAACTTCTTTCAGCTGTAGCAGTTGTAACCGAAAGGGTCAAAAATAGACAGCATGCTGTTATTACCTGTGGAAAACTGGATGCAAGGCTATCCAATTTTATCAGTAATAATTCCGCCGATTCTTTAACGGAGTGAATTTTCTGAATTTCAGATTAAGTCGCATGTTTTCAAAGCAATTAATTGTGAACAATACAGATCAATCGACATGCCTCTATCGTATTCAGCAGACAGTTTTCCGGCATACTTTTTTATCATTTCGTTTGAAAAAGATAACGAGTTTCTCCGGTTGACGAACGTATTACTCAGGTCACAGAGGCTTTGAAATATTTGTTTAGTTCTCAGAGAGAAATTAATATATCTAAAGAGCAATAGTACTCATTGACTTTGAAATACGATTCCGGGTCTGAAATTATCTCATCTTCTGCTAACTCATCAAAAAAACGCTTCGTTATCTTCCATCTTTTATTTTTCAAAACATTAGCTTTTGCTAAATTTGTGGACTGGTTTAGTAAGGCATGGAACGAATTTTGATTTCTTATTGCGTTCAGTCTATTTAAAAGATTACTTTTAGTAAAATACCTAGCTTTCTGAAAGTCATACTACATTTTTACGAATTTTTGCTCGCACACGTTCGGGGCCCAATATCATTGATACGGCTGATACAGCGATAGCTACGCCTTTGTCAAAATATATGACCATTGTACCGGTTCAGTATCTTATTCTTAACATAAATCGTACTTTTTTTCAACTATATTCGCCCAGTATTAATAATTTTTAAGTCTAAATTTCTTACAGCAAAATACGTTATAGCTTATATTTTAATTTATTTCCTTCTTTTTAGCGTTTATATTTGCTGAATATTTTAAATAGCTTTAAAGGAAAATGTGGCACTTATAAACACTTTTTTATATGGTTACCGCACGCGCGCTGGTCGAAAATAATTAAGATAAACAGAAAAAAAAAAAAAAAAAAATTAAAAAAATTTTTTTTTCATACGATAATCACGCCTAAACTAGATGATCAAATTCTAAACGGTATAATGTAAAAAGTTAAAAAGACTATGACGTTTTGGTGCATCATTCGCGGAGCCAACGACGCAAACACTGGAAAATTTGATTTATTTTCAAAATGCAGAGTAAATAAAAAAGTATTAAAAAATAAAATGCTTAATTATTTTATTATTACATATACAAAACTGGAATGCGATAATTTTACAACTGATTGGTGTTCCTTAATTTACGGGTTTTTTTTTTTTTTAATTTTTCTGAAAGGGTATCATATAATAGACACACGCGGTGATATTATTACTTTGTTATTTATTGAAAAATTTAAAAGCTAGTAAATAGTATTATTACATGCATTGTTTAATTTATACAGCAAAACCGTAACAAAACTTAAGATAATTGAATAATTGGCACTTGTGTGTGTGTGTGACTGTACATCAAATGTCACAACGTCAGTCGTGTTAACACAAACACCTTGAACCTTCTTGCGTATCGTTTTGCGTTTGTTGATGCGACTGTAGATCGATTGCTGTGAATAAATAAATGTGTTAAGGAATGACAACTTTGCTGATAAAATTCATAATAAAGTATAATTCGTAAATACCACATCTAAAACGTATGTACATACGTATACTAAAGCGCAATTTTAAAGATATAAATTTTCAGTAGTGTGGTACACACGTGTGTCAGCATTCTCGTTGGATTACATGGGAAAGACTGTCGTAACGGATTGGGAGGGGGTTTAGAACTAACATTACGATTCTTAAAAAAATTTAAATAGGTAGCAGTATTAATTTTAATATTTTCTTAAATAAAATTCTAGTATAGAAAATATTAAATATAATTACAGAATATCATTTGTATTGGTGTGTTCTTATTATTTAATTTATACGTTTTATAAATACACCAGATTGCAGCTTCATCTTTAATCATTATGACCAAACCCGCCGGTTGGTTCTGTGTTCGTTACTGACAAGACAGTACGGGACACGAAATTTTAATTTTTTTTTAGTTAATCTGAAAGTGGATTAATAGAAAAATTTTAAATTTTACGCTAATGTAACAATAACAATATCTTGTTTTAGGGTCAGGTTAGAGTATTGTCGTAACTGATTTAAGAACGTTTTGCGAATATTTCAAAATGTGTTTGAACAGTGCACTCCAAATCTGCTTCGATATTACTTTTCAATAATATCGTTGATACATACAATAAATGACGAAACAACATCTTTCACCGGTTAAACTGTTTTCCCTTTTTTTTTTTTTTTTCTATTAAAATTGTACAATAAATCGTAAATGAACGAAGTAACTAATTTTAAAAATATGATGAGGTGGCATTATTGAGCTTTAAATTTATACTAAATGGAAATTGGGGGAATAGTAGTTATCTTATCCATCAGGATACGGAGTTTTTTTCGTACAGCGATTAAATATGTTAACCAGACGAATTAATTTAGAAGAAAAGAAAAAAAAAAATCATCATATTTATTATATTACCGAAGGGAACGTGGCAAGAAGCGTTGAGCGGCGGAAAATAATGACGTAGATATAATAGCAATAAAAATAAACGAATGCGGCATAGTTATAAATCATTTAAAATTATAAATTTTTAAAATTCAGATTTGATAAAAAGAAACACTAGAATTTTTTCCAATAGCTGTAGCATGCAATATACGAGTATAAGTCAGAGTGCGCAGTGGTATAAATTGTGAGAAAATATGTATGATACACTTTAATTAGTTACCGAAAATGGGTAACTTCTTTTATGATAGATGGTGAAAAGAGATTTCGGTTTCTTCTCAAAAGATGCGACAGCTAGCTTATGCCATAACAAAATATGAAAAGTTAAATGCGGAAATACAACGCTGGCTGATTATAAGTTCCCGGCTATTAGATTACCGGTTCCAAAAAGGCGAATTATTTATTTCTTTTGTATTGCTATTCTCTTCATTAGCGCGCTGGAAATAATTCACAGAAAAACTAATATCGGAAAAATAACAAATTTTTAACCAAAAAAATGGATTAGATTCACTCTAACGGTATGAAACTTTAAGAAACTGGTTCCACCAAACTTTACATATTCCAGAACTGTCAGAGAAACACGGAAAGAATTTTGACATTTCTTAACGGTTTGATGTTTGCGTAGCTTTAGGGATTTTTCATTTAGCAACAAAGCGATAATCACATTTAAACATTGTTGAATGAATTTTTCATTGTTCTTGTTATCTTACTTTTAAGTCTTAAAATTGATATGTCAACATTCGAAAAATATAGTTCTGAAATTTTTGTATTACCTTTTTCAGCTATACAACAACTGATTATAGTTGACACCCTTGCTCTAGACATATAGCCGGTTTTAATATTGTAAACAAAACTAAATATCATATAGACAATGGGTAGAATTTTCGATGCCAAAAAAAAGTACACATATATAATTTTAAACAATGAATTTTTCAGCAAATTTTAACCAAAGATTGATAGTATGTGTGTGTGTGTGTGTTGCACGTGTACATACGCACACACATTCGTACAGACATTTCCTAAAATCTTAAAACAAATTTCTGGTACATTTTAACGAAACTCGAAATTTTACTTTTACAAAGTTTCCTCCTCTAGGAGGAAATAAAAATGGACGTAAAATTATTAACAAATAAATGTATTAAAAAATGCACTTGTTCCTGTAAAGTTAGTTCTATTTATTTAAAAAAAAGTTGATGTATATGACAAATGATAGATTAATTTTTTATTACATGTCGAAGTGGGTGTCTCTTGAGGGCCCCTTTATAAGTCGGGACCCGGGGCTGCAGCCCCGCCCCCCTAGACGTCCCCTAAATCCAGGCATGCTACTGGTCCACCAAATAATCCAGGAATTATTATTGGCGTCACAATGTGCTTCTTTATTCTGTCGTGAGGTAATGTTTGTAACACGTGTTTTTTAAGTAATTTTTTCTGCGACGAAAATAAGCTTCAGATTTTTCATTTTTCATCGTATTCAAGAGTTGTTTCATTACAGCGAAGGTAAGAGTTTTTAGTTTACATAAATTAATCATCGCATAAATGAAAATTCATAAAACAAAAAATGAGTATGTAAAATTAAATTCGATTAAAAAGATTACAGTGTACAAGATAGCTGAATTGTTTAACAAATCATATATTCAAGTTGCGACAGTTGCTAAAAGCATAAGTGGATTTTCTTCTCTACAGGAATATATCCAATAAATCCAAATAGTTTTTTTCATATGAAGATTTTTCACGCGAGAAAGAGAATTATCGTCTGTAAATATACAATCATCAGAAATAAATGAAATTTCATCAAACGCCTTTCATGATGTATGTTGCATCTTTATTAACTTTAACAAAATCAGGATTTAAAAGAATACATTCAGAAGTTTGTGGACTTCAACACCAAGGAAAGCCGAGTCGGATGAGAAAAGAAGAAAAAGACCGTTTACTGAAAGCAATGAAGACAAAAAAGAAACAACAAAGAAAGTAGTTAACAAACCAAAGATCAGAATATTTGAATCATCCGATTCAGAGATAGATTCTCCAGATGACGATGAATTGTGTAAAGAATCTGGAGAAAGCGAATTAATGGGAACAGATGACAGTGAAACAAATTATGTTAACACTGCGTCAAAAAAATTTTCGTTGGAACTAACACCAGAAAATATAAGTGTAGGCGATTATATTTTAGTGAAAGTTTCGAATAAAAAAAAAAAAAAACAAATAAGAACTATCCTTCTCTAGAGTGCTTCAGGTGCATGAAAGTGCAGCTACTGTGCGATTTAGACGACAATACAGAGGTCGTCAGTGGAATGTTTATGTATTCCCTCCGACTGAAGATAAGGGTAACATTATGTCAGAAGACGTTATAGGAAAATTTATTAAATTTAAAAAACTAAGATACGGTAGGACTAAAAGTTCGATTAACGTTTTTAACGTATTCAGTTTATTCGTGTTGTTTTACGTGCATGTTTACATCCATCTTTCATTATACCACTTTGTATATCTACAGCTATAAAAGCAATTATTTTCTGTGAAATATCCATACATAAATTTTGTTGTGGTGATTTGGACATTTAATATAATATGTATACGGTATTAAAAACTGATTGAAAAGAAGTTTTTTTACTTCGTTCATAAATTTATTTTAGATTTTCTGACACTTTAAGAAAGTGACTGATTCTCTAATAACCGGTGTTACCCGAAGTGAGGGGTAAAACCGGTCAATGATACCATTTGCATTTATTTTCTAAATATTTTAGGATAATTATTTACATCGAGAGAACAGAGCTATCCTGAAGTAACCAAAATAACTAAGATACATAATTAGAACAATATCAGGAAGATACGTTTACTGTAAAAATATTTATGGCACTTTTGGCTTAGGTGACCGCGATTCCCCCATCCTTCGCTAATTTTATCATAGTTGAATACATTATAGAAGACTGAACGAATCGATGAATATTACCCGTTTATTCGGGTGCATATTTGATGCATTTTGAAACTTAACATATTGCCATTATAGTCCGGCCGTGTACACGGACATGTTGTTTACGCGTGATATCGTCTTTTATAAGTTGAAGTAGTTTTGATTGATAGACTTAGAGGCGTTAGTGTTTGTATATGGTTTCCGAATATTTTTTCGCCGGCAGTTTTATGATTTGCTTTTGGAATACTGGATGGCGTTAAATTTTTCTTACGTTAGCTTAATTCCATATTTATTATATCTATAACGCGTTTGTCTAAGAAGGGGTAGTTTTGTTGTTAGTTCTAATTTTTTGAACATGTACAGCAAACTATTTCTAATACGTTATGTGCGCGATCTGTTAAAAAGTGCTGGATTTACTTTGAATCAGGATGTGAAATTTGTTTGTTGCTAAATTGCGATGAACTGGATACGACGGAATAGAAAGTAGTTTGATATATACGTTTTTAATGTTACGTTTAGGGTTGCATTTTGTATAGTGTTTCAATTATTTAAGGCTGCTGCGCGTTGTACTACCGTTAATATGCTTGTATAATCTTAATTAATATGCAAGATTTGTATTATTAAATCAGTGTTGTTTTCTATCGCAGCTGCGAGACGAGTAATTTAGCATCTTTAACATATTTTTCATTTTTAATTACAAATTGTTTTTATTTATATGTTTTTCCCGAACTTAATTTCCTGTCTATTGTTAATCCTAGTATCCTTAGGGTATTCCGTATTTTCTATTAAGTAAATTGTGTTTCATGTTTTGTGCTGAATGAAGAGAGATATGTTTAGTTTTGGGAATGAAGAAGGTGAAACAACCTTGAAATGTTTGTTTGTAGTATTTTAAAGTAAAAGTTTTACGAATTTTATATATTAAAGGAGATCGTTTGCAGTAATTCATTGGCGACAGAGTACGCATTGTTTAATATTTGTCATAGCTGTTATGAATATTGTAAAACTAATTACGAAGGGGCGACTGTTTATTTGAATTTTTATACTTTTTTTCTATTATGTAAAAAATTCTTAATAAACATGGACAAATTCTCTGTGAATCGCTATCGATGTATGTAATAAAGCTAATAATATTCGAAGTTTCTATAGCTTATCGAAGGCTTTTTTCTCGAGCAAAGCTAACAACGATCGTGGTTATTTTATTTTGGATTAAATTTTCTCCTATATTTCGGACGTTAGTTTAGCGTTCACAAATCTCGACCGTTTTTACTTTCTAAATCCAAACTATGACAGATCTAACAGTTCTAAAAATCTTTTAATTGCCATGATGCCGTTAATAATTCTTTCAAGTAGTTTACAGATAGTATTTACACTCGCGTTTCATATAACAATTATTGCTACGAACACTGTGAGCAGAAATGCACGAATAGAGCTAATCGCCGCCGACGCTCAGGAATTCAGTACGGCATTATGATGATTTATAAATGAAACATGGGTACTTAGCTGACAGGGTCGTTAGAAGTTTAGATAGTTTATTATATTTATGTGAACACCATACCGACCGACGGCTGTTGGACGCATTCCTCTAGGGCGGTGTCAAATTATTCTTCCTTCGTTATTATATCATGTTGTAATGTTGATCGATAGCTGAATTGAAATCAGTAACGTTGTTAGATTCTTCTATATTTTTAAATTTCTGGAAGTGTCTTCCGAATCAATTTTTCTCCGATAACACTTTATGGAAGCAGTCGGGCAGGAATATTTGTTACTTCCTTCCGTTTATTATCTGCAAGGTATGAGCTAGACTCAACAGCTGTTATCGACTATACTTTGTGTTTATTTGCCGGGGATTTTCTGATTTGAACTCATAATCTATCATCCGGCAGAGCTGACACATTAATCGTTTTCATCAAGTTCTACCGATAATTAGGTACGAATTCGCTTACGCTGATTCGTACGACTGACCCACTTTTTTAAACTCTATTCAACTGTAGATGGTTGATGCGCGCCTCCCCTTGGGATTACTCTTAATTTCATACTCAATTGGTTCTGCTTAATTGTTACGTGTTTTTGGATTAATAGCATCTATCTCCGAATGTATTCCACGATACAGTATGATGCCACTGAGCACTAATACTTGTCTACTTTCATACAGATTATACAAACTGATTTACTTTTTTTACAAGTTCTAAACTGTGACGATAAATTAGGTTGTTTTTAGCATTTATAGGACACATATTTATTATCGAAAAATAATATCAGCTACAAAAGTAACCGCTTCAAATTTTTGTTTCTAAGGCGGGAAAGTGTTTCGCGAAAAGTCGACTCGATTTTATCGAGTGAATTTTAAATTTCATTTCAGCTGAAAGCGGTTTTCACCGAGATATCAGCAATTTGTAGATTTGTGAAGTAAAAATTGAATGCAGACCTCTCTAGATCAAATGTTGCTTCATAGCCGCTTAATATTCAAAAATATGCCGTCGCATATTTAAATTTTCTCTGAAAAGCTAATTCGATAAAATTCACACTATACGACAGATATTCGTTCAGCGATACTTCAGCTCACAGTCCAAACTAATAAGCAGCTATTTATTTGTTTAACACCAAACATCAATTGAATTCTATTTAATAGAAATTTATCGAATAATCTAAGAAATATGTATAAGGCAACAACGTGGATGGACTACTATTTAACGGTATTGGTGAAAAATGTTTTGATCTCTTTTAGTTTCTTCAGGATACTTATTGTTAGGGAAATGTTTAACTCGATTTCAATAAGAAAGATGAACTGTGTGAAGGATAACGAGATTTAATAATAATCGTTAATAGAGTAACGTGAAAGACAATGGAAAACTACATATTAGTCGAGAAGAATAACGTTGTCAATTTTCCTCATTCTATAAGAAGTGCAGAAGTGATAGAGCTGGGGTCCGGTGGTGTTCCCAGACGGGATCAAGGTGCGAAGCCCCTGTAGTGGCATGAAGGGTCGAGTTATATATATATATATACACACACATATATATATATATACACACACATATATATATATATATATATATATATATATATATATATATATAGTTATTGACAGATTTAAAAAAAAGATTCAAATGTTTTAAAGCAAAAAAAAAAAAAAAAAAACTATATTATTTTGCTAATGAAACATGTATGATTAAATAAATTTTCAAGCTGAACTACTGAATTAAACTTTATAATAAAGATAACATTTTATGCACATGCACATAATAATACACGCGTACTTTACATTTTTATTTATTCAATTACATTTATATAATAAACAATTCCAGTTCATTTGTTTTTTGCGGGGGAAAGATAACCTTTAGAAATTTATCGAATAAAATGTTCACCGTATGAAAAGGCAAATTTGGAAATACTCGTGCCATATTCGTAACCATGACTAAATAAGACATACAAGTTTTTTTCTTTTTTGCTTGAAATTTGTCTCATTGAGATAATAGACAGTACCATTACGTATTATAGAAGGAATTCTGCTCAAAATGATTTGGCAATATCTTTTTCAACTCCTGAGTTGCAATTTAAAAGACTGACAGATAGTTCTTGAAGCCGTTTTTTATATTTTTCACCAAAGGATCAGATATAGTTGAAAAATTTGTTTCAAAGTCTACAGATTTCTTATTGTCTAATCTATCGTTTTATCCTTTTCGAAAAACACTTTGAGTAATTGTATTTATGAGAATTTACCTTGGTTTACCTAGTAAAGTCCATAATTAGATAAATACGATTTTCACGCTCATCTTTCTGTTTAAGAACTCCGAAAAAAATTTTTTATATATATATATTAAAGAACGTATTAGACAGAGATTGAGTTTTTATTTTGTGCGTAAATGTTGAACTAATCAATACGTAAAAACTTTCGTATTTTCCATTATTGAAAATTACTTTTAAACCGATTTTAATTTTAATGGCTTCTTACCGTTCTATTTTGCTATTTCAGCATTTTTAAACTCGATTTCGATTGTAAACTTAAAAAGTTGTATAAACACAGGTAAAACTATCCATATAACGGTTCACTGATTCTAAACAGAACTTATAGGAGACATATTTTAGAGATATTTTAGTTAGTTTTACACATAATCTTTACGAACGTTCGATTCATGCACGTCTGATGAATAAATTAACGAACGTATTTTTTTAATCCGGTGTTTCTTTTCGAATTAATATTTTAATGAAACATAATAGAAAACTACGCGGTAAAGATGTACACATTTAGTGCGAATTAAAGATTATTCATTGCAACGAAAAGTATACATAATATGCTTCCTTTTTATTTACAAGCTGAATATTATGTGTATTACGAGAAGTAATAAACTCTAAGGTCAAGGTGAGTCTTACATAAATTGAGAAAATTTGCCGAGTCGAAATAATTTTCTAATTTATTTTTTCGAAATGGTATTTTTTAAGTGTTCGTTATATTTTAAATCTTTCTTCCCGCCAAATGTTAGCGTGTATTACTTGGCATAGACAAAATACAAAATTGGAGTAGGGTTTAGTAGGAGCGCACGAAATAAAACCGAAATATTTTAGTTTGTCTTTTAAATAATTTCAAGTACATCATGTACGTTGGTCGAAATGTAATAAATCAATCACGAGACAATGAAATTACGCTATAACGGAATTGCTGTTGGATTTTTTTACGATCTTCGCTACAGTCAGATATATGCGAAGAAGTTCATTCGCTTACGAATTCTTTCAATCAATTCAACCTAACCTTCCTTCTAATCCTTGATTCTCAGATTTCCCTTCTCTTCTTCGACTACGCTTTAATCACACTTTATTTCCCCCTTCATACTACCGTCTCTCTTTGGTTTCCTTTCCCTATTGCCCTTTTTACATCCTAATGAAGCAGTTGTCTGTGATGCTAATCACATTCTCTTCGAACATTCTGCCTTTTCTACTGAACGTTTTTCTCTCGATTTACTCCTCTTAAAAGCTTCTGGTTCTCTTTTGTGCTTCCTATATCCTGTCCGTTCCCTCTCAGTCTGTTGTCCCTATCATTGGTTCTTTTATTTCAGCTATTCCCGATCGAATTAAATTCCAATTAGTTGACTCTGCTTCCTGTAGTTTCTGGGTGCCTCAAATGCTCCATCCTTTAAAGAAGTATGCCTTCTTGCGTTTCCACTTACATCCTCTACGCGCGTTCTGTTTTCCGATTTTAATGAACTTCGTGATTTCTTGAATAATCGCTCCTCCTCTAGTCCGAGAGTGGACGGCATTCCTTTTCTGATTCTTCAGAGTTTATCAATCTCCGCACTGAATACTCTGCTTTCTATTTATAACTCTATCTTGCATACCTGTGCCATGACCCACCAATTTGGAACTACTTTATCGGTATCCCTATTCCGAAAAAAAAGTATCCTAATTCCTTCCGTTCAATTTCCTTAGCTTTGTGTTTTGGAAAACTATCTGAGCAGGTGATTAATAGACACGCCTAGTCCGGTGGCTGGAATTCAACAATATTCTTCCGAGCAATATGTTCAGTTTCCGTTCGGGACCGGGCAGACTGATTATCGTTATTTCTATTTGATGCATACAAATCCCTTATTCGTAAAGAATTTCTGCTTCCATTGATGTTACCTCCGCTTTCGATAACGTTCACTTACCTTCTCTTCTACATAAAATGTGTTCCATTAATGTCCCTCTACATTTTGCTTCCTTAATAAGATTTTCTACAATAGATCAATCCATCTTTCTACACCCTTCTTCACGGTTTCTATAATGGTCTTTCGGGGCCTTCCACGCATTTCTTAGCCCTACCCTCTTCAAACATCTACTTCCCCAGATTTGTTACTCTTAAGATGTCGTCTACTTCAATATTCTTTGCCGATGATATCCTCTTCTACTAGGCCTCTGATAATCTTTCTTCTACTAACAAGGAGCTTCTTAACAACTTTCTATTTTCTCTGGATACTTCGTTATCTGATCTTTATCTTTCCATTTATCCTGGGAAATAAGCCGCTACGGTATTCACTTATCGTCCTTGTTCCCCGGTCAACGTATCCGCGTGTCACCTTCCTATTCCATTAATTAGTTCGGTCTCCTACCTTGGCATAATTCTTACTTATCCTTTCACGATCACATTAATTATCTTTGCACTTAGGTTCTCAAAAGGGTCGATTTTTTTCTGTCGTAAATGGGGTAGGGACACTTATATCCTTCTGATGATACACAAGGCCACACTATCCTTTCCGAATTCGATTATTGCTCGTTCCTTCAAGCTAGTGCTCCTAAATTTCTTCTCCTCAAGCTTGATAAAATCCAAAACGTGTGCTTTCGCCTGTGTATCGGTGCCCTCGAACTCCTCTCCGATTGCAGCGATTTTGGCGGAAACTGTTTTCGATGCTTTATTCATGCGAAGACTTTATCTAGGCTTCTGACTCAAAAGGCGTTTTACAAGTCATTGCGACTCCCTTTCTTAAACTATCCGCTGATGCTATCGTGCTTCATTCCTTAATCTCGTATCGTTTTTATTCCAGCTCTGTCCGTATCGATCTATTGTGTATTCCTAGCCACTGCGGCATTTCAGGCAACGAGCTCGCTGATTCATCGGCACGTTCGACTGCTTCAGGCGGCCGCTTCATTAGTCGTTTACCAGCCTAGTCTTCTTCCTCTCTCTCTCTCTTTTCGTTCTCACCGCGACTGTTGGTTCGATCTCTATCCTTCGCCATTTTCTAATCCTGGTTCCTTTTATTTAACCTCACAGCCCCTTTTCCCTTAGTTCCATAATTTCCCCATTATGAGACGGTCAACCATCTCTTCTATAATTCGACTTCGGTTAAATCACAGCCTATTTCCTACCTTGCTCTTTAGTTTCTCCATTACCCAGTCACCTCTTTATCGTCCTTCGGAAGCAAACTTCATTTGTGACGCGAATCACGTTTTGCTTGAATGTCCCTTCTCATTTTTTCCCAGAACGCGTGATACTAAAGTTAAATAAAACGGGGGTGGAGAATAAAAATAAAATTCTGTTATTAAATTCTATTACAACAGAACGACAAACTAACGAAGAAATGAGAAGAATATTACCAAAGAAATGTCTCTAAAGAAGAAAAGTTTAAAATAACGTAAAAAAAAAAAGAAGAAAAGTAAACGATGATAAGCAAGGGAACTTAACTTCATTTTTTATTAGAATACAACTCGAAAAATGTAGCTAGGAAAGAATTCAATGAAATTAGGGAATTTTAGCAGGCGAGCAGAAGTCAAGCTCGAGGGAAAGGCTCTTGTGCGATCATTTTATCATACGGATGGAAACGTTTATAAAAAGAAAAAGTACAAGTGACGATGTTTTTAAGATATATATGTTTACGAAGAATAGTAAAAATAAAGTAGCCCAGATTTGAAAGCAGCATACAGCTTATATTTTGTTGATTCTAGGATGAAAGCTGTTGACGCCGATGTGGTGCTCCTTCAAATCTAAGATCAATTAGCCTTGAAATGGAACTTTAAGCACCATTAGAATACTATATATCGGTTGTCTGAGGGGCTAATGTTAGGATAAAAAGATCTTGTTTGGAAAGCGTACAAGTATAAGATGGAAAAAAAAATATATTAAATTAAGACGACTGTAATGTAAGTGTTCGAAAAAAAAAGAAAAAAATCGGCCCTGGGCGCCTCCCCGTTAGAGACGCCCTCCGGACGGATCTCCCAATGCTCTGTTCCGAGCCTACGGTTAAAATTTAAAAACCACGGAACATACTTCAGCCGTTTGCTGTCTGGAACGTCTTGAATTCGAAAGAAAGTAATAATGTTAACGATTTTATTTCGAATTTTTTTTTTATTCTTGTGTCACGTGATCCGTAGAATTAATGAACAATAATATATGGGTTTACGATAGCTGAAGTAACTTATGTAATTTTTAGAATAAATTTTGTCGATGTAACGGGAAGACTGTAAACCGATAAGACACAACTTTCGTTGGAAACTGTTTTTTCGAGAGATTTTTGCATAGCTTCCGTGTTTTGTTTCGTTTCCATAGATTTGCGTTATTTCAATGAGTTTTCGTTTTCTTTAGTTTGAACATTCGATCAAAGTCGTATTCCTCAATACTTCTACAAAATCGCATTTCTTTCATTCATTCGATAACAGATTTATATGCCTTTTTTTTTTTTTTTTTGTAAATGCACCATTATAATGCATAGTACATTTACATATAGACGTCGGTGAACGACAATCATCACCGTCATGACGGACGGACATCATCAGAGCGCGGTCCGAACATGACTGACTTAAGACAACTAGAAGAAAAGGCTACATATTCTTATCTACCTCTCGCGTAACGCCTTCTTCGCCTTCCACTTTAGTGTGACGTTTTCTGCTAGTTAGGTCACGGCTAGAGCATATTCCGTGCTAACAAAAACAAAAAACAAACAAGTTTTTAGATAAAGGTACGGATAGTATAGTAACTCAATGATATAGACATATGTGAGATTAGTAAATACAAAGTGTATCTAGAATCAACTACAATATTTTCTAATGACGTTATTTCTCGTAAATAAAAGGTTATACCGAAACAACTGAGAACAACCTTCATTTGTCGAAATATGCCACTTTCATTCAAAAAGATGGAGGCCTAAATTTGGTCTCATATAAAAGCGCAGTGATAAAGGGATTTTAATGGTACCCCCTTCGTTTATGTACATTATCGAAGGTACCTATAGTAAGTGATTATAGAGGCGTTTATGTAAAATTAGGGCTATAAGAAAATTAAAAAAAATTTCCCGTCACATAGCAGACAGAAACCGAGAAAAATGTCACGTTTAATTGTCACGAACTAATGGCGAGGAGAACGTAAGGTACGGATTGCCGTGTACAATCATTCGGCTCAGATCGAAACATTCTATTTTGATCAGGTATTAAGCGGTGCAAATACCATAATTTTTCCCACTGTGCTCCAGGCATTCTCCCTTTCCTTAATTAACCTTTCTCTATTTCTCCTACCAAATCCTCTTACGTCGTATTTACTCTCCGACCTTATAATCCTGCTTTCGACAATCTAGCTTTAAATAATATTTCTCTTTTTCATGTTAATTGTTTCCGTTATCTTTCTGAACAGTCATTTCTCCATATCGAATATCTTTTCTCTTCGTCAATCAAAAGGCTAAACTTGCTGAAAGTCCTATCTCCA
The DNA here is from genome assembly GCA_039619475.1 of Icerya purchasi. Classification (NCBI taxonomy): domain Eukaryota; kingdom Metazoa; phylum Arthropoda; class Insecta; order Hemiptera; family Monophlebidae; genus Icerya; species Icerya purchasi. Next base: position 76,525,582 of record CM077115.1, on the reverse strand, counting down.
ACTAAATAGCTAAATCGGATAATGGTCTTATATCTTTAGTTCTCTGTATAAGTCCACTATCAGTTCTAAATTTGATTACTCTCCCTTTCATAAATTACATACAATCCAAAATTTTTCGCCTTTAACTATATCTAGGTGCTCTTAAATCCCCTTCAATTCCACCAGTTCTTGCTGAATCTAATTCGCCACCCTTGTCTACTGGCAGGTTCTATTTAGGCTATCGTTTCCTTCCTAGGTGTCTTCCACTCACGTCATCTGCTTTCATTTATCCCTAAAAACTGACCTTTACATCCAGGAAAATCCCCATCTTATCCTATCTTAGTTCGTTTCACCCTTACCCGACTTCCTTTAGTAATCTCCCCCATTTTTCCTTTAAATTCGCCCAACCTTCCTATTCTTCAAAAAATGTTTATTCCACCTTCACTTTCAAAATTTCCTCCACAAACCCCCTAATCAGACGAGAATTCCGCAGAATTATTAAGTCCACGTTTTCTTCTTACGTAACCGTGCTTACACGGATGGTTCGAGGAGGCCGGCTGGTGTCCTCGCCTCTTTTATTCTCCCAGATTTTAACTTCTTCAAAGAGCTTTTCACATCTTCCTTCTTCTTGTACTCACAAATGCAAAATCTCCTTTAATTACCTTTTCTCCGGTTTTTTGATTGCTTCTGACTACACGAGCACCCTTCAGGCCATCTGTCCTTCTCCACCTAATTATTCCTGTAATTATTCACCAAATACGTCCACAATTTTTTCCCTTCACTCCTTTTGCATTGATTTACTGTGGGATCCCAGCCGTTCGAGCGTCTTTGGTAATGAAATGGCTGATTTTTGTGACTCGGGCAGTTGCTTTTTCCTGTTTTTTTTTCTTATACGAGAAATCTAATCCTCTTATCTTCTTTCCCTTTGTAAAAGTTTTCATCTCAGATTTCGGTCGGATATCTATATTTGCCCGTTTTCTAATAATTCAGTCATTGCCTAGTGTCTTTCTTCTACTCTATGGTTCATTTTATTCCCTTACTTCGCCGTTCTGTTTGCCTACGTTTTAAACATTACTACCTTCCTTCCGTTATCGTTTTTCGTTAGTTTCCTCTCCGCCACATTGTCCTTTTTATTCTAGTAATGTACTTGTTTGCCCTGATGACATGTGTTCTTTGGGTATTCGTTTTTTTTTTTTTTGTATTAAATTACGCGGAAACCGACAGAGCAATAAAACACGTATTACATAAAAATCTATCTGAACAAAATTAATACATGGGAATCTATCGTAAAATAAACGAAAATATTGCGTGCGAACATATATTACTTAGCGCTTTTGCATACGCTATAGTGGTGCACTTTAAGTAAGCGTACATTCCAAAGCGTTAAATACAGGTGTGGACGATGAAAATTACATCTACTGCTACCTATTGTCCCGCTAACCGTGCAATTTTCAATAAAAAAAAAAGAAAAAAAAAAGAAAAAAGAAAAAAAAACGTATTTCATTACAGATAAGTCGGCTTTACAGCTGCTATTAAATGAAAAAGCGATATTTACAAGGAAAAATTTGATTTAAAATTTGTCTTTTTTCGGGTTTACACGATTTTTATAAATAATTTTTATTTTTCAGAATTTCTGCTAATTGTCTCCGGTGTGAAATAAAAGATTATTTCTGTTAAAATGTGCGCGGGTCTCTCGCAGAATTAAAACTAATACACTTTTCACTAGTGCGGATTAAATTTTGATACCACGTTGCCATAATTAAATTTTTCTTTGCAGTAATCTGAAGCGAGCTAAGAGGTTTATATGTGTGTGTGTGTGTGTGTGTGTGTAGGTGGGAATTTAAATTGCGATTACAAATATTGATTTTTTTTCTGTTAGAATTTGCAGACTCAGTAATATAATTTGTATTACTTAAATCAGTTTTGTAGTCGAAGCTGTAACTAAATTCTGGACTCTACTAAAAGATCCCCAACTGATGACACACTTCCCTAATCAATTTTTTGGAGTTATCCATTATTACGTCCTTAAAATAAGTAAAGAAATAAGATACGACTTTACGAATTATTTTAAAGTAGTCGTTGCTTGCATTTTTAAAGAAATAAAATTGATTTAATTTAAAGTATCAACCGCCGTCACTGGAACTTATTTGAAATTAAATTAACGCTCTATCTTTTTGTAAATTAAATTTCTAATAAAACTCTCTAACACTTTCACATTAAAAAGGAAACTGATTGCAATCGCAACATACTGCATGCATCCTAATTATCCGTCAGAATTGGTAATTGGTTTAGTACAGTGAACATAAATTTTTATTAGTCTATAGACCGTTTTATTTCAGTGTTAAATTCAATTTAATTTTTTTCGTGTTATCTTTTGTCTATTATAAAGTTTGTTTTGATTATTGTAAAAAGTGTTTGAAATTTAAAAAAAAAAAAAAAAAAAATGGCATTTTTAAATTGTGTTTAATTTTGTAAAACACGAAACATTTTTTTCTTTTGTAATGTGGGTTAATAAACAGGATGATCAAAGATGATCTGTTTAAAGAAAATAAAATAAAAAGAGAAGAAAACATTTCGATAATGTTTTGTTTTTTTTCTCTTTCTTATTTAAAATAATCAAAGCGCGGCTTTCCAAAATAAACAGGGAATATCTCTGGACCGTGTAAATTTCTGACAGTCTTGATTATCAACTGAATATTATTTCATACAAAGCTAGTTTCACAGATTTAAAATTTTCTCTATCAGATTTAAAGAACTTTTTTAAAATTGTGTGCTATGTATTATTTTAAACTATTTCGGCTAAGGACTAACAATCTCACATATAATTCAAAAGAGAAATTTATACTCGCTGAATAGAAAGGACGTTTCTGCACTACCAAGATTTTTTCATATTTAAAAGTTTCAAAAATTAATCAAAAAAAGTAACGGAATTGTTTCACTTCGTTTATTTAATTTTAATTTTTTAATTAATTTTTGGGTCATTATTAATCTAATGTATGATGGATACGAATTTCGTAATTTTGTGACAGAACAAGCTCTACTCAATTGAATCATCCCGTCTAACCAACTAATTTCGAATTTCGAAACAATCAACATTTTTTAAAAAATTTAAATTATCCACCTATCTATTTTCGATAGAAATCACGTTGAAATATAATATTCATATTAGATCTTAGCGTTCCAGATTCTCCCTGATGATGAACTGTTTGAAACGTTAGAAATCCAATATGGAGATTTTTTCAACGTGTTTCTCTACCAGAAATAGATGTATATATAACTTTAACAATCACCAAAACAATTCTTTTTTTTTTTTTTAAATTCTTCATCGAGATCAATAAATTTATATTAGACAAAAAAAAAATACATTTTTATACTTTTTTATTACTATTGTTGGTTACAGAGCCGTGATTAAATAAATTATTATTTTTTAAATAAAGCATTTTATTTTACATCAGTGTTACTGAGGAATAATAAAAAGGTTTACATTTTTATAAAACCAGCGCTAAGGTAATTTTTATTTAACATCAACTCAACTATTATTTCCGAATAACTGATGCTTTTTTTTTTTTTTTTTCAATTTGGAGACCATATCGATATAGTCAGAATCATCAACTATTTACGTTTGTATGCTTTTAAAATAAAAATTACATTTCGAATAGAAAATTTTTTGGCGTACAAAATCTTAGAATCTTCAAAGCTATCGAACTTCCTAGAATTTCTAACATAATAATAATAATATTTTTTTTTTTAATAGTGTTGGTTAAATTTGGTTTTATTATAAGATAGAATTTATGATTTGCGTTATAAAAAAGTTATCAGTAATAACTTCAACATTGTTAACATATTTCGGAAGAGAATTTTCTTTGACCTCATAAAATTGTTATTTCTTTCCCTGATTTATTTATTTTTTCTCTGAAATGAGAAAATGTTCTAATGTTGAAAAATCCTAGCACCGGAATTCTTTTCGGCAAACTTTAGATAGTTAAGGGCAGTCACTTTTTAAATTAATGATTTAGCTGGTAGAAAAGAATTAACAGTGGAACTTATTAACCGGATTTTCCAGAACTAACCTCATTTGATTATTGAAAAACCTGGTGACAAAGAAGTAAAGGGAAAGAAGTTTTTTGAAGATAGTAAGGAGATGGATTCGGCAGTGCCCGGACATTAGGAGAGCAAATATATTACAAAAGAATTTAACATATATATAATATGATAACGATAATGATTTTACCTTCAACAAACTGACTATAAAAACGAAGGGTGATTTGCCACCAATTTTATTTATAAATCGTACATTCTCATAAATGCATAGAAAGTATAATTACGCACAGCTATAGCTTTAATTTAGTTTGTATTATTTAAAAAAATAATAAATATATAGTATTATTTCAAAGAAGCCACAGAACAAAAATAAACAAAAATATTAATCAAAATACGTAAAGAACCAATTGTTTTGCGAGAAGTGTCATACGCTGCGTGTAAAATAAGAGCAGTTCTTCTTTTTCATGGTTCGAATGCTTAAATATAATGCAATACGAAATTCCGATAATTTTACCGTGTAAAGGTGATAATATTCCAAATGAAAGTTACTGATATAATACACCTCTCTACGTTCAGAAAGAAAAAAAAATTAACTGGTACAGAATTTCCTGATCCGAATGGATGAAATACATTTTAGGATTTCGGTTGAATTTATGCATTATATATAAAATTAAATTAAAATTTGCATTATGAAAAATGAAAAACAAACAAACTGAACCATACCAGCGGGATATTTTTAAATGAATTTAATAGAATAGGTGTATAATGTCAAGATCATTCTAACTGTATACGTCAAGTAGAGGTACTGGTTTTACAAATCGATCGTACTATTCATATATCTTTTTTCCCCCTATCGCAGTAACATTATAACATTAGTAGTATTAAAAGGTAATGAAATGGGTAATGGTGAGTTGAGAGGAACATAATTTTCCAAATACATCATAAAAGATAATCCGACCGTACTACTCTACAGGATGCGAATGATAATCACCCCACAATTAAGAGAAAGTGACCCATGTTTATTCATGCTTTTATTGACTTCTCTGCTAACAGTTAAGCAGTTTACTAAAATTGTAGCCAAAGAAAACAGAGTCAGAACTCGCTCCAATAAAATACTCTGTTCGGCAATTTAATTAAGATATTTCAGTGTTTAATGATTTGTTTTTACATAATCATCTAGCATTAGTATCAATCACACACACACACACACACAAAAAGAAAACATCATTGAACATTAAAATCAAATAATTTTTCTATCAAATATACGCAGCTCACGTCTTAGCATTTTTCGTTTAAAATTATTTAAAACAAAAACGTAAGCAGACGATTATTTTTGATTCTAACACTAATGCCGCTTCTTTTATACTATCGCAACTACAAAAAAAAAAAAAACAAAAAAAAACAGTTAGTACCGATTACTGTTTAATTAACTTGTATTGAAAAAAAAAACAGTTAGTACCGATTACTGTTTAATTAACTTGTATTGAAAAAAAAACCAGTTAGTACCGATTACTGTTTAATTAACTTGTATTGAAAAAAGAAAAACGGTTTTTTGTTGCTTTTTGGGAGATTTGTCGACATGGACATTGGACCAAAAGAATTGGAGAAGGAATGTGTGATTGGATCGTTACGTGATCATAGGAAGAAAAGATACAAGAACAGGTACAACAGAAGGAGAAGAAAGGTAAGGATGAAGGTCGTACGAAGATACATTAGTTAAAATGCTGAATAGAAAGAGGAATGTTTAGGAACGACGGAAGAGCATTAAAAAAATATATAATCAGCATCACATGTAAAATGAGAAGTAGAAGGGTGGAGAGGACAAAATAGAAAAAATATAAGTAAGAAACGGAAAAGCGGTAAGGGAAACAAACTGTGTTCGAAGCGTAGACGACAGATTGCGGCGAGAGATGAACGCTGCAAAGAAGGAAAGTTGAAAAATGAAGGATGCGACGAAAGATCCGACTGAACGAAGGTAGGAGTCAGAATTAGAAAATAAAGAGGAATAATAGTTATTTCATAATTTAGAATAAGCAGCTGTAGAGAGAAAAGAGATATTGTTGGATTCAAAAATGCTATATCTCCCGCTAGGAGATGCTAAACGAGCTAGCCGATCGGTTAAATCGTTGCTTTCGAAATCAGTCTGAATAGCCGTAACGAAGGAAAAGATTATGGAGTAAAGAACGAATGAAAATTATATAGTCAGTACAGTAGAAGGGAAGAGAAGATATGATTGTAGGATATTTCGAGAATCGGATATGACATTCTGAGAAATCAGAGAAAGAGAATGAGCCTTAGAATAGCAGTAGAACCGGCGTAAAGTTTAAAGAATTTAGAATAGCTTAGCGAAGGACAAAAAGGGCTGAACCGACTTTATAGGGTCGCTTAGAACCGTCAATGAAGATTGTAGCTTTGCGATATCGAATTTCGGATGAGGGAAAAAAAAGAAATATAGCGATAATCGGAATGCGGGTTTTTACTTTTCAAAAATAAAGGTTTTTTCTACATCAATCAATAAAACGAAAACACAAAAGCAATCCATTTTAACGTAAAAATCGGCAGAGGAAAAAAACTTTTCCAGCTGGTTTATCCCAAAATTATTTTATACTTTGAATACGGAAAGCAAAATCTCGAAGTAACCTTAGATTGACGTAGGTTACATAATATCATAAGGGAAACATTCGAAGGAAAAAACGTAAGTTGAAGGCGGGAGATTTTATACTTAAGACAAAATATACCCTCACACATAACGCTAGGGAAACCAGAGCCTGCGAGTTTGGCATTCTTTGAGCATTCTGCTGAAAGAGTTGAAGCGTGAAATATGTTTATGGCACTCTTGATCAAGACGAAGTAGGCGAATGTGAAGAATTAGGTTATTTACCAATAATTGAACAAATTCCGTTGAAATGAAAGATTGGCTACTTAATTCTTCACATTCGCATATTACTCGATACTTACAGATGTCATAAACATATTTCACGCTTTAGCTCTTTCAACAGAGTGCTCAAAAAATGATCCGTAGGTTCTGATTTTTCACTAATTATGTATCAAGTAATTATTATTAGTTTAGCATTTTAATAATGTCCTCAACAATTTACTTTTATTTCAATCATGAATTAAGTATTTAATACGCTAAAAAGTCACTGCGGACAATTAATGTGCCAATTATGTCAGCTGGCGAATGGATAAATTTTCTAGGCAGCAATAGAAAAAACTGTGTGATCCGTAAATTTATTTTCGAGGGTGAGATTCTTGATAAACTCCTATGTTTACGTGACGATAAAAATAGACGCCTAACTGCGCTACGTCAGCTACTCGGTAACATGCACCGGTGTAACTAAGATTATATCCTTTTATTAATTGACTCCGTTTATTTACTTTTTCATTACTAACAACTTCCACTAAGGCAAAATGTCAACTTCACGCGGTTTTACTATTGACCTTGCAAGGTCATTCACAGTTTACACTACAGCAGATTTTGTATGAATACTTCCATATTAGGAACAGTTTAAAAATTCAGTAGCAGTATAACGGAACTTTAACCGCTATTAAACTAGGCAGTCGATGATGGTATAATCCTGTTGGACGAAAGAACCTCGCACTGGAACACCGCTTTGAATATTGAATACAATACGATTAAATATATTCTTCGTATCAAAATTATTTGATAAAGACGTATTATCATGTTTAAAAAACCGTTATCGCTGTTATATTTTCAAATTAATTCAGATTTTAAAATCAAAATAAGAAAGAAAATTATTTTTGATATTGTCTTTTTCTGTAAACTTTTGTTATTTATTTTAAAATACTGTACACAATGAATAGTAGAATAAATTAAATATGTATATATATATATATATAAAACAAATAACAAGAGGAAAAGCGTAAGTAATGTGATAATGAAAGTAAAAGCAATGTAGTTATGATTAAGTACAATAAAAAGCTTAGCTTCATTAATCACTATTATATATATATTATATATATATTCGCGCGCGCGCATACACACACTCACACATAGAACGTAGTTGAAATATTACTCAGCAGAACTTTTTACAAAACTATTACAATTCACATGAAAATGGTGAACAAAAAATAAACGTAAAAAATCTAATTTATAAGCAGCTTATTACATAAAAATTATACTAAAATATAACGGAATGCAATTTTTGGTCTCTGATAGCGCATTAATGAATTTAACGTTAAATTTTTTTAACGTAAAAACTAAACAATCAATAAGCAGCGATTATATAAATAAAATAAAGATAACTCAAACTGCGAAATCGCGCATTATCTATATTACTGTTTACTGCAGACAGGTATTTACTTCTTAAAAAGTTCTAACAAAATTTCACCCTACGCCACAGAATTTATAATGGACCGCTGAAATTGACTAATAGAAAACTAAAAAATTGTTATCTTTTTAAAATTATAGCCTAATGTTTGCTCAATAGTAATGATAATAACAATGATGATGATGATGACAATAATAATAATAATAATAATAATATTAAAAACAAGGTACAAAATGTTAAGGTAAGTAATAAGGATGAATTTGGGTCCATGACTTGAACTGTTTTTTTCATATTCAACATTAAGGATCCTAAGCATAAATATGAGCATCAACCTGATATACATAAATGGAGCTTTAAGACGTGAAAATAACGAAAAATATAATAGTAAATATCGCAAAACTCCAAAATCTGCAAGATTAATAATAAACCAAAGATGCTCTTATAAAATTTAAATAGATCAAGATGATAATGGCTACTTCTAAACGGAACAATAAGGGTAATAGATAACATAATATTAAAACAAAACTTTGGATTAATGGAAGACATTTAAAAAAAAAACAACGTAAATACAATAAAGCTGCATTTATCCTAATATCGGCCGTGAAATTATAAATATCTACAAAAAATTCAATGAAACACATAAATTAAAGTTATTAATTTTTTTAAATCAGTATCTACTACTTATAGTGACATTATGTTCTCTGCAATAAGTATGTTTTCAATACGAAAAAATAAGTTTCTTTATCATTATTATTATTTAAAATGCATTCTGTTAAAATATTATCTTCGGGGCTTTTTTATTTTTAATTTTACGTTTATTTTATCATCTTTTACAATTTTATTTTTAAATTATCCAAGAAAAACCTATTAATAAACGATAATAGAAGATAGTTAATGTTGAGCAACACTCTTCAGTTCTTAATTTTGACACCTTTGAGCGCCGAAAATTTAAAGATTAACAGAGTTTCGCTGTATTTGTTTCGTAGTATAAAGAGTCAAGAATAAGGTATGTTTTTGAGAACGATGTCAGGGGTTTATTTAAAATAAACCGTAGTTCAGAGCAACGCGCTAGTTTGTTAAACAGCAGGAATTGGTTTCATGATTGACACCAAAAATTAAGAAGAATATCGAACTTTTATAAACTGTTAAAAAGGTTGTTTTATAGTTCCAACTAATTATTATTATTATTATCCAGTCAAAATTATTATGGATACGATTGTAATTAGTACAACTGTGTTTATATTACTATGTTTTTGGTAATAAAGCGACAATAAAGCTAGATCACAACTAATAACATATCAGCTTCTACTAGGGGAACTTTCCTTAAGTTCTTGTTTATCACAGTAAAATTACTAGTTTGAATATCGCGAGATCGCAAAACTAAAAAACGACAAACACAGATAACAACACCATTCTTTTAATTTTTTTCCAATTAAATTTTTTATCTAACAGATATCATAAATTCCGAATATTAAACACCTTAAATTTTACAAAATATAATAATAATAATAATCTTGACGATGAGGACTGTTTTAACTTAGCTACTGAAAATATTCCAAGAAGAATAACGATGTGTAATTTTTACCGTTTTCAAAATATACAGTTTCTACTTATTTTTATCAAGTGAAAAATATGTGAAACTGAAGGACAGATTGAAACAAGTACATATAAGTGTAACAGCGAAAATATAAATAGTACACAGAAGTATAACTGGAACAGACCATCATCACCTCTGGATATACATATTAACTAACTCTAACAAAAAATAACTGAGCCATCATTTTAAAAAAATATTTTTATAGCGTCTCTTATTTTATTCCACGAGTCCACTCGATTTAAGGTAGAAAAAAAAAAAAAAGGGGGCTTTTTAAAACAAAGCCAAATGAAAATAACATAATCTGAAGTAGATTAGGAAAGACATAAAACTTGTTTTAATCTAAAAATAAGTATTTGTTTCATTTCAAACGAGCAAAATTTGAAATTCGTATAATCGCCTTTTACAAATCATAAAATACCTATTAATATTAATAAAAATACTGATACTACTACTAATAATGATAGTAGTAATAATAATAATAATAATAATAATAATAATAATATCAATAATAAACTGTTAAATTTAAGGTAATATAAAAATGAATAATTTTAAAGAAAATTTTCGGTAGGCATTATTTTTGATATTTAAAAACATCCACTAAATATCTGCACCGTACTTTTTTGTCATAAAGTTAACTGTCAATATTCTTACTTGATTACGCTCTACCGATCGATATCGTTTGAAAATATTAACAAGCTAATCGAGATTAAACTAACGTCTGTTTCATGAAATAAACGTCCGAGAAAGAATTTTTTGTACCAATTTTATTAGAATGCAATGAGACAAAAATGAAACAATAATAATAACAAATTATGATAATAATAGTAGTTTCGTAACAATAGTAGCAGTAATAAATAATAATAAAATTATATTTGTACATTTACGATCATTATCTACAGAATTAAAAATTAAATAGTTTTATATCTTCGGATAAAGAAAAACAGCGAAAACGAACTCCACTTCAGCAATAAAGATTGGAAAATTGAAGTTTCTGGTATATGTTGTTCGGCGAAGTCGTTTTTTTTTTTTTTTTTGTTTCTTTTTTGTTTTTAATAACTTAATACGCATATATATATAACGCACGCACGCGTACATATAACTTATACTTAAACTTAACAAGCACAACCTTCTTCAGAAGTCGCAGTTTCATTGGGAGAATCCTTCAAAACTACTTCTTGCACTGTGATGAAGTGACGAAAATACAAGTTAAGGAAATAGATAAATTTAAATATAAAAATAAAAATATAAGCCCGGAAGCGTCATTATTCAATTTCCAATTGCGCATCATCATTTGATTAACATTAATAAAAATAAAAAAAGTAAATAAAGTATGAATAACGTATCCGCAGGTACTGACAGTTCGACAACACTTTAAGTATCTCTCTATTGTCATCGTCGGCGGACAGAATAAATTACTCACTAACAAGATTAAGTCGCACATTTAGATGAAAAATAATTATCGAACCTTTGCACAAATAACGATAAATACAGTCGTACTTGATGACCAGTATTTCTGCATAAAATGTTTACACATTTTTTCTTTTCTTTCTTTCCTAGTTTCCTCTAAAAGCGGGGTTCAGTTTCCGTAATTTGATCCACTCGATCATTTTCTGATTATTTAAATATATTCACTTTGATTTAATATTTATAATCTTTCCGACGACCATTCTCGCTTTGCCATCCGCAACGATGTTATTGTTACCGAAAACCTTTTACAGACTTAAATGTTGCTACATATGTTAGTGAGAAATACCGATTTCAAAAATTACTCGGCGTTTTAGTTCAAAAATAATTTCTAGCGAGGGGCATTCATAGCCGACTTTAGCGAGACATATTAAATCGTTACAATCGATTAATCGAATAATTCTGGAAAAATTTTAAATGAAATAAAGTAGTTTTAATAATACATCGACAAAAGTAGTTACATCGACCAGTTGCAAAATACATCTAAGCATTATATACACAACGTATGTATACGACAAGGAAATAATTGGGAATAATGAGGAATAATTTATTGCTGGTATATTATCACAATGAATAAATAAGATTTCTTTAATTGTTACAAGTTTGAATTAGCCCCTTAAAAATAATGTTTTAATAAACTATAAATCGTAAATTATTACGATTTATATTGTTACTTTGTTAGCGCCACAAGCATTTTATTTTTTTCTTCACTTTGCATATACTTATGCGAAATTGTGAACCGAATTTTACAAAAACGGTTTTTTATTTAAATGCAGTGTTGTATTCGTATATCTCGTTTGTTAAATAGTAAATAAAAAAAAAAAAAAAAGTAGCGCTATATGGATTCAGATCTGAAGGAAACCTAGAGACAATTTTTTCCTTTAACTGGAAGTGAAAATTAAAGAATATCATTAAAAACGAACCTAAATATTTGACTTTTGATCTGAAAAAATTAAAATAGAAATACAGTAATCATACGTAAAAATTATTAGTCCTACACAAGTAGTCTGACTGGATTATTTTATTAGAGAGGAAGTGTGTATATATATGTTGTTAGATTTTCAGGAAGCAATAATTTGTTCTCTTTTAAAGTATTTTTTAATATTGCTACAGATTTTTTCACTGCGACAAGTTTTTGAGTACATGTTTTATTAAGGTTCGGTATATTTTATACTAATTTTTCTAGTAGTTCAACGTCTGTCTTAATCTACGAAGTTTATTCTGTGAATACTACAATTTTCTTACATGTATAACTTTATAAAATCGTTCCTGAATGTAAAATTAATTATTAAATTTATATACAAGAACAAGTTTACCGTGGAAAATATTTTTATAAAACTTAAATGATAACCATATGCAAAATTGAATTAAAAAATATAACTTAAAACTATATTATCGGGTTTATAAGCGACATCCTAGTAATTTTTGATGAATTTAATTCTAATATGGAAATTGAAATTTTAAACAAATTTAACAAAATACATGTTAAATAGACAATAATAGAAACAGCTAAAAATATCGGAGAATTAATGTTTTATTATAACAACGATACACAACGACAACAAACTTTTATATGATACATATGGAAAACCTACAATGGATACAATAATTCTCTAAAACTCATACTATCCATATAAACATGTTCACTTTTGTGTACACGCTATTATAAATTGATTATTAAATACACCTTTACAGAATGGTAAAATACAAACTGAAAGCAACACGGTAAACAATTTAGCAACTAACGATAGATACAATGGAAACGTAAACAAAATTAAACAAAAGTTGAAAAACAAGTGTAATGATACACTGAGTAACTACTGGAAAATGGATTACATTCACTTTCATTATTGAGTAACATATTCACAAAAAAACAAGGATTACGGAACGTTTAAAAAAATAAAATTACTTTAAACGGGAACAACTTCAAAAAGAGATATGCACAAGAAAATTGTGAGATATTTACAAAATAAACTTGCTTAAATTATCACAGACGCTAGAAAAACTATCATAGAATTTGTAAATAGATACAACGAACATTTAAAGCCTTTCAATAATAATAATAAACTTCAAAAATCTACTTATACCATAACCTCAATACAACATGTCTAAAAACCTGACGCAGTGAAGAAATCTGTAGCAATATTAAGAACACTATAAAAAAGGGAAAAAAGTTAAATATACAAATACAAATTAAAGATATTGAAAGATTAGACACTGAGTATAACCAATTCGCTTTTTGAAATAAAATTTTAACACTGTTTACAATAATATGGTATTTTTGACGATCATTACACACGATCACCTATTTCATTATCCATTCTATTATTTCATCACCATTAGTTTTCCCATTTATTATCGTTCATTATATTTGTTTCCTCACATTTTTTGTTCAATCCTATAAGTCAGTTTATTAATAGTTTGCCCCAGTTTCATAGTTTGTTCTGTTAGTAATCCATCATTAAAATATTTATTTGTATTATTATTTTCTAATTCCGTGTAATTTAGTTTTGCTTCATATTCTGTTCACACATTTTGTATTTGTCTATACTAATATTTCTTTGATTTTCTTTCTCAACTGAAAAGAGCTGAATTTTCTGAAAATCTAAAAACACATACTATACACCCTCCGTTTTCAATAAGATAATACGATCAGACTGCTTCTTTAATACTAATAATTTTTACATGTAATTACTATATTTCTATTTTAATTTTTCCAGATTAAAAGTCAAATATTTAAGTTCAATTCTAATGATACTCTTTAGTTTTTATTCCCAGTCAAAGATAAAAATTATTAAGTTCCCTTATATCCAAATCATATGGCACTAAATTGACCCTTATTAAAATATTTTCTTTTGTATTTCTAGCTGGAAATAAGGAACTGTGGAAATTGTTCATTTAGTGCTTGTTGGAGTAATTATATACACTTTTATTTACTTCTAATCTTGATTGATTTAATTTTATTTTTGAATCAAACTTTATTTTATCACAATATTACTCAATGCAGTAAACATTTAAGTGTGAAATGTGCCAGGCTTTATTTGAAAGTGATAATTTTGCCATTTATACTTCATTAGTATTTTTTTTTTTTGGTATATTAGCAATTTTACTATAAACAGGTATTTTTTTCTGATACCAAGTCAGGTTTTTATACTTTTGTTTTGTTGAATTTGGAACTTTTGATCATATGATTTTACATAAGTGTACATTTGCAGTAACATATGACGTTAATCAGTCACTTTAGGAATATTTTGACTGTCTCGTTCACAATGGGAAAATACGTACACTACTCTAGTTTTACACAAGCAACTTAGTACAGGGAGAAAATAGCAGCCCTTTTAATCCTTTATTTCTTACAAATCCGTATCTTTATTTGTATTGATATATTTTAATTTATATTTAATAATAGATTTAGTTACTGGCGTTTTGTTTGTAATGCAATAAAACAATTTGTTCTTTCCCCTCCCCTCCCACCACCTTTTTTTTAAAAAAAATTTAAAAACGTATTTATTACATTTACATTACTTTTTAACGGAGCAAACAAGTTTCTTCGTAAGTTTCTCACAATGTCATATTAAAATAAAATTAAGAAAAAAAAAAGGGGGTTTCCTTTGAATATTATTTTAATATGGCCTCCTCTTGGGATATTAATAGTCATGTAATTCATTTTGAAAGGTAATGTTTGTTCATATATACCTGTCAGGTAAATGAGAACTAACTGTAATATTACAGAGTTTATTAATATTACTTACAGAGGTTAGATGATTTTTTTTTTTTTTTATTCATTTAATGGATATATGCAATACAAAATAAAATCATCATTAAACAAAATATATCGAATTTGAATAAAAAAAAATAAAAAAATTCTATATTTGTACACCCCATAAATACACTTATAACAACAGTCTTTGCATCATACTTTGCAACAACTTAATAGATTGTAATAATTATTAGAAGTTACTGGAAGTTTATACTTAATAATTTTAATATTTTGTCAAATAACAGTTATTTTCAAATCAAACCGTTTTCCCTTTTAAAAAAAAAAAAAAAAAATGTTTAATAAAATAATACTTAAAATATTAAAGGCAAAATGTTTAAAAGTAAAATTTTTTTTAAACGTATTAAAAATCGAGCATTTAAAGAGGATCACTTTCTTCCCACACCAAGCGGTTCCGTTAGTTCTATTAACCAGTTTTAGTAGAATTTCATCAATCGTGTATTTTTAAAAAAAAAAAACACGAAACAGTATAGGATGAATCCATAGATAGAGCAAAAACAGTTAAAGAGCGAGAAAAGAACGTTACCATTTAGGTATCATCAAAAGAATAATATAGTCTTGTTCGAAATTAATCTGCCAGTTATATGTGTACACTAATATGGTGTAAAAAAGAACAAAATACTAAAGTACAATTAAATGTAAATTGAAAAAAAAAGGAATAGCCGAAGTTATCTGCGTCATGTACACAATTTACGTAATTTGATGCAATTGAATTAAAACAAACATATCGCCATACAAATTTACAGAAATGTGATCCTTAAGAAATCTCCAAACCGAGAGAAACATCTATTTCATTTTGAACAATTTTGAAAGTGTATTTACACCTTGAGAACCATAAAAAAGAACTAGCTAAATATTACATACATTGAAAAAAAGTCAACTGTGTAATTGTAATTACTTTAAAAATACCTCAAATTAAGAAATGTCGTAGCGAAAAATCGTAAGCACAATCAACGAAAAAAGTCTGAAAAAATATTTTTCTACTCAAAAATAAAAAATAAATAAAAAAATGGTAGAGCAGTTTGTACCTATTGATTTGCTAAAATTCAAATCATAATCAACTATGTAATTCACATAAACGATTATTTTTTTTTTTTTTTTTTATTTGTTCAAATTAAAGTACAGTTTGTTACCGTAATGTTTTTTATATTTAATTTCGTTTCAATTTGTCCAGCAACGCAACTCGTGAATATCTCCCATTTAACTTATACTTTACCGACATTCTGTTAACGAAGTGCTTGTAATTCTTCATTAAAATATCCACTCACATTCGAAACGTATAAAATATATAATTTCTATCACTCATTCTTCAAGAAATGTGTGTAAGATTGATTAAGGGAAAACAAAAAATGCAAAATAGGGCAATCATATAAATCATTATATGGCTGCTGAAAATGAAATTATATTTTAAAATGCAATAGTCTTTCCTTTACCGTTCATTCTTCGCATGCCGACAATTCTTTGAGTTTTTCTTAAAATAACAATTTCTTTTCAGAAACATATTGCTTAATTTCATATTTTCCTATGTTATACTTCAGCGATAATCTTATTCGTATACTAAACATATTTATAGTACAAAACGTTATTTTTTCAAATTTTTTGAGTTCAACTATTACAATCGTTAATCACTAAGCGGCTTAAGTATTCGAAAATAATTCAAGCTTATTCTAAATTCACTCCATGTAATATTAAATTGATTGTTGGGTTCTTTTTTTTTGTTTTTTTAGGATAAATTCTAACACTGCTTTTCATTTTTTGAATCTAACATATAGTCCGGTCAAAATAGACGAAAAAATAGTGACGAGTTTACATTAATTCGCATAGAGCCGAAAATTAGTACAGGTCTTAGGCAAACTAGTACAAATAAAATATCAAAAATCCCCGCCGATTCCATGTCTGCTAAAAAAAATTATTCAAGGTCAAAGGTCAAAAATATTAGTTTCTTGCATTCTTCTGGTAAACGGTAAGTGTTATTATAAAAATGGATCAGATAAAAATTGTAGATTATGCAATTATCTGCAAAATTTTTCTTCTGATACTTTTTTTTCTACGAATCACCGTTTCTGAGATGTCGCGATTCTAAAATTTGAAAAAGTCGTATTCTACATAATATGCACACATTTCCGCACCACCTGTGAGGTAGTGTACTTATAGCATTTTTTTAAACGTGGTTTCCCCGGTATGCAAATTCCACAATCTACCGTGATTCAGTTTTATCAAATAATATTCTATTAATTAAAAAGTGATACTATCGTAAAGGATTAAAGTGGCCTGAGTTATTGTTGATTTGGAAAAAACTTTAGCCTGACTGAGAATGTTCAAATGCAACTTCAACTGTAATGTCTTCATTTTCTTCTTCTTCTCCTTGCTGGATATCTGTAAATTGTTCTAATAAAGTTGATTTAGTGGTCTCCTCATTGATATAAAATTCCTCATCTGTTGTATTTGATTCAACATTTGAGCAAGACTGGCTTCGACAATTGGTACATATTGGCGAACAAAATAATTCGACTTTTTTACAGCCCCAGTTTGCACCACAACCCTTTTTACAATTGCATAAGGCGGTGTTAATTTTCCGGAGTAGGTGGGAATAAAGTTTGGATTGGCTCCGAAGTATTATCTATTAGTTTCCAACCCCAGTCTTCTGGGTCCAGTTGATTGCCTAGCTACACTTGAACTTGACAGTGTACCCGACATAAGTGTTGATAAGCAGATGCAGATATCGGAGGAAGACACAAGATATAGTTGTACTTTTTTATTGTTCCATGTATTTTTTACAAAACTTAAATATCTATACTTGTCTATACAATTAATTTTTTTTGGAGCTATCAAGAAGAAACCAAATTCTGTCTTCTGTGATGATGTCTTGTGGAGAAGAGTTAATATTTTCAAAAATGTTTGCGCAATCAATAAAATCCTGTTTTTCGAACAATTTTAATACTGTTGGTTTATCCTTTTTGAACATTGCTGATGTAGTATCGCAGCCAGTTATTGCATGTAAAAATAAGATATGATTTTGACATTTTGGATAAACAGATAAACTTTTTGATGAATATATTTTTGTTTGTTGTTGACCCTCCCCAGTTTTCAAATGGTAAATAATCTTATCAAGAGGAATTCGTACAGTCAGTAGTATTAATAAATCAACATCTTTTCCAACAACGATAGTTGCATTTGTTTATTGACTTGTTCTATAGCTGTTTCAATTATGAGGACATCAGCATCATTATCAGCTTGTTTCACTAAAATGTTGGTAGTCGTAAATTTTTCACATAACATCGAAATGAAGCGGGACTTGCTGTGAGTATTTACAAGAAATCGTTGTTGGTTTGTTGGAACTGTCATAAATTGATCAAAAATGACATCAGAAAATGAAGATGTTTTTGTAGTTCGATGACGTTGTTCTGCAGCTTTAATATTTTTTTTTATAATCAGTATAATCATCAAATACTATAGTTACTCTATGGCCAAAATGTCTACGTACATATTGAACGTATTCATCATTTTCTCCAAATCAGCAATGACTCAGGCCACTTTAATCGTTTACAATAGTATCATTTTTTGATTAATAGAATATTATTTGATAAAACTGAATCACGGTAGATTGTGGAATTTGCATACCGGGGAAACCACGTTTAAAAAAATGCTATAAGTACACTACCTCACAGGTGGTGCGGAAATGTGTGCATATTATGTAGAATACGACTTTTTCAAATTTTAGAATCGCGACATCTCAGAAACGGTGATTCGTAGAAAAAAAAGTATCAGAAGAAAAATTTTGCAGATAATTGCATAATCTACAATTTTTATCTGATCCATTTTTATAATAACACTTACTGTTTACCAGAAGAATACAAGAAACTAATATTTTTGACCTTTGACCTTGAATAATTTTTGTTTACCAGACATGGAATCGGCGGGGATTTTTGATATTTTATTTGTAATAGTTTGCCTAAGACCTGTATCAATTTTCAGCTCTATGCGAATTAATGTAAATTGAAATGTTTATTTTGACTGGACTAATATGTTTCCCCGAAAGAACGCTCTTTATTATTTGTTTTCTTCTTTTATTAACGGTTAAATTGGTAGTCACCGGCATATGGCATAATATCTCAACAAACATTTATCTTTAAAAACTGTGATAACACACATTTTGAGTTCAAGAAATAGGTCTTGGTGGTTTCATACCAAATCATTTGAAGTCATGTCGGAATAATTCGATTAAAATAACGTTTAACATGTGTATTTGCACGTATCTAATTTCATACTGAATTAGACACGTACGCCTAAATAATTCAGATTAATCAGATTTATCAGTTTCAATACGTTAAGATTTTTTCATTAGTTGAAATAGTGCTTTCGATCGATATTATACTTATCAATATTGTATTTTATAAAATCTTTTTTGTATCCATTATTTGTTATATATTTGTGTTTTATAGTTCCTTCAGAAATTTTAAAAGAAATTGATTTGGAAAAATTAATTTATTTAGCTGAATAAAATGAAGAAATATTTAATCCGCAAATGGTTAAACATTGAAATAAAGAACGCTCGAATAAAAATTTGTTTTCATTACATTAATTCTATAACAACAAAGGTAAGAAAGTAATCAACATTCATATTTCACTGAATCTATTTTCCAAATTTTCTCTGAATAATTTGAAAATAACATCAACAGAACGCCAGTCTATAAATCAAGATGGTTAAATACGTTACGTTATGAAAATTTATAATTAAGTGAAATATCGTTTTCAAAAACGAAGTAGTTTAAAGTAATATATTTTTACCATAGAAAAACTGCTAACCGTTCTTTTAAAGAAATTGATTTTCTGTAATTTGTGTACACTTTTTTCGCATCTTTTTCAATTGTTATTAACATTGCAAAAAATTGATTAGGCGTTCAATGGAAATTACTGTAATTTTTTTTTTTAAAACATCCAATAAATCTAAAACATAAATGTCAAAAGGATTCGTATAAGATGATCTTGTTTAGATTTATTGGATGTATGCGTAATTTTTATTTTTCCGTCGTTTAGTTTTTTATGTGAGAAATTCTCCTTTAGATTTGTCTTATATTACTGCTTTCAACAACAGTAAGACTTTTCACGATTTTTCTCCCTCTCTCTCTCTTTTTATATATATATATATAGATACGGAAACTTGCTACATGCATTATACTAGAATTAGGTGTTGATAAAAGAGCTCGTTTTAAACTTCCTTTAAACAATCCCGCCGAGAAAATTTTCTTGCAATTTTATAGACTAAGGAGTTTATTTTCGGTTCCTAGAATGCTGCTTTTGATAACTAGTCGATTGATAAAATTTTGATCGCGTATTAAAATCTTACGCAATGTCGTAGTTGTCATCGAAGCTCTGTACATAAACACACCTCAAACTGTATATGTCTTTTCTAAATAATCCGTTCTCTAGAAGTACACATTTGACTCTGAATTTACATTTTACACGTTCAATGATATTTTTTAATTCAATTTACATTTCCCGCGGTCAATTATATAAATGATGTGAAAAGCGTTAAAGTAATATTTATCAAATCATGCAATGATGAAAAATCAGCACTTTTTGAAGTAACATGTAATTCATCCGAAATATTTCGGTTTTTTATAATTGCGCGAATTCAATAAATTTCTGTTTAACCTTTTCTAGGTGATGTATTAATTCGGTTTGTTTGAATTATCATTAAAACAAATCATACCTTGCTATGAGCATGAAGCACTTCGTATAAAACTCTCCTTTCATACTTTTTTTTATAGAGTTGTATTTAAATAATAATATCCTAGTAGTACGATATTACGCCAAAACTGCTGATGTACATTTATTTTAGGGAAAGTAAATTCTGTGCTTTCGAATACAACGAACTACTTATTAGCAGAGTTAAAACTATAAAATAAAAGTAATCATTTTGACAATCAACATTTTAAAATAACAGCCATTAGAACCACTATTCAATACACGTCCATTTTTCTGTGCAACAATCAAGTTACTACTTTAATCGTGTGGCAAAATATCTGTTGAAGAGGATAATAATACGCCCTATTGGCACGTTTAATAAACATACAGTATGGTCTAAAATGATGTTAAAAGCCATGTGCAATTTTGATTTTTGATTTTTTTCGCGCTCGAGAAAATTATTTTGGGGAATAGGTTTAAATCTATCAAATTTGCTCTATTTTATTTTCTGTTGCCCCCTGTAAGAAATTAGTGTCGCAACTTTTATAACTTGAGTTACAGTTAATTCAGTGCAACATGTTTTTCAATAAAAGAAATTAAAAAAATTGCGTAGAACTGCTATTAGTTATGATAATTTTTCTAAAATATACTCCCCCCCCTCCATCTAAGGCAAATATTGCTTCATACGTTGGTAAGTGTAAACTTCACTATTCAAGTAAAAAAAGAAAATTAATACCACACGCACACATTTCAAACATCAATTATAAAAAGATTGTTTTAAACACCCCCCTTTTATTTTTTGGTTCTTGACAAGAACAATATTATCATGGAAACAATAATATCCCGAATTTTTAAACAACAAAGTAATATGGCAATCACACACATTGAACTAATTCAGGTGAATTATTCGACCTTCACAAATATTTAATATAATTAAAGACGAGAAGTTGTTTAATACTTATTATTTTCTATTATAATACGAACAAAACACACCGCTGAAAAATAACCACACACGCGCGAGTATTTAGATATAATAATACATGCAAGAAAGAAAAAAAGTGGCCAACTTATCCCTACGATAAACTTGTAAATATATAACATTAAAAAAAAAAAAAAAAAAAAATCAAAGCGAACAATGAAAATAAATAATAAAAGGCTTATTTCTACTAGCGCGAAGCTGTGAAAACGTAAATGCGTAATAAAAGCGACGCAGGCCTACGGCATAAATTACAACACTACATCCAGACTTCTTAATCCTAATTGGAAAATAATAGTTTTTTTTTTTTTTTTTTTTTTTATTTCAAAGAGGTGGATTTACTAATTGAGACCATCGGCGTAAGACGAAATGACACTTTAACAGACAACAAACTTGTCAAATTGATGCAAATGATGACAGAGACAATCAATAAACATGGAAGGGCAATTACTTATAAACTGAAAATAAAACTTTTGGAGCAAAGGAAAATGATAGATAAGAACACATTTTGGAGAAAATTTTTTTTGAGAAACTAGAATAAGATGATGTAACAGTGGAGAGAATAGATTTTATTGAACAACAGAATACAAAAATAGTGAGAATTAGAAGACGAACGAAATAAAAATAGAAATCAATAAAAATTCAGTAATGTAAAAAGCGCAATTGCTACACGACGCAGAGTCGAAATGAATCAATAAGGGAACCTTTCTTTTTGTTAATTGTCGTCGATCACATAACGGTGCTTTATTTATTCGCCTATCGTAATTAAACCGAAATACGCCAGCTACTTAATTATGTTGCGAACGGCGTAACAAAAGAACACTTTTGAACGAAAATCATCACTGGCAATGAGGTATAATTGAAAACCGTTTTACGATTCGGTTGACGTGTTAATTTTACAAACAATGATGAACTTATAAAACATCGATTAACTCTACTGTAACGTGGGATTACGCCAATTGATAAAAAAACATTTGAAAATGAGACTCTGTAAATCGTGCTGTAACGAAATATACCCGACGCCCGTTAATGTACAATAAAAATTTGTCATATAAAAAGAGAATTAATTTTGGTAATATCACAATTTTACAATGTTTCGTAAAATCTGTTCTAGTACGAATTTAATTTTATTGTAAGTTTTTTCCTCTTTGGAATAAAGAAATATAAATTTTACATTTTCAATCATTTAGAAACATTTTAAAAACCCTGACATTATGGTGATTTTTTTTGGTCCCTCTTTCTTAAATGAATCTTGCAAACTTTTTCATACTTTAATTTTTAAACTGCCACCTAAGCATTGTTAAATTTGCGAGAAAAGAACGATATAGATCACTTACCGACGTCATCGCCGAAGGATTTCACCCATTTCTATGAAATATAAACCAATCTATTCACTCAAAGATTTCTTCGATTAATCCAGGTTAGTTCCTCGCCAACGCGAGTACGATGAAACGTACGCAAGTTGTTGCAAACGAGATTGTCAGTATCCGTCGAACAAAAATTCTCAGTAAAAAAAATTACTCACTCGTACGCGCATTCAAACATACACACTGGTAAATAAATTATTGATGTATTAAACGGACTATTATAACAAAGGATACTGTCTTCGGGTGGTTTATTTTCGGAAGAATCCATTCCGGGTAAAGCTGCGGCTACACTTCTAAATAACTAGATAACAGAATGATAATAATAATCAAATCAAAGTTATTACTATTATTATCATTATTATTACAAGTTCCATCTATGCACAGAAATTGCGCCAACGACGGATTAATTAATTTATAAAAATGAAGTATGATATAAAAAAAAGGAAAAAAAGTATTTTTTCAAAAAACAAATTAAAAACCATACAACTGAAATTTAAAAATAAAGGAAAAGTGTAAAAAAAAACAAAAAAAAAAACTTAAACTATATATATGTAATCGATAATTAACGTCTAGGTGGTCGTATTCGTCGCTGATGAAAAATTAAAAATTAAAACAACGAAAAGGTTTCCTGCAATTTAAAATTTAAAAAGAAAAAATGTAAGAGCGTAAGAGTGACTGAAGGAATTGATATGGATAAATACAAAAAATGATATTGCAAATTATAAATAAATAATGAATGATGAATAGTGATGAATTGGTTATCCACTTCCGCACTTGAATTTCTACCAAAATGATGTAATAACAATAATAATATTAATAATAATAATAATAGAAAAATAAATAAATAAATAAAAATCGATAAATAATGGAATAAATAAATCTGATGATTATAATTTAATTCCGAATAACGGGTTAATACTTAATAATGTGTAGACAAAAATAATCCCCTATAACTGAAAACAATTTTCATTACTTTTCTTTTTTAATTACATAAAAGTACGGGCTGGCGCAAAATTACGCATGATATCGTCTAGAAAGCTGCAGTCTCATTTTTGTGTATTATGTGCTATTGTCTGCGATCTTAACAGTGGTGCTATTAAAGAACAAAATATCAGATGGTACTGAACTCTTTCAATCCATATTAAGGACAAAACGATTAACGATTCAACGAACACAAAAAGGAAAATAGAAAACACCATGAACGAAAAAAGATAATTTTTGCAAAAATGATATATTACCATCAAGTTTTTAATAAATCGATGGATTTCTTTAATCGAATCCAACTTTCCCTACTAATAGCGTAAGCCGATCCGATCGCGTATTTTAATGAAAGCTATTTTCGGATGAGTAGAGATTAAATGTATGACACGTACATATTCAGATAGAACATAAAATTAAAGTAAGGCTTAAAAATTAACGGTTACGATAGGTGAGCAATGCGATGCCGTACTACGGCGTGATTTACCGAACTTTATATTTATAAGACTTTTTATCGAAAATACAGCTGAAAGATGTGTAAATAAGCTAAATAGAGTTGCAGAGACTTTTTCGTTACCGACTTTTGAATAATTTAGCAAAAGTCCGAAAATCGGGAAGATCAAAAAAGTACATTCTACTAACATTTAATCAGCCTTATTTTAGGATCTTTATCAGTGGTCACAAAAAAATTCATTCAAGTCTACAGACTCTAATATCATTAGTCGACGGCCTAAAATATGTTTATTCGGAGAGGGGGGGGGGGGGTATTCATATAAGCTGTGTTTTCTATGCGTACAACGAAATACACCTATTATCAATATTTACCATTTTTTAATTAAAAATCTCTTCGCAATAATAATAATAGTAGCTCTAAACGTTTTCCCTAGAGCAGTGGTTCTTAACCTTTAAGTGATGAGGGACCATTTGACAAAATTTCTGTCTGCCATGGACCACCAACTGTTTGGATGTAATATACAGTAAATGTAAATAAATAAAGGGTTGTTCTATCTATTTATAAATAAGATACGCATAAAATTGTTCAAAGCCAACAGTATTTTAATTCTTTTTACGAAAATTTTACAGAATAGAGGTAAATATATTATTTTAATGCGATTTCTGTGTCTGCATAATTTTTACTAACTTCTGAATCCTTGATTCAGTGCTACTCAAAGCCAAACACATGTCGGCATTGGCATCCAATTGATTTCGGTGCTTGCTTTTAATTATCAAAAGTGCCGAGAACCCCTGTTCGCATAGATATGTCGATGATAACAAAGTTCGGTAACGTACAGCAATTTCTTGAATCGTTGGGGGAAAGAAATTGCCTTTTTGGTCCAAAAATTTTCAAAATTAATTCCTGTCACGAATATATCTTTCAAGTTACTATTGTGTTCCATTTCAATATTACTTCTTCTTGAATTTCATCAGGCACCTCAGAAACGTTGATCACTTTCCGCGAACACCTTCGTCCTCACAGTATTCAGGAAAATAGCGACTGAATTCACTTTTTAAATTTTTCAAATGAGGTATCATATTCTTTTGTATTTATCCTTTAATCTCAGGCCCGCTGCCTGTCAATAATTCGATTTAGCGTATCAAACGCAGAAAAATTTTTTCTTCCAATCTTGTCGATCCATAGCTCGATTTTAGTAATAAATTCACTAATTTCATCTTCATATGTAAATTTATTGCTTGCGCTTTGCAACTTCAAATTTCATGACCCTTGCAGTTGAAGGTTCAATTCATTTAGTTGCGCGAAAAAATCAACCAAATAAGCAAAACACATTTGAAATTTGGACTCGCAAAACTGATCCAGCAATTCTCCTTGTTAGTTAATAATATTTGTACTTCCTCTTTCAGTTCCTACAACCCCGACAGCATATTTCCTTTGGAAAGCCGACGCACTTCCTTATGGAAAAGCCGAGTTTCGTGTTCAAAGTTCACATCTGACCACAATTGTTTGAAGAGACGAGTATTAAGTGCACTTATTTTAATGAAATTAACTACTTTTATAGCTTTAATATTTTTAGGATGACTTCGCGGACCACTTTCAATGCTTCTAGAGACCACCGGTTAAGAACCACTGCCCTAGAGTGAACTATTATTACTGATTCGTCAATTCGATATTATCACCGGCATAACACCACAGTAAACTCGATTTAAACCGCGAAATATGATTAATTCTTTAACCCGGCGGCATCATTGTTGCTCCGGGTATCTAATGCCCGACGGTTTTTAAAACCCTAATAACTTTAAAACAAAATAGGCGCGTTATTTGCCGCTCACAGTAGATGTGCGGTCATTGAACTCTTTGAGCGTATGAGCTATTCTATTTAGTGGCACTGCGGCTACGGTGGAGTTTTCACGTCTGTGAAGATATACCCGGCCACAATGGCCACGTAACATTCACATATACAACGTGTTTATTGTGTTTTTTATTGTTTATTGATGAATTGCATATGCTTTTTCACAGTTTTACGAACGACGTCATACGAAAATGAACAAAGTCGACTTCTATCCTTGTTTAAACAAGCTTGTAAAACAGTGAAAGTGAACAATTCAGTTCAGACGACGAGTATGGCTATGGAGAACTTACCGAGAGGCTTACGTATTCACGAACAAGTTGGGGAAACACTATGATTTACCCTCCGAATGTAAGTTCGAAAACATATACGAGATATAAATCCTTCTGCCAAAGATAAAAAAAACAAGGGGCATAATTGCAATAAGTGTAACAAGCCTATTTGTATGCAACACATTATCCCAGTATGCCAAAGTTGCGTTGATCTCGATATTAACTTATTGTTAGTATATAAGTAATGAATAAGTTTTGTTTTACTTAATTCATAATTTGATGTCAACATGTTAAAAACAAACAACAATTTTAAGTTTTGTACACCTAAATTATTATTGTTTTTTGTTTTTGAATACATATATTCTAAGTTATGTTCTAACATATGTAAATTGATCTCAGGAGAAAAATGTTTAGTTTTTTCAATTTTTAATGATTATAGGCTCATTTTATAATAAATAAATGTTTAATTTTCATTAATTGATCTATATAACTACCTGTTTCCCTGATATGGAAAACTAATATTGACATAAGATTGATTCAGTGTACAACAATGTACACGGGTAAAATATACCCCTAGCCACAGCGAGTGTGTTCTGTTTGGTCGCCACAATGACGCCGGGTTAAAAGTAATAAAATAGTCAGTAAATCTCGTATATATATATATATATATATATATATGAAATAATGCGGCAGCGTGCATCTAAGAACTCATGCGAAACTTGACCCTAGTAAACGTTCAATTTATAAATGAAATTTATTTTTCGCCAAAAAGATGAAAAATATCAAAAGAAAAAACAATGAACGATCACAGGTTACCAAAAATCGAATGCGCAACAATAAAGGCTTAAAAGTTACGAATTTATCGGATCGAAGAATGATTCTTAAAAGTTACGAATTTATCGGATCGAAGAATGATTGCGTGAAAAATCGTAATAAATCATCTCTAAATGTTCCGCCAAATTACCGGAAGAGAAATTTATCAGACACAAAGTATTAGAATGACGACAACGATTGTAATTCTTATTTCACTACATACGACTATACTTGGCATATTATAGATTCGGTGCAGTTAAAATTAATCCATTATTTTTTGATGGTCGATCAGTATTGAAAGATTTTTGTTTAAATTAAAAGGTAGAATAAAGAATTATACAAAAACCTATATTATAAAATATTCCCAATATTACTAATAACAACGCATTAATAAATTCAAACTTTCGATTATTCCATTGTTGTGTTTTACGAGAAGACAATTATTCTTTTTAGCTCTCTTATGAAAAATATCAAAAAAAAAAAAAGAACCCCTCGCTGATCAATGTACGGAATGATGTTGCACTTGGAAGAACAGAGCGAAAATAAAATTAAACTACATTCAAGGAAACGAATTCCCCGTGCAAAAATTAAAAAAGAAATTTTTATGATCTACACAATACAAACATATATATTTATTTATATCTGGCTATAAATAGGCCCGTTTCGGGAAAGTCAATTCGCGCTGTGAGACTCGAAGAAACGGGTACACAACGTTCTACCGGTTTTAACCGACTTTTCATGATCTACAGATAACCACGTGTCCTTTGGCAAATTTTTATGTGGGCCTCACAATGACTATATACTTTCATGTATGTATATACAGATTGAGTTTGGTAGCTTTTAAGCAGACTGTATAACGGCTTTGTGATTTACGATGTAATACTGTTCTTGCGAAGCTCAACACTATGGCAACACTGCATTTCTGTATATACAAACAGACCTGAGTTGTTATATAACGTTTACGCGAGACCTGGAGCAAGTACAATATTTCCACATCATTTTGAAAATATATCATTATAAAGATGACTAAAGAATGTTGCGAGACCTAATGAGTGATCATTTAAACATGTGGTACCATTCGGTATACTTGATTAATATTACATAAAATACGTTGTAATGTTTTAAATTATTTTACTATTTGTAAAGAATTATAACGATTTAAAAGACTGAAAATTTAATTTTAATAATATTTCCTATAAAAGATAATATTTTTAAAATATACTAGTGAGCAGTTAGACGCACTCTTTAATTTTTATAAATTATTCTGGTTCAGATCTAAGTAACTCTATGATAAAAATACTTATCATTAAGATGCGTAATTAATCAAACCGGAAGCTTCATTTGCAAATTGATGAACAATAATATCTTAACAAAAATACTTAAAGCAAATAAATTTAAACAAAAGGAAAAGTAAAACGAAAATTCCAGTAGCGGCAAAAGATAAAATGAAAATACAGATAATGTTAGATTACAAGACTTTAAAGTGGAACAATTGAAATATTTGGGAAGTATAATAACCAATACAGGAAGAAGCGACACGGAAGTAAAAACAAGAATTGCAATAGCTAAACAAGTGTTTAAGAAAAGAAATTTATTCGATAGAAAAATGAAAATAGAAACAAGGAAAAAATTATTGAAATCATACGTACGGAATATAGTGGCTCGGAAACGTGAGCGTTAACGAAAAATCTAAAAGAACGTTTGTAGGCCTTCGAAATGTGGGGTTGCCGCCGCATTACAAATATATCATCATGATGCAGAAGAAGAGAAAATCAAATGTGTTGGAAATGGTAAATGAAAAAAGGGAAACTGATGGAAACAATCCAACAAAAACGAGAAAGGCTTCTAGGACACACCGCGTCACAACGCCTTTATGACGGTCATAATCGAGGGAAAATTAGAAGGAAGAAGAACAAGAAGAGAACCTAGGATAACATGGATGGATCGAGTAAAAAGAAGAACGAAAATGACGTATAAAAAGATCAAGAACATAGCAGGCAACAGGAAGGAATGAAAGATGATTGACTAGCTACAACGGCAAGAGAAAGACACTTAAACATACGGATGGATGTAATATCTTATTACTCTGTCATATTTAATAATAAGATATATTTCTGTTAATGTAATGGAAGTTAAATAAATAATATTAAACATTGAATATATTCAAACTCTCACATACAAATCAAATTTGAACTCGATTAAATTTTATATGTACACTTTTTTTGTCCCGGAATTTATCCATTTAGATTGTTAATTACTTGGATTTACTTACGTGTATCTAAACTTTATATTTATTTTCTATACTTTTTATTTAGTACTATTTTTTTTCACTATTGAGATTGTTAGAAAGGATATTAACCCAATAAAACGTACGAAGATTAGCATTAGAATAAGTAAAACTTAAAGTGGTTTTCAATTTTCTCTAAATCATCAGTTACTTAAATTTCATCAAACTTTTTCCTCTATATCGTTCCCCTTTTCCCAAGAGGACTTTGGCCACTTAAAACGCCTTATTAATATCTTGGTATAATCTGAAAATTGTATACAAAATTAGTTACTCAAAATGGTTAGTGATACTGTGACATTTTTTAAACAAAACGAGCAATGGGTTTTAAATAAGCATAAAATAGAGAGCAAAATCAAAAGTTCTCTTTTTTCTTTTCTTTTAAATATTGTTAACAGAAAACATTGGTCCAACAAATGTATGAAACAGATGAAACAAGTTGAAAATAATTTTTTTTATTTGATGTGGAACTAATGAAAACTTCCAAAATAGGAACAACTAAGAAGATAGGTAAAGAAAAAACACGAAAGGCATTATATAGATCAAGTCTTAAGAGTTGACAACTAAATAAATCATGTTCAAGGGATAGACTGGAATATTCAATAATCTTGTTTGAAGCATTAGGGTTTAATATGAAGAGCTTTAACGTGATTTCTATCGAAAACACGGGGGTAAAATTTTTAACAAAACTGTATTTCTTTTTATATCAATAAGAGGAACGATTATTTAATACTTTCTAAATATTATTTTAATAATTATAGAATATTTCAATCGAATTAAAAAAAATTAAATAATTCGAGAAATAATTTTCTTTCCAACAAAATTATGAGAAATAAAGTTACATTTCGAAAAATACCGAAATAACCGGAATCAAGAAATCGGCCTGCATGGGATTACAATATTTTTAGATTTCATTTGGGATATAAACGTAATTCAGAAGTTGAAAAAAAAAAAAACATACATTTTTCTTCAATTAAACAACATATTACTAAACTCTATATCAATTGTGCACAGTTCACTGAGTTGGAACATAGAAATGAAAAAAAAAAAAAAAAAAAGAAGACGGAATAATACAATGATGTTCTGTTATTGCCTAATAATTTATACACTTAATTAAATACATCCAACTGTTACAGTCATAAACATATAAAAAACAGCGATATATTAATTACTTTTTAACCATTACTCCATTCAAATATTTTTATTTTTATCGCTCGTATTTAAAACACGGATTTATGATTTCGCAGAAAAACAAACGGTTCACATGCCGATTAAAAATGCAACACATCTTCTGACAAGTAATAGCTTTATATTTAAATTTGAAGAAACTACAAGGTTGAGAATGAATAATGTGCCAGCAGTGTCGTCGAAGATCATTTTGGAAGAATTACTTTTTACGATTACATATTACAACAGTGCAAAGATTTCCTTTTAAGCGGTTTTCTCAAGTTATTCTTTGGACACACTTAATTTTTTGGTACGCTAATTCTCGGACACTAAGCTATAACACTAAATTTCGCTTTACATTATCACTGATATTGCTAAAATGAAACAAAAAAATAAAAAAAAATAAAAAAATAAATGAATAAAAAAAAAAAATGAGTACTAATTTCATCCGATTTTATTTAACCGTCATATTTAAACTACAATTATGCGATTTAATATAGTTTACTATGCATCAACAAATAAATATAAAAACGGTGAAACAACAGCTCAACTAATCAACAACATTACTGTATATCATTTTTTATTTATCTATTTATTTTTGCAAAAAGAAAACATATTCCCATAATAATATATATTATTAATATTTACAATTTCAAAATATAACTGCGAGATTTAGAAGTGCGCATAAATATTTCAGTAAAAAGAACTGCAATATAAACTTACATAAGCGGATAATATTAAATTTTATCACAATTTTAAATCTAATTATTTTTTTTTCTTTCATGATTTACTTTAATATTTCAATAAATTAAAATGTTTTTTTTTTTTTTTTTTTTTTTTTTTTTGGAACCCTGGATAGAAAGAACAGTTGCTTACCCGGAAAAAGGCTACAGAACAGAATTAAACGTATGAAAATAATATAAAAATAAAAAATAAAGTACAACAACAGGAGAGAATATGATGAGTGTGAAGAAACGAAAACCAAGCGAGAGAAGGAAAGAAAATAAATATTGCGATAATAAAACTTGTGCATATCAGTCAACCGCCTCTGGATATCGGTTGGAAGACTTACACATTAATGAATATTGCTTGTTGAACAGAAAAAACGTCACGTTATTTCATTATTACAAAAAAATTGAACATATTTTTACATATGTGTCTTTTATACTGGATTACTAAACTACAACATAACCGAGGAAAAATAAATTTTGTTCCTTGTTGATAATGCTGCATATACACCCGCCTGTACCCAAATACTTGAAAAAAAATATTAAAAGTTTAATTTCTACTGCTAAAAAATAATTTTAAATTATTACTGTGCTCGTTAGCGGGTTCTTTTTTAAAACTATTGTCATAAAACTAGAAACTGAAACCACAACAGAGAAGAAAATGAGTTTTCGAAGCCATACTTTACAAACGATATAATTCTTATAACGACTGGAGATTTCCAGCCTCACAATTTAAAATTGTTTCTTCCAATACGGTTTTCGCTATTGTCAAATATTAGTGTGAAAAGTGATGAAGAATGTTATGCCACTGATGATCACCTATCTTTTTGAGATGATTATTATAAAAATCGTGACAATGTAAATAGATGATAAACCCTTAATGTAGAAAATGATAATTACTAAGACTGCCATAAAATCCGAATAACTGCATAGCAGTTGCATCAACTGCAACACTGTATATTTCATGCAGAAAAAAAATCCCTCATTTTCGTGGACGACTGCGCTAACTTTACACAATAACAGTCAATGAAGAAAACTAATAATCAGAAACCGCTAAGATAATTTTATTCGTTAAAAATTTGTGTATAGTACCGGTTTTTTTTATTTTTTATTTGAAAATTTTTAAATACCTGTTTAACGTTATATCCGGCTTTGGCACTAGTTTCTATAAACATAACATTCAGTTCTTTCGCCTTTCGATCGCCATCTTCCGTTGATACTTGTCTCTTGTCCGATAAATCTGTTTTGTTACCTACTAACATAATGATTACGTCGCTTCCGCGCTCTGTTCTAACATCATCAATCCATTTAGACGTTTGATGGAAGGAATTTGCATCTGTAATTTAATAAAATAAATCATTTGTTAACATAATGTTCAGAAAATATAATAAAACTACGAGTTTATTTTTTTACAGACAGTGAAAATTATACGATAAGTCAAGAAATGCACTGGCTGCGTTAAAAATATATCCTTGTTTCCACCAAAATATTTCTACCAAGCTTTCAAATTATTTGCAGAATGTAAAATTTACTTCTTCACTATAAAATTTTCAAAAAACAAGTTGCGTCACTGTCAGTAAATAAAATGTTAATCAGGAATGAAAAAAAATCCACATATAAATATACGTTTGCAAGTTGTAGTAGAGTCTATTAATTCTACGCGTCACTCGTAACACTTTTCATGTTTTTACGTCAACATACTGTCCTCGAAATAAACAAGGTAAAGTAAGACAACTCAAAAAGGAAAAAAAGATAAACTGCCAGAATTGAAATTACAATATAAATATTGCACTTTCTACACATATAAATAAAAAATTGATAAATAAATTAGTCATAAGCTATTTTTACTGTTCTTTTCTAATTTTTTGAATGATATGCAATAAATAATTTGTAAAACAATTAATTGAAAACATATTTCTTTTTAAATACCGTGTATATCTAAAAAAATTGCGTAATAAACTGTTATTAAAGTTATTTCGAAATAGCACAAACATCAGTTTGATATATTCCGACGAATAAAAAGTGACAGTAATGATGCTTTTTTTTTACGTTTGCATAGATGAATTTTCTATATTTTTTACTTATTAATCTACAATCGATAAACAATAAAAATCAAAATTAAAAAACTGTTCTGAATTATGTCACATATTTTTAAACTATATCTATTTGTCTCTAGTTCCACTACATTCAACATAAAATCAGGTAACAATATTTTTGTAATTGTACCAGTAATATAAATTAATAGAATATATTTAAAAATATCTTTCTTACTTTTTCTGTCGAAATAAAAATACATGAAGTATATATTGTATATATATATATATATGTATACATATCAAGAAATGAAGACTTTTTAAATTCCGTTTGATATAATGAATATTATAGAAATAAGTGTATTAGTTAAGACAGATGTTAATTTGCTTGCATTTCTTGCTAGTGTTATTGCTTACTATTTAAAAATCTGTAAGAAGTATTCAAAACGTTCAATAAATGTGACAATTTATTTTTTATTGATTTAACACCGTATTTACGAAGTTTTTAATAACTTCTATGTTTAAAATATAATAATTTCTAGAAAAAGTGTCGATCAAATTTATTAGAAACGATAAAATTATATTTGCGCAAAAATTCACGCTTGAGAAAGCGTGATTAACTATTTGCACACTGAGCTTTGGTTTTCGATTTTTGTTTCTTAATGAACCAGAAAGAAAACAATGTTCGCATTCGACAAACGAATCAATTATTCCAACTTAATACATTGTTCGCTGATATATCAACAGATTTATAAACCGAAATAAATTTCTTTTTTATTTTCTCGGTAAAATATCTCGGTTTTTTAAATATTTTCAATGCAATCCTTTTTTTTGTGTTATTCTGATTTCAATTTCTGCCCCTGAATTTTATTACCGTATTTTATAATTTATAATTTAAATTATACTAACGAATAAGTTTGATACAAATTATCATACTTTAGAATTTTAGTTTTTAATTGTTGGTCTAAGAAACGTTGGAAAAATTAATAAACCGAAAAAAAAAACACCCACAATAACAATCTAATAATGATATGTGCAAATGAGTATTTCAACGCGTGTGGCGAAATTTTGAATGCATAGATTTTCACACTTCATTGAATTAATCGGATAATTTTTATCATTTTTATATTAATTTTTCCTTCGTTTTAAAAAAATTCTCTCGTATTATGATCTACCTATTCGAAATCGACTATTACACAACAACGGATTTCTGATTTTTAATCAGACAGAAATAATTTTAGCCAATGATGCTTGAATTAATCTTGAATAATAAGTTGACAAATTTTAACATTATTACTAACTTTCGTTTGAATAAAACGAATCAAGTTAACTTATAATTTTTATAATTCGTACTTTAATAACATACCTAAAAATATGTTGCTCAATAATTTAATAAAATTACTAGCGGAAGTTTAACAATTAAACCAAACCTATTTCCCCTTAAAACTTAATTAAAGAGAGGACATTTATTATTTATAGAAAAAAGAAAACTTACTTGTAATGTCGTACACCACAACAGCTACTGTCGAGTCTCTAATGTAAGAAGGTATTAAACTTCTAAACCTTTCTTGACCTGCAGTATCCCATAACTGAAGTCTTACCTAAGTAAGAGGAAACAAAATGGTTAAATTCTTTACTTAATTTGGCATTAGAAAATACTAAATAATTACTCATCAACTAAGTTAGATGTATTAAATTTTGTAATTAAAAAAGAAATAACACGTAAATTAAGTATACAGGTAAAAAAAAGAAATCGGGTAGATTAACTTTTACAAAATTCACACCTTTATTATAACTATTTCTAATTCACATTTTCCTCATTGAGTAGCATCATTCGGTCACACTCATTTACTGATTTATCACGCACAGACCACGAAGGCCAAGTAAGTACATCAATTATATTTAGGCACTGCAGTAGAAATTAACACAAATACAAAGTAACTATACGGAACCAATATTAAAAGAAACATAAAATTTACAACGTATGTAACTGCTTACCGTTCTATCCTCTAGATACATGGTTTTCGACAAGAAGTCAATTCCTATAGTCGCCTGTAAAATTAAAAAAACCAAAAAGAAATCATTATTTATCCCGATTTTTTTTTTTTTTTTTAATATGTAGACTATGCTTTTTAAACATAGTCCCTAGAATAAACGTGATTTGGCAAAAGAAACAAAATCACAATTTATTAAGATATTGTAAGCAAAGTAAGAACTAATTTTTAAAAACTACGAACAAAACCTGTCAATACGATCTTTCGCAAAACAGACACTACACTTTTATGAATAATACAGCGTTATAAACTTACATTCACATATTCATATTTACGTAATTAAAATTATTTTACTCGTAATGTTCATACTGTTTTATAACTAGTTCGAAGATGATTTATTCGATTACACACCACCGACTCAAATATGACAATAAATATAAAAAAAGCACTGTACTAATTCAGATTTTCGATAAATATAAAAAAAACAAAACGAAAAGTTGACATTTTTGTTCGACTTTTCCATTTAACTTGCAATTTTTTTGAAAAGATATGCGTCAACTTGAATTACATACGACAAAACAAAATACCCCCGAAAAAAAACGTCTGAACATATTAAATACGAATTTCGGCAGTAAAATTTGTAACTAACCTGATACGTGTTATCAAAGCTATCATACATGAACCTCGTTATTAACGACGTTTTTCCAACTAAAACAACAAACTGAACAAATTAATAAACAATTCGACATTAATTTAATATGCACTTACTTTATAATAAATGACACACTACGTATTTATGCCAGCATAATTACAGGTAAATTATAATTTTGGGCTAATTTAACGTGAGTAGCGAATAAATTGCTATTATTTTCGTTAATTTTTTGCGCGTTTGTGTTGTAGAAAATTGCGCTACACACTGATTCTGCGAATGCACGTAGAGCTAATTGATTTAAATAGATTACATAAAATAAACGTTTATTCCTATTCGCGATTATTTAAAAATATCTTAAGCGAAAGCGATTATTTAAAAAATATAAACATTTATTACATTCGAAGTGATACGTTTAACCGATATAATCACGGAGGAAATGCTACCAATCAATATAATAAAATTACGATAGAAGCAATAATTACCGCTTTGTTCTCCTAAAAATACTAATTTAAATTTTCGAAGTGGATTTCCAAAATCCCCCGAAGCCATTTTTGCGAGTACCGCACAATTGCGACTGCCTACATGTGTAAAACTATTATACTATTAACTCCAACTAAACATTATCCGACAGCAAACCGTGTAAACTGAACTGACGTCTATATTTCGCGAAACTGTTTCGGTATACTCCTTTTCCTACTTGAGCCACGTATAAACCGAAGTGGATATAAACCAGGTTAATAAACGATTACTGTCGTAGTGATATTAATTTCAGCTGACTGGCGACACTATGTTCTCAAGTAATCTAATAGAGGAAAAAAATAATAATTGCGGTAGCAGTGCAGTTTTATTCGTGGAATTTAAAATGTTTAAAGTAAGACGGATTGACAGAGATTCATTTTTTTTAAAATACATATAGTGAAAACATTTAACAAAACTTAAACATAAAATTATAAACTATCGTTACCGCAGCAATTGAAAATGATAATTCGTTCGTTTTGAAATGTATAGTTTTGATAGAAGTTGTACTTTTAAGAATAGTATAATTTAGAAATATAAATTTTCTTCGCAGCTATTTCAGATATTTATATTCTTTTTAACGGAAGAAATAAGAGCAAGATCCCGGTTAAGTTATTAATTGATAAATATTTTTTAAATAGCTATGGAAAATCCGCAAGTTATATTATATGGTTTGTGAACGACTCAGGACTTGAAAAGCTAAATAAAAATTTTAATTTGACAATACTCTGTGTACGCTTATTTCATGAATGATAGACTAGAAAAGGTAGGCGTTTGAGCCAATGAGTTCACAAAATAAACATATAGTGTTGATAAATAGATCAAATTTTCATTTAGCTTTTCAAGCCCCGGTGAACATACAAAAGCCGAAAGCTGTAAGTGAAAATTTAACTATTTAGAAATTAAAACATCAGTATAATTAAACAGTTAAAATTAAAGTCCATCATTTAATTTTTAATCTTTTATCGTTTAATTTATTTTATCGTTAATGGCTAAGAGCAAACACAAAATTGATTTAGTTATTATGTTCTAGAAATAACTATCAAATATTAACATTCAGTTATACAGATTTTAACCATTAAATGGCGTTAAAATAAAATATACACAAAACCGAATTCAAACTCCTTAAGATCATTAATGCTAGGCTCAGTCTAAATCATCCCCCTTCTGAAAAATAGCCACCATCATTGTTCTTTTAAATCTGACCATCCTCCTTTTTGATTTAACTAGATACAGGCCAGTTAGTTTATTAAGTCATCAACCCAAATTTTTGGAATGCGTTGCCTTCTCTCACTAACTAGATGAACTTGACTACCACTTCATCTTTCCCAATGACAATTTAAGTTAAAAACCTAACATTTCACCATCTAGCAGATTTTTTAACTTACCTTTCATATCCAACGAGCCTACAATTAGAGAGCTTTCATAATAGCGGTTTTTTGATATCCCAAAGGCCTTTGATAAAACCCAGATAGAGGGTATCATGCACAAAATAGTTCTGCCTAACCTCACTTGGCTAATTTCATCTCTCCTTCCTGCAAGTTAAGCAAGCCACATCTATTGTATCTTTGACCCAAATAAACACTGTTATTTTACTAAGCTCTGTCTCTGTTCCAATTTTCTGCAATATGTATGTCAGCGATCTCCTCAAAAATCAACTGTTTTTATACAAAGATGATATTGTCATCCAAACAATTCCTTAAGTATACCACTAGTCCTAAAACGCTTCCAAAATGCCCTACAACAACAACCCTACAAATAACAAAATCTTTAGAGAATCAAGATCAAGCCCACCAAAAATCACACAGTCTTAATCTCTTCCTTCACCTTCCTCAACAATAATATCTAAATCCACTAGTCACTTGGTGTCAAGTTCCTAAGAGCATATGAAGAAAATAAACCCACTTGACTCTCCTACTGCCTCTAAATTAAATAAAAAGGTCATGATGCTGAATTGAAATTTTGTTTTCTCTTCTGAAATCAAATTTCCTGTCTATCCACACCAATTATATCATTTATCACGCTATTATCCACTCAGTCCTCCTATATAGTATTTCAGTTTGAGGTTACACAGCACCATTCAAAATAAGATTATTTGTCTAATAATAAACACTTCTCATACATCGTGAAATCGTTTTCCAACTCGTTAGTAAATTTGAAAAAATAAACACCTCATAGTTATGAATCACGTTAACCTACTAATGCACAGCGTAACACATCTTGACCACCTCCAATAAATGGACTACTTTCAAAGCCAGCCAGTTAACCCTCCACCACAGCACTTATCAAAATAGCTCTATCCTATTCTATTATCTTCACTAGATAAAAACGGTTCAAATCGCCTTGGTAACAAGTTGGCATGTTTTCCTGGACTCCGTCAGACTCACAATGATAATTATATAACATATTTCAAAATTATATATATATATATATATATATATATATATATATATATATATATATATATATATATATAAATAATTCCTAGAATTCAGCATTTCTAAGTTGTAGTGATAATTTTTCGGTACACATATCAGTTATTTTTTCACTGATGGCCGTACAAAAGAAATCCCGTTGCTCTCGTTATTATTGTACATGGGATCGAAGCAATATTAATCGTGCAAAAATTTGTAGCAAACTAACGATTAGAATCAGTGGTTACCAAAAAAAAAAAAAGCACTCTTATGCATCAGATTTTTTTTTGTAATTTTTTACATGCTTAATCCATTTACCGCTTTATACCGCTTTCTACGTGGCTTCGGTTTTAAGAATGACGTCAGCTAATTGACCTTGAGAAAATGAATAGCTAGAAAATTATAAAATCAATAATTTAAAAGATACAATAAACAGTAAATACAAAATGTACTATATATTTTTTTTAATTCATTCAAGGTTACAGTTAAAGAATTTTTTGCACATAAGAGAAACTTTATATTCTATCGCAAATTTCTCAGTACTTTTTAAAGTAAATAAAATAACTTTTTTGTCGTATTAAGATAAATATTTCGACCGTAAAATACTTAAATTATTATATAATTATTTTATAGTTACATAAAAAAATTTTTGTTTTTTTTTAAAACAATTTTTGTTAAGCGCATATTCTTTTAAAACTGTCAATTAATCAGTGTTTGAATTCAACGATTTTTTCATATGATGATAAAATTATTTACCTTTACTATTAGTAGAAGACATAAATCTTCCTTGGCCATCACCTAGGAGTAACGTTAATTCACCTGAAGCGATTTAGGGGGGTAAATTGACTTAGACTGTAATTCTATTGAATTTACCCTGTTGGTTTTTTGATAATTCTGTTTTATTTCTTTTGTTTCACTAATAGAATGCAGTATTACAGTGAAATAATAAGCCTAGATTTGAACAGTCAATATTTTGGTTCATCTTTATTTTTGTGATTAATCAATGAATACCGTTGGTTATATCTTTTATTTCGGTATCGTAAATAATAGAATACCGTAGAAAAAAAAAGAATGTTCTAAACCGAAATAAGAAATACAATATTTTGTTCACAACTTTACACCATCATATTTAAACTTCGAATAATTCATATTACGCTACAATTTAAAATCGTAATAATGCTAATTGGACACATTAAAATGACTGCTTGTATATAAGCTTACTTTTTTTTCGTTCGTTATTCATTTGTTTAACTGCCTACATTTTTATTCGAATATCGTTAGTTTCATGTTTTAATTTAATTAAAGGAGTTTTGCTAAATCAGTCGGATATAAATAATGCATTTATTTCTTTTTGTCATCAAGTAAATGTGCTTGGCTACCAAACTAGAGCTGTCGTAGGTTATCGAGACGTCTCGGACATGATCCAAACCGCTCCCAGGTATATACCTAATCTGAAATTGAATATTGGTTATACCCGAGAAATCTGGAAAAGGAAAGGCGCCCGAAAGGAAAGAACTAGCTCCCCTACTCGCATCAATGCCGTTGGGCATAGTATACTGTGGATTTCAACTTCATAATCCATGATACCTTATCAAGGATATATGGGACTTACTTTACTTTACTAATAAAGATGGGAAATAAAGTTAAAAAAACGCACTTGAAACCTAAAAAAAATCTAAATTTATAAAAAACCAACAAACAATATTACAATAAATTATTTATTAATACGTTTATTTAAAAATTAAATGAAACTAGTGATAAATGGAATGCAAATCAATTGTTTTCTTTTGATACATTTCATATCTGAGTTACTATTTCTTCTTATAATTCGTCAAATAAATATGGTTAATTCGCTGCTTCAAAAATTACGCAACCTAGTTCATTTTAAGTGGCTTATAGATCCTTTATTCTTAATTATTTAAAACTGATTTTCATCCACGCAAAATGTAGAATAAAATATCTTTTTACGTAATTTTTTTTTTTCTACTGTCTAGAATGGCATCCAGTTAATAAATGTAGACATCAACGCGATGCTAAAAACTCACAGGTTGTATATGGATAACATGTTGCGTTCTGCGTTTAGTTTATATATCATTTTCGTTCAATAGTCGCATAATTGCCTAATTTATTCCAATATATAATAATATTATCTCGTCACTTCAGAACGGTGAGATTGAACCATTTATCTTATCTATTTTATATTATTAATCTATTTATCAACAATACCTTAACATTTGTATATATTCTTTTATTTTTTGGAACAACTCGTAGAGTAGTATACACCGACACATACCTACTACCATGCGTGTGTTGTTGCTGTCGCTGTTATGGCGATGACAACAGATACGCCGTTACACCAACGTAGTCGCTTTACACACACATACACACAAACGCAGAACCCGCATCAACATATAACATCAACCGTTATCCAACCGGCAACTTATATGCATGAACCGGTCTATACGTCGACTGGTGCACACACGCAACACAACGATATGCTACGTAATTGTTCCACCCAAATTGCAAAGCCGGCTAGGTTTACTCCGTCTTTTACAACGTCGTACAATTCGGCAGGCTCATCAACAGGTATCTCCACCGCACAGTTCGTACTTGTTTTCGCGTCAACTGTCGAAAACTTCGAATATTTACGGTCAAATGTTAATTACACACAGAGTCAAAATGTTATCGATAACCAACACTTCCCTCTCTTACCGCAAAACAATGTGCAACGAACGAATCAAAAGTCGATATGCGTGAGAATGTAAATAGTCAGGAAAATGATCGGTAAAAAGTTAAGGTGAAAAACGGAAAAAAGCGGCAATCTATTATTGTTAATGAGTAATAATAAGAAGCGCGTTAAAATGACTCGCAATAGATTTGAGGCCCGTTAAACAGACGCCGAAAACGATTCAAAGTCAAGTAGATTCAGTCTAAAAAAGTTCGATGAATAATTCGGAACCGTTTATTCCCAAGGCACCACTCATTTTTGTACATGGAGTGCAAAATTTCAAACAAATGCAGGAAAGAATAAAACTCGTTATAAACAAATCCGATTACTAAGCGAAGGCACTGACAGATCGCGTGGTTAAAATCAGCGTGTTTTCTCCGGAACAATACTGCAAGCTAACGCGAGTTTTTAGAGAGAGAAATATTATTTTTCATACTTATCAAATGAAACAGAA
The DNA here is from genome assembly GCA_039619475.1 of Icerya purchasi. NCBI lineage: Eukaryota > Metazoa > Arthropoda > Insecta > Hemiptera > Monophlebidae > Icerya > Icerya purchasi. The sequence continues at coordinate 76,483,064 of CM077115.1, read as the reverse complement.
TAGGGCTTCTTATAAGGTGATGATCAGACATTTACATCTTTCAATCGATCCGGTGATTATAAAAGAAGAATTAGAATCGCACGGGTTTAAAGTTCGCAATGTTCATAATGCGAGACAATATCAGATAAAAAAACCGCTGCCATTATTCTTCGTAGATCTTGAGCCCACAGCAAGTTGTCGAGAAATATATAATTTTTTTATCATTGTGTAATACTTTAATTAAAGTAGAATCGCCTAACAAGAAAGCATCAATCCCACCGTGTCAGAACAGTCAGTAATGGAGACATATCAACGTTTATTGCACAAGATCGCCGGTTTGTGTTAAATGTGAAGGTGGCCATAAGACCTACACAAATGCAAAAAGGACCCAAAATTACCGGCTACATGCGGACTGCGTGACGAATCTTATCCCGCGCATTTTATAGAAATTATGAGATTTATCAAAAGTTCGTGCAAAATAAAACAAATTTCGGAGTTGCAGCAAATCAACCGATTAAACAGAACTATCGACGACCAACTATAACTTATTCACAAATTACGAAGTTTAACACTCCTAGTCAAACGGGCAATACAACAGAAAATGCGAATCATGTAGGGAATTTCGGTCAAATCTCCTCGAATAATTTAAGGGATGATATACGGAATATTCCTTCCGTGAACCTGCTAGAGTTCCTGAATGAATTCAAGTCCATGTTCCGTCAATGAGACGAGCAAAATAGCATGGTTCTATCCACGTGTACCATGTTATTTCAAAAATTAACCAAATAATGCCCGGCTACCTGAGAATAGCTCAGTGGAACGCGAATGGCTTAAAAAATCATAAAGCCAAAGTCGAATTGTTCTTAACTTCAATTCCGTAGGTGTAATTTTAGTTGCTGAAACACACCTTACTGCTAAAGATTGCTTCAAAATAAATAATTACAACACGTATTCTTGCACACACCCCGGGAAAATCTAACGGCGGTTCAGCAATATTGATAAAAAGTAACATTATTGCACACCACGAACTAAATCATTTTAGGCTACAGGGAACTAACATTAGCATACCGACGATGGGTAACCAGCTTTTATTATCAGCTGCCTATTATCCGGTCACGACATAAAATAAAATTCGTAGAATTCAAAAATTTAGGGAGCAGATTTATGTCAGGGGCAGATTGGAACGCGAAGCATACATCGAGGGGTTCCAGGATAACTACAACAAGGGGACGTATGTTTAAACAAGCACTTGAAAGTCACAATGTCAACTATACACATCAACGGGGGAACCAACTTATTAGCCAACCGATAATCGTAAGATACCGGATCTAATTAGATTTTTTCATTAAAAAAGTGGCGCTAGTTACTATGCAAATATAAATTCTTCCTTCGAGCTCTTTTCAGATTTCTATCATTTTAACTTTCGGTGATTCGGTTATATGCAGAGAGGAACAAATATATTTATATAACCACAAAACAGATCGGGAATCATTTAGAGAATAGTTGGATACAAAATTAAACTTAAAAATTCCTTTAAAAAGGCTAATTGACATCGAGAATGCCGTACAGTATCTAACGAATGAAATACAAACAACAGCTACCTCAAGCACCCCCCCTGTTCTTAAATATAAAAAAAAGTAATAAAAATTATCCAATATCAGTCCGGCAACATGTCTTAGAAAAGAGAAAGCCTAGAAGAAGGTGGTTCCAAACGGGGAACCCTTCGGATAAAAAGTTGTTTAATAATAAAATAAAAGAATTAAAAAACTTTTAGAAGAAATCAAAAATAAAACACTCAATAATTATTTAACTGAACTATCACCCTTAACAATTAATGATTATTCCTTGTGGAAGTATACCAAAAATATTAGGCAACCGAATAAAGATATTCCTCCGGTGAAATGGAAAATCGGGATAAACGAGAGTAAATCGGTGAATATCGATTTTACTAACAGGAATTGTGATGGGTTTAAAAGATGAAAAAAAAAAAACATGTTTAAATTGCAGAAAACGAATCAGGTGTATTGATTGTTTAAATATTTTATTATCGAAATCCTTACTCAACTCAGTAGTAAATATGTTTTGCTCAAGTAAAGCAGGTTACCACCCAGGTTCTAGGTTATATTCAAGTTCCCTTTCTAATGAAACATTTTTTGATACAACTTTACAACGCTTACACAGTTTTTAAATAATGTTGCTTAAATTCCGCTGGTACATGTGCGAATTAGTGTTTACGAAAAAACCGTTCACTTACGTTTATAGCTTCATTCATTAAAATATCATATAATACTCGCGATTAGATTTTAAATATTTAGCATTTTTGCAGTTTTGCAACGAGATAAATATACGCGCACTGTGCACGTTTCATAGTTTGCAAACTATATTACACACAATAAAGTTCGCCATTGCTTTCAGTAATATAAGTGTGATTTGAATAAAATTCTCATTTAATATATTGCTAATTAACTCAATTTACCTATTGGAATTATACACGGGTTTCAGCATTTTCCACAGTTTCGCTTATAATTCTTTTAATAATTTTTTTGCGAATGACGTGTCCAAAGAATAATAAAATACAGGAATAGTCGAGTTTTAATAATCATAGCCAAACAATCAATAATAGAGAAAATAATGGAAAAACACATTGCAAATCAACAACAAATATGCATTAAAATAAATATTATACCAGCACATCAGTACGGGTTTCAAAAGGATAAAAATAACTCAACGCTGTTATGTGACTTTATGGATTTTTTTTTATTTTGGACCGGTCAACCTTTACCCAGAAACAATTTTAATAGGAAGGAGACAATTACATCTTGATACGGTTAGATATTGTTAGGGGAAAGAAACAAATAATAGGAACAATCTGTGGAGAGGGAAGAGATAGGACATAAGGGGCGCCAAATGGAGTAGGGAGACCGAGTATCAATAAAATGGAATAGCAAGCAGAACACTCAGCAGAAAGAAATCAACAATTAATAAACACATGATCCGCATCGCAAACATGCTCTTCGTTTGAGTGGAGAGGACAATATGTAGAGGCAACCAACGAAAAACGAAAACGGGAGGAAGATAATAAAGTATGTGACTTAAGAGCGCAGACGAATAACAGAGGCAACAACCGAACGACGAAGTGAAGGAAACAAAAAGAACCATAAGTTAACAGGAAGACTAGGTTGAACAGACAGATAAAGAGAACAACTGTTAGAGAAAGAGGAAACGTACATATCCGACCAAAACCTAAGATAAAAACCGTTGCACAATGGAAGGAGATTGGAGAAGTGAGAGGAGGCAGCAACTCGAGGCAAGGAGTCCACCGCTTCATTACCGAAGATGCCCCAATGGCTAGGAACCCACAGCAAACCAATTCGAATGGAATGAAGGGAAGAAAGAACGTGGATAAGTGAGCGTATGCGGAGTATGATAAAATCACAGGAACGATCAGGTAGGGGAGAATGAATTAAAGGGCGGTCATGGAGTCAGATATAATCAAGAATTTAGAGGAAAGGTAATTGAAGGAAATGAAAATAATGGAACGTAGGATAGTCATTAAATCGTTTATGGATATGGAACAAAAAGGAAGCGAGCGAAAAGATTCTGAAAAGCCAAAATCTGGGAGGATAAAAGAGGCACTGACACCATCCGGCCTCTTCAAACCATCTGTAAACACGGTTGCATGCGAAGGAAATTGAGAATTGATAAAACTGTAATGAATAAGAGTGTGAGTGGGCGACGCTTAGTAAGAAAATGATAGCCCAAATAAGATCTGCGAATAGAAAAAGGTGGTGTATTAGATTGAGTAAGAACTGCTGGAATTAGATGTGATTTAAGAGAGCACCAAGGCATAGACGAAGGCAAGAGTTGTGGATCACATCCAATTTAGAGAGGCGGGATTTAGAGGCATGACCATAGAGAAATGAACAGTAATCAAATTTTGAGCGGATGATGGATTTATATAGAGAAATGAGGACATAACGATCACCACCCCATTTGGTTGGAGATAAGGCCTTCAACAAGTTTAGCCTTTTGGTTGCTGAAGAGGAAAGATACTTGATGTGTTCGGAGAAGGATAACCGACTGTCAAGGAGGATACCAAGATAGCAGAAACAATTAACACGAGAACGGAGTGTATTTGCTAGGGATAGATAGACAGAAGCAGGATTATAGGGTCGCTCAGTAAATACGGCATAACAAGATTTAGTAGAAGAAATAGAAAGGCTAATTGAGGAGAGGGAATGATCCAACACAGAAAGAGACGAATTAAGTGTCTCACTGGCTGATATAATATCATGAGATGAGACATAAAGAAGGATGTCATCAGCAAAGAATAAAGACGAAGAATTTAGTGGAAGAGAAGTCGCACTGATAGTGTATATGTTGAAAAGAGTAGAACTAAGGGAGAAACCTTAGGGAAGACCTCAAAAAACCATTCTTGAGGTTTCTAAAGATGGAGCAGAGAGGTGGATAGAAATATTCTGCATGAGATTGATAATAAGGGAAGTAAAGTACATTGGAACGTCAATTGCTTTCATCTTATCTTTTAGAGAAAGTTAATGGACACTACCAAAGGAATACGTCGATGAAGGAAGCCAAAGTATAATTTTTTTGGATAAAGGATTGCTAGATTTGGGAGACAAAAAGACTAATACAGTCGGAAGGGACCAATACCAGACTGAAAGCCAAACATATTGCTAGGAAATACATTATTATATTCTAGCCACCAAACAAGGCGCTTGTTTAACATACCTTCAAACAGTTTTCTGACACAGCATGCCAAGGAAATAGGACGTAAGGAAGAACATTTTTTAGGAATAGGAATGATGCTAAAAGAATTCCAGGAAGAGGGAGTTATACCTTTGGAGAGGAAATAATTAAAAAGATGAAGGAGAAAGATAAGGGACTGTTCAGACGGATTTTTAAGGACCAGAAAAGGTATACCGTCAAGACCTGGAGTGGGGCTAGAAGATTTGGAAAGGACAAATTTTAATTCATAAATATTGAAAGCAGAAGTCAGGAAATGTGTTAGGGAATTATGCGGAGGTGGAGTTTACAATTCGTCAACGTTAGGAACATAAGCAGGAGTAACGGAATCAATAAAGGATTCTAGGCTATCTTTAGAAAGGTTGAGATTGGAAGGACGTTCAGAGGATGGAGATTTGAAAACTCTAGCCATTTTTCAGATATGAGAAAGAGGGATATTCCTAGAGAATAAAGAACAGAAATTCTTCCAGGAGGACCTTTTTGAGACTTTAAGTATATACTTAACTATTGCGTTTGCTTGCTTATGAGCAAGAAAGTTTTCAGTTGTAGGATCTAAACGAAAAGTTCTAAAGGTGGCACGACTGTGGTGGAATGCGCGATTGCATTCTTCATTTCACCAAAGAGATGAGGCTTTATTGTGGTTATTAGATGTCTGTAGGTGAAGATAGGGAGGGAGCAGACTCAACGGAATTTAAAAAGGAATTATACAGAAGTATGGGATCGGAGTTGAGTTGAGTTGAGTATTAGGGAATGATGAATCAACACAAGTACGAAACAGAGCCTAATTTGCTTTGGACAGTTTCCACCGAGGATAACGTAGCGGCCTAAAATAAATCGGAGAAGAAAAGTTAACAGGAGTTATTAGGATAGGAACCGGATTTCATTTATACTAACTTATCGACACGAAATCATTGTTTAGTGTTGTTCATTGACTTGTCAAAAACTTTTGATTTCGTTAGACACCATACTCTATTAAATGAACTGAGAAATATAGGGATTGTAGGAAAGTGTGTAAATTGGTTCGCAGATTACCTGAATAACAGAAGTGGTACAGTTAGGATGGGCAATTACATACAGTAAAATTCTCTCAATGAAATTCGGCGTACCGCAAGGTACTATGCTAGCTCCAATATTGTTCTTAATCTATATACATAAGGAACATACAAAAACCCGTAAACCATAGAAACATCTATGCGTATGCGGATGGCATAGCACTAATAACAATAGAAAAATATATTGCTAAAGCAGAAATACAACTCCAAGAAAATTTAAATAACATTAACCATTAGTTACACGACAAAGGATTACAAATAAACTTGGATAAAATTAAACTATTATGGATAAAACCGACTAACCACTACTTCAACTATAATTTAAATATAAGAAGCCAATAACCTATCTTCACGCAAAAAATCGTAACCTTTGTAGGTGTAATATTATTGAAACTGTAGACAGTTATAAGTATTTAGGAATTAAAGTTAATAATTGTCTAAGTTGGAGGGACCATATAAACGACCTAAACATAAAATACGTAAAACAGTTCCACTGCTATATAAACTAAAACCCAATAAAACAAAATTATTGGTATGCTCTTTGTCAATTGCATTTAGACTATGCTGTGATAGCTTGGGGAAAAGCGAACAAAACTAATATTAAACATATAATGTATTTAAAAAAAAAAATGTCTAAAAACCAGTATGGGGAATAATGCAGCCAACCGGGCTCGTGAGAAAAATATTAAAAAAATATAATATTTTAAACTCGAAACAGTATCTTTATTACTTAATTATAATGAATTGGCTAGGCAAAAAAATACAAGTAAAAAAAAAATGCAATTAGCTATAACCTTCGGAAATTTTAAATTGATAAAAATCAGGAATTCAGCAACTTAAACAAGCACGATGAAAATATACAAAGAAATCTGCTTTACAAATGACTAAATATATTACCAGAATTTTTTAAGAAACTGACACCCAACAAGAAAGCAACCGAAATAGAAGTAAAAAAATCGATCATGGACAATAATGTTAACGCGAGATAATAAAATCTACGCGGGTATGTGTGAAGATATAAATACGTATGGAATACTTGGAAGATGGGTGTTATGAGTAATTATAAGTAATAATGTAAATTAAAAATATAATCAGGTACAGAGTATATGGATAAATTAAGGTTATACAAGTTTTACCGATAACTGTATTCATGTTTCCGTAAATAATTTTAAGTAACTTTGTATGATATTGATAAAATAAAGAATGAAGACATGTGTAATTTTTAGGACCCTGCCTACAAGCCTCAAACGCCACACATGTTAAAAAAAAATCTCCCTTCATTTTATTCAAGATGCATACGTTAGTGTAATATTGCGACTATTTCATAGGGGGAAAAATTGAAACGAGAATTCGTATTTTAAACGCTTGAATTTTTTCACTATTTATGTTTGAAGAACTCTATTCAGCCATATATTCCAGTTAATCCTTGGTTCCATGAATTTCCGTCTTTGCAGCGCTATTTTATTTCCTGTTTATGTCGATTGCGTTTCGATCATAATTTGCTTCCTTCATCTCGCTATCGAGTTTCACTTTCAGACTCTCCTTACTGTCCGCTACATCCTCCAAATGATGTCCACGAATGTAATTCTAACCACATTCTTTTCCAATGTTCCACACTGTCGTCTGAACGTTTCCTTCTTTACTCTCAACTTCTGAGACTTAATATTCCTGCTCCCTATAGTGCTGCATCTGTTCTCTCCTTTCCCCCGTTAACTGTTGTCGCTCCCCTTGTATCCTTCATTGATGCGATATCTGACCGCGTACGAATCTGAATAATTAATTCAGCAATACTTTCCTTTCTTGTCGAATATGGGTCAATGCTCTTTGTCAGCGAGTCCAGAGAGAAAAAAAAACAAAACACGAAAGCATTTAACTTTTTTTTTCTTTTTTTTTTTTGGGACGCTTTTAATTGCCATGGATAGGTTTTAGATTAGGGAGTAAAGGTGTTTTCTTTTGATAAAGGTGATCAATGAATTTAGTTGTTCTGGGTCATTAGATATTGACTGAGGGGTTATTTTAGGTTGTAATCGTTGGGCAGAGAAGGAAGGACAGGAGAAAAGAAGGTGTTTTATTGTCATGATATCTGAGGAGCAGTAGGTACAAGTGGGATTTTGTCGAATTCCTTGATATAGGTGACCGTGGGTAATTTTGGTGTGACCAATACGAATTCTAGTAATAATAATTTCGTCGGTCCTATTGAGGCTTGATAAGTGTTTCCAAGGGACAACTGATTTTTTGAAAGTATGAAGTTTGTTGGTGTGTTGTTGGGACCATTCTAATTGCCATTTGTTTTGAGTTTGTACACATATATATGACTGGAGGTCTTGTGGTATAAAGGGAAGGAGCGGAGAAGAACGGTGTGCGGTTTTTGCAAGATTATCAACATTTTCGTTACCGGAGATGCCAATGTGACTCGGGATATACATGAAGCTGATTTTTATTTGTGATTGGAATAAGATGTTGTATAAGTTGAGTATTTTCTGAATAAGAGGATTGTTTTTAGAAGTGTTTTGGAAAGAAACTAAGGAACTTAAGCAATCGGTCATAATTAAAAATTTGCCAGACTGATAAGTTTCGCTGATATGAAATATACAATGGTAGATGGCCATTAATTCCGCTGTGTTGTTTGAAGAGAACGAGGGAAGAGAGAAGTTTAATAATGTTATAAAATGTTTTACGTTTCTTATGCATATATCCTGTTTTTTGGGGGGAGGGTGTAGAGGGGGCTCCAGCTCCGGGCCTCGTCTTATTAAGGGGCCCCCAAGAGGCTCTCACCTCTGACATGGATGGTTAAATGTGCAATAATAGATGTTTTCCCAAACATTTATATTGCATATAGAATATTTGTAACTATACCGATTATAAATTGTGAAGCGGAAAGATTTTTTTCGATATTAAAAAGAATAAAAATATGTACAGATCACTGAGCCCACAGCGGCATTTGGCTATAATTCGGCCCTGTATACATATATATATATATATATATATATATATATATATATATATATCACGATTTTTATGGGACTCGGTATATAAAGACCTAGGCTTATTTTCAGTGTCAGAGTAATGAAATTGTTTGTTTTTAGTGAATAATCATAGAGCGGCAAGCTAAATTAGAATACATAAATTTTGCAGGGCACTGTGCGAGACCTAGAGGAAGGTATCGCCACATTTGGAAATCCTATAAATTTGATAAATTCGAAATAAAATCCGATATTGTCGCCGCATTTTGTCAACCAAGAAATCCTCATCACTGCAGTTGTTATATCGGCGTTATAAGACTCAATATGAATAATCATGCTTCTTTTTTTTTTTTTCTTTCTACTTTGGATCAATTGATGGTAAAACATTAGTTGCTAGAAGCAGAGAAATAAAAATTTAAGAGATTAGAACTTTGGAGAAGAAGACTTTTAATTAAAATTGTTCCCTTTAAAAAAATCTATAAATAAAGAAGTAAGAAGCATCGGATTTTGTCGGAATAGCTAGGATTAAGGGCGTCGCCAGCCGATGAGCCAGGGAGGGGCAGAATGAGTTGCCAGCCGTCGGGGGTTGGGGGGGGGGAGATAATAGAAAGAGGATATTATAGGAAAAATAAAATTTATAAGTTGCAAAGGCTTAATATTTTATTAAACAAGAATAAAATCTTAATTAAAACATAAGTTTTCCAAATTGTCCATGATTACGCATCTATGAATACTCATCTATGTTAGTTGATTAAAAAGTTTCAAGGCTCCAGGGGGGGCAGCTGCCCCTCCCTGCCCTCCGCTGGCGACGCCCATGGTTGGGATAGATGAAAATTTCAAAACACTGCCAAATTAATGGGTGAAATTAGGCTGAAGAAAAAGGGATTCAGAAGCACTGCTAAGTTTGGATAAGATGGTCGATTTTGCAGCGTAAGGAGAATTCGAAACCACCGCCTTGTTTGCTATCAGAGAAAGCTTTTAAACGATTCGCTCTTTTCAGAGTGGAAGTGTACCGATGATTAATGTGATGCATGAATGGTAAGCAGTTATGGAGAATTAAACTAAGATAGGAAAAGAAACTAACTAGATAGGAAACCGGCACAGGAATGCACCGATCAGAGGGGTTATAAAAGCGAAAAGTGATAACCATAGCAGCACATTTAACTGAAATGGAAAAAAAAAGTTTTTTATAATTAGGAAATTATTCAATTCATTTAACTGTACAGAAAATGTCAGAGGAATAAACGAAAATATCATCTGCAAACAAATCAATATGAGAAGGAATTGGGATAGTAACACGGCTGAGAAAATAAATATTGAAAAGTGCAGGGTTAAGGCAAGTTGATGCTGAAAAGAGAATAGAAAGGTATGTACTCTTCACTTTTGGAAAAGACTGAGGTCGAGGTAACATCTGTGAAGTGAGTAATAGATTTTTTTAAATAAAGGGATTATATTAAATGAAAAATATGAAATATTATTAGCAGGACTGCGGTTCGAACGAAAGGGAAATATGTCGACAGAAAGGATACTGTTATAGTCTAATCGCTCTAGATGAGTATTTTTTGAGCAGACCTATATAACATCTTACAATAATCGTTATATTATTTCTGTTTTAATTTTTTAAATCTTTCGAATTTTCCCAAGTTATTTCCTTTTTTTCTTTTCTCTAAGTCTGTTCATTGTATATTTAATAAATACGGGTTTCTCATCATCGATTCCTTATTTCCTCTCTCTCTGGTTATTTTTATCGAGCGTTTGAAAAGACCTGATGACGTCGAAGTTTTTTTTACCCCGCCCCGCAAATAATTTCTTGGAACCATTTTAACTTTTTTTTTTCTTTTATTTTTATATTCGAATTATTAGAAATCCTTCGTGTTTTTATCTTTATTTCCTCTAACATAAGTCGAGTCCCGTATTCATGACAAGGCTTTTGGGGATTGTAAAGTTAAGGTTTACAACATACTGAGACTAATGGATCTCAAGAGAATATCGTGAGCTTTCGAAAGCGAAATGAGACAAGCTTTTTGAACATTTGAACTTGGTTTGGTAGCCTCATACTAATAATTATCTAGTCGATTTTTACGGCAAAAAATCAGTTTCAAAACACCTAATCTTCTTTTTCTTTCTTCGTCAGTAATTCATCGTTCCTCGAAACTGTTCACTTGTCTAAAATCTTTTTTGTCCGTTTTGGTTGTGCCGATTTTCTGTGGACTTTTGGACGTGCAATTAAAGAGAACAAGGAACCGCGCTGCTACTCACCGCATTAATTTTTTACAAACTATGCAATAATTTTATTCTAGACCTTGACGGAATATTTGCTTTCCTTATTTTCCCCTCTTTCTTTACTAAGCATTGATCTATAATTTTAAGTTACGCCTTATCTAATGGGCCTAAAAAAATATATATTTCTTTTTAACCTCTCTTCTAAAAAACAAAAGGCTGTCATTTTTACTATTACATGATTCACAGAAATGTAAAACTTTTCTAATCAGAAACTTTGGTACTAAGAAAGGGATTTTAAATGTTCGTTTTCACAGCCTCTTCTAAAACAGTGGGGCAAACATATTTTTAATCATGAATAAATTTTATGGGTCTGTTAAATTTTCGTATCACTCATTTTAGTAGCTTTTGAAGTAATCGATTACAAAAACGTAGAAATCTAAACAACATGTCCTATCAAAAATATTTTATTCGTATCATATTTTCCTCTCTAAATTTTTTTTTTTTTTATAGCTTTATCTATAAAATATAATTCTATACATTTCGGTAATTAAGCCGCGTTCTATTTAATAATTTATTGATAATTTTATTCCAATCTTCCATTTTATAGTAACGCGCGGAATGTTTTGCACCAGGAATTACAAAAAAAAATTTCAATGGAAGTACTATCGTTAATTTTTTTATAATTTTAACCAGTTTCCATATTAATTTTTAATTTTAATAATTAAATTCGGATTTTTTACTTTTGCATTATTTACGACTGCAATTCGTAACTATTTACATTATTTTATTTTATGGAAAATATTAAAGTTGATAAAATAATCCCATCTATTTAAATTTAAGCAGTATTCATAAAAATTTAATTGCACCATTTTATTTCAATTAATATTCTGGAGTATTTTAAATGAAAAACCGCTATTATGGGTAATTGACGCCTGTAAGATATTACATTGGTTCTAGGAAATTGAAGGCTTTTATATTAACGATTTATAACTGAAATATTAATATAAGAAAAGTTTTTCTTCTTCTTTTTCTTCGGAAGTTCTTAAATCGGTTCATATGTGAGTCTAATACGTTATTTCATTACCAAATCATATCAGACACTAGCATCAATATTGTAATGTGCGCATTACATTACATTACGAATAAAAGGAAAAAATATTAATTATAACGTGATGAGAATAAGTATGTCAGAGCGTAGGAATCAGTTGCCGACTGGGGGTAGAGAGACCGATATTGACCGCCGCCGGTGATCGATACGCACGGCGATCGGTCAGCGAATACATGATTGGTATATCAGCTATAAGGGAGAAAAGGATTTCGAGAGAAAGAAAATCAGGGTAAAATGCTAGAAAAAGGATAAATCTGAGAAATGTTCCGTTCTAGTCAACTCCTGTTTTTGGTTTGTGGATCGTCGTCCGAAGAAAGTCCGCAGAACTGCGCAATCTTCGAAGAATAAGCAACCAGTTTCAAAAACGGTATACGCCGAGATATACGAAGAAGAAGACAATCTAGAAAGGTCCTCGTAACCAGATTATTTAAGACTCCGAGTTGGCGATTTGTAAAGTCCAGATTAAAAAAATATATCAATTCGATCATCTGGTCTCCTTGCCGTATTTGTCAGGAAGCACTAACGTACGTCCCGTGCCAACAAGGAGTTCCAACAGCAGACCCAGCCAGAGTGATACGTACCATTATAATTACGCAATTTTATTTTGTTTTATATTACATTTGTACGTATGTAGATATCCAGAAATTGTCTCTTTTTTAGCGGTCGACCGATACGGAAAGATTGGTGAAGGAAAAATTCGTTGACACAAAACATACAAAATTTAAAACAACGATTTGTTCTAACAATAATAAACAAATAATAATTTAATTTCACATCCACGATAATTACGAGACCGTCATTCTAGAAGGTGTAATAAAACAAGGTGTTAAGGTTCTATTTGGCATCCCTGCTGGAGATAATAAAACAACATATATCCTTACAATGTTTAGGGTGACATACACGAACTACAAAACCGGTTCGCATAATTCGCGATAAAACTGAAGATTTCATAGTGGTATTTCTGGTCATTTTCATCATGTTAGAGGTTATTACGTTCTATCGATCTCGCATAAATGTTCTAATAACTCTAACATATATGTTTAAGTATGGACGCAACGCTGTCGCTGTGATGATGGGCTTCACAACAGTATAAAAATGGAAACCCAAAATTGTTTACACGATCGCTAAAAAGCTTTCTATTAAAGATTGTCAAACTAAATTATTCGAGATGACAGATAATTATTTGTCAAAACACGAGTGGTTATCTATACATTATTCTGGAATACTGATAGAAACAGCGTTATACTGCGGGGACCGAAACGAAAATGGACACCTCATAACGTATATTATTATTGATTCATGTTGTATGAAAACATTATCGGTATACAATTATAATTTATTTTTATTACATATTCTCGGTTATCGGGAAAACTGTAATATATAATTTAATTAACATTAAGAATAAATAAATAAAAGATATGTTTGTATTATTGAAAAAAATGGTGGCATGGTAAGAACCTCCACGTGGTGCTCCTGGATAGCGTTCAAAGGAAGTTAAGCATTTCACAATTAAGCTAATCTTTCCAAGAAACTCATTCGAGTGAAGAAAGTCCGGGAATTTAAACAGGTTGCTGAAGTACAGCACCCTAAACATGATAGTGCTATATATGTGCGCGAAAAGATAGTAGTATCTGTTGAAACAGTTATTATAGAACAAATTGAAACAATAACGACTTAATTTGGAAAGGTGTACAACATCTATTTACAATGCACCTCGAAATGCGTTCAAGTTTTTCATGAATTACCTATCTCGGAGATTTTAATAGTCATAGCAGTAAATGAGGATACCGAGAAAGGGTGGCAGAGCGAATGGAAGCATATGCGCAAAATTACCTGCCTTTTTCCAATGTAGAAGATGGAAAAGAGGTTATAACCCGGATCTAGTATTCGCATCAGAAGAAATAAATGGTCTTTGCGAGAAATCGGTTCTGCAGCCTATTCCTCGGACGCAGCATAGGCAACTTACGATGCAGGGGTATACGCTGCAATAATGCCCGTAAACGTTTCGTTTCGTAAAAGATTCAATTTTAAAAACGATGACTGGGAACATCTTGGAGCTCTACTGGACCAGTCGAGAGTCCGGTTAATCCGGAACCAACGAACTACAGAAAATTTGTAGCCGCCGTCCAGAACCATATCCAGAAAAACAATCCCTTATATTCTCGGTTTGGACTCAGATGCAAAAAGAGAGATGGAGTACTATGTTTGGGAATTTGATAAGGACCCCTTTAATGAAACGACTATATCAACTGGGGAAGAATTGACAGAGCAAATGTCAGAGAACAGATGCAGAAAATGGAAGGAGCTGGTGGAAAATGTGGACTTTAGTAGGGGTAGCTTTAAGGCGTGGCGGTTAATTAGAAGAAAGAGGGTAAAAGCGCTAAGAAACGGAAAAGCGGCAGGGCTTAATGATATACTATCGAATAAAATAAAACATTTCGGACCTAGTACGAAACATTGGGTTATAAATCTGTTTAACCGAACTGACTTAACTGGAAAAGATATTTAATATATGGAAGAAAGCTCGGGTGATTGCAGTGCTCAACCGGGAACAAATCCAAATGAACCATAAAATTACCGACCGATATTTCTTTTTTTCCATTTATATAAGGTTTTTGTTAATTATGAATCGCATCACAGGTACTGTAGCAAACTGATACTACAGCAAGCTAGTTTCAGGGAAGGCAAAAGTACCGTAAGTCAGGATACAAATTTAGTTCAGAAAACCGAAAATGGATTTGAAGGAAAGTTGATTACCGTATAGTTTTTATGGACGTGACCGCTGCCTATAAACCACAGCCGATTAATCAAAAAAAGTATACGAGATAACAAAAAAAATCTGTCTTGTTAAAATACTGCAAGAAATGTTATCCGGAAGACGATTCTTTGTTACACATAACGGCAAAAAAAAAAAAAAAAAAAAAAAAGATGAGTACAACGAAATGGACTTTCACACGGAAGGCGATGACTTCAATGCTATTTAATATATATATATATATATAATAGTAACGACCAGAAGAACGCGCAACGTATTATATACGCGGATGATCTCGCTGTATTAGCGCAAGGAAAGTAATTTACAGAAGTCCGGGGAAAATTGCAGTCGGTCCATATAGAATTAAAGAAATATATATTATAAAGAAAATTCATTGCGTCCTAACTCGAGTAAAACGCAAGTGCGTGCTTTCTACCTGAAGATAAATTAGAAGTAACATGGGGTGGCTTGAAGCTCGAGCATCATGATAGTCTTAAATATCTAGGAATATCGCTGAATAGAACACTCGCATACAAAAAACACCGGGCGAAGGTTTCCGAATGAAGGTGGAAGGCAGAAATAGTCTTTTAAGAACACTTGTATTATCTAGGTAGAGAACCGAGCCAGATTTACTACGAACAACTGCTTATGCTTTTCAGTCGCAGAGTACGGTTGTCCAACATGGGACAGATCTGTGCATTCAAAGAAAGTGGATATTGCTCTGAATAAGACTTGCCAGGTAATCGCAAGTTGTCTACGGCCGACAAAGCTTGAAAATGTATACTTGGCACGCGGCGTAGCTCCTCCAGAACCAACACAGAAAGGACAAAAGCGGAAATAGATGATAGACATCCTATGCATGGCCAAGTAACTTCCACCTTAAGACTTAAATCCGGGAGAAAAGCTTCCTCGCTTGTTCAGAAAGAAGCTAATGGAAACTCCAACAAAGATTCGTGAAGCAAGGTGGAGGGACCTGGCAGAACGTAAAGAATTAGTAACAGAAAAATTGATTCCTGCGCAGAACCTAACTCGAGGACAATGGCGTACACTTCATCGTCTACGTACCGGATGTTCCAGAACGAAAGGGAATCTAAACCGCTGCCGAGTAACTGAGGACGATCGATGTGATTGTGCGGAAAACGGTAGGATCACAACGATTTATTTAACTGCAATTTATTTCCCTTTGCAATAACAGAAGGGGAATTGTGGTCAGCAGTGTTGTCGAACGAAGTGGTCAATGGACAGGGATGATTATAATTAACAACTTACTTTACTTGGCGATTATCGATAATAGCGTCTTCGACACGATATAATAATTAAAAATAATAAACGTAATAAAAAATATGCGAGTATCGAATTAAGTACTCTAACCGCAAACGTTAAAAGATTAACGAAAGCACTAATTTATAAAAAATTTAAGTTTATAGCACCGGAAAAAATACCATACAATTCAAAATTAAAGAAATGAACGGCTATTTTATAAATGAAATAAAATATAAATCTGTTTTCTACGTGATTACTCAAAAAAAATTTTTAAAATCTCGTAAGAGTTTAAATATCGAAATTGAAAGTATGTTTTCTAAAATTTCTAGTTATTTGAATAACAAGAATGAAAAGGAAAAAACGTAACACTTAGAAAGGCAGAAGGTATACAAATTTCAGAAACGAACAATTTTAGGTATTAAAATATGTAAATGAAAAAAAAAAAAAAAAAAAACATTTTTGCTCGCGGAAATTTAAAAATAATAGACAAACAAGATCCAATTTTATTTTCGTGCGTATATTTCCCCACACATTACAAGACGAATTTCAGCAACGTGAAAATGCTTTGAATGAATGAATAAATGAATGAATGAATGAAAGAATAAATAATGTTGGTTTATTGAATTAAATAATGTTACAACAAATTAAGAATAAAAATTACGATATTACCTTCGTTTCACGCAGTCTTAAAAATACGATTACAGTCAAAAAAAAATCCGCTCTGACATAATTTTATTAAACTGAAATAATCTTAAATTATGTTATTCAAAAGCAGTTTAAATCAGTAGTAGGAAAGTTGTTCAAATTATTCGATTTTAGTTTGCGTTTAGATATTTTTTCGATTTCGTAATTGTTTTACTTATCCTTTACCTCTAGCGGAAGTATAACATTTTGAACAATTTTAGTTGGAAAATTTAAGAATAACGGGTTTACGCTATAAGTAATTAGTAACGTGTAATATATTGGATAATTTCGTGTCATACAGTTGCCTTGACAATATCATTGTGATATTCTATTGCTTTGATAGTCTGCTTAATTTTCTTTTCAATAGATCAACTACATCATATAGGTGCTGGGGACTGTCAAGGGTGGTCCCTCTACAGTTGGTCTAATGCATGCATTAAAAAAACAAGAATGTGCGAAAAGAAGTAATTTCTTTAGAGCAGATGCGGTAAATTAGAATGACTAAGAAGCAATACATATACAAAAACTTATTAGTACAAAACTGTGAAAGCGAAATTTGTAAAATTACATCGTATAGATCAAAACAATTGATGTTATTAATATCCATAAAATGTTTTGACAGCGTAATTAATAACTGCAACATTAACATTACGCCTACAAGCGAGTTTAGCTATTTAATGAAGAGGCGACGAGTTGACTACTTATAGTTTCAATTTTTTCGACTTCAAATTACTTAATAGAAAGAAAAAAAAAGCAATTAAAAAACACGGTTCGTGTGATTGAGTTGCAATAAAGGTTAATATTTCGATTTTATAATTTTAATTTTTTTCATAATTTTAATAATGCGATTTTTTTTTTGTAACTGCTACATTTACATCGAGAAGTAAAAGACAATGAGTATGCGTAATATACGGAGTATAAATATCCTATTTGGTTCTTCGGAGTTAAAAACCGAGTTACACGCACACATTTTTGACGAGCGAATAATCAGGTGATTAATCCTAATGTATTAAACCGGCGCATGGTGACAAACAAGGAAGATGGAGAATTGGCAACGTCATTTTTATATTAGCCCGAAGTAATAAACGACAAAAAAAAAAAAAACGAAATTTATACCGTATACATAAAATATTACAAGAATAAAATCAACCGACAGCAGCTACACCATTTTTCTGTAATCGAAGAAATAGAGCGTAAGGTACCAAAAGGTAGATTATAACACTTCACTGCAGTTGAAGAAGTAAGTGCAAATTTAAGAAATGAAAGTAGTTTATATTAAATAGTAACACAAAAAATAAATTCCTAGTAAAATTTTGCTGGCCAGTCATCTGTGTAAACATGAAACACGTATGAAAAGCATTACTTAAAGTTTAATGTTTTTTGAAAAACTTAAATTTTGTAGCAGTGTTATTAGTACTAAGAAACTGGCACACACACCACATACGGAACTCGTGTTACATGAAATCAACAATCACGGTTTACACCGAGGCTTCACGTTAATATTTCTAGTTGGAGATGGTGTGGTTTAAGTTCTCTCTTATAATGCTGTTAAATGTTGCATGATTGTTGATACGGAAATAATTCAATCGCGAAAGTGAAAATATTCAAATGAAAACATACGACGATTCACAGGTCTCGCACTTCTTTTTGGATCCTCATATATATAGGTCTGATTTTTAGAATGTTCCATGCCCCGGCAATGCTCAATGCTGCTACTTTTTCACAGCTAGTTTAAAAATGAAATTTTTACAATTGCAACTATATACGCTGCTGGTATTTTGAATAATCGCACGGCTACTGAATATTCTCTTCGTTTATTCTATCATTATGAAAAGAGTTTACTAATAATCACGAAAGTATGTATAATACAAAACTGATAAGGAAATTACTTCTGCATTTCCAATATGATAATTAAATTAACATTAAACTGACGTAAATAATACGAAAAAATCGAACATTCAACTTTTGTCTTTTTCGCCCGTTTTTAGTTATTCGCGAATTAATCACAGCGCAAACTTTCTAAATTTCTCGAAAATACAAGTTATTTTTTTTTATATTTCTTTTATTAAGTATATTACGTAATTTTCCGACCGCGAAACTAAATAAAAACTGCAATCGATATTTTGCGTTGAGCACGCTAGTAGTTCGGTAATTATCCGGAAACACGAAGAAAAGAAAAGAAAAGAAAAGAAAAGAAAAGAAAAGAAAAGAAAAGAAAAGAAAAGAAAAGAAAAGAAAAGAAAAAAAAAATCCAAACTTTAGTTTTATAAGATCATGAACTTTATTTCAACCGTAACGTAATTAATAAACACAAGAATTGATTAAAGAAAGGCTTTTTTTCACGACGTCCGCAATAGTTGCCGAATTATTGCATCTCGGATTACACATTCGCCAAAAATAATGTTTTATTTATTGTTTTCAAACAAAAAGTCGAGAAGTACAGTTTTAATCTTTTTCTAATTTAGCCGACGATGTTACAGTGATATTATAACAACGGACAGGTAGCAACAAACTGACAAAATATTATCGAATAAAAATTTTCAAAAGCAATTCTTAACGTATATCTCGTGCACTTAACTGAAATTGATCGCTTTACCGAAATATGCGGCTAAATTAGCTTCTCGTAACGCTTCCGAACATGTCTGAAATAAGAAATAACGCTATCAGTTTTGCGACAAAAAATTAGCACATATTGAACTTCCTTAATTTTCAACGCCTGAAAATGAGTTTGGTTTAAAAAATTTATTCAGCTAAACACGTAAGTTTTAAGAGATTAAGGGCGCCGAGTATTATCGGGTTGTTGCAACATCGAACCTATGATGAGAATAGTTGAGTAGTTTAATGCACGTGAAAGAGAATGAAAAGCGGAGAAGACAATTCCAGGTAATTTGTTTCTTACGCAATAAATATGCTAATGTCAAAGATAAGGTAACCTATATTTTGTTAATTATTTCTTAAACTATGTTAGTCTTTACAAATCTTTTATAATGCAAAATTAAATCAACCTCATCAATTTATATAACCAAGTAACATTATCATGCGTATCAAAATGTTGTAATTAATTATATAAAATAATAAACACGAAAAATGCGTTTTTAAAAATGGGGACAAGGGAAATTTTGAAACCGAGTGTAACTATTTAATTAAATTATATATTAGATTTTATTTTTGGACTACAAAACTTACCCATGCTTTTTACAAGCTCCTGTCTTTGCGTGTATATTGCACGCATATACGCGTATGTAACTGTTTATTATTATCTGGAATTTAAGACGCCGCTATATCAACAGCGATGCAAAGTGAAAGAACACACTTTCAAATCGGCGAACATTAGATTTGAAAAGGACGTTCGTACACACAAGAACTAACTTAATACATCTTAAATTCGTTTTGACATTCTTAAATTTAGAAACGATTTGCCGATTTCGAAAAAATAAATACAACTCAAATAATCCCAATATATATTAATAAAAATCATAAATAATAAAATAGAATTATTCAACAGGTTGCAGGATTACTATATCAATGGTTAAATTCAAAGAATAAAAAACAGATAAGCAAACTAAGTAAACACAAATTGCAAAAAAGATGAGTCTATGGGTTTTTCTTAAAAAGCACCATTTGTGACTTATTTGAATACAGTATCGAGATGGCTGGATATCGATCATAATAACATCAGAAAAGTAGTCGTAAGTAAATATAACCGGGAAAGTCGCAAAGCTGCTCCAATTAATTTTTTTCAAAAAGCTGCATTCATACAACTTTTCGAAAAAATGGACAACTTTCTTTTTACTTTAACCCAGTCCATAATCTACAGAACGAGATCTAGATGCAAGCGCACGTGTGTCTGTCAGTAGTACATGCAAAAGGAAAAAGAGCGGCATTCAATTTTTTTTGCGTCATTCACTCTTCACGAAATATTTTTAACTATTACACTGGCGCATTTCGAGCCCAGTAAAATCCTCACTGGACCTAGTGGTAAAATCAGTACCAATTCAAAATTAATGTGTAGGGCGCGGTAGTTGATGATATCATTTAATAAAGGAGCGTTTCAACTTAGTCGTCTTGCTCCAAGTGCTTCGTAACAAATTGCCAAAATGTTTTGGATAACATTTTGTTGGCCACTAGGGTCAATAGACTGTCGGTTTCAGATGTAACATTGTGCGGCACTAGTCAGACGAGCAGTTTCCAGGAAGGTGCAGAGGACGACAATGATTAGTGTTTTCCAAACAATAAGCTGAAATTTAACAACATTTGATTTCTACTTTTCGATAGAAGCGAAAATTGACCTCTATTGTGTACCAATACGAAGTTTAGAGGAGCAGTTGCAGCGGAGAATACAAGATGCTTATGTTTGGTTACAACCAGAGAGCTAATCAACGAGTGCTTCTTACAGAACACCCTCTCTCTCTCTCTCTCTCTTTATAGTGTCATACTTAATTCCTGAGCGTCGGCGACTACCTATTGGTACATTTTTAGCTGTACAGACATACAGTATTAGTGTATTAGGCAATTGTTATATGCAACGCAGGTGTACACACACGCAAGATCACATTCGGAACTGATTGTAATCGTTTGATTTACATCGTTTTACAAAAGTACAGTCCCCCCGTGTGGGTCTGCTGTGTACTGACCTAGGGCGCATATGATGTTGTACGTGGTGGTTTGCCATTGCCTTCCACGTGATCATTAGTGGTTATTTATTTAATTCTTGTAATAAGTTCGATCGTCGCTCGGGATCGAACCCCTGACCTCTGTAACGGAAGTCAAGCGCTCTAGCAACTGGGCTATCACGACTAGTACTTTTGTTGTAGAGCTGTTGATAGTGAGCCTATAAGCTTTGCTATGGTCTATAAGTTTGTTCATCATTTTTTGTAGTTCTTCGCGATTGTCAGCTATAAATGAGACAGTCATTCGCGTATCGTATATTATTAACTGTGACTCCATTTACCTTGATCATCCGGTTATTCTCATCAAGCGCTTCTCTGAATATTGCTTCTGCCTATAAATTGAAAAGCAGAGGAGACAGTACTCATCCCTGTCGAACTCATTTTTTAATTTCTACATCCTCCGATGTTACGTTTACGGTTCGTATCTCAGCCGTTTGCTTCCAATATAATTCACTTATTATGCGCAAGCCCTTACTGTCTATAGGGATGCCCTCTAAAATTTACATCAATTTTCCATATTGTGCACAATCGAAACCTTTATGGTAATCTATGGAACACGCGTATACACTAATATTCACATCCCGACAACGCTGTGTGAGCATGCGGACGGCGAATAAGGCTTCACGAGTGCCCATGTCATTTTTGAAACCAAACTGTGTGTTTCCCAATAGGGTCAGTTTCTTTTATTTACGGTGATGCTATTAATTCATTAGAAAAGGAAACCATTTATTCTGACTAGTTAAATTGTTAATTTTTCTTTTCTTACAAGTACAAACATTTATAAAATTTTCTTTACTACTAAATGCACCAGCTAATTCTCGGCTCTCTTTTTACTAGTCTTGTTTCTTATTGACACTTGGAAAACCACTTTGACATCAAATAAAAAAAAAGTCACACAACTCTCAGCTCTTAATCTCAAACATTTTCCGATTTGTTTAAAAAAAAACATTATTTTTAATTTTTTCTTTTTTTTTTTTTAACAATAAAAATGAAAATTAACGAATGGCGTTTTTTCCCGCATGAAAGGAAGTAAAAGACATGAAAATAAAATATTTTTACGATTCTCAAATATAAACCCAATCTATATATGTATATAAAAATGAATCGCTATTTCTCTTGGTCACACCATAACTTGAGAACTATTGCAAAAAATTAGATAATTTTTTTTTTTTTTTTTTATTGGTGTTCGTTATTGTCAGGAGAAGGTTTGTATAAAAAAAAATGTTTAAAAATCGTACGGAAAACTTTTTAAAGTGTCGTAATATGAAAAGTAAGTGATAGAGTGTACGTATTACGAGTGAAACGGCCGACAGAGAAAGGTAGATGATATTTAGAAGAGTAATTTCAGCCGTTTACACAGTTTTCGATATTTGGAAATAATTTACTGGTCCATATGATTTGTAACGAAATAGTTTTTCCTCAATCATTCATTATTCATTTAATTTGATAAGTACAATTATGCATTTATTTACTTATTTATTTAAATGAATTTCTCCGAGATTATTATTATATACGACACAATATCATAAAAAAGAATTATCTTCGATTCAGTATTACCAATCAAAGTTTATTCGTATGAATATATACGCAAATTTATTTCCCTTTCACGAATTACTTTTTGGTTTCCTAAAATAATTATTATTAACGATTTATTAATAATCTTTATATATATATATATATATATAACCAGCTGACCCAAGGAAATTCGTACCGCCTTAGTAAATAAATGTTGTGTTAACTTATTAAATGAATTAAATTCAGTTTTTTATTAAGATAAATACTCAAAATGAATTAAGTTCAATAAATGCACAAAAATCAAAATGAAAAGTATTTCAATTACATTGAAATGAATGTAATTCACGTAGCAGCAAGGCATTATTCTCCTTAATAACAAAAATTAGTATTATCCAATAAGATGGTTCACAAACGACAAAAATATTCAATTATACAATAGCTCGGAAACGGCTTGACTTATCAAAATTGGATTATAAATTACAATTAAACTTCTATCAATGACAATTGACAATGGCGGCAAGAAACCGTCCAGAATATATAATACGGAATTTAGAACGACCTTAAAAATCACGCTTTAAAAGATTCGTAACTCAACACCAGATAACCCTTTAAAAGCGAAATTCAAAATATAAAACAAAACGCTGAAGCCCTTTCATCAAATCCAAAAATTACGGTTAAATTTAAACCCCCCTTTTTGGCAAAAAACAGCAAAAAAAAAAAAAAATGAATTTTCTGCATAAATTTTATTTAAATTTCGTATTCTACTATTCGGTGCGGAGGCAAATCCAACAAATCAAAGATCATAAAAATCGGTAAAGCCGTTTTGAGTTATAAATGGTGTAACAAATTAGACTTCGATTTATATATATATAGACTAGCTGACCCGGCGAACTTCGTATCGCCTTAGAATCAATAAATGTTGGGTTAATATAATAGCTGAATTAAATTCAGTTTTTTATTAAGATAAATACTCAAAATGAATTAAGTTCAATAAATGTATAAAAATCAAAATGAAAAGTATTTTAATTACATTGAAATGAATGTAATTCACGTGGCAGCAAGGCATTACTCCCCTTAATAACAAAAATCAGTATAAATTTATTTAAAAAAATTAAAGTAAACTACTTTGAAAACATGTTTTTTCGGGCTATACCATCAGCTAACAACACAGAGTACACGCTCAATTTATATACTTTTTAATAAAGTGTGTTCTCTGTGCTATTAGCTAATAATTAGGCTATACTAAAAAAAAAAACGGGTTTCTAACGTAATTTAATTTCTTAAAGTAAATTTATATCGATTTTTACGATTTCGTACACATATAATGTCCGTCTAAAATATATAATATAGAACTTAGAACGACGTCGAAAATCACCTTTAAAAAATTCATAACTGATAACCCTTTAAAAGCGAAATTCAAAGTATAAAACAAAACGCAGAAACCCTTTCATAAAATCTAAAAATTATAGTTAAAAAATTATTTAAACCTCTCTTTGGGACCAAAAACAACAAAAAAAAAAAAATGATTTTTTTTCATAAATTTGTTTTAAATTCCGTATTACTGTAAAAGAAAAATACCATCCGTTAATTTTCATTTTTTCTATTTAAAAAAAGTAAAGGTTTTTTTAAACTTGGAAAATATTTGACATTAAGAGCTGGAACTTTTATGATTTTTTTTTTATTTTGAACCAAAATTATCCCTTCCCAAGTGTCGATAAAAAACGCCGTGCGGACAATTTCGGAGTACCTATCCGTCTATAACGTTTGAAATTATATCATTTTGTGAAGTGCGTGAAGTATATTATACGAATTGAAGATGTAATATATAAAAAAACTTAAAAGTGCAAGTAAGACAACTGAAAAGTTTACAACATAAAGATTTAAACGTTTTTACGTCAATAAGCGTTTTGTTTCTTGTTAAAAGTTGCAAAGTTAAAATTTTTATCACAGTTAAGTTTATGAATTCAGTGTGCCAACTTACAGGATGAGCGTGGCAAACCCTGGCGATATCTTCGCAAGATGCTCCATATTCCATAGCTAAAACTGCTTCATTGATTAATTCGCCCGCACTCTAAAAAATATTAAAAATGTATGATTATCATGAAGAATCATAATTATTATTGTCCGTGATTTCTAAAACATTTTTCAAATAAAGCATATTTATTTTAAAACTTAAAAATACTTTTATTTATAATACGCATTATGGACTACAGAATGCAATCTTATTAAAGCCTGAAATTGGTTACGGTCGGCCCCGTTATTTGTTTTTTAAAGCCAAGATTATACTTTCATCATTGTGCATCGGAAATTATTTCATAAGGTGCTCTATCTTCGCTTCTACGATCGTAGTGTAGCTTTCCTTCAATTATAGTGTTTTCTCGAAAGCTGCTATATCGCATTACATGGTAGTCCAGCTACAGTTTGCGTAGTTTGAACAACAATCGATTTTGATTTTACGAAAATTTGTTTACGGAATTGGTAATATCTTCCCGGTTTTCAAAAAACATTACATGTTTTATATTTTCTTTTGTCAAATTTCACATTTTTTAATGAAAAAAAAAAAAAAATTTACTTTCTATTATGATCTTCCAATATTCGTTTGAATCATATTCTGTACACGACGTAGCACAATATCTCACAATGTTATCTCAATTTTATACTCCATTTCTTATTATTGAGTTCACATTTATCTGTTGCTTTGAAATTAGTAAATTGATTAATTAGCGCAACTACTGCCGTTTGACTTTTCAACATCATAATTTTTACGAGTTTTAAACCACAAATTATTCATTGTATTCGTCCCGACTTTAAAATCTGATAAACATTTCTCTTAAGTTTTCTCTGTTGGATGTGAAAATAATCACATATTCTGCATATATCATTTTCTTGCTGTATATTCTTACTACTCCGACCAGATTTCAATAATTTCGCGCATATATAACTAATTTAAAACCTTGAGCAAAACTAATGGCAAATTATACATTCTTGCCTTACTTTAAACTCGAATGCATGACTCGCATTATCGAGCTTGACTTTTCATTGTGAATTAATTAAATTAATTCGAAAGTGTAATATAATAACTCCTGAATGTGAAAAATTAATTCAATCGAAAACTTCCGTACAGTCCATAAAGAACCTGATGCACAGCGTATTTCTATTCTTTGCATAATTATTCGCCTTAACACTTGTTTATTTGCTTCTATCGAAACATTATATTTGACTTTATTTGTAATTTTCGATATTTGAAAAAATACGAAATCCTTTATCGTTCATTAATGATATGTGCGACAGACAGTTCAGTTGTTACGAAAGATGCGTACTATTATCTCCTACAATTATTGTAATCCAGCATTTATGGTTAACGTGATTAAATTAAAGAGATCGCAAATGTCAAAGATGAAACTTACCGGCCCGATAATGTGACAGCCCAATAGTTTGTCGGTTAACTTGTCCGAAAGTACTTTCACAAAACCTTCGGTTTCATTGTTTGTTTTCGCTCTACTGTTTGCTGCGAATGGGAACTTGCCAATTTTATAATCAACGCCCTGAAATAAATCAATATGTTTATAAGTAATCGAGCAAAAGTTCGCTGCTTAAATTTTGTTGTTTCGCAGAAATATATCTCCATTTGTATCCTGATATCATATTTCAAAATTTCTATCTGACTCAGATAAGTCACGTCTCAGACAGATTTCAAGTTCGAATGGTTATGGATTTGTATTTATGTACTGAGATTGGCAATAAATGGTACATACTTGTAATAATCCTCTTTAACTTTTAGTTAACCGACTATGTCGATATGTTGCGAGCCCCAAAATTACTACGTAGTTAATTTTTTCTGATGTTTTTACTTTATAACGAATATACACAAAACGTTAAAGTTACAAAGAGACTGTTTAATTTTTGGAATATAAGGGGTAAATGTGTGTCGACTTTATCTGCTATTCCAAATAGTATTAGGATTTATCATTAAACATTTTACAATAAACTAATCTTAAAGTAACAGGTTTCTTTTTTTACATCTTATTTAATACAGGTCAATTTTGCAACCTATGTTTTTTCAACAACAACGTATTTTCTGTTAATAACGATCGGCTATAATGTCGAATTTATACTAAATAGAAATGGGCCATAAGGGTTAGATTGAAGTTATTTAATTTTGAAGGAGAATTTTATACAACGATTAATTCGCTTACTAGTAAAAAATTATCAGTTTATAGGTATAGTCATAAAATTAACACTCGAGAAACTGTAAATTTTTATGAGTAATACGCAATTACTTGTAAAAAAAAAACAACAAATAATAATAAATAAACTAAAACACTTTTATATAATAACAATCGAATCAAATCAAATCAAATCAAAATATATAATGAAAAAACGGTTTATAAATTATAGACGAATTATTAAATTTAAAGGCCGCTTTGAGTAGCGGAACATGCTTATCATGCATGGACCAATTTAGGTTTGAATTTTTCTTTGTTAGCCTGGCGAGAAACCATTTGGCCACTGACGAAATTAAGTAGAAGCTGGAGAATATATATATAAAGGAAAATCGGATCCATCAAGCAATTTGATGTATTTACAATCTAGTTGTAACAAACATGGCCGCAATGCTTTAATATAGCCCACGAATGCCGAAAGAGAATGAGTAGAAAATTAAAAACTGTCCATATCGCAGCCCAAGTGCAGCGGACACTGGAATGCGACTGAACAGCAAAAGTTATGGAAACGAGAAAAGCCGAGAAAAGAAAAAGAAAAAAAAAACTAAAAGGAAACAATTCAACTGGTTCAACGTAGTCGAAGGAACAAATTTATTTTCGGGAAACACAATACGTACGTATCAACTAAATAAGTATACGATTCGTATTTACAAATTTCAATAAAATTACTAGGGTACTGGTCATTAGTACATAGCAATAAATATATACAGTATGGCGGATATATTCCAATAGCCATTAATTCATTACAATTAGGGTGATTCAACTATGGTCAAACGAACCACAACTAAAAAACAAATGATTAATGTCCTCTCTAAAACTGGTACTCGTGTGATCGTCACAATTTCGGTATGGAAGACCTACTATAGAAAAGTTTCGCGACACTAGAATGACTCGAGCGCAACCTGCAAATAGCCATAACAAATCTACGAATTGTACCAGGCGGAACTAAAAACGAGATGTGGGCAAACCAGGGCAAAGAGGGCAAAGATGGTTGAATAACTCTGTATGTTCTACCAGTACTGGGACAAGAATCTATAAAAGCTCGCTAGTTCGCTCTGTTATCCCCTTTAATTTTCTCCATTAAGTCAGTAGATGGGATATGTGGGAACTGATCTCGAAATATACTAGCGCTTTTAGCTACCGCATCAACACTATCATAAAGAATACCGCGGTGACTAGGTAACCAGCAAAACACGATAATTCCACTAAGCTGTGCGATACTCAAGCATTTATTCCTGATTTCCAATGCTAGAGGGTGACTTTTATGATTAAAATGACAACCATTAATAGCCAAAAGGGAGCTAAGACTATCCGAGCGTATAGAAAAATTCCCATTGGTGGAACGGAGGATATTTAAAATATATTCACAGGCCTTTTCAATAGCCAAGAGCTCCGCTGTAAATAACGAAGCCTCGGGAGGCAACCTAAACCTTTGCGTAGAAATATTCGGGATGAGGAACGCAGCACCCATCATATCTTGATTGGTACCTCGATATTTGGCATCGGCCGTGAAGATCTGAATATAATGGGGATACTGAGATTTCACAATACTTAAGAAATGATAGTTAATTGCATCGGGAGGTAAATTAAGTTTACTTAATTCTCGAAAAGAGTGAATATTAGTATCAATATTGATTAAGTTAATATCATACGGAAGATTGAAGTACACGGAAGGAAAAACGAGAATCAAGGCAGCGTTATATTTAATATCTTTGCTAATTCTTTTAATAAAAAGAGACATATTTTTATTGACAAATTTCCATTTTTTTTACAGATCCATAACATTAACTATTAGCGGGCGATTAAAAAAATTACAGTATTTAATTTAAAATTTGTCATTCTTTTGTACCATCGTCTCCATCTGAAGGCAAACTACAGGGCAAGACCTAAGGTTAACTGATATAAGCCTTAATCCAACATTCTGAAAGCCTCTTAAGAAGAGAAGCTGAAGCCAAACCATAAAAAACCGCACCATAATCCAACTTGGATCTCACTATAGATTTATATAGTAAACTTTCACAGAATCCCCTCCCCAAGATGAGTTATTAACCGTTTTTAAAGGATTGTATATATAAACATGAGTTGATCGGATAGTACATTTATATATGTGGCCTCCAAGTAAGTCTAGAATCAAGGAATAATCCCCAATATTTGACCTGTGATAAGAAAGGAATACATTGGTTATAGATATATACTTGAGGAATTGTACTGTTAAATGAACGGAGTGAAGATACAAACGTATGACTTCGAAGGAGATAAAACAAGACTAATATTGTTACAAACCGAGTTGATAGAAGTTTGAAGGTTTATCATAGTCTCTGATAAATGTTTGTGGTATGTATATATTATAAAATCATCGGCGTACAATAAAATTCTAGTCGAATCTCCAATCTGACTATTAAAAACTGACATGACATAAATGTTAAAAAGTACTGGACTTGAAACTGACCCCAGGGGCAAGTCCTTTATAAGTTTTACGTTCAACTGTAGTTTTAGTTATCGGATGTAAGAAGAACAGTTTTCTATTTATCAAAATTATCTGCCACTGTAGCTCACAGTTCATTTTTGAAAGGTTCGAAGGTTTATCATAGTCTCTGATAAATGTTTGTGGTATGTATATATTATAAAATCATCGGCGTTTTTCTTACAGCTCGAAGAATTTCTACTGTTTCTGATAGCTTGATTTACGATATTTCGTACATTTTCTGTGATTTATCTAATTTGCTAACCAGCTGATTAATTCATATTTATAGAAGTTTTATTTAATTTCATGCAGAAGTTATCAACTCCGTTTTTTTTTGTTTTTTTTTTTTTCACTCTAACAGTTTACAAAACATCACGCTTGTTTTACCGGCATACCCGTACGCTGCCATATTCTAGCGGCAACACCGCTAAATTTGAAATGAAGAACGTTCAAACAATGAATAAAATCTCCGCTATCTGACAACATGGTTTACAACATTTATAACAGTTTTGTGTTATAGTAGACTGAGCCAATAAAGTTTAAGTTTAAATTCTATGATACTTTTCAACGTTGAATTAATATATATGTAACTCAAATTAAATATTTAGAAAAGTTTGATAACCGTTTATATATATATAAGAAAAACAACGACAACAAATCTATTTCCCTATGTGAGCAACAATATACTATTCAGTTCTTAGTACAACATATTTTAAACACTAAAACCAGCGGACATAATAATAAAAAAAAAACAAAAAAAAATAATAGCAATAAAAGGAAAACATAGTCACTTTATTTGTGTCGATTGTAGTTGTTTTTTATATACAAACAAATATTTTTCTGCGTTACGTACACTTTAATGCGCCATAAAATTAAAAGTTAAAAAATAATATTTAATTGAAAATAAATTTTTTAATTAAGAAGGAATGACATTGTGAAGAAAGGAGCGATTTACAATTGTTAATAGTTTCAATTAGTTAACGATAACGAAATTAATCGAAATTTCAATGCTGCTTTTAAAATTTAAAAAAAAAAAACCGTTTTTTTTTTTTTTTAATCACATCTGCTTCATTTTGATTTATAAAAAAAAATGTCTGATTTGTTACAAAACTGAACATTATTATGACTGAATAATACAAGTTTATTATACGCTCGTAAAAAAGGCGTCCTACCAAATCGCCACAATAAACATACTAGTTACTAGTAAAATGGTTTCTCGTAAACGCGTAGTTTAAAAACTTACATCTTTCTTCAAATCTTCTTCGGTTCTCCCCACCCAGCCAACTTCAGGGTGCGTATATATAACAGAAGGAACACAGTTGTAGTCGATGTGGACAGGGCCTCCGGCGATTCCTTCAACGCAGACGATACCCTCATCTTCCGCTTTATGCGCTAGCATAGGCCCGTGTATACAATCACCGATTGCGAATACGCTGCGATAAAAATTATATTACACGTACAATATTATAAATAAAAATCAAACTTCAATATCTTATTGATAAAAACGAAATGCAATAAAAAACGTGTTCAACGATGATAAACATATAATCTACAAACTTCGGCAAAGTGCGAAGGTAATAGAGAACAGCAGTCGCATAAGGCGATACAGAAAATAGGCATCACTGGACAGTTCAAGGCGATATAGAAATACGCAGTTTTTACATAAACGTCAAAACCTTACGTATAGGATAAACGTTTAGAGCAGTGATTACACCGGTCTTAAGTTATTTCGAAAGAAATGCAAAACGGAAATGTACTCGTATCTGGTTTCTAGCTAATAATTTTATCACATGCATTTCTTTTTTCATATTTCAAACAATGAAAAACAAATATAATTTTTTTATCAGTTTTTTTTTTTTTTTATTATTATTATAATTGTACTAGCTAAAAACCGCTGTTGTTGGTTTTTGATTCAGCACAATTATACATATTTCTTTTTAGTTTCAATAAATCTAATTTATCCTTTAATTGCAAAGAATTTTTCGTGAAACTTTACAATAATGCTGCCAGTTCATTTTACGTTTTTTTGTTTATATTAGCGTTAGTTCGTACGTCATTTCTAATTTAATATCAACGTCTCTTAATAACATATACGTCTTGTATATATATTAATAAATATAAATTTGTAATTTAAAATTTTAAATACATTTTAAATAATTTAATTTACAACTTTTAATTATTTTGTATCATTTTATAACGAGCAGGTTTGGTTTTGTTTTTTTTCTTTTTATTTAAAATTACACGATTATTTAAATTGGGCATCCGCATAAATACTTTCGATTTACTAATTGCCACTTAAATTAAAAAAAAAAAAAATACCAGTCGCTATCTACTATTGTCGTCCGTCGGATTGTTGTTATATTCCCTTATTTGCATTTTGTGGGCTAGATGTGAAGTATTTCATGTTTAAATCATTTTCAAAATTTATAACGTATTTATTTAATATGTTATAATTTTAAAATTCTATCTTTTATTTTATGCAATTTTTATTTAAAGTTTTATAATATGGCCAATACGTGCGAGCTTTCCTTCTCCGAAAGTTACCGATATACGGAAGAAGAAATTGTCAAGTTTTTATAAAACACCGCATTATTCCTTATTTCAGGTTAATAACTTTTATGTATTTTTTTTTTTTTAATCCCTGTTAAGTTCCTTTTTTAAATTATAAAAATGAGTTCTGTTTTTGTTTTTGTGCGTTGTAAGAGTTGCCCGACATGTCACAATATAATAACAATTAATAAAAATCTAGAATTATCTTTTTTATGTCGAAATGTTTTAATGTTTCTCGGGAAAATAAAAACATTGTAGGTAACTTATTTTCTTTTTACATATGACAGAAACGTAGAATGTTTAACTAGGCAAAGAAATCGATACATTTAGTACATCACCGCTACTGTCCCTTGATTAACTTACTTCATTTTTTTGCAATGAAAGCCCTTAAAACATAGATGAGTCATCAGTGCCGAAATTTTAAATACCTACATTATGGTTTATACGGATTTATATTTCACTTCTAGTCAAATCTTTTTTCCCCCATTAATTAGAGGGGGAAAACAAAAAACTGTTGTATTTTTTTGTACATTAAAAAGATACAATTTCGTCTTTTTCTTCGATAATGTTGAAATTTTTCAGTACAGAAAAGTGCCGACATGAAAATGTTCATCATTTCCCGTTTATAATCTGAAAATGTAGACTGTTTATATTAAGTACCCATATGATGACATAACGTTTTGCCATTCAAATTTACGCAGATTAACGATCGTTGTTAGTTAAATATCATTATAAGGAAGAATCATTTAATTATTAAAAGACCGTTACTTTGGAATGACTGTTTGAAACCTCGAATTGACTGGAATACGTCCCTTTTCATCGCGTTCAATTGCTAATTCTTCTAAACCTAAGTTGTGCGTATAAGGTCTTCTTCCAACGCATACTAACAAAACGTCGCAATCTAACTAAAAAAATTGAAAGCGGAAAAGAATAGTTAATACAGAGCGTAATCGGTGATCGAATAAGGCAATTTAATTGTGAAAACAGAAAATACGCACTGTTTCTTTCTTCGTAGGATCTTTAACGTTTTCAACATTTACTGAAATAGAATTTCCGTTTTTCGTGGCACCGGTGACTTTAGTTCCAAGCTTGAATTGGATTCCTTGCTTCGATAAAATACGCTGAAATAGTTTGGAAACTTCACCGTCAATACCGATACCGCCGATCGAACTTAAAAATTCCACCGCAGTAACTTCTGCGCCCAAACGTTTCCATACGGAACCCTAAATTATTGTTTTTTAATTTTTATTTTCAGCCATAATAATCGTCAACGATGGGTGATTGTAGAAAAATAACAAAACTGACAGCGCTAATATGGGAAGAGAGACTACGAGTCAATTTATCGTTCATGTAATATTTTCCAAAATTTTCACTTATAATGGTTGCATAAAAATATGTTACAGAAACCTATTGGGGATTACTTCCTCGAAAATTTTAATCGAAATTTCTTTAAAAAATGGAAAATATCCGTTTAAAGTTGTTGAGGAGAATTAGATTATAAAAATAATATACTTTAAAATCTTCACATCTGAAATATAATCAACAATTATTAAATTTATGAAAAAGGAGCGACCATTTTTCCTATCCTAGCTGGAACCTCATGAACTTAGCCGAAAAATTTTGATCATTTAATACAATTAGCGAAATTTTGCTTACAATTTTATAATTTTCAACTATTTATTAGCATTCATATTAACAATTAATTCTCCGGACAGCCCAAAAAAGTTGAAAAAAAAAGGCATTACAGGGGACGGCAACATAATATCCCACATTTTAAGTTTTAAACAAAAAAAGAAATGAAATAAGTTACGATAAAAAAAATGTTATACTTTTCAAGAGTTCCTATAAGATAGTTTTTTTCCCCCCCTAGACAGGAAAATGTCATTTACATGGTGATTGTTATCCACAATACACCACCGAAATTGCCCTGTGAAATTTTCCGTTACTGATATTTATAAATCTTGGTTTTGGGGCGTATCGTATATAACAGGGGTGGCCAACACGTCGACCGCGATCGAGAGACGAATTGATTCAAAAACGATTCTTTTAAAATCGCCGGCGGCATACGACAACGCGAACCGTAGTTTCATTATGCCGAAATCTCTTTGGAGTCATAAAATTTCTGTAATATAAATCGAAATGAGTTCTGTAATGATTAAAGATTACAGTCGGGGTCTCAATAGTAAAATTTCACACTATACATTAAGTAGTTATCCGAGAGAGCCGTGTACAGGTCTTTCCAGGGATTATTTCTATTTTCAACATTGGAATTTTGTTTGTTCACACATATTAGATAGATGAAAATGTAACCTATCGCTGTATCAGCAAACGGCTTTGAAAAAAACGAGTTATAAAATGTTCTCCCGTTCGTCATAGATTCATTATTCTTCTCGCTCTGATGATCTCGATAAATAGGGCAGTCCATTCTCTGCCGTACACTGTGTAATACTTCTTTGTCTAGAAGGAAATCGTTTACTTAATGTTTTAACGTTGTTTTTATTGCACCGTTCTTTTCATTACCGATTGCGCTGTATCATGGACTATAATGTTCCTTCCTATTTAGAATTATATCCATTTATTTATTTTTTATACTGTTTTTAGAGCCTATTCGTGATATCTTTAAAATATTATTACCTATTCTTCGCTCCTACTTTCCGGGAAAAACAATATTCTTACTTGAATATATTTTTAAATTAAAAAATATTAATTTGCTTACCAATTCCAAACCGATTACACCGGCTCCAATTAATACTAGTTTTTGTGGAACTTCTTTTAACGATAAAGCTCCTGTCGAAGAAACGATAGTTTCTTCATCAACCTAATGTGGTAACAAAATGTTTAGAATTACACCGCTAATAATAATTATGATTATCTACGTAAAAGATTTCATACATTCAAAAAAAAAATAAACAATATTAAATTTCTTTTAAGTAATTATATTTAATATTCAGTTGTGCATGTGCGCATAATACGTGTACTTTTACGAATTTATTCAACAATATGAGTGTTCATTTCAGGAGGAAGACAGAGAGGGCGATGATGGTCGTTTTACCTTTAAGTAATCTATAAAATATTCCAAAAATTAGTAATTAATAATTACCAGCTGAAATTCGTCGAAACTCAACAAAGTGATAATTGCTCAAAAAGCTATTTCATGGTCAAACCTGAATTATTAGCGTTCACATTTTAAATTCGATTTTTCCCCAATTTTAACATCATTAATAGTTGTACACGTCATTACTTCAATATATGCGCATGTAACACTTTGTTCACCTTATTCAATAAATCAAAAATTTGATGTTGCTATGTGTTTAATATAAATTTTCTTTTTTAACTATTTTCAAGTAGTCCTGCGGAGCGTGGGCCACTTTAACTAGAGTCCTCTTCTCTAGTAAGCAGTACTCGACTACCTTATGGTTCTAGTCCCACCGGCAGAGAAACGAAACAACGATCAAATGAGTTCTGTACGTCCATGTCGTGTGGGGTGGAAACTCAACGAGCTTAGCGTTGACAAGAAAGGCTAAAGCAGAACTCACATAATATACTGCTAAACATAAAACGGGAGAAGTTCACATGCCGAAGGTGTTCTTATTAATTAAATACCGTTAAGCTTTAATTGCATTTACAACTAGCAGACTGTCAGCTAACTCGCTTGCGATATTGTGTCCCAATCGGATTGATCGTTATCAATCTAGAGTGAGGAGGCGACTATTCGGCGTCTTAAAACAGATTCCTTTCGGCTAAGGCAATAAACCCTAACTGAAACTATTATCTTACCTCCTACTGGTAAATATGGTACGTCAAAATAAAAATAAGGCTGTTGCAACTGTAAAAAATATGCTTCTGTCGTAATTCAGTTTGACTCGAATTCTCCTGCCTTCGACGGCATAGAACTATGCATGCAGCAACAATCGTACTATAAATCCTGGAATTCTTAGTAAAGTCACTAGCGTGAAGCACCAAATTTGTAATATGGGCACACGGAACGTCAGAACGCTGTATGCAGCTAGAGAACTTCACAATGCTATTCCAGGTTTGAAACACGGATGAGAGTGGATATTTCAGGTATCTATGAACACGAAAACGCAAACAAAATCTATCGGTAAAGCAGTTTTGTTTTCGTTCTGAGCGCTGGACTAGAGAAACATTAATGGTATTACGGATAATTTTGCAGAAATCTAGAAAAATGAACAAAAGTGTGTTCGTATGTTTTATTGACTATGAAAAAACGTTTGAAAATGTTCGACACGATAAGTTGATAGAAATCCTGCAAAACACGGATAACGACTTGAATATAATAAGACATTTATACTGCAAAATCATAAAGCAGAAGTGATATTAAATAGAAACGAGTGAAAAATAAATTTTGAAGTTAAACATGGCGTACGACACGGTTGTGTACTGGGTCCGCTATTGTTTAACCTATACGCTGAACAAATTGTCAAACAAACCATATAATGGACCAACCATACGAAATTAAGATTAATGATAAAACTTTAAATAATCCTTACACCGATGACACGGTCATATTAGCAGATAGCCGTCAAAACCTACGACTGCTACAGAAATTTGATGAAATTGGCAAGATTTACGCCTGTACATAAATGTAAAGAAAACTATAATATGGATGGGAATTAGTAAACAGCAAGCACCTCGCTCTATAACTGCAAACAATGAAAATATTGAAAAGGTCAATAGATACAAATATCTTGGTCGCTATATGACTACAATCTAGACATGAATATTGAAATTAAAGCAAGATGTAATTACGTTCGAATAGCCTTTAATAATGTGAAACATTTATTGTGTGATCGATCACACTTAGTCTTAGTACACGACAATCTATATTGTTCGATGTTATATTCAATCAATTTTGTTGCACTCAGGTCATGCCTTTAAATAAAAAACAGATCGACGTGAAGCTATGTAAATGTGCCTCCATCGGAGCATGTTGAAGATACTACCTCGAACGGTCAAAATGTCAAACAATGGTGTTTTAAAAAAAAATTGTATAGACCGACTATTAAAAAATTGCATTATACGGAGAAATTTGCCGTATTTTGGCCACATTGTAAAAGGTACAAAATATGAAATACCCCAGATTATCGCACAAAAACAGGGATGGAAGGAAAGTCCTGGACGAAGGAGGACAAACTAGCTTCAAAATATTGTAAATTGGACTAGTACGTCTTTGTCACAAAAATTACTGACATACGTAAGACGGCCTAAATTCTGATCGATAAATTAGAGACCGCCTACGCTTCCCGATGAGTATAGCACTACGATGATGATGATGATGATAGCTTTCAAGTACTTGTTTAATTTTTATTTACGTGCATAAGATACCATCTATAAATATATTCCTGAATTTATAATGTAAATACATACATATTTTGTTTTATATGCCACCAAGCTTCCTTCGAGTTAACAATTAGAGATTCAATACACGTGTAATGTAGAAAATTAAAATAATTTTTATCACACTGAACATGAATAAATTAGCACCAAAATTAATTTACAAAATAAAATAAAAATTAGAAACGTTACGGAGTCACATATTCCGTAATTATGACTATTAACAATAAAGTTAAAATTAAATATAGATAATTTAATTTCAGTTATGTAAAATTAATTGGAAACAAAAAGAACTTCAAGTGACTTAAAAAAAATAATTCATACGAATTTTATCTAAAATATATACATTTTTGGTCAAAATATCAAACAACGACGAATAAGGGAAACAACATTTTTATGGTAAATACCTCAATTCCAGGGAATGGAGTGACTTCGGAACCAGTTGCGATTAAAATGTTTTTAGTTTTTATTTCTTCGGTTACATTACCATTTGCGTCTAAAACAGCAACACTACCTGAACTAGTGATTTTACCATGACCCGACGCTAATCTAACCTGAAATACGTAGACATTTATCTATGAATACAGCGCAGAAAAGTTTTCCATTCCACAGTTCACTAAATACCTAGTTTAAATTCTGTTGAACATTCTACAGTTTATATTAGGGTGGAAAAGTTTTAAAAATTGTCAATTACATTTTTCTCCAGCTTACCAATCAGTTACTTCTTGTTAATATTTATTACTTATAAAAGTCGTTATCTTTTTTTTTTTTTTTATTATAGAGAACCGGCAATTAAAAAATTCTGTAAAATTATAATAAATCTCGCAATATAATTATAGCGCAGCTGTGTAAAATCACTAAATCGTGAAAGTTTTCCATTTTTTTCCAAGCAATACTGAGCATTTTATTATTTTTAGTATTATTACTATAATTAATCACACGCTCTGAGTTACAACATAGTTGCACACCGTTACATCTGCGACAACTATATAACTAAAATTACTAGCTTTAACAGTAAAATTTTATTCTAGTATATTTATTATTTCAATTTAAAACCAGCGCATATAATTAAAAGTTAATTACATAAAAGTCGGTGGCATTAAACTCTTTAAGATCTCTAATTATTTACCGCCAACGAAAAACTTATTTATTCAAGAGTAGCAATGAGATCGTTACCTTAATTTATGGGCTGATAGGAAACATTATCAATAATGAAATAGCAGAGAAACGTAGAGAAATATAAAAAATTGTACAGCAACCCCCTTTTTTAAAATAATTAAAAACGCAGTACTCTAGTAGTCTGGACAACCATTAATTTAAAAAGACAATTTTAATTTTTCGTCCATCCTTTCTTTTTTGTTATACCATAAGAATTAATAATGCTAGATTTTCGAAACTAACTCAACTCCGTCAAAGAAAGTGGTGCGACGGACTACTAAACTATCATTAAAAAACATCCGTAAAAAATCTTTAAAATTTAGCTTTTTTAAACTTAAAAAAAATCTTTCATTACGCTCCGTACTGGTTGGTTTCGAACAGCCTTACAAAGTCTTGGAAACTTACTTTCAATAGATTTTATTTTCATTATAATAACTGATTCCGATATGTAGGAGAAACATCATTAACTTTTAACATCAGCGTGTGGAAATTATTAAGATTTACCACTCTTTTTTTTTTTGTACTATTCATTTTATGGACACTGTAACTATTTAAAACAATGCACACTATTGATTCAACATCAGCTGAAGGATATATAATAATGGAAAAATATGGATACACTGCGGAGTTCATTACAAACATCAGTTTCTGCGTCTGTATACTATGCCCAATATAATAATTTCTAGTTGTTTTTTTTTTTTTTAATTTATATTTACGTAACCGTAAATATTTGTTGTTTTTTTTTTAAATAAGCTATTTCGATAGTCGTAGGAAGAACATTCAATTGGTTATATGAAAATATTGAATTATTTTATTTATTTCTTTAAATATCAAATGAACCGAGAAAGTATATTAGTAGAACTGAATTATTATCTAATTTGAATATTTGTGAATAAAAATGAATACAAAGCATGTTCGAAAGATACTAAATAACCATAAAAATTCCAATAATATGAATTAAAAAAAAACCTTTACTTTTTGACCTTATACTTAAGAACAATCCTTTAAATACGAAATAAAAACTTTTTGTCTTCATTAAATTGCAAATTAATTTTAAGAATTTCTAAACCATTGAATTAAAATTCATCAGTAATAATAAAATTTCGTTTAATAAGAATTTGTAAATATACATAAAATAATTTCTATTACTCAAAGTATACTTATTAAAATTATGCTTTAAATTACCAAAAAAAATAAAAAGAAAAAAAAAACGGACGATTACGACGGATTAATTTAAAAAATAATAAGTTAATTAAATTTAAAAAAACAAACAACCATACCTTATTCGATTTAAATAACGAAGCAATGCCACCTGTTAAAGCTTTCACTGCAGATACTTTGGTAGCCATTAGAGCTTCTAAATTCAACTTTACGCCTTCCACTGTAATTAATATGAAAAAAATTAATGAAAGTTAAAAGTATGATAGTCCGTAAATGTAGCTAAAATAATACATACCTTCTATTCCTCTGTTCTTTAAATCTCCGGAATGAGCCATATGATAATAATGTGAGTTATTTAATAAAGCTTTTGATGGAATGCAACCGACATTTAAACAGGTTCCGCCTAACGTAGCGTTTTTCTCCACGCACACAGTCTACGAATAATTTTGAAATTTAATTATAAACTAGTTCCATTTTTAATATTCATCATTCCGAATAAAACC
The DNA here is from genome assembly GCA_039619475.1 of Icerya purchasi. Classification (NCBI taxonomy): domain Eukaryota; kingdom Metazoa; phylum Arthropoda; class Insecta; order Hemiptera; family Monophlebidae; genus Icerya; species Icerya purchasi. Next base: position 76,442,674 of record CM077115.1, on the reverse strand, counting down.
ATTGGAAACATTTTTATTTACTTTTTAAGATTATGAGTTTAGAAATATATGTATAAGGACTTTTATCGGTACCGTAGAATATACCCAATTCATACTGTCAGTATTTTACGCAAATATTGCTATATTCAAAAATAGTGGGATATTATAAAATTTCGGTCTCCGTAACTTTTTGTAAGGTTCTTTGTTACAAACGTAAATTTTAAATTTTGTAGTACAAATTATAATACTAGTTGTTGAGAGACTGTATTGAAAATTTTATTTTACTTCTCTCTTATGACTATGGGACCCTTTCACGAAAAAGTTCCTCACATTGCGAGAACTTGCAGGCTATAATTCTAGCGCTGTTTCGAAACAAATTACAGAAACATTACTTATAAAATTAAGTTAACATAATACGGTACCTTATAGAGTGAGATACAGTGAAACCTACTTTATACGCCATAGAAAAACATATTTTTTTACTAATTGTGTTTAGTATAGACCAGTAGTTATTGCACGCAATCTTCTACAACAGAAGAAGCAACATGATGATGATGATGATGATGATGTGTATTTGTAAAGGTTCCTTTGAATTCATTTGAAATCTCTCAACCTTTTATAATATTTTAAAATAATATAATTACAAGAAATTCGGGAAATATTATTTTTATATGTTTTTTTATATATGGTCGAAGACCGAAATGTACATTAATAAAATAAATTCAGTTACACCATATTGGTTTAAACAACTGTAACGATTTCTTCATCCGCTTTTATATTTATTGTGAGCAATACAGTTCAAAAAAAAAAACTACCAACTTAAAACTTTTTGTAAATAATCGTTTTATTAACTTTCCTCCGACGCCTCACCACTTACGTTATTTACTAAATCTGTACTATTCCGTGATTATTTTAGAAATGTGACACATTTATTGATAGATCTATAAAAAAAATCAAAAAATCTCTTTATTCGAACTTTAGTAGACAATATTATTTCACCGGCGATTTACAAAAACTTTTATCAACTTTCATAAATTCCTATAATTTAAATTAACGAAAAGAATATTCCTGCTATAAATATCTGTTAGTTCATGAAATAAAATAGCATAGTTATATTTTTCTTCGTTAATTTCTCTTAAAACAAAGTTCCGATTTTTCCGCAATAAATTGAAATAAAATATGAATTAACGTTAAAAGTGAATATCAGATTTTCAAGAGTGAAAGCATATATTAAGTCTGCCGGTACTTATTTGCATAAAATAAGATTTTCCACAAAGTTTATAATAGAAAGTAAATTAAAAAATAATTTATTTGTTAGCTGATTTCTTCAATTTAAAAATATTCGCACTGAATTTTCAGCTGTTAAAAATTTACTACATAACAATTTTATAAATTTTTATCTGCATTAACCTAACTTTCCTTTCTTTGAAACAGTTTTGCAAAAATAGCTTGAAATATCGTATTTGTTTAAAAAATGTCATTAACTATCCGAATTTCGAATGCGTGATAAATTAATTTTTACTTTACAAAATCACTATAAATTTTATTCTAGCTGGCAAAATGACTCATTTCCTAATTTAGGAAAATAATTTAACTAGATATCTAAGAACATTAATGTAATAAAATCCGTATTAACTTTTTCAACAAAAAATATCAGCTAAAAAATAAACATACACCTTCGTACACATAGAAAAAAAAGTATAAAACTTACATTCATACCGAGCTGTGCAGCTTTTATTGAGGCTACATAGCCGCCGGGTCCCGAGCCGATAACAACTAAATCAACTTCACTTCCAGAGGAATAGCATCTATGATGTAGAAATATTGATGTAACACCACCAGAAGCAGAATACGGTGCTGGGCATTTCGATATACAGTTTGATGCTAACTAAATGTACAAACAGCTTATTAGGAGAACGAAAAGATGAACCTACAGATAAGCTTAAAACAATGTAACTCTTGTAAAAAATAATTTCTTTTGTTTTTGTACTCTGATGAAAAAACAAAAAACCAGAGATTTACTTACGACATTTTAGTATTTAATTTATGAAATTATCACTAGGAAATAAATCTGATCAGTTGCCATTCAAAATTAAAGTTCCTACATTTACATTTATTTTTAATGAGTAATTATTAAATTCGAATTACACTTACTTTTCCTGAAGTACTTAAACGACTTAAGATATTACAATGCATGTTTAAAATCCAAAATAACACAGCGCTCTTTCACATCCAAATTCCAAGCTAAATATTAATGAACTAAAACTGAAATTGAACGGTCAAATCGAACAGAACATATCCTTCGATAAAAGCCGACTATTACATAACTTTGCTCGCACGAATACGCCAATGTCCCGACCTTCATAAATAAATATTACGGTCATATATTTCGTATAACAGGAATTCGTGAATTACATACTTAAAGATGATGTACGAGTACATTCAAGTATATTCAATGGCAAACGTGAATCGGGTATCGTTTAAAAACAATTCTGAAAATAAATTACAATCATGGAATCGAAATTTTAATTTAAAAATTACTTCAGCTACGGACTTTCTATTAATTTCTTCCTATTAAAAGTTTATAAAATATTCGTCAAGTAAATTAAAATGTTATTTAGTTTGTTTTACTACAATTTTATTCTCCGCTTTATAATTTTCCTTGTCAACAAAAACTACCTCCGGTCTCTTTTGATCGTGAAAATCTTAATATTTTGGAAAACCATTCTCATAAAAATTTAGTTTTTTTAATGACGTCACTTTTCATGAAAAGAGCATTTCGCAGCATGTCGTCGATGTAAACATATTTACTAGTGATGAGTTAAAATAACGCTGATTCGTAATAGTGACCGGTTATTTTCATTTTGTATATAATATTTATTTGCTGTTAACATTTTTTATGATAAAAGATATGTACTAATTTTTATGTAATTCACTGCCTCGTTGATTCATATTATCCACAGTCTTAAATAAATAATTTATTTTCATTTTACTCTTTTTTCACTTAAACTGTTGGTACCGCGGACTACATTTAAAATTATATTTATAATTGTGTTAAAAAAATTAAAGTTAAAACAACAATTTAAATCAAAGCAAGAGAAATAATAATATTAGTTGTAAATAATTACAGAAAACAATAATAATGATGAATGATTTAAAATATAATAGAAGACTATATATGCAAGTAGATGTTTATTTAATACAACTTCACCTTTTTCTTAACAATAATTATTGAAGTAGTTATTGTTTACTTTTCTTTAAATGTACATCAATGAATTATAAATAACAATTTTTTTCAAAAAATGTACTGGTTACATACAGTTAAAATCGGTACCTACATTTAGTTAGTTACTCCCCCTTCCCCTCATATTAACACAAATAAAATCGTTTATGATTAAACGTCTACTGCAATAAAATTAACATACCCTTCAAATTTTAAATTCATTTATTTAATGCAGTGGCGTACCTGCGTACAAGGGCGTCGCCAGCCGATGAGCCAGAGGGTTCATGATGAGTTGCCGGTCACCGGGGGGGGGGGGGGGGGGGGATAGAAAGAGGATATAAGTTATAAGAAAAATGAAATTTATAAGTTGTAAAGTCTTAATATTTTATTAAACAAGAATAAAATCTTAATTAAAACATAATTTTCGTGAACTCGCCTATGAATGCTCATCATGGCCAGTTGATTAAAAAATTTCAAGGTTCCAGGGGGCAGTTGCCCCCTGCCCCCGCTGGCGGCGCCCATGCCTGCGTACCTAAACCACTGGGGGGGGGGGCAAAAAATCAAAAAAAAAGATACCAAAAAAATCTGTTGGACCCCAATTATCTCGAGAAATGAATAATAATTTTATATTACTTGCCCTAATTTCCGGAATAATTAGAAAATAAAACAAAATGTGTTATTATCTTAGTATCTGTTCTGATCACAATCACAATTAAAGCAAACATTTATCTATAAAATATTTTAAATTTACAAAGCAATATTTCTCTTTTTCTCTGCAAAAATATCTATCATTTCTTCAGGAGATACCGCTATGTCCCTGTGAATGTTTGAATGGCCAATCCATTTAAACAGTTCTCGCTGATATAATTCCTGAAATAGTTTTCTAGTCGTTTTAACGCAGAAAAGGAGCATTCCACAGATGTGATAGAAACAGATGAGGTAGCACCAATTTTCAATAGTTCAAATACGTTTGGAAATATTACACTGTTGAAAAAAAAAATGCTCCATATTTTTAGGTCCTTCATTAATATTTTATGCAAAATTTTTTATTACAAGTATAATCCATATGCCATTTTTATTAATATTTATGTAGTAATTATTTATGTAAATTATTAATATATAAATTAAAACGATGGAAATGATTAATAGTGTGCACATTAGTGGAAAATGTATTGTCATTTATAAAATAAATGTGCAAAACAAAATCCCCCCCCCCCCCCAAAAAAAAAATTCTGGGCACGGCCCTGTTACAAAGATAACATTATCTCAAAAGTTTTCAACGACCGCAACATATTTTGAGGCAAAATGAAGACACTTCTTTTGATTAATAATCGAAATCAATGGTTTACTTCTTGCCGTCCAAAAATTATACCTATTAATTGTAAAATTGACTGGAAATTTCTGTTTCAGACCTCGTTTGTAAATCTGTAACCACTTTAGGAGCGCTAATTTTTGAGTTCTTGGTGGCGGATCGCAAAATAAATTGTTTATCTTGTACTGAAAGCTTCGAAGGTCGTCTGGGAGGCTTAATAAAATCAATTCTATCCTCGTTTTTATAGAAATTAATAATATGATATATCGTACTGCGTGATAGTTTTAGTAAGGTCGTAATTTCGCGTACCGACTTACCATTCGCATGATGATAAATGACTAGTTGACGTTTATCAAGCGATGTTAAACGAGAATGATCCGACATGGTTTTCAAAATTGGCAAACACAGTACATTTCGGTCATTAGAACATGCAGTATATGCGAGTATGTACATGTGCGAAACGGTTAATATTAATTACACTACTGATGTTTTGTTACTTCTGTTCGGTGTCGTTTACGCTTCCTGGGCAATTCTCATGGATAAACCAGCATATTTGTGCTCGCAACTGTCCAATGTTTATGTTTTGTGCAAATCTTGACTTTTTCAACATTTCTCACTGGTATTCTTTTAGTTCATTTTTTTTTTTTTTTTTTTTACATTCATGTCATGAAAAATGTTTACTTTATTTAACTTCCAAAAATTATATTTGATAAAACAATTTTTGTCCTCTCCATGCCCCAAATTCACTTTTTTCTCGATGTCTAATGTTTATGTTGCTTAATGTATATTTTTATTTATTGCAAACAAAAAAATAATTTTTATTTCAAATAACGATATTTATTAACTATTATTTATATCATAGTTATAAAAAATATTGCTAATAGAAGTAAATTAACATTTATTTAATTGTCCAATTTAAATATTTTAATTAATAAAAATACATATAGCCTAAATAATCTACCCAAAAAAGTTGGAAAAAATGCAAAGATTTTTTTTACCTTGCAAAGTTGTTTTTTTATTTTTTCTATCAATTCTATTTTAACAAAAAAATTTAAAATTATTTTTAACATTTCAAGGAAAAGTAACTAACAACTTTTGATATTTTAAAATTATTTGTATTAAGTAAATTTTTAAGCACAATAAAATAAAATTATTTAAATTTAATTTAAAATACATGGATGTGACATTCCTACTGACGTTTTTGCAAAATCTCACCTTCCTATGCAGACCATTTCGTAATATGCTCAGTGCCGGATTAACCACGTAGCAAGAGTAGCAATTGCTACGGACTCCGCGTATCAAGACCCGCCTCCGCCTAAGCGTAATTTTTTGAGTGAAACTTATTAAGTCGTGGTATATTAAAATTGCTCGATGTCACTAAAACGTGAAACGGTACACCTTTTCCAAACCAAGACAATCCATTGCCGACAATTTCGTTGGCGAAAATAAAACACATAATTTCATAAGGTAAACGCACAAATTCTACAAAAAGTCGCTCGTATAAATGTACAGAATTTTAATCGGCCTGATAATTGGCTCTACAAAAAGTTTGACGTGTGCGAGTACTCTTACTCAACACTCAGTGTGGAATGTGTGGATGCGTAGTAGAATTGAAATAGCTCGATTCAAAATGTTGAAATTGTCTATTTATTTGTAAGACTTACAGTTCACATTGGTTTTATTATAATTTAGCAATCATATACCAAACAATTATTTTCTAGTAATAAGTCTAAGTAAGTTATAAAAGTAATGAGAAATTTCCTGCAATTAAATTTCTCATAACCATTTCGTAATCCTGACATAGTAAGATCGTTACCAATTTCATTCACGAATAATTTGCGGTGTGCCCGGTTCAAACTTTTATAAAGGATTGTGACATGTTTCATCATGGTATTAAAATAAGCTAAATATCTTTTTTACTGAGATAAATGTTTTTTTTTTTTTCAAAAAGAGTTCTCAAAGGAAATGTTCAATTTTGGTATTAAAATAAGCTGAATATTGAGACGGATTCGGCCGTCATGACGATATATGATCGCGCAGTCTGAGTTAAAAAATAATGATAATAATTACGATAAATTCCAGATTACGTTTTTTAACAATTTCCCAGGCAAATCATTTTAATTTCTTAGGCTTCCTCGGGCAGCGTGCAAACGTCATATTATCCGGCAAGAACACTAAATCGGCAAACTTTGACAGAGATTATTGGATTGTAAAAGGAAGCAGCGAACTGCAACATATGAACAGTGACTTTTTAAGTTCGAAGAAAATGTATGAAAAAGAAATTAGTCCACGATTCTGCCAAAAGTCATTTTTCACTTATAAACATAAACCTACTAATAAAACTCACGTCAGCAATTGGTTGTACTATTCACAAACTAAAGGGCGACTTTTCTGTTTTGTTTGTAAAGTTATAGATTCAAATATTATTACGAAAAATGGGTTCGATGACTGGAAGAATGCGAACAATTTGTTGAAAAGGCACGAAGAAAGTACTCCGCATAGAAAAACTATAATTTCGCTGTTAAATCGCAAAAACAAGAATGCGTGTGCCGATTCTCAATTTGTGAGCCAAATTCAGACTGAGCAAACTTATTGGCAGATGTTTTTAAAACGAATTATTGCAGTAATAAAGGTTTTAGCAGAACGAAGTCTTGCGTTTCGGGGTAGTGATGAAATTATTGGTTCAACAAATAATGGGAATTACTTAGGTTTATTAGAATTACTTTCCGAATTTGCCGTTTTAATGGCTCAACATATTCAAACTTATGTCCATAAAGGAAAAGGGCGCACGTTATATTTATTTAAAACAACATGCGAGGAATTTATCAAATTAATTGTATCAAGCATGCTGGATCAAATTATTTGCGGAATTAAGAGATCCACGTACTATTCAGTGTCATTAGATTCTACTCCAGATATATCGCATGTAGACTAACTGACCCTGATAGTACGCTATATTCTACCATCTGGGCCAGTTGAGAGATTTGTTAAGTTCTTAGACATAGAAGGCCATACTGCTGAATAACTTGCCCGAAGTTTGCTAGATTTCTTAAGTAGGAATAGCATTGATATCCAAGATTGTTGTGGATAAAGCTATGATAATGCCAACAACATGAGTGGAAAATACAACGGCCTACAAGCACGAATTAAAGGAATAAATAAGTGTGCAGCATACGTTCCCTGTCTTGCGCATTAATTAAATTTAGTTGCTAAGTGCGCTGCAAACTGTTGTATAGAATAATTCTTTTTTTTCGATTTTACTAAAAATCTTTATAATTTTTTTTCTGTTTCTACACATTGTTGGGGTCTTCTGACGAAAGCTTGTACTTCGAAAATTCCGATTTTGAAAAGATTGTCGGATACACTCGGTGATCCGTCAGAGCTGATGCTAAGAAGGCACATTTATGTGGTTTTATCGCTATCAAGTAAGTGTTGGATGACATTTGCAATAATATAGATCAAAAGGCAGAGTGTCGTAATCAAGCTTACGGACTAGTTTCAAATATGAATAATTTAAAAAAAGGAATAATGGCAATTGCATGGTATGTTATCCTAGAACGCGTGCAAGCGACTGGTGCGACGCTGCAATTATCTAATATGGACCTTAATACGGGGTACGCCCGTTATGAAATATCCAAACCATGCGATCCACATTTTCAGATATTGAAGCAAAGGCCAAAGATGTGACAGGCTGTCATGAATATTAGCAACAGACTTCAAGAAGATGCAAGCGAAACACAAAGGATGACCATTTTAGCAGTTCTAGTACACTTGACGAATTTGTTGAAAATGAATCACCTGGTAATCAGTTTGAAATTGAGGCGTTTGTTGTCATTATTGATAACACACTACCTATTTGCTTTAGATAAACGTGTGAAAGCATACCAAAAACTTAGTAGTGTTTTCAGGGATGTTTTGATAGTTAAAATCTATTGCAGCAGAAGAAATTATGAAAAAAACTCCAATTATGGCACTGTGCTTATGCAAAAGATGATTTGGAAGACATGACGAATTAGTGCAATTTGCCGAGCTACTGAAAATGGATGTGGCTAGTACAAGTGACATTTAAAAAAACGAAGCTCTGGAAATTCAATATTATAAATTCCTAATGGAAAATTCATTAAAATCATGTTTTCCACATTTAGAAATTGCTTTGCACATTTATTTGTCTCTCACGATGACTAACTGCAGTGGTGAACGTTCATTTTCGACATTGTAGCGTATAAAAACTGAATTAAGGTGGAACACGATGAGTCAAGAACGTCTAAATTGTCTCTCTTTGATGAATATAGAATATGATTTGCTCAGAGAAATTTGATACGAATAGTATTATCTCTAAATTCGCCCACATTAAATCTGGAAAAGTTAATTTGTAAAAATTTAACAAATAATAAAAGTTCGTCGTTATTAATCATCAGTTTTAAAATGTTAGTTTCTTATCAAAATTATTCTAAATTGCTAGGGCAATCTCAACTCTGGATTCTTTTTGTACTTGTCAAAAGCCAACAGGGCCTATTGTAATTTACTTTACTATTAAACACTAACATAATTTGTAACCTATAGATGGCAAATAAACATATATTGAGTATTGAATTATTGTTTTACCACTTTATACTTAAGAACTCAGTAGATCAAGGACCCCTCGATAAAATTTGCTACAGGCCCCGCGCTTGCTTAATCCGGCACTGAATATGCTTACATGTAGTATTCCGGTATCGTAATTACGAACAAACCTTGAGGAGGCGAATGAAAACTTTATCTATTTCACAACGCTATGCGCTTATTTTGCAAATTCATTAGCTCAAGCGTCTGTTTTGTCTAGTTCAGCATTTATGAAATAAGCGTACAGCATTGCCAAATGAATAAAATTTCTATTTAGCTTTTCAAATCCTGGTTGTGAATCAAATAAATTTGAAAAAATCTTTAATCATATTTTTATATGAACTTATAGTGCCGAGAACAAAATTTAATTGCTTCAATAATTAATGATTCCCGATTTCGAAATAATAATTTTTCAGTTCATTATTTTTTTTCTATATAAAAGTATAAATTTTAATCGATTCTTTTATCGATACGTTTTCTCACTGTTATCAAAATTGATAACACCGTAAATTTTAATTTTATACGGATTAAAAAGGATATGCTGTTTATTTATTCCGTAAGTTTACATTTTATGTAAATACTTGAAATAAAATTTGACTTTAACAGTAAATTTTAAAATGAAAATTGAAAATTTGGACTGGGCGGGTAAGTTTTAATATTGTATTATGATAATTATACGTAGAAAAGTTTTGACGTAAATAATGTTTGCGTTTTTTTTTTTTTTTTATGTAATTGAGTAAGATAAAACATTTAGTAATCAATAATTAACTCCACATTAAGTTGAATATTTCACTTCTATTTATTAGCTGCTCGGGATATTTTACGAATACATCGTGAGTCGAATGTTAGAAAAAGTGATAAAGTTGTTGCTATTTGGGAAACGGTGTTGAAAAAGAATGTAAAAAAACTGGGAGATGAAAGTAAGTATTAAAAGCACCATTTTGTTCGTTTATTCGTTGCTTTTTTTGTATTAAGATTTGTATTTTTTTCCAACATTTTTCTGTTTAATTTAGAATATGTTGTACTGGAACAAGTATATATAGCCGCTCTTGACTGTAATCGTATGGATATCGCTAATGATTGTTTACATCAGTTAGCAAAAATATTTCCTAATAGTTACAGAGTACGATTACTACAAGAACTAATGTTGGAAGCTCTTGAAAGGTACTGCACACATATATATATATATAATATATATATATATATTACAGACTCACAATAGAATAAAATTTATTAATCGACGGTATTTTAATTACAGTTTGAAAGTAAAAGTGAAAAAAGTGAATTCTAAAATTAGTACAAATGTTTTACTTTTAATTAAATTGAATTTATTTGAAAATTATTACGTGTATTATAATAACGCAGTACTCACTGTGAATTAATTTGTACGTTATTTGTTTGACTGGAACTTGTACGCAGCCAAATAAAATACAATAAAAAGTACGCTAACTGAAAAAATAAGCAGTTATTAACAGTCACATTATGTCGGCGAAGTATTATACAATATATTGAATAAATTTCTCTTCATTATATTGTCACTCGCATTAATTCGTTATAACATTAAATTTGAGTGGGTCCAAATAATCATGTTGAATATAATTGCTTTATTAAGTTTAAGGATTTACTAGTATATTAGATTCCTTCAGCTGAAATTGTTTACTTTTATAGATATGATGAAGCATTGGAAATGTTAGAAAGTGTAATTTCAGAAGACGAAACGAATCCGTCTCCGCGGAAACGAAAAATCGCTATATTCAAATCTAAAGGAAGGATTGTGGATGCAATTAAAGAATTAAATGAATACTTAAAAAAGTAAAACCTTTTAAAAAATTACGTGAGCGTAGTATAGGAATTTCTTCGTTTTATTGATAACATCGTAAAATAATATGCAATCATATTAAATCGAATTATAATTATGTTTAATCTTGTTTATTTAGATTTATGGTTGATCAAGAAGCTTGGAATGAATTATGCACTTTATATTTATCAGAACAAGATTATGGGAAAGCTAGCTTTTGTATGGAAGAATTAATATTACTAAGTCCTCATAATCATTTATACCACCAACGATTTGCTGAAATTAAATATACACAAGTATAGTATAACATATCAAATTTATTTTGTACGTATATGCAGTTATAAACAAATTATTTAGTGTGTTTTGGTTGGTTGTTATTTTTTTTTGTTTTTTTTCTTTAGTTTGCTAAACATTGTAAGTATTTTTCTTATAAATTATAATACTGAAAAATTAAGTTTTCAAATACATATTATAATAATGTATTATTTTATAGGGCGGATATGAAAATATGGAAATGGCGATGTGTTATTTTAGTCATGCTTTAAAATTGTGTCCGTCAAACATGAGAGCTCTGTATGGATTATTTTTGGTAATTTAATTAAAACAGTACTTTTTTCAAATTTGCCGAAATTAATGCAATAAAGGCATTAAACTGAAACATCTTATTAATGTATAAACAGTAATGCGTGATTTTCTGTTAATTTTTTAAAACTATATATGTACGAGGTCTGGCAATTAAGTAATCGGACTGAGTTTATAAAAACCGTACACCCTGTCAAGAAAGTATCGGGAATTGTTAAATAAAACGAACAATTTTTAATTTTCATCCAAATTTATTTTGTCACCTTCAAAATACCATCCATTCGAAGCGATGCACATATGCCAACGCTTTTTCCACTCGGCAAAGCACTTCTGATAGGCGGTTTCCGGGATGGCCTTTAGCTCTCGCGTCGCATTCGTCTTGATGTCATCAATCGATTCGAAGCGCATTCCCCGTAGCGGAAATTTGAGTTTTGAGAATAGGAAGAAGTCGCAGGGTGCTAAATCTGGTGAATACGGTGGTTGTTCGATGATATTTACCGAGTGTTTGGCCAAAAACTCATTCACAATTATGGCTTTGTGAGACGGCGCATTATCGTGATGGAGAATCCAAGAATTGTCGACCCACAAATCGTTACGTTTACGACGGATAGCCTCTCTCAAACGTCTCAAAACACTTAAGTAAAACTCTTTGGTGACTGTCTGTCCGGCTGGCACATATTCATAGTGTACCACGCCTCGAATATCGAAGAAAACAATCAACATGATCTTCACTTTCGATCGGCTTTGGCGAGGTTTTTTCGGCTTTGGCGCGCCAATTGGCCGCCATTCGGACGATTGCTGGTTCGTAAGCGTGTCGTACTCGTACACCCATGTCTCGTCACCAGTAATTATCTTTTCCAAGAAGGTAGGATCCAAATTGGCTCGATCCAGCATGTCTGCAGCTACCTGTTCTCGGTACTTTTTTTGAAAGAAATTCAGGTCTTTCGGAACAAGCCGAGCCGCAACGCGTTGCATACCCAATTTTTCGTGCACAATCGTACGTACGCTCTCGTGTGACATGCCCAATCCATGAGCCATCTCTCTCAAGCTCACATGACAATTTTCAGCAACGATTTCCTTGATTTTATCGACGTTATCATCGGTCACACTCGTTGAAGGCCGTCCAGAGCGAGGCATGTCTTCGACCGTCTCCCGACCATCCTTGAACGCTCTGTACCACTCGTAAACCCGCGTTTTTGATAAAGCAGATTCACCAAAAGCCTTCTGTAACATTTTCAGTGTATCGGCACAAGAAATTTCGTTCGAAACACAGAATTTAACACAAGTACGTTGTTCAATATTTTCACTCATTGTAAAACTTCGACAAAACACTTCAAGGTCGACTGATTTTAACAGCTGCTGTAAACACACTGGTTGACAGATCGCGCTAAAAATAGGCATCATAATACAAAACAGTTGTACCAACCTGGAAAAAAAAAATTATCTGCCTAGCTATTACCCGGGAGATTTAAATTGACAATTCCCGATACTTTCTTGACAGGATGTATATTTAAGAATTATTCAACAATACCATGATCGCCTTCGAAGTAGTTTCCTTGGGCACCAACATAGCGATTCCAACAAATTTTCCATGCATTGTAGCAGATCTGGAACGCTTCAAGTGGGATGCCCGATAGTACCCTCGTCACGCCTTCTTGGATGTCGTTAACGGATTGAAAATACGTACCACTTACCACTTGCTTGATCTTGGGGAATAGAAAGAAGTCACATGGTGACAGATCAGGCGAATACGGAATCTGTGGCAAGGCGCATTGTCATGATGAAGAATTCACGTTCTCGCAATGTCTGGACGCACTTTGTTTGATCCTTTTTCGAAGTTTTTCTAGTACATCATCGTAGTAGACCTGATTAACAGTCTGTCCAGCTGAAACGAACTCCTTCGGGACCATTTCGCGGCTGTCAAAGAACTAGATGAGCATGATCTTCACTTTTGATTTATCCGCGCGAGCTTTTTTCGGTTTCGGAGCGTTCAGAAACAGCCATGTTGGCCTTAGCACTTCGTCTCAGGATCATACTGAAAAACCCAGCTTTCATCACCCGTAATAGCATAGTCGAGATCGTTTTCTACCTGTTTCAAACAATTTTACGCGATTGACATTCGACGGTATTTTTGCTCCTCAGAAAGGTTTTTCAGTACCATCTTCGCGCATAGCCTTTTCATCGCAAAATCACGGCTTAAAATCTGTCTAATTTACGGTTGATATTTAGTTCGTCAGCTAACATCCGAACCGTTAAACGACGATCTTGGTGGATTAGTGGGCGTACGCGCTGTGCAATCACGTCAGTCCGCACTTCTACCGCTCTTGCGCTTCACGCCTCGTCTTCCACGTTCTCACAGCCGTTTTTACATTCTTTATGCCAATGAAATACTTGAGCATGGTTCATAGAATCACTAACATACACTTTTAACAATTTATCGTACGTTTCGGTTGCCAAATCGGTCAGTTTAACACAAAATTTAATCTCGACGTGTTGCTCAATATTTCGCTTCTCCATTTTTGTAACGAACATTACTAACACATACTTGTATAAAACACGACACAGCTAGAGAACTAATAATCACACGAGAGTCGCAAACACGTCTGTCGAATGGGGAAGGATGCCAGCCTGTCGTGTAGAAATTTCAAAGTCACAGTGTAACCACAAGCGCGGGAAAAAATCAGATTCATCTCTTAATTGTCAGGCCTTGTGTTTATGTATATATATATTTAATATCTTTAAACGAGCAATTCTTGTGTATATATATATATATATATATATATATCGCCTATCTCGGAAACGGCTCTAACGATTTGGATGAAATTTGCACACTAGGGGTATTTTGGGCCAATAAATCGATCTGTCAATGTCTAATTCATGGCAAAATTCGGTTTCGCGAGTTTTAAATGATTTTTAATATTTTCAGTATGATAAGAAACAGGGTTGGTGGCGCGATCTTTCGACTTATTTATGATTTTTGAACGTCGTCGATTATCGGCTCTGGTAGTATCTTTGTGTACGCAGGTGGTGTCAATACTGGTAGTGCAAGGCAATAAAACATGTAAGCGGGTAACTCCAGATACCTGGAAATAGCGAGGAACAAATAGGCAAAAAAAAAGGTATCAGTCTTGGCTCTCAGCCGATCAGCGAGCGGTCACGTAATAGCGGTTCGAAAATCATGCGCTACGCATGCAGTACAAATATATATATATATAACAAAAAAAAAAACATAAAAGAATCGAAAATATCGTAACAAACAGTTCATTTTTTTTTTTTTTTTGTATTAATTTTATATTAAAATAAGAAAAAAAAAACGCTTTTTAATAGCTACTAAACAAAAAAAGAAAAGGAAAATCGGTTAATAAACAAAGAAGGACTTTGATTTATATGCAGATATTAAGTGTTTTGCGTATTTATATATTTGTTTGTGAAAGTGAATTACTGAGAATATGTTGTGCACATTTTAAAAACCCCCCTTATGTGCAGTACACCCTTATTACATTTTGCAGTGATTTAGTCGGAAATTTTTCCAATTGGTTGGAAAACAGCTGATCACAGGTAAAATTACAAGACGTTATTTATTTGTTTTTATAACGAATAAACCGATAGATAAAGTTGACGACGACCCTATATACCTAAAATATAATTTTTCTAATAAAAAACGCATGGAAATGTATTCATAAAAATCATAGGTGTGCAGTCATTGAAAACATTTTCCAACTATCTGGAAAGCAAATTCGACGGACCTCTACATTTTTGTTGCGTTCAGTACTGAAAAGCAAAGTTATATGGAAAGAGGCTTTACATTCATAAATGTGTTCATAAATTAGTTTTAAAATATCTTATGTTTTGTGAATATGTATAAGATTAAAATAAAGTTAAGAAGTATGTGATTCGTATCTAAGTATATTTTGCGATAAAACATGATTTTACAAAAAAAAAAATACCGAGTAAAGCTCGGTCGCCCAGGTACTAATTTTACAATATGAACAAAAATTGTACGTATTATATATACATATGTATGTAATTGAGCTCTCAGAAACAGCTCTAACAATTTTCATGAAATTCACGAATTAGAGGTTTTTAAGATTTAGGGATCGATTGATTGAGGTCCGATCGTCGAGAAAAATTAGTAGTTGTAAAGTGGAGGCGACCAATGTTTGTTTTAGTGATCATCGCATTTTTAGGGTTTATTCAAAAGTAAAAAATATCGTTACTTACCATTATAAAATAATACATTTGTGTACCGTGGTAATTGATAGCAGATAAAAGCATAATATCTTTGTGCGAGTTCAAATATGTAGATTGCTGTTATTGGAGATGATGATTTATAATAAAATATCTGGCTTATGAATTTTGAAGTTATTACTTTTATAAGCGAGAATACTTCAACATGAAAGCGAGTAATGCAGTACACACGAAATGTTCCTTTCACGTCATGTGCATATTATTGCCAAATGTTTGACCGTTTGTGAAGCTAATTAATCCACTGACTGATTTGCAAACTCAAAGTAGGTTCGAGCACAGCTCCGTTACCAGATATATAATTAAATGAGCAATTCTTGAATATACACGTATAATTGGTTGCAGAAATGGCTTTAATAATCTTGATGGAATTAACAAATTAGAGTGTTTTAAAAAGTCTAGAAATCGTTTGTTCTATGAAATAGAGACAAACAGAACTCGTATTAATGATCAAAATTTTGTATTTTAGGCTTAATAAAAAGTATATACTGCAGCTCGTATAGTATTTACTAAGAAATTCATTCAAGAATGTCTTTAATTGTTTCCTTAATATGTTTCTTTTTACTGTTTACTGCATTTAATAAAAAAATATACTTAATAATTTTCGTTTATTAATAATGAATTTTATTGAATCAAAATAATTTCCATTGACGTTTTGGGGTTTTTTTTTTACTTTTTTTTAATTGTAACTTTACTATATGCAAGAAGATGCTTTTCGTATATTAAAAGTTGATTAAATATTATATATTATATAAAACATATTACTTTTACAGAGTGCTAAGCATATAAGTACGTATCCGAAATTAAATGCAAATAAGAAAAGCAAAATAAACGAAATTGTAAAATGGACTCTTAGTCAGATCGATGAACGGTTAGTAGGTGCAATTATTTAATATTTTATTCTTTCGTATGTTTTGCAAATATTTCCAACTGACTGTGTACGTCCGTTTAGTTTAGCTATAAATATGTAAAAAAGACCATTCTAACAATGTTTACATTTTAATTGATTTTTCTTAGTTCGTATTTTTGATTATGAATAGTTTAAAGGAGAAAACTGATATCTTAAGCGATTTTAGGTACAATTGCTATTTTTAAAAACTACATCACAAACTCTAAAATTTCAAATAAGGAAGTCACTTTTTTTTTTTATTCGTAATTAAAATTGTTACATCAGAACATTATTTTTCTAAATTAATTCGAAAAGTTTTTCATACGTTGTAATGTGTTAGTAAATTAGTTTTGTCATAAAACCGCCGTCCCTTATTTATATATATATATATAGTTCCAGTTATGAAATTTTCCAAATCTGAGTATACATAGAATTTCTCGAGTATTACTTTTAACAAGTTGTTTTGCTAAAACCATCATTGCTCTAACAGCTTTTAACATATACCGCGCATAATGATTCATACACTAAAAAGAATGTGCTACGAATGAAAAAGGTTAGGTGTAAATCGAGGCGGTAGTTCTCGACTTATTAATTTTTATTCTATCTTCTTTCTTTATTTACTAATTTTCGGTATTTTCTTGGATTTTATATAATATCGCTACGTCATCTGTGTCTCAATATGACAGTTTCAGCCTTTCTTAATATCATTTTTCGTCTTTGTTTTTATTTTTAACTCTCCGCGTCTGAACTGCTTTTCACAAATGGTGACAATTTGTTTTTCCAACTTCTCTGCTTCGTTTAGTCAGTCTATTTTTTGTTCTAACACATTGAAATAATTTAAATAGTTTAGATATTAAAGTTGTAATTTTTTGATGAATCTTATAAGTGCACTTCTACAATACTTGTTTTTTTTTTTAGAATTTATATTAACCTGTTTATGATCATTCTTTTCCATAAAACCGAATGAAATGTATTTTTATTTAACTAACATGAACTAATTTTAAAAACGGTTTGTGGGCTGTGTATCAAGCAGCACTACACATTTCGCCGCATAATTAATAATTGACAAAAGTCTTGAAATGTCTGCGAATTTTTTAATAGAATGATCGAGAAAATTAATTTGTATTATTTATTCATTCTTATCGAAATGCGTGTCGAGAAATATATGATTTTATTACAATATAATATTATAATATAACGTTTATTGTTATAGGTATAAAGAAGCTTCCAAAAAACAGTATGATGTAGAAGAACTAGAAGATTCATTTGGAACACTGCGCGTTTTGACGGATTCCGATTAAATTTTATTTATCCATTTAATTTTTTAGTACTCGTTTTTAAATATTATTTTTAAAACGAACACACCTGAAATTTTTAACATGATAAAAGTCAATGATAGATAAGTTCAATAACGTATTTCGGTAAAAGTGGTACAAAATACATACGTAATTATCAATAGGTCAACTAAAAAACCTTATTAGTCTGTTTATATATATATATATATATATATATATATATATATATAAAATGTGTTCGTTTTGTTACGGTTAATTAATAAAATAAAATTATTTTTTAAATTTCGTTTATTATTTATTTATTTAATATTGTAGTAATTTCACATATAAAAAAGATGTCAATGATGATCATTCGAATTTTAAGTTATTCTATTATAGGTAGTTTTCCATATACAATATTCAAAAACATAAACGCAGTTATTAGCAATTCGTGATTATAATAGATTCACAGGAAGAATAATGTGGCTAGTTTGGAAATAACTTATTTTAAAAATACGATCAACTGAAATATTAAATATATTACGGAAAAGTTGCAGTGAACAGAGTTCACATTAATTTTTTGTAATGTCAGATTATCGTGGATAATGTTTTTTTTCTTTAACCAATTATAAGATAGGAGCGCTTCTGAAACATCGAAAATAAACAAATCATGTTTACTTTTGGTAAATTAAAAATATTCATCATCACGCACTATTAAAGTATTATCCGTAAGGTAACTATAATTATAAATGCTGTAAATCAAAACATTTTTTTTATATTCATTTTAATTGTTATTCTGAGTCCATTGCACGCCCAATCAGTGTCATTAATGAGCAGGTTTTCTTTCTGTGATTTTCTTGCGCGATAAATTTAAAAATGCCAGTTTTACTACTTCGACTT
Organism: Icerya purchasi; assembly: GCA_039619475.1. Classification (NCBI taxonomy): domain Eukaryota; kingdom Metazoa; phylum Arthropoda; class Insecta; order Hemiptera; family Monophlebidae; genus Icerya; species Icerya purchasi. The sequence goes on along the minus strand of CM077115.1, from coordinate 76,423,870 downwards.
GTTTATTCGTTACTGATTTATCTTTAGCCTTTCGAAATGCATATCTTTGAAATTGTATATATGCATAAAACTACCTAACTAGGTAATATTGTTTAATAAAGAATCTTTTACCATTCTATTTGTTAATTATAGAATATAGCAAGTTATAGCAAATACAAATATAACAAACAAATTTAAGTATAAAATAATTGCTTACTTAGAAATTTTTCTAAGTAAGCAATCATTTTATACTTAAATTTGTTTGTTATATTTGTATTTGTTATAACTTACTATATAATACTGTTTAGTTGATGCGAGTTTTTTTATAATCGGTTGAAAAGTTATAACGTTATTCAAAGTATCGGTACGACTAGATAGTGGCCAGGTCTAATTCAACGCCACCATTCGTTATCATTTAAATTATTCTCATTATATTTTTTGTAGAAAATATCAATGTTTTTTTATAGATTTTACCTATTCTCTTTAAGCGTACGCGCAATCGTGCAAAGTAGAAAATAAATCAAATATATTATCGAAATTAATATTCAATTTTTTTTTAAAGTAAAAGTAAACCGTTTCTATTTTATTAATTTTCACTTGATATCTACATTTTTTACGATACCATGCTAGAATCATCGTAATAACTATAAAATACATGGTTTAATTTAGCTCAAGTTTATCATAGCTTAACAGTAATATAAATTATGAACAAAATGAATACTACACAAATAATAGGAATATATGTATAAACCGAATGAACATTCGAGTCAGGAAAAATAACTAATGAACGGAGAAACTTAAGGTGAAAAAGTTCGACAAAAATTTTAACAGATGTTCAACAAAATTTTGAGAAGTGAGTATGACGCACTATGATGATGATGATGATGATGATGAGTGAGAGCCTAAACAAATAAAAATACTCTAATATAATAATACCATTCAAAAAAAAAAAAAAAAATCAAATCCGCATAAAATAAAAAACTATTACATCGATACTCTAAAACTAAACGTAATGATATTTAGAATATCTTCCAAACTGTGTACATGTAAAAACGAGGTCATTTAAAAAGTCAATATTTAGCATGAAAAAACAACGTATTACAAGTGTTTCTGTCAGTATTTTACCAACGATGTTCGTAATTTTCTAACGATAAATTCTGAAGAGTCTAAATTTCGTGGATTAAGTCTACATGAAGAGCTCAAATTTTTAAAAATGTATCAAATTTACGAATTCGAAAAAATCGAATAATAAAAAGCTTAACTTGTGTATTAATGATTAATAGTATTATATCGCGTATCTGATCGCGACTATATTCAGTTGTTTGATCAATATTTGCACGAATTTTAGTAAATCGTTGTCGGTACAAGCTTCCGGGTTCGTATCTACCGGTTAATGGTACATGCAAATAGATGATCGACTGTTACCTGACATGGCTCATTTATCAAGGTTATACGTGAAGTTCTACTTTTTAGTCCATTCTGGGTTTTCAAAGATTGTAGCTTAAACGGTTTCCACTAGTGCTTCCACCTTTAGTCTTCCGTTTATTTTTCTCAAAAGCTGTGCTTGAACTTTATCTTGTTTCAGCCGGTTCTTTATACAAAAGATGTCAGTTATCCATTAACAGATTTAGACTTATCATTTTCTCGAGCTATTCGGTGTCAAATTTCTGGAGGACCGATTCGCTAAATTACAATCAGTTATCATTAATATTAATTTCCCGTCGACATTAACATTAATGATGACTATCCATTTTTTAAAAATATGTGTTTTTTATCGAAAAATTATGAGTTTTCATTGAAACCCAAAATGGGTAGACTAGATTGTCCACTTAAACAAAAAATTCCTTTCGACCCTCCATACTTGAACATAGTTCTCGGTTATTAATTTAGTAATTTCACATTCTTCGATACCGAAATGAAATTTACGTCCCCAAAATGTTATTTATTCTTTCTCTTAAAAGATTAGGTTTTCCTCTCTTTCCCTCTCTATTCCATGAGTTATACGAGGTCTTAATTTACGTAATCATCATTAGTTCCTTCGCTCGAATTTCAGCGTCGGAATATCTATACAATCTAGCTGTGTAGAGAATAGAATAGGTAGCGTTCTTGTCAATTGTTACGTGGAATGCTAGTGTACCCCCCGCAAGACTACACTCGGAACTGATTACAGCCGCTTGTTATCGCGCTATAAATGCAGTCCGGCGTGTGTTTGCTGTGTGCTAAGTGGCGAGCATATGATGGTGTTGCCGCTGGATTGTCACTTCTTTCCACGTGAATTAGCTATTATGTAGTTCATTGCCCGGGATCGAACCCGTGACTTCCGTAACGGAAGCCAAACGCTCTAGTAACTGGACTATCGCGACGACGACATTACGTAATATGTGAGATTATTTGTTAGATCCTAACTCATTGGCTGAAATGTCAAAGGATTAATTACTAATAACAAAAAATTGAAAGTTGTACGCATAAAAAGATCTAGTAGATGAAAAAATCAACCTGTACTAATTGTTATTATTGCTTACACTCAAAAATAAACAATCTATCAGTATTTCTATATGTAAAAAACTAGAAAGAGTAAATAAGTATAAATACCTAATTACCAAATGGATAGGGAGCGTATAAATCTACGACGGTTGTATAAATAGTGAAACAGCTAAGACCACCACAGAAGTTTGTACTTCAGTGTATTTTCTGTATTGGTATTTTTATATACTTCGAGTGTATTCTTATTATTAATTTTAACAAAAAAAAAAAAAAAAAAACCTTACACGTTCATCGCGTATGCTTCTTTTTGGTTTCTTCGCGAATAAAGCATAGAAAGTATTTGAATTTTTGATTGGTCTATCTGTATCATCACAAAAAATATTTACACGGAAAATTATGAAATAAAATAGTTTAAAAAAAAAAAAAAAACACTACAAGATTTATTTTAAAAATTTAACAAAAACACACTAAAAAGTACATGTAATTACTCAACAATAAGACACAATTAAATGAGTATAACAACATAGTTCACTCATTTTCTATAAGTTAAGTACTAAAAACGTTGAGAATATTAAATACGGTTTTTAATTATTGTCTCAATTTGTAAACTCCAATATGTATTATGTTGTTTAAGAATTATCATAACATCCCTAGTAATTTGAAGATCACAAAGAATAAATAAACGAAGAAAAAAGCTGGACAAACTAGTTCGTACAAACTCATACTCAATATTATCGCCGTTCTCTCCTATGTACTGGCCCCAACATTTTAACAGACACCCAGATGTCCTTGATTTCTTCATTTGTCGGGGTCGACACTTTTACCACAAAAAACACGTAAAAACAAGTAATGATTTAGCTTCAGACCATGTACCAATCGTTGCCATCATGGATATTTATTCTTTAAAGAAACAGAAGGAACAACATCTATCAGATAAAAGTACAAACTAGAATACCTTTGCTACGTTGTCGAAAATAACAATAATTTAAAAATTAAAAATTAAAAAGTTCAAAAGATCGATGAAGTTGTCAGTAACATAAGCAAATTAATTCGTAATACGTGTCGTGTTGCTACCCAGTATGATGACACGATCTCAGTAACAGAAAAAAGTGATGTTCCAATAGCAATCCGTAAGCTTATAAAGGAAATAAGAACAGCCAGAAAAAAAAATGTTAGTTTGCCTACTTAATTATAAAAGTATTGAATATAATAGCAGCCAGAATTGTAATTGTAAAAATAACATTCATGAAAAAGAGATCTTTGACCACACAGCGAAGCAAGTCCCTACATATATACGGACGCGAATAATAAAAGCGTATGTTTGACTGATGGCCCTGTACGAAGCAGAAACCTGGACTATGTCTGTAAAGAATAAACAAAAATTAGAAGCATTCGAGACAATTTCCTTTTTATGTAGCTTCCATAATTAAGCCGGCTTCATTGTGGCGGCCAAATAGAACGCGGCCGTTGCGGCCGGGTATCTACTAATACCCATGTACCATATTGTACACTGAATCAATCTTATGTCAATATTAGTTTTCTACAGTGGCGTAGCGTGAATTTCCGAACAGAGGAAAATCGAATATTTTTTTTACATAAAAATGTTTACATGTGCGAAATCAGAACAGAAATGAAAATTAATTAAGAGGAACGAAAGGTCGCATTTTTTTGTAAATTAATTTAATTTTCCAGTTCTTGTTTACGAAAGTGTCTATTACATCATCACGAAAAGATGGCCGTTAAATAATGTTTGACAATGATTCTTTTTCAATACTAAAAAAAGAGGCTAATGAAGATAGTCACTCGCGAGACCATGCGTATTTCGTAAATCCGTTTTATTCGTTTTACTGCCGAGAACGATCCTTCTGCAGACGATGGCCAGAATTGTGGTTATTAAGTGAGAAAGCTTGTATACACTTCTGGAAAAACATCTCTGTTAGAGCTGAAGCAGTCAAGTATAAGATGCATCGCAGTGTGTCTTTATGTATGTTAGAATCTTTAAAGTACACTTTTTAAACTTGAAAGATCGAAAAAGTTCCCGTAATTCTGTTTTAAATTTAAAAAGTCTTCTTCCGGAACATTTTATTGAGAATTTAAAACCTTTTTTTGTATTTAAGAGATTTAAAAATTTTAATTTTGTTACATCATTAAACCCTTATTTTTATTAGACATATTTGTTTGCATAATATCGACAATTTTTAAAAATATCCTTTTCCATCATAGTTTTCTGTCTTCCCCAAGAACAGTTAAATCAAAGCCATTTGCATTCCATACATTTTTTTTCTTACTTAAATAAAAGGCAAGCCCGATAGAACAATCTTTTTATCTTTCTCATAATCGCATAATCATGGCATTGTTGTATATAAATTTGTTTGAAAATGTCGGTTAAATATATTACATACATAAAGAAGTTTAATAAATTATAGGAAAGAATATTTTACATTACTTTTGATTTTGTAATCGAATTTTCTAAACTAGGCGTTGGTTTATCATTTTGAATAATATTAATTTTTTCTTCAAAACCGAATGAACTGAAACTAATCAAAGTTTTTCAATAATACAATTGTATGTAGCCCCAATTTCGAAAGTGCATTTTAACAGTCCGAAACATTAGTATTTATGACGGAAATAATATAAACGAGCCAATATAGCTTCTACTGTAGACTGAAAAGCGCGACCGACCACCATCGTTTCCATTTCCGCTGTTAGTAAACGACAGCATGTAAAAAACAATCCAAAGAAAATGTACTGCAAATACCGCATTACCCTATGCTCGCGCATGCACTGACATGCATAAAAATCGCGCAGTTGATCAGTGGACGTGACTGTAAAGGAATTTGACTCAGCGCTTCCAGACTGAACATGCGCGTGAATTTTTTCTTCACTCTCGGTACACATTACTCTGGAATCGTACGGATCAAAATTTGCGCAAATTACATGATCTTGAAGCGACACAGCCTGCTGCTTCCAAACTGAATACGCGTGCACAACCTTTTCCCATCATTGGTACGCAGCAGATCGTCGTTTAGAGAGACAACTTCGGGCAGTAGTAACGTGAAATAGTAAACGTGTAGCTATTTTTGTCACTCGCGCTCGCAGAAGCTCTTTTATCTGGCGCTCCTTTTTTCTAGTAATTTTTAATTTCGGCACTTAAATTCGACAAGTGTTTCTTCAGTTTCTTTCCCATGTTAATATTCTTTTCGCAAATACTAAAAAAACAATTTCGTACTAATTTGTTAGGGGAAGCGGCGCTTCCATCGCTTCCATTGACGCTACGCCCCTGATTTTCTATATTACTGAAATAGGTAGTTATATACATTATTTATGAAAATTCAACATTTATTTATTATAAAATGAGCATGTAATCATCAAAAATTGAAAAAACTAAACATTTTTCTTCTGAGATCAATTTGAGTTAGAACATAACTTAGAATATATGTATTCAAAAACAAAAAACAATAATAATTTAGGTGTACAAAACTTAAAATTGTTGTTTGTTTTTAACACGTTAACATCAAATTATGTAAAACAAAGCTTATTTATTACTTATATACTAACAATAAGTTAATCTCTATTGAAATCAACGCAACTTTGGCATACTGGGATAATGCGTTGCATACAAATAGGCTTGTTACATTTATTGCAATTATGCCTTGCTTTTTTTGTCTTTGCCAGAAGGACATTACATCTCGTATATATGTTTTCCAACTTTTATTCGGAGGGTAAATCATAGTGTTTCTCCAACTTGTTCGAGAATACGTAAGTCTCCCGATAAGTTCTCCATAGCCATACTCGTCGTCTGAACTGAATTGTTCACTTTCGCTGTTTTACAAGCTTGTTCGAACAAGGCTAGAAGTCGACTTTGTTCATTTTCGTATGACGTCGTTCGTAAAACTGTGAAAAAGGATATGCAATTCATCAATAAACAATAAAAAACACAATAAACACGTTGTATATGTAAATGTTACGTGGTCATTGTGGCATAACGTACCCGCACGCTCTTCACAGACGTGCAAATTTCACCAAGGCCGCAGTGACACTAAATAGAATAGCTAATACGCTCAAACAAGTCAATGACCGCACAGCTACTGTGAGCGGCAAATAACGCGCCTATTTTGTTTTAAAGTTATTAGGGTTTTAAAAACCGTCCGGTATTAGATACCCGACAACAATGACGCCGGGTTGAAGAAATAAAAAAAAAAAAAAGCTATTAGTTTAACATTATACGTTGATTTGTTCTTCTTTTTTTCTATCGATTGCCCGGTACGGGGTTCGCTTGGTGACACTTTCTTCTCCATTTTCTACGGTCCTCGGCGTCCTCTATTTCAACACTGACTTCCGCTATGTCGTTGTTGACACCGTCTTCTCGGTTTTTCTCGTGGTCGCTTTCCTCCAGGGTTATAATCCATTAACATCCTCACAAGGCTATTGTCCGTTTATCTCACGATGTGCCCGTACCATCGGAGTCTCTCTTCCCATAATTTCAAACGTACCAGTGCAACTACTATACGCTCCCTTATATCCTTGTTTTTGATATGGTGGAGTAGTATGTGTCCGAGAGACCAGCATAACATTTTCATTTCAATTACGTGAATTTTTTGTTCTATTTCTTTGCAATTGTCGCCCAGAATTCAGCTCCATATAGCATTACAGGTCTGATAATCGTCTTATAAATCCTCCCTTTGAGATGTATCGGTATTCTCTTGTCACATAATACCCCGGTTAGCTGCCTTCATTTCATCCATGCTGTTTGGACGTGGGAATCTATGTCGCATTGTATATCTCCGTCTGAGGTAATAATTGAGCCCAGGTATTTGAACTGAACGGTCTTCTTTAACACCGTGTTATCTATTTTAATAGACTACGTTTATATGTATTTATTATTTATCTTTATATGATGTCCGAAATGTTTATATACGGCATCACAAACTTCTAGAATAAACTTTGATGTAGTTGGCTTAGAAATGGTTCAGAAATTTTAAAAGTGTTTTAGTGTTCTATAACGGTTTTTACATAGTTGCTAAAAAATGTAGTGTTACTTCAAATTTCAATTTTACTATTAATGCACCTCTCATTGTAGAATTCCCGTTTGTTATATCTGGAGTGATCATGTCAAGTAATGCTTCAGAATTTTCTGATATCATCCTTAAGCATAATCTTTACTCCTGTATGTCTTCTGTAGATAATTTTAAAATAATATTGCCGATGTTGCTTGACTATTTTTCCTACTTATCCAATTCTTTACTTATGCCTTTTTTTTGTTTCTTTTTCTTTCTTCTTTTCATGTTGTGTTGTTCGATTCTGAGTGTCATGAATCATCCTAGTTACAGTGGGTTTGCAATCATGCTGTTTGTCTCAGTTTACTATGGCTCGTCCATTTCACACATATGGGCCCAGATCCACAGCGCCAGTTGCTAGTAAATCGTTTGGCATCAATACATTGTTTTTTTTTTTTTTTTTGTAATCATGGTGATTGTTCTTGGGGACACGTGATGACGCGGTGGAGTCCTTGATCCTTTCACACTGACAGTAGCCTACTAACCCAGGCTTGTGACGCTCTTGTACTTTGACTATTTGAGTCTTTCACTACTATTATTGAGATAGATGACCTGTCATGTCTCTATCTAGTCTAAGAGGCCTTTCTCTGGCACTAGATACTTGACTTGTCTAGAACCCCCCCCCCCCCCCCCCTCTATACTCTTTAGTTAGCCGATCTGACTTTCCACTGGGATTAACATCACAACCTTCCATCAGCTTGCCCGGTGCTTAACAAGGATCCTATGTAAGGGTGGTGTAGGGTAGAAGTGGAGAACTTAAGTAATCCCTAGTGATCATGTATTTGTGTCACACCTCATGGGGAAAGCTCCTTCTTTTTCTTTAAAGTATCATTAATTACATTTAACAGCATTTCACTTATGTTTAATAAGGTTTTTTTTCACAATGGCCCGCCAATTTTTCATAACAAAATTTTAATTTGAAATGAACAGATTGAAAAAGAAAAAACTTGTAAATGAATTTCAAAAAATAGTATGGATAGTAGTAGAACACGTGTGGAAAAAACTTGATTAAAAACGGTACAGTAAAGTTAGTTGGTAGAGTTAATATTCTAGAATACTTTATTATTAGCTTTACTCATGTATAAATTGGTTTATGAAATTTCATCGAGTTACGAACTTTTGTGGTTTTAATTGTGTCACTTTTTGTCTGAGCGACTAATATCGAAATATTTTATAATTTCCATATTACAAAATAAAATCATAAAAAAACAACGAAAGATAACATACCGTAAAGTGTGGAAACTTTTTTTTTTGTATATAAAAAGAGTATGAAAATTCGATTAATAATATTTAGCTTACGTATACGGTTGTAAAAGAAAATAATTGAGTAATAAAACGGCGATAAAAATTGTTAGTGTATCGTCAACTTCAGAACTGATTGTTTCGAATTGAACGATTCAAATTACGGTTCGTGGTTCAAAAGCATATTTACATTCATTTAGCGTTTCTGAAGAACCGGCGTTTTTTGATTTTGAAGTTGTAGTGTAATATATTAAGTTCGGTAGTTTTAGTTTACTGCAGTTGTATTTATCTATCTATCTAGATATATATATATATATATATATGTATATATATCATATATAATATACATATATATATATATTTTTTTTTTTTTTTATTTAGACACGGTTTAGAATAATTATTATGGCTGCTCCTGTTGCGGTGAGTTGTTTTGATTTTTTTTTTCGTTTTTGTTCTGTTAAATTTAGAGATAAATTGTGTTTTATATATCTGCTATTTCCAAATGTAAATGTTAAATTTAATTATAATTAAAATTTCACAGAATCTTATTTGATTTACGCATTCATAAAAGCAGGATAATATATCAATTTGTGCTATCGTTATACTCTTTTCCTTGCTTGTTTATAAAGTTTTCTAAATTATGTGTGATTTGAATGTTTATGCGTTAAATAAAATAAACAATAAAAAATTTTTTAATCTAAATTTTAAAATGTTATACTTACAAATTAGAAAACTACTGAAGAATCCAAGGAACGAAAGAAAAAGGAAAGTATACTAGATTTAACTCGTTATCTAGAAAAGAAAATTAGAGTAAAATTCACTGGTGGTCGTGAAGTTACCGGTATATTAAAAGGATTTGATACTTTAGTGAACCTAGTGTTAGATGGAACTTTGGAATACGTTAGAGGTACGTATTATTAATAATTACTCCGATTTTGCTAAATCAGATCAAACTTGTTAGTTCTATGTGTAATTTATTAGTGATATAACAAACTGTGAGCGAATTAAATGCGAGCAACGTTATTTAGTAGATTCATTTTTGTTTATTAGATATTGAACAAATATTTAACTATTAATAAGATTAATGATTTTACGTTTGGTTTTCTTAATAATGTAGACTATAATTATATTGAAAATAACATTAAGTGAATACGCAGGTCTGTTCATTTTGATTTTAGTTTTTTTCTATATCGATTAATTTTATTACATAATAAAAGTAGGGTAAAAATTAAATTATTCACGATAGCTTATGTTTTTTGTACTTCAGATGCTGATGATCCTTATAAATTAACACCAGACACGCGTTATTTGGGCTTAGTAATATGTCGTGGAATTTCGGTGGTTATGGTGTGTCCATCAGATGGAATGGAATCAATACCTAATCCTTTCGTTGCCCATGAATAATTTAGCATCTTTCGAACGTTTAATTTTTAAGTGGCCGCGTACAAAAGTATATCATCGTTTATTTTTATAATATAGTTTGCGTGTGTGATGTGTTACATAGATTTACATTTCTTTTTTATGATGCGAAGCGAGTACAAAATTTGTTTTTATATGTACCACAACCTTTTACATAACAAATACTATGAGTATGTAGCAGTTGGTATATATTGACTTTTTGTGGAATTTTTATTGTCTACTATTGTTTCCATATTGTCTTCTAATCTGGATAAACATTAATCAAACAATTTTGTAGATAAAAATTTAATTAAAAAAGTAGCTTTCATTTGGGACGTGCATATCATTTTGCCGCCTCTTAAAAGAGTTAATCGTTAATTGTATGAATTAATTTTTTCATTCAAAATTATCCAGTAAATATTCTACTTATTATATTTCTTCAATTATGCAGTAGTTGTTCCTTAATTTACCTGTTAAATAAAGGTTTCCTTATAAAATTATCCTTCTATTATAATAAAACTTTATCATAATTTTAAAGTTAAATATCTTCGTTCAACGAAATGTAATTACTGTAACATTTAATGAGTGCCTTTAGTTGTGTAAAGTAAAAAGTATCAAATATACTACAACCATTTCGCATTGTTGCGTATAGACTTTACACATTTCTAGTTTCTTTTATTCTTCTTTTTTTGTTTTTCTGTTGCGACTTAATATTGTACTTCAAGTTGATAAAATTTTTTTCTTTCTTTCTCCTTTAATAGGAGTACACTGCATATAAATTCATTCCATTTGTAAAAAGAAAAATAAATACATTTCGCTTAATAACATTGATGTTATATTTGTTAATTATATTTTTACATATTTCAAGCACTCAACTGTTATGATAAACAGTAAATTTTTCGCGAGAAAGGTATTTTTTATTGTATAACTTTTTTTTTTTTTTTTTTTTTTTTTTTTTTCAAGTTGTATAAATATTTTTAATTAATTTAGTAAAATTATCAAAATATTCAAGATCTTCTAAAAGTTAAATAATCTTTTATTTTTTATGTATTTTCTGCTTGTATAAATTGAAAGTTTTTGCATAAACACATGAATATATATTAATGGTAGCGTCATTTTTGCGCCAGGGGGTAATGCAAAAAAGAAAACGTTATGAAGTATGTAACAGAAGTTGTAATAAAAATTGCCGCGAAAACAATAAATTAATTTTTTTTAAAGAATGACGTGATTAATTGAAATTTAGTCTTCTACTGGTATCAGAAAACAACTGATTCTAAGGATCGAGAGTATATATAATCATATAAATCTGTTGCAAAAATTAATTAAAACTTTCAACTAGAAATATAAAAATTGTACATATAGGTTAAAAAAAATGAAAATAAATTGCTCCATGTTAAATCAGAAATAAGTAAAAACTAGTAAGAGATGTTAAATATTTCGAAATTTATTTTTTGGGTAGATGTTTGACGAGGTAAAAGAAAGAAAATTTCGAATACTAAAAATAAAATACCGATATGGTTGATTTCTTTAAAAATATTCGAAAAAAAATTATTATTTTATAATGAAGGGGTTCTAAAAACAAAATTTTGAAAGTGTTAATTAATGTCTAGGGGTATTAATAATCTGGCTTCTTTACACAGAGATTTAAAAATATGTTTTACTGAAAAAAAGCTATTAAAAAACAGGTATAAAATCGGCTAAAAGCTGAAACGTTTGTGTAATCATCTCTCAGCTGCTCACTGAATAAATTATTTGGAATTTAGTAATTTAATTATACAGAATCAGTGGACTTCATAATATGCAGTCGACATTTAAAATGTTCATTGTCTCAGTTAAGTTTTCACCATTAGACGGTGTGTTTTCTTCAGGTATTTTGTTTGATAAATTTATTAGATGAAAAATAGGTAATTGTAAATTACAGAAAGAGAGGGGTACAATGTTATTATTTACATGGTTTTTAGTCTCGTACAATATAATAAAATGATCAAGTAAAACAGCGTAATTTAGCAGTTAAACTATTTTTAACGCGTTAAAAATTAATATTAAATAATATGCGTAATTCTTTTTGGTGTACGTTTGATTTTTATAATTTTTTGTGTGTAATGCAAATTATTATTGATAAAGCTTCTTTTGCCTTGAACACTTAAATGGTAAAAATAAGACAGATGTACGTGTTAACATTATTATTTTCACTTTAAAATTTTATAAAACCGTTAGCTTTTTTTTATTCAGAAACGAATATGTAATAATCGACTTGAATTTACGATGTTTTTATAACAGCTTTGTAATCAGTATCGTTTTCCAGAAATATTTAACTTTTACCTTTTTTGCATTGTTACGCGAATTATATTTCATTGCAATTTATTCAGTTTGATATTTCGTGATTGTTCTAAAATCGCGAATTTATCCGTCTTATCTGCTGCAAAGTAAATTTCTCGATAATTCTAAAAATATTTGCTAGCGATCGTCAGTGATCTCAATAAATTCAGAAAATTTTAAAGAAATGCGTCAGTTCCGAGATATTAAAAACGAAAAAACAAAAAACTCGCCGCTTCACGCCTTTACTTAGAGCCTACGGCTAAAATTATGAAACATGAAACATTCTTTAGCCTGATTTGCTGAATGCCGAATTTGTAACTGTTGTTGTTCTGTTGATGAATGAAGAAATGAAAAAAATGAAGAAAACAAAAAGTGCGGATAATCGTTTTATTTTTCTGTTTGTTCTACATGGTCGTTAGAAGTACCGGTACTGTCACCGGTTTATGATAACGAAAATAACTGATATAATTTTTCGAATCGATCCTTTCAATGCGGCTAGACAAGACTGTATCAATGCACGATCCACCACGAGTAGTCTCGATAGAGCGAGATTCATTTTGAGCTGTGATCAGAACATCACCGCCATGTTGTACCGATCACATCATTTATTATTTTATTCCATTTAGTGTGTTGTACGGATGAAGCCGAAATTATATAACCGTTCATTTAAATTTAAATAATCTTTTTCTTAAATATTATGAATTTTTTGATAATTATCAGTCTTCGCAAATAGTTGAACAATACCTAAATCAGGTTGTACTCTTTTCGTTTCTTCCATTTATCCTATTTTGTACAATCATTAAAAACTTAACTATCTACCCAGATACCAAAAATTAACATTGAATCTCGTTAAATTTTTTCTACTCGTGTATAATATATGTAACGGGGATTATAATTAAAGTTCAAGTTTCAAAACGCTATAAAAAAGAAATCATTGATCAGAATAACGTACAATTTGAATGGAATATTATTGAAGAAGAGGGAAAGCGAATGGTACAAGAAAAAAAATAGTTTCAATTTTTTTTTTTTTTTTTTGGTCGGCATTTAATTTTAGCAACAAATTGCGTTGTAAGCATCATAATTTAAAGGGGTTCGACTACAAATGACAAATGAATCGTAAAACAACGGCTAAGGTGTAAATTCAACGTTAAACCAACTGTACTGTTCAATGTGCATAGCTGTACAGGCGTGGAGGTCATTACACATCGGATGGGGAAAATCCGTTTATAATTGTCCTAAGGCTAAAGATCGCATAAAAAGTATCCGTCAAATCGATTTTTAATTGTCCCGAGGTCAAAAATCGCGCATAAAAAGCATCAATTAAATCGGTTTTTAAATTTCGTGAGACTGGCGCAAAACATGTTCAATTTGCTGTCTGCCGTTTTCAGTTGCAATCGAGAAACAGCAAGTTCCACAGCTGATCGAAGTGTCTCCGGTGTCACGTTCAGAATGTGTTTGCGCAATGTGTGCCTTCAGTTCAGCTAAGTTCGAAATCGGAGCACTGAAAACAACATCATCTTTCAGATAGCCCCACAGCCAGAAGTCATACAGATTGAGATCAGGTGATGGTAGGGAAATGACGGCTGATAATTCTAGGATTTTCGAAATGCCGTTTTAGCAGCTGCTTCACTGGATTTGCAATGTACGGAGGAGCGCCATCTTGCATAAAAATGACCTAATCCACACATCCATGCTGTTGAAGAGCTGAAATGACGTGGTTGCGCAAAAGACACTCATAACGCTTACCAGTGACGGTACAGCTAACAAAACCGAAAGCACCCGTCTCCTCGAAAAAAATATGATAAATGATGCCGTAAACCAGCACCACTCAGTGATCTTTGCAGAATGAAGCGGTACTGGTAGCGCAATCAGTTGCTAAAATTAGATGCAGGGCCGGAAAAAAAAAAACAAAAAATGTTGGAACTATTTTTTTTTCTTATGCCATCCGATTTTCCCCCTCTTTAATAATATTCCGTTCAAATTTGACGTCAATCTGATCGGTGTTTTTTTTTTTTATAGCGTTTGGAAACTTGAACTTTAATTATAATCATCCTGTATATATGCAGGGCCCTGCTTAGAATTTTGAGGGGGGAGGGGGTGAAAATTGTATTCGCATATTTATTTTATAAATAATACATTTTTCACTAATATTCATACTATTAATAATCTCCATTATTTTGATTTATATATTAATCATTTACATAAATGAATTACCGTATAAACATTAATAAAAATTACATATGTTACTGATTACACTCGTAATAAAAAGATTTGCGTAAAATATTAATGAAGTACCTAAAAATATGGCTTTTTTTTAGTGTAAGAACATCCTAAAACAGGGGTCTCCAAACTTTCCAGCCTTAGGGCCATACTGATTACTCCAGTAAGTTCCGAGGGCCAAAACCATATTATCATTGTTGCCGGTGGCAAAAAGTGAAATAGTCCACTGCAAATCGGACTAAAGTCCGCAAAACGGCACCACTGCATATCATGGCCGTAACCAGGGGGGGGGGGGGGTTAGGGGGTCCAAACCCCCCGCGAAATGTTTTGGATTTCTTTTTTTTATTAAGAAAGAAATTACATTTGATATTTAAAGAAAAACAAATACAAATATGAATAAAATGAAAAAAAAAACGTTTACTACACAAATTGAAACGCACGTGTTTAGAATTGGGCTTATGCAGCTGAGCGCGTAAGATGCTTGCTGCTCGAATCTCGATACTCGCTCGATCGCATGCACACACACTGTATACGTATATAACAGAAAGGGACAGAGTGAAGATCGGCCGCCGGAAGACGTAGCGCACAGTTTTCGGTAGCTCGCCTTTCTGTTAATTTACTGCCACCGGCAAGCTGCCTATAGGCAGTATAGGCGAATCTCGTTCGAAAAAAAAAGCTCCGCAGGCAGGCAGAATTTTTGTCATGTTCGGACGCGCTTGTTCGATAGATCGGCTGCGGCTCGCGCACCCGGCGGCGAAAAAAACAAATGCCTACGCTGCAGAAAATTGAGCGTGTACACGCTGTTTTTTTCCTTTGCTACGTCTATTGTAAATAACCGAAAATGAAGAAAGCGTTTTACCAGTTGATCGTTTTTCTGTACTCTTCGTGCCTTCCTCTACTGATTGCGGTCTCATTTCCATTAATGTGTATGCGCGCGCAAAGTGCCGAAGAGTTTTTTGTTTCATTATTGTGTTAATAAAGTTTAAAGGTAACTCGAGTATTGTTTCGGTTTTTTTGGTCCAGTTTTCAAATTCATTGCTTATCTTGAATTTACTTCGTAGCTGTTATTTTAAATCGTGTTTGTGCGTGTTTACTTCCTTAAAACGTGGTTGTGCCTGTTTAAGTTTATTAAACCATCTTTGTAACAGTATTTTGATTTGAATTATTGCTTTTGTGTGTGATTTAGTAGTATGGAAAAGAAGCGAAAAATTGATAGTGAATGCAGAAAATTCAAACATCAGTGGAACATTCAGTATTTCGTAATTGAGTCCAGTAACAAGGCGCTATGTTTGATTTGCAATGAAAGCATAGCCGTTCTTAAAGAATATAACATTAAACGTCATTATGAAACAAAACATTTTCAAAATTACTCAAAATATACAGGAAGTTTGCGGACAGAAAAATTCGAAGCTATGAAGCGCGGATTGAAATCGCAGCAATCTTCATTTACAAAACTCAAAACTGAACAAGAGGCTGCAACTCGTGCCAGCTTCCGTGTGGCTCTTGAAATTGCAAAACGTGGAAAACCATTCACCGATGGAGAAATGATCAAAGAATGCATAATTACAGTAGCCGAAGAAATGTGCCCTGAAAAGGTAAATTTATTAAAAACTGTCAGTATGTCAGCAAAACACTGTGGCTCGAAGGGTAGAAAACATCGCTGAAAATATATCCTCTCAACTGTTCGACAAAAATGGACATGTTGAGTGGTTTTCTTTGGCCTTGGATGAGTCAACGGATGTGTCAGATACTGCTCAGGTGTTGATTTATATTCGAGGGGTAGATAAAAGCTATGAAGTGCATGAAGAACTTCTTGATATGTATAGTATTCATGGCACAACTACTGGTACAGATATTTTTAAAGGAGTTGAAATGGCCATTAATCAAAAGAACCTTCGATGGAAAAACTTGAAATGTATTACAACTGATGGAGGCAAAAACATGAGTGGGAAAGATAAAGGAGTGGTCGCTCTTGTGTCAAAGGCTGTGGAAAATGACGGTGGTTCAAAACCATTAGTCTTACATTGTATCATTCATCAACAGTCTTTGTGCGGAAAATGTTTGGATATGTCTGAAGTTCTGAAACCAGTCATATCAACTGTTAATTTTATCAGATCTTTTGGGCTGAATCACCGACAATTCCAACAATTTATTGAAGAGATTGGAGAAAATGACTTGCCTTATCATACTGCCGTACGTTGGCTTAGTTGTGGGAAAGTCCTTCAGCGCTTTTTTGAACTTCGAGCAGTGATCGAGATTTTTTTGAATGAAAAGCATCGCCCTCTTACTGAATTACAAAACAACTCATGGCTGTGGAAGTTAGCATTCTATGTTGATTTGACAAAACATGTGAACGAACTGAATTTGAGATTGCAAGGAGAAAACCAGCATCTTCCTGATTTATACACTAATATCAAATCATTCCGGAAGAAATTGATACTGTTTCAATCACAACTACGAAGTAAATGTTTTTCACATTTTAAAACATGTGAAATATTCAGCCACACCACTGAGACTGAGTTTCCTATCGATTTTGCAATCCAAACTTTGAGTGCTTTGAAAATTAATTTTGATACTCGTTTCTCGGACTTTGATGCCATTGCGAATCAAATTAAGATTTTTGAGAATCCTTTTGATACTGACATTGAAACCCTAGCCCCGGAACTTCAAATGGAAATGATTGATCTACAATGCAGTGATATAATTAAGAACCAGTATCAAAACTCATCTTTGTTGGAATTTTATAAGAGTCTTCCACTGACACAATTTGATAATTTGCATAAATTTGCTCGTGGGCTGTTTTCTGTTTTTGGTACTACTTATTTGTGTGAGAAGACCTTCTCCAAAATGAAGTACACAAAAAATGTTTACAGATCTAAATTAACTGATCAGCATCTTAAATCTCTTTTAATAATTGGTACAAGTAAAATTAGTCCACAACTACAAACTATTGTCAGTGGAAAATCTCAATTACATAAATCTCATTAGTATTTCATATGTCATTATAACTTATCTTTTTATTCAAAATGTATGAAATGTTGGTTCAGATTGAATATATTTAATAAAAATAAAATTAAATTAAAAAAAAATTAAATTAAATTAAAATGTTGCTTGTACTCATTGCAATAATGTGTTAGTTATAATATACTGAATTATAAGCCTACAATAATGTTATGAATAGTTAGCCCATGACCATGTCAATGTAGATGTCATATTAATAATTATTCAACATAAAATTAGAATACTTCAGTAAACTAAATTTAATTTGCTATAAAAAATATGTTCTCTAAAAGGAGTTTTCAAGTAAGCTAGCTCTCCACGGGCCGGACAAAATCTGTCGGCGGGCCGGATGTGGCCCTCGGGCCGTAGTTTGGAGACCCCTGTCCTAAAAGATCATCAATATTTATTTTAAATTTTTGATTTTTTTAGATTTTTGTGTATTTATAAAAACTATTTCAGTTGTAATGGGGCCTCGCAAGGGGCTGCTCCTCTTGACCCCTCTTGCTTTCATTTCTGTTTCTTTCTCTTCTATACTTTGTATAAAATGATCAAAATTTACAACGTAATTCTTATTGGCATAACTACAAAAATCCTATTCTAACACTTAACTTCTATTATATAAAATTAAGATATTTTTTCGTTACATTTTTCGTTACATATTTCATTACATAAAATTGTGACATTGTTTAAATAACAATAACGAAAATCCTATAAAATATAACAAACGTTACATAAAATTGGGACATTTTTTCGAATGGAGGGTAGCCTAAGAATTACGTTGTAATTAATATATATATATATATATATATATATATATATATATATATATATATTGTATATATAAAGGTTTTTTTACCTATTGTACTTTTAGTAAAAATGACCGTTGTGGACAAGGTCAAAACGTTAATTAAAACGTTGAATTTTCAGTTCGAATATTTAGCGCACCTATTGAACAGAATTAATATCATAAATAAACAATTCATTCATGGGTACACATGTTTTCGAATTTATTCGTATGTTGTACAAAATTTAATGCACGATGATTTTGAAAAATTTGGTTACTAAAATTTTTGATAGGTATATTACTTTTAAAGGTTTGATTTTGTTTGGAGTGGCTGTTGTGTGAGTGCGATGAAAATTCGTAAAAGTGCATGATTGGATTCGAACGAAGTAAACGAATAGGAAACCGGAAATTTGTATATTAACTGCCGATGGATCGAGTTAGTAAGGAAATGATGAAAAAAAAAAAAGGTGAAAATTGTAATGAAAAATATTGTAAAATTATTGTAAAATGTGAATTTTTTGAAACTATGAATTAAGGTCATTTTTTCATCTTTCTAGTTTTTTTTATTTCTTCAAGTTGAAAATTTTTAAAAAGTTTCCAGTTTTTATACTTTCAGCGGGACTATAATGCAATTTTCAGTTTTGTCAAAAAAGGGTAGCATTCTTTTTATCACCCATACATAAATAAAATTGAGTCAGGTGTACCTCTCAGAGAAGTGTACTTGGTCCTCTCTTGTACTTGTTGTTCACTTATGATATGCCAGAAACAGATGATGCACTACTAGCATTTTTCGCTGACGACATGACAATCATGGCAACGCACGAGAATCCAGAAAAGTTCGCAGAAAATTTACAAAGTGTGCTAAATAAAATCATTAATTTGTCGAATAAATGGAAAATAGTAATAAATGAAAATAAAAGTAACCGCATTATTTTTACAAAGAGAAAAATTGTACATGACAAATGTCATATATTATCTGTAAATAACAAGCAAATAATAAAGACATATTCATCCGTAAAATATCTCGGAATACTCCGAGATGAAACTATTAGGTGGCTTCATCGTATCAAGATAAAAATAACGGAACTTAATCCAAAAAACGAGACAACTTCATTGGTTGCTTGAACCACGTTCCCAATTACACATTGCAAATAAAATATTGCTATACCACATGGTGCTAAAACCGATATGGTTGTACGCAGCAGAATTAAAACGGGTTGTTGCGCTTCCAAAAGTAAAATAATCGGAATACAACGCTATCAAAATAAGATGCTACGATCCAATGATCACAGGAGCACCATGGTATGTGTGTCCAACCAAACACTACATCAAGATTTACAAGTGAAATATTTTGAAGAAGAAATAAAGCTAACGGTTAAAAATCACTTGTCGAGGTTGAAATGAAAATGTTCTTGCAACGAATTTACTACAACGACCAGCCCAAGTCGCAACAGGTTGGAAAGAAGGAACGTTATTGACCCCTAGTGTGGCTATTCGATAAATAAATTCGGGATCGGCCGATGATCTTGAAATTCACGATCTTATTAACATTAAAATCTAGTAAATGATTATATAGTCAGTTCTGTATGGGGGGGGGGTATGTTTCCAAAAACGAAAACAGCCACCGGGCACCATGGTATGTGTGTGTCCAACCAAACACTACATCAAGATCTTTTTTTACAGTTATGTCAAAAGTTGCTGCCAAAACATTTTTCAAGTGGTTCAATTAGTCGTATATTTTTAAATTTCAAAATTACGAGATTTATTTTTGACGGAAAAATGAAACTTCATAAAATCGGGGTAAAAAAAAAAGGTGATCTTTTAAAATTTGACTTTGACGTTTGCTTGTTATTCTATGAAAAAATTTAAATGCTTTCATTGCAAACGCGCGAAATATGTAAAATACTCGTGAGATGAAAAAATTATTCTCTGCAGTTGGTATTTTTTGTCAGCCTTAAAAGAGGAACTCTCATGATTCTCATCGATGATCCATTTATCATTAATATCGATAAATTGTTTTTTAATCGTTTCTCTTTTCGGTTTTCATTTATTTCGTTTTTTTTTTAAGCGACATGATCTATATAGACACAACTTCATTTCTGTTTCTGTTGCTTTTTTGTTGTTTTTTATTTCCGAGAAAAATCCATTTAAAACAGCTGAAACATCACGGCGTATTCGTTTATTATAAAAAGATAATGTATTAGAATGTGTTTATAATATGTTCTTTAATGCTACAATTAGAATTAATCATTTAAAACCAATTGAGAAAACATTGTTGTTTATAATCGGGGTTATTTTACTTCGAACTTTATCCTTCACACATGCTTTTTCATTATTTTAAATTACGTAATAAATCGTGTTTTACATATTTGGTTTTATTCAGGAATATGCCCAAACAAAAAAATTTCTCAGTAAAAAAATATAAAAAAAATCTCTGCCCCCTAGAAATAGATTCCTGAATTCATCGCTGCTAGCAGTCAACTCTCCTTTCCATCAAAATGTTTTACAAAAAGAAACAGCATTCCATGTCCTAGGAAATAATCTAAACGCTATATGGTCATCAAACAAAGAAATCATCTTCTGTTGGATCCCATTATATGTAACATTTGTCAAAACGAACAAGCCGATGAAAGTGCAAAGCTATCCTTAAGTATTTCCCCAATATCGAACGTTCCGATCCCAATCGTCGATCTCGAAAAAGCTGGTAAATTTTTCGCACAAAAACCTTTCCAACGATTCTGAGATTTAGCTTCAGACACAAACAAACTGAAATTAATTAAGAAATTTTCCGCTTGAGAACAACTCTTAACGCATGGATACATCTTAAATAAGCAACCGCGACCAATATGTGATACCTGCAATGTCTCAATATCAATTGCTCATATAATCACCGAATGCTCAAAATTTTACAAGCAAAGAAATTCGCATATACCAAAAGAAACTCTTGAATTCGTACTACCCGACAGTTACAGTGTCAAAACCTCAAACTATTTTCATACCTAAAAGCTGTCAAACTTTATAACCTGATTGAATAATTACAGTTCTTACGCCTCTAGCCAAAAGGCTGTACAGGGCGCTATAAATTAAAGAAAAAAGAAAAAAAAAAAAGAATCAAAATAACTGAAATTATTTGCAAAATGCTTTATACACAACATACAAAACTAAGCTAAATTTATTTTGTTACGAAATTGCATTTCAGAGTTGTCCTGTTTTTACGTTTTTTTTTTTAATTGTTTCAAATTTAGATTTTAAGCGTGTTTTCGGTTATTTTTATTTTTTGCGATGTGAATTCGATAATAAAGTTGCCAATATGTTTTAACAACTGGTTACACAGAAAAATATTATTTACGTATATGTAGTTTAAATGAAAACCGCCAGGAGATAAGAAATGGATAAGGTATGAATATTTAAATAGTGAGTTATTTTTGGTTTGTGCACTCTGTAAATAAATGAAAAATTGTTACAAAGAATGCAATTACGATTTGTTTTAATCGAATTTTACATTAATAGCAAAATATCGACGAAACTCGGCGAAGGTAATAATGTGTTCAGTCCCGTATTTTTTTTTAACGTTTGGTAGAGGTAATAATAAAAATTGTTAAAGTTTATATCGCGTGATTTGCGGCTGTGTCGCATTTTTTTTTTGTTTTATGAAATTTTTTTCTTTGCATAGAGTTCCCACAAATTGTACATTTGTGCTTTTGACCGTTAAGCGTTCGTTTAAAGTAATGATTTTGCTTCTTCGAATTCGCTATTCTTTTTATTTTTTGTTTTTCCGTTTCGTTTTTAACGACTTATTTATGAAAATGTTACTACCTTGTTTCCCGTTTAATATAGCGCGCGTCAATTCTTTACATTAAAACTCGCGGCCATCAAATATCGAGTTTACAAATCTAAACATTCACCCTTCAATCCGGATCAGTGACATTCTTGAGTCATTATAATTTTGATTCATTTTTCACTTGCTTTTACTTATTCCCTTCATCTTCGTTGACCTCTTATAATTTTTGATAGTCTGGTTTTGTTGCTCGCCATTTTGCTTTTAATTATATTCCGATTGCCATTCATTTCTACGTCAACCTCACTCTTCTCCGAGTAATTAGACGTCACAAATATTGCTCTACGACATTCATATTTTGTCACTTTTAGATGTTTTAAGTGGCGATGTTCTTTTCCACTGTTACTTTCATGCACTTGTTATTTTCGTGACTGTGACAATTTACGTACCCGATCCAAACTGTTACAATCTATTTTATTTTGTTCCAACTTGTTACAAAGTAATTCTTGACCATACCTAAGAAACATTCAGCGCTTCTGTATGGCCGATTAACTTTTTATAATGAACGGATTTTCACTATTCGTTGTATATATATATATATATATAGATATGTGTGTGCGTCTACGTGCATATATATATATATATATATATATATTTATAAACTCGGCCATTTTGGCCTCGCAAGGGGCTGTGCCCCTTGACCCCTCTTGCTTTCATTTCTGTCTCTTTCTCTTCTATACTTTGTATAAAATGATCAAAATTTACAACGTAATTCTTACTGGCATCAACACAAAAAAAAAAAATAACATAACCACATGTCCTGTCAGCATGACCGATCCTCCGACACTCGAAAAACTATTACGAACTTTATTTTGCAACTGTAAAAGTGTCTGTGAAAATAATTGTGGCTGCAGAAAAAACAGCTTATACTGCAGCGTTGCCTGTTTGAATTGCAGTGGAGTAGATTGCTCAAGCAGTCCTCAAGTACGTGATCTGACTGAAGATGAGTAAGACATTTCAGAAGATGCATCTAAAACTGCAGAAATTTCAGATTGCTCAGCAGAATCGGTAGAATGTTAACAGAATACGCATCAGAATCAGAAGATAGAGAGTCACTTTTTTCTAGTGTTATCAATCGTTTTTTTGCGTTTCATTTGATTTAAATGCACTGTAAAATTATACGAATATGTAACCTAAAAATGTATGCTCTTTTAAATAAAGATACATCAATGACATTGCTGTGTATATTTTTTCCCCTCTTAAATACTAAATGAATACTTTTGGAGCAATTTTATGACATTATTTTTTAGAAAAAAAGTAAGAAAGTTATTATTTTTAATTTTTGTGATGAATTTTCCATATATGATTAATCATAATCATTAATCGGCCATTTTGGATCCATCATTATCAATTTTTTAAGTAGAATATCAAATTTGTGATAACCGTACCCCCTTGTTTCTTCCCTTCCACACTACGAACTTTATAAACTTCTTTCCTTCTGTTCTTTTTTTACTGCAGAAATGTATACAATACTCTGTGCAGTTCTTTTGATTATATTTTTCTCCTATAATAACAAGCACCTTATCTGTTCCGACTCGATGAGCGTCTTGCAAGTTATATTCTCTCCTTTTCCATCCCCCTTATGCGATTACATTATCCTTTCTATTCGTTCTTAATTGCCAATCTTTTCTTAGTTCGTTCCATTCAGATCGATCTTCTTTGGATTCCCAGTAATAGCGGCATCGCGGGCAACAACCTGGTTGACTTGTTTGCTCGCTTTGCTTCCTCTAACAACAAATTTATCAATAAGTTTCCTGCTAACAATAATCTTTTTCCATCTAACCAAGCACACTTCAAATCATGGTGTCGGATATCTACATTACCTCCTTTTCTAATCCTCATTCCTTTTATAAACTAATACAACCTCTTCCTTCATTACGGTCTTGGTTTGCTGATTTTCCTGGTCTCAATCGCTTCATTATTTCCTCCATAACACGGCTTCGTTTCAACCATAATTATCTTCCTTCGTTTTTTTTTTCATTTTTCTATTGTTTCTTCTCCACATTGTATTTTCCATCCCTCGGATTATGACTGCGTTTGTGATACGGATCATATTCTTTTTGAATGTTTTCTTGTGCAGGAGCGCTCCCTTCTCTGCACTAAGTTCTTACATCTTAAACTGCCTACTCATTTTTGTGCTTCTTATATACTTTCCTTTCCTTCATCAAAAGTTGTTCCAGCTTTAGCAGAGTTCATTTCCTCCATTTCTCTATATATTAAAATTTAATATCCTTTTATTCCTAATTCTTCGATGATGAGTCATTGCCGTTTTTATCACCTTTATTAAGCCTCTTTTCGTTTTTTTTTTCGAAAACTTTCAAAAAAAACTTAGTTCGTAATAAAAATTGTATTGTTTTTGCTTATTTTTAAACAGATACAATTTAATTGAACAATACAATTTATTGAATTATTACTGACTACAAAATAGGAATTATATATTAACCATAATAATAATAATAATAATAATAATAATAATAATAATAATAATGATAACAATAGCGTTCCAAAAACTAAACCGTTTTCTAAAATTTTTCTTCTACTTTTTTTTTGCTGTCTATAATTATAAAATGGACATAATATGAAGATGATAAAATGTATCGCAAATTTCAAAGCTGAAAGGGAAATACAATTAAAATTACTTGTATTACTTGAAATAAACAAAATCATCGATGTGGGCAAAAGGAAAAAAAGATAAAAAAGTGACTTGTAGTAAACTTGTATAATGGAGAATATACGGTAAACATCGGTTCGTCATAACGAAATAAACATAAATAGATATCGTGACACGAGCAAATACATTAAGAGTGAGATCAGATCATTGACGGAGTTCGAGTTGATCTCCAGAAAACATGGCAAATACTTCCGGCATTTTTTAAATCGAATCGACCTTGCGCAACTTCTCCAATAAAATCGTATGGAAAAAATAATATTTTGGAAACTGAGTAAACTTTACGCGAATGTAGGGAGAAAAAGTAAATAAATTGCATATATCGTAATTTATAACTGTAACCTACCATAATTTAGTACATCTGATGATAGGCGGACTTGACAATGAATGCAACGGGAGAATTTCTGATATTTAGTTAAAACGAAAAAAAAAAAATCTATGCATTATTTTTCATGAAAATTTATTTGTTTTTTTTTTTTTTTTTTTTTTTTTAATTGGGCTCGTCAACTGAGGACCTTTACCCAGAAACAATTAAGGAAAAACGAAAGTTATACAGTGAGGCGATCAGCTATCGCTAATAAGAAGGAAACAATGGAGGGGATAATAAGTGTAGAAGGAAAAGACAGGATATAACGAGCACAAAAAGGAGCAAGAAGCCCCAGCTCAAGCAGGTGGGAATACAGAGCCGAACGCTCTAATGAAAGAAATGAACACTTAATAAACACGTGATCGGTGTCACAAACAACCGCATCGTTTGAATGGAGAGGACAACATGGGGAAGAGGTCAACGAGAGGCGAAAGCGTGAGGAAGGTAGCAAGGAATGGTTTAAGCGCAAACGCACAATGGAGACAACAACAGAGCGAGGAAGTGAAGGAAACAGAAGGAACCAAGGATTTGAAGGAAGATTAGGCTGAACTGACAGATAAAAGGAGCGACAATTAGAAAAGGAGGAAGGGTACATATTCGACCAAAATCTGAGATGGAAATGTTTACACAAAGGCAAGAGATTAGAGGATGAGATTTTTTTGAAGAAGAATGTAGAAGAAGAAGCAGCAACCCGAGCCAAAGAATCAGCCTTCTCATTACCTGAGATGCCAGAATGACCAGGAACCCACAGCAAGTCAACATGGATTCCATGGAGAGAAGAGAGAGTCCAAATGAGAGAACGTATGCGGAGAATAGAAAAATCACAGGAATGATTAGGAAGAGGAGAAGAGATGGCTTGAAGAGCACTCATGGAGTCGGATATGATCAGAAACTGGGAAGAAAGACGATTGGAGGAGATAAAAATAATGGAACGTAAAATAGCCATTAGCTCGGCTGTAAATATGGAACAGAAAGAAGGAAGACAGAAGGATTCGTTCTCGCACAAATATTTTTCGTTGATATTTTTCACGAATCATCGAATTTTTATTTACTTAATTATTTTATTTTGAAAGCAAGACCCCAGGGGGTGTATTTTGAACCATGGGAAAAAATCAGTCATTATTCTTTATTTATTTTTAGGAAGTTAGCCAAGGATAATGGCCTAGCAACTAAGGATTATAAAGAAGGAGAGTGATTGTATATTTTAATATATGAGGAAATGAACTCGGCCAAAGTAAGAACAACATCTAAGGAAGGAAGCGAAAGTTGTAAGATGCGCAGTAAGGGGTAGGAATTGAAGCATAAAAGAGAGAGTACTCATACGAAAAGAAAAGAATTTTCAAAGAAAATATGATCCGCGTTACAAACGTAGTCATGGTTATCAAGAATACGGTAAGGACGGAAAACAGTAGGAAATCAAAAAAGAAGATAAATGGAGGCAGCTATAGATGAAAGCGTAAACGAACTGTAGGAAAAATAACAAAACAACTAGGAAAATTGTTAAATCAAGACAGAAATGTGAGAGATCATCTCTTTAATGCGAAATTGTTTTGGCGCGGGCAGGTAGCGGTTTTTATTCCGACACTCTTCTAGAAATTACCTGCGATATTTTTCAAACTCGTTCAGCTTAATATTAGCATACTTATGCGTTGGTGAGAAACACGAGTTACCAAAATTATTTCTACATCACTGTAAAATGTCCGTTCGGTGCGATTAGTATAATTTTATACAAAAAATACCGTTCTCTGTTATCATTTTTTTTTTTTTTTTTTCGTGTATTCGTATATATTTTTATGTATATGTGTGTACATGTTCAAGGGCATGTATATATATACATATATACATATAAATATACGTATACACACATATATGTACATATAGTATATATATATATATATTTAGAAAATACATTTTTTACATAAATTTATTTGATAATTTTTTTTTTAAACTTATTTTTCTGTTCCTTTTTTTTTTTGAATTGAGCTTGTCTACTGCGGCTGCTATTAAGTCATCGAAAGAGATAATTTTGAATATTTTCAATAGTGGGCTTCAATATTCTCGATAAACGCATTCAGGTGAAGTCCAGTTAGAAAATAAATAAACAATTCATATGTATCGGAGACAATTGAAATGCATGGTCGTAGACTACGCGCATACGGCATATTTTTGCAGCGACATATTTTCAAAATAATTTAAACTTTTTCATAAAAACGCTTCCGCTAAATTGCACAAACCTATCTAAACCATGGAAATGAAATGATGCTACGGTTTTTGGAATATTTTTATTTGTTCCTCGAATTATATAGAAAACTGTATAAATTGATGGCCCGTATGCTGGAAACTACTGCTTACAAATTGAAACTATTCGAATTTTTCCTACTGCGAACGATTTATTATACCCTCCTCGCCTTTAGAACTGCTATAAAAGTATTATTTACTTAATAATTATATCATTTAATCATTTTTTTGTTAATATCCGGAATGTACAAATTGAAGTTCTGAGTCTAAGTAAAAGCAGCCAGAGAATTTTTTTTCACATACTATAATAATCGAATGTTTTAAAGAATAATTCCTATTAATATATCACGCTGCACCCGGGCGAATAAAAAACACGCCGAGGCAGAATCATAACTTTCACTGAATTTAGATTTCGATAAAAAAGTAGTAATATTCGCTGTTTTTCAATTTTCCGACCACGAATACATAAAATTAGTAACTTACATTTTCATATCGGGTGTAGAAGTACAATTTCTGTTTAATCATGGACTATTATTTCCGATTTCTGTGTTTATATACTTTGATTCTGTTTTTTTCAGTAAATGCTCCCCCTTTATTTGATTAGCAAACGAATTTTGTGTATTCTTCTTAAAAATACTTTTGCGTTTTGTAACATTTAGTTATTGTCTGTAAAAATGAACAACAGACGTAAAAAATCTTCAAAAACTAGAAAAACAATTTTTATGGTGGACACTGTGTTCAAAAAAATTAATTTAAAGAATTTCGTTTCTGATAATGGTAAATGTAAGCTTTCCGAAGCGTTCAGATTTTAAGATTAATTTTTTAAACAACATGGTGTGTCTACCGTAAATTGTTTCCCTAATTACATCCACTGTATAAAAATGGTTAATCTTCAAAAACGTTTCAAGTAAGCACATCCGACTGTTTTTTTGGAATTATTTGTATCGTCGTTCCGTCTATAACTTCAGCCAATCATTATATTCTTTTTTATCTTCTTAATTCCTTTCAGATAAGTTGACAGTGACGATTAATTCCGGAGAAATAACCTCATTTTGATTTTCAAATCATTTCTTCTACCTATCTGTCGAAATAAGAATGTTTGCAACCGGAGCGAAGTACCTTTTTTTTTTTTTTTGAATTTTTTTATTTCAATATTATTTAAAACGCAAAATGTGATTTTGAGAAAATTGTTGTTCGAGTAGGGCCGATATTTAGGAATATATTCGATAATAAACGGTTCATTAAGAAAAAATCGATAATCGGCTTTATGAAATATACACTGTTAAATTTTTCTGAAATTTGTTTTTATCGTGCTAACTAGCATTTTGAGCGGGAAATCGATAAAAAGGATTTGATTACGGTTATTTTTTGAATAAGATGTGTCCATAAGAACGGATTATTTCCTTAAGCGGTTGGTCTTCTGAGTGATGCTGGTTCCTGTTTCATCGTTTTTATGTGCATTGGTATCACGGAAAGACATATGAATCTGATGCATAAATTGGCTTCTTGGAAAATCTTTTCTTTTTTGACATTTACTGACTTCGAACGGAAAGATGAGATGTTATCGTGGAGAAAAGTGATTTAAAAATTCCGCATAAAAATACCGTTGTTTTATCAACAAAATGGTCAGCACTAAGAGTGTGCGTTTGCAGTGTTTACGGGTTTGTTTTTAATTTATTTCTTGCGTAGACTTTTTTCCTTCTTTTGACGCGGATATTTTCATTAATGTAGTCCGGGAAAGAGAGTATATTCGGTAAACAATTCGCGATATATTTTTTACCAATCTAACCATTTGAAATAACTCGAAACGTTTCGTTAATAGTCTAAAACTGTAAACCGCCAGCAGGGTACATCTTGATGATTTAACCTAACTTAATTTTTTGAAGAGGAAGAAAAGATTTTTTATAATCTAATCGTAATATAATTTAAAAATAAGTGACCAGTCAAGCATGATGTTTCATGCGCTCAGGGTTACTCCGTATGTTAACTTAAAGATAACCATAATATTTACATTTTTACATAATACTAATTGTAAGGTCAAAGCAACGGGGAATTTAATTTATGTGCTTCAAAGAGGGAGAGGTGCGTAATTTTTTGCGATTTTTTGAAATTATCGCCATCTTCAAAAATTTCGTTAAGAAAATGAAATACCGTTTCATTGCCGACAAATAGCCCCATTTCTCAATCGATATATCACGTGACCGAAAAAAAAAAATTCTTTTTTTCAAACATTTCGAGTATTCCACGCCGCTCCCTGGGGTCTAATTTTGACGTTGGAAACCCGGATGCTCCAAACTAGAAAAAAGTAGACATTTTTAACGTTGTTCAAAATTTCAAACTATGATACTCACGTCGTCCGGAAAGGGACGTACGCCACCTTTCGCGCTTTTTTGAACTTTTCGTCAACTCCAAAAGTTTCGTTAAGGAGATGGCTTATGGGTTCGTTCCCGTCAAATAGCGAACTTTCCAACAATTCAGGGTGATCATAATTCAAGTTTCAAAAAGGTTATAAAAAAAGAACCACTGATCGGAATGACGTCAAATTTGAATGGAATATTATTGAAGAAGGGGAAAAGCGAATAGCACGAGGGAAAAAAAAGTTCCATTTTTTTTGTTTTAGCCCGGTATTTAATTTCAACAACAGGTTGCGCTACCGGTACTGCTTCATTCTGCAAAGGTCACTGTGTGGTGCGGGTTTACGACATCATTTTTATAGGGCCATATTTCTTCGAGGAGACGCGTGCTTCCGGTCCTGTTATCAGTACTGTCACTGGTAAGCAAGCGCTATGAGTGTTTTTTGCGCAACCACGTCACTCCAGCTCTTCAACAGCGTGGATATGTGGATTAGGTAATTTTTATGCAAGATGGCGCTCCTCCGTACATTGCAAATCCAGTGAAGCAGCTGCTAAAACGGCATTTCGAAAATTCTAGAATTATCAGCCGTCATTTCCCTACCATCACCTGATCTTAATCTGTGTGACTTCTGGTTGTGGGGCTATCTGAAAGATGATGTTGTTTTCAGTGCTCCGATTGCAAACTTAGCTGAACTGAAGGCACACATTGCGCAAACACATTCTGAACGTGACACCGGATACACTTCGATCAGCTGTGGAACATGCTGTTTCTCGATTTCAACTAGTTGCAGAAAACGGTGGACAGCATATTAAACATGTTTTGCTCCGGTTTCACGAAATTTAAAAACCGATTTGATTGATGCTTTTTATGCGCGATTTTTGACCTCAGGACGATTAAAAACCGATTTGATTGATGCTTTTTGTGCGGTTTTTGACCTCAGGTTAATTAAAAACCGATTTTTCCTATCCGATGTGATGTGACCTTGCCGTGGTGGATGGGCTTACATAATTAACAGCGTCATTCCTGTTTGAAGTTTATAAGTCAAACCGTTCATGAGCTATTGATTTTTATTTGATATTTTTGTCTTTTCTGAACCATTTAATTAGGATTCCGTACATTATACTATATGTGTACGGAATCCTTATAAAAGCCGCAGAAATTTCCAGAGATGTTAATTTAAGAAAAAAATTATGAATATGAAAAAAAGTTGCGCAAAAATTGATCTCAATTACTAAAACGATATGTTTCATTTTTTTATTAGGTAAGGATTATGTGTTGTAATTATCTGATGAGTTCGTTCTGAATTCAAAATATGTCTTTTCGGATTAATCATTGTACTATAACAGCATTATAACGAAACGAACTCTAAAAAGGAGGACAGCGTATTCTACGCTGGTTATATTTCTTTTTTTCATTTTTATTACTGTGAACTCAGCTGTAATTATGTCGATCAGCTGTCTTTGAACAATTCTATCAATGCCGCGTTTGCTTTTTAAATAATATTGAACAAAAAAAAAAGTATTTACTTTGGTGCAAACATTTTTTTTTACAATAAATGACAGAAGAAATGATTGGCCAGGTCGAAATGTAGATTATTCTCCAAATTCAAGTAATCGTCACTATGAACTTATCTAAAGGATTTAAACGAAAATAAAAACGAATATAATAAGACGTAATAATTGGCAACTGAAATATTTTCAAAGATTTTATTCGATTATTGTTCATTTTTATCCCCAATAAAAATTTAAATTTTGCAAAACGCAGGAGTGTTTTTGAGAAAATAAAATTCGCTTGTTAATTAAATAAAGAGAACATTTATCTAAAAAAACACAGTAACAAATGTATATATATATATATAAATATGTGTAAAAAAGAATTAGGAAATAACTTATAATTAAAGTTCAAAAAAATTTTTATTCCTATGCCTGGCATGAAAATGTAGGTTACTGATTGTGTATTAGTAGTCAGAAAATTGAAAATACCAAATACAGTTTTTTATTGAAATCCGAATTTAACGAAAACTATAAAATACTGTTTCAAATGCATTTTATTTGTCAAAAGATGTGGGCCGGTTTATTGATTAATAAATATTCTTTGAAACCTTTGCTCAGACTCTGAAATTTAATTTCCATATCCGGAGTATGTTAATAAAAAAATGATTAAATAATATAATTATTAAGTAATTCATATTTTTACAATAATTTTAAAGATAAGGAATGTAAAATAAATCTTTCGAAGTTGGAACATTTTGAATAGTTTCAACTTATCAATATTGGCTACACGCGTACTCAATTAACCTAGTTTTAAATATTATAAGTAATCGTTAAAAATTAAAATTTCGTAATTTTATTTCCATCGTTTAATTTGGTAAGTTCGTGATAATTTCAGAAGGGTTAAATTGTTCTAAAAATATTTCACCATCTCATGAATGTGTGTAATTATTCAACTCACGGCGCGAGATATCAGTTATATTGTTTGTTTATTTTTTAATAGAGCTGCCGAAACGTAATTAACGATAATATTGAGATTTACCGGTATAAAAGAATTGTACAGTGAAAATCGGTTATTATTTCGTCATACAACCGGTTAAACGAATATTATCGGTAGAATTCCACAAAACTATGCACGTTAACATCTTTCAGTTATAACGACAATGATTATAATATGAAAAATCGGTTATTATGACGGAAATTTTAGTGCGCAGATAAATAATTATCGTTCATGACGACACCCGACGGCACAAGATTTAACTTCAAAAGACTTTTGATGATAAATTTAA
Organism: Icerya purchasi; assembly: GCA_039619475.1. Taxonomy (NCBI): domain Eukaryota; kingdom Metazoa; phylum Arthropoda; class Insecta; order Hemiptera; family Monophlebidae; genus Icerya; species Icerya purchasi. The sequence continues at coordinate 76,391,142 of CM077115.1, read as the reverse complement.
CAAAAACAAAAAAAACACGAGAAATAAAATTCGTGTGGAGTATGTATATATATATTGTTATTCTTTATTTTATTTATGATGTAACGTGTTAAATAATTATCGTAAGCTTAACGAAATTGATGAAAATCTCTGGAAAGATGTTTCGAATAAAAAATCCTTCCGATACGGAATTAAACATTTTTTGAAAGAAGACGTGTCAAGAGGCGCTGTGGGCGCTAACTGTGGAACCAACGGTACAAAATTTATATTTGCGTTATCTTTTTCTAGTTAATTTCTCTGTACTATCACCTGTTTGATCCGTTTTCAAAATTCAGCGATGTATTTAAATGTCGTTACTACAAATTAGAGCAAAATTTCCTCGGAGCCAAAATTAGGGATTTTCATTTTGCAATTCAGCCGGACATCGGCGATGTATCGGATTAAAAAAATATTCAAATCTACAGTCTAAAATGAACTACGATCGTAAAGATACACCAGTATTGGGAGAATATTGTGATATCTTAATAATGTTTTATTAATTCTACCCCGGAGGAAGAAATACTAATACTATTGCAGACTTTGGCTTGTCATACACTTAACGGCGGAAATAGTATAGTACAACTTCACATCGGCCACTTGTAATGGTTGAATCTGTAAAAATTAACGTCTACCATCGGAACTGGTAAGTTTATTGTTTTTTGTAAACTTCGTGTGCCGCTGTAATTTCACTGCCGTTAAATGATCGATGAAAAAGACGTGTATGGATGTGTCCGGTCCCGCTAATGATAACGATGAAGCTATAATACGGGAGACTGAATGCCTCGCGGTATATTATTTCGTCCGCTATGGCGGGAAATGTCGTCAGAAAATAAGTTTTTATTCTCATCGTGAAAGCCCCCTTTGTCGAACCCTTTCCACAGTGCGATTATTTTGCTTTGGAACTTGCTAAACAAAAGTTTACTTATTATTTAATAGATTAAGTCTCATCACTCCAGTATTACAACGAAAAACTGACACACATACATAGCGATAGAAATGTTCTTTTTCTTTTTTTTACATCGAATCCAAAGTAACCGCTATTAAATTTCCAACTTTTTGTTCTAAAACAACAGCAGTATTTAACATCGTATGACTTTGGTACCTGCAGAAAAACCAAAAGAACCCTCTAGACCTTAATTGACAATAAAAACAATTACCTTCGTAGTGTAATCTGAGTGCGGATTATTCTAAATTACTGTTATTATCCGCGAAAGCGGGGAGCCGACTGTTTACCTTCAACCATGGGGGTACAGGACGTAAGGGAGAGTTATGCCGAGTGCTTTACCGCACCGTCTGGGAAGGAATAAACTCTAATGCAGCTGCCGTTGTTCTAATTAATGTCCAACAGCGGCATGAAAGAGTGAAATACTACCTACACATTTTTCCTATTGTGATTAGTAAAAAAATAAAGGCGCTCGTCTAAATACGTATATTTTTTTGTTATATTTCTATTATTATTAATTATTATTGTACATGTATTTTTTTTCCTTTTTGTAATTCTAGCTTATTAGCAGCCATTTAAAAATCACGTAAAAATAATCTGCAATTTATTTATTTTTATTTAGTTATTTTATTTTTTTTTTTTTTTTGAGTGTGCCAACAAAGGGTATGTTGATCTTCGAAGAAACGAACAAAGCTATATCATATTTTTACGTGACTGGAATGAAGGAATTTAATAACGGAATTAACGATGAAACGGGGATACATACGAAGTGCAAGAAGGAATAGGAAGAGCCAGAACTGGTGTTCGACTGAAAGAACCATCACAGAGAACACGATTAGGATCACTAATAAAGGCATTAGGCGTTCGGTAGGAGGTAATACAGAGAGGCGATGAGAACAGAGAAAAGCGGAAAAACGATGAAAGAAGGAAAGAGTAGTAGTAGTAGTAGTGAAATGTCAAAGAGAAGGGGGAACGGTTGAAATGGCGGATCGCGGTATTTTATGCGCTGTTTCTTAATTTTGCCTGCAGGTGGTAGGATTTATGTATTATCGATACCAGAAATGTCTTACAACATCTCTAATGTTCCTCCGTTAGATATTATTCTTTCAATTCGTTTCACACTTTTCAGACCTGTTCTTTTCTTTTTATTCCGTTTTCTCGTTGTCCTCTTGCGAGGATTACCAGTCATTTCAACATTGAGAGCAACGACGCAGTGAATTGCTCATTCGACCGCTGTCAACGAGGTCGATTTCTGGATAAAATCCGTATCTGGAGAAGCTTTAATTCTTATCCTTAGCTCGCCGTTCCCGATGTAGTCTGAAGTTTACCCCCTTCTCTATTCTCTAATTCCTGATCTCATTAAATACCTAATTCTGTAACTTGATATGACATGCATGTATAAATGCACACGGATAAATCGTTTTTTATATATATATATTGTGATCTTTGTTCTCCCTTAGTGCGAACATATTTTTAAATTTCGCGTTCCCATTTTTGCGTGACGTAGACAACATGCCGCTGGACCCTAAATTAGAACAACGGCAGCTGTACACACGCTTATTTAAAATTTTAGGAAAAGTCGGGAAAAGAATAATTGAAAAAACAGAAATCGACCGATTTTCGGGATGAAAAATACCGCACTCACTACTGCGTTCATTCGGGAAAAAAGTTGAAAACGGTAAAAATATTCTAAAATACATTTTACGGATAAATTTTAAAAAAAAACTTACTCGGCCGAACACGTAAAATAAATTCAAAATCAGGCTCACTTCCGTTTCAAAATTCGTTCTTAAAAAAGTTTTCTCAGTTCGAACATTTCAGCGACATTTTGATTTTCTTTTTCACACACCCCGTCAAAATCAACAATTGAATGAAAATAAAAAAAAAAGGAAAAAAAAGACGCTGACTAAGTCGACACAATTTTCAAGCATCGTAACTTTATTTATTATTATTATAATTTTTTAAATTAAATTAAATTAACATACTGTGTGCATAGCGACACTATGGTTCATGATTATATAAATGAATTTAGAATGGATTTATGAGGTACGGGAAAAATATAGAAAGCATTTCGCAAAGATTAAGCGAACGAAGAGGATAATTCGGCGCATGACGCATACCGTTTAGAACTCAATTGCAGTCTGTGCAACGACCACCGCGCCGCAGTTTCTAGGGCTCTACTGCGATTTGACGAAGTTTATTGGCGGTGAAGTTAACTGCAATTTCCTCTACCTCAATTCTATATAGTCTCCAAGTTGGATAACGAAACTGCAACGTTTGTCACTGGTAAAGGTACAGCAGCCTTCTTTGACGTTGTGTCTGCCAGCGTATTTACATGAACACCGCTACGGGCTGAAACCAGTAGAGAAATCACTGCCCGATCTGGCTTTGTCGATATTAATTTTATAATTTCTTCGGCTACTGGATGTTAATTGTGGCACGTCTTCAAGGCTAGAAATTTTAAACTCATTATATTGTTTACTATACGGAAACAGATTTTTTAATACCCCCGCTGTTACAAGGAAAACTATACGGTAGTATGGTTGAAGAGGAGCCACCCGGGGCCGCTTTCGAAAATTACGAGAATACTCCGAAAGAAAATAATTTGAATCCAATTTTTTAGCTAACAATTATTGCTGCTTAATTGACATACTTAACAGATCGCGAACTGTACGGGTCAGAATCGATTCGCAAGTCTCACTTGCCGTTAGCATCGAGAATGCCATACCCCAAGGCTCTGCTCTTAGCGCAACCTTGTTTATAATATATATATATATATATATATCAATGACATTGCTGATTGCGTTCAGCCACCAGTAACTGCCCGGCTCTTCTCATTGACGACCTTAGTATTTCTTTAGCGTCTCGTGATCCACGAATATATCTCCATTCAATCCTTCAGAAAACTATCTCCAAATTCCAAAAATGGTTAGAAGTCAATGATCTAATTTTTTATTCGCAAAGACAGTGCCTATCGATTTCAATAGGGAACGATTTGCGGCCAATAGAATTCCTTTCCAAATAAACAACTCCATTATTCCGAACCGCTTCCCAGTCAGGTTCCTAGGTGTGGAGTTTGATAGTAAATTAACTTGGCGCCTATCTATACATTGCTAAACTAAAATCTGAATGTATAAAGTCACTGTTAATAATCCGATATTTCTACAACTCTAAACTCAATATTCAACACAAATTACTCTCGAATGTTTACAAATCCTTGATCTTAAGTAAAATAAATTATGGGTGCCACCAGGTATAATTCTTCACTCCGAGCTACTCCCGAATGTCAATGTTAACGACCCATAGAATGCTGGGTAGTAGCTACAGTTCGTTATATTTGTGGAAACTCGAGCCTGTAACAGTTAACCTATCGGTTCCGCAGCAGTATAAGTTCAACGGGGCAAGTCCAGAGAAACTAACTCAAGACGTGTGTAAAACAATAAGACAGTACGGCAAGGACATCCAATGTTATACAGATGGAGTAAAAGCAGCACCCGCGCCTCAAAGGGCGAAGTGAAGGAAGCAATGATATCCATTCGTCTCTGAGCGATTACTGTTCAATTTTAGATGCAGAATTATACGCGATACGTTTTAGTCTGGAAATGATCTTGACGTCCACGGAGCCAATCCGTGACATATACATACTATTACTAAGAGATTCACTAGCGGCGGCTAGAATGATAGGAAGTGAAACCCTCCGAGGGGTTAACAAACCGAATTCTGACACTCATCATGGAGCTGCAGTAAAAGGATCATAATTTAATTGCGCTGTGAGCCTCAAGTCATGCCAGATTCTCAGGAAAGAAAAGGGCGGACACAGCAGCTCACTCAATCATTACGGCCCCCAGTCCACAGAACATACTTGGGCCCCCTCAAATATCAGATGTAATAAAAAGTCAAATAATGGAACAGTGGAATAAATCTCCATCCCGTTCCACCTCCACAGTATTAAGAAGTTCGTGGAGCCACGGCGCCTTCTCCAAGGGACCCTACGAGTATATTCCCGTGCGCTTAACTACTTATGCCTAGGTCACACGCGACTATCCTACGACTACTTGTTAGAGGGCGGTCTTCCAGAAACCACTTGTCCGTTCTGTTGCGCACAAGAGCCACCATCCCCGTTGATTATATTCTCATAAATTGACCTATATTCCAATCTTCCAGAATGAACTCAGCCATGTCCTCTCGAATTTAGAAGGAAACCAAAGAGCAATATTTCAATTCGTCAGGGACAATGGCTTAAGAGCAGTCCTGTAATTGGAGACTCTTTGGCCGCAACAGTCTAGATATTGTACAGGGCCCGGAGTTTAACTACGGTTGAGAAGTATAAAAAAAAAAAAAACATTACCTTAAATACAATCACCGGCGAGCCTAATTGCAGAATCTACTATTTTAAATTTGCTAAGAGTCCCCTACAATTTAAACGAAAAAGGTATTTGGCATTTTTTATTTCTAAAGACACTCGTAAAATTTTCCTGTGACATATTAAGCAGGTATCGTCTAATTTTAATTTTAATTATTTTTTTGAAAACTGGATAGGATTGAAGTAATTTTTTTGAAAACGAAAAAAAAAATCTCATTTCCACATCCGTATAATCAAAAAATTCTTAATAGTACCAATAATTAGATAACGATATTCACATTTTTAGTGATATACGATGCATCTTTTCAATATAAACAGTCAGTAATGATATAATTCTATTTCATATAAATGTATTTAGTTTTACAATAAACATAAGATTCCTAAAATTTTTTTTATTTATTTTTAAATTTTAGGTTGCTTTTATAAAAATGGTGTTCCATAGCGGAGCTTTTAAGTAACAAAAAACAGACTTTCAAAAAATCATCCACAGCGTTAATAATATCTATCTATCTATCTATCTATCTATATATCTATCTATCTATATATATATATATATATATGTATGTATGTATGTATAAATGAACAAATAAATACATAAATACATATACGCTGATTGAAACGAAAATTCTAAGGTTTACTTCAGTATTAATCGAATGTTCGATTCTTAAAATACGAGTACACAGGCTGGTAGAAATTAGGTCGGAAATAATCACGAGTGACACGATTTTGCTAGAGACGGACTGACTAGGTCACCGGAACATCGAGTAGAGCTGATTGTAATCAACCGGAATTGATTGAATACGTAAGAATTAATACTTACAGACATTAAATGTGTATTAAGAAGTCATCTACGTTGTCTCTTCGTAGGATAATTACAGATTTAAAAAAAAAATGAATATTACTAGATTATTCGTAAGTAGATTTTGGAAATGTTTACTTCTACTTTGGGAGAATTCTCTTAAGATATTTTCATTTCTAAACAGATGAATACACTGATTGCTGATCCGCATTTATTTTGTGAAACGTCAAACATATATATATATATATATATATATATATATGTAAACTTAGCCATTTTGGCCTCGCAAGAGGCTGTGCCCGTTGACTCCTCTTGCTTACATTTCTGTCTCCTTCTCTTCTATACTTTGTATAAAATGATCAAAATTTACAATGTAATTCTAAATCGGTTCCCATATGAATATAATAACATAATAACAAAAATCCTATCCTAACATTTAACTTTCATTACATAAAATTAGGACATTTTTCGTTACAAAATCTAATAGGGGCCGGCCTAAGAATTACATTGTAATTAATATATATATATATTCTAATGGGGGGTGGCCTCAGAATGACGTTGTAATTAATATATATATAAAGTCGGTAAAAATTACAATATAACAAACGTTACATAAAATTGGGACATTTTTTCTAATAGGGGTAGCCTAAGAATTACGTTGTAATTAATATATGTATTTGTTGCCATTAGCAGAGAGGAAGGTTTTTCTATAAAATCACTTTTAATTCTAGAAGCTGCTCTCCGGATAATACGTATTTTTTTCAATTAAAATATAGTCGAATATAATATTTTTGAGAAAACAAAATTAGCCATTTTCGATTCGCTGCAAACCGCAAAGGATGACCACCCCGTCTTGGATTAAAAAAAATCTTAATACGACAGTTCACGGAGATCTATATATAATCGCTTAGAGCAGGTCGAAGGCAATTTTCCCATCAGCATAAACTCGAAAGTCAGGAGGAAAATTAAAAGAAGGCGAAAAATAAGAGCAATGAAAAAATTACCTCTATAAGACGAAATTAATTTCTTTTCGAAATACATAGCAACTTCTTAAACTATTTTTTGTTTCCCATATAAATATATACTTTATAAACATACGGGAAAGGCTCATAGACACATTCTTTGCACACCATTTCGTCGAGGTACAAGACGCTTATCAAACTCACACGGTATGAAGTGGTTCCGGGTTCGATGGCACACACATAAGGAACTGCACTGTTCGGACGGAATACCAAAAAAAAACAAAAAACCACAGTAAATAAATAAAACCTTAAAATCCTAATAACGTTCATCGAGGACAGAAAGTTAAGTCAGTTTTTCAGCCGACCTGTTAGTTATTACGATAGAAAATTGTGAAACACTATAAAAAAAGAGGGTTGTGGATCTGATAAACGAAATTGATTACCCCTCGGGGTTATTTTAAAAGTCTTGTTATTAATGAAACATAGAAATCAGGCGCAGTTCTTGCATTACGGTAGACCAAGGAACCACAATTCCCTCAGAATTACAATTCCTTAAGAATTACAATTCCTCCAGAATTACAATTCTCCCAGAATTAACATCGAAATAAAAATGTTCTCAGCAGAATTTTACTGATGACGAATCTCTTGCCACGTATTAAGTAACAAAAAAAATACACACCCACATCCGAACGCAAAGTGTGGACGCTCCCGGTTTCAACAAGAGACATCGGTTCTCACGAATCAAAACGCAAAAATATTTGTTCGTTTAAAGAGCGTTAATTTATTTGATGCTAATTCTCGAGGTGGAGGTAAGGCGGAAGGCAAACATAATTCCATTATAGTATGTTCTACATGAAAAAAACCAACGTGCGCTATTGTTGCAAGTTTGAAATGTAGAGAGCGTCGAGGCTTATTATTACATTTGTCGATTGTATTCCTCATTTGTTTGTTTTCACAATAATTAAAATCGTCCGTGAAAAAAAACATAGTCGATAAACGATAAACAAAGAGTTAAAGTGAAATGGAGGTAAAATTTGTTTTGGTAAACGTTTGTATAGGAGACACAAGCTGTGAAATATGGAAACAAAGGTATATATTGTGTACTCGAATTCGAGAACAGTCATTTTCTACTCTTTACAATAGTTTTGTTTTTAATTGTTCGGAAGCCGTTCTGAAAATATTGTTTATCATTTTTTCGTAGTAAATTTTCTTCTTCTTTTTCCTTTTCAAAAGAAGATAAGAGTTTTTTTTTGTTTTTTTTTGTCTACAGTGGAACTTACCCAACGCAAAGAATTTTGTACACTATATAAGGAAAAGATTAGTAATTGAGGAGATAAAGAAGGCCAATAAAGGAACTATATTGAGAGCGGGGAATGCAAGAATAGAGTGGACACTGTAAGGAGTAGGAAAGCCAAGGCGCAGAAGACTAGAATACAGAATAGAACGTTCGGAAAGATAAGAGGTTGCCCCTTCAGCGGCCACGAATTGTATATATATATATATATGTAGTATAATTTACTTACAACTATTTATTTATTCGGCAGAAAATTCTTCAAAGCTGCGTGACGTGTTGACAATTTCTGTAGGAGAAATAGGGCGAGTTCTGTTTTTGTTCAAAGCAGTTCCAACCGTTACATGGAAAATGCTGATTATAATACACATCTGACAATTAGCCAATGATTAATCTCACTAAGCTGCAAATAGAATTAGTCAATAGCTTCTCAGAAACAACCGAAAAGTAATCTATGTAACTACCTTTTTACACAAACGGCGGCGGCCATAAATGAAATTTTCCTTTATAGCCACAATAAAAAGGGCATTGAATGTACATTAATTTTACGGAACACTAGAAGACTCGCCAGTCCGCTCCTCGTCAATATAAAAAGAAAAAAAAAAAAAAAAGGGTACTTTACAAAGATTGTAGAATGGTATGAAAATACTAAAAAGTGTAATATAGATTATAATAATTTGAACGTAATAAACAGATAAAATTAACGTAACAAACTATACAAAATACGTTGAAAACTAAAAAGAAAACAACGAATAAAAAATACCGAAAAAAAAAAGTAAATAAATTTTGCAGTCGAAATATAAAATAGTCTGAGAACATAAAAAAGGAATAAATAATAAATAATAATAGTAATACAAATATACATACAATGCAATTGAAAACAAAAAATAATTGTACGTTTCACATATATATGTATATATATATATATATGTGTATATAGCTAGATATCGCAATATTAATAACTTTGAACATTTAAAAAAGTTGACAAAAAGAAAATAGAGTCGCAGCATGCAATACGGATTATTAAAAGAGAAAACTACGCGAAATGTAAAATACGCTAAAAACATAGAAATAAATAACGGGGGAAAAATTGAAACGAAAAATACTTTAAAAATGAAAAATATTCTGAAAACGAAATTATGCAACGAAAACGTGAAACAGTTTGAAAACTTAAAAACTAACAACGGAAAAAATCCCGAGAATCTTTTGAAAACTTTCGTAACTCTGAAACATGAAAAATATTTCGAACGAGTTATTAAGCGAAATTACGCTATAAAAACGCGTATGAAATATTACTATCGTTTTTGAAAACTTGCACCAGCAGCAGGAAACTCTGCTGCAGCAGTCGAAGCAGCACGGAAAATACTTTGAACAATGAAATATAAAATATTCGGAGAAAACGTCCGTGTCAGATAATAAAAAAGAAATATACGTAATTTTATTTCAACAAAAAAAAAAACAAAAAAATTAAAAAAACCAAACATAGAAAAAATAACAATTTAGCTTGAACCGAATTTTATTATCGAAATTTTAAATATATTGATATTTAAAGTTTCGATTTCTAACGCATGTCGAAACATCTTTTCGCAAAAATTTTTTCACTTAATCGATAATTTATCTTTTTGTAATTTTAGCGAACACATCTGCGTCATAATCGTGTTTGGAAAGATATAATTACCGTTCGTAATCGACATTATTTTCGCTATCTATTCAGGTGTGTGTGTGTGTTTCGTAAGCCCACTTATTATGCGTTACACTAGAGTTATTTCTGTCGGCTCGGTTAAAACATCTCCGGAGAACACACATTTGTTAGCCCCGTTTTGTATTAGCTTTTCGATATTGATAACAGATTACCTCTTCAGATCGTTTCGAAGTTGTGTGTCGGTAGTTCTCGACATTGTACAATCGAAGTTACGAAATAATCAATAAACGATCAAGAACGGCGTTTGGCGGCGCATACACATGTTTATGGTGAACGGGGGGAGGGGGGGGGTTGAAAAAATAAATGTCGAAAAACAAAATAAAAATTAAATACGAAAAAGGAAAAAGGAAAAAGGAAAAACAAACCGAGTAAATAGAAACAGGTAAAATAGGTATAACGTCGAATTCCGAAAAAGACTATTCCGGAATTCCGAATTTTAACGGGTCGCCGCGTCGTTTGTCCCCGCTGGCACAATTCGAAATTGACTGCGGAGACGCGATATGTTTATTTGTGTTGCGTAGCGAACAGAATGGTGCCCGAACTAGAAACGGACGAATTGGCTGATCGATGCAAGTGCACGTTCTGCCACTTATTGTCCTTCTTCTGCCAGATACGCGTCTCCTCGTTCTGCACGCTACTGGCCAGACCTTGCTTGTCGACGAATTGCGTCAAGCGAATGTAAGATATGGAAGCGGCCTCGTCGGCCAGCAAATGCACGTTAGCATTCAGAATGGTCGTGTTGACCGATCTGTAGTTTTTCGAGACGACGTTGTCGAAGTAGAACTTATGGAATTCCATACCTGCTACCAAATTGCCGAGCGTTTCCGGTTCGAAGGCGGTCAGATGCGGGTCGCATATTTTTGTGTACGCTTCGAAGTCGCCCGCGTTGATCGCCTCGATGATCTGCTCGGTCATCTTGACGATCTCTTGCTTGCGCGCCTTCGTGTCGTCGTCCTCCAGAGTGGCGTTGTTGCTCTCGATCGACTCCTTCACCTCGGGCCGATGGTTGTCCTTCTTCGTCATGATGCTGTGGCCGGAGGAGAATTTCGAAAAATTCCTCGTGGCCAGCATCGTCGTCAGGATGGCGCCTTTCAGTTTGCGCCGCGCGTTGAACTTCTTCAAGCAGTCGACCGTCTCCTGCCGGTGGACGACGGAAGCCACTCGCTCGCGCTGGCATATCCACGGGTGCTTCAGCGCTTCGTTCGCCGTGATCCGTTTCGTCGGGTTAACCGTCAACATCTGATTGATGAGGTTCTTCGCCTCCGGCGTAACCGTATCCCACTCTGGCGACGGGTAGTCGTAGGCGCCGGCTTTAATCTGAGCGTACAGTTTGTGCTGATCTTCGTCCCAGAACGGCGGATAGCCGACCAGCAGAATGTAGAGAATGACGCCGCAGGCCCAGATGTCGACCGATTTACCGTACGGTTCCTTTTTCAGCACCTCCGGCGACAGGTAGCCCGGCGTGCCGGCGAAACCGAACCAGGCCTGCTGGTCGCCCTGCACTTCGATCGCCAGTCCGAAGTCGGCCAATTTCACGGCCGCTCCCTTGGCCTTGCTGGCCAGTAGCAGATTCTCCGGCTTCAGATCGCGGTGCACGACGCCGTTCTGGTGACAGTGATTCACACTCTCCAGTATCTGCTGAATGCAGTGCGACGCGTCCGCTTCGCTGTAGAATTCGCGGGCGACGATATCCTCGAACAGTTCTCCTCCGGTCACCAGATCGAATACCAGATAGTGAAAGTTTTCCTCCTGTATGCTGTCGTGCAGCCGGACGATGTTCGGATGCTGCAATTTCCGACAGATCCGAGCCTCCCGCTCCAGCTTCTGGAAATCTCTGGCGGACAACTTTTTCGTATTAATGATTTTGGCGGCGAATTCGAGCAGGGTTGACTTTTGCACGCATCGCCGTACCACCGAAAATGCTCCTTTTCCCAGCTCTTCTTTCAGTTCATAATTGTCGCTGAATCGCGTGCAAGGCGTACCGGTGGCCATGGTTTTTCTTCGATTATTTTACTCTAGCGCGACCGCCGAATTTAAAACGATCCCCGACGGAAAACAGACTATCAAACCGAAGCGAATTTTAACATTTAAACTCGGAAACTTTTCACGACTCGAAACATTTTCTTCGCTGGCCGTGTAAGTCGGGGAAGCGCGAGCGAGCGGCGAACGAATAAGGGCAATCGAAACGCTACACGAACAGCACACAGCACCGGACTAATGGAAATTTCGAGTAAGCGAGGGAGCCGCTCACCTCTCGGTCCCCGCTGCCCCACCGGTTGGCCACTTTCGGTAAAGTTCGTTTCGCGTCGGCTTCCGCAGCGTTATAAGCCTAAAAGCTACGACGAGCGGGCGCAAATCGGGGATCTCAGTTGTACTACTGCTCGGCGGCCAATGCGGATACTTGATGCTTTTTCGATATAAAAATTTCCTCCACAACGAAACTTTCACCGCTTTAGTCGAACGGCGAACTTCTTACCGTTCACATTTTTCCCATTTTAGGTCGTGTCTTTAAACGACGAAAATGTATACTGAAAAAGAACGAAAAAAAGAACCCTGTTTAAGAAGGAATTCTTCTACTCTCGTATATATATATATATATACATATATATATATATATATATATATATATATATATATATATATATATTTATATAGTGTGTACATTTACAAGTTGATGTAGCTGAAAATGAACTATTAACGATCTCTGTTCTGATTGATGAGGCGATACGTTCATGCAGTTCAGTAGCTGGTGCTCGGTCGTGTGCTGCTATTTCTTACTGCCATTATATGGAGCTGCCAGATCCATTTGCCGGTAAACACATACGTGTTCGTTAATCCTTGAACCGATTTTTGAAATTTTTTTTCATCGCACTCTTCTGTACAGTATCGTTCTTTTCGCGTTTTTTGTTGATCAGTGGTGGTAATACAAAAATTTTAACATTCGAGTGAACTCTGTTGCTGAAAATTCAATGCGTAATTTTTTTGAAAAAAAAAGAAAGAAAACCAGAAAAACAAAAACGATAGTTATTTATGATTAAAACAATTGTAAACATAACGAGTAACTAGAAATTTTATATAATAACTTATGCGCAGAGCGTGATTTGGGGTCCGGCTCATCATCAGTTAAGAGTAAAACCTATTCAATTATATTTTTGTAGAAACAGATTCAAACGCGTGGAAATTTCTGATCAGCGCGATTGATATACATACGTGTGTATTTTTTCGCCCCAGCTCGTCAACTTCCAATATTAAGCCAGCCGCTAGGTGAAATTTTTGTATATTTTCAATATGCGGCAGTGAAATTCGAACCAGGTTCTTCCCGAACAAAACACCACTGTCTAACCTAGAATTTATCAGCGTTTAATAATACATTTTTTTTGTTAGTTAAATTCGACAAAAACTACTATCGTCACGATTAAGGATTCTTAAAGTACTAGTCAATGCAATTTTATTAATTAGTACATTAAATGTTTTGTGTGTTTCACTGTTTATTTTAAAGTTTAAATTATTTTTAAAGTTTAAACTACTTTTAAAGTTAAAATAAATTTTAAAGAAGACAAAGTCAGGGAATTCCTTAAAGGTTTTAAAAATTGAAAATTTATCGAAATTAATCTTATTTCTCTATAATTATTTACGCCGATATTACTTCGAAAACTCTATCTCAAGTTAAATTTAAATAAAACGGTTACGTGCTTAAGAGTTGGTGCGGTGTGTAATAAAAAAAAAAAAAAGGGGGTAATTATAATATGAGCGAGTAGAAAATAAAATAGAAACAGCGGAACCTCCGATAGAATATCGCATGAGGTACATATCAGATAAATTTTTCTTAAAAATCAAAGAACAGAGACATCACCCGATTATGGGAAATATACATAGCACAAACAAGGCCTCCTAATCCGCTCATTAACAGTTATAAGGAATGGGGGCACTTAAATATAGTAAGCAACCTCAAGTCTCAAGTGTATAGTATGGAATGGGAGGAGTGTTGGACACCGTTGAAGGTCGATATAAGAAAAGACATCGAAAGACTAGATAACAAAAGTAATAATGTACAATTTAATGAAAAGATATACGAGAGTTACGGGGATTATGAAATAATTTTTACAGATGGATCAGTGGACAGGAAAGCGGAACATTACGCCTCGGCATTCTATTACCCAGGAAAAAAGTGTGTCAAGAGTGCATCAATTTGCATATGTTGGATCATCATTTATGGTGGAACTATACGCAATTGGAATGGCACTGGAACAATTGAGGAGGGATAGAGAAAAAAAAATTCTGATAGTTTCGGACTCTCTGGCGGTATTAAGCAAATTAAGTAACATAAACCCCAGGAAGATGTATAACATTGAAGCTAAGATTAGAAGGTTAGTATATAAATTAGATCGACAAAAAGTTACGGTTAAATTTAATAAATGGGTACCTGGGCATGCAGGGATATGGGGAAATGAAATGGCGGACGCATTAACTAGATCACGTACCGGTAGAAGGCAGCTAATCAAATTAAATTGGGAAGAGTATCGGATGGAAATAAAAAATAGGATGTACGAAAGATGGAATGCGAATTATAAAGAAAGTAGTATACAGAAAGGGAAAAAATATTATATGATTAATAGGGGCAATTTCCGACGAACATGGTTCTCTCTGACTGTGATTTAGAGAGAGATTATATTACGTGTATAAGTAGATTAAGAGTGGGACACTATCGGACTCCGAATAAACTTTTTCAATGGGGTATATTAAATGATGAGGCCTGCGAAAACTGCGGAGAAATCGGAAGTTTGGAGCATCTAGTATGGCAGTGCGTAGAATACGAAGAGGAAAGAAGGAGCCTCATTAGGTGTCTATTGACGAGTCGGTATACATTGCCACTGACAGTGTTAGAAATTGTAGAACAGCCATATTCGTATGAATGTAAGCGTCTGTATAAATATATAAAAGATACGAAAATGGAAATATAACTGGAAACGAGGATTAATGGCCAAAAGGCGCGAGCTGGGCCATAAAAAAAAAAAAAAAAAAAAAAAATAGAAAATAGAAATGAGATTAAAGATAAATTTCCGATTTTTAAAATTTGTAAAGCATTCCGTACACATATTTCTAACGTTGTGTTAATATTGTCTTCTGAGTCTGTTTCTACCGTATATACCTTGTTATGGGCAATATTTGTTTGCTCTATTCGTAATTATTATTTGTTTCAATAGTTTATAATTACAACAAACAGGATGATAGATTTGTTTATAAATAAAAAACATTAATGCAAACAAGACTTCTGTTGGAGGAGAGTTATCATTATTATTCCCCTTAGATTTAATTTGCTACGAAATTTTTTAAAAAAATTGCTAGTTAATTGACTCGTGACTTTTACAAAAACTCGTAAAATTATAATACGAGATAAACGAAATATTAGATGATAACATTTCTGTCCAAATGAACGGTATTTGTTCAGGTAAAAAAAAAAATAATATTTGTGTGACGTGGTTTGAATACCGGGAAAAATAATAATACGACGAATATGAGATATTTTAAAAATAGCTGAAGTTTTAAAAAGGTAATCAAACGTAAATCGCTAGATCAAAATCGGGTTTTTACGCATGCATGTACGTAGACATTCTTACTGATATGGCTTCGGTGCATATTTGGCGCCATCTATCGACGATATCTGATTTAATGTTTGGTAATATTCGATTTCATTTTGTTGTCCCGGATCTCATCTACTGCTATAGCTGTTGACGACTGAAGTGTATCAGAAATACACTTACGTGGTTGAAACCCAAATCCCAATCGTTCGACCGCATGATAGGCTCGATGCGAACTAGAAGTTATGTAGGTGTCTCTATGTGTGTAGCTGGCAAAGTGAGCTTTCACTAACAGCGGATGCAAGTCGATTTTACCGTTAGAGCTATATCGGCGATTGAACAGCGAGTGAAAATGTTTTTAAGTTCTTTATAGTGGTCGTTTATTTTCGGATTATAAACCAACCGGAAATGATTTTGTCCATTCTTTCAACATTTTTTCATTTTCAATATATTATAATTCTGGACATCGAACTGCCGATAAATTTACTGGCCGGTATCAAAATTTTTGTATAATTTTACTAATCTTTTTGTACTATTCCCCCCCCCCCCTCCCTTTTTTAAAAATAAAATTCCTTTTTGTGAATGTTACAGCCGTTCCGCAGTGAGTGAGAAATCGTATAAGATTTTATGGAAAACATCGAAGAAATCGTTACTTTAATTTTTTATTTCGCCTAATTTTCTTGGAATATCCCGAAAGTGGACGCGACATGAAGGCGGTTGTTATAAATTTTCAACGTTGAGCGGCGCTGGCGCCTGAAATTTTAACGAAACATTAATGGTAGAGAAAAAAGATAGTCGGTAACATAAATGTTCATGAACATATTTAAAGAAAAGACTCTTGAGAAACGAGAATTCGTAACAACACTTATATGTAAATATATACATATTCATATACACACACACACACACATATATATATATATATATATTAATTACAACGTAATTCTTAGGCTGGCCGCCATTAGAAAAAATGTCCCAATTTTATGTAACGTTTGTTATACTAGTATTTTAACGCTACAAAATTTTCTACATCTGTCGTTTTCAAACCAAAATATGTATCACGTATCTTCTTCTTCTTCTTCTTCTTCGACGTGTCGTACGCAGTGTTCTGCGCGTAGACGATCATATATTATGGCTTCTTGCCGCCTGCATCAGTTGTCCTATCGATGATTTTTTGGTCCACTGTCGGACATTTCTGGTCCATGATATTCTTCTTCGACCTCTTCCTCGTTTCCCTTCTATTTTTCCTTGAATGATCAACCGTAATAGTTCATATTTTTGTCCTCGTATAATATGACCAAAATAGACTAGGGTTTTTCTTGCTTTTATTTCTTCAATTATTCTCCTTTCCGTTCTAGGTCTCTTTAGCACCTCTTCATTAGACATTTTCTGTACCCAAGATATCTTCAAGGCTCTTCCATATAACCACATTTCGCACGCTTCGAAATATTTGAGTGTTCTTACGGTATATGTCATTGCTTCGACCCCATACATTAGAATCGGATATATATAGCATTTTATGAAGTTCTGTCTTATGCGGAGACTTAGTGACTGGTCCGTTAACAATTTTTTAAACTTCTTGCGACTGACTACCATAAATTTTGTTTTGTTTTCACTTATCCCTAGTCCATATTTTTTACCTGCTTCATTAACTTCGTTAATAATATTTTGTAACTGTTCACAAGAGTCAGCCAGAAGAACGGGGTCGTCTGCATAGCGGATGTTATTTATGTACTTTCCATTTATCTGAATCCCAGCTCTGAGATTCCATAACGCTTGCTCAAAGATACTGTCTGCATATAGGTTAAACAGGAGCGGTGACAGTATACATCCTTGTCTGACTCCTCTATTTATACGGACGCTTTCTGACATTTTGTTTTCTACTAAAATCTTGGCGCTCTGTTCCCAATACAATTTCTGGATGATTCTCATATCATATTTATTTATTCCTTTGTTTTTTAAAATTCTTATTAAATGGTCGTGCTTGACTCTGTCAAAAGCCTTCTCGTAATCCAAGAAACATACAAATACATCTTTTTGTTGATCGTAGCATTTCTGTAGAGCTATATTTACTGCTACCAATGCTTCCCTAGTACCGTATCCTTGTCTGAAGCCGAACTGACATTCATCCATATCTCTTTCGCATATATTTCTTATTCTGGCGTGCACTATTCGTAGTAAAATTTTCAGAAGATGACTCATTAAGCTAATCATTCTATAGTTGTTGCAAGTATTAGAGTTTGTTGTCTTTGGTAATGTAATAAATGTTGATTCTAACCACTCTTGTGGTATCTCGCCAGTATTGTATATTTTATTGTAGATTTCCGTTAATTTTTCAATATTCTCATCATTTAATAATTTAATTATATCTATTGGGATACCATCGGGACCTACTGCTTTTCTTACTTTTGCTTGTTGTATAGCATATTTTACTTCGGACTCTAGTATCTCCAAATGTTCTTCATCGTTCATCGTTTCAGTTGATTGCTCCGTCCATATATCACTAAATACTTTTTCTATGTATTGTGTCCATACCTTTATTTTATCCTCGGTATCTGTAATTAATGTGCCTTCTTCTGTAAATAACTTTGCGGGTACTTTCTTTTTGTAGATACCGGTAATTTCTTTAACTTTTTTATGCAGATTAAAAGCATCGTGTTTTTTCTCCAGATCTTCCGCTTCCTGACAGCGCTCAGACATCCATTTATTCTTTGCTGTCCGTATTTTTCCTTTTATATTTCTCTGAATATCTCTGTATATTATTTTATTTCTTTTTTGTTTCCGTCGTTCTTCCATTAATTTTAGTATTTCATCAGTCATCCGTGGATTTTTCTTCCTACCAGTGGTCCTTCCTATATTTTGATTACATATTGTAACCATTTGTTCTGTGATTTTCGTAATTCTTCCTTTTATTCCATCTGTTTTTGTTTCTTCATATGCTTTTGTGAATGTTTCGTTTATCTTCATACGCATTTTTTCTTTCGTTTTTTCATCTTGTAGCCTGGTTACATCTATTACCGGGTTGTTATTTGTTCCTCTCTTCTTCATTTTTTTCCAGTGTAGTTCAAACTTTGCCACCACTGGGTTATGATCTGATCCTACATCTGCACCTGGGTACGCTGTTACTCTTTTAAATGCGTTCCTGTATCTTTCATTAATTATAATATAATCGATCTGGTTCCTTATTACCCCATTTTCAGTACTGCTCGGCGACTCCCATGTATATAATCTCCTTTTGGGCATTTTGTACCACGTATTGCTTACTACTAAATTGTGATGCTTGCAAAACTCAAATAATCGGTCTCCCCTTTCATTGGGATGTCCCAATCCGAACGGTCCTACCCAATTTTGTCGTCTGCCTTCTCCTATTTTCGCATTAAAATCACCCATTATTATCAAAATTTCATTTGGTTTTGTGACTGTCTTAAGCTTTTCTATATGGTTGTATTGCTCCTCCGTCTCTTCATCATATTTCGGATCGGCAGTTGGAAAATACACCTGTATAATATTCATGATGACGTTTCCAAATTTCATTCTAATTAGCATCAGTCTTTCTGAGAATGGTGTAAATCCTATTACGAAGGGGATATATTGTTTACAGATAATCATTCCGACTCCATTTATGTGTTTCAAATTATTATTTCCGGAGTAGTAGAATTTTCCTTCTCTTGTATTTATTTCTCCATTTCCAGGCCAGTGATGTTCACTTATTCCAAGTATGCCAATTTCCATTATTTTCATTTCTTCTAACACATTCTCTAATTTTCCCGGTTGATATAAACTTCGGATGTTCCATGTGGCGATTTGTATCTGTTGTTGCGTTTTCCTACGATTATCCTTAGCAGACGGTGGTATTCTTCGCACCCTGTGCCCCCTAAAGGGCCGCACCGGACTCAGGGCCATTTTTTTGTGATTTTCTGCCATATATGATAACCTGGGAAAATTACAGCGGTGGTTTCCCTCTTGCCTTCCGCCGGATTTTTCTGTAGGGGTTGTCTCCCTTAGCACGAGGGGACCCGGTTATAAGGCGCCGGGTGCTCGCCTACTCGCCCTGAGTTGATATTCATGAACTCGACTGAGGCACATAGTCACTGGCGAGCTTCTGGTAGTCTGCTAGATATATATGCAGAAAAAGCTTAACGGTATTTAAAAGCAGGCGTATTATCGGCATCTACACCTCCTTCCGTTTTCCTACCAGCGTATAATGTGAGTTCTGATTTAGCTTTTCTGATCAATTCTAAGTCCATCGAACAGAAAATTTCCACCCCGCACGACGTGAACGTACAGAACTCACGAGGTTGTTGTTTCGTATCTATGTCAATGGGACTAGCACTACAGACATAGAGTGACTACTTACTAGAGAAGGATGCTCTAGTTACAACAACCTGTGCCTCGCGGGGCGTATCACGTATAAATGTGCAAAATTTTTCGCTATTGCACAGTTTGTCGTCCCATTTTCGTTTCCTCAATTTACGTTTGCGTTCGGTGGCTGTTTTCGTTTTTGGAAACATAATCCCCCCCCCCCCATACAGAACTGACTATATAATCATTTACTAGATTTTAATGTTAATAAGATCGTGAATTTCAAGATCATCGGCCGATCCCGAATTTATTTATCGAATAGCCACACTAGGGGTCAATAACGTTCCTTCTTTCCAACCTGTTGCAACTTACTGGTCGTTGTAGTAAATTCGTTGCAAGAACATTTTCATTTCAACCTCGACAAGTGATTTTTAACCGTTAGCTTTATTTCTTCTTCAAAATATTTCACTTGTAAATCTTGATGTAGTGTTTGGTTGGACACACATACCATGGTGCTCCTGATCATTGGATCGTAGCATCTTATTTTGATAGCGTTGTATTCCGGTCACTTTACTTTTGGAAGCGCAACAACCGCTTTTAATTCAGCTGCGTACAACCATATCGGTTTTAGCACCATGTGGTATAGCAATATTTTATTTGCAATGTGTAATTGGGAACGTGGTTCAAGCAACCAATGAAGTTGTCTCGTTTTTTGGATTAAGTTCCGTTATTTTTATCTTGATACGATGAAGCCACCTAATAGTTTCATCTCGGAGTATTCCGAGATATTTTACGGATGAATATGTCTTTATTATTATTATATTTATTTATTTGAAAGATGATCGACTGCATGGTCATTTGCATCTTTTATGTACTTACATATGCTAATTATTATAAAGTATTATACAAAGATTTGTTAATTTTAAAAAGGAAAATAAATTATTAATATTATTGATATCTCGTTACTTAAGATAATGTCCAAAGTTGCATTTCCAAAGCATGTTTGTCGCTGTGTAGTATACCTCGCGCATTCGGACAATATGTGGGTTATGGATAGCTGACACTAGAGCATTCGTCCTTTTCAAAGATATAAGCGTGCGTTAACCGACTGTGTCCGATTCTTAAGCGTGCCAATATAACTTCTTCCCGGCGATTTCGACATAGCATGTATGCTATTCGGAAGGGATCGGTTTTATTGTATATAGTTTGTTTCCGTTAAAATGCTGTATTTGCTTGTTATTTACAGATAATATATGACATTTGTCATGTACAATTTTTCTCTTTGTAAAAATAATGCGGTTACTTTTATTTTCATTTATTACTATTTTCAATTTATTCGACAAATTAATGATTTTATTTAGCACACTTTGTAAACTTTCTGTGAACTTTTCTGGATTCTCGTGCGTTGCCATGATTGCCATGTCGTCAGCGAAAGTTGCTAGTAGTGCATGGTCTGTTTCTGGCATATCATAAGTGAACAGCAAGTACAAGAGAGAACCAAGTACACTTCTCTGAGAGGTACACCTGCCTCAATTTTATTTATGAATGATTCTGTTTCTTTTACTACAACTCGGAAATATCTATCTTGTAAGTATGATTTTAAAATATTGTAATACTGAATTGGTAGTATGTTTTTACATTTGTTAAGTATTCCCGGATGCCATACTTCATCAAATGCCTGTTGTACATCAAGGAAGACAGCCGAAGTAACTCTTTTTTTTTTCACATATTTCTTCAATTTTGTTAACTAGCCGGTGCACTTGTTGTATTGTTGAGTGCCTAATTCGGAAGCCAAATTGGTGATTTAGTATTATTTCTTTCTTATCTATGAACTTTGGTTTTTAAGAATTTTTAAAAAATTTGGCCAGAACTGGTAAGAGTGAAATTGGCCGATAAGAAGAGGCACTTTGAGGAGGTTTACCTGGTTTTAAAATCATTATAACATTAGCAAATTTCCACAATATAGGAACATTTTCAAACTATAAAATAGCATTGTAAATATAGAGGTTAACATTACAAACGTTTTCCTTGACAATTATTTCAAAATGCGTCTCGTTATGAGATTGTACCCTGGCGCCTTCTTGTTACTCAGTTTCTTTATTACTCCATTAATTTCGCTTGGCGAAGTTAAATTGATTTTATTTGGTGGATTATTCGAAAAGTTAATTTAAATAATCACGGACAACGCATTCTTCTTTTTTTTTCTATTATTTCCTCACAACTGACCAACTGCCGTAGTGGTCATTTAGCGATTAATTTAATGTGATAAAGAATGTTTTGTGGAGGGGTAGTGTTCAGTTGTACTCCCTCTGAACTTCATAATGGTTGGAAAAGGTCTAAAGGCTTATAGTCTGCGTATTTCACTGGAATTATCCAGAAAATTGGTAGCAAGTGGATTCATATGAATGCTAAGTCGGGCGGCGACATGTTTATTTGCTCGCTCCCTGATTTCATCCTCCACAAACATGGCGTTTAAGTTATTATGGAGGGTATAATTTGAGACGTACCACGGGGCTGCAGTAATAGTTCTAAGTACCCCATTTTGAAATCGTTGTATTTTCTGTAAGTTCGATGTTTTTGCGTAGCCCTACAGTTGTATACCGTACAGCCAGATCGGTTTTAGAGCTATATTATATAGTAGAGTTTTATTGTCTAACAACAAGCCCGATTTCTCAGTTAACAGCCACGACATGGTTCTAGTTTTAAACCTCAAAAGCTCCATTTTTTTCTGAATGTGAGTACCCCAGATTAATCTAGCGTCCAAGTGTATGCCAAATATTTTACGTTATTGGTATTTGGTATTACGACGTTATTTATTTTGATTGGCAGGCGTTAAATTTTTCGATTTGTGAATGAAATATGCGTCGACTTATGTTCATTGATTACTATACGCCATCGTTTTAGCCAAGTTTCCACATGCCGAAAAGACTCCTGCAGTTTTTCTATGGTTTTGTGTTTTCACACTTGTCAACGGCCAAGATGGCTGCGTCATCCGCCTACAAAGCCACTTCTGTATTATCTAGCATGGGGAAGTCAGACATGTAGATTAAGTACAATATTGGACCCAGAACGCTTCTTTGCGGGACCCTAGCCCTTATCGGAATAATATCTGAGTATTCATCGGCTATTTTCACTCGAAAATATTTTTCTTGTATATATGATTTAAACAGTAGATAGCAATGAGGAAACAGAAGTTTAATTTTATACAATAATCCTTGATGCCATTATCGAAAGCCTGCTGGACATCCAGAAACGCGGCCGTACTAATATTCTTGTTTTCCAAGAGCTATTTTCAATAACCTTCGTTAGTCTATAAACCTGTTCTAAAGTGATGTGGTGCTTACGAAAACCAAATTGAAAATCGGGAATAATTGCATTGGTAGATAATATTGGAAATAACCGTTTTAAAATTAATTTTTCTAGTATCTTTGAGAGGACAGGAAGCAACGAGATGATAGGTCTATATGATGAGACCCCCCAGACGGTTTGCCAGGCTTTGGTATAACAATTATCTGGGAAAACTTCCAAGCCAGTGGAAAATATTGATTACGAAGGACGGCGTTATATATTTGTGTTATAAATACAATACTTTTACGTGGTAACTCATTTAAAAGAGCTCCGCTGTGATTAAGTCAAATCCAGGGCTCTCTTTCCGTTTCATGTTGTTTTTGATGAGTTACTGTGTATTTCACTAGGGGGCAACCGGTGTTATAGGTAGACTCATTTGCAGAGGTTTTTCTAGGTATATCTGTGGAGTCAGCAGCTTGAAGATTCGGTGTAAATACGTCGTAAAAATAATTGGCAAAAAGCGCCGTTTTATCGAAGTTAGTGCGAGCCCAGGTACCGTCGTTAGGTTTTTGTATTGGCGGAATACACACAGTTGGCCGTTGAAAACGTCTGCTTTCCACAGTAAGTAATCGTAGTTTTTGGTCGGCGACAAACCCGACAGAAATGTCGCAAGCGTTTCGTTTTTATTTTCACGCGGTACTTTACACAGCTGCTTGGTTTTTCTATTTAGTTGCCTTTTAATAGCCGGATTTCTCGTCATATTTCAGGTTTTTTCGTAATTTCCTCTTTTCACGCATTCTAATGTTAGTATATGTTTCGGGATATTATTAGACCCCTTCGGAAAGTTCTATAATGATACTGGCTAGCCACGCAGCATTTTGTATGGTTTCTGTTAAGTTTTGAACTGCTTAATCAATGTCGTAACTAGTTTTCAGCGGCATATTTAAATTTACGCTACTCTCTAATTGTGTAAATAAAGGCCAGTTGGTTTTTTTATTGGTAAGGTATGGCTCAGGTGTATTATTGACGAAATGCTTACCGTTAATGTAACCGAGAAGTGGTCTGACTGTAGATATACATAAGAGCCCGCTCTTATATATAAAGATGAGATTCTTTTTGTTACAAAAAAATCGAGCAGATCAGATTTTTTCCTGAGATCTTGAGGCCAGTAGGCAGGCTCGCTTCTCGAGAAGTAATCGAGATTCTGGATAGAAATTACTTTTTCCAGAATCTATCCCCTATTATTATCCAAACGAGATTCGCGACTTTTTGAATTCCAGTCTCCACCGGATATGAATTTTTCTCCCAATGACTTAAAATAATATTCAACGAATAGGTTTTCATCTAGTCGTTCATTTGGAGAGCAATACAAGGCGGAAACTGTTCCGTTAAATGAGCATAATTTTACCGTACAAGCCTGTATTCGCTTTTCAGAAAAAAATTTTCTCCTCGTAGTGTTTGATGGTTTTTTTTAATAATAGTTGCGCTCCTATTATCTGGCCTAAGACATACACACATCGTAGTTGGGAATATTAAAAACTGTTTTATTTGCGAAGTGTGTTTCTGAGATGAGCAGTATATCAATGAAGTGAGATTTTAAAAAAAGAGCCTGTTTTCTAACTTACGTTGTAAAGCGCCATTAGCGTTCCAAAGTGCAAATCTTCATGAGGCAGCCATTACTTACTAGTGTTTTATTCACGACTGAGGACAATAAATTTAATATCATAGTGTTACGATAATCATTAACTTTTCAAAATATGATTTTAAATTCGTTTAAAAATGCATTTAATATTACATCTATTCCGGTAGGCGAGTTAGGAAGCGGGGTTATTACTTTCGTTACCGTTACAATTTTGGAAACCAACACCGTTGTTATAAACATTATCGCTAAGATTAAGCGCAGTATTGGCGTCGTTTGTCGTAACTTTCGCATACGATAACTGAGGATTATGCCCACTTTGAGGAATAATAATATCAAGCACAACATC
The DNA here is from genome assembly GCA_039619475.1 of Icerya purchasi. NCBI lineage: Eukaryota > Metazoa > Arthropoda > Insecta > Hemiptera > Monophlebidae > Icerya > Icerya purchasi. Next base: position 76,365,907 of record CM077115.1, on the reverse strand, counting down.
ACTGTGGCTTGCGGGAAGATTCGGTTTGTCAGCAAACGTTCCGCGTTGTATTTCGCATTGCATAATTCACGATACAGCTCTTATAATTAGAAGGATGTTGCTGCGCGCATAAACTTCCGCGGTAAGTCTTTTCCTTTTTTACAATCAGCTGAATTATGATTACCCGCGCAATTATTTGTAGGGCCGATTACAAAATGATCGTGTATGTCCCATATATACTTTTGACATCTAGTACATTGGGCTATGTCTCTTTTTACGTGAGGTGTTTCTACTCTAATTTTTGAATGTAATAATAAGTCGAGATCATACATACGTTTAATGTCATCGATTGGCTCCAACTCGATGAAATGTAGTGGCAGAGGTTCTTTAGTATTTTTAACATTAAAGGCAGACCTGACTTGAAATATTTGTTCCTCGAGAGCTTGCTTAATCTGCGAAAGAGGGATGTAAACCCCGAATTATGACTTTATACGTTCGTTCGTGTTTTAGTTGGTAAGTGTGGTAGTTAATGTTTTCTTTTTTGAATGTTTTGACTATTTTCCAGTAATCGTCTTCGACGGGTGATTTTGTATTGTGCGGTTTAAGAATTCCTGAGAAGTGTGCAGCGAACAGATCTGCTTTAGCAGCATCATCTACAATCTAACTACTATTAACTGCTTTTATCGGTTCATTTCTACGTATTGGTTTATTTCCGTACCTAACTGCTCTCCGTAACGAATAATTACTGTCCTTCGTTAGCGACAGATTCGTGATATATTCCCTAAATGAATTGTTTTTATAGTTTTGTAGTAACGACTGATCCCTCTATTTAAAGCTGCTTTATCAGTTGGGCATCTTGTGTTTACATTTAACGTCTCCTCAGCTGTCTTTTAAATGCTACTTGTCTACGCACAGAATCAGGGTAGACCAAGGAATGTGGAGATGTGTAATTCATCAGCGGTGTACTTTTATAAACCGTATTTACTGTTTGGGTTGTGAAGACGTTAATAGTTTCATCTATATTTTCTGTGGTTTTAGTGAAATTGAAAGATTTATGGAATCATCCAGCAGGTTTCTGAATGTATCCCAATTTGTGTACTTATTACATAATGCCAGTCTATGTTCCTTGGGCTATATTTTTACATTAATCGATCGCTGGTAGGACGATTGATCGGTCCGAGGATAGAGATGATAGATCGTTTTCAACTGCCATGTAAAATTACTCGAGATACCTTTTGTAAGAAAAAAATCGAGTAAATCAGGTACTTTATTCATGTCTGTTGGCCGGTATGTTGGTTGGCCTCCAGATATTACATTGCATTTTTACGAGCCGATAGCCGTTTTTAAGCTTAGTCCTCTGGGTGTAGTCAAGCGCGAGGTCCAGTAAGCATTTTTTGCGTTGAAATAACCTCCGATAATAACTTAATTGCCCCGCCATTGTTTTTAATCTTTAAATGCCCGCTGTTGTATATTGTGCTTTGGTGGACAATTAATGTAATTGGATTGTTTCTTAGTTTTATTGTGACACGCGTTGCCTGCAAATAGTGTTTGTCGTATTTTTCTTCCACCCAGTGGGGAATGCTTTCTCTGATGATGGTGATGATGGCTGTTCCTGAGTGAGCTTTTTTATCCGGATGTAATAGTCCAATAAACGGCATAATTTGATATTTTCATGTAGGTTTTGTTGGTGAAGAACCGGGCTTTCGAGATTATGTCGATATTGTTTAAAGTGGTGTTCTAATTCAAGTTGATATTGTAGTAGTCCGTTTGCATTTTACAAAGCAATTTTATAAGACACTTTCTGTGTATTGTCCATCAATTTTTATTGACAAGAGCAGACATGATAGTACTGATTATATAACTGAAAATTGTATTTTGTTGTTGAATCATTTCTTTAAACAACGATTTCATCTCAACAAGAAACGAATTTAAGATTTTCTCGATGCCACTATTGGCGGAGCTGACGGAGACAGTATTTGGATTATTTGAGATTACCTGAGCATAGATAAGCTTATTTAGAATAGTTTAAGTTATTCTGTCACAGGTAAAAATTGCAAGTTAGATTGTTTTTTCTAATTGTTGTTGCATATGTGAATCGTTGGATTGGGCGATCCGTTGTGAGCTTAACGATATCTAATAAGTGATTTGATTGGATTTGTACGGATCTGTTGTAATTGTTTATATAGTAAACAACCTTTGTAGTTGGCCGGATGGTCATTTATGTAAATTAAACACAAGTAGGAGGCGCAATTTTCTCTTTCGTACATTCGTGAGTAAAATGAGACCCCGCGCATTTGACACAAGTGGCTTGTCTATTAAAATACTTTTTTGTATGCCCATATAAGTGATAGCGTGCACATCGAATAATTTCATTTTTTACACGAGGAGCTCCAACATTTCATATTTAAAAGATGATACCGTAATTTATAAATTTCTTTGTTACCGATATGTGGTTCGATGTCGATAAAAAAAAAAAAAAAAAAATTGGGTAAGGGTTGTTTCGTTACCCGATTTTTAACGTTAATGATATTCCGGAGATAATTTCCTTTTTCAGCTAGAGCGGATATAATACTTTGCACTTCTAGACTATAATGAAGTTTTCTGATAACAACTTGGAAAGGTCTTTAGTTCTAATTTGATACGTGTGGTATTCTAAGTTTTCAGATATTGTACTAATTTACGATATTCATAAATTTCGTTAGTTTTAACTTCACAACACGTTTATTACTTACAGATGATCTACGTCTATTGGCAATATTTTTTTAAAGTCAGCTAACATTTTATTGTAATTCGTTACTCGAAGAAATCATAACAGGTGGAGGTGCGGTAGATTTAACAATGCTCACGTATTCACGGATTTTGACATTTTCACTTTCACCTTCAGAAGCAAGGCTAGAGAATCGATTTCTAGTTGTTATAAATACATTTCTAGATCTAGTATCATTAGAACTGCTCCGAGTGCTTAAGACACCCAGAGATCTATATATTTTTTTTTTTTTGGTTTGATTTCTTCTTACTTCCTGCCAACTGTGTTTTAAATTGGTTTCCGCGCAGTAATAATCATTTATATTCGTATAGGCATTTGAAATGTTTTCATCATTTCCCGTATATGTTGAGAGTTAATATTTATATCAACATTCTCGAACGACATATTAAGCGGAGATAATAACGGCGTATAAATAGGAGTGTTTTGATTTCTGTTTTCAACCAGCTCTATGTTAATTGTTAGTATCACCAGAGTTCTGATTATTATTAGTATTAGTGTTATTGTTATAAACCGATATCGGAACGAACTCACCGGCAGCGGAGAGTGCTACATTGTTGATAAGCGAAGGCGGATCGCAATTCGTAATAGTACGTAATTGATTGAAAGTTGTATCGTCAGCTGCAACAGTGGATAACTTTCTAGGGGTTGGGGGGCGGCGACCGTTGCAGGGGCATATACCTACGTCAGGTGTATACCTTTCGCGACGTATATTTGTTCGGGTTAACAGATAACGCAACGTCAATAACGAAATCGAATTACAGAGAGCGAGCACGATAAGTACCACCACACAAACTGAACACATTCATTATTATTTTTGGGAACATAATGAATAAGAAGTCCCACCATAATACGGAGAAGCAGGTAAAGAATATACTGCTAATTTAATAATACCAAAAAAGTATTATTTATATGTATTGTAGTATGTTAAGTTGTTTCGGTAGATTAATAAAATTTATTGGTTGTATTTTTTTTTTATTATATTAAATTGGGACATTTTTTCGTTATAAAATCTAATGGGGGTCGGCCTAAAAATGATGTAAATTTTGATCATTTTATACAAAGTATAGAAGAGAAAAAGACAGAAATGAAAGCAAGACGGGTCAAGGGGCACAGCCCCTTACGAGGCCAAAATGGCCGAGTTTATATATATATATATATATATATATATATATATATACTTGTATATGTATGCATATGTAATATTTTATTACCCTTGTTTATTTCTATACTCTGCTGAAGTCACATAGGTGGCAAACAAATCGCTTTTGTTGGTTATCCACGATTTAGCAGAGTTTTTATCTTTTTATTCCCAGATATAGAGGTTAGCTTATTTATGATGTTTTTCAAATGTTTAAACTACATTCTTTTCTATTTAGCGCATTTCCTTCGCGAGCTTTACTTTTTGGATTCATTGCTACGGTTTTGAAATCATTTGTTAGGATAGCTTTGAAACTCAGCCTGGTTCTTCCATCATGTCGTTTTCCTGTTCGTAGTATACCAAATAGCATTCTTTTCGGTATACGATTAAGAATCATGCGTATGACATGATTCATAACCGTATTCACACATTTAGCCAGTCACGATTTGATTTTCTAGACTGAATTCCTACTAAGAGTTTAGTGCTTTATCATTTGAAGTGAAGTCTTCCCAATTTATTATAAGTATTCCTTTTTTTGGTGGCAGCCTACCAACTTTTTGAGATGTTTTTTCACGAAAGTGGCCATGTTTCACCACCATATAACGAAGTCGGCAGAGGAAATAGTGGTACGGTATTAGCTTAAGAAGTATTGTTATAGTTACTGGAAATATCCATGTCGATAGTTAACATTTCTACCGAGGCATTGTTGTCTTTAGAAGTAGATAAATTGGAGGAAATAGTTTTATTAGTTTTGTTAGTCGTTTTAACCTATACGACGGGATTAGCAGTGCTTCTACCAATGAAGCGGGAGAATTACATGGAGGTTTACCCCGCCGTCGGGCGAGTCCGATATTTATTTAAATTAAATTTAAATTAGCGATTGAAATCAAAAATTAAATAATGACGAAGCGAGAAATGAAACCCCATAAGAGCGGAGCAAACAAAATAAGATTCTACAGATAAATTAAACGATCCCGCCGATTTCTTCAACAAGCGATGGAACACAATATGAGTAAACTTTGTCACACGGGACAGCGCATCTAATAATAATTTAATAAATAACAATACTGAATGACGCGATAAAAATAATAACCATAATAATAATATTAATAGCGATAAAGTCACACAATAATGATGATGATGATGACAATCAAATAATAGATCATAGCAAATAATTTAATTATTATTATCACTGCACAGTTTCGGTCGAGTATGAATTTTAATATCAGAGGCTAGGCTAATCAGATATGATCGGGATAATGATTATGGCGGTTCTACAATTATCGTAAGAAACTGCATTCTTTTTTGCGATCACGATCTTTTTCTTGACCTTCTAACATTCGTCACATCCCCATCCGTATTACCCTTATGAATCCCATTAACATTGTCTTTATTTTCGTTCCTCCTAATTACAATCTCCGTCAATTCCCTCTTTATTGTATTTTTCAATTTTATCTCGCAGCCACTTGGGGCAGATTGGAATGACCATTCATCCTCATTAGGCTACATATCCTACAATTCCAACGGTTCCATTCTCCAGAATGGCATCCTTTCCGGTAATTTAGTTCTCCTTATTAATTTTCCTTTAACCTATTTCAGGAATTCATCTATTTCTAGCTTCCTTCTAATCCTCCTTATCCCTAGTTAGTTCACATCTTCATTCCCAACTATTCTTCCAGGTCCTTTAATATTCCTTTTCCAAACTTTTATTAGTTCTTTTTCTTTTCCTTTCATCGTAAGTGTTAATTAGAACACCCATTCACCTCTTTGGGATTGTCACATTTACAATAATAATGTTACGATCTTATAGAATTTTATCCTTTAGAATGATCTATTCATTCTCGACTATGATTCTCCTATTTGTATCAAGAGTTACTCTCTCTTCCCTCAGTTCTATTGATCTATCTCTCATCTAATCGTGGCTTCAGTTGTCCATGGTGCACTTTGGACGGCATTTTCGGAAGTGACTGCGTTCCTATTACTGTTTCTTTAAACGAAGTCCCCATTTATTCCTCTACATGCTCCTAGATAGGCCCTTTCCAAAGTTGATTGGCCTAAATTCAATTTCTTCGTCGATTCTTCGCTCTCTTCAATTCCTACAGACTTGAATTATTTTTCCCAATATAATTTCTTCATGGATTATTTTTCTTTTGCCTTAACTTTCTCTTCTTCCTCTGCCCATTTTCCAGCTTTGTAAAAAAAAAAATTAAATTATCCCCGTCTTCATAGTGAAAACAAAACTGTAAGGTTGTTTTTGACTTGTGTTTAACCACTTTCAGATCTTCTCGCTCTTGTCCATCTTTTAGCAACTTTCTTTCTCATAAAAGAGCCAATGTTGAAACGAAATTTATTCTTAAATCGGCTAAAGAAATGCACGGAAAAACTTCTCTCCCTCTTTTTTACGTTTAACTCATATTCCTCAAATCTGGAAGATGACCAAGGCTTTTAAATTTTCTCTATCGCAGTGTCAACCTTATCATCCCTTTCCTGATAAATTAATCTCTTACTTCTTATTACGTTCAATCAATTTAATAGTTTGCAGCGTCGTGTAATGAATGCATAAATCATGAAGTTAAACTGAAATTTCTCGCACTTTAATTTTTACGACTCTATTTTAAAAAGATTGGTTAGATATGCCTGGCATGTCCACACTTGTTTATGGAATACGAGATTAAGAAAAATATTCTCGGATGGTTACCAATCTTTAATAAGGGACAGACCTGAAGAAGAAGAAGAAGAAGAAGAAGAAGAACGTAAACAATACGAAGAATTTGGAAAATGCAAAAGAAAAAAATTAAATAAAGTTCAATAACTCTGGAATCGTTTATAAATCGCGAATAAAATGTTGTTCTAAAAAATAGGTAATCTTCTAGCTACCGGTTACCACGAAAAACCGCAAAAAAACGTCAAAAATAAACACGCGCGTTAATTTGTAATACCTATTGTGAAAACAACACCGAATTATTAACGCGCTAAAATTAAAATTTGAAAAAAATAAAAATACGGAATCATTGCAATGCATATCTGGTAATTAATGATAAAAATCTTGAAATTTTCTGGCCCACATTCACCATTCGATTTTGCTTGCGATCACAGCAAGATTGAATTTTTTATGGCTGGATCGATTAACAACTTTTTCAAAATCTTCGTAGCAATCAACGTTTGAGCGACCAAATTCTAATTTAACTAGGCCAGAATTTGGTAACGATGTTCTATTGAGTTGGCAGACAGACATGCGCGGTAATAGAAATAGAAATAACTTTATTAATGCATATATAAAATGAAAACAAATAGGTATAAATAAATCGCGTACCGCTGAGAGCTCACCGCAACGAAAAGATTTACAATAGTACAATACAGAAAAGTTCAAAAAATTAATGTTAACAAAGGTGCATTATGCAGGGAAAATTAAAAAAAACCCTGCTAACAAGACAAAAGCCAAAGTGCGTAAACGAGAATAACACTATGTTACCATGTAAGTACTTAATCTATAAATTATAATAAATTGTGCTTTAATCGCCTATGTTTATATTTACTGTACATATGGAATCGTAATTTCCGATACTTGAAATGAATGGGTTGTCATGCAGCAGACATTGGTTACAGAACTTCCTAGTTTTTAATGAGTTCTATGTTTAATGCACTATGCATGTCGCTTATCCTAGTATACCTTGGAACATTCAATATACATCTTAGACATCTATTCTGTACTAGTTGCAATTTATTAAAACTTGCATTTGAAACGCAACTCCAGACAGGGCAAGAGTATGTCATCACTGGCCGGATGAATGCTTTATAGATTATTAGCTTATTGTTCACATTGAGGAAAGATTTGCGATTTAAAAGCGGATATATTGAGCAAATAGCTTTGTTTGCTTTCGCACTGGCGAAATTTAGATGCTTTGTGAAGCTCAGTCGATTGTCAAGCGTGACACCTAAGTAGCGTACATCTTTTGTCCATTTGATTAGAGCTCCGTTTATTTCAAGTTCTTTAGGTAATGCTGGTCGCCTGCGGGTGAAGAAGATGGCCTCTGTTTTCGTTTCGTTCAATGTAATCTGCCATTTATGATAATAGCGCAGTACTCGTGTTAATCCTGACTGAAGTCTATTACGAATTGCGCTAGGCTTATATGAATTACAAAACAATGCAACGTCGTCTGCATAAAGTGCGACTTGTGTATTCGGAAATTTAGGGAAATCATGAAGATAAAAATTAAACAGAAATGGGCCTAACACGTTACCCTGAGGAATCCCGGCTATCATTGTTTTCTTAGACGAATTTGAGTCACCGATAGTCACATAAAAAGATCGATTATTTAGGTAGTTATTGACCAAATGAATTAAATATGAAGGGAACTGACGCTGAATCATTTTAAAAATAATACCTTTATGCCAAGTTGTATCAAACGCTTTAGCTACATCAAGTAGAACCATACCAGTGTGTTTGTTAAGATTAAAATTGTGGGTGACAAATTCTGTGATTCGCGCGATCTGCTGCGTAGTGGAGTATCCGGGTCGGAATCCAAATTGGGTCTTAGGTATAAGCATGTAAAGATCGGAATGACATTTTAATTTTTGTAATATAGCCTTTTCGGCAACCTTGCTTAGGTTACTGAGTAAGCTAATAGGACGAATATTGGCAATTTGCGACGAGTCTTTACCCGCCTTAGGAAGGGCGATAATTTTTGCAGTTTTCCAACTCTGAGGAAAGTAACCAAATTTAAACATTTCATTAATTATCCTAGTAAGTTCTACTATTGCTTTCACTGGAAGATATTTCATCAGGATCGTAGGGGTGTTATCATGACCTACTGATGCTTTGGCTTTCAATGCTTTAATTATTAAAAATACTTCTTTAGGAGTAGTATATACAGAAGAATGAAACGCTTGCGTAGTACTTAAATAGTTTTTAACAATAGTTCGGACTTTATTTACTTGATAGTTTGAAGCCAGATTTAAATTTTTGCAATGCACTTTGAAGTATTCACAAGCAAGGAGTTCAGCTTTCTCTACATTACCATACACATAAGTTTTTAAATCAGAGTCGTAAAGTGGTGGGATGGTAGCGTATTGTTTAGTATGGTGTGTACAGATTTTCCACAAGCTGCCATCTTTAAGAGTAATTTTAGAGAGGAGAAGATTAAAATGATGATTTTTATTCATACATAGTAGATAACGCACTAATTTAGTTAAAAAAGTAAGGACAAACTTAATATGTGGTGACGTGCTATTATAGCGATACTTGACATAAATTCTTCTAATGTAATTTTTAAATTTAATTACGGTAACTATTACTGGTGGGATATTACGACAGGATGTGCTAGGTGTATGTCTAGGTACAGCCCGCTCAGCAGACTCAATAATTAAATCTGTAAGATCTTTAAGATGATTTTCTAAATCAACTATACTGCTAATAGGGGTAGTTAAGTTAACATTATCGGAAATAAATTTTTTGAATTTCCACCAGTTAGCATGATTATAATTAAATTGCAGCTTATTCTTACCAACTTGTTTATTGGCCTCAATAACAGTATATATTGGGTTGTGATTGGAAGTAGTATATTATGGTGGCATTACTTCGCGCAAACTGTAAACGCGTTTTTCTCAAAAATTTGTTTTCGCACTATAGCACCACAGGTCCCTTTTCTCGACGAACGTCACATATGGTGAAAATTGAGAGGAGTGAGTGGAAATGAAAGATACTATTGGGGTTCGGTTGATGGAAAATCGTCAGTTGCGGTGGATACGACCACGATCATGATAAGCTTATCCACTGCTGGATGTAAGCGGTTCTCCTTTTCTTCCAATTATATCGGTTGCAGACGTTGTTTATCCATCTCAATCCGGTTGATTTTTGTATAAGTGCACGGCCACTTTCAACTTCAGTTTCTTTCTCTTGTTACCTATTGCGTTATTCGTTTGGTCCACCTTTTATCGGTTCTTCTTGCCACATGACGTGCTCAGTCCCATTTCAGTTGTGCTACAGGTTGAGCTGCGTCCGTCAGTTTAGCCCGCTGTTTTATCCATGTATTTGCGTTTATGATCTAACATCCTGATTCCTAGCATTACTCTTTCTTGAGCTCTCTGCGCCACAATAAATTTTTTAACGCTATAAAGGAATATTTCGCAAAGCTCCACGTTTCCATTCCATATGTGAGCACCGGGAGGATGCACTGATCGTATACTTTCTTTTTAAAGTAGTTCGGTATATCTCTATACCTAGTTGCGTTGGATAGAAGAATAGGAATTAACAAGAGAGGAAGAAGAAATAGGTAGGCGTTTGATTAGAATACGGTAGCCTAGATAAGACTGTAGAACGAAAAGAGGAGGATGAGTGATTCGACATGTAAAGCAGGAACAGGAGTAGACTTCCTAGCTTTCAGACATAGGCGAAAACAAATATTCTCCACACAGAATGTAGTTTGGAGAGCAAAGAACTGGAAAAATTTTCATAGATGAAGCAACAGTAATCAAGGATAAAACAGATAAAGGATTTGTAAAACATTAGTTGAATGCATGGATGCCCCCCTCCTCAATCAGTACGGCAGAGAGACTTTATCAGGTGTTGAGCCTTTTGAGAGAGAACAGGTAGAGATGATTGATGTGATTATGGGACGAAAGACGATTGTCCAGAAAAATGCCTAAATAGCGGGAAGAGGAAGAAAGAGGGATCGCATCATCGTTTATAACGAGAAGAACGGAATCAAAAGGACGAAGTGTGAAAACAAGAACAGAGGATTTAATATATGAGATTGAAAGATGGATTTTTATTAAAGAATTTTCTGACGATGTTAAAGAGTTTTGGAGCTGGGAGCTAGCGACGAACTTAGAGGCATGGAAGCAATATTGATGAAATAGATGTTGAATACAGTTGGGCTAAGGCAAGAATCTTTCGGTAATCCCTCGGAATACTAACCTAGTGATGATGTGGAAAGGAGAGGAAAGAATGATAGTTCTAGACTTGAAAAAATTACTAATACGGGAATAAAAGTGAGCCGGGATATTAAAGGAAAGTCAGTCAAAGTGGGGAGATGAACATTGACGAAAGCCGCGGAGATGTCAACAAAAGAAGCAACAAGAAATTCATTACGGATAAATGCCGCGTAAACGACTGCGAAAAATAATATAATCGGGGCGAAGGCGTCCAGGGCGAAAACCATATATGTTGTTGGGTACCAAATTGTTCTGTTTGAGCCATCAAACGATACATCTATTATTTAAACTTTCGAAAAGCTTTCTGACGCAAGAAGGGAGAGAGATTGGACGGAGAGCTGATGAGTTATGTTTCGGGATCGGGATGATGACAAAGGTATTCCAAGAAGAAAGAGTAGAGCAGGAACGAAGTAAGGAGTTAAATAAGTTTAAAAGGAACCAAAAAGAATAATCGGAGAAGTTTTTGAGAATGGGAAAGGGTCCACCTATCACAGAAGAGAAATTTGCAGGAATTACGCAAGGATGCTTCCAGTTCTGTAAAAGTAAATAGAGGAACCAAAACATGTAAGGAAGTGGAATAGGACGAAATGCGATAGGATTCTTGAAAGCTCGGAACGTAACTGGGAACTTTAGAATTTAAAAAATGGATTAATTTATCAAGAGGAAGATTCTGATTAGAAGGACGGCATTCTTCCGCTCTGTATGTGCCAAGAAAATTTTATTTCTTGTTTATTTTTGGGGTGGGGGGTGCAGTAACTAAGACTACCGATAGTAGCGAACCATTTTCATTGAGCCCGTATTACGTGTCCATACCAACTTAAACGTTTCTCCCATAGTTTACTTAAGATAGGTGCCGCGCGAATATACTCATTTTTGATCTGGTCGGATAGACGGATGTCCATTGACCATCTTAACATGCGCATTTCCATTGCATGTAGCGCTTGTTTTCTCGCCGTGTGACTCTGGTTAGCATTCACCACGCTATACAAGGCAACTGGATGAATTTCGGTAGATTTTGGACTTTCACCGGCATGCTGTGCGACAGACGCATGCCCATTCGCAAGAGAAAGTGTAGGGAGAAAATTAGTAAGATGAACAGAAATGAATGATAAGATTGAAATTTTGTTGTGAGTAAATCATTAATTATGATAAGCAGCTATAATTTTAGGGGAAAAAAGAGAAGCCGTTTAATTAGGAAGCGACAACCTGGATAGAATCTACGCATAAACAGAGAGAGATTGGCAGGAATTGGAGTAAATTTGCATGCACCTGGACAAAGACGAAAACAAGAATTTTGTATGCGGTTAAGTTTTAAAAGAAAAAATTTAGAAGAGTTTTCGTAAATATATATGTATATATTAATTACAACGTAATTCTTAGGATATCCCCCATTAGAAAAAATGTCCAAATTTAATGTAACGTTTGTTATATTTTATAGGATTTTTGTTATTATTAATTAAAAAAGTAACGAAATATGTAACGAAAAATGTAACGGAAAAATGTCTTATATAATGAAAGTTAAATGTTAGGATAGGATTTTTGTGTTGATGCCAGTAAGAATTACGTTGTAAATTTTGATAATTTTATACAAAGTATAGAAGAGAAAAAGACAGAAATGAAAGCAAGAGGGGTCAAGGGGCACAGCCCTTGCGAAGCCAAAATGGCCGAGTTATACACACACATATATATATATATATATATATATGAGTAGTAGTCCAACTTAGACACAGTAAGGGAGGCTTATATAGTAAAGTAAGAATAGAAGGGTCACCACCCGAAGCGTAGGATATAAGTGTTTTCAAAAGGTTTATTCATTTAGGACAAGAATTATAAGGTATAAAGATAATATGTTCATAGAAGGATAAACCGCCGTTAGGAATCGTACCTAAATAACAGAAGTATTCAGTAAGAGTGAAAAAGGTAATTGTTTAAAGCTATATTGATTAAAAAAAGACTATACGGATCTTGCTCATGCTTTTTATAGAGCTTTCGTCCGTTCCATTCTTCATTACTGTTATTTTACCTATGGAAATATTTCTAGAATCCTTCTATACAACCTCGATTATATGCAAAATACATATCTCCGCATAGGAACCCAAAAATCTACTCCGATCACTGTTCTACAATGTAGAATTTCATATTTTTCTTCTTTTCATTCTGAGTCTTGTTTGCGCTGTCGCTTTCTTATTACACATTTACTTATATCCTCGTCCACTCTCTTACTCTATTATCTATCGTAATTTGCCTTTTTTTATGACCGACAAAACTTTTAATATTGTCTTTCATCTCTGTTCACCTCCTTTAATTTTTTCCATATATTTGCATTCATGATAAGCCTACTTCTCCTTCAACTTTTCTTCATTCCTCCACCCTACACTGTCCCAACTTTGCCAATTCCTCAGCACGATGTTAAATCGGAATTTTCAAACACCTTAATATGTTCGTAAACTGCTTTACGATCTTCACTAATGGCTGTAAGGGATCCCAGGAAGTTGGTTCTACCTTTTTTTCTCCTTTTCCTAATTATTTTGAATAGTCGTTTAAACAACTTCCTTTCTTCCGCTTAGATTTTGTCGAATATGCTGTTATTTTACAGACCATTTTCTTTATCTTTTCCTCTCTGATCTTTCAGAATGTCTTTATTATATCACATTCCTAAAGTGTCCTATAAGTCATTTCATCTTCACTTCCTTCCAACTTTACCGATTATGTAATCCTTCCTATACGATTTCTGATTTATAACTTTTTTTTTTTCGTTGTCGTCACTCTATTACAATTAACCTTTTATAGATATTGAGACACACTGGAATCGAAAGCAATAACTCGGCAGGTTTACTCGCTTGTACATCTTTTCTTTCCAGGTAGATTTATTAACGTTTTTACATCCCATAATATTACATTGCTTTTTACAGCTGTTCATTCTAAATTATATTCGTTTTAATTTTCAACTCCCGATGTTTATTTATTTATTTAACCGATCTTCCGCCTCATTCTCGGTTTCTCAATTTTCCTACTTTGTAGTGTTCACATCTGTAATTTGTCGTCCATGATTTGGACATAGTTTGCTTCCCTCAGTGCTTTTTCTTCACTTATATCTTCCCAATTTTGTCCTCTCTATCCTTTTAGGTTTTTTTTTTTTTTTTTTTTTTTTTATATGTGATGATGATCGAATCTTCTTTGGATACTCTTCCATTGCTGTTGAATGTTCCTATTTTTACTCATCACTTTTACTAATGCATCTTTCTATTCATTATAGCACACATACTTCATCTTCTTTTTTCTTCTCCTTATGTTGTGCCGGTTATCCTTTTTATGTTTGCTGTCTTTGATTGGGTAAAGAAGATCTAATTGCGCTTTTTTTTGTATTTCCTTAGTTTTTGAGGTAATATCTAGTCGATAAACTACGAACGAAAAAAAAAAAGAAAGAAAAACGAAAAGTAAAAGCCATGAAAAACGATTTAAGAGGTGAGCATTGGAAAACACATTCGATATTGCAACTAATGAACTATTGAGCTGTTTTATGGTTTTTTAAAGGCTTTTATTTAATTTGACCTCCGTGTTCGTGTATTCATGCAAATCTTGGAACGTTAGGATCTCGAAAACGTCGAGGTTAATTGTATAAAAATTGGCCCTACATCTAAATTCGTAGAAGGTTTAACGAAAAATATGTTTTTTATTACGTCATTCGAGCATACGTTTGAGCACGTTAGGCTGACGTTAATACCTCGAAAACGGAAGGTCGGTTCCAATGAAAATTTGTATCTGGATAAATATAGACGGTTGTAAAAGGTCCACGAAAAAAGTCTAGCGCGCTTGCATTATCGCGTTTAATCAGCGCTCGGAAACATTTTAAGTATCAATACGGCGGCCGTTCATTGGGCGTTACCGTCAGATAATGTGGTATCATCGCTGTCTTATAAGAATAAATGAAATGATCTGTATTAAGCGATCATTTTTACCCGGCTTGAATAATAAGCAATTTTTGAGAAATTTTTATACGGCCCCTGTATTAAATGTGAACCTAAATCTTTGAAGGCTTTATCAAAATACTCTCAAAATGTATGAAAAAAGTTTTTTTTTTTTTTTTTTTTTTTTAATCGATTTAACATTATAAATAAATTAATAATTAACTGCTATCATCAAAGCCCCTCAAAAAAATTGATGCAAGTGGCGTTGACGTTTTTGAAGAAAAGAATTATCTGAAACAGAAAAATCAAATTGATTTAGCTTCAGCATGGGCTATAGCCGGAACTAGAATTATTAATTTTTATACAAAATTAACGGAATGGTGGCTGTTGGAACACAGATTTTCGAAAAATAAGGTTTTTCGAATGATTTTTCGGTTAGAAAAATTGCAAAAATCGATATTTTGACATAATTCTAGTTCAGGATGCAATGGTAAGGTTCTTCACTCTTCACATAAAATGTGGTATTTTCAGTTTCACGAAGTTATTGGTCGACTTTTGCTGGTAAAATCAGCATTTTTTTCATCACTGTATCTGTTGCCTTGGAATTTTCGCTCTTTGGACTTTGCAGTTGGATGTTTCCAATGATGTTTCGTTTGCTTTTTGCCCATTTTTCTTCTAAAAGAATTACACGACACACAAGCAGAGAGATGGTTTCGCTATGAAAATAATCCGAGCAAGTCTAACAGTTAAGCAAAATTTCGAATTCTATATGTCTTCTCTTATGTTCAAAATAGAAACAGCTGTTTTTGTATGTACGATGCTGGCAGTTATTAAGACACTTGCTCGCTCAGATAACAGCGCACTCGCTTGGATAAGAGTGATACATTTGAGAAAAACGTATACTTAGACTGCTTCAATCTTTACGAAGTTTTTACACAGCATTTTGAAAATGCTTTTCTTTCGATATCCATAAAAAAAAAAAACGATTTCTCGAAGTTTCGATAAGGTGTTCTCTTAAGTGTTTTCTGTCGATAAGTGATAGCACGGTGTCGTCAAAAATATATAGGTACGGTCGTGAACAGGACTGATTTGTGGACAGTGTGTCGTATGAGACAGCGAACGTCGCAGACGGATACGCACTTTTGTAGCGCGTCAAGCATTGTATTAGCCAAAATCAGCGAAAAAAATTTCTGCTCAGTCTTTTTCGTCGCGGAGAAGGCGTTCGACCACATATTGGCGATACGGAGTGTTACTGGAATTGAAGAACACTGGAATAAAGCCAGGTAGTAGCAGGGATTTCCGTATAGCACGAATTGCCTATAAGTGGTGAAAGATAAAAATCATCGGTCAGTCGATTTGTTTAGCTAATAGATTTTTTAGTGTAACACTATATTCCGTTCTGTACACGAAAATGATATTGACACCTGTTCGGGCCCGGTTAGATGATTTTTTTTTCTTATCATCTAACGTTCAATCCATCCTGTAATCTAAACTGGATTTTGAAAACAATGGTATGAATTTCAGTCAAGCGAAATGCGTTTTTGTGGCAAATTTCACAAAATCGTATTGAAAATCCTAGAATTTGGTATTTCTCCTCTTTTTTGATAATTACTGTTCTTAAATTCCCTGGCTTGATTTTTCATTCCAAATTGTTCTGGTTTCCCGATACATATCTGATGTCGGAAAGGAAATACATCAAATTCACTATCCGTATTAAAATGTTTACCGAATCGAAAATTATACCTGTCCTAAATTATTATTTGCAATTTGCGAAATTTAAAATAATCCTTACTAAATTGTAACGTACGGGTGTGTATTCTTCGGTCAACAAATCAGTACTTGAATTCTTAAATGCACCACCTGGCATTATTACGTATCATTCTGGACGTCTTTCTCGCTGAGCATTTATAGCTTAGCCGGTATTATCCCTCCTTCGTTTTATATCTCTGTATCCATTAATCGCACTATTAATTATCTCCGTATTGTTCATTTCCTTTTTGATATGTAACGGTATAAATTAAGTTCACTAGGGAAGGGGGGTGTATGCACATCGTACAAAGTTACGAATGCAGAGTACTACAGCGCCGATCTGTCCTTAGTTAAATTACATGAAGCGGACTATGAGTTTTGCCGATATTTCGGAAATGGCTGCAGTAGAGAAATGCGATAATTTCATTCGCCGCTGTGTACGTATAGGCGAAAACGCCCGTTCCCTTCTTTTTTTTTTTGGTTCATGCCATTTATCGCTACATAGGCTAGCGGCACGGTGAGGATATAGGCTTAAATACTATTTATGAGGTTAGTGATGGAAAGGAAGTGAATGAGTCGGTTTAGTGACATGGGATCGTCTTGAAGAATGGAGAGCAGAGTTGTTGGTAAATTACTTATGATTCTATGGTGAGCGTATAAAGGATATGAGAAAATGATTAACTGTTATTTGAGCATGACAGGTGCTACATATTATTGGTGAAGGAAGATTTCTAAAGAGGTGACCGTATGTTAGGATAGTGTGGCCTATGCGCAGTCTACAAATAATGGTTTGCTGTCTACGTTGGCGAAGTCGGACTGTCCATGGTTTCGTCGTCAGTTTGACTGCTCGTGGCTTCACCGTAGTTGGAGTGTTCCACTATTGTTGCTGCCACTGCTTGTCGAGGTTTGCCTTGACGTGTTCCGTAAAGTCCTTTTGCGGAACTGGTATTGGTGGATATGGCATCATCTTCGCCGCCTCTTTCGCTGCCTGGTCTGCTACTTGGATTATTCCAGAATGAGCTTGCGCGCCTAAGAAATCAAAAACCGTTCAGTCCGTCTGAACGGCTTCCGTACTGTTCTGCATGCGCAGATGTATGGTATCCGCTTATGCATCGGTAACAATGTCCCGCTTAAAATAATGCTCTTTTGGTATCGGATATTATTCTCCTCAACTCTTCCGTGATTTTCTCTAGTTGCCAAAAATAACTTGTATCGCAAAACAGCTCTCTTAGCTAGGAGTTGTGATGTAACGTTCTCACCGGTTCCCACGTGTGCTGGAGTGCCGGGTATGGACGGGTAGTTCTAGCTGCCAGAGAAATCCAGTCCACCCCTATGAACATAAATATAGCCTTACTCACTACGCTTAGTACTTAAGGTTCTTCAGATATACTTTTCGGAAAAGTGCCGGCACGGCTCTCCGGTTATTTCAGTTCACACACGGCTGAGAGCTATTAAACCGAACGCAGGATGGCTACCGTTCGACATGACACGTAGGCAATATTCTGGAATTCTGTATGTTTAACAAAAAAGCGGAAACGCGTTAGTAACAAGGGACGTAATCTCGCAGCAGAACTTTTGACTGATTCGGTATGAAAGTAATGTAATTTTGACTTTGTCTCGTCTTCACTCGACTAGAGTAGTTCGGCGGTGCGAAAAGGGCCAACTATTACTACTCCGCAGTCATACACTTTTGTCTCTAAAAAGCAACAATTGGGCTTTTTACACGCTTTCTTTTGTTTTAAATTAACGCAACTCCCGGATAAAATTGTTTTTCTCCGAGAATCCATTTTTTTATTTTATTTCGTAAATTTCAGGGAAAAAAAGCAGTGGTCGCAACTGTTCGTTGCGATGCGGAATTAAAAATCAATATCCCCCCGTACGGCATACCATATATTCAGATAGTAAGAAAACGAGCATACTCTAGTAGGAAAATCCGAGAAGAAGAATTCATCATAAAAAATTGCACTAATGGCACTCACTCATAGATGCATTAGAGTTGCCTGAAAAATGTTACAACGATTAACACAAAAAACCGTTGAAATGGACCAGAATGAGACGAAGATGACGAAACCAAGGTTACAACGATTAACACAAAAAACTGTTGAAATGGACCAGAATGAGACGAAGATGACGAAACCAAGGTTACAACGACGATTAACACAAAAAGCCGTTGAAATGGACCAGAATGAGACGAAGATGACGAAACCAAGGTTACAACGATTAACACAAAAAGCCGTTGAAATGGTCCAGAATGAGACGAAGATGACGAAACCAAGGTTACAACGACGATTAACACAAAAAGCCGTTGAAATGGACCAGAATGAGACGAAGATGACGAAACCAAGGTTACAACGATTAACACAAAAAGCCGTTGAAATGGTCCAGAATGAGACGAAGATGACGAAACCAAGGTTACAACGATTAACACAAAAAGCCGTTGAAATGGACCAGAATGAGACGAAGATGACGAAACCAAGAGACAACTCTATACTAGAGCGTCAACTGTCATCGAACCGTTTTCGACGTTAATGAAGGAGTCGACTTTTCGATGGAGATTCGCATTCCGGAATTCTTATAAATAATTTAGAGTAATTGTCATCGAAAACGGCTTAGCGGGAATGTTTAATTTTTTTGATTTATTCGATTTACTGTTGAACTCTCTTATGCGTCAGCGATGTAACAACCTAACATTATGAATGGCTGCTCAGAGTACATATTATATCTATCGACGATTAAAAAAAAAAAAAAAAAAGGAGCATGACAGTTTTTCCAAAATTACAATTGTGACGCCAGTTTTAAATGTATTTATTTTTTATCAATTTATATAATTATTCAATTTTCAGTAGATTTCGTACTAAATTGTCGAAAATTTGCTTTTACGATAATTCGATCGCGTAGAGTCAATAGGTGTTATAACCCTCGTTCAACTGAGTGGCTGCTCTGGAATCCTTGGACCGTCCCTATTGTTGCATAACGTGAATTTTTAGAATTTTACAGCGAAATTTCTCTAGATAATTTTTACTTAAACGATTTCGATTGTAGTCGACTTTTATGGAATTAACGATTTAAAAGCGACGACAATAGTTACATTTATTTATTAAGGTCTGCAAAGAAAAAAGTATCATTGCGAAGTAAAATTTTCCGCGTTATCATTTCATGTATTATATACATATATATATATATACATACATACATACATATATATATATACATACATACATATATATATATATACATACATACATATATATGTATAAAAATGTAGGGTATGTGTGTGTGTGTGTGTGTGTGTGTGTGTGTGTGTGTGTGTGTGTGTGTGTGTGTGTGTGTGTGTGTGTGTATGTATGTGCGTGTATGCATGCGACGATTAGTAACACTTGGTTTCATAACTCGACTAAGGGCGATTGCATCGGAATAGAAAAAGTAATTGGCGACCGACAGGGGACACTCGTTTCGTAATCGACAATTATTCGCCAAGCATTTCTGTCTTTTCTCTCATTTCGCGATAAATGTTATCAGTTTTATTATTTATTTTCAGCATTTTCGTAAGCGGCCAGGTAATGACGTAATTTTCCGTTGGACTACAGAGGGTCGAAAGACACGGGCCCCCCGTTTTTAAACGCCGTTTCGAACGGGCGCTGACGTAAAAAAAATCGTTGGATTGTTTTTTAATAGGGGCTGGCCAAGTTGGTAATAACGCAATCGAGTAATCTCGACACAACAGTAATAACACATAGTTATTACGCCTTCCTCGAGTGCGAATTATAACAAATTAACCGCATTAATCGAACGTACACATACACATACATAGACTTTCCTAGCTTCTATTCGAATGAGAGCGTCGCTCTCTCCGCGCACCGATTTATCTCTCATTCTACTGCCCTATTCGGTTTAGCGTGCGCAAGGGTCGAACTGCAGTCGCCACCGAAAGTAAACTTCTCCACCACATCGATCGATGTTCCGTCGAACTTTTATTGAGGCTCCGCACCGGTACTCGGGCATTACAGTTTACCGTGTCTTCTTGCGCTGTTTTTCAGAGTTGCTATTTGCCGTGTTGTAGCAGCGAAATTAAGTTATTTCGCAGGTGGCGGTGGCGTAGTAGCGACCTTCTTCATTTAGAATTTTATTATTTCATGACAGTTCTGATTTTATTCTTTTGCAGTCGTTGCCGGCTCCGAAGCGCCACCGACAGACTTGCCGACGCTGCTGTTTGCACATTAAAAAAGACACTTTCTACGTGCAAGTGTTGCTCTCACCTCCGAAACCATTTTCAGTACCTACTCCGTTTTCCCTAAAACTAGTAATAAAACAGTTTGACATCACCGAACGGAACTATAGGTAATTGTACACATTTCGAACACCTCTCTCGTTCCGGCCGACTCCTACATCTTCTCAAGTGTTGCCGAACGAATGCTACTCCTCCGTTTGACTGCTGTGTTGCGTTTTATGGCAAATTTGTTATCAGTAACTTGCATTGCTGCTCTATTCGTCGCGAAATTGAAAAGAAATAAAATGTAAAACATTTAGACACCGCGCGCGCCGTTGGTGGTACCACTTCGGTAACAGTAGAGATGGATCTTGGTCGATGTGCGCTAGTGTGGTCTGCTCCGTTCCCTTTCAAGTTGCGGGCATTGCAGCCTTTTGTTAATATTGCTTTAGCGATATCAAGTACCTGTGTCGATCCAGAGAGAAACTCTTTGGTTGTCATTTTTGCAGTTTTATTTGTCGCTCGTACGGCATTTAAACGAACCATCCGGTTTAACAGCAGTGATCGTACCTAGTAGGTGTCACACGTATACTTCTTTCCGTTACGACGTCACTGGGTTCCACTGAAATGCCGTGATTAGCTTCACTGACTCTTCATTGTGAAATACTACAGTGTTACCGTCATTCAAACGTTATTTCCATATATGCCATCTCTGAATTTATATTTTGTTTGCTGCTCTAAATAACTTCATTTTACATCTACTTATATGAAGAAAGAAAGTGACATCGTTTAGTTCTATTTTTTTTTTTGTCGCGCGGAAAACATGGTTATTAACAGTTATGTTTAGATGTTATTTATTAGGAGTTATTTTTTACAAAAATGGATTACAGTCAAAACCACAATCTATAATCACAAATAGCATAATTACAAATATCATTGAAACGCTTTGGCCGCCAGATTACATTGTACAGTGACGTTTGCTACTGTGCCACTTGTATTTTAATTACTATGATGGTTTTCTTACACCGAATGTAATTTTTTATCTATCTGAATTTATATTTCCTATCGGAATGAAGGCCCAATTTTTTTTATAACTTGAGTAATATTTATTCGAATTTTTCATTTTTTCTATGTAAACACGCTGATATATATATATTTAAATACACATTAGCGGTGTGCCTGGTAATTAATTTTCCGGAGCAGCTCCGCTCAGAGTAGTTCTTCGAAATGAGCAGTGATTTTTTGCTGCTCCGCCGAAGCAGCTATTCCAAAACAACATTATTATTTTAACGCTCACAACTGACGTGTGCGACGCTTGATTAATAGGTAATAAAGATTAAAATTTTTTTACGTAATTAAAAATATTTTTATAATAAAGATTTATAAATTCTGGACTAGTAAAAATTAAAAAGTGTAATCAGCCTTTTATGTTAACCACGCCCCAGATTTTTTATTAGAAGAAACTATGTTTTGAAATGAAATTAATAAAAATATAAATATTTTTAAAACGATATTTGTAAGATTTTAAGAAATATAAATAAACATAAATCATAAACGCGTATTTTAATGTAACAAAAAAAAAAAAAAAAAGAAGTAAAAACTAACTTTTTCCAATATTTTTATATACATGCGTCCAAGCTTAATGATAGATAACTGTTAATAATTTAAAATAAAATTGAAGCAAAGTCATTTAGGAAAAAACAATTAATTATCTAATAATATTAGAAATTTAGATTGTTTTGTTTTTTTTTCTCTAAACAGACATTGTTCGTATTTATAATAGCAATGAAATAAAAAAAAAAAAAACAACAAAAAACAATAGCATTCGCACGTAAAAATAGTGGAAAAAATTAGTGTTTGCGATACACTTCACATTTATTTTAATTCTCGGATGAAACATAATTATGAAGGAAATTGTGTCGTCTCAGAAAAAACATGCAGCGCTAGCAACGGCTCATATTTCGTCTGGCTATGTGTTTTGATGTGTGCGCGCGTGTGTAGTGCGCCTGGATGAGTAGAGGCAATGGAAAAAATTCAACAGAAGAGACAGACAACGTCGTTTTTTCACTCGTCGCCGCAGCAGTGAATTGTCGCTGGAGCAATAGTCGGAGCAATTGCTAGCAGTGCTTTTGTGATCACTGCTCCAAATCACAACTACTCATCTGTCGGAGCAGTGACAAAATAGCTGCGGTTTTTGGGCCATCACTAATGCACATATAGCATATATAGTTGAATTCTTCTTTAATTTTTTTTACGGTTTTCATACAGTTTTAATCTTTTATGTAGTCTATTTTTATACAAGAGAAATGGAATAGATGCAGATGAAAAGCGAGAAAACGATGCCGGAAGGGGTCTGTGATAAAAACGTAGGCAACAAATAGCCGAAAAGCGTTTAAGAGGAGGGAAGTATCCGGAAAACCATGGCTGATGAGGAAAAGATGATTGAATAGGTGAAAAGAACAGAATTAGAAAGTGAAGAAGAAGAGAAGTTGAGAAATAGTCTGAAATGCGTCATTTAAGGAAAGAAGAGCAATATTACGAGATGAAAATGTGCCCGAAAATTTTCCACTAAAAATGGAAGAACGAGTTAATGAATCCACACGATTTCACTGCTCTCAATGCCTAAAAGATTAGGAATCCACGGAAAATCGATCTCAATCCAGTAAAGAAGAAAAAGTTCCCGGATGAGAGTTACGAGACGGAAGAAAGAGAAGGAAGAGGTAGGTTATAGAACATTTTTAAAATCTGAGATTATGAGCACTTTATGGGAAACTGGAGGAGGTGAAGAAACAACGAGAACAGCGCCGGTAGATTTCGCCTAGAAAATTAAGCTAAACGAAAAAGAAGTTTAAAAGATTCGGAATAATTCAAGAGAGGACAAAAAACGGGCAGAACCAATTCTATCTGGCCTTTTGGGACGGTCAATATGGAGATAGTGGTGTGGTGTGTAGGAAAGAGAGAATTTAAAGCGGAAAATTCAATTCTGGCGACATGTTGAGAAAGAGACTTAGAACGGAATGGTAAAGAAAGACATTTAATAGGATAGAGATAATTGGAAAAACTGAAAGAAAAATAAGGAAGCTAATCTTGATTATAAAAGTATGGTGAAAATTGCAGGAGATAAACAGAAATAAGAGATCAAATTGAGTTTTATTAGAAGTAAATCGCTATTTATGACGGATAGAGGAGTAAGAAGAAATAATTGAAGAAGAATAAATAGGCAGAAATCACAAAGCAACAACTCAAACAGGATACCTATAAATCAAGATAGGAGGAGTAGGGGATTATTCAGTAAGGCTAAAAATGATTTTAAATTTTCGTTAAAGGCTGAGTTTTCCGTGTTTGATTCATCGTGTTTCTGCTTCTGATGGCGACCACTGCTATTCGAAACGTTAACGAAAATAAATTGTGACGTGGTTGTTACCGAAAAAACTAGACAAATATTCGGTAAGGCTATTCGGAACCGGGGTAGATCTGAAGGCACCAAGAGAGAGACGAAGGCAGGTGTATTTTGCACGCGATCTAACGTTGAAAAGAGAAATCAGAAGGAGTTACCGCGAGTAATAATCTAGGATGGAGTGGATGATAAAGGATTTATAGAATATTAGAAAAGTGCTCGTCCGTCTCCTTAATCAGTGTGACAGAGAGAGCCTTTAATAGAACGTTTTTTCGGGAGATGATAAATACAGATGATTAATGTGATTTGAAAGGAGAGACGCTTGTCAAGTAGGATCGCTAAATAACAAAAAAAGTTTATAAGAGGGATGGGACCACCGTTTAACGGATTAGAATAATTAAAAAAAAAAGATCAAAGCACGAAGAATAAAGACAACAGACAAGGATTTGGGGGGAGAAATAAGAAAATGAATATTAGAAAGAGCATTTTTTAGTAACACTAAAGAGTTTTGAAGATAGAAGCTTGCTAACGAGATATTACGATCAAAGGAGCAGGGAAGAACGTCGTTAGTAAAGAAAAGCAAATTTAAAAGGAAGAGAAGCAATTTTAATAAAGCAAATATTAAAGAGCGTACTATGGCACGAATCTGGAGATAGACCTTGAAAGATTAACTTCGTAGCAGAATAGAGTGGAGAGGCATTGAAAGAAAGTAATAGTAAGGGAAGCATAGTTCGCAGGGATATTGAAATAGTATGATCACCAATAGCAATTAATATGACAATGAAAGGTGCAATTAATGCTTTTTTTTTAAACTGATAAATGACATACAAACGTCCGATAAAAACGTAGCAAACACAGACTAGTGGACTAGATACAAGGCAACAGCCGAATATATTGCTAGGTTACAGATTACTTGTAGCCAGCAAACGAGAGACGTTATTAATTAAATTTTCGAAAAGGTTCTTAAGAGTCACGATAAGAGGGAAGTCAGTAGTAGATAGATATCGTTGCTGTAAGGACGTAAATAACAATATGGATATCATAACATTTTCAGAACTTGCAGTCTCTGGTCGCTGTTTATTTTTTTTATTTCTGTAATAATGTCGTTGAACTTTCGTTATCTGTTGACTGGGTTTGTATATCCTTTGATTTATTTATTTTGTCAGCTCTTCAGGCCCGTGCCCAGAATTTTGGAGGGGGGGGGGTGAAAATTTTCTTCGCATATTTATTTTATAAATAAAAATACATTTTTCACTATATTCATGCTATTAATAATTTCTGTCATTTTGATTTATATATTAATAATTTAAATAAACGAATTACTGTATAAACATTAATAAAAATTACATATGTTATTGATTATACTCGTAACAAAAAATTTTGCACAAAATATTAACGAAGTACCTAAGCAATTTCAGTTCTCATGGGGGGGTTTAACCCCCAAAACCCACCCCGTGGACACGGCCTTGCAGCTCTTAATGATTTTTTATTTTATTTTGCAACCGCGATGCTAATAAGGCATAGTCGTGATATGTGCAATATACTTAGAAATAATTAAGGACCGTTTTTATTTCTAAATAACATAGCTGATTTGAAAAATTTCATTGCAAATTTAGAATTAGACTTATTAATCTCATCATTAATTTCTCCAACTGTCCACTGAGATTCCTATCATGAATATATATTTTTTTTTACCAGCATCCATTAAATAGGAGCACTGAAATAAGGTATGGAAGAGCAAATCTGCTACATTTATGTCACAAAATACACAACTGTTATCGCTGACAATGTTAAATGGTTTCTTATAAAGACAAAAATTACTATGGACTAGAGATGTAGTTAATGTCCAAATTTTTTAAACCAAGTCTTACACATCAGGAAAAAACAGGTATGTTTATCTATCAGTAGTTTGATTATTCCAACGGTCCTGCCATACGTTCTCCACCAATATGTTAATGTAGTTTTTAAAACTTTTTAACATCAGCAAAACCGTCATATATTTTTTCAATGATATTTTCAAAATATCGCATAATGAATAATTGATTGAAGTTCACGTCTCCTTCTCTAATCTTCCATACTTCTCCTTTGACTTCGCTAATCTCATGCGTTCTCCTGTTCTCTGTCCTTACCATTCCAATCTTTATCTCGAACCGTCGCTATGCAGGAATTCCATAATACTACTAATTCCTTGTTTCTTATATATATATATATGAATATTTTTACTAATGGCTCGAAGGGTCCCGGTGGAGTTGGAGCCACTTTTATCCTTCCAGAAATGAATCATTCTGAATCCTTTAGACTTCCTTATTTTTGCTCTATATTTACAGCTGAACTCATGGCGCGATCCTCTGTTATTTATGTTTTCTTCCATCGCTATTTCACAACTTATTTGATTATCTCTGATTCTTTGTGTACCCTTCGAGCTATATGTTCTGCTTTTCCCACTGTGATTTTATCATTCTTCGAATACACCCTCTTATTCATGATCTTTTTTCTCTTCATTCCATCCATGTTGATTTGTTATGCCTGGTCATGCAGGCATACAATGAATTGGCAGATTTTCCGGCTCGAGTTGCTGCTTCATCGCTCACCTTCTCCAAAATTTCAGGTTTAAATCTCCGACCTCTTCATTTTAAGTATTGGTCTAATATTTATGTTCCGTCCTTTTCTAATAGTCTATCTCACTACCTGACTGTTCAACCTACGCTTCCTCCCAACCCGTGGTTCTTTGATTTCCCCTTACCTCGGTGTTCTGTCATCGTTTCCATTATTTGTTTACGTCTTAACCATTCATCCTGTTACCTTCTTCTTGTTTTCGTTTTTCCTTAACATTTTCTCCGTTCTGCACTCTTTACCCGAACGATGAGGCTTTCTGTGTGATTTCGATCATATTCTTTTTAAGTGTCCGGCCCTCTCAAATGTACGATCTATTTTTTTACACTCAACTCCTAGCACTTGACGTCTCTGCTCCTTACTGTTTTTCATATATATTGTTATTCTCTTCAGAAAGTAAGGTTTCAAAACCCGTCGCGTTGGCGTAATAATGAACGAAAATTAAATTTAAAACTTACATTTTATTGCTTGAACATTTTACAAAGTTTTTGATATAAGAACCACTAACTTTTCAAAATACTTACCCTATAACATTTTCCGTCCGGTCCAGTGACTCGATATTTTTAAACAATTCATCATCCGCCGGATATATATATATATTTTTTTTTTTTGTTTTAATTGAGAAAATAAAGCGTTATGTAAATCAGAAACGTATTGTAATATATCCGATTGTTAGATTTAGTTATTAGTGTCTGTCGTTTTAATCGCAATCGAACCAAAAAAAAGTTATTGAAAACTGATAAAAACTGTAAATGTTAACTTTTCATCACATAACTACATTAATTAATAATACAAATACTATATCGGCGCCATAATAGATGTAAGCAGTTATTGAATTTGTAATAAGTGTTGCTCGTCGGTGAAAATGTCTAGATGATTCGACGTACTATAGTACTTGATATCGAATAATTCCACATGTAGAGATGTGCAACCATCATTCAATCGAAGCGCTCTATGTTTTCAGCTCGATAGGAATAGGTTGCCGATGATTTGTCGCTAGCTGCAACGGGTTTGGCAGATTCTGTATGGACGAGTGTGTGGTAATTGAAGATGGTATTTCGTACAATATGTTGTATATTATGAATTCGTGTGGTTTCATTATGCTTTAGAAGTGATAAATCGGTGTATGGGTATCGATACAGTCCAAGAGGGTTATTAACGTTTGGAATGGAGCTTATACTGCAGTCTTATGATAATACCCTGGGAACTCTTGGCAGGAGATCATTTGGAAGAAGTAAGATCATACGATATTATTTAATGTAGGGGAAGGATATGATTGAGTAGAAGGCATAGATATAGCCGAATATAATATTTTCAATAATAGGATGGTGAAGGTCAGCCTGCTAATATAAATTTCCGAGGGCTGTACTAGGATGATAAATTAGAGAGCAGAATGATATTTAAGGATTTACAGGCTATTGAATAAGTCCGACATCGGCAATTAAATTTTATGGTGATTAACGATTTATAGATATTGAACAGAAGTACTATTGGGTCTACATTGCACTTCGGGTTAGATAAATATGTTTTAGTACTGGAAGAGAAGTTACGTTAATATTTGATTTCAATTATAACGCTCTGAAGAGATGTTAAAATTTCTTTGTAATATAGATTTAAGAGTGCAATATAAATTAGATGTACCTTTAAATGAGGTTAGAAATACTTTAAATTCTTCAACTATAACAATTTTTTAAAGATGCTGCTGCTACAGTACTTTCATCAACTTCTGAGGACGTAAGATTTAAAGTTGGTAGATTTATTTTTTTTTTTTTCGGCTCATTAACTATGGACATTAATCCAGTATAAATGAAATTTTTGTACATTTTTAATGTACGGGCGCGGAATTTGAACTAGGTCCTACTATCTAACCAATTATGCCACGGTAACTGACTTATTGGCATTCTTATGTGTTTTTGATATTTAAAGTTATTGTTCGACGAGGTCGTTTATTTTAGAAAAATCATTTATTCTTTCAGGAAAAATTACACTAGCATACTGTAGCCCCTATTATTACAAGATTTGCCCTTTTTTTTTTAAATTAGCTAATAATTGTTTTTACTATTCCTTTTTGGTCATCATCGACTTTTTAGAAAAAGTTTGTAAAATGATTTTTTTTCAGTAGACTTACAAGTATACTTTTGTTATAACGCTTTTGAAAAAAAAAAAAAAAAAAAAAAAAAAAATAAAAATAAAACAATTGAAAGAGAAAACATTCATTAAAATTTATACTATAAAAAGAAAAAAATGATATTTATATTCTCCCGGTGACACAGAAACATAGCTGCTTCTACTCGTATTAATTGTTCTAGAAAAGGAAACTTCATTAACGAAAAAGAAACTTTTGTACACAAAGTTGTAGCATGTGCAAAGTATAATTTTTTCACTTTAGTACAGATTTAGAAAAAAAAACGTTTTTTCCTTTCGATTGTTTTTATTTATTTTACTTTTTATGCTTTAAATAAATTATACTCTATAAAAGCGGATTTACAAATGTAATTCAATGAAGAGCGAATACTTTTTAATAGTTTCTTTTTCTTTTTCTTTTTTTTGGGTTCGTCATAAAGACATTGGCCCAAGAAGAGGGGGAAGAATAAGAAGCGGAATCAGATGTTTACGCGATCAGATATGGAAGATAGGAAAGACTTAAGTGCTGGAATGACCGAGGGTGATGGCAATGAGAGGACAAAAGATGCACAATACGGAGTTGGAAGACCACTTGACAAAAGAGAAGAGTACAAGGAAGAACGTTCGGAAGCGATATAAGTGCACTCAAACAAAATGTGATTAGCGTCACCTATAAAGTTGCGAGAGGAAGGGTGTATGGGACAGTGAGGAGAGGGGACTAGAGAAAAACGAAATAGGGAAGCAGGAAGCAAACTGTGCCCAAAGCGTAGGCGACAGATTGCAGAGAGAGTTGAACGCCGCATGGAGGAAAAATTGAAAAACCATGGATAAGACGGTAGATTAGGCTGGATAAAGAGATAAAAGGAATCCGGATTTGAGAATGATTTTTCTTTTCTTTGCCCCCGTTCGGTAGTGGATGCTGCGGGTAAAATAAACAGCTTATTGAAATAATGGATAAGTTAAAGAAATTTATTTACGTAAATATTATTATTACGGGTAATCTCACTCGGGTAATGTAACTCTATGCAACTAATTATACTAGTGTGCCTCAGATGTGCGAAACTGTCTTCGTCTGCAGAGAGTTAAAAATTAAAGATTTCGGAAGGTTCCAAACAATCATTTTTGTCCAAGGAGATCTTTCATTGTTTGATGCATCGGTTAAATTTGGTTCCGCGGTTGGTTTTCATTTGCATCTGTAACTCAATAATTGAGAAACTGGTTAGGAATCGCTTAGCAGTGGTTTAGAACAATCGTAAGAGCTGTAGCACCTGTATGCTCCTTCGTTGTCAAATCCGTTAGATCATCAGTAACAAGCTAAGGTAACTCTAGTGTGCAGAAAATAGAAAGGTAAAAAAGAAATATATATATATGTATATATAAATAAATACATATATGTACAGGAGGAAGTGATACATAAACTGTAAATTTGAAACAGATGTTATATTCGGAATTTCAGATGAATCTTTTATAATTTTGAAATTAAAATATAGATTTTCAAAAGATTAGCGGGAAAATACCGAGGCTCATCGAGTTAAGTTGCTTGATATTGTATAGGATTTGCACAAAGTTCTTGGTACTGATAACACGAGTGTGCAATGATATTGACTTATATTTCACAAATCCGGAAGCGGTAAAAAATTAAAATGGAAAATAAAAACACGAAGGATATCAATAATTACGAACCGGAAGGAGCTGAAGGTTGCGATTTTGAATGAAATAGAACGCGATCAGAGCGAGATAAATGATTTGTCAACGCCGTTAAAAAGATTTTCAGCAGTCAGTAACAATGACCGAATGAGCATAGAGATCAATAGCGAGGAACTTTTAAAACGTTGAGGAAAAAAGTTCTTGTCATTTTCGGAAGAATTTGGGTAAAAGAGATTTCAAAAAAGGCCCGACGATAAAGTCAAATTATTCGAAATCACACAACTCGCCCGGTTGGGCATTTTTTTTTGTACGTTCGATCCTGCCAGGAGTGGTCGAGTTTGTTTAATTATAAATTAAAAAACACACGAATTTCTGCGTGTTTGTAAGCGAAATGTGTGACGACGTTGATTCAAACAAACTCAGCAACGTCTTTTCAATTATCCTGAGAGTTGGCCGTCATTAAAATCGTTTTTTGTCGTATTGCGGAAAAGCATATCTCTTTCAAGCATTTATTCTAGTCTCGATTAAAGCACTGATCA
Organism: Icerya purchasi; assembly: GCA_039619475.1. Taxonomy (NCBI): domain Eukaryota; kingdom Metazoa; phylum Arthropoda; class Insecta; order Hemiptera; family Monophlebidae; genus Icerya; species Icerya purchasi. The sequence continues at coordinate 76,334,906 of CM077115.1, read as the reverse complement.
TGCGAAGAACGATTTTGGCTCAGGCTGCTGCCCGCTCCCGCTTTTACTTTACAAAGATCCCCCTAGTTGTAATCTTTTGCCCTTAAGTAAGAAATTTCACTGTACTTCTTCTTTTACCAATGATGGTTACCTCTCAATTCAACCTAACCTTTCAACTAATTCTTGGTTCTCAGAATTCTCTTTTTTTCCGCGTTCTCTTATTGTCCCTATTGTTCGCCTACTCTCCAATCACACTCTATTGCCCGCTTTTTGTGGTAGTCAAATGTGATTCTACTAATAGAAAAAAAAAAAAAAAAATCCTTTTTGCTTCTCCGTCTTGACTGAAACAAATGTTTCAATTTTATCTTTTTCCTTAACTTTTATGTTTATTTTCAGTTTTTAATTATGTCCGAAGTTAAGGACTGTCGATGGTGGTGAAGTGTGTATCGTAGATTGGTTATAGTCGGTATATTTTGATCCCGGTACAAGCTGATTATTAAAATGTTTATTATTTAACGAACCGGTTTGCAGGCATTTTCTGTAAATTCTAACAAGACGTACTAAAATTAAATTTCGCGTGGAGCGCAAAAAAATGAAGGATAGTTTGTTTTTTTTTTGTTTGTAAACTACTCGTTGGCCACGTATAACTGCCAGGGTTATTACGGCACAACGAGTATCGGATTTATTATAATTTGTTTATTAGATTATTTTTGTTAAGGAAGATTAGCATTGTCTGAACCTGTTCTGGACGGTTATCTAAAAGAAGGTAGCACTGCTGCATTACAGAATGGGCAGGAAATCGATGGAGGGGCTCCCTGGAGGACATGGTTGTGAGATATCGATGTGTGTCCCAGTCTCAACCTATTAAGGGCAGAGAATTATTTTTTGGACATTTGGATCGGTGGCCACCAAGGTTCAACATTTGGTTTAATATTCCTTAGGAAAGTTACATGTTGGGACCAGGATGAGATCCAATGTTCTTTCATATTTCTGTGGAAGAAGGGAGTGATTTCTGGTGATGGGACATTGGGTGGCATAGGGGCAGTCAACATTGACTTGGCGGCCCGGTCTACACATTCGTTTCCGGGTATTCCAACATGTGCCGGCACCCACACGAAGCCTACTTGTATCCCCTGTTGGGTAAGGCGATGTGCTGTAGATCTTATTTTATGGACTAATGGACTGGTTATAGTAAGTGACTGAATAGTTTGAAGGGAGGCCAGTGAATCTGTGATAATTATGTATCGTTTGTTCTCAGATTTACACATGCTTCCAATCCAAAGAGAATTCCGTATAGCTCGGCTTCTAATACGGAGCTGTCATCATGTAGTCTCACTGCTTCGGCTTCACCTGAGGTTAGGTAGGCACATGCTGTGGGAGTGGACACTGTGCCAGCGACATTTGCTTTAGCTCCATCTGTATAAACGTGTGTATCGTGTGTGTAAGTTCGTATTTTTTCGATACTTTTCTGGCGAGCTGTATATTGGTCCTCGTTAGATGTACGGTGGATGAAGAGTGATAAGTCTACCATTAATGGGGGCTATTCCCATGGTGGTTCTTTTAGGAACAGGAGGAGATCCGGATTTTATTTGATGTTTTTCTCAGTCAAAAAATTTAGAATATTAGGTATTGGATCATTTTGAAAGGCTGGAGGAAGAATGACAGTGCTCCTCGAAGAGAAGTGATATTGTTGGTACCGATATAGATAATCACGGGAGGTGTAGAAGTCAAATATATATGATAATGGCGGTATTCCTGATAGCACACAGACACCCTGCGTGGGGGATGTTCGATGCGCCCCAAGGATGGTCCTTAAGGCAGCGTGATGGATTGATTCAAGTGATTTTATGAGCTGCTTACAGTTGAATCAACCGAAATTACGTATTCAAATTTCTAAAAAGCGGAGAGGAGTTTAATTTCCAAAATATCTCCTTCGATTAAGCTGCTCGGTTTTTCGTGACGAACGAAGAAAATAATTTTTTTCCACAGAAACGTGTATGACTAAGCGGAATGTATTATTTTTTACCTGTTAATATTAGAGAGCACATGTTAATCCAAAAAGAAAATGGCTTTTAACCGGCAACGTATAGAAATAATTTAGGACTTGGTTTATTTAGATGATGAATTTTGAATTGACGTCAGTTATAACTCTCTCCATAATGATTTGAATATTCCTTCAATTAATCCATACACAACAATACAGTAAATTCTTTGAAATCTTAAATTTAAGTGCTAATGCTAAAGTTAGTAACAAGTATGTAAATACTTTTCGGGATAATCCAAAAAGAAGACTGAAGGAAAATAACTTGAAGAATACATCTCTACTGATACCGCTATATTTTGATAAGCAGCGCTTGATTGTAGCCATCGGCAGGTTGATCCGACTCCTATGGGCAATGTTTAATGGTGTCTGACTCACAAGTTTTAAATATTACGATTAAATATACCTATGGGTTATAGCGTATTGGTTACCGTGGTATCCGCGTTTTTCGAACAAATAGACTGGACATGTATGAGTTATGCTTAATAGCGTTGACTGGCACCGTTGTTCATGTCTCATGATGACTGTGCTTCGAGCACTTTCAATTAAATTCCTCAAAATTTATCCTTCCTTCCTACGAACTCAGTATCACTCAGTCTTACTTATGCTGTACTGTTTACTGTAATGTGTCACCTGATTTTTTTCCCTTTCATTCTATTCCCTTCTGTTAATTAACTGTTCCTCTCATCTGTTGATGATCTTTAGTTATAATACTATTCATTGCAGGGATTTGGATCAATTCACATCTTTATGGTCATTGCTAGAGCGCTTGACTTCCAATATGGCGGTCGCGGGTTCGATCCTGAGCGATGACCGAACTTATTACAAGAATTAAATAAATAATCGCTAATAATCACGTGGAAGGCAATGGCAAACCACCACGTACAACATCATATACGCGCTAGGTCAGTACACAGCAGACCCACACCGGACGGACTGCACTTGTATATCGATAAATCAAACGATTACAATCAGTTCCGAATGTAGTCTTGCGTGTGTGCACCTGCGTTGCATATAATAATTGCCTGGTACACAACCTATATAGGTACAGCTAAAAGTGTACGAATAGGTTGCGCCAACGCGCTATGTAGTGTACGGTACCTTAAGAAGAAGAAGAAGATGGTCAACAATACAAATATTAAAATCACGACTGGCGCTGTTTGTGGTCTTCTCGACTAGTACAGTGGGGAGGGGAGCCTAAAAATGATGCATACTCGAAGGCATAGTTGCAAATTCAATTTTCCGACTAACTCTTCCGCTATACCACACCATCTTTCTCAATTATGCATTGTCGCGTCAGTGCATTCTGAGTAGATCGACGTTTAGATGCGGTGATTGTCGTTAATTTTTTTTAAAATCAACTGCGCTGGCATGTTCGTATTGTTCAATGTAATCAGGCCTGTGCCCAGAATTTTGGAAAGGGGGGATTTTGAAAATTTTCTTCACATATTTATTTTATAAATAACGATACATTTTTCACTAATATTCGTACTATTAATCATTTCCATCATTTTGATTTATATATTAATCATTTACATAAATTAATTACCCCCCGTATATGAACATTAATAAAAATTACATATGTTATCGATTACATACTCGTAATAAAAAGTTTTTCCTTAAGATATTAATGAAGTACCTAAAAATATGGAGCATATTTTTTCTTTTTTCTTTTAAAGGTAGTTAAGAACACCCTAAAAAACCATCAATATTTATTTTAAATTTTTGATTTTTTTTAGATTTTTGTGTATTTATAATAACTATTTCAGTTCTCATGGCGGCCACTTTGAATGTAATTACCATCGTGTTAACATAAACATATTTCTATGTCCTTCGAGCGCATAGATACCAACAATATAGCTAGTTATAACGACGAAAAAAAACCTCTGCAGTTGCTTAATTTTTATAAAATACTCAAGAAGACAGCTAGAGTGATGGGCAAAGAAACTCGAGTGACAACATATTATGCCTCTGCTAGAATTGAAGTTAGCATTCGCGGATGTTGTTTCCGAATTAAGAACAGCTCACATCTGTCGTTGTAGACGGATCGAGAGAAGAATCGGCGAAGAAATAATGCCGTGCAATTCTTACGGTGATCAAAACGATGCATCCAATAAGCAGAGAACAAATTTACGGGGACAGCGTTATTTTAGTGCTGCTTGGAGGTGTGTGTAAAAATTCATACCTCGCCGAGAGATAAATTTTTAGGTTATAAAAAGATTTTCTTATTTTTAATTTATTTGATCTTTCTGACTTTTTTTGCCTTTGTAAAAAATAAATAAATATTTAAGCGGTCAGTAAAGAGTATAATATTAATGAATGATTGTACAAAATTACCGTGTACGAATGTGTAATTCATTTTCTCAGGAGTACATCCGTTAGGTGCGTAGGATTTGTCATCAATATTTTTAGGCATTGCTTCCAGATTAAAAAGAATACCAGCCGTGTTACTCTCCTCTGGTTGAGTAAATGTTTATTATATTTTAGAATTTTTGGGGTATTCCCTACCTGCATACTCATAGACATATTATTTCCGGTAGATTACTTATAGAAAAGTACAAAAAAAGATTTTGGACACGTTAAAATTTGTCCAAAAATCTATTAAGTATTATTTCTTTTTAACGACTGAATTTTATATAACGTTCAAGGGAGTGTTTGAGAAAACTTTTTTTTTTTTTTTTTTTTATTTTTATTTTATGGGCACGTCAGCACGGGACATTCATCCAACACAAAAGATTAGAAGAATAGAAAGACATATCGAGTGACAGGTTATATGAAAAGATGATTAGACACAGAAGAATTGAAGGCGGCTAACCAAAGGAACAACAGAAGGAGATGGAAAAGCGAGAATGTAGAGGGAACTGTGAGGAGTAGCCAAGGCTAAGCAAATTTCTGTAGAAATTAAGGGACATTCGAATAGAACGGTGGTTTGCGTCACAGGTGACATTTAAGGTAAGAGGATGAAAGGGACACAAAGGAGATTGAACAAGAGCAAAACGGAAACGAGAAGCCGGGAGCAGACTATGATTAAAACGAGGGCGAACTATAAACGAGTTTGCAGAACACTCTGATACTGGGAAAATTGTTAAAACGAGAAGAGGATGGAGACAAGGCTGTAAGACAAGGTAAAAGGAGTCAGGGTTTGGATAAAAGAGACGGATAGAGATCAGTCCAAAAGTCGCGGTGAGAACGAAAAGAGAGAGAGTAAAGATTTTGGGAAGGAAATCTGCCAATGAAACGACCATTTACTGCGGTTGAGCATGCTAATGAGTCAGCAAGATCATTACCGGCGATACCATAATGGCCAGGGATCCAAAGCAGGTCAATTAGGATAGAACGGGAAGTTAATAAATTGTAAATCAGAGAAGGAATATAAGGAAACGCGAGATAGTTAATAAAACGCTTTTCGAGTCGGAGCATCGAAGGAAATTCACTAGTAATTGGAAGTTAATGATGTAAAAAGGATCGTGCGTAAAATATCCATAGATTCGGCTAGAAAGACAGAAGAAAAGGAAGAAAGTTAAAATGACTCAGAATAGTCGAGGACAGGAAGAATAAAAGCGGTACCGACCCACGAAGCAGATTTTGAGCCGTCCGTAAAAATCGTGATATGAGTAGGAAATAGTGAGGACAGAGTGTGGTTAAATTCTTCGTGAATAGCGAGAAGTGGAAGAGACTTAATGTTAGAGGGTAAAGAGAATAGCTTGGTGGAATGAGACAGTTCAGAGAAGTTACGGGTAAAGTATTCTGTCTGGGAGAGAACAAAATGAGAGAGCGGAAGGAGTCGAGAAGAGATGAGAGAAAGAATTCGAATGTTACGAGGCGAGAAACGCCAGTTGACCGGGATATGATGATAAGAATTCATGAGTTTGGAAGGAGAGATGTGCAGACGTTTATTCACTAGGGTGAAGTCGTCGAATACCAAGACGAACGATGCCAGTTTCGGCTAGAAGAGCTGGAATTGGAGAAGAATTCAGAGCACCAATATAGGGGCTAAGACAAGAGTTTTGAATGCGATCAAGTGTGACCAGAAGGAATACGTGAATACTAGCATAAAGAAAAGAGAAATGGTCAAATTTTGAAAGAATAATGGATCTACACAGCATGAGTAGAATATATGAATCACCAGCCTATTTGGTGGGAGACAACGCCTTCAAAAAATTGAATCTTTTGAGAGCAGACCTGCAGAGATAGTTAATATGATCATGAAAGAATAGAGTACTATTAAGAATGACGCCGAGATAGGAGAAAGAAGTGAGCAAAGGAATAGGGAGCTGACACATGAAAAGGTTAACTAAGGAACGATCAAAAGGACAAAATGTAAAAACGATACAGGCATACTTCTCAGGGGAAGTAGAAAGATGAAGAGAGGATAAAGAATTTTGTAAAACAGTAAGGAGAAGAAAGACTAAGGGAAGTAAATGTTAAAAAGGGTAAGATTAAGGCACAATCGCTGCGGAAGAAGACCTCGAAAAACTGCCCTGTAATCAGTAAAGAAAGGGGTTGTAAAAAGGTGGATAGTTTTGTTCCGAAAAAGATTGATAACTAAAGAAGTAAACTCAACAGGAATATTAACGGAATGATTTTATTCTATAGAGAGGGAAGGTGAACCTTATCAAACGCTGAGGTAGCATCAACGAACGGAGAGATAGAACATTTATTGTGGATGAGAGATTTATAGATTAATTAGAGGCACCAAGGCCAGGCCGGAAACCAAACATGTTATCATCAGGAAGAATATTATTATATTCTAGTCACCAGATAAGACGTTTATTAATCATACGTTTGAAAAGTTCTCTTAAACACGAAGTTAGAGAAATAGGACGAAAGGAATATTGGGATTCTTCTTCGAAATAGGAATAATAATAAAAGAGTTTCAAAGCGGTGAATTTGAGTAAATGCACAGAAAAGAATTGTAGATTGATAAAAGGGTTGCAAGTGCTGATTCAGAAAGGTTCTTAAGGTCACGGAATGGAATGCCATCTATACCAGGGCTCGAATTAGAAGAACTAGTCAAGGAAGCACGGAGTTCATTGATGCTGAAGCTAGAAGAAAGGAAGTGAGAAGAATTTGAGATAGGAAGGAAAGGAGTCCAAGATTCCTCAAGCGAAGGTACATAGGAGGGAGCAACTGAATCAAGAAAAATAGTGAGAAGTAGAGAGTCTATCTGAAGGAAGGTTATAATATGACGGATGTTCTCAACTAGAAGAGCGAAAAGCTTTAGCCATCTTCCAAAGATGGGAAGTTGAGGTAAAGCTAGAAAACGATGAACAAAAATTTTTCCATGAATTTCTTTTGGATGTTTCGAGGATAAATCTAGCCTCGGCATTAGTCTTTTTATGTGCCATAAAGTTAGCAAAGGAAGAACATAAGACCGGAAGAGTCCAAATGAAGAAACACTGTCTTTAAAGGCATTTGTTCAAACCTTCGTTCCACCAAAGCGAAGAAGCCTGAAGGTGGTGATTTCTTTTGGAATGATGAATTGGTGGAGAGGAGGCGTGTCCAGAACAGAAGAAATTGAATCAGAGAAAACGTTATATGTATTGTTGAAAAGTGTATGTAAGGAAGAGATAAGTCGAAATTAGAATTCCTTCCAGTCAACCTTATTTAGAGATTATTTAGGAGCGAGGGTGGGTCTAGAATAATCAGGAGGAGGAGGAGAAGGAAGGAGATGGCGAAAAGAGAGAACAATGGGAACATGATCGCTGCCAAAGGTACCGTCCAGAGTTCTCCGATTACAGCGAATACCAAAGTGTGGAGAGGTAAAGGACAGATCAACAGAGGTGAATGAGTGAGCGCCTCTATAAAGAGTAGGAGAGTTATCATTTGAGAAGGACAAAAGTTGTTACCGAGAATAAAGTTTTCTAAAACGCAGCCATTTCTGTTGTGACGCGCAGAGCCCCGAAGAAAAGAGTGAGTATTCTCCAGTCACCCCCGACAATGAAGGGAAGAGAGTGAGAATAAGCTAAAAGAATGAATGGGAAATTATTAAGGTCAAAATTAGAAGGAATATATCCAGAAAATATGTGAACAGGCTGACGGTGAATATTTGGAATCGAAATATGGACTAGGTTGGGTGAGTATGGATCAGAAGAAAAGTAAGAAGAATGATCGTAGGGGGTAAAGAAGATTTCATTTCTTATGAGGGTGGCTGCGGCACCATAGCCATCAACGCGATCAGAACGGATTGCTGTAAAGCCACGAATGAATATGTTAATTCCGGAAGCCTGGTTTCAGATAAAAGAGCAATACGGATAAAACGGGAGTCAAATATTCCCTTCAATGCCTGTTGGTTGGGTCTTAGACTACGACAATTCCATTGGAGAATATTAAAAAACTTGTAGATCATTTGGAAGAAAACGTGAAAAACAACAGAAAGAGAATTCTTGATCGCCGACTAAGAAGGGATCGAAGGGAGGAGTATGAGGGGAACTATAAAAGAGGGAGTTGAATGTGGAGATGGTGAAAGAAGATAAAGAAGTAAGATCGAATCTGCGGCAATAAGGCGTAATATAAAAAAAAGAAACATAGATAAATAATAATAGTAATTACAGTAAATGAAGAACAACATTATACCAGAACGTTCTATGCATCCCATCATTATGTAAAAATGTTATAAAAACGATGCTATGCTCAGTCCGCACGTAACATGTAAAAATAAATAACCAGGTTAATAGTCTGTGACTGACTAAAGGAAAGATTACCGAAACGTTCCTTGGGCCGGTAGGTTTCATTACCTAACTAATTCACAAAATAAGGTTTTATTACCGCCCAAAGCGTTTCTCTAAAATAACCAGGATGAACCGTAGCAAGGGAAACATCATCTGCATTGGAATACTGGTTAAAATGAACCGATTCTATATACCTTATAATTCTTAAAAAAAAAAAAAAAAATTGAAAGGATTTCAAAAGGAAGTTCCAAACTTTGCACTCATTGAGCCACTGAGAGCAGATGACTTGAACTATTTCTCAACATCGTACTGTTCTCCACAGGGCATAGTCGTGCAATAGAAAAAAAAACATAAAACATCATCGTAATAGGATTTTACTGATATTATATTTTAAAATTTTATTATTCGCCTGTAAGGTTTTTTTTTTTTTTATTTTATTTTAACCGGTTACTATCAACATAATGATAATAATATTAACATATTTCGAATATTTCGAAATTCGGCAGTTTTTTAAATTAATGTTCCATAAATAATAAACACCTACTGTGTTTTTATCCTCATTCATCTTCTGCGTGCTAAAAATGACAAAAAATTAAAAAATGTTACTTGGCGTCACGCTTTATACATATATAATTAATTCGGTAAAAGTAAAAATAACTAATGTACCTAATTACTAGTTTTTCGGATTATTAAATTTTTTGAATAGACGTTAAACGACCCCCCCCCCCCAAAAAAAATTAGAAATAACTTTTATTTTCGCTGCCTAATATATTTAAATCACCCCTGTGAGCAGAAGTGATCGAATTCTTAAGTAGGTAACTGTAATACGGATGAGTATAAGATTTTGAGTTAAATATATGAAAACAATCATTTTTTTGATGAAATATAAATTAATATGTGAAGATAAAAATGATACGTTTGAAACCGTTAGTTATAATAAAGAAAAAGGCTCTCCTTTTGAATACATACATACAAATGTATATATGTGCGGTGAAAATCAACGACGTCGAACGAGACGGAGAATTTGGTCGTTATATCCGATATTGAATAAAGGATTATAATTATTTTATGTGTCGAAGATTCACACTGTTACTTCGATGTAATACAAAATATTTTACGGAATAACTGTTCATTGATTGAACACGATCATTTCTAAAGAGTATAAACACCGAATATTTTTTTCTCTATATACAATGATGAAAAAATAAAACCTCTAAATTAACATGAAACAAGACTAAAAATGGAGAAAAAATTACTACCTGTAAAAATGGCAGTGGTTCTCAGTTTTTCTGAAGAAATTTGTAATTCCTCTTCACTTATTTCACTTATTTTTTCTTACTCCTCTATCCATCACAAATGGCGATTTACTTCTAATAAAAGTCAATCATCCTTTATTTTTGTTCATCTCTTGCAATTTTATCGTCATTTTATAATCAAGATAAGTTTCCTTATTTTTTCCTTTCAATTTTTCCAATTATCTTCATCCTCTTAAATAAATGTCTTTCTTTACCGTTCCTCAACATGTTGGCAAAGTCGAATTCTCCAATGCTTTAGGTTCTTTATTTCGAATGCTCATCTATCTCCTCAGAACGCGCAGTCCTTTATTTTCTAATTTGCTTGGCCTTGTTACTGTGCCCACTACATTCTTGCTCTTCCTTCTCCTTCTGTTGTTCCTGTATTGGCTACCTTCGTTTCTTCTACTTCTAATCGCTTCCTGATATAACCTTCAAATCCCTACGTTTCATTATTTGATAGTCCTTTGTGCTGGGTAAATGTCCTGTGTTGACGCGCACCATTATCTATATTGACGGTGAGTTGAGTCTGCATTTTTTGTTCCGCCTTTAATTAGATTCTGGGTCGTTTGTAGACTTCTCTCCTTTTGCTGAATTTTCTATGCGGAATCTATTGCTATTCTATGCGCTCATCTCTTTGTTTCTCACCACCGGTTTTCCATACAGTGCTCATAATCTCAGATTCTAAAAGGATTCTGCAAACTATGACATCTAACCTTCTTTCTCTCTCTTCTGGAATACTTTTCCTACGCTCCCCTCATCCATAATCTCTTCCTGCTTCACTGGATCGAGATCGATCTTCTGTGGATTCCTGATCATTTCGGCAATGAGGGTAATGCATTATACTTTTAGCTCAGATATTGTTCCTCACGAGTTGCTCAGTTATGGGCCAACTCCTGTTTTTCTTCATTTTTTAATTTTGACTTCTTTTACTTTTCGATTCAGCCATTTCTCTTCCACCGCGTTTATGGTACTTAACTTCTCTTAAATGTTCGGCAATTTCGGCTATTTGTAGCTATTGTTTTAATCATAGTCTCCTTCTTGCATCATTTTCTCCGTTTTCATCTGCATTATTCCATCTCTTTTCCTCATACTTTCCTTGTGGCGGTAATCATATTTTGTTCGAACGCTATTTTCTGTCGAACAATCAGCCTTCCATTCTTCTCTATTAAAACTCGGTACCTCTATTCCCCTTATCGGTGCTTCTTATTTTCTCTCATTTCCTTCTACTTCTGTTATTCCTGCTCTTGAGTTATTTTTATCCTCTGTCCGTAAACGCGTAAGAATATCAATTTATTATCTCTTCGTTCCGATTTTTTGGGCCTCGTTGACAAACCTATTAAAAAGAAAGCAATTTTCGTAAAGTTTACAATAATTGTTAAATTCGCCTTTTAGCTGCTTATCAAATTTTGGACGGCAATAACCGATTTGTCGCTATATCCGATATGGATTAACATATACTTGCAGTTTTAGGTAATTCCGCCAGTAATTCTTGCTTCTGTAACCGATGTCGTGATATTTTCAATGTATGTATATTAATACATGAAATTCTAGTGTTTTTTGTTTGAGACCACCTCACGGCCAAATCGCTCGAGATATTTTCAATATATATGGTGGTTAGGTTGCGAGGATAGTTTATAGGTAGGTGTGGTGCGCCGCGGGGGCTACATTTTCAAATTGTTCATGTTGGGCATTAAAATAATTTGTATTTCGAACTCTAGAGTTCCTTTCCAATGTCGTTTTAACCGAAAACTTCAATAGGACTGTGCCGGGCGAGGAGGAAAGAACTTAAAATCAAAATTTTTAAATTGACTTCATTTGTTCCTTTGGCGGTTTGCGGAAATATTCCGATTATTTTGTAATCATAAGTATGTTATAATACGAATGTAGTATTTAATTTTCTTCTTCTTCTTGTCCGCTGATCTCGATCATGGGTGACCATCTAGCGAAGTCTTAATGAAATTTTGGTACCGCCCTGTGTCGTACGCGGAATGTACTAACCGCTCTGTATTTCTTGTCCACGTCTTGATATCACAGAACCAGTTTCCACCGTCTAACTCTTCTTTTACCTTCAATTTTTCCCATAAAAATGGTTTGTAGCAAAGTGTATTTTGTCCCACAGATTAAGTGTCTAAAATATTTTAATTTTCGAATTTTTATTAAATTAATCAATTCGCGATATTTTTTCATAACCCTGAGTATCTCCTGGTTGTTCTTCTTTGCAGGGTATCCTCGAAATTCTTCGGTAGCACTACAATTCAAAAGTTTGCAATCGATTCAGGGTATTTTTCTTCAAGGTCCACGTGTCACAGCCGTATAGTAAGATAGACCATATAGAACTCGAACCTGTAATTCCAAGCTAAGATCGTGGGCTATCAAGGTTTTTCTCATCTTGTTGAATGCACTTTTCGACGGTTCAACCAACTTTTGATTTCCACTTAAGATCCTCCTCTAATGTTCAGCTTCGCACCTAGCTATTTAAACGATTCGACTTTCTCCAGGTTTTCCCCATTGAGTGAGCATGATCTCATTTTCTAGCTACAAAAACCGCAATACTGTATGTTTTTTCGTTTTCCAGTTACGTGAATTATTAATCGTGAGTGTGAAATTCTGAAAGTTGCCGCCGACTACAAGGTGCGTTCAGTTATTTTCGTTTTTTAAACCGCATAAAAAAAATGCACCATTTGAAATTCATCGACAAACAGTGGAAGTTTATTGTGATGAGTGTTTAATATGTTCGTAAATTGTGAATTCCGAGGAGCTAGAACGAATGTAGAGGACGAGCAACGGAAGATCATCCGTAATTTCAGACGAACTGGTATGCGAAAAATCAAACTCTGCGATCTGATCGTCGCCAAACCATTTCCGATCTTCTTGACCAGTTTCCCCGAGTGTGTCACGAGGTGGTACCATGCAATAAAATTCGAGATCGACGAGGAGTTGAAAAATTTTGTTCTTACCTGGTTACAAAATTTGGCGGCAAGTTTCTACGAAGAAGGTGTTTTTATAAGAGTAATTTCTCTACTCGACAAATGCTGAAATTTAAAGCGGTGAATTCATGTAGAAAAGTAAGTAAAAGTATGGTGAATTCAATGGCGGTATCCGTTTTTTTTTTTTTTTCTAGCTTTATCGGTTTCGAAAATAAAAAATATCGAAACTTACTTTATGAACGTCCCTCTCTTATATGATAGACTCATCGGATTTTTAGTATAAGCATATCGCCGATCGTTATGATTGTGTACTTTGGGAATTTATTAGCGTATACATCAAAACATTGTTTGATTTCCGTTATGTATTTTAATATTTCCAAATTGTACGAATTATCAGTGTATAGGTGAGTTATTAAATTATGATGCGATAAAATGATTGTTTTAATTTATATTGAAAACATTTACATAAACCCCCCTAAAAAAACAAAAAAAAATGTCGTTTTAGGGAGGTCTCGTTCTAGACATCATCCCAGCGTAAGTAAAATTTTGCAATCTTCTCAATACGCGGCGGCGGCATTTGAACCGGGTTCTTCTACTCGTACGAAATCACCGTCGGGTATATAACATTTTAATACAGTAAAAACGACAATAAAGGTTGTTCGGCTTTTTTTCCCAAACTAATACATTGAAAAAACATTTCAAAATGTCCACTGATCATCGATTAGCGAAGATGTATGCCTATATATGTATATTTCTAGCGCTTGCGTAAGTTCGAAGTGTTATCATGGTTGAAATTTGAAATTTGCATACGTAATTCGACATTGTTTCAGCTTAATTCTAAACTATGATCGAGCGTAGGAACACAGACACGGTTCGTCGAATAAGTTAAATTGATTCAATCGATTCTGCAAAAGACATTGCAGGTCATGAATAAGGAGGCTATATATATGTTACGATAGAAGCGCAAAAACAAATAAGCGGTCGATTTTCAGGAATGTTGTGTATACTTCAACAGAGACATACCGCTGTTCGATCATTTGGTTTTTTCTTATAGTAGGCTGAAAACCAATAGCGCATAGAAATCTGTAATCGAGTGCTTGAAATGATCGTTTTCGACGACGTCGGATTAACTACAGATGTCAAAAATTTAAATCTTTCTGTCGATGATTTCCATTGTGAACAACGGCTGCTTCCGGTAATGTTCGAAGAGATACACGTTTTCGCGAGAAAAAGCATGTGTTAAGCATAATCAACAACTGTAGCCTTAAAAGTGTCAAGTATTATTCCTCCAGTCTATATATACTCGTATATAGGTGAAAATATCTATGATACGAATGGAGTTTAAGTTTTACTGCATCCATCTACGTATGGCCTACATCACCATCCGATTAGAAGTTATTCTGTCCAATTGGACGGACATACACTTTTTGCGGACAGCGATTTTGAAATAGTAAACAGGTCCAAGAAGCGTGCCGGATTGCTTTACGTCTAGAGTTCAAACATTCACTGAAAGAGGGCGTGTACGGTCGTCTAAGTTGATAAAATTTTGTCCCGTCGATTCCTCTTTCCTACTTTCTACAAATAAGTTGAGTTTTTTTAGACTATTGATACAGAGACTAGAAGTAGTGCTTTGTTCTAATATAAACATTGACGCGAATATATTTCTACCCTTCTTACATTTATTTTACGCTTATTGTTTAATTTAATTTATCGAACTCTATAAATTAAAAAAATCAAAAAAATCACTAATTATCGTCGAATGGTTATTTTTATATGATTTTCTCCGTACCTGTTTATTTTGTCTGCGCGTAAACATTTTTCTGCATTGATAAAAAAACGTTCAATTGTTATAAATTTTTAAATATTTCTCTAATAGAGTAACATTAGTAATTTCGCATATCCGTTCAATGGTAGCCTTGATGCATATTTAATCAAAAAGTTACCCGGAATGACTATCACGCGGGTCTCCCACCCACTCGATTTGATTTGTTTTTTTTTAAGCTATGTCACACATCTGCCGTTGATATTTCCGTCTAATTTCAGTGTCACGGTTTGACATTTGTATATGCCATGTTGAGTACGTCTGTTTTGTGCGTATTTTCGTTTTTTTTTTTTTTTTGGTTTAAGGATTTTAAAAATGGAATCACACTTTTATATTAACGAGTTTGCGTTAAATTTTGTATTGAAATAGATTGAACGGAACGAAAACCTTGGAAATGTTAGAGAAGTAATCTGTCGAAAAATAAAGGTTTATGTGCGGCTCGAAGTGGCTCGTGTGAGTCCGTTGAAGATGACGAAACGCAATGGCAGGACGCTGACATCGAAAACCGAGGAAAACGCTAATAAAATCTCGAAGAAATGTTGACCCCGAAAACTGCAAATTGATCATCACAGAATTAACAAAGGACTTGAACATATTATTCCAAGACATTTTGGCTAATGATTTGCGTTTCAGATGTGTCATCGCTGTGCAAAGCTGGTGCCGAAAGATGTGAATTTCACGCAAAAATGGGATATACAATTTTCCAGTCCGAATCCGACCTAGACCAGGTGAGGATGTGTGAGTATGACACTCAATCCGTAGACATCACAAAAACGATTGAATAGCGTGCACATGACCCGAGACCGGAAAACCCGCATCGTTTTCAGTCTAAAAAGAAAGTGATGTTTACACGGTTTTCATTGATTGCGACAGTGCTATGCGCACTGTGAATTCTTGCCGGAACATGAGGGACTGCGAACATTATTGGAGAAATTCGATAAAAAATCCGAATTTGTGGGCAAACAAGCCCTGGATTTTGTACGACGATAGCGCACCGTCGCACAATGCCGTCGTTATTCGTGATTTTTCGGCAAAGAACAGAACCAGTACTATTCAACAATTCGAGAATTCGCCTAATTCGGATCCCTGCGACTTCATCCTGTTCGATCAACTCAAGAAACCGCTCCTCCGGGGAACGAGTTTCAACCGAGAGGAGGAGATAATAGAAAAATCGAAGATGCCTCTGATGGATATATATATATATATGTATATATACGGAAAAGTGCGAGTTTAACAGATATTTCAGATATTGCATCAACCCCTAGCATAAGTACGTTGCAGTCAATCGAGAGTATACCTTGAAGGGGAGACAAAATCAATTTTGATGAATAAACAGCTATTTTTTTAATTTTCCGAACAAATTCTTGAAACTTTTTTAATCAAGGTGTAGAGTATTTCAGTAATTTCTTGCGTTGCTCGAATTTTACAAATTTCAGATGTGTGTGTTTTTATCACTAATATTTCTCCTTGGGCTTAAGAATTAACCGAAAACTATACATACATTTTCGTGCCATTTCTAGCAGGACGTAAAATTTCATTAGTTAAGAAGCGAGATTTCTACCGTTTCTTATTGGGAACATGGAATTGTACCAGGCCCGCACATCATATATTGCTAAAAAATTTGTTGTAATTAAAAACACGTGAAATAAGAATTCCCCGTATTCGCGATATCGGTTCACAGATTTCAAGTAAACGGTATATACTCTTCTTGTTATTTAGTTAAAATTGTAGATTTTACAATTATGCATTAGTAGACTCCAATTTTTTAATATGTTATTGTTGTAAAATATGAGTATATTAAATAAACAATTAATTTATACTCCGGGATATTTTTTAAATTTCGGTGAGAGAGCAGTGAACTTCTAACGTAATGTTTACGATTCATAGATTTTTTTTTTTTTTTTGTAAATTTAGATGTTTGATATTTTACGAACCACCGACTGATGCAGTGCGATTGCGGATAAAATAATGTCTTTTTGCTTTTCTTTTTTTGTTGTTATGAAAACGTTTTATTACAATTCCATATTAAAGCTATTTTTTCGACCTTACCTGTTATATATGTTCGCAATTGTATGTGTATTCGGACACTTACTGCAATTAATAATACTTTATGTGGAGTTAGAGTACAAAAAAAGCTCCGTATTTCATGTTTTTTTCAGTTTTTAAAATATCGTCATTGCACCCGGAGAAGTAATGCTTAATAAGAGTTCAACCGGAAATAATGGGGCGTTTTAATAATAGAATTTTTCCAATAGTTTCGTTTTTTGCGCATTTAACCAAGTAATGTTCTAAAGAGAATATTATTTCATACATATCCATTCAACCTAATTTTTGGGTAAATCGTTTCCATTTGTTTTTTTTTTTCAAAATATTTGACAGGCTTATTGACGTGTTGATAACTTTGCCGCACATCGTATAAAGTGAGCCACATTTATTTATAAGAAGAAATTTTACAAGTAAATTCAAATTCCTATAATGGAAAAATTTCAAAATATTACTGGAATGTAGCTTTATATAGTATTTAACCCTCTTCATCGCGAATTCTGAAATTTCACGACAAAACTATTTTCACTTTTTCTAATGGAGGACGGACATGGCTGGAGCAGCGAACAAGCGGGAGCATATTTATCGCTTTCTTTATGAGCTGCTGACAACGGAAAAACTTCTCACACGAATTTTCTTTATAGCGGGAAAGTTTCATTTACGACTTTTTATAATCCGAGTTAGAAAGTCGCATTTAAATACAATTATCGACTACACTTTCTTCGTTGATACGAAAAATCGTTATTTTATATATGTTTATATTTTTACTTAATCTTCTCATCTCTTCCTCTTGGCGCATCATGTTTGGAGTTCGGCACTTTTCAGACGTGTCCCAACCCTCTCGGTAATGTCGTTTCAGTTACACTGAATTGCGAACTTCTCATAATGCGCTAAAAGTCTAACGAATCCCGGAAGAGAATGTCGAACTATTCTTTTTTACGTCCCGACATTTCTCCGTACCACCTAGTTCGATTTCAGACAATGGCACCTGGGCGCGAGTTGATCTCGGAACAAGATGAATTCTCAAGAGCTTCAGCTCCACAGTTTGCTAATCCAGCACCTCATAAAACCTCTACCACACCGCATTGTATACATAAAAAGGTTATTGTTCGGTGCATGGCGGGAAATTTAAGTAAAAGTTATTCAGTGTAGTTGTGTGAAATAAAGTCAACACAAACACATTCTCGACGAAAGACATTGTGATGATGGTACAGAATTTTTACATGTTCGCTATACTTACTTATGGCCGAAAATTATAGAATCCGCTGCGTAATTTCAACTTAATATTTAAGAAGCGTTGAATATTTTTCAAAAATCGGCAGACTAATTCTCTTCTTAATATATATATGTATATATATATATATATACATATATATATATATAAACTCGGCCACTTTGGCCTCGCAAGGGGCTGTGCCCCTTGACCCCTCTTGCTTTCATTTCTGTCTCTTTCTCTTCTATACTTTGCATAAAATGATCAAAATTTACAACGTAATTCTTACAGGCATCAACACACACAAAAAATAACATAACCACAAAATTCCTATTCTAACATTTAACTTCCGTTATATAAAATTAAGACATTTTTTCGTTACATTTTTCGTTACATATTTCATTACATAAAATTGTGACATTTTTTAAATAACAATAACAAAAATCCTACAAAATATAACAAACGTTACATAAAATTGGGACATTTAGCGTTACATAAAATTGGGACATTTTTTTGGGACATTTAGCGTTACATAAAATTGGGACATTTTTTCGAATGGGGGGTAGCCTAAGAATTACGTTGTAATTAATATTAACTACAACGTAATTCTTAGGCTACCCCCCATTCGAAAAAATGTCCAATTTTATGTAACGAAAAATGTCCCAATTTTATGTAACGTTTGTTATATTTTATAGGATTTTTGTTATTGTTACTTAAAAAATGTCACAATTTTATGTAATGAAATATGTAACGAAAAATGTCTTAATTTTATATAACGGAAGTTAAATGTTAGAATAGGAATTTTGTGGTTATGTTATTTTTTGTGTGTGTTGATGCCTGTAAGAATTACGTTGTAAATTTTGATCATTTTATGCAAAGTATAGAAGAGAAAGAGACAGAAATGAAAGCAAGAGGAGTCAAGGGGCACAGCCCCTTGCGAGGCCAAAGTGGCCGAGTTTATACATATATATATATATATATATATATATATATATATAGTCTAAAACTGGAAGGGGGTGGGGCGCATTATTAAATAACCGACAGTATTTTCCTTTAAAAATTCACGATATATTTTTTTCCCAAAATTTTCTAGATGGTAGCGCCAGGTTGATTTTTACTCGCGTTAATCGCTCAAGCTCTTTCATTTGGCAAATATTAAAATTTTTAATTTTTACTAGTATAATTTCAGCGCGATAATAAACATTTGAAAAGGTTTTTTTCCCGCTGCGTAACATGAACATGTTCAGGCTCTCAGCAGCCCCATTCGAAAATTTTTAAGACCAGAAAAGCATTACGTATCATCGGTAAAAGCGAACTAGGAAGGCGAGTTTAGTCGTTCTCGTATCCCTGATACATTTGCGAGCAGGTTTCGTGCAAACAAAATATTTATTTGTTACAAACTTCTTTCACGAATTTCAAAATTGTCTAGTAATCTTTTTTATTACATACGAATATGTTTCGACATGTAGCATTCTCATAACCATGACGACCCTTACTGGTTTAATGGTTTATCAATGTTCCTTTACACCTGCAATAGGTGATAGAGCTTGATTTGCAGCGGACGACGACGTGGAGGTTGAATTTCGAATCCCGAAGTAAAACTAGGCAATGCGTACGTGCTTGATTCGCCAACGAAGGTACACACATACGACTAATTCGTCGGAAGAACTCACCGTTGAGTAAATATCCTAAAATAATTATTTGCGCGGATAAAATTTGATTCTGATTTTGTTTTTTCTATAATTTTTTGTCATTAGCCACTTTAGTAGTAAGCGACATAAATAATATTGTTCGTTCCAAAATTCATATTTACAGATAGTTTTTATACAGCAAATGGACTGAAACAGAGCAAAGAAACTTCTATCGCTAATAAAAGATTTCCAATTCAGTAAAAAATATTGTACAAGAGCGGAAGGCTTTGGCCGATTAAATGAACACACACGCGGCAGCATAGAAAAATCTTGCCGCACAATCACACACAATTAGAGAAATTGTAACAAACTCAATGTATTGATTTCGCATTCAAAGTATTAACTTTAAAAATTAAATTTTGACTCTCATCGCACATTACTGATTTTCGTATATTGCGGTTTATTGGTCAAAAATATAATAGCTTTTAATGCTACATATTAATCAAAGCGACCAATATTATTTTTTTCTTTTTTTTGATTTACGCTTGTTCTTTTTTGCACGCTACTGAGACTTCTATGAGAACCGCATTCATATTATTCCGTTCAAAAGGTGAATTGCACCGTGTATTTCATTAATCTTGATTTTTTTTTTACTTTTCTTTTGGATAAGAAGGAGAGAATATAACTCGTTATAAAAATCGTTAAAAAAATAAAATTCAAGCCGGTTTTCATCCTGCAAAAGTTGTATATGGACTTAGTTTTTTAATGCTGGTGCGCGAAGTTAAAAGTCACATTTCAGAAAACGCTATTTCAAATAAATATCGATTACAGATATAAGAACTACGATGTATATGGAAATCAAACGGGGCACTTATGGAAACGAAGGAAGCAGAGATATAAAGAGGAATTATGCGCACACACGTTTCATCATTCAACATACACCTACGGAGCAGCGATGAAAGAATTTAGTCAAAAAATAAATAATAACAACCGGATAAAGATGACAGTATAGCCCGGAAAAATCGCGAATAATTTGAACATTTTAATTCGTTAAATCGGGCACAGCCTATAAATCGATGAAAAGAGATGTAACGTTAACAAGCAGACAATAAATTGTTTTGTAGCAGTACATGAGAGGGGAGTAGAAATGGTATCTTTATCGGGGAAATATGACAGATTCGTTTGCAGAAAAGCCGGGATTATTTGCATGAAAAAGTGTATACGTATATATATATATATATATATATATATATATATATATGTATGTATGTATATATCAACAACAAAAAAAAAGGATAAATGCTACACGTACGAGGGTGGTATAGTGTTCAAGTATATAGATCGGAGATATGGCTAGTTAGAAAAATCCTTTTTTAATAAGAACGTTGGTAGTTAAAATGAAATAAAAGCGTGTTTGAATGCGTGCCAGGCGCGGATCTAAGAGGAAGATCATGGGGGACATTACCCCAAAAAACTGAGTGTAACTTTTTTTGTTAAATTATAACTTTGCTTCTTACTCAAATCTTACCCTGCAATGAAAGAATGGCATAAACGAAGACCAGAGTTTTATTTGTTACTTCTGAAAAAATATTATTGTGTTTAATTAATCTTTATCAATTAATGAGTAACGCAGATATTCTTCAATCGATTATTGATAATCATGGTTTATTCAACGTAATTTTCAATATTATTTTTTTATTAAGAATAAAAATAAAAATATTTGAAGAAAATTAATTCAATTATCAACTGAATAAAATCATGCTTAGAGCAATTATTCAAATAATTAAGAACCGATATTTCTTAAAGTTCTTTAATAACTTTTGTTTTCATTGCATTTATATATTTTTTTTAAATGCAAATAATATTTTACTTCCAGTTGTAAAAATTTATCATTTTAATATCGAATTAATTATAACATCTTGTTTTCTTCATTCAAATTCTTAATTTGGGAAAGTTTTTCAAGAATAATTAAACATGTTTTTTTTTCAAGATTAATACTTTTTTATAATTACGTAATTGAAATATAATCCGAATTTCATAACTAGAAATATTTTTCATTTCTTCCTCTTCTCGTTTCGGCCAATTATGGACCACGTAATTTCAGTTTTCGTTCTTTCTTTTGGCCTTTATTGTATTCCTTCGTTCGTTCACTATGGTTTTTCTTTCTTTCTAGCGTCCATGATGTAGGGGAGAGTCCGGCAGTACCGACACCTTAAGGTTTGATTAGAATAAAATTAAAGTTTATCATGTTATATGTTTACTTGCTGCTGACATATTTAGGAACACTCATTAGCTATAAATAGAAGACAATAGAATTCCAATAAATTTAGAACTAATCAACCTTATTCGTAAAATTCCAAACAATGAAAAATTAAGTTTAAAAAAATTGTCCTCCAGTACCGGCCAGCTGAAACTAGAACTGTTATATTATACAATAATCACAAATATACTGATCTGATAATTCCGAAATGTTCGCACAAGCTTCATGGACCACCGACTTACAGTTTCCACATTGAATCCAGTCCTCATCGTGGGATTCGAAACATAAAGGACAAATTGTGTCCTCCTGAATCGGCGTCTGGGTGGGAACCTGGTTTTCTTTTTTGTTTTTGCTGAGATCCTTGCCCAAAATCAAACTTTTACCTTTCCTGCCGATATTTTTTTTTGGAAAAATATGTTGATTAGTTGATTCCACATTTTTTTTATTTACCTGCTTCTCCTCCTACATCTTTTTATATGGAGAACATGTGAATATTTCACTTCTTTCAGCTTTACGTTGTCGTGCAGTACATCTTCTTTTTGAGGCATCAGGAACTGGTGATAATTCTAAAACAATTTCTTTTATATTTTCAACCGATTGGTCAATGATAGCTGATGTTTGAAGTTCGGATTTTTCATAAGCAGTTTGAGATTACTGTTAGAACTAGCAGTTTGTGTCTCAGATTGTCGAGACGGGTTAATATGAGATTCAAAGTTAGAAGTAGTAGGTTGAGGTACACGTGCAGAAGTTGAAGGTGTCGGTTCTGTTAGTTGGGAAAAAATAATGGTGAATTGTCTGCAATATTTGTCATATTTGAACCAATGAAATTTAAGTCACTGAAGATATTCTTGTTAAAGGGATAAATTCCTGTACAGCGAAAGTCATTAACGCCAATATCCATTCGAGAAACACGATTAAAAGCAGAAGCAACAAATCCAGCAATCTCATATTCACCAACCTTTATGCCAGCATTTGACCTCATCCATAAATCACATGCATCACTGTAAGCAGACCTAAATGGTTTTATAAAAGTGCGATCAAGTGGCTTCAGCTTATGAGTCGTGTATGGTGAGGTGCTCAACATGTGGCTATGATTTTCTCTAGCAAATAGGATGACATCCAAGTCTTTGTGACTGGCATGCCCATCAATAACTAACAGAACTGGGTTTTCTTCTGTAGGATTGGAATACTTTTTAAAGTGGTGTATCCATTTCAAAAATAATTGAGCATTCGCTTAGCCATTTGGCTAAACTTCGCCTACGCTCTCATATAGATCATTTATTATGAGTCTCTCATTCATTCTAGATCTTGGTAACATGAAGAATGGTGGTGCAAATTGACCTCCGGCACTCGTTGCAAAAAGCACTGTCACATTTTTTCCACGCTCTGCAGAAGTAAGCTTTCCAACTTGTTTTTGGTTTTTAGTAGCTATAACTTTAGAATGTTTCGAAACAATACTGGCACCAATCTCATCGCAATTCCGTATTTTATAGTGAGTGAAATCATATTTTTCCATCAAACTCTTAAGACTGTCAAAAAAACGCTTTTCTTGAGCTCTATTAAACGCTACAGCTCTCATTAAACTAGTTGATTCTGCGGTTCGGAGTGATAAGTCGCCATGTCTTTTCATAAAGGCATAATAATCGTTTTTGCCAGCTGACATCTCCTCTTTATTGAATTGATGTGGTATTTTTAACTTTTCAGCTAGTTGAAAAGCAGATTTAGGAAATTCTTGTTTACTTAAAGGCATTAACCTATTTGCCAAGTCTTTAACATGTTTAACCAAAACTTCCTCGTGTTCAGGTAAGAATGTTGTTAGCTTGCTTAATTGACACCTCTTTATTATTTTTAATAGCACTGATTCAGTCATTTAATGTCGTTCTAGATACCTTAAAACAATCTACAGCCTGACGCGCACTCATTTCTTTATTTAAAACCTTCTCTACGGCCTAGTGCATGTCAGTAGGATCCCAAGTGCCCTTCTTTTTATTCGCCTCAACGTCACTTTCATAACGTGGTACTTTTATGAACCTAAAAGAAAAATAAACTGCTTTAAAAATAAAATAAATAGTGGCCGGTACTGGGGGAATTTCTTGTGGCCGGTACTGAAGGAAAGAGAAAAAAATATAAATCTAATCGCTGATAAAACGTAACGTATGAAATTAAAATTTTAAAATATTTTACAAGCATTATATAAATGATCAATGCACAGCTGGTTTGATTTTTTTCTAAATCGCTGAGTAAACTCCTGTTATCATGCACAGAACTTTTATTGTGCATCAGACGTTAACCATGTATGACAACAATTTTTGTACTGCGGGTGAACATGTCGCGCCGCCAAGTAAACGCCGCGCGAGTTCTAAACTGTGAGTGACGAATTGCACAAATGGCGCTAGTCGTTACACCGCCATTTGTTGCAGAATTTCAGAAATAGTGACTGGCCGGTACTGTAGGACTTTCCCCTATCTTTTCGTATTTTTGATAATTTATTACAAAATTTAAGAAAGCAACGATTTTTTTTTACTAATTCGGGAAAGTTAAACATTTTTGTCATTCGCAAAAACAAAGAGAATCGATTAGGATTTATCATTTCACATTATATAAGGTTTTTTAGTGTATATTTGTTTTGTTTTTTTTTCTAAGCTATATAATAATTGTCTTTCAACTTATTTTACCCGATCACTACTTTTCAATTATCGTAAGAAAATATATTATTTCTCTTTTTATTATTTATAATATGTTCGGTGTAGAGACTTTGAGAAATTTCAGTCTCTGACCTCCTTCAAACTTTAACTCTAGATCCGCGTTTGGGCATAAAACTATAGTCCTCCTCTAAACGATAAACTGAAGAAGAAACATTACGAATCCATGTGATTACTTGTCAGACGCTCGTCGGAGAATGAATGGAAATAGCAGTAGAAAGAGAAATGAGAATAGTATAAAATACGGATTAATTTATCGGTCGGACAACGGTTAACACAGGTAATAATGTGGTTCGATGATGAAATCGAACATCTCATAGCGGTGAAAAGATTGAAAAATTACCAAGAGCAAGCGCGTAATTATTGAAAAAAAGGATTCCAGAGATTTTGTAAAACGCGGATCAGTCGTATCACAAACAAATACGCGGAAGAGTAATTCTCCTCTAGCTGTTGTTGAAAACATACAGGCCTGGGGAATAATGGCAGACGTTCAAAAAATTTAGCGTCCGGTGCACACGGAGAAGGGTACTTTTACGATTTTTGAAGCTGAAAAACGAATGTGTCAATGAGTACGGAAAAATCGACAGCATAATAAATTCCGTGTTAGAAGCAAAGTTATTGACGACGTTTTTTGGGGGGGGGGGGGGGGGGGAATTTTGTCAATCGACGGTAAATATTTTTTCGGTAGAACAATCGTAGTCACCGTACGTACACCAGTTCACAAGATCATTAGGGAAACATCGCGTTCATGGAGCGTATGCACATTGTATAGTTCAAAAATAGATATAAGTTTAACATGAAAAGTATTCAATACGATTCTTCAGCCGATATCGTTACTTTTGTCGCCAAACCAATAACGGTTGCTGTAAATTATTTTAATCAAAACGAAACCGGAAATTACTTCACACAATCACATGTTCATTAATTAATTAAACGAAAGCGTTTTATCAAGGGAAAAATCTGTAAGTCGGGTACATCTGACGAGCGCAAAAAATAAAAAAATTAAAAAGTGACCTGGCTATTAATCGATAATTTAATTTAATCGGAATAATTAAATACATTTTTAAAGAAGTTATTTATGTAGAGAAAATTGTAAATTCTCGTGTTTTTGGTTTGTTCTTTTTTATGCGGTCGACAATCATCAAATATCTGGTTCTCGGAACAAGATTGTGTAAATAAATCTCGTGAAATAAATGTATTTAGACGTGGTTTTATATGTAGCCGGTAACTTTACATTTATTTTGTACCGCGGTGATATTCGTTAACGTAAATATATGCGGACCGGATTTTGACTAATAAGTATTCCCTTTTTTTTTTTTTTTTTTTTTTTTTGTTTATCGTGAAAAAAATTATGTAATAATGTATGTATACATTTTTACATATGTACGAAAAGTGGGAAAATTATTTTTTAAGCGAAAATCAAACATTTGTCAATTTTTCAAATTATAAATATATGTCTTAATTTATATGTTATATCTATTTGGAACAAGCCCTGCAGAACAGTGCGACTTTGGTTACATTGTCCTTTAACCGTGCAAAATATGTAAAGTGTACAACAATACGTGATTTTACCGTTAACGCGATCAACGAAAAAAGCTTGGCGCGTTGCAGTATGTTGTTACATAGCCATAATATAATGGTATACATTATCGGCGAGCATTATGAACTGAACTGCGACTAATCAAACACAACAGTAATGGTATAATTTGAAAATGTTAACGAAAATAAATTTAAACGCAATTTTTTTTGTGCTTTTTCTAAATTTATACGAACTACTGATCTGTTTAAAATAATTTCTGGTTTTGACACGAAGCCGTATTATTATTAATCATCGAATTGATGTGAAAGTCGTAGAATTCCGTTTTATCGTGAGAATATTCGTAATTCGAGGTTGTAGATAGAAATATTTCGTTGAAGGGGCTCTTTATTAATGAACACACAATTTTTCTTTTTTGTTTTAATCCAACTTGGCCAACATGCACCAAAGTTTACATTAATATTGACCGGTATTTCTTACTAAATTACATATTGTTTCCTTTCGAAATCCAAGTAGAAAAAAGAAATTTAAGAACTCTTAGGCTGACCGTCCGTCAGCGTTAAAATTGCGGCACGCACTTTTAAATAGAGCACTGTCGTCCACCAAAGGTGACGGCGTCGAGACTGCTACGTGACGTTTAAGTGATCGGGAACGGACGACTGATAATTGCGTCAGTATCCGGTCGACCGCGAAGTACTTGTTTCCGGTGTAAAATGACTGCAGAGGAAAACGACATTAAATTTATTCAGTTGACTCGGAACTATTATGTATAATTATAATTTAAGCTAGTTTCTATTTTCGTTCATTTTTGTTTAAGTAGGATGAGCGAAACAACGTAAAATTAATTTAATTCAGAAGTTTCTTCGCGTATATAATTATAATTTACGAGTTATAGAGGGGAGGTGTCGCTGGAAAAGCGTGGACGGATTATATCCTTTACGCCAATGCGTATTTTATAACCTTTTTCTTTGTTCGGGCAGAGCCCGTTAGAGTAAGTAATAAGTTAAACGTTTCCTTCGGCATAACAATTGAAATTTTTTCTCGCGTCAGGTGGTAATTCCGCTGCACAGACACAAAATTGTCCGATATGTATCCATTACACGCGTGAATCTAAAATCGATGTCGTTCTTTTGCTCCGATAATAGTAGAAAGCCTTCATTATCTTCATTGCTCCGCAGGTTGTACATAACCACTTCGTAAACGGACAAGAATGAAAAACGACTTATATAATAGTGGTCGCGTTGGTGGACGGACAAATAAAAAATCCAGCCGTCGGCAGTTAATTTCGATATGGTCGCAGTCACGTGGCGCTGGTGGACAGTCAGCCTCACGATAATCATTGTTCGTCTCGAAGTAAAAGTGCTCTCTACTGATAGATTCTATTTTGTTTGTCAAATTGTAAACTGTTTACTTTTGCGAAAGCTGTTTCAATAATTTCAATTTATTTATAAGCGTAATAAATGCAATTCGTTTTTATTCAAAAGTATTTGCGCGTATTGTCAATTATCCCCGTCGCACTGCTGCCAAATACTGACAGTAATGTTTTCTAGGCGCCTAAAAATTCATGATTTCTAACCACTTCGATTACTCTCCGCTTCTCCGCAATTTACATGTTCAATTAAACTAGCGTAGCTGACAATGATATAAAACGAGTAAAAAATAAATAATTTCGAACAAATTGAAATATTTCGACTTCCAAAAAGTTGTGAAAAAAAAACATTGAAATACGCAAAATACGTTGCTCGCTTACTTAGCGACATGAGCGAGAAATTGTTGCTCGGCTCTTTTCGACTATTTTTCGCTGTGTAGTGTACAGCGTTGTATTTAAATGTACGGTAATCCAAGAAATACATTCCAACCACCCTTCACTGTAATGTGGGCAAACTGGCCTGTCTTGTTTTTTATCATTATTTTATCGCGTTACAATCGACACATTCAAAGATACAATTTATAATCAATACCCTTTCTCCAATTTTTGTTTTTTTATTAGTAAGGCACTCTGCTAATTAATATTTCCGTTGCTTTTCCGCACGAGAGTCCGTAATTATCAGGCAAGGTGCTAAGCGTAACTTAATTTTTACTTACCTACCGTCCTGAGTTGGTCCAAAACAAAAAAATTCAAATTTTATCCAAATTTGGCATATATATATATATATATATAGAAAAAGGATCGAGTTGCATAAATAAAATTTCTTGTAAGATCGAGTTTAACGAGACGAAAATCGTAAACATTAAACATCCTAAAATAGCAAATATAAAATGTAGCTGCGCCCTTTAAACATTTCGATTTTGCTCTACGTTTTTTATTTTCATTAATTTTACCTTTTTCCCCCCATTAATATATTCCGTCGTGGTCCAACGATTTTTTTCTTTTTTCCCACGAAATCACGTTACCGATTTTTTTTTTTTTCAGACTATATCTTTGCTAGGTAAAATTCGTTTTCAGTCATATGCACGATTTTATGAAAATACACATTTTAAACGAAGCAATATGTACAAAATTTTCAATAACACATATATTATGCGTCATTCGTTTTTTAAATTGTTTTTACAAATACTTGAAAATAGTCCCTTTCTTTTTTCAGACCTCGATGAGCTTGGTGATCACCACACGGTGAAAAATTGGCTCTTAAAAGGGGGTATTACAATTAAAAAAGCAAAAAAAAAAAAAGACCTTAATTTCAACATTTTTTTCATTAATGATACTTTCATTAAACCATATAATTTTTTTTTTTTTTTTTTACATTTTAGCATCTAATTTCTGAAAAGATATATGTATATATTTTACTATATCTGTTTATTTCACTGATTGTTTTCTTTTATGTTTATTGTACAGTAATTAATTTTAAACACAATTATTTAATTTCTTATCAAATATCCCGGAGGCGTTTCGAAGACAATTATAATAATAATTCTCGTGATCATAAAGATTTGTCTTCAAAACGCGTCGGGGTATTTGATATATTTTTTAATATAACACCATTTTTTTAGCCGCAACATGAGGTCAAAGTCAAAGTCGAAAAAAAAAAAATTAAAAATTTGGCAGAAGTTCTCCTCAGCAGGTCAGAAGTATCCGATCTGGAAAAAAAAAAAAAAAAAAAAAGCGTTTTGAAGCTGAGACATAATTCAGCATTAAACCTAACTCCGTTAAATGACGCGGTCAGAAAAAAAGATTCAAAAAATTACCGTTTTTTGGCCAATTAATAGGTATAGATTTTTTTTTTTTTTTTTTTAAATACATAGGTTTTAGGTTCAATGCTTAATGGCCCTGATGACGAACAAAATGAATCAATTTTTTTTTAAATCGGTTCAGTAGAATTTGAGAAATCTGGCGGAAAGTTCAACTATATTCTTGCTCACAAAATTATGTTTCGGTATAATGGCCCCCGGAGTCGATTGTTGATAACTTTCGTTGTTATTTTGGGTATTTCGACCTAAACAACGACTTAAAAGTTCATCTTCTGTTTGTCGATCGTAAACGGATTTGACATATTCTTGCACCCTTTCATTTGGGGTTGCACTTCTAACGCTGCGGCGCGGTGTCCGTCAAGATCATATGGAAAAGTATGTTGCCCACATTTCATTACTGTATATGTGAAACATCTAATGCAGCGAATTGAAGATAAAATCGACTAGTGCGAGAAATAAAACCGCGAACCGGAATCTCGTAACGGCTCTCTGTTATCGGTCGCCCTTCTATAGCAAAAGCCTAACACCTCTCCTATATAGAAGCTGTACGCTGTTTACAGAAAAAATGGGCTATTTCAATTTCAATTTCTGTTTCTGTGCGTGTGTGTGTGTATGCGGGCGTGTCTACTTTGCGGCACCGGCAGTTTGCACGTCTATCGATGAACAGTAGTCGTTTAAAGGCTGGAATGGCTTAATTTTTTTGTTTAATTTTTTCAAATTTTTACATAAAATTCGAGATTTACATTCTTAAAATTATAAACTGTTGTCTGATCAGAACAAAAAAAAATTATTATTTTTTTTTCTTTCAAAACCGCATCATCCTCTTAAACGCCCGACAAATATACGTACACCTATTAACGCGTAAATACGATTGTAAAATGGGCCTTTTCCTGATAATATTTTCATTCATTTCGTTTTTTAAGCTCTGTTGAATATAGCACATATTTTTATTTTTTACTTTAAAAAACAATTTTTTTTTTTTTTTTTTTTTTTTGGTATTTTGGATTAATTTTGGTAATATACGATACCGCTTATTTTGTTCCGATACCAATATATTTCAATTAGTCGAAACTTTCTTCAAAACTTCGTTTATAAATCCGGTTGTTACTTGTTCTTTTTTACGGTAAATGTAAAATAAAAATGGAACGATACGAACACAAAAAAAGAAGAAGAAGAGTTTTTAGACAGAATTAAAAACTAAACGATATTACCGGCATAAGTGAAGTCATTGTAAAGTGCACCGAGTTAACAATCAGCTGTTAAATAATTTTTCACGCGACATGACGTTAAAAATCTAAATCGAGAGAACGTGATACGTGTGGGAGTTATTCCAGCCAGAAATTTAAAGGGCTGAAAATTATAATTCAAAAAGAAAAAAAAACAAAAAACAAACATCCCGACAGTAATTTTGCGAATTTGAGCGCAATATCAGCCAAAAGAAATATTTTTTCCATAAAACTTCTTAATTTCAAATTCAATATACTGTTTTATTAAGACGAAAAAGAAAAAAAAAATTGAAAACAAAATTTTACGCCACAATGTTTAATCGTTTAAATTGTGACTCTAAACATTCATTGTCCTAAATCATTTTACTTTAGCAAAATTTAAAAAAACATACACATAAATAGTATATAAAAAAACTATTATTTTTAAAAATTAGTAAGAATTAGTTTTTAGTGAGATTATTAACTGTTTTGTTTTTGTTTTGTTTTTTCTTTATAAACAATAATTTCGCGCCAAAACTAAATTAAAATGGTAATTCGAATAATTCAGTTAAAACCAATTCAAGTACAGCTCACAGAAACAATAGACGGCGTCGTATTGATTTAATTTTTGCGAATCAATTCGATATACTTACATATCGTATATACATATATTTCATTTGGTGCAATTTATTTAGGTGTTCACGTTAGCGTGTAATTCATTTTTCGTAGTAAATTTTTTGGAAGATCGCTTTCGTTACTCGAAAAACAGTTGCGTGTATTTATCGATCACCTCGCACAATTAAAACTAATTAGTACGTGTACTAATTACATTATCAAGAAACAAAGGCGTAATTCCTGTGACGGGGGAGTGAAGCAACTGTAATCGTGCCCAGTGAATTGTAACGTTGCGGAGTCGCGCTGAACTGTTTTCAATGATTTACACTAAATGTTGCGGGCCCCAAATATCGCACATTTTTTCGTGTATCATTGAAGAAGGAAATGCAGAGCTATTAACGGGCCAAAGTAAATAAAAATAATGAACCGGATCCAATATACTTCTGTGGTTGAAAGATATAGCGAATCGAAATATTCTTGTACAAACATATTTATTAATAATCTCTTTTCTTCTTTTTTTTTTTTTTGTTTTTTTTTTCTTTCTTTCCAATCGGTTAAAAGCGATTCGGTGTTTCGGAAGTTTTTAAATGATAGACGGTTTATAACCAGTTGTTAAGAGTGAGTTAATAAGACACGCTAAGCCGTCATAGTGATATCGATAAAGCTCGCTGAAAGGACTAGCAAGATTATTTTAATATTTAATACCATATCTCTTATTATAAATAAATAAATGTACGGTATAATGTGAAATTCTAAACAGGGAAA
Source organism: Icerya purchasi (assembly GCA_039619475.1). Classification (NCBI taxonomy): domain Eukaryota; kingdom Metazoa; phylum Arthropoda; class Insecta; order Hemiptera; family Monophlebidae; genus Icerya; species Icerya purchasi. The sequence goes on along the minus strand of CM077115.1, from coordinate 76,303,011 downwards.
TCAAATTCTGAGAGTTTTACATCTAAGGGGGATAACAATTTACGAAAGAACTAAACGTGAGTACCATGTCCGTTCGTAACATTCTTACCAATTGTTTCGGTAAAAAGAAGCTGTGTGTCTGGTTCGGACCGCATTACCTTACGCCGAACAAAAAGAACATGGAAACGAGCGAGACTCTCGCTGAAGCCGCCAATATGGACCCAAATTTTTTAAAGACGATCATTACCGGCAATGAGTCTTGCTGCTTCGAGTATGATCCCAGTACAAAACGAATTACCAAACAAAAAACAAAATTTAATCGCAATCGTGACACAGGACACAAAGGTTCACTCACAAATAGCGGTCTCTTGAGTAAACTAATGCAGGTAGCGATCTGAAACTTTCGTCGTCACTTCACATAACATCGAAGAATTTCAAACAAATCACGTCACTAGTACGGATTTTATAGTGGTAGTCCGGGAACTTTTGGTACCGACCGTATATGATGATGATGATGATGATGATATAAAATGTTAAAGTATTTATCGGTCGATTTGTAGAGGCTATGAATTTAACAATCTGACCTGGTAAATACGGCCGTTGTATAATCGATAAATGTAATTAGACTAATTTAACTGCGTATATAAATAAAAAGCCAATAATAAAATGTGGAAATGAAAAAAAAAACGAGTAATAATTAATAATGCAATAGTAGTGAATAGAATTAGGTGCGTATTTTTTTTTTTTTTTGATTTTTCAAAAACTAACGAAAAGAAAATGGTCAAATAGGCGGAGTAAATTTCAGAATTGATGGAATAATAACGTCATTTCTATCCCGATCAAGTCCGTTTCCGAGTTGAAATATTAATAAAAGAATTTTCAGCCGTGACATATGTATATTACCGAGAGTAGTCGAGAAGAATTTCGGTGCGATACTGATCCGAATTTTGCAGTTTTCGAGCTTACAGAAGTATAATAGAGGTTGTACATTGGTACCAATCAGATGCTGCAGCGTAAAACCGTATTTAATATCGCTGTGTGTATATAGTCGCTCCCATAACGGAAAACTAATCAGTATCGGATTCGCGATCATAACCGGCGAACTGTTAATGCCCCGGACGGTAGAAAATTTTATAGCCTTAATAGTGCTTAAATTCTTGTTTTTAAAAAACAGATTCTCTTTACGCGTTTAATGTTGCGCGGTTTACAAAGCAAATGAACGTGTTGACCATTTTTTATTTCGGCAGATACTATCAAAGCAGTTCGCATGCGTCTGGTTTTGTTCAAGATGAAATAAAAAAACCGTTAATATCGCCCATATTTCCCATTCACCGATGACACGTGTTCTTAAGAACGCGGCCGTGGCAAATTTGTAGCCGACTTTTTCCCCCCATAAAAATAACATCCGCCGTATCGTTGGGAAACATTGAACATTTTTACGTTGCCATTTTCCAGTAACGTAGGCGCCGAGTGAAAAACGCGTGTTATAAATTAAAGGAAAATCGGCTAAAACTGAAAAATTTTAAATATTTCTTTTGTTCTTCAAAATTTTTGTAGAAAAAAAAAAAAAAAAAAAGTAAAGTTTTCTAAAACGGCAATCGGCATACTCTATAATATCACGAATACACACTTAACTAATTAGTTTACAGATCAACGAATTTCCTTAAAATTTCAATTATTCAAAATCAAACATACCATCATCCGTCGAGTGTTGCTTTAACCTCTCCGTTTTTATATTTATTAGGGAGAGCGGCATAGCAGTGGCTATGCCTGTGGTTCTGATCACGTTAAAATTTTCGATCTATTCCTCGAATTGTTATTTGTACAATTTTTAGTTATCATTCGTGAAATCGGTGGCGCTTATTACTATTGGGCGCAGTGTCGCGGGGTATCGACAGCTAAAATTAAGGAATTTGGAACGAACATATTTTTAAAGCTGTGATCCTTGGGGGAAAAAATAATAATAATAGACAAAAAAAAGTCGATGAAATTTTATACTGGCAAAATTTTTCCCGGCGGACCAACGAGACCAAAACACACTCTGTTGTAGTGTTTAAAGCCGAATCCGATATAAAAATTTATATTCATAACGAATATGAAATATTTAGAAAATTTTAAATTAATACGAATATATATATATTAAAATTCGTACTTTTCTTAAAACAAAAAGCAACACCAACAACAAAGTGAAAACAAAAAAAATAAATGGTGAAATTTTATATTTTGTCGCATCTTTGAAGTTTTAAAATTGAAACTGGAATTTATATGGCGGTATTAACGACACTCATTAGAGAACTCATTCATTGTAAAACTGGTTGTATCCGTTTCAAAAAGTACTCGCGAGGTAAAGTTTTTGTTTCGAGTTGACAAGGGCAATTAAAAGAATTCCAGACTTTCATTTGCTTTTAGATTCTATTTTTCTTCCGTCATTCATTCGCTCGCTTCTCAAAGTGACCTTTTACTATGTAGTAGTGCAGTAATATGCTTAGTTTTCGAAACAGTGCTGAACTGAGCTTAAAAATACGTCTCGATTACCACATACAATAATCGCCGGCAATTCATAAAATATAACGAAAGTTTTAACGTAATTTAAAGGGGTTTAAACGTTCGCATAAAAATGTACACACATTTGATCTGTACTGTGCAATTAAACTATTCGAAATATAACAACTTTTTTTTTTCCCGTTATAATTCGGTCGTTAATAGTTTAAACGTATATTTTTTTATTCGATCCGCTTTTCCACTAAATGACGATGCAAGTTGCATAATAATTTTTTTTTTTTTTTTTTTTTTGGGTTCGCCATAAAGACATTGGCCCAAGAAGAGGGGGAAGAATAAGAAGCGGAATCAGATGTTTACGCGATCAGATATGGAAGATAGGAAAGACTCAAGTGCTGGAACGACCGAGGGTGATGGCAAGGAGAGGAACATAATAAATTGTACACCGTTTCTGTGTTTAATGCTGTTTGGCCACTGTTGAAAGAGTGAGAGTAAAATAAGCGGAAGATTCCCAAATATAAATAATTGCACGTAGGATAATCATTAATTCATTTGTGAAAAAAGAACAGAAAGGTGGAAGACGAAATGATTCGGAAAAATTAAAAACGGGGATAATAAAGGAAGCCCCGACACCACTAGGCCCCCTAGAGCCATCAGTGAAGATGAGTACATGAGAAGGAAAGAGGGAACTGATAATGCTGTGAAATTCCTGTCCGGTAATCGCCTGAGGCATAGAGACCTGGAAGAATTAGAGAAAAAATATACTTCGGGAGGGTGTGTGAGATCAAAATAATTCAAGGAAAAGTAAGGGAAATTATTACTGGAAATTATATGGGACGAATTTTTTACAATCTAGATTATGTTATGTTGAAAGTCATATGTCGTTTGTATAACAAAAAATATAACATTAGTAACCGAATGTTAACGGTCATTTTTTAAAATTGTTTCCATTTATAATATAGTGCGGTTTACGGCGGGAAAATACTTATAATAAAAAAATATTTAGAACAGATTTTTTTTTTTTTTTTTATTATTAAAGATGAAGTAACATTGTTTCGTTAACAATGTGGTATAACCCGCTTGTTTTATAATTTTGTTTCCTTTTTGGTTTTAGTAAGCATAAATTGAAATAAAAAATAAACGTAAACATAATAGGAATTCATTAAAAAATGTATGAACTGATATATATATATATATATATATATATATATTATATAAAGCTGCAAGAAAAAAAAATCGTACAGCCCGTTCTATAGTAGCTAAAGAGTATTTTTTTTTTCAATCTATGTATTTTCTTCGTCAGATCATAAGAAAATTATAAAACCCTCAAAATTTTAAAATTAAAGAGCCCAAATTTCAAAAAATGTAAAAATCAAGTTTTAAAAAAAAATTTAAAAAAAAAATCCGCAGCCAGTTCAATATGAGTTATGGTATTAATTTTCTTTTCAACCTGCACACTAAGGTCTCCAGAATACAGGAAAAATAAAAAACTCGAAAAATTTTGATATTTAGGAACCAAAAATTTGGAAAAATCCACGCTTAAAACGGTAACCCCGGAAACTAAAAAAAAGTCCACAGCCCTTTCCATGATACCTGGAAGGTCACAATTTTTTTTAAATGATGTATTTCAATCGCTAGAATATAGGAAAAATATGAAACCCGCAAAATTTTGAAATCAGAGAACCCAAAAATGTGAAAATCAAGTTTTAGCAAAAAAATTTAAAAAAATTCCACAGCCGGTTCTATATGACTAATGGTATTGATTTTCGTTTTAACTCGCATAATGAGGTCTCCAGAATACAGGAAAAATAAAAAACTCGAAAAATTTTGATGTTTAGGGACTAAAATTTAGGAAGATACACGTTCAAAGCGGTAAGACTGGAAACTAAAAAAAAGTCCACAGTTCTTCCCATAGTAGCTGGAGAGTCATTCTTTTCATTAAATTATGTATTTCAATCCCTAAAATATATGAAACATACGAAACCCGTAAAATTTTAAAATTAAAGGGCCCAAATTTTGGCAAATGTGAAAATTAAATTTTGAGAAAAAATTTTTCAAAAAATTCCATAGCCGGTACTATATAAGTTATGGTATTGATTTTCCTTTCAACCTACACACTGAGGTCTCCAGAATACAGGAAAAATAAAAAATCCGAAAAATTTTCATATTTAGGACAAACATTTGAGAAGATACACGTTCAAAGTGGTAAGACTGGAAACTAAAAAAAAGGTCCACAGCTTTTTCCATCATAGCCAGAGGGTCACTTTTTTTTTAAATGATGTATTTCAATCGCTATAATATAGGAAAAATTCGATACCCCCGAAAATTTTGAATAATAATTTAAGCATACAAATTCTGAAATGATTGGAGTGATGTTCAGCAGTGACTTAATATATTATTTCTTAGATTCTAATAACAAAAACAAATTTCATCATTACATTTAAACAAATAAATACTGTTAATATTTTACTTTAAAAAGAATTAAAATTAACATATTCCTCTCACATATATTACCCTGTTAGAGGTTTCAGTTGTTCAGATATTTTAATCTAAATATCACTATTTTGATTGACGTATTCAAAATACATGTGAACGCTGCAGTCTTTATGAAAATTTACCAAGTAAAATAATTTAAAATCCGAAGGGACGGGCCGCGAAGCGGAGACCAATCCCCTAGCATATATATATATATATATATATATATATATATATATATATATGTGTGTGTGTGTGTGTGTGTGTGTGTGTGTATGTTTTTATTTTATTTTTTTGAAAGGGTACGGAGACGTTTAATTTATTGTTAACGTGCATTTTCAAAACTCGAATCAATCAGAGCAAGAAAAAAAAACCGAATATATTTTTTCAAAGAACTGTAGTAATGTTTCATTGAAATTATAAATTGATCAGTTGAAGACCAAGGGGAGAATCGGCTCGAAGACGAAGACAGTTCCATCTGTAGGTAAGGTCATGGCGTCGGATTTTTGGGATGCGCGTGGGGTAATTTTCATTATTTTGAAACAGGAAAAACTATCAACGGCGAGTATTATACAAACTTACTGCAACGTTTGAGTGATGAAATCAAGAAAAAACGACCGCATTTTGCTAAAAAGAAAGTGTTGTTTCATCATGAGAAAGCGCCAGCTCACAGATCCGTTATTGCAACGGCCAAAATTTATGAGTTAAAGTTTCAGTTGCTTTCTCCTCATGCATCCTATTCGCCAGATTTAGCCTCCTCGGATTATTTTCTTTTTCCAAACTTGAAAAAATGGCTCGGTGGTGAAAAATTTTCCAACAATGAAGAAGTGCTATTTTGAGGAGCTCGATAATTCTTACTATAAACAGGGTATCGAACTTATCGAGCATCGCTGTAAAAAGTGTATAGAGCTGAAAGGAGATTATGTTGAAAACTAAAGAAATTTTTTTTCGAAAATTTTTGTGTTTCTTCGTTAGGCCAGGTACTTCTGGGGGCCACCCTCGTATGTGGCTGTTTTGCTCGCTTAACAATTTCTTCAAAACAAAAACTGGCGAGTTAACGAACAGTTAATAGCGGAACGGTTAGAAGAAGGTCAGTTTCGTTAATTTTATTATCGCCGGATTCGGGATATTGCTAAATTTTAATTTGCTGGTTTTTGTCGGTTACTTCTGGAATAACATAGACTTTTGGCCAGTTATGTTTCGTGATAGTTCTACGCGAGATCGTTTTTGTGTCCTCCCCGCTCTGTACGAATAAAAAACTGTCGACATTCAACTAGGTGCTACGTGCGATTTTTTATGTTGGAAATGGCTGCTGATTATAGTAAACAAAAGCGACGGAATATCCATTCGATCAAAGGACGTGGCGAATAAATACGTGCATAAAATTTATTCATCATTAATATGAAAAGAAAAAAAAAAAAACAATAAACAATTCACTATTCGCCAGCTAAACTTTCATTGGAAGCATCATTAAGCGAAACTGGCAATTGAAACATCATTTTCGAATGTGTGCCTTCCCAAATTGGTCTATAAAATTATACAAGTAACCTTAGCCTGCGTACTACACTAAGCCACGGTGAAAACGCAAAACTGTAGCGTCCGCGGCTGACAGGCTACGGTAATAATAGAGGTACACTTTAATTCCATTGTCGCACTATTATGTTTCGTCCCAAGTGTTTTAAAATTTCTAGTTAATTATAGTTTCTTGCATAAACAATGTAAGCATATGTTCATTATCGGCTCCTACGATGTTATCCGCTGAGCTTAATGCGTCTCGGTAGTTTATAGCACAAAAAAAAAGAAGGCTTCAAGGAGCTAAATTTAAATTACGCGAGCGAGACAGATGAACCATTTTTATTAAGCGAATAAAATTAAAAAGTCAAGAGTGCCCCCCCCCCGGGGGGGGGGGGGGTCCAACCGGTAAAAATGTGCAGCAATATGAAGTAACGCTTAAAAGTCGCATCCTTCAATTTTTCTTTAGTTATATTTTCTTTGTACAGTTCTTCTTCTTCTATTTCTAAAATTAAAGTAAAAAAAAGGGGGAAAAAAAAGACGAAAAAAAAAAAACAGTACAAGTTTTTCGATTGACAACAGCACAAATCCGCGAGCTTTTTAACAACTATCTGTATAACTTACTTTTATTATACGATAACAGTAATAATAATGATAATAAAGTTATATTAAAATAATATTTAAACTTATAAATTACCGTATAAAAATAGTATGAATTATTATGCAATAATTTATAAAATTATTTTAATTCTGCCACAGAAGTTCGATTTTTTGCTACTAAGGCGATTTTATTTATTACACATGTTTAAAATATATATGTACAATATAAATAAAAGAAGCTGTATTTTAATAAAATAATTTGAGATCGATTTTATCGTAAATATATCACACACGCACACACACACACACAAAGTACCTAGGCATCCCTCTAGTATAAGAAGAAACTACATATTTTTGCATATTAATCGTTTCTAAAATATAGCATAATACGCGAATATATTATATATTAGGGTTTGTGAAGTGTACATAAAAATAAAAATTTATACAATGAAATAAACGTTTTCCAGTGAACGAGGAGCGAGGGAGAACGGATTTTTAAAATGCGTGGCTAAGCAGTCAGAACTATCGCCTTACGCGACACTTCCGAATGGAAAGTACTGAAATTATTAGACGAGAGTAAGTAGATCTAACGCGCAGATATTCTCTGACACCCGTGCACACAAACACGCGAGAATACACCTACACACTTACTACTCACATTTGTACTTTGAAATATTTCGCTGTCATTGAATTTGAGTTTTTTGCGATTTACAGCGATACTTCGCGCCCCACTTACTTGCAACAATGTTCCGCAACTTACTTACAACTGACGACGCATCTGCCGTGTGTTCTCGGAATCTGCGTCAACGGATAGTGTTTAAGTTTGCCGCTGCTGCTGCTGCGCACTTTGTACAGTCGCGTGGTCGATGGTACCACAGTTTCATTCGGCGACACGAACGTTTTAGACAACAACGAGCGAAAAACATAGCAAGGCCCGCGGTCAATTGAAGCCATCCGAATCGTATTCATCGTTCACTTCGCAGGTTTTCAGATGGCTCTCCAGCTTTATGACGAGGTCCTTTCGTTTGAATCGAAGCGCTTCACCGGTCGCGTCTTTAACTATTCGCTCCTTCATGTTCATCGGACCTTTCAAAGTTCCGATATATTCAAATATTTTATTATAATCTAAAAATGATAATAAAACAAAAAAAAAACAAACGAAAATAAATACATAATTAAAACACAAACACTATACCGACAAGTTGTTACACACCAGTGATGGGACACCTGGGGGATGCGAAGACGGCCTCCCTCCAGGATCATAAAATAACGCGGAGTTCCTGAAATAAACGTAACTATTTAAAACAAATCTACTTTAAATATACACAAATATACATTTATATGGTAGTAATAGCTACAATGGAATTTTCATTCGTCCGTCGATTTACCTCCTTTTTCACGGAAAACGCATAAGTTTTATACAGATAAACGCGCAAAAATGTATCCCCCCCCCCTGTAATTTAATCGATCTGTATTATATAGCCTACATTCGCCATTCAGTAAACGAACGATTATTGGCAAAAACGAAGCGGGCGCCTCTGGGTGGAAAAGGGTTTACTTAAACTCATACATGCGCGATTTATACAAGTTGACGACCGTTTTGAATGATAGCGATGGTAGCAGTGGGCCGACAGAAAGACGTTGCAATTGTTACAAAATACCAAATTATTAAATGATTAACTGCAATCGGGACGACGAGGGCGCTTAAGTATAGAAAAACTGATATTTCAATAATAGATCCATGGGGCATGATTGGACTAATAATACCGCCGAATACATCCCGTATTACTAGAAAAATCGGACACGTTCATATTATATACCCAAGTGTGTGTTTATTCAGAGTCTTTCTGCATCCCCTATTTTCTAGAGGGTTAAAACATCTTTTTTTGGTCATAATTATGGAATAAAAAATTATAAAATAACGTAAAAAAGTAAGAAAAACATTTATTAAAATACACATAATTAAAAAATAAAGTTGACGTGTTTCGGAATTTTCATGAATTTCACCCTTAACGGGGTAAAGTACCTCTTTCAATAAATATACATGTATCAAGTAATCCAATTTCGTAAAAAATTTGTATACAAGGGTTTTTGAAGTCGCTGATTACCAGATTTTGTTAATTCAAAATGGCGGGAGAAAAGGTCGAAAAAGTGTTAATTTAAATGACAAATTGTATACAAGGATTTTTGAGGTCGCTGATTACGAATCTGTTACCAATTTTTGAAAATTCAAATTATCCCGTGTTTTATAACCATACAGCCCCAAACCTCTAAAACCCGGACAGGATGATTTCCTACGACTAAAATCGCACAACTCCTAAACTGCGGAGAGACAAAAGGCCTATTCATTGTGGTATACTGGAAAACCGTTCTTATAATTTATTTATTTAAAAAATTATCAGTACGGTTCACTTATGTATTTATTTATTTCTTTATCTATTTATTAACGGGAATTACGAAAATAAGAACAAAAATAAATTAAGAAGTGGACAAAGTTAATTAGTAATATAATAATTTTTTTTTTAGAATGAACCTTTTTATATATTATGAGATTTACAATCAGTGGGTAAATCAAAACATTTATTACTAATTCTCACAATCAATAAACAGTAAACAGTATATTAATACTATTATAGATATAATTCGTATTGCTATCATCATGCTCAACAAATTTGCGAGAATCTGAAATATAATAATCAACATTTTTATTAATAAACATCTTTAAATTTTTGACATTGGCTCGTCCGGGAAGATGATGCTCATTTTGCTCGTTATAACTTTAGTCAAAACAGTCTGTCTGGGGTTTATCGGTTTAAAAACACGGACCTTCGGGCTGACTAGGTTTTATGAGTTTGGGGTTTGTTAGCTAAAAAAAAAAAAACACAGGCTGAATGCCTGTCTGGGTTTTAGGGGTTTGGGGCAGTATGGTTATGAAGCACAGGATAATTCGAATTTTCAAAAATTGGTAACAGATTTGTAATCAGCGACCTCAAAAATCATTGTATACAATTTGTCATTAAAATTAAAACTTTTTTGACTTTTTTGTCCGCCATTTTGAATTAACAAAATCTGATGACGGATTCGTAATCAGCGACCTCAAAAACCCTTATATACAAATTTTTTACGAAATTGGATTACTTGATACATGTGTATTTATTGATGTTTCTTGTAAGAGGTACTTTACCCCGTTAAGGGTGAAATTCATGAAAATTCCGAAACACGTCAACTTTATTTTTTAATTATGTGTATTTTAATAAATGTTTTTCTTACGTTTTTACGTTATTTTATAATATTTTATTCCATAATTATGACCAAAAAAAGGTCTTTTCACCCTCTAGAAAATAGGGGATGCAACTCCGCTGATTAAATCACTGTGGATTACACTTGTCCTTTGCACGAGAAATAATTTTTCCATTGTGTTTCATAAAAAAAAATAATAGAAGACGAGATATTTGGGAAAAACGATTTTCGAGGGTGAACTTCAGGGACGGTTTTGACCCCTTGAAACTGCATATGGGTCGATAAAAAAAAAACAAAACAACACGTGTCTAATATTTTTTTATACTCTACAACATATCAAAATTTCATCAAAATCGGCGTCTGACAACTCGTGTACTTTCCTTGTAAGTTAAAAAATGAAAATAATGGACACGTGTTTTTCTGCGTACAACTCGCTAAACGATTAAAAAAAAAAAAAAAAAAAAATTAAAATGAAACTACTGGCACGAATACTACAGTAGTAATTGCAGTAGGGGGAGTAGATTTTGAATTTACTCGATCGGATTGCTTTTTTTTTTCTTTTTGTTATTTTTTGCTCTTACTGGTTCTAAAGTATTCTGTAAAAAATATTTCATTTCTGTCTAACAAAAACACGCGTTTCCGGTTATTAGACGATAATAATAATAATAATAAAAGAAATCCGTTAATTTTCAAGCTTGTAACATATTTTCAGGAACAAAAACCTTATCGGGAAAAATTTCCTGTCTCTACTTCGAAAAGGCGATTCCTTTTTTTTTTTTTTTTTTTTTTTTTTTTGTGAGCATCTACATAAAAGAAATAAGTTGGAGAAAGAATAACCGAATTTACCTAGATATCTCGTTTTCGAACGAGTTGTTAAAATACTTCCTAGCAAAAAATAAACCATCATCTATTTATTTCGGGAAACCTGGATTACAGTGAAATATGTAAAATCAAACGCAATACGTTTTTGATTTCTCAAACGGGTCAAATAATAGCATAAGATATAGTAATTACAGTATGAAAAACGTAAGTATACCGTGTGCTTGTACGCTTATTTATAAAACTGCTAATAATATTAGTAACATTTTTCAAAGCACGATTTTGATTTTCTCTTTTACTCGACCGTTTTTATTTATTTTTATTATTATTATTATTATTATTATTATTATTTTTTGTATCAATTCTACATTATTAATAAAAATTTGATAAAATAAGAGAATCCAAATAATTGTATAAGGGAATAACTCGTTTCCAATTATATCTCTCTATCCTTCGTTTAGTTTTCTCATGTTCTTTACTCGTATTGGTTTATTAAAATTTCCTTATCCAAACGTTAGACGAATTGCACTTAATTTTTTCAACAGCTACGTACGTATTTGAAATCCGAATAGGACAGAACATTCGAAATTTGAACATACACCCAGAGAATGCTTACTCTGAACACGTTAAAGAACAACAAGAATATATTTTAATCATTCTCAATCATCGAAGCTTTTCCGAATTCTTTTTATTCGTATACCGCATCGCCGAATAAAAAATTCGGGAAGACGTTTTTGAAAGTTTAAATGGTAAAAGTAGAACAGACCTCCGACTCATGTTGATATGCTTGGAAAATCATGACGATCGTAGCTCTGTCACGAAATAGCACTTTTCTTGTTTATTCCTTTATTTATTTCCTTCACGTAAATTTCTATATTCCAAAATTTTATTGCCACTTACTCCCTCACGCTTTTTAACTACGCTAATTGTTAGCATTTGTTCTGCTGATTTAATTTCTTTGTCAACATATCGTCTTAAAGTACTCATAACATTTTTTAATGCGTCGACCTTTTTAACGCGTCATTATATTTACATTACGTAGTAATAATCCGGCATTAATCCCGAAGCAAATTTCACTTTCCCCGCAAGCGGTAACTACAAAATTCGTGCTAACTTTATAATATTAGAAAACGAGGACCGGGGGGGGGGCGGGGGGGCGTCTGTATATTTTTAGACTTTTTAACTGCGCGAGACGAATAAGAAATTGATGGTTAAAATTTCACCAATTTTTTTGCTGGGTGACTATTAGCGATGTTTTTTGTTTTGTTTTGTTTTTTTGTAGTTGGACGTATATAAAATTTAAACAAAAAACATTAAGAAAAAAACGAACGTTACAAAATAAGTTTATCGAATTTTAATAACTTACTGTACTGCTTGCCGAATTTACGTATTTCTCTGTAAATGAGTCCCCTCACATGCAGGTTGTGCTTCCGGACGGTGTCGATTTCTTGGTTAGTTAATTTTTTTTTCGTTTCTATCGTCTTGGTTGAAATCGCAGATGATAGGCTGTTAACGATGCTATTATTATTACTGAAAATGGTACGTCTATTATTCCTACTATCGCTATTACTATTATTACTATTACAATTACTATCATCATTAATATTATTAGTATTGATATTATTATTATTATTATTATTATTATTGTTATTACTAGTATTATTATTATTATTACTATTATTATTATTACTACTACTGCTACTATTATTGATTTTGATATTGTTGAAAAAATTCGTATTATCACTATCATTATTATTCTTCGGTGACGGAGGTATTCCGTTTACAACGGGTGGCGGTCCGCCGTTCGAACTTGAACACATTTCTAAAGCTGGCGGAAGGTTATTCGCTTCGTTAGAATTAGCGCCGAATTCGGAGATCGGTAACAGAGATGGCGGCGGAAAATCCTCCAGATCGCTAGAGTTATTAAAACGGTTATTATCGGTCGAGCTCGCCGGAGGCAATTTATCCAAAGGAGGTGGCGAAGGCGACCTCGGGCGATCTTCTATCGTTAATACTGGTATGTCATCATCTTCGTCTTCATCATCATCTAAGAAGAAAATGGAATGATTAAAACGATATATCGGCCCGTGCGAAATACAAACAATTTGTGTACCCGCTATAAAAAATAACTTTTATTCTTACTGGCTGGTGCGAAACGAGTGGGGTTTATCAGTAATTTATTTCAAACGACCATAGAGACTATTACTGGCCAGAAGAAAAATATTAATTTCCCCGCGTTGTAAACATCGCGAGAATAATGTTCTTTTCTTTCCACTATGCTGCGCTCTTTTAAATAACTTTTTTTTTTATATAAAATTATCGGCGCACGTAAAGATAGCATTAAAAATTGCTTTACAACTTTGACAGTTCAACTAAACTAAACTTCCTCTATTCCGCGTGTCCGATTCCATTAGTCCACATTGTAAAATTATAAAAACACGCTGACAATGAAGAGGACGCTAGCAAAAAATATATAAATAAAATCATTTTTTTTTTTTTTTTTTTTTCATATAAATAATTTTCGGGATTTACAAGGAATTACTATGAATAAATGATATACAATTAGACAATACGATAGCATATTTTTCGTATCCCTCAATCGTCGTTCAATTTAGTCTCTTCTTCTTTCACATTTATTTCAGTAAGTACTAGCCACACACACACACTAATAAGTTGATTATGAATGTAAGCCAATAATTCGGTCCAACTACGTCTGAGGCTTCTACTAATGTTTGTATGGATTGTGTTAAATTTGTATTAATTTCAAAAAGTTCGCCATATCTACATTGCATTTTTTAATCCATCGCAATTATCACGCCGGATTGTATTATAGAGCTGCTTTAAAGAGATGTTACGTACAAAAGTTATTTTCTTATAAAACATATAAGCAGGAAAGACCAGATAGACGGAAATGAAAAGAACAGATAATTTCATAGACGTTAGCTCTTTGATTTGGATAGCTGCTACTAAAAAAAGGCAACCTCCCATCGCGACTATTATATCTATACACTAATTTACTACAACGGTCTATTAACAAATTTAATTTAATTTAATTAAACCAAAATCGGTGATGTCAAATAAAGGTAGATTATTCGTACACGCACGTTATTACGCTCCCTCGCACATCACACTTCGATTGCCCCATATAGCTACATTGCGCGATCGACATTGCAGGCACAAACGTACAAAATCTATGCAAAACACTTATTATCTGCTTTCTGTTCTCACTTGACACCACTTCTAACATATCCATATCGTTAACTTGCATACTACGTAACCATCTCACTCTTACATGACGCAAAACTCGCTTCAGAGTTCTCTGTTATACTGCCCTAAAGATCTTCTCCTTTCCGTATCCCACTAATAGCCTCAAACCTTGATCCACTACTAGCATTCAGCTTAACTAATCACCGTAATCCTTATTACACTGCTCTACCTTGTCCAACAACTTCGGTAACCCAATTACCACTACTGCCACACTAAACTCTTTCATGAACACAATTTCCCACATACATCATTATCAGAGCTCCAATACTTGTATGTTAAAATAGTGTCTGCTCCTATATACGTTAAGAATAACGAAATAAGTAATACTAAAAGTAAAACTTACTTTTTAAATTCGAAACACGCCTAACTAAATTCGTTTAAACTATTTTCATCCCTAATTACTGCTATCCTTTTTTGCTCGTTTTCTTTTTTCAGCGAATATTTTCCTCCTTTTGTTCACACGTATTTAAAGTTTAGTATTCTCTAGCTCTTTGGTTTGTTAACCGAAATAGATTCTTATAGTATCATCTCGAGAGATTTTTGTTAATCTTGCCCTCCTCTATCGTAGAGGTCTTTTTTTTTTTTTATTTTCGATCGTTAATCATTATCCCGTTTTAACTGTTTTAGACAGTTTTGTATTCTTTAATCTATACACTAGTTTCTTTTTCATTAATTTCCACTTCTACTTTTTTAACCGATTTTAGCAATAATATTTATCAGTCCTTGGTAATATTAATTCTCATCTGCGTTTGTTTCCTTGAAATTGTGCGTTTTTGTTGCATTACTTTTTACATACTTCAACTGCCGTTACTTTTCCTCCTTTAGTCATTTCTCTTTATATATTCCGTTTCCGGTATAATAAACGACTTATGATGTATTAGAAATAAAAGGTCTTACTCGCGTATAAAATCGAAGCCTGCACAACCGCCAGTTGAATAAACAATTGATAAACACAGCACACCACCGCTATTATTTCACGTGTTATTTTTGAATAAGATGTAGAGTAAAGTTTCGTTATTCATTTTAAGTGGTGAAGTACGTGCTAAGCGACTAACAAAAAAAAAAACAGAAAAAAAAATGAAATAAAAAAAAGTTCATATCTCCGTTATTCTGACATTTAAAAACTGATTACAGAAAATGTTCCCATAGTTATATATTGTGTAGTTGCCATATCTTTTTCGAACATTCCGCGCGTATAAATTGAGCTGTTTTTAATAATATATACGCAATTATATATTTATAGAGTTATATATTTACTTTTGCGATTCCCGGTAGGTGAACTGTATTAATTCGATGACATTCAATGACATAATACCGCCAGTATTATATTAGTACAATTCTATTTCGCAATTACTATTGTAGTGCTGACTTATTAAATCTCCTTAAAATTGAAATGCGCATTTAATATAAAAGAGAATAAAAAAGATAACTTTTTCGTTATTGTGTTTACTGGGTGCAAATTTTCGAAACTGTAATTATTCGATTTAGAAATGTTTTAACTGGTGCGTGTTAGTCGTAAAATAATGACATACTTTTATTTCGGGATAATACTTACCAACGTGAGTAATACGTGTACAACACGTAATTAGCGACAAAATCAATAAAACTAAAGGAATATACACGTGTACAAATTGAAATGTCTTTTTTTTTCTTCATATTTTTAAAACTAAAAGTGAATGTAATATCACTTTGTTTATATTTATAAGTTGTTTATTTATTTATTTATTTATTCATTTATTAAGTTGAAATAAATATGAAATACTTTACATTTACTCTTTGAGAACAACTGATAGTACTCTAATATTACTATTACTAATAATAATAATAATAATAATAATAATAATAATAATAAATGCATATACACACACGTAATGGAGAAAATTTATTTACCCATATCATTGTTGGTCGTAATAATTCGTGATCCATTGATATTCGGAGTAGACAGAGAATTAATGGAGACGGTTGTTGAGCATGGAAATGAATACGACAATGACGAACTACTTGGCAAAGACGATGGCGCGGGCGATGGTAACAATGATGGACGGCTACTGTACGGATAGCGAGGTACTTTTCTTTTAAACACATAGTTGCGTGGAAGTGGTCCCGGTTTTCGTTTCAGAGGATATTTCGAACTTGACATTATCGCTTCGCTCGATCTTTTACTTTTTTGCACTTCTTGATCTGCTTCGTCAACCACCATACGCTAAAATAGTCAAAAGAAAGCAAATTGTTGGCTTTTATGTTCATAGAATTCCAGCATCGTACACGAATCAATTCGTTACATTTCTTGTGACACATTAGAATACTACTTAAACGAAAACTTAAGTAGAGATTAATCAAATTCGGAAAAATTAAATAATATTATTTTTTAACTAATTATTGCCGTTCTATGTGTCGGTTTAATAAAAAACAAACTCAATTATTTCTAATAAACGTATTATTACCGAAACGAACTCCTCAATGTAAAAATAAATAAATTAGTAATTTCATATTTGTTTCAAAAGAATTAATCGAGATATACAAAAACAAATTCCAGAACATTCATATCGAGATACCGATTAATAGTAGAGTCAGTCATACATAATTACTTGCGGTGTGACACTGATATAAGTGAAAACTAAATGAGAAATGTTTTGCCGGAAGAAAAATAAAACTATACGTACACGTAGGATTTTCTATAAGGGTTTCATTAGTTTTTTTTTTTTGAGATTTCTTTAAAAAATCGAAAAATATTTTCAGAAAATTATCGACCGAAGTGATTCTTTGTGGCGGCTGCACACTGCAAAGGTTGTTGCTTTTTATTCTTATAGGCACACAGCATGATTCTATGGCCTTATTGTGCGATCAAAATAACCAATTAATTTTTAATTTCGATTTGAATTAATAAAAACGAACTATAGACATTTGTATTTAAAATTGCTCAGATGATGAGAAGGTACTGAGAAAGTAGGATCACGCAATTTTATCTTAATCCGAAGTACTTGTATTAAAAAATAGGATTTAAGTTTTTATACAATGTCGGTATACTATAGTTCTGGATTAAGCTGCTGCCGGAAATTACACTTAATCAACATCGTGTATGTAAATTCATCGTTTTTAAAAGGTTTTTTTTTTCTCACTTATATAAGTTGTAATAATAGTGAAAACTTTTTTATATTTAAATTATTTATTATCGCAGTACGCGTGTACCACTGCGCATTAAGCGTTTTTGCTTTTCTCACAAACGTTAATAAAAACAGTGATGTGATGCAGTTAAGCGAAAAAAAAGATTGTCTCTCACAATAAATGTGAATCATCAAAAAAATTTTCGACGGAATAAAGAGAATGAATATTAACTTATTACGCGTTATTTACCTTTTCCGATTTGAATGGATTGCCGAAAAGATGTTGCCTCATTTGATTTGGCTCAACTTCACGTAGCTGAGGTGAAAATCGTTTCAGATAATCTTGATAGTTACCCATCTGCGAGATGGGTACTAGATGAGCTAAATCTGTAAATTGAATAGCACTACATTATTATAACATACTTTTTCGTATATACGCATATTTTGTAATCGCAGATAGAGATCTGTGTTGTAGTAACGAATTTTTTATTGTGCGGCTAACGTGTAAAAAATATTAATGATTAAATGGAAAAAAGAAAATAAAACAAACACCCCGACTTCCTAAAAATTTATTGTTCAACGAAAATTATTTAAAATAATAAACTGCCAACGAATACTCAGACAACTCTATAGGCAATAATCGTTTTTTTAATAATAATAAAGAGAAGAAAAAATTCCTATACATATAATTATTATTCGCAGTTTTCGCTAATGATTGTATTATTACTTTATGGTTACTGTTGCAGATGAGATTACACGGCTTACACATTGGTATAGTGAAAACTTAATCAAGCCAACTACACTGTATATTTTGTCTGACAGAATATTAAACAATTCGAAAAAAAAATTCCTCTGATGGTAGGCAATCAAAGTGGCGATTGATAAAGTGCAGACACTTTGCTTCGCCATATAATTGATTAATTTATACACACACACATACATATTTACAGGGTGTTCTAAAACTGATCCAGAATTTTTTTTTTTTTTTTTTTTTTTTTTTAGCCCGTCAAAATGAACAAAAAGGCCCCGAGGGAAAAATCATTTGGGCGAACAATTAATTAGTTATAATTTATTTAATTATTTAATTTAAATGGAAAAATATTTTTTTTTTTTATAAATCAATATTTTGTAAAATAAAAAAAAAGAATTGAGTATTAAAAAGTAAAGTACGCAGTCGTAAATGTATAGTCAACCGTGATTTGTTAATGGCCTAGAGTAAGTGCTCAATATGTTGACCATTTTACTGCACCACCAACTCTCAGCTCTTCGCGTAATGTTGTTTACGGCCGTTACAGAAGTTCTGGTGTGTTCGTAGGATGTCGTCAAACGCTGCGACGATCCGCTGTATGCAGTCGTCTCGTGTGTTGGTCGGTGTACGATACACCTTTTCCTTAATACAACTCTACAAGAAAAAATCCGGAGAAGTTATAGCGGGAGACTTTGCTGGCCATTCAATCGGTCCGAGGCGCCCTATCCACCTGCTATTCAGGACGACTTCATACAAATATGCCTTCTTACAACCCTTTCGTAGTGCCAATATTTATTTTATTTTTATTTCAAAACATTGAATCATAAAAAAAAAAATATTTATTTTTTTATTACAATAAATAAATTAAATTAATTATAACACTAATTAATTGTTTTTGCCCAAATGATTTTTCCTTCAGGACATTTTTTTGTTCATTTTGACGAGCTTTACAGCGTAAAACAAATTTCCTAAATTAGTTCCAGAACACCCCATATGCACATACGTATATTTATGTATATGTATGGTATGTATAAAAGAAATATAGCGAGCGTTCACATAAAGAAAATGTATAAGGCTCACCCTATTCATTTAATTCGATTAAGATTGTCATCAAAAACTTTAATGTTAGTCACATCGATCGCGACACTTTGTTCGGATTCCAAAAAAAAAAAAAAAAAATGTTAAAAAAAATAACTTAACAACATAAACCGAAAAATTGTGCATACAGTTTTGAAAATTGCGCAAAGTCTTAAAAATGAAAAGTTGTCAAGAGGTATACGTTTAAAAATTATGTTAAAAATGTATTTCGGCACATTTTCATAACCACTCGGTCATCAACGGAAATTAGCGCAATAGTCAAATTTACCGGATTTTTGTAAATATAAAAACCTACAAGAGCAGTGTATATGTCTGTCACATCGAATTATTTAACAGGAATGTTATCACATCATAACGAAATCAATGAAATCACCGTCATAACTCTAACATATGAATTCATTTTTAGAATCTTTTTGAATCGATTATCTAGAAATAATATTAATTCGCGTTTTTTTTTGTTTTTTTTCGTTTTGTTTTACAAAATTACTTCTTAATTCCGAAATGTTTTTAATTTTTGCAATTTTTTTTGTTAAAAATAAAATATATTTTTGTAAATTTAAAACTTAAAAAAACATCAAAAAATCGTCGTTTGACCATAATTGACCAAAACAAATTTTTAAACTTTTTTTATATGTATTTTAAAGTTTTTAATTTTACTTTTTTAAAAGCCGGTCATAAATTTAGGCGCATAAGTGTGATGGTTGTGATCTAGTTAATCCAGCGGTAACGTAATTAGAATGTAAAATAAAATTTACAAAAACATTAACCAGTTCCGGATACATAAATTCATATTCATGGTGTAACACGCAAAATATGTAGTCAGTATTTTGTAAATTTTATTTTATTTTTAATTAAAACTCCTGAAAATAGTGCTTTCGTTGATTTTATAATATTCTAGTTTTCAAATAGGACAGCATGAAATATTGATAGTATCAGTAACATGATTGTTAATCATGACTTTTTTCTGGTTCAGTGTGACATCCTTTCGGCGAGATTCATCCACTGTTGAATGTTTTAGCGCATTTTCTCTTTGTCTGTTCTTTTAGTTTGTTAAACTGCGCGTAGCAAATTCAGGAAACGTTAAAATTCTGTTACACATTTTAGTGAACAGCTCTGTATAACCTACATATTTGTTATTGTTTTTAAGGATAGAGGTTTTTAAAAACGATGAAAAAAAAAAACAACAAAACAAACACTGTATTTGGCAAAATACCTAACTATTTTAATGGAAGTAATACCTATTAATAATGTCTTATTTTATTTGGTACAATGATATTATTTATTTTTAATAAAATTTCTTTGTTTTACACGATTGTACCGCGCTTGCGAATACACATGCAAAAGCACACACGATCACAAAACCGATAAAAGCATTAAATTAAATATACATATATATATATATATAAATACCCTGTTCGATTAATTTCGTGATATCCAAATTTCTCTCCAAGAAATTTAATCTCATTCTAAATAGCTGTTGCAACAATTCTTTCCTTTGTATGTCGTACACATTCCTATAACTGTTTCCACCACAACTCGTAGTATGGCGATGCTTATGTGTAACGGCTACGAGAAAACCGTGATATTCATCCAAAGTATCTTTCGAGAATATACCTAAAAATTTTCATTAATGAAACAAAATCATTAAATATAAGGAAACATCCGTTCGTATTAAGAGGTCTAGTAGTTTACTGTTTGGCATACCTTGCAGACTGGGATGCGTCAGCAACTCCTTAGGCATAGAAATGCGAGGGTATACTTGTACTGTTTCTTGATATAGACCATTCGAATTCTGACGGCTTGTTATTTCGTTACAGATTCTGCGTTAATCAAAAAAAAAAAAAGTTATGAAATATTTGAAATTATTATACGAATAATATAATTTCCAATACATAATTGTGGCATTTTTTTTTTTATATGCTATCAGGATTTCTCCGTTTTTTTCTCGTATAAAATTCACAATTAAAAGAAATTCTCTGCCAAAAAAATGGACAAAATAATTGAGAAACACCCTTAACCTATTAATTTTATACAGAAAACGTAAATTTTGCTCGATCCAGAAATTTCTTAAAACTTAATTTTCCATCATCCTCTTTAAAATTTGATTTTTCGCACTAGAAATTCTTAAGGAACTGTAATCAGCATTTATGTGGGGAGAGGATTAGAATACTTTTGATAACACCAAAAGGTGTATATTCATCTTTATGCACTATAAACGTATATGCATCAGTAATGAATGAGAAAAGCGATAAAATTTATATAAGCAATTATTTATTTAGAAAATTTTAAAAATCTGTATTTTTGACAGCGCCATTATCGGGTTCTCCATGTTTGCTGTAAGACCAGCAGATATATACTAGTATAAATATTTCGCATGCATACATATAAATACACACAGAGGTGAGCAAAATCCAATTTACTCCACCGAATAATTCAGAGCGCTCACTTGGCAGTACTTTTTTCGTTCTCTATTTCTTATACAGCACATTTATACTACTTTTTATTAGTATGTATAAATACGCCAATTAATTTTTTTTTTGTTATGCAAGTCGGTAAATTGACTTTTGCTTGTCATAAAGCGTGTGCCACAAACATACATTTATATACATACATACTCAACTGTATATATGAATTTTTAAAATTCCTCGCATAATTGCGTAAACATTTTTTGACAATTTTAAATTGGTTAAAAAAGTCTCCAACGCGCTATTTACGAGTTCATCACATCACTCTTGAACAAATACTCAGTTTTACACAGTACCAAAAGTAACATCCGTTTAGGTTGGTCTATTCATATGTTTGGATAAAACTCATTTATTCATGAATTGTATAAATAATGGGTTTTTTTTTTTTATTTTTACACGCTATGTACAGCAACTAGTCTAGAAACGTGTAAGTATAATTTAAAACTTAACTTATACAGGGTGCGGCAGCATAACTTCCTTTTTTAAAATGCGCCACTTTTTCTCTACCAAATTTTGTTAAAGAGAAATATTAACAGAAAATCGAAATAAAATTTCTCTAGATCCCCCATTGGGGCAATATGTATGCTTCTTCCCTTGCAGTTTTATTTCGATTTTCTGTTATTATTTCTCTTTAACAAAATTTGGTAGAGAAAAAGTGGCGCATTTTAAAAAAGGAAGTTGTGCTGCCGCACCAACGAGAGAAAACTAGTGGACCTAGGGAAAGAGAGCAGAAATTGTAGTGGGGTTATCTTGAAGGATAACAGAGATGTTTTTGTGAATATTTAACCTATGCCGAGGGGAGAAGAATACAAAGGACATTATATACTAGAAGATGTTCGACAGTCATATTAACGTTACATACAACACATTGCGAATGCGGGAGTTTATTAAGAATGTGCTAGTGCGTCAGGCTGAAATGTCTCAAGCGAAGGCAACGCAGGACGTTCGCTGTAACCAGCCGGTTCACAATTCCACGCTCTTACATGATTTTTGATGGAGTAAAGATGGGGAAAGGCTCCTTAGCTTGATTTTGTTGCCACAATTCCAGAGCAAAAGATATATTTTATCTAGTTTTTTTAGATCTTCAAAAGGAGTTTTAAAGTTCACATATCCTAGCGACTTCCTTTGCTGATCTATCCGCTAAGTCGTTGCCAGGGATATCTACATGGCCAGGTATCCAAAGAAAAAACGCAACCAGCAAGGAAGAGAACAACATTTTACCGCTACGGAATTATGTACAACAGCACATCCCGTACAGTTCTGTGATTTCGAGGCGTTAGTATAAAAAATGGGGGAGACGTTCTAAATGAAAGTATCTCATGTACTATAGCAAACTTTGAGGAACGACTGTTAGTCAAGGAAAAGTCAAAGTTGGTCCATCATGGTGGCAAGATAGAATTTAAGACTCGACCTATATATGTAAATTCTTTGATGGTAAGTCCCAAGGATACGGTTTTATGGTCGACTGAGCTAATATTTGGGATAAGGACTTGAATGTAAGAGTTACGAAAGAGAGAAGATGTGAGTTTGAAAAGAAAGGATTTTGGGAGGCTCGTAATATCTGTTTTGTAGCATGTAAATTGGGAGAGGAAATTGTATAAAGAAAAAGAACAAAAGTGCGGCAACTTCTCCGCAAATATGGGGAAAGGAAGTTCGGACACCTCGCAGAGCAGACTTGAAATTGGAGTAGTACGGAAAGCTCCGCGATAGCTAAACGGATAGCTGAATATTACAGAAAAAACTGCGATTCACTTTCTGTTTATTTTAAATATATCGAGAATTTCGTTTCTCAGTAAGTTACATTTCCTATCGATATGATCTGTGGCGACTATTAATCGTTGCAGAATAATCGATTAAATATGGCTGATTTTGTTTTTGTTTTATTCTCCGTTCGCTATTCGCTCAGTTTACGTAAACATTCTTTCGTGTTTTGGTTTTATCGTTTTAAATACACAATTGCTTTTGTCTTCATCTTTCCGTTACAATTGCTCTTATTATTTGTTTATCATTGCGCATAATGTTATTTTGCATCCGGCTAATAATTAAGTTAACACCATCAGATACTGGTGGTCAAAAATGTTTATACTAAAAATTGAGGAATATTTAAAAAAAAAAATACAGACATCATGATTGGTTCTACAAATTTAATAAAAACGTACTAAAAAGTAAAAAATAATTATTTAAAAAAAATAATTATTTCAGAGTATATATTTCTTTATGTAGTTTTTGCAGACGGTCGAACGATATATTACAAATGTATCACACATTGCCTTGTAACGGATTAAGAATAATCATAATTTCTTCTTAAGGTATTATTTTCTATGAAATAATTATTTTTCATTTTGTATTGTTTTTATTAAATTTTTTAAAATAAGTCCCGAAGTCCGTATTATTTTTTAAAACTACTTAATTTTTTAACGTTATACGTTTTAAGGTATTTAAGTATTTTGATAAAATTATACTGAATAATTTCTGATTAATTAATTAATTTATTAAATAGTTTCCGTTTTGTAAAGTATATAATACTGGGGGATTATGTAGGTAAACAAAACAAATGTGTTACGAAACCGGTCGAAATAACAATAGGCTCTAATATGGCACAATGAAACAGAAGTGAGCAGAATAGGTTCTTTTCATTTTCTTTTTAACCGAAGTTTGCGCCATTAGAACAACCGTTACCTTACTGGTCGCCGTAAAACAGGCCTTTTACATTACGAAGTATTAACAGTTTTAAGCGTGATCAGCAGAGTAGCGCATACTAAATAAAACTGATTAAAAACGCGTACAAATACGCACCTTTTCCAGTTTAAATCTTCTATTTTCATAATCGTGTCACATTCGGTTAGGAAAATATTATTTTAATGAAGAACCGCGATTAGTGTATGATAAAAAAAAAAAAAAGGTAACATACACGCGTTATAATTTTTTATTTTGCGGACGTTAACAAGTTTCATCGGTTACAGATTAATTTGATTGCTTTAATTTTATTACAGATAAAAAAAAAAAAAATTAATAAAAAACACACAAATACATAATTGAATTAGAATAAATAATGATAGGGGAATTTAACGGAGAAAAAGGAAACACAAAACGATGGTTGTGTCGGATTGATTTTTTAAAAAACAAACAATTTCAATACTTTATTCGATAAAGTCACACTAAAATAAAAAGTTAAGTAAGAAAAAACAGTGGGCCGTCTTTTGAGAATCATCCATCTCAGAAAGATAATGAGTATACCATATGTCGAACTCCGTTTGTCAATAATTAAAAGACAGGAGTTTTTATTTATAGAAATAAAATTTATCAGCTAATGATCATTAACCGTCGTCAGGGTAATGGATTCTGTTTTATTCGTTAATAATTATTTCATTTTGTAGTGAAATGCGTATTGCGCGACTATAATCATTATTAAACAATCAAACAGGGGAAAAAAAAAAATGTTAAAAGTAATTTTAACTTTAGTAAAAATCACGTGATTCGAGAGTAAGACGTTGTTTTTGCACCAGCTATATTGGACGGAAATGAAAGAAGAAATCTGGGCACCAGTGTGAGTACGATTATTCGTATAAACTTCCAACCAATGTATTTGGATAATTCAGTATAGAAAGCAACGGCGACATTTAATTCGGACAATCGCTTTTTCACGATACGTCGAAAATTCAACGAGCGATAATTATTAGTTGTTTTTTTTTTATTTTTTAGCTTTTAGCTACTACATTTATAAAAGTAAAAAAAAAAAAAAAAAAAAAAAAAAAAAGGTTCTAAACAAACGGGAGCCTTAAAAAACGAAAACCATTTTTACCGACATGTCATACGGAGAGCGATTTTATTTACATTATTCGTCTGATGTTTTTTCGTTTTAATAAAAACTGAGCACAATTAAAAATTTGATGGAATTTCTTCCTTTGCATTTTTCGTTTTAACTAGTGACGACGAGTAAGTTTGTTATTTCTTCGGGGATCCGGAACTGAATCGCAAGTTCGAGAACTGCATTCCAGATACACACCGATCTAGCATTTTTAAGCCATAGATTTTTTTACATTTTGGACTAAATATTTCGACTTAAAACAACAAAAAAATCAAATTTTATTTTTAAACCTTTTTCGGATACATCAAAATTCAGAAATATTGTTCGAAGGAAAGATTGATACATCGATTTCCGTTACTGGTAATAATCTGGGAGGAGGGAAAATCTTAACTACCGTATCCATTTAATTCGCAACAACGATTACACTGATACTTTTATCAAACTTTTCATCAGTCGAATGAAACAGACTTTTATGCAGTGCGCTGTGTCATTATTCGAGGAAGTTATTTCTTCATTTCTTTCAAACGGTATCGCGGTATTGACTACCTCATCGAGAATAACACGCAGTCAAAATATTCGCACAATTAACATTTGGCAGTTCTTTCCGTCTTCTGGAATGTTCTAATTTTTCTTAATTTTATTCACCGTAAGTTGTTTAACTATTAGTGTTACTAATTTATCCTGATAATTACGATTAAATAAAATAAATGAAAATAAACAACTCGACATTCAGCATGCAATAAACTTTGTAATTCTGTCTTGAAACATTGTTGTTATCGGTAAAAGATAAATTTTACGAAAAATAGTAACACTTGCCTGTCGAATTCTTGTTTTCCGTGTTGTTTCATCTTCTTAAGATAGTTACTGACTTGAAAATTGTACCAAGAATCCAGATGATCTGGCAGTAGATTATTACAAAATGCTTTATTTATTCCCATTTTCTCCATTGCTTTTCTTAGCGGCTAAATATCGACGAGAAAAAAAGAAAAAGAAAAAAAAGATTTAAATTTATCATTCATGAAAATAAACTAGATTTATAGTAAACTCGTGCGGTTCTTCAAAAATTAAGCTATAGCCCAGACGAATATTCCATTATTAAAATAAAAAAATCAAACAAAATACTAATTACGCATGATTTGTATCCGATCTATAAAATTACCAAAGAGCGATTTTGACAAATTTATAAGAAATCAGATGAAAGAGTGTTTACATAAAAGTTTATGCTTCTTAAATTTAGTAAAATCCGCTGTTTTTTTTTTTTGATTTTGTTGCTTCGTTTCTGAAATGTAGCTATGAATTGTTTACAGTAATGGGAACAAAAAAAAAAAAAAGGAGAATACAGGTTTGAGTTGTAACTTGTTATTGAAAGTGATATACATAAAATATTTTTTGCTGAAATAAGAGGGGAAGCCGATTGATGAAAAACGATTTTATAAGGATTATTTTCTCGAATAAAATGTTTATTAGTAAAAAATTAATTCTTTACGTTTTTATTATTGCCGTTTCAATATGATTTTATATAAAGTTAGTATTTACGATTTAAAAAAAAATTAAATTTCGTTTTTTTTCGCATGTCTCGTTTTATTTTAATTCTTAAATCTGACATCAACGATAATTTATAGAAAAACAAGAGTAGTGCGATAATCGTAAAATAAAATTGAGATTTCCGAATATCGTTTTACAAGTTCGATAATTTTTTTATAAATAAGAATCAGTCTGTAAAATAAACATCGAAAATTAAACATACAGAAAATTAACGTACAAAAACAGTGGCGAGTAACATTTCTTCATTTGTACATTAGCTCTCATCATTTTATCAGTTTGTTTGACGAAAATTTCCCGGTTGATACCGTTATAAGCTTATTTGGTTTTGGATTGAAAATAATTAGTTTAATTTAAACGAACTTTTTGATAAGTCATTAATCGGTTACAAAAATTTGAGTTTAAAAAGAACTGTTTAAAATCACTTTTGAGTAACGGTTAATATTAGCCGCAGTGAGAGAAGTTTTAATTTCTAAACTGGCGATTTCGCGCAACAAATAATAAATGAACATTTTTTACACTCTTAAAAACTTACAATATACATATTTTGAAATCTTGTTAACAGATTTTTTTCAATCTTTAAAAAAAGATAATACAAAAAAAGACGCGGCGTAAAGATTAAAAAAAAAAAAAAAAAAAAAAACTCATACCGCGGCATAATAGACAGGCATTGTGCGTAAGTAATTTTGAAACTGCTGCTTCTCATCGGCTGTGAGTTTCTGTTGCCGGTATACTTTAATGATTTCTTCTAGTACCGGAAAAAGCATCGGATAATTGAATGGCATTACAAATAAGTTAACGCACGTAAGATTATTACTGGCCTTCAGGTAGCCAAACGGGTACATCACATCCGGATTTTTATTACTGTTCGGAACGAAACACTGCAAGATAAAAAATTTCGTAAAAAAATTATTTTGCAACGCGATAATGCAACGTGTTAAAAATTACATTTCAAATTTCGGAAAAAGGAAATACGTATAAAATTTCCCTATATCAAAAATATGAAAAGGTTTTACTACACTTTTGGTAGTGGGGCAGTAATAAATATGATATTCTTTGATAGATATGATTAAACGAAACTCTTTATATGAGCTTTATAAGTCGACTTCGTATACGCCGCGAAAATTTCATTTAAAGAAATTTTTCATCCTACTACTATAAAAATGCATTTCAGAACTATAAAAATTTCATCTCCTTCTTGCGAAAATATCAGCGGAACAAAATCGTATTATTATTATTTATTATTATCAAAATTCGGGTTTAAAACTATTTTATAAAAATTTCTCAGTCTAATTACAAATTTACCGGGCAAAAAAAAACAAAAAAAAAAACGAAGCTAAAATACAAAAATATCGTTTCAAAAAAAGGTTAAATCTCGTATGACAGTATATTATGTTGTTTCTTATATAATCATTTCAATAGTAATCAATCAGTTTTTGATTTTGACGTTACTTCACTACGATAAAAAGGTAGTAGTGATGCAACAAGCAATGTACTCTATTTAATCAAGAATAATTAGCTACATTATTTGCTATATTAACAGGACACAATACCGGCAATCTAACCGTGATTGTAACACGGTAAATGCAATTGCGACTGTAATCGTATCTGTAAGAATTTGAACTTCGGATGACAAGGCATCGTTAGAACTTCAATTGAAACAGGAAAATTTTCTGTAACAGTTAATAGTCCGCAACGGTTTAGCGTTTCTGTTAATGTTCTAATCCTGTTACAAAATTCGTTACTGTTATTTAACGGAGCATTGTTTTTGTAAACATACGAGTGTCGTATTCGGCAATAGAGACGTATTTTGCTAAATTTTTATAATTTCGCTAACATATTTTCAAGATACAGCGGAAAGATACCGGGTCTTCACCAGTACTTCTTTTCACATCTCGATATTTTCGAAAACAAAGTTGCAAATTTTGAAATGATGCGGTATGCGGCGGAACACATCAGTCAACAGCACATGATTATGAACTACGGACTTACAGTGGTCACGGATAGACGATACACCTTCCTCAAATTTTTTCACATCTAGAAGAATCTTGTTTAAATCTTTTTCGAACGATCAAGTGTGAAGGAAAAATTGTATACCATAAACATCAGTCCGTAAAACGTTTACATCGATTAGATGCAATTAGGTTTATTAAAATCCGATTTTAACATCCAGCTGGTGAGTTCTGTAGTTCGAAAAATGTCACGCTAAATTACGCCGTTAAATCAGAAATTCTGCTAGTAATAATTATCTTTTTTTTTTTCTTCCCTCGCGAAACAAAATTATATTACTGTATTTATATAATGTACTCGTACATCTTTAAGACTACATCATATGGTTTATGAAATTAGGTACTCGACGTTATGAGATTTTTATGGAACCTTATCACGCTTCAAATTATTTTGCGAAACTTAATTTGTTATTATTTAAATAGAGAAGCTAGTCCGTTGATTTATTTTATTTCATTTTTTTTTTTTTTTTTTTTTTTTTTTTGATATAAATGATAAATTTATCCGATAGCGATTTTTCATATTTTAATACGATTCCCGTTTTTTTTTTTTTGAATTTTTAAATTTTACAATTAAAACTACCGCTTTTTTACGGAAATACAAAGGCGATATTTTTGAAAATAAAAATCCGATTAAGCTCGTGCACGGCAGAGAGTGGAGAAAAAAAGGCAACCTCTCGTGATCTTATGTATGATACGTTAACACATAGGTTAGAGAAATTTAATGTAGTACGATATAATAATAATAATATCGCATATTTTTTAGGTGCGAAATTATCTTAAAAGGTATCTTGCCCGTGAATTACAAACTGAGTAGTGGCAGTTGATTGGGTTAACGCCATGTAATCAGGAGTGGTGCATTAGGCGGTAGTATTCTGAATTTGTAACGATGGAGCTTCAAATAAGTAGTATCTCAAGTTTAGATTATTTATGAGATCCGTTTGAAGTATCGACGCAAAAGAATTAAACTGGAAAATGTTCAGAATGAATCAGTATTACCTGCCAACAAACACCAGGCTGCTTTCTTGAT
This sequence comes from Icerya purchasi, assembly GCA_039619475.1. Classification (NCBI taxonomy): domain Eukaryota; kingdom Metazoa; phylum Arthropoda; class Insecta; order Hemiptera; family Monophlebidae; genus Icerya; species Icerya purchasi. Next base: position 76,272,819 of record CM077115.1, on the reverse strand, counting down.
AATATGTACTGAGTTAAAGGGCTAGGTTCTAGTTCGTATTTGTCGAAGGGCATATTATCTATAACCATTGCCACGTGACTTATGCAGCTAAATTTCACATTCGGATGTGCAGATCTCTGTGGCTGTAAAGTTTAATCGAAAATACAAAAATCATTTATTATTGTAAACGTATACACATGCACATGTACACACACGCAGGCATATATATATATATATATATATATATATATATAAAATTATTGCAGAACAATTAGTTTTTAAACTTATTAATTCAATCGGTGCAAAATATGTAAATAAGTTCCACAATATATAATTATTTTTATAAAAAAATAAATTATTGAAGATATAAAATATCGGTGCTTTACGAAGACTAAATTTTAAGCACGCATCCGAAAACAAAAATAATATTATTTAAAATTGGATATATAAACACACGCACTGAAAAGCGTAAGAAAATCGTCACCATATTTTCTTAACTTTCGACTTGACAAAGGTCGGAAGAATTACGTTTCTTATTTCCTTTATCTGTATCCTACTAATTCTTGCTTTCTCATTTTTATATATTTTTTGTTCGTGTTTTTCCATTAAGAATCGTTAAAAAGGTACCAAAAATATTTCAACGTTAAATTTCACTTTTTATTCAGTTGAAAAATAATTAGACGGCCAATAGTATCTTTTAAAATTATCACAAACGAAAGAAAAAAAATTAAAGATGATTTTAGTGACGCGAAATAATTTAAATCAAATAGTTTAAAAACTGTAATTTCAAAAGCAGTTTAAAAAAAAATTTAATTTCTTTTTGACATTTTAATAATTCAGAAATGCTTGAAACCTATTTTTGGTAACGAATTACATACTTTCCTGTGCTAACTTGGGAAATGGTTTTTTTATTTTATTTTTTTAAATATATTTTTTGGATTCAATTACATTAAAAATTACGATTATTTTAGATTTCTATGATGAAAAATATATCTAATTTTATATTTTTCAGATAATTCGAAAAAAAAAAACAACAAAAAAACTTGAAAGTAAACATTCATTTTTACATTAGTTCATTATATGCGTACATACATATAAAATGAAAAAAGACCGAGTTTTTTATTTTTTATTTTATTCAGATGCTAATGATTTTGGTAAATGTACTAACTGAAAGCATTTCTGAAAGGTAGTCTTTGTTTCTTTAAGCGTAGAAGTAGACAAAATGGCTACGGTATGCCACATATACCTGTCGAAGTAGCTGTATAAAGCTTTATTCTCTTTTATTTGTTGGCAGTCTGTTTGTATATGGTACGCGGCTCTTATTATTTGCTTATTTCGTCGTTTACAGTTTGTAAACAGATATATTAGTTTCGTCGGTAATTAACGTGTTCGCCATTTGCGCCCGATAATTTTATTATGTTATATTTCGAACCGGGACAGAATATAACATAGTTACTCTTTGGCTTTTGCAAAAAAAGTAACCACAATTTATGAAAAAGTTGAACTGTAATACAGCTATCATGACAGTGTTAATCGCAACATATTACGGTTAAATTAACTCTTTAATAAAAATTAAAATTTATACAAAAATATTAAAAATTAACTTTATTCGTGAAAAAACTAAAATAAAGAATTTTTGGATTTTATAATGCTAGATTTAAAATATTTCAAAAATCTTTGTTTTTATGAATTTTTGAATGTATTTTTTAAAAATGGTTTATGGTTTTTTGAAATTGTAGAACATTTTTACAAATATTTCAAGTTATTATTTAAAATCAAATGATTTAACGTAAAAAAAAACAAAAAAAAAAACAAAAAACGATTTTATAGAGGGTATTTATGTTTAAATCAATATCGTGCCGTTGCCTTCTGGGCTGATAGGTCATTAGAAAACGTATGTCACGCTAATATTAATGAGAAAAGGATATAATGAAATGCAAAGAACAAACGGAAAGGTATTTCAAGAAGATTTATAAAACGGAGCTGACCTCTTTAGTATATTTTAATAAAATATCCGTATAAACAAAAAAACTTGAGCGCATCAAAAATAATATTAATTATAATAATAACACGCAACTGTAGACTATTCAAAAAAATATAAAAATTACTCTCGACGGGGGAGCGACTATGTTGGCTATGAACTAACTAAGCAATGAAAGAATTGGATAATTCATAATAATAACAATAATAATACCTAAACATTCATTAATTTATTTGCAAACACAAACATCGGATTATTTTTTATATTGTATTACATATTTTAGTAATTCCCTCTGGAATTTCTATTAATGAAAATATTTATTACCAATACGTTTAAAGCTGGGTCTGGCCAATATGACTCCGGTATCGGCCAAAATGCACAGCTTTTCGGAGGATCTTTACGAACGTATATTAACTTCCGACAAGAATGCCATGCGGGGGGACTGTTATTTTTTGCCTAAATTGGAAATAAAAAACACAAAATTATTCTATTTCAGAAGAATTAAAAAAAAAAAAATCGGTACATATTAAGTTATAAAAACTGGTAAAATTTATAATGAAAAATTTTAACTTAAATTAGGAGTGAATCATTGTGGAAACGACTTCATTGTCTTTAATTTGAATAAATGATTTTGGTCATTATAATGCTTTTAATGCAATTTTGTTATATCTCAACACTTCTACTGTTGTTACCAGGCCTGTGCCCAGAATTTTGAAACGGGGGGCGGGGGATTTTTTTTACACATATATTTTATAAATAATAATACATTTTTCACTAATTTTCATACTATTAATAATTTCCATAAATGAATTACTGTATAAACATTAATAAAAATTACACGTGTTATTGATTATACTCGTAATAAAAAATTTTGCATAAAATATTAATGAAGTACCTAAAAATATGGAGCATATTTTTTCTTTTAAAGGTAAGAATACACTAAAAAATCATCAATATTTAATTTAAATTTTTGATTTTTTTTTTTAGATTTTTATGTATTTATAATAACTATTTCAGTTCTCATAAGAGGCAGAGGAGTCTCCCCGTAGACACAGCCTTGGTTGTTACGGTTCTGATGATAGCAGTTGTTTCTTGCAAAACATGTTAAAAAATTGATTCTCAAAAACAATGAAATAGCTTTTAAATATTGTTAGAACACAAACCATATTGTATATACTGGTAATTTTTAGTTAATAAAAAATATTAAAATAATTTTAACACTTAATACAGCTGTGATGGAATATACATAGAAATTTGCTAGTTACGTGTTCTTCTGCTTAACGGAATAGTTTGCTGCAAAAAATATATTTAACTTTCTATCAATCAATTTCATAATACCGAATTATTCATGAAGAACCATTAATTACTGCGTAAAACCAACCGAAGAAATGCATAATAACACAAGCAGTCGTCCAAGTAGTTCGGTATAATTAGAATTAGATTTATTACATTTATCACAATTTTCGACCTTCTCACATTGTTATTGTACCTGATCATAAAGATAAATTTTATACTTTCTCCGACTTAGAAAACAGTAGCCATAAGATAAAACTGTATAATTTCCAAATAATGTATGTAATACATTTTTTAAAGTACACCAATCAAAGAATAAAACTAAAAATTATTGTTAAATTATAGAAAAACGACCGTAATAATTATATACATAAATATTTTATTATTTACACATTACTACTTTGTGGGCAAATAATGCGGATAAAATCTCAAATCGCAAAATGTAATTTTTGATTTTTCATTGACACATCATAAAATTCATCACCACTGTGACCTTACGTTTTTCATCATTTTGATCATTAGAAAAATCCAGCGAGAAGTTTTATTTCCTATATATAGTAAATGACTGTATACCATAGACTTTTGCAACCATTTTTAACACTTTCAAGTTCTATACATTATATATCACGAGGCACCTTCTTTAAACTCCCTGACTTTTCCCTGATTAATGAAATTCCCTGAATTTTTACAAGTGGCCAGCCTTCTCTTGTTTGAAATCTTTTTACACGGTCATAAACTTTAAAAATACCAATCAAAGTAGTTATTTTCGCAACGATGTTGTTAATAAAAGCGAGGGCTTTAGTAAATTTATTAAACTATACTTCGTTATTAGATATATATGGTTATATCCGTTATTCGCACATGTTTAAAATTTACATTTATGCATATATATATATATACACTGGGTAATTATTGTACTGTTATAAAATCTTATGTACAAACGCAGGGGGACATGTTTGTTTGCATGAACACATAATTATGAGTTCATATATACTTTATACATATAGAATAAAAACATGTTTTGGTATCTTACAATAATTAGAAATAAAAATCTGTTTTCTAATGCTAATAAAAAATTTAAAAAATTACTTTTACAATCTTTATTTTTTTTTCCATACACTGGGTCGATACATTATACCATAAGCAATGTTTCCCGCGGTAGAAATAGTGTAAGAAAGGGTAAAAAGAAAAAAGCAAAGGGCAGAAATAAGTTTAACGTAGCAACTCCAGTGAGCTGCTAGATTATTAAAATTAATAATCAGACCAGGTAAGTAACAACCATACTAATAAATGCTATTAAACACCGTGAGGTTTAATTTACGGAATGCAATGTAAATTAAGTAATAGGTAGAGCATCACAACATTACTCTAGATATTTTAAGTACCAATTCTATTTTCTACATAAAAACTATCTATCACACGTACATTGTAAATTATTAAAATTGAAAAAATGACGTATTATTACGGTGGTTTTTCTTTTGATTTTTCTCAAATTCTCTTATTTCCTAACTTCCACAATTTTTTAACACCCTTTTCCAAAAGTCATGGAAGAGCTTTTTTTTTCTTTTGTTAATTACGCTTCTATGTGAGCGTATGTTCTCATTTTTTGAATTTTTTTTCTTATCACTTAGCAGCAATAGGAATATTATCCGCATTCGAATAATATTTTAAAAGTATTAAATATATTAGAACTCAGAACATCTTGTTCGTTTCCTTTCTCATACATATTTCAATGTCAAGACATAAACAGTTGTTATAAAAATATATATCTTTTTTAATCTACGCCGAAAAAAATTTTAAAAATCATTTCCAATCACGAAATCTCTCGAAGGGGGAATTTTGGTAGTAATTCCATTAATGAAAACCGTAATCACTAATTTATCCTTGCAATTTACATCAGTAAGCATAAAGATGCCGCAATTTTATAGTTATAAATGGTTCTGTATGAAATAACCCAGATGTAAGTATTTTATACTCACTACAAATAAATAAATAAACTCGTTCATCAACCGTATCAAAAACTGGATCTGTAAAAATGTTATGGAGTAAAAACATCTCACCGGTTAACCGCGCTGAACCGTAAATTTTAACAATGCATAGACAAAGTGTAAATAAGCGAGACGATTTAATAATAGTTAGTCTAACGTAAAATAAGATACATAGAAATTTATTAAAATCTTTCATTATTATTATTGTTATTATTTTTTTTTTTTTTGTAAGTAATAGTAAAACAAGAGTCGGGTTAAAACTGTTTAACAATTTCGAATTTGAAATTGATTCGGAAAACCCAAAAACGTTGTTCATAAATCATAACAAAGCACTGGTAAACGGCTGAATCGTACCAATAAGAGATTGAAAGTACCTTCATACATAATATCACACGATCATTAATAAGTTTCAGCTGTTATTTTTTTTGAAATTTCCACTGGTAAATATTGGAAAAATGCATTATATCACGCTAATAAGATATTCACGAAAGTATATCCGCACGCATTAAATTTATAATTATTAATTCTTAAACACATAAATTGCAATTACAGAGGTAGTTGAATCAATCAAGAAAAAAAATATATACACAATAACTCTGACAACGATAATCTTTTCTAAATTGATTAACTGATAGGAATAATTAAATTGAAGATATTCTAGGATAATGAATGCAACTATAAAGTTCTTTAATAAAAGGAAAAAAAAATATTACTGAATATTCAAAATAAATAACAATGTCAATAAAAATAAAGTAAGAAGAAAGGAAGAGAAGTAAATAATTTAAATAAGTTCTCCTTATTCATTTTTTCCAATTCCAACTGGAATCGTGCGTGCCACTTTTTCTACAAGTAGGCATACTATTTCTTTTTATTTACGCGCCATTCTTCTTTTATGGCAGTGTTAAAAACTTAATTTAATAAGAAGTATTGCTTCAAAAAGAACTACACCAAAGTATGTTGGTCATCATCGGATCGTATTCAAACTGACTAAAATATTGACTAACAATTGACTAAATGCAAATTTAAACTGATAGCTTGAAATCAGCGAATTACTGGCTAACGAAAAATTGAATAATTTACACCTGTAAACATTTTTTTTTACGTTCGTCACACATCCTATTGTGGCTTGACATAAAGTAACTAAATAATGTGCTTGATAATGTTTAATATGGTATGTTTTTAAAGATATCAGCAGTTAGTTGATAAAAATTAAGTACTTCACCTTTCAATTATTAGATTTAATATTTGTGTTCAGTACGTATCTGACATAATAATGGTGGTATAGGGCTAGAGGATTACGTTATAAATCTTAATTTTTTTTTACTTTTTCTTTTGAATTAAAAATTTATATGTACCGTATCTAAATTCAAATAAATTCTTTAATTTTCTACACAGTGTTGCTGAACAGCCACTCAACAACAAAAATCAAAATAAATAGGATGAAAGAAAAACGAACGGAATTTCTAATAGATTTTAAGAAAATGGTAACCATTCCAAACATCATCGAAACGCGTTAAGAAAAGAAATAAAAAACAACTGTAAATTTAAAAAAAAAAAAAAAATCAAATCTAAGAAGTGATACAGTTTTTCAAATGAGGCGGAAAGGTATTTTACCTAACTATTGAATATAAAAGAATTTGAAAGGGCATTGCGTTAGGGAACCTTTGTATACCAGAAACGGTATACAATTTTGCGCCAAATCGAAAATGATTTTTCTATCCTTTTGACAACCGTTTTGCAAGAACTAAACCAATATAAAATTTTAAACATCGTAAATGATAATAGAATCATTACACTGGACTCGGGACATTTAACAATAATTTAGGAAAAGAACATTAAATATTAAATCAATGCAATAAGAGGTCTATAATTAACGCTATAGAAAGGACAAATTTTAATTAATCAATTTTTTAATTAATGCCATCTCTCTAATCTTTCTGATTTTCAAAATTACTTGAAAAGAAAAATGTTAATAACGGAGTAGTTGATTTTGTTGTCCAATCAGGCAATTTACCCAAATCAATAACACTATGAAGCAATACGAAATTTTTTTAATTAATCAAATAAAAACGACGATGGGAAGTCTGCGAGCAATTTACAGTATTTGTATTAAAAAAATTTCTTAGCAATTGTCATTTAAAGGATGAAACAGGTTTGTTTTATTTTTTTTTTTTTGTTCACAGATCACATATGACACAGGTGAAATGTCCGATTCCGAAAAACACGATAAACAAGACGGCGTGAATCGGAAAACGGAAACTAGCGGTGATAACATAAGCGTACTATCATCGATGCAGACTTCGGTCAGCGGTACCAGAACCGAAAAAGGTTACGAGGCTGACATAGAAAGTGACAAGAGCATTTACCAAGGAACTGCGATTCGCAAACTAAGAAAAAAACACAGAGAATAATGTGATAAAACTTTATCGTCGCGACTGCATTCTATAAAATGTCTAATACACAAAAGTTTTTTGAAGAGGGTTGAACTTGTAATTTTAGATGGATATTATTAAGCAAGTATCGAACGGAACAGATTTCTAAAAAGCAGAGATCGCCGTCATCAACCGGGTTCGATAGTTATCTTCAATAAATGGCGATATTATTCGATTTCACGTCAAGAACTTCCACCTCGCATGGAACACTATATATATATGTATACATATATGTATTGCAGTAAAAATTTATTGTTACACCTTCATATTTTTGTAAATATTTCAAAATAAACGTTTTCGCTTTAAAGCCATTCATCAGTTTTTTCACTTTTTTTATAGAAATTTATTGTTAATAACACAACAGATACATACAATATAATACACAGTAAAATATATTTTAAATCAATGTTTTTATTATGAATCGAAACCGATTGTTATTTGTTTTATTATTTAACAGTAAGTGAATTGTAAGTTAAATATCAATATTACTGGTCATCTAGAAATCGATTTTTTTTGACCTTGAGTCTAATCGAAGTTCATTACAGGTACAATTCAATAACGAACGTGTACGGCCAGCGTGCACGTTTAAATTGGCGAAATAGTTTAGCTCCCAACGTATCTTAGGTTGATTAGATATTTACAAATTTGTATATACCGTATTTACTCGCGTAATTTACGCACTTTTTTTGCCGTTTTTAATCTAACAAAAAAGGAGGTGCGTAAATTACGCGGGGAATCAGATCAACCCGCATTTTGCGGGTTATACGTAATAGGTGTATATTTCAAAATTACCTCTTACCTAAACAAAACACAAATTAAGTGAAATCAGTTACCTTTATTTCGAACCAAATATATTTATACAATAATAGGTAACTACATTACGGTAATTTATAAATTCGAGTATCGGTAATTTACTTCTAAGAAATTAGACATTGTTTAGTAATGTTGAACCTATTAATGTATTTTAATAACGAAAATATGGTTTATATTATTTCTCCAAAAAAATGTGTATAAAAATAGGGGTGCGTAAATTACGCGAGTAAATACGGTACTTTATTATTCCACATTATAACCGAACCGGTGATTATACAATATTTCCCATCCAAATTTATAGTTACTACAGCTTTGTATATATATATATATATATATATATATATATATATATATATGTGTGTGTGTGTACGCGTTTTTTAAAAATTTTTATCGACCTAACATAAATTTAGAAATTCAGATGAATCATATTTTCACTGCCGATTATAATAACACTATTTTTTAATTCGATGAAACCATATTATTCAGAAGGAAATTCTTTCAAAACTCGTAAGGTCCAATTATAGGAAATTAACTTGTTTTGATATTATTCATTCAAAAATTCCATTTATATATAAATTCGGCCATTTTGGCCTTCCAAGGGGCTCTGCCTCTTGGCCCCTCTTGCTTACTTTTCTATTCTTTTCTCTTCTATACTTTGTACAAAATTATCAAAATTGACGTCATTCTTACCGGCATCGACACAAAAAAAAATAATATAATCACAAATATCCTATCCTAACATTTAATTTTATGTAACGAAAAATGTCCCAAAAAATGTTCCAATTTTATGTAACGTTTGTTATATTTTATAACATTTTTGTGATTGTTATTTAAAAAATGTCACAATTTTATGTAACGAAATATGTAACGAAAAATATAAAGTTAAATGTTAGGGTAGGATTTTTGTGATTATGTTATTTTTTTGTGTTGATGCCAGTAAGAATTATGTTGTAAATTTTGATCATTTTATAGAAAGTACAGGAGAGAAAGAGACAGAAATGAAAGCAAGAGGGGTCAAGGAGCACAGCCCTTTGCGAGACCAAAGTGGCCGAGTTACATATATATATATATATAATTGAGATATATCAAAACTTTTGTAGGAACCAAGTATTTTCTAATTATTTAATGAAAAATTAGAATTTAAATCTTGAAGCAAACCTAAAAACCATTAAATTCCAAGTCGTGTTTTACTGAGATTCAAAGCCCAAATTGAGCGAGCGTGCATTGCGGAAATTTTTTCAATTAACGGAGTCTGTGTAATGTGTTCAATTTGAGGTAATGGCGCGTGCGTGCGATCAAAACACACGCACCGATTGATTTGATTTTCTTTAACCGCACGCAGATTTAAAATAGTACGTTTACAATATTGGTTAAGTGATTGGTTGTGGTTTTATGTATTTTTAATTACAATAACAGAACCATTAATTACGAAAGTGGAAAAACGGCCGATTTTATGGAATAAAATAAACAAATATTATAAAAGAAGGGATATGGTCGAAAAAAATTGGGATTCCCCATTTTTGGTAAAAATCATTTGCAATACTTTTAAATTCCTCCAAAGCTGAAACTGGCATATGTTTATCTTTCAATACGTTCAAAATTGTAGTACAAATTATTTTTATAATGTATGACGTGGCTGACTTGGAAATTTGCCACTAACAGACTATTGTCTATATGACATACAAGTTTGTTAGAAATTTAATGCAAGAATAAAAACTATTACATTATTATACATGCGATAATTAACAGTCTTTTTAATAATTTTCTCAGCAAGTAATCGCGTATCCTAATAATTGCGATTATTCACACCGCTAATTAACACCTCTCCAGATTTCACTCACCCAACTGTGACTGTGTTTTTTTTTTTACTAAAATTGGACGCTTCTAATTTTTTACGGGTAGCGGCATATTTGGACATATCACATCCACTAAATAATTAATAATTAAATGTTTCTGTACTCATTCTAGCGCATTTAAAAAAAAATGTTAGAATTAAATTTGAGGAAATAAATGGTGAAATTCACCAAATGTTTCTCTCACTCCGTAGATTTAATTTACTTCCTTCTTTTTTTTTTTTTTTTTTTGACAACAAACGCTAATAATAAATTATTATCATAAATAAATGATTTTTTAACATTCTTAGTATCCATTAAAAATATAAAAATTAAACAATTATAAAATAAAAATACAGCAATATAAAAACCGACGTCCCAGTTTGGACACACCTTATAAATTGAATTATTCACCGTTTATCCTATTTTTTAAGAATAGAAATTTTGTGAACTATTTACTATGTCCATATGCTAAATCATAAAAAATTGAATATATGCCAGTGTCGCGTGGAATTTGTTCTCCAAGACACTAGTATTAGGTATATGCATGAAAAGATGCAGAAACCGCTCATAAACTATGTACATTGTGCAAATTTTTTAAAGCGCTTCTAAACAATTTTAACTACGGTGAAATACTACAGTACTTAGTTCTATACATGATATGAAGGAAAATATTTTCAGTAGCACATATATGTAGAACTTAATAATCGGAAAAATTAGTTTCAACAGTAGATATAAACAGAATAAACTTTATTACCACGAACGAAAACACAACACTACGATAACTTACCGCTTCTGGTTGCACTAAAATTAACAAATACAGTTGGGCGAGAAAATTACAAAAAAAAAAAAAAAGAAAAAAAAAAAGAAAAAAATAGTCGGAACTTCCTTTAAAGTGTATGATAATTTTCTTCTAGACTTCAATGGTTAATAGACGCGTTTCGTGATGAAGAAAGGCTTACACACGTAGGTTATGAGTATATGTGTGTTTTTTTTTTCGATGAATTTACGAGTATGTGGGGAGCGCGTTTTTGCCACCACACATGCATAACTATTTATATAATTTTTTAGTTGAACGTTATAATTTATGTAAAGGCTTTACACATAAATCATAAATCATAAATAAATAGATAAACATTATGTCTATTATGAAATATAACATTTCTTAAAGGTTTTCATCAGCCCAAGAGTATTAAATTTATTCGATATTAAAAAAAAATCGCTTTAAGAAACCGGCCAGCATTTTGTAATTGTTGTTTATAGCAGATTATACATTTATAAAAAAGTGACTTTAAAGTTTTGAAATTAAAAATAATTCCTCGTTTATTTTTATTTTTTGAAACTTTTACAATCGACCGATTTTTTCCACATTGTTGCATTATTCGTCGTAATAAAATGCGTAAAAATGAGTAATTATCACAGAGTTCTACATTTTCTCAATTAAGCTTTATCAATATTGAATACGTAGTGTATCGCGCTGTAAACAGTATAAACTAATTATTTCGCAAAATTATACTTACATGGTTAGGATTATTTCCTCGTCCGTCCAAATGATTACTTCCTTCCGTTTCGGAAAAATTGTGGCCTGAAAGCAGAACGTTAAATTTTTACAGATGAATTTATTCATTTCTAGCTTTTTTTAAAATCTTCGACTCGTTTTAAACGAAAAGAATTATATTAAATACATCTATATCTAACTTTTTTTTACTACATATTTAAGGTTTCATTATATAACGATGTTACTCTGTCACTACATAATTTACCAATATTATGCTATAAATTAGAATTTCAATATTAAATAAAAAATATATTTTCTCATTAATCGATGACGTTCCAATAATCATTGCAATACTAAATCAGTTAGAAAAAGTTTTCAATATTTATTATACGTCAACAAATTCCCTAATGATACCAGTAACACTATCAAAATAATCATAAAAAACCTTAAAATATAAGTAAATTATAAAATGACAGTTTTACACCGTTGATACAGTGCCGGAAATTAAAGACCGCAATACATATATACATATATGATTTTCTGATAAAATTCAAAAAAAAAAAAAAATATATGTGCCTAATAAAATTATTAAATGAAATATTAGTAGAAATTAAATTAATAAATACAAATGTACACATTAAACGATGAATTTTTACCAATTTTTGCCCTTTCTGTTCAGGGGTATAGTTATTTATTTGTTTTATACGAGTTTAAAATGAAGAAATAAAAACGAAAGCAAATGCTAAGTGACTGAGCTTTTTGCGGTCATACTTATTTTTCATTTTCTATATAGCGTTTCGCTAACAGAGCATGAAATAGTATATCCTAGTATCACAGAAAGTCTCTTTGTGGAAGAATTTCAACACTTTTTTGAAATATGCACACTTTCCTTCGAATTTATTTTAACTTTCGACGACTGGTCCCTTCTACAAAAAATAAAATAAAATGTAGTTTGTGTCTGAATGGAAAGCGTACACTTATAGAGTTACCAGTGAAAAAATATTTATAATCTTTAATAGTTTTTAAGATTAATTCGAACAAACGTTCATTTATCATATTAAAAATTAACTATGCAATTCCATTATTAGTCTTATTGTTATCAATATGTTCTTTTGAATTTACAGTTTCATTTCTTATCCTTTCTCTCACAGATTAGGTTAAGTTGAATAGTTAACACTCTTATATTTATATTTTCTAAAAATTTTGAAAAATTAAACGAAATATACATTTTGTATTTTTTAGAAAGTGCAGACAATTAAAAAAACAAAAAAAAAGAAACAAACACATATTCACTGCCGTTTAAGATGATTTTAATAAATTTTTTCGGACTTTTACAAGTAAATTTCTAACTAAGGAAATTCCTGTTTGTTGAAATGTTTATTTCAACTCTTTGGTAAAAAAGGAAAAAACTCTAATGAAACTCGTACATAGGTAAATTTACATTCCGATCTCACGGATATGTTTTAGAATAGTCTCCTTCTACACCAAAAACGGAACAATAATAAAAATATCACTTATTTGTGTACAATGAAAAGAGGTCAATAATTTTTATTATTAAATAAAAAACGTATCCGTTGTTTTGGCAAATAGAATTTTTCACCGTTTTTTTTTTTTTTTTGTTTTTCAAGTATTTTAATCTTTTTTAATTTATACGAATATTATTACATTTTACAGTGATTTGCAAAAATGTTAGCTTTAAAAAGTGTTTCCTGTCGCAACCGAGAAGGCTACGTAACAGAATGTGTAAGAATAGAGATTAAAATTTATGAAATTTAGATGAAAATTACATTATAAACTTATTCTCTCGTGATTTCGGTTAAAGCATGTATATAAATTGTGTTCTCTCTTGCTCTCCTGACAGCATATGCTGACATCGCTATTCGAAAACGTTACCATTTCTTTGGAGATGGCATTTCATAATAAATGTGGAGCTATTCATAGAAAGTTTACTACTGGCGAAAGCTCTTTTACTTGAAAAGAAATTATATCGTAAAGCAAACCTTCGTTATGTGCGCTTGAATGATGTATGGGCGGAGGGTCCGGACCAAACTTTTCGAAATTGATTACCACGCCATTCTGAATTTTTTGTACTAAATTATCGATGCTTTGTGTTAATGCTCGATGAGATGTAATGGAATAGGAACGGCCTGCAACAAAATAAGATACATAACGTTAGAAAAAAGTATTTTCGCTTGCCGATCAGTTCATTTGATTAAAAAATTAATGCTCTTCTTCTTCTTTTATTTCTATAATTTAATTTAAATTTTACTATTTTTCTTTCAGTTAATCGTTAAGTTAGAAGAATTACGCGCCAAAAATGTTTATTAGCTTTCCAAGTTTCACTGTTACTTTGATAAATACAATTTAGTACTAATCGTGACTTTAGCAAAATGTGATTTGACCTTTTACCTTTTTTTTTTTCCCGTTACTCCAGGGTAAACTTTAAAACAAATAGTTATATTATTTATTTATTTATTTGTTTGTGTTTAGCAAAGCGAAAACAACTGTTGGGAGGGAGGGGGTGCATAGAAAATTTAATTTGATGGATTTGTCTAGAAACTGAATCAGTTTGTCCGAACACGTTAATCACAACACTGACAATGTGCTAAATAAATAGCTTAAATAATAAGCTGGTACAGCGGTAAATAATTCATAAGCTTAAGTTTATAAAATAAATGTTATATAGTCGATTTCTTCTTTTTTTTTTTTTTTTAAATATATTTATTTATTGTCGCTCGGCAACGGAGCCATTTGCGACGAATATATTATATCTTAACAGTTAACTTATCTAGATACTATTATACATATTTACATTTTTTAGGTATGTTAGTACATTTTCACAATTTGATCTGTCGTTGTAAAGCAGTTCTGGTATAGGTTTTCCTACCATGTCGCACGCTGCTCGCTGTGTTTCCCACTTTTTGCATGTGAAGAGGTGGTCTACCGAGAAAGTCTCTGCGCAGACTTCACAAATGGGCGTCGGCTCCTTGTCGAGGATGTATACTTGTGGCTAAATGAGCAGTTGATTTCCCAGTCGGCAATTTCGTTTTTAATGCGGCATAGTTTGTTTTTGATTGGAGAGATTCGATTCCATTCTTTTTGCCAAATTGAGCGAGTCACCTTTCTGATATGTCTGGTTAAGGACGAGTCCATTTTTTCGCGTCGGTTTAAGTCTGCTATGGTTTCTTGAAAGGTTGTGTGCCATGGTGGTAGTTCTCTTATGTCCTTTACGATGTCTGGTATGCTAAAGTTGATGTTTTTAATTGTATTTAGGCATCGTGTATTTCGAATGGCTTCGGAGTTTTTGGGTATTTCTCATATAATTGAATAAAGTTCGGCGAAATAGTTTTTTCGGAAGTAGGATTGGCTAAATTTGAAGTCATTTTTATATAGTATTTCAGGGATGAGAAGATTCTTCTATGTTGCAATGGGAAGATGTTTATTTATTCCTTTTTGTTATTTTTCAAAATAATTCTTAAAATAATTGAAAAAAAATTATACAAAAATTGATTGCGCAGTGTTAAAATATTTAAATCTATATAAATTTAAGTAATAATTGATTTATTAATTTAAATAGTTTCATTATGACCACTTATATTATCGTATCTTCTTTTAAACCATTACGGATCAGTATCTGTTCGTTCAGTATTTTTTCTTTCTCTTTTAAAAACTGGTTTAACTTTTGATACAAAACTAACTTCTAGTTCATTAAAAATGGCAACTTTTTTTTACTCTTCGTTAAATGTAGTTCGCGTTTTCTTTTCATTCTTTAATTCAGGTTCTTTTTACTTGTCCATTCAACACCTTCCCTTCTTCTCTATCACTGGTTTCTTGACTTCCCTTCTATGTGTCGCTCTAATATTTCTGCGATATGTGGCCTGCGCCTTGGGTACAGTTTACTCCCTTCCCCGCTTTCCTCTCTCACGAGCCATCACGATATTGTCCTCTACATCCCTCCAGCAGTATCTATGTATGTAACCCTAATCACATAATGTTTGAATGCTCTTCGCTTTCAATAGAACGATCTTCTTTCTAATTATCCTCTTTTATCAAGCAGTGTTCCCACTCCTTACAGCGTTTCATTTATTCTTTCCCTTCCTTTTCCTTCTGTCATCTAAGCGCTTGATATATTTTTGTTGGCCATCTCGCATCTCATAAAAATCTGATTCTCTTTCTTTTATTTTTTCCAGTTCTTGAGTTTTTAGTCCATGTTAATGAACCTAATAAATAAATAAATAAATAAAAAAAAAAAAAAAAAAAAAAAACACTCTTTTACAACAACAAATTACCCAGAATGGAAATATAAAATAAAAGAGGTTATACACATTGTGGAAATGTACGTCGCTCGTCTGATCGGAAAAGAATGCAAATAATGCTAAAATACGACGGCATTAAAAATTATAAATTAATGTAAAAAAATAATAATTTACAATTTAATATATTCATTAGTTTTTATAGTTAACATAAATTTCTATTTCTTTTTTACAGTTTGTTGCTATGTTACATAATTTCAATTGGCTTTTTTGTACCGGTGTTCCTAAAACATCATCGAACACTTCATCAATTCGCTTTATAATTGTATTAGCTGAGCAATAAACTTTACTTATTAACCGTCATTGGAATCAAGCATTAACCGAATGATTTCCATAGGTTCTATAAACCCTTCATCAATAGTACGCGGGTTTTTTCTGACGTGTAATTTGCTATATGGCAACTGACTCTCTTACGTTATCGCTATTCCAGAAACTAGATAGGAGATTTCCAGCTTCTGATTTAAAGGTTAACATTCGCTGAAGATATTGTTTGCTTTTATCGGTGCAACTGGGTTACTTTATTAATGTACTTGGCATCATTGTGTCATTGAAAAGTTCTTTTCTGCTAATTACACATTCCAGTTTCGTATTCACTTTTTTCACCTGTATCATAAAAATCCACGTTGGAAATAATTTTCGTGACAGTATTTCCTTTTCATGATTGTTAGCTTTTTTATAGAGGCAATAGCGACAGTGCAATTTAACATTTTCAAATCTGAATGAGTAATATGATCCACGAATTTAATGCTATGCGTTATTTAACGCGATGCGGAACTAGCTATTTTATCAAAAAAAGTGCTGGTAAATCGGAATTACGTGAAAAAAATGCGCATCGTGTTCAAGGACGTTCTATTGCTTTATGTGTTTTGAGTACTACACGGAGTTGGAGTTGTATACACAGCGAAGAGTGCAATTATATACTAGATACGAGATGGAGTTGGAGTTGAGAAGCGGATATATATCCGCAGTCGGAAAGGACACATATATATCCAACTCCTCTAGCGGAATTGATTTGCGCATCTCTACCCTACACGTTAGGACTGTTGATATTTTTTAAAATAGCAGATTTTCGATATATCGATATTTTTAAATATATCAATATCGGAGTTCGATATATCGGAAAAAAATATCGATATTTTATCAACAGTACTACTAGCAGGAAACACTTCTTGTATCAACTCTTTTAAAATACGTCCACACAATGGAAGAATTTATCGAAGAAGACATATTTTGGCACTAAACTATTTCTAGATATTAAATAAATTAATATGAATAAGCACGTGCTTTTCCGCTACATAACAATAAAACAATGATTTCTCACTTTTTAACTTTGCTCACTGTTAACTACCGACTTTTAACAGGTAGAGATGCTAAGAAGCTGTTAACGCTGACAGTGACAAGTAACAACAACAGGAAGTAAAGTAGGTACTAGGTATCATAGATTGTAGTAATTTTTTTTTATACCATAGAGGTGTATATCTACACGAAATTACATTTCGTATTAAGATAATACGTAAATAAATAAACTAGGAAAAGAGGAGAAACCATAATATAGTATAAATGAAGTACGGTAGATTAAGTTTACGATGATTTTGTAGATTAAATAATTTACGAGAAAAAATTAAAAATAAAAATTTATTTAAAAAAAATATCGATCATCGATATCTACATTTCAACATCAACTATCGATATATCGTCCAAAAAAATATTAGTAATAAATATCGATATTTCTAAACAATAATATCGATATTTTATCAACAGTATTACTACACGTTATTAGCGCCAAATCTTACACCGTCAACGTCAGAACATTTTCTTTTTTTTTCCCGGCAAATTCTGCTTTTCTTATAGCAAAACTATACACAAGATGATTCAGAATATTGTGATTATCGTAAGTAGTATTGTATTAAAGAAACCATATTTCCTGTATTTCGATATTTTTTAACGTTTTATGGAAGGTCACTGATCAAATCACTCTACTTAAGTTATTCACCTTCATTAGCCGCAATGCCGTTTATTATCGAAAAAAATATAACGGAAATTTACACTAATTTGTAGGTATTTCGTCGCGGCACACCTAGCACTGTCTCGTACCACACCGGCAGGGCCGCATCTAGACCAAAATTCGTGAGGGGTTACGAAAATATTTTTATGATTAAATGAATAAATAAATAAATATATATATATATATATATATATATATATATATATATATATATATATATATATGTGCGCGTGTGTGTGTTATCACGAAATATATTTATTTATAAATAATACACTAAAGCCTTGTAGTCAATTATTGCGTATGCAATATTTGAACACGACAATAAAAACAAATAAAAAATAGTCGTTTCCATAGAATTCATAAAAATTTCAATTTTCTTTTCTTTCGTCAAAAATTGAAAAGAAATTTATTCTGAATTTCGATCCATTTAATTCAAGCAGTTATTATTTCGCAGACATTTCGGTGAGAGGGGGGTCGAACCCCGAAACCCCCCCTCAGATACAGACCCGCATACCAGTGTTTGTCTGCTTCAGGATTCCTTCTCACTTTTTATGTCTAGCATTTATGTTCTACTTTTTCTTTTTTTATTTCGTTTCGGTAATTTAGTTCAATTTTGCGATCGGTAACGATATATCATGTATTTATCTCTATAGTGATACGCATAATTTAAACGATTAATAGATAGGCACGTAATTTCAGAAAAAAATACATCACTTTCGCGAAACATTTAAATAATTTTATAGATCAGGGGCTTCTTCGCATCTCATTTAAACAAATTATTTCTTCTGTCAGTATAAATTTGCTAGAGTTAAATAACTTTGATCGATATGGTATTGGCAAGTATTCGAATACGGTCGGTGGTAATATCAGAAAAGGTTTGCTGTACCAATGTGCACATGTACGTTGTGTTATAAACGTGATTCTCGTATACATGTACCTAATGCTGTGCTGTTTGGCTATTTTTTATACAGAAAAACGAGATGAAAAATCGTTGTCGCTATTCGACGCAATCGGAATATAAAAATTTAGTTCTTTTTCCTTCGGTTTGACGTTAAAAATGATCAAAAACTAAACTTCAGTCGTAAAAACAGCAGTAAATTTTTTTTACAACGATGGACCGGTTTTAAGAAAACGTAAGGAGGCAAACATTTATGTATCTAAAACGATAAACGAACATGACGAATGATCATTTTCACATGCACATGGCGCAGCGAATTATTTTTTAAAAAGCTAAAAACGCTATTTCCACACTTGGATTAACAACACAAATTAAAAAGTTAGGAATTGGCAAAAAAAAAATTGTATAATTTTGAATTAATGTAAATTCAAAAAAACCAACATAAGAAATACCAACCGTTATATTTAAAAAAATAATACAAGTTCTATAGGATTATTTAAAATCACGAGAAAGAGATTTACACTCTTCGCCATAATTATAGATATTTTTAATTGAAATTCGTCAGCATGTTAAACAGTATAGATTTTTATGTATTTCACTAGTTTATTTTTAAATTTATAATAATTTAAATTTACGTTATACAACATTTTTTTGAAATCATATCATCGGTTGTTAAAAGTCGGAGTATAATAAGAAAATTTGATACTGTGTAAAAAAAACTTAATTCTGTCTCTATTGCATACTTATTATTATATTTTATACGAGTTTCTGCGACACAAGAAAGGGTATAAAGTTAATAATTGTCCGAACCCTGATTAAAAAAGTAGGTACGTAAAATTTCAAATTCGATCAAAACCCAATCTAAATCAGTCGATAATCAAATCTGAATTTAAACTTCTCAAAAAACGTGCCTCATTTCATTAAAAAATAATCCTGATACTGCGCGTAATCTTTTAAGTATTTTCTTGCGATATTTTTTGCTACTCTCACAAACAGATAAGCGATGTATTAGTTTATTTCCGATCAATCTATTGCCGAAAAATTCGCACAAATTTTATTTTAATTTTAATTTTTTCAAATTACGTTATACTTTAATATTGAAAATATTTTAAGTCAGTTTCGTTTGTTATCTTAATAAAAAATTATCTAAAGGGACCAAATTTTTATACGTTTTTTGATGACTACTCAGTTTATACCCACCGATACTTGCCGCTGAATGGGGTACACTTTCGAATGAACGAAAAATGACTAAAACCGGACCACATGGGTGTAAAGTTATGCACGAGCAAACATAAAAAAGAAAAGAAAAAAAAAAAATCCCCATACGTGACAAACGTATATAATAACCTTCTTCTTACCGGCAGTCGGTAAAAACTGAATTACATTATCAGAGTAAGACGGTAAATAATGTAAACATAATAAGTAACGAACAAATGATTGTTAAATTAGAAAATCTAAAAGAAAAATTAACAACGAGAGTCGCTAGATTAGTTTAGATATATTCCAAAAACGTACAATTTAATAGAAACAAGAGAAGTTTTCATTAAAGTTTATCATCAGGACATGATGTAAAGAACAACTTTTAATAGATAAGGTAATAATAGAAACATAGAATATGAGAAGGCTTCATATCACATGTCTGATTAACGCGCTATATTTCGATGCAGTAAAAAAAAAAAAAATAGACTGCGGAAAAATAAAAAACAGAAATTAGTGAAAAGCATCTAAATAGAGTTAAGTACCGAAAAGGGAGCTAATGCTAGAAATAGTATCAAAGCAATAAGTATACGTACTTATAATAAATGGTCAGAATCAGATATAGAATAGATACACGTAAAAATCAGAAAATTGATGTCAAAATTCAACAGACACTACTCGAGATCATCAATAAAAAGATTTATACTAGCTTGTAATGAAGATGATACGGGAATAATAGATATTCAATGATCTGAGAGCTTTAAAAATATAGAAAATTCCTGTCGAATTTTTTAAAGAAAAAGCTGAAACGTCTCTATGTAGCATAAAATGATACGTTGTAAACGATAACAAGAAAACACCATTAAAACAATCTGAATTTGAAATGAATAAGTATATAAAAAGGCGACAAAATAAAAAGCATAAAAAACCGGAAACATAAAAATTTACCCCAAAGTGTATATGCGTCACAAAAAATTAAGAAATAATAATAAAAATAATAATAAAAAAAAAAATTGTTTAGGAGTCACTAATTCAGCGTGCATTTTTAACTTCATTTTCTAATATGAAACGAACTGACTACTCTTAAAAACCGAAAGAATAAGGTATATTTATTTATTGCTAAGGCAAAAGTCAAACCTATTGTTCAATAATAAAGGCTTTTCGTTCACCATAATCTAATTTATTTCTGATAGATGACAAAGGTCAAAGAAATAGTGTTTAATTTTATCTCAAACCGATCGCATTCTCTTTCTTTCTCTTTTTTCTATTTTTTGTATTGTATGAGGAGGTTAAAACTACCGAAAATCGGCACTCTATTATTTGATTCTAGGTAACTAGTTCTAATGAAATAGCTGCTAAGACTGCGACTAAAAGCTGCCAGTTCGTTCGTTCAAGTCCAATCAATATACTAATTAAAATAATTTAATTACAATTTATTTGCAATTTAAAATTATTTGCAAGTACGTGTAAATAATTTAAAATTATTTTAAACTATTTAGAATTTGAAGATATTTAGTTTGTAATTTAGCATTATTTAAAATTTCGAATTTTTTACAATTTTAATTAACGTATTGTCGCTTGCATCATACATTTTTCCTCGAATTTTATGGCGGAGGCGCGAGGTTTACATGAGTATTTCAGCTGACCAGTCGTTGACCTCTCTCCTTCATAAAAATTCCTTTCCATTGCTGACATTGCAAACTACCCTACCTATTATTCTGTCATTCGTTCTGTGAACATCAGTTTCTGCGGGGAGTACCGTTAATTGCTTTTTTTTCAACCGTGTTGTGTATTACGAAGTTACTAGCTGTAGTACCCCGGCATTTTGCCAGTGTTTTGGTGAACCTCGTTTTCTTATTTACCATAATAACTACACGTACTTATTGTTCTCACGCCTCGTAATCGACCGGGCAGTACTGCAGCGCCATCAAAGGCTTGTCTAATGAATTTATCCATATTCGAGTTATAGGATAAGAGATGCATTATAATTGTCGTTGCCAATGTTTGAGCTGAAACATCTTCTACATAGATAAATTCAAGAAAATCTTGCCGGATAACTGATTTTTCAAAGGAGCAGTCTCTACATATTATAAACATAACGCTAGTTATTCTCGCCGGAATATGTCTTGAGTTTCGTCTGCCAATACGGTAGAAAAAAATAGCCTCTTTCACGACCCGTTCAAGTACATGTGCTTGAATAGCATTACCGCACAGTTCAACCGCTTCATTCTAAATTCCCGATAAAGTACACGTAGCTCTACTGTGCATACTTTGTGCAAGTAAATGACACTGTCAAGTGCTTCATCACCAGATCGAGCACGATAATGGAGAAGTACTGGAAAATTGCCGTCATTGTGAGGGCAGGTTCGTTTACTCCAACTTCATAATCATGGCTTCCGCTTAAGACCATTTCCTGTTTTCTGCACAAAAGAACTGTGTTTTTACAATAGCTTTTAATCTCTCGCGGTTATCTTCAGTAATTTTATAACCTTCTAGGTTCATGGACTCCTCAACACCAGTAGATTTTCCTTCCGCGAACTTTACACAGTTTGCGGCTTGCTCTAAAGCGAATTTGTGGTATTTTATATTTACGTGGCTTATTAATCAGAGCTCCAAGATCTTGATAATCATGTCCGCGTTGCGTTATTCCAAATAGAACACATAGTTCGCGAAGTGCTCCTTCCATGACGTTTGTTGAATACGCAAGTCATGAGTGATTTCCGGTCCAACGACGTTGAAAAGAAAAATTCCTCTTGCCAGTGACTGGAAACTTAAAAATGTCTCCGGTAGGTTTCAAGGCTCTTTTAAAGCTTTCAGCTTTTCCTCATCATTATTCGAAGGACTAGAGACAATATAATATACCTTTTGACAAATAAGCTTGGACATTATTTCCTAATCAAGTAACCTAAATAAAAACGAAAAAAGATTCGAACTATTTTAAATCCAATCCAAAGCTACAATGCGAAGGCATACTCTACGATAGTGTTAATATATTTGGACTTTTGCGTGACCTAGGGAGGGGGTTACCCCCATCCACCAATTTATATACGTCGGTGCTTGAAGATTTAATAAAGAAGAGTTTCTCGAAAACTGTGATATCGAACAATTTAGATGGCAGCGAAGATGACCTACCGCATCACACTGCTTCATCAAGCGATTCGACTACCCAGTTGACAGTAACGAAAACGAATGAAAACCAGGTTATTACCTAATACGTACCTATCTTACGTATATCCACTTTGCAAACGTAGTTTTTCCGTTCTCATTTATTTAGGCCTACGCTGTTCTAATGTTTGTTTCGTATTCTGTAGGTTTATACACCCGAGATATAGGCACGTTCGTTACGAGCCTGCTATTACAGAATCGATAAAGTCTACATCTATTCAAGAAACAAACTTTAAAAAATAAACTACTACACCGTATTTCAAAACAGGTACCTTTACACTGTAATTTTTTTTTTTTTATACCTAATAAAAGAACATGACTACTAATCGTCTCAAGCATTTCTTAATGCAACCGAATGAACTTCATTAAATTCAGACAAATTTTGTAATACGATAATAATAATAGTGTTGTTTACAACTTTCTTTTCAAATTTTTCGATAGGTGAAATAGAGGTGCTAAGGGCGAGTGGTACATGCGACAATACGGTACTTGCGGTACGGTGAAGTTAAAATTTCGAAGCAAAACGTATTTAGTTAGGTTTTTTTTTTTGTTTTCATAGAACTTTTCGTAAATTTTTCGACATTTAAGCAGATTCTATGACTTTTACAATAGTTTAATCAACAAAATATAAAATAAAATTACAATTTACACAATTAACAAATATGAATAATACGCTGACTAGTGTTACACAGAACCATACACTTTCAAGTGTATGGTTCTGTGTAACAGTATACAGCGTATATTTTGGTAATAGTGTAAATAGTGATTATATTTTATTCATTTTAAATTATTATTACATAAAATTCACTAAAAGAGACCTAACCGAATGTTTTTTTGAAATTTTAACTGAGCCGTACTATAATTTTAAATCATAAATAATTAAAATTAGATTGTTTTAATATAGTCGATTTCGAATTGTGAAAATTAACGCATCGATTGAACCAGAAATGAACAAACTGTTATGAACTGGTGGCGTTCAATCAAGTCTTACCGAATGTATCTTTTATGCTACTATAGAGAAGACTTATTTTCCGTTGTATTTTAAAATAACAGTCGGTAAATACGTAAATATTGTTTTTCGTATAGTCCTGCGCCAGTTTTAATAAATTTTACCTTGTTTGACACACATACATATATATTAGAGCCGGAGGAATTGTCTGTTCATTTACGCCTTTTTTCACGCGATCGGTCAGGTGATAATGTTGCTTTGTGGAAAGAAAAAAGAAAAGAAAGACAAATTTTTATTAACTAAGTTCATTACTATCGCTAGTAACTTATCATTTAGACATTGCGTAAATAGCTCCACCACAATATAATAATATTATACAATAAATACATACAGAATTATAATTAAATAACGTAAGTATTATTCGACTGCAGGAAAAAGCTGAGCAAAAATAAAAACGGCACCTTAAGAATTAACCTTAAACTTAATACTAGCTTAAATATATGGCATCCGAACACCACACATACATGCACGTGCTGCTGAGATATACGCTCAGACACTCAGACTGCATTTGTGACTTACCGATTCCCCTCGATAGATTGTGCTTAAGAAGCCTGCGGTGTTTGTGTATTTAGTATGTATGTAATCTAGTCGCCCGGAGTCACGATTCCCGATTGTTCTAATTATTTCAATATTCTTCGAAATTTTTGCAGAACTTACTTGTAATATTGAGGATAAAAGTTGTTTTATGGATTTATCCCTAATTAGATAGCCGATTTATGGGTTGTCGCTGAAAGTTCAAATATATAAATTATTTTTCATAATTTACTTTTACGAGTGCGCATAGGTTTTATATCCGTTTTGGTTAAACGTCGAATTTAAAATGCATCGCTAATAATATTCATTGAATAAAATCCGCGATAAGACGCTAGTTTGAGGTTTGCCGCGGTCTCTAGAAGTTTTTCTTTCCTTTTAGTGCGACACGAAACTTGCGATCTTTCAGAAATATTGAAACAATTTCTGCAAATTTAAAATCTTTAGTAAATTAACTGTACAATGCTGTACTGCATCGAAGACAGCACTAGGGGACCGGCAAAGACAATGGCAGCACCTGTTTGAAATCCGTCTTCTACACACGTGTTATGCCAAGTGAAGAATCTGGCTAGGACTCGACTTTCCGCGCCTGGAACTTGCTTACTGTGGTTTGCGAATTTCAGATCGATTTTCTCTGTCACATATAGTTTAAAGTCACACGCTGAAATATTTTGTACATATTGGCTAGTAATTTTCCAGATTATTTGTACCTTTTCCCGGTTTTCCAACATTTCCTCCTTCATCGTTTAGCAATCCTCATTTTTATTCGCTCTCATTAAAAATTGTTGAAGCCAAGTTATTGTTGCTGCGCTGAGGTTTTTAATTTGTCTGATGAGTATACTCTGTACTCTGACCGCCTTTCGGCATTTCGTTTCTTTCGATGACGTCATCTATTTCATTGTTATTAATAAATTTGTCGAAATTATTTTTTCAGTTAATAAATTTCGAATACATAATAGGTTTCATTTTTTACAGCCTAAGGTTTTTCCGTTAAGCTCTGAGGTGCCCTCCTACTCGAATGGCTGTCACAGTTAATGAGCTGTTATTTTGGTTTTTTTCGCTGCTCAGTTTCTTCGATAGCTATCAGGCTTTCCCGCTGTCTTTGTTGAAACTTAGGTTTTTTACTTTGCTGCATGGGTCTTTGTTTCTTTCTCTGTTCTGAGCTTAATTCCTACTTCCAATGCGTGTCGCGGTCGAAAAGGGTAGCGCTGAACTTTTTACAGTAATTTACATATTGCGCTCAAAGATCACTTTTCATTCGAGGCATAGAAGTTAACCATACATCTCTTGGGATACATTTTTTGAAGCGTTTTTGCACAAACAAGTCGTAAATAGCCAGCGCTGGTGGTATAGTTTTAACCGATTTTTTAATTTCTTCCTTGAATTTGGCTAGTCTACTTGTTTTTGAAATTGTGGCGCGGTGTACTTCTTTAGACTTGCGTTTACTTCACAGACTATTAGTCTACGTTGTGTGTGTGTGTGTGTGTGTGTGTGTGTGTGTGTGTGTGATGGTTTTAATTGCATGTTTGGTGCATATATGTGGTTATGCTTTCTGAAACAAACATATAGCCAGCTACCGTGGTGAAGTTGGTTGGACGGTGGTGATTTGTTCGGGTAGAACCGGGTTCGATTCCCGCTGCCGCGCACATTGACACTTTCAAAAAAACATTCATTGCGCCGGGTTAATGTCCATAGTTGACGCGCCAAAAAATAAATAAAATAAAATAAAAAATAATAAAACAAAAATAAATAAACATATATCGTTGGGATTGCAGTGACGTTTTTATATTGGTCACTATTCGAAAATGTGGGAATTTTGAATCACGAACGAGGCTTAGAAAATTTCTTTCAACCTCATCTTCCATTAATGCGCGACTGCATATCGCCGGTTTACTACCCTATAGCTATTAAAGTTTTCTATGATAATTTTTAAGTTCTGACAATTTTCATTAATATATTCGTTGCATTTAAACTATACATTAGGTAGCTTGCATATTGATGTACATCAGAGCTATTTTAATTGTGGTTGTGAGGATTTCGATGCTACCGTCTGCAGTAGCTTCAATATTGGTTACCTTCATATTATACTTAGCTAACAAGACAGTTCCTTAATTGTTGCGCGGTTTATTAATGAGTAATTTCGTCTTCTTAATTTTTGCTTTCGTTCCGTTATCGGTCCCATGTGTTTCTTGTATGGCAACTACGTTAACGTCGCGATTCGAATAAAATTTGTTAATGATAATTTCGTAGCTGATGTTAGTTCTTCTATATTTACAGACACAATTTGAATATTTTCTACCTGGAATTAGAATCGACCAGATCCACGATAGTAATAGTAACAATTAATTTCGTGTAATCTTGAAAAATTTTTAAATTTGGAATGACACATTTAAGTTTTTAATTTTGAACTAAATGTCAGTACTTAAAATTATGTTTCTAATTAATTATATTCTTTTCGGTCCTTTTTTTTTTTTTTTTTTTTTTTGACTCAATTTTAAATAATAATATAAAGTCAAAGATTTCAAATACTTTTGAAGAATGTCGAAAGAAATTTATTCCAATATAAAAAAGTATCATACGTGCAAAACAAAAGTTGAAGATATCAGATAATCTGCCTTTCTAATACATAGCTCGGATATGTTGTGATTTTTTTGTTACTTAGAACTTACGATAATCGAAGAAGTTTCCACCATTGCCACTTTATTTCTCAAAATATTCTTTTACAACAGGCTAGTTTGAATAGTTTGAATCTACGTTATTTTTTAATTTCTTCAAACCAAATGACTCGATGAACATCAGCATAATAGCTAACAGTACGGATAAAGTACTAGAAACGGATTTTTTCGTAAAGGCAAGACTAAGATTCATCTTTCCTTGGGGACGATCATTGGTTCTTTTTAAATATGTCAAAAAAAAAAAAAAAAAAAAAGAAAAGCAACAAAAAAACAATTTGGAAAAAAAAGTAACTAAACGGATTGGAATCCGATAAATACAATATTTTTACTCGTTTTCAGATTTTTCAATGGCGATGTGTTTTTCTGGAGTTGTTCATGCTTCGTTTACGCATTGCGTTATAATTTAGTAGTTTTTTTTTTTCTCTTTATTTAATTTTTGTTCAGGCTCACAAAGGCACAGTAGTATTATAGTGATGATAAACGGCGAATGGAGAAGTAATTAGAAACTTGAATACGATCGGATATGGAGTAAAGATTTTAATAGATGGAAACATAAAAGAATACGAAAAGTACGCGTTATAGTAGGGTAATAAGCGTTTTCGAATGAAAATATAAATATGAGAGAAAAGGTATAGAACTAAATTGGAATACTCGCTAGGAAGGAAAAAGTGAAAATTAAACACGAAAAAAAAAAAAAGGAAATTACTGTGTTTAAAATAAAGTGATCGAAGACAGTTATAACAGAACAGCGAAGATGAGGGAAATTCTAGGCCCATGAATAGCCAAAGATGGATATAAAAAAGGAGCATATGGTCTCGCAGCCTAAAACGAACAGTACATCAAAGCTCGGAAAAAGCGAAAGAAAAAAAAATACACGAATAATGTTCTAATTAACGCGTTAAAAATAATAATAATAAAAATAACAATCGAATTCGGTTAAATTAATATGACAATGGATTTTAAAACTATTTGTATTGAACCGATATTTATAGTAAAATTCTCGTTTATGATTCAAAAATATATGTCGTTTAACTGCTATCATACACAAGCAGAACATACCCTCTCTTTGGAATTCTTGTCTGTTTGTCTTTCGATTTGAAATTCAAGAACTGCTACATCAATCTTGACGAAACTTTCCTAACCTAAAGGTTTTACACATTACCAGATTGGTCTTTATTGATAGATTTTTTTGAACAAAAAAGGTTAGCGGGATCGGTATTTAGAAAAGAAATATGCCTCCTCCATTTTTGACGATAAATGAAAAAGAATAAAAAAAAAAAAAAAAAACAAACTTTATAATAATAAGTGCAAAGTAAATTATACTAAAGGGATTATTTTATATAAGCAGTCATTTTACCAAACCTATTATATAATAGCATAATTTACGCAGATATGATTAAACTTAAAAGATTTCAAAAAATGTTAGCAAGTTATCAACAAAGATTATACTAGCCATTAAATTAATTAAATCATATAAAACAGTAAGTTATTTAGCGTGTCAGTGGTTACAGCTGGACTTATGCCACTGCAGTTTGAAATTAGTAAATACATAAATTTATTTTTCATTAAAAATAATATTACTCTACCTGCTCGCTTAACTTCAATAATGCCTATTACGAAAATGGTAAATTTACTTATGAGAATAAAACCACTTTTAACGTAAAGCAGTTTAAAAGATGATTACATGACTATTACCTAACGCGATGTCAGACTATGTGGGATAATTGTAGCAACTTACATTTTCTCCCCTAACATATTAAATATAATGAACAATATACATTGCATACCAATTTTTTTTTTGTCTATATAGTCATTTACTAGATTTTAATGTTAATAAGATCGTGAATTTCAAGATCATCAGCCGGTCCCGAATTTATTTATCGAATAGCCACACACTAGGGGTCAATAACGTTCCTTCTTTTCAACCAGTTGCAATTTGCTGGTCGCTGTAGTAGATTCGTTGCAAGAGCATTTTCATTTCAACCTCGACAAGTGATTTTTAACCGCCACCTTTATTTTTTCAGTAACATATTTCACTCGTAAATCTTGATGTAGTGTTTGGTTGGACACGCATACCATGGTGCTCCTGATCACTGGATCGTAGCACCTTATTTTGATAGCGTTGTATTCCGGTCACTTTACTTTTGAAAGCGCAACAACCTTTTTTAATTCAGCTGCGTACAACCATATCGGTTTTGGTACCATGTGGTATAACAATATTTTATTTGAAATATGTAATTGGGAACGCGGTTCAAGCAACCGATGAAGTTGTCTCGTTTTCAGATTTAGTTCTGTTATTTTTGTCTTGATACGATGAAGCTACGTAAGTGTTTCATTTAGGTGTACTCCAAGATATTTTACGGATGAGTGTCTTTGTATTTGCTTGTTATTTACAGATAATATATGACATTTGTCATGTACAATTTTTCTCTTTGTAAAAATAATGTGGTTACTTTTATTTTCATTTATTACTATTTTCCATTTATTCAGTCAATCGGTGATTTTATTTAGCACACCTTGTACATTTTCTGTGGACTTTTCTGGGTTCTCGCGCGTCGCCATGATTGCCATGTTGTCAGCGAAAAATGCTAGTAGTGCATCATCTGTTTCTGGCATATCATAAGTGAACAACAAGTACAAGAGAGGACCAAGTACACTGCCTCAATTTTATATATGGATGATTCTGTTCCATTTACTACAACTCGGAAATATCTCTCTTCTAAGTAAGATTTCAAACTATTGTAATACTGAATTGGTAGTATTTTTTTACATTTGTAAAGTATTCCCGGATGCCATACTTTATCAAATGCCTGTTGTACATCAAGGAAGACAGCCGAAGTAACCTCTTATTTTATTCAAATATGTATTTCTTTAATTTTGTTAACCAGCCGGTGCACTTGTTGTACTGTTGAGTGCTTAATTCGAAAGCCAAATTGGTGATTTGGTATTATTTCTTTCTCGTCTATGAACTTTTGTATTCCCTTTTTTAAGAGTTTTTCAAAAACTTTGGTCAGAATTGATAAGAGTGAAATTGGCCCATAAGAAAAGGCACTTTGAGGAGGGGTTTACTTGGTTTTAAAATCATCATAACATCAGCAAATTTCCACAATATAGGAACATATTGAAGCCGTAAAATCGCATTGTAAATATAAGTTAACATCACTAACGCTTTCCTTGAAAACTCTTTCAAAATGCGTCCCGTTATATGATCGTAATCTGGTGTCTCTTGTTGCTCAATTTCTTTATTAATCCATTAATTTCCCCCGGTGAAGTTAAATTGATTTTATTTGGTGGATTATTTGAACTTTGATTTAAATAATCATGGACGACGTTTTCGACAGGCGATTTTGTATTGCGCGGTTTAAAAAAAAATTTTAAACGTACAATTTTTCACTGGTCACGGAAATTTTAAAGACTGCATACACCGATTTAAAATTGTGCTGATTCGCCAAATTGTATTAAATGTAACTTTCCCGATACGATTGCTCATATCTTAGCAGGATGTAATAGCACACTGATTTCCATTTTCAGTGCTCAGTAGGAGACTAACTAAGAATTTTCAACTGTTTTGGCTGATTTTTTAACCGTTACAGAAATTAATTTCCGCAAGCAACATATACACTTGTATTAATTAACCGTAATCAATGTTAAGGATGATCTGACACCAAAAACTTTATTGGATGGGTCGTTTCAACCTCACCATCATAAAATTTGTACTACTCTGATGCATAATACATTTTCTTCATCGGTATTATCCGAAGTGAAGACCCTAAAAAAAAAAACAAAAAACAAAAAAAAAAAACGGAAAGGAGAATTATTTGCGAATTGAAACTTTCTGTCGTGATCCACAAAATAAAGAAATTATTGCCTTCTTATGCGGATTCTGGAGGTGCCCATGGTCCTTCTAATCTATAAAAAAAATATTGATGTACAGTCGTTTTTTTTTTCTTTCCTTTTTATATTAATATTAAAAATACTACCTTAAATTGTTCAAACTAGATTATCTACAAGTAACGTTTTTGGCTGGACCGACCTTCAAGTGAGCGTTAAGTCTCTGTTTTGATTTATGTGGTACACAGGTTTCTAGCAATTTTTGTATTGCAAAGATAATGCTGGAATATTTTTAAACTCAAAATTCTTAACTGATTTTATAGTTTACCGCGCTTTCCTAATAAAACAATTTCACGTAAGCTAATAATCCATCATTGCGAATGCGCTTAACCGAGAGCGTTTCAATTTGAGTTGGACAAATCCTTTGTATAATAAACAATTATTTTAGAAAACTTTTTTTCCCCACAGTACCTCTTATTCCACCTTATGTCTATAAGTAATTTTCGATAATCTGTTCTAACTTAACGGCTTAAACTTCGTCGGGATTATATTTAGAAAATACATACTACTATTACGTATTCATAGCTTTCTACAATATGCATGAACTGTTCATTACTTAAATAAAATAACTAAATATAATAAAATTAAAAACCTATAAATTTCGGCAAGGAATTATTTACTTTTCTCTTAATTTTTAACTTTTCATTGAAATATATTTCAATGAAAAGTTAAAAATTAAGAGAAAAGTAAAAAATTCCTTTCCGAAATTTTTTCAATATAAGAAATGATCACGTTGGTTAAAAACAACTTGCTATCATTTTTCTTAGAATAAGACGCATCCCGAAACCAGCAGATGAAAAAATTCAAAAGCAAAAGCGAATACTGCGTTCATCGAGGCACAAGCTTAAACCTTTTCCTATCCTTTTTGGAATAATAGCGGCGCGAAGTGAAAAGATGACCCCCGCCTTTTTTCGCAATTCCATTACCGCAATTAAATTGTGGTGTGACATGTTACTGCATTGACTGTTTGTTTGTTTTTTTTTCACACTTATTGCGCTTTTATGATACATTCACAAAGACACTTTCTACTTTTGGACTTTCTAAAATTGTGCTCCAATCAACTTACGACACTATTAAGTGTTGCTCGTAGTAAATGGTGGCATCGAAAGATAAATCGCGATTTCGTATTGAATATACATTTTCCGACTTTCAGTTAATTGCACTCTAATGAACTGGATAGTAGAATTATCAATTGAAGTTTAAAGGTTTTTAGTTTTTGTTTCGTTCACATTTCATTTTCCCGCCAATGATCAATTTGAATTTCATTGTATTAGTAAAAATTTTTGACTTACCTCCGGTTATTTCACACATAGTTTCGATAACGGAATTATCGCACGGCACCACCCCGGTCTCCCGTTCAGACGGAGCCGAGGAGAGTCTTAAAACGAACGAAAAGAGGCGTTGATCCCATCGGAAGGCATCTTTTGTTAATTCCAAACCTTGATATGTTGGCTGGGTCAGGAAAGATATCTAATCAAACGAACACAAGAGTGGAAAAGGTTGATAATTATTATTTAGTTCATATATATTAATAACAATGTAAATTTTAAGTCAAAGGTAATATGAAAAATCAATGTTTTTTTTTTTTTTTTGCATGTAAAACCGACCCTTCCGAAAGCATAATAGAATACTATCAACTGGAGCCCAGAGGTGTCGCATAGCAGGATCCGACAGATATCTCGCTTTCCTTCAAGAAGGCTCCTTTCCTTGTTCCTACTTTCGATTGCACTTTGCAGTTTTGTTAATTGTTAACATTAAGCCACGCTGTCGCCAAACTGGCACGAGTGGGTTAGAGCTTGCATTTTCGTACGCCTCGCTTTGTCTATACGGGCACGGTGAAGGCAATGGCGGAGTACTGCGTCAGTATCTTTGCGCAGCGGTCGACAAAGACCAAGCTTAGTCATCGTATGAGAATGGCACAAAGACCCGCGATGTTGTCGATGTGCAGAGGGTACAGAACAACACCCACTGCCGCACTGTGCGTGATATTGGGAGTGCTCCCTCTAGATCTTCTAGTGTGGAAAAGGGCAGAACTTTACTGACTGCGACGCGGCCGGCCCCGGTTATCATGGGTCAAACGGA
Organism: Icerya purchasi; assembly: GCA_039619475.1. Lineage (NCBI taxonomy): Eukaryota > Metazoa > Arthropoda > Insecta > Hemiptera > Monophlebidae > Icerya > Icerya purchasi. The sequence goes on along the minus strand of CM077115.1, from coordinate 76,239,237 downwards.
ACTCCACCCGGGAACGTTGGCCTCGGATCCCGTCCGTAAAAAGACGGCCAGAGAGACAATATTTCTGAAATGTCAGAAGGAGTGGGAGGCGTCCACAGACGGGCGACTCACGTACCAATACATTCCACATGTCCGGTTAAAATGGAGAAGAAGTGGCTGGTGCCGTCTAAGTATTTTACCTGGGCGGTCACTGGATACGGGCTATCTGACAAGGTTCAGTTTCAACCGGAACCCACCGCCATGTGCTTGTCTTGATAACAATCGCGGAGCACGTGGTCGACTTTCACCTTGCTGACGTACCCTTTAGGAGACTAAGAAGAGCTGAGTTGTCGGACACACTCCCGGAGCGTTTCAACTTAGCGATGGCTGAGAAAATGCTAGGCAGGTCGCTATCAAGTAGAGCATGGTGACTCGATATTGAGGCGGTCTACCGCATATTCCTCGGCGCTCTCGCTAGCGTGTTCTCCAGTGCCGGAATCATATCTTGCGAACGTTCTCAAGCAAACTAACTGATAAAGTTCTCAGGGACCCCCATATGGTTCTGGTATCGTGCAAGACGTGTGAAGGTGAAGGCCATGAACACGTCGGGTGGTTGGCGGGCAAATTACAACAGCTAGTCATGTTAACATTAAGATGTACATTATAAAAGAGTATTCCAGTAAATTGTAATTTATGATTAAAAATCATAGGCATAAGTTCGTATAATTATTTCTCTACAAAACGAATTTTCGGCAGTGTGTTAATAACCGTTTAAATATTTAATATTCTTTTCCATTTTTAAAGACTTAGTATTTAACTTGACTTTTGTGTTTGTATTTTTATATTTTTGCAAATCTCCGAATGCTAGGGTTTTCAAAATGGCAAGGCCAATTTTTATGAAAATATTAAAATTAGTACCTAGGATGGATCACACTGTAGAAGGTTTGGGGAAAAAAATTTCAGGAAGACGTTACCTCTGATCATTTTGTTGTAGACATGTGAGGTTTTAGGTTGGAAAAGATTGATAAAAAAGTGCAAATAAAAATAAAAAATCAACTAATTATTTCTAGCTATTAAGCAAATCACGATATTTAAAATTAATATCGTTGTATGAAAAATTTTATTTTCTTTTACTTTTTTATTGTTCAGATAACTTCTTTTTGTTTCTCTTTTGCGCTCGTAATCGTCTACAAGTGTAACTAAAAATCGTAAAATAAAATATCATAAAAAAAAAAAGGCTTTTATTCATTAACGCTGTAAAAATAAAAAAAAAATAGATTTTGCAGATTCATTAAACTGGTATATTTTTAAAAAACGTTAGTCCGAAAAATAACATTTTATATCGATACGGTATGAAATATTCCTTTTGGACTAACGTTTTTATCTCATTCTTTTAAAATATCCCAGTTTGATGTACCTGCGAAAATTATTTTCATTCTTTTTATTGCATTAATAAAAATAAAAGCCTTTCTTTAAATTTTTTTTTAATATTATTTTATTATAATATAGCGAAGTGTAAATTTTCACTAAAAATTTATTTCCTATTTTCGAGTTTTCTTTATTCCAGACACTAAAGCAATATAATATATAAAACAAACTTTAAGTTAGCGAGAATTTAAGATTTGAATACAAATAATATTCCCAATAGCAACAAAGGAAACTCCTACTGCCGGATTATATTTTTTTTTAAAAATTTCGTGTAATTTAAATTTTATAAAATACTCTAATAAAATCGATTTTTTATTAAACATCAGTAATACAAAACACGGTTACTAAAATGGGTAAACAAATGTATAATTATTCATAATGTAAAGTTATTACGTAAGTTAACAATTTTATACAATAATTCAATACTATGCCTATGCTATAAAGTTGTTTCCTGCGTCTTTGACTGTAAATTTTTATATTTTATTCCCGAAATCCTTATTAGAGTAAAAATAATTTTTATTTTATTTTACTTTATTTTTTGTACCTTCTTTGGTGAAATATTTATTAGAGTAAATTGAGTATCATTTTCGGAGGTAGCATTGCTTTCGCTACTACAATCATCCGTTTTTTGTTTTTTTTTCATAACATCTAAATATCCGTTTGGATTTTGAAGGTAAATAATTTTTGTTCTATTTTTTTCTTAATTAATAAATTTACGTAAACAAAAGTTTAGGCCCCATTTGATTAAGTTACTCCTAGTATTACTGTATCCAGTTCGCAGTCTATTCAGCGTTTTCCATTGCACGCCAATCTAACTTCTGTCCTATTTTAATACCTTCTGTTGGTTCTACTCCAGTTTTGATCGATTCCTTTTATTTATTTATTTATTTATTTTTTTTGACATATATATGTCTTTAGGCTGGGGGTCAACTTAAAATCATGTAACGCAACGCAAAACGCAACGCAACGAAAAACGCAACGAAACGCAACGTTCTCTTTCTAATTTCGTAAAACATTTTAACATTCCGTAGATAATTTCGTATAACTTTTTTCTTGTCGTCTGAAGGTTTTGCGCGACAATTCTCGAAATTTAGAATTAAAAACCCAGCACTTGGAATGGTATGTGGCGATTTAATTTTTGCTAGGTAATTCGATACGTAATTTTCACGTAATTGCCTGTTCACTCGATTTAATTTATATGTAAATTATATTCAACTTCGTGACTCGTAAAAAATAAAAAATAATAATAGAAAACCAAAATCAATGGCCGATTCGACGCAGGAATCACGTGAACGCAAGAGGGACGAGGAATTTCAGAACAGCCATGAATTCCTTCAGTTCATGAAGGAAACACCTTTCGGTTCCAATACTACCAAAAATGAGAAGTTTGAAGCGTTTCTTTCGATTCATCGATTTGAATAAACCGGCTTCGAAGAGTGGTGCCGAACGAAGCCGTGAGTGACGACAACGGCAAATGAATAAAAAACAAAAAGTTTGCAATGTAGAACCAAAATCAATGGCCAATTCGCCGCAGGAATCACATAAACGCAAGATCGTTAGCCTTCAAATTGGTAAACCGTATATGATCAGAGCGAATATTGACATGCTAGATGGTCTCGTCAACGGTGCAATCGGCACTTTACGCTACATCGAAACAAGTGCCATAAAACGATTCTGGCTGTCGTTTGACCATTCAAAAATCGGCCGTTTACTGCGCTCAAAAGCCCAGGGACACGTACTTGCAAATCCGAACATCGATCATTCGTGGATATCGATAACTCAACGTACTTGCATCGTGCAAACAAACAGTAAAATCGTTACTTGTAAAAGTCCCCCTTGTTGCAGCCTGTGCAATTACTATACACAAATCACAAGGCGCTACACTCAATCATTTACAAGTAAGGTAAGTGTCCTGGACAGCAGCTCGTTTGTGTAGCCCTTTCTCGCGTCTCTTTACTGGACTATTCCTAACACGATGGTGTGATCACACATTTTATCACCATCGCGGAGAGCTGAATCGATATCCTTAAAGGGAAGAGTTTACTCGTCTCGAACGGCTTCATTTACAAACGGTAGGTGATCAGTGCCGGAATTTTCTGAATCGTTCTACGCAGACGGATTCCACGTCGTTCTCGTTGTGTACATTCAACACTCAATCGCTAAACGCACACTTGCTCGATTTAACTAGCGATTAATCCGCGATGTAAATTTCTTGCCTTGTCTGAAACGTGGATTGAAAACGATTGTTCTATTGAAATACTAGGATTTCGCACTCAATTTAAAAGGAATGCGATTCGTTCTGGTGGTGTCGCCATTTGCAAAAATATAACTGTTTCCGAATAAATTGCAGTCTAACAATATCAAAAACGATTTGCGGAAGTTTGATCAAAATAATATGAGCGTGGATCAACTCGCGACATGTCATGACGGTGTAGGCGACTTTTGCTCGGTCAAGACAACAATCAATGCTAAAAAAACTATACTCGCATCAGTTTATATCTCACCGAATACATCGTTTGAGAAAATTCAGCAATTCATCGTCTTAAATCTTATGCGTACAGTCCTAAATTAAAGGTACCTGAGAAACATAATTATCACGATATACCGATGCTCGTTAGTGGAGACTTTAATTTGGATTTAAGAGGACCGCACAGACCGGAATTTATTGGATTTATGCACACCGAGTTAGGATTACAACTAAACAACGATCTCGCCATATCTACTTCACGAAGCAAAAAAATAATTGATTCTATAATCGATCATCTCGAAACACGTGAATGTATAGCATACTGCAGCAGCCATCGTCCATTATAATCTATAACTTGCAATTCTGTTTATTCGAATGTTGTAAATGATGATAGATAATACAAAATAAAAATAAAATTTAAAAATTAACGGTACGTTTTGAGATTTATTATTTTTTACTTACAAAAACAATTCTACACGGTAGCTATTTTTTTGAATATATTAAATCTCAAAGACATATATACGTACTGATACTTCTGCGAGTAACGTGGAATTTACTTTGGATTTTTTTTTTAACCCCCTTGGGTTTACTACCAAAGAGCATTAGCCCAGCAAAATGTAATAGATACATGGAATAGAATAGAAATTTTATTTTTATTCTGTCGACAATGGAATCAAGGAACACCCCTAGGACAGGAACAACAGAGAGAATAGGTAGAGAAAGAACATAAGAGGCGTTGAAAGGAGCAGGAAGACCAAGCTTTAAAAGATGATAATAAAGTAACTCACGCTCGCGAGATAAACCGGAGCTCTCGAAGAGTACGTGATTGGTCAGTCGAACTTTCTTCGGTTTACCTGTTGTGTTGTTTAGGAAGTTTCTCCGCGATTTTAATCTACGAGACGGGGGTTTATGGGCACATAAAAAATGGTGGCGCGGGTCATTTGTTACTTTTAATTTTTACATGATGCCACATGCTAGATAAATTTTTTCTATTTTTGTTGGTCTGAGGCACCCATTTTTTATTCTGTAAGTATCGTTCAATGCTATATCCACCTTCTTGGAATGAACTGACCGTCGCCAACTTGCACATGCGTATTCTCCTGCTAAGAAGTATAGTGCTAGGGCCGATGATCGAAGCACCGCAGGTTTCGCACCCCACTTTAAGACCACCAGTTTGCGTAGGGTGTTGTTGCGTTTTGTAATTTTCATTTTCAGGTTATCATACTGTTTGTTCTATGTCAAAGCGTGGTCTAGAAACACTCTAAGGTATTTTGAATGCAGATTGTGTTCAAAGCTATGGTTTCGCCATGTTATATTTAATTTACTTTTGGCCTTCGCATTTTTTAGATGGAATGTGCAGACCTACATTTTTCCTGGATTTGGATTTAGACCAAGTTGTCTAGCTTTTGCCACATATTTTGGAGTTTATCTTGCACCTTATCATGTGTATCGCCCAGCGCAGTTAGAGCCAAGTCATCAGCAAACAAAAAATGCTTTGTTTCGGTCCCAACCGGGCGGTTATTAGTAAATATATTAAATAGAATCGGTACCAATATACTTCCTTGCGGTAGGCCATTTTGTTGCCATTTCCAATGACTATTTTCCCCCTAGTAGGATACATAAAACTTGTTACTATTTAGTAGACTACGGAGTATGATTACTAAGGTATAATCTTTTGTCATCTTGTAAACTTTGTTTAGGAGAAGGGTGTGATTAACAGGGTCAGAGGCAGCAGAAAGATCGACGAATATCGCTCCGGTGATCTTCTTCAGGTCGTAGCCTTTCTCTATATGCCGTGTTAAGTTTACCACTTGAGTTGAGCACGATTTCCCTTTCCTAAACGGAGCTTGTTCCGGGATTAATTTGGCATCGATCGATCCTATGCAGTATTATGAGTAATCTTTCGAATACCTTCAGCGTTTGCGACAATAAAGCAATTGGTCTATAATTCGCTGCATTCACAGCATATTTCTCAGGTTTTAGTATGGCTACAACATATGCCTTTTCCCAGAGACTTGGTACTTGATCTAACGACCTTATTAAACATTTCTGTTAATCGCATTAATGATCGTGGCTCAAATTATTTCAGCTGTTCTGCAAATATTCCATCAACTCCGACTGGTTTTCTACTTTTCATGTTTTCTATTACTGTTACTATATCCTCGGGCTAAGATTAAGCTTAACATTGGTGCTTGGTCAGGGGCACCTTCTTTACACAGATAAAGAAAAAAAATTATAAACAGATATAGAAAATTAATGCATTAATCAAAAAAAAAAAAAATATTCCTTGACCGTAAATGAGGTCCCGAAGTGGATGACTTTTTCTTCCTTTCTACTTATTATTTTATTTTTCTTCAGTCTGTTTAGTGAAATGCCGTTCTTTATCAATTGGGTGATTATCTGATTTTGCGTTACATTGGAATGGGTTTGTTTTTTATTTTTTTCGACGTTCAACTTGCTTTGAAGTCGCTAGGCTTGATTACTGTTCTTCTGATGAAACTAGTACTAAAAATGCAGCTATAATCTTTGGAGACTTTAATAGTCACAGCATTGCATGGGGAACCCAAGCAAGAGATTCGAATGGTGAAAAACTGGAGGAATGGGCACTGAATTCTCATATTAATCCCTATGATGCAAAACTACCCTACTCCTTTCAGAGTCGGCGATGGAGGAGGGGATACAATCCTGATTTAATATTTATAATGTGTGAAAAAGCTTACTATAGGCTATACCAAGGACCCAACATAGGCCCATTATGTTGATGATACAGAATATAGTTAAACCTGCCATAGTTCCCATGCAACGAAGGTTTAACTTTAGAAGAGCTAGATGGAGAGATTTTCGCAATGGAATGGAAACAGCGATATTCTAATTTGACCCTCATCCTAAATAGTAAACAAAATTTGTTACAGCCACCCGAGAAATATCAAAGCAGACCATTCCTTGCGGGTTCCGACAACAGTACGTACCAGGATTAGGATACTCCGTGAATACCTACAGCAGTATGATGATTATCCATTCGTCGATGAAACCATTAAAACTGGTGAATTACTTGCAGCCGTCGTGAATATTGTAAATGAAATAGTAGTCTATTTTTTTTTTTTTTTTTTAATTATTAAATGGGCTCAGTGTTAACACTGACCCAACTACATGGACTTAGATCACCTACTCAGATTCTGAGGCGATCGGAGATAGAAAGTATAAAGGAAAGAAGGAAGGGAACAACGGCTGGAGATGGGAAGGAAAGGATAAAGGAAGCATTGAAAGGGGTAGGAAGATCCAACACCAAAAGTTCGGCGTATAGATGAGAGCACTCAGGAAAAAGAGCAGGGCATTCGAAAATGATATAGTTGGGGTCGCATATAAAGGGAGGATCAGTTGAGTGAAGAGAGCAAAAGGGAGAAGGTGAAAGAGAAAAAGAAAAACGAGAAAAGGGAAGAAATTAGTACCAAGGCTGTGAATTGGGAGTAGGCTGTAGGAGGAGGTAGGAGGAGCGATTGGCAAAAAAGGAAGAGTAGATGTCAACCCACAATCTGGTATGGAGACTTGCGGAGAGGAAAAGGATGTCTCAGGCAGGAAAATGCGGAAGGAATGGACCATTGAGAGACGCTGAGCGAACTAGGAAATCAGCTGCTTCGTTGCCCTCAATGCCAGAGTGGTCAGGAATTCATAAAAAGTCAATAAGGATAGAACGTGCTAAGCGCAAGTTGGAGATAGAGGCACGAACAGAAAGAATGATATCATTAGTCGAGTGGGAAGGAGGAGAAGAGATAGCTTGCAGCATGAATTTGGAATCAGTAATAATGCGAAATTTACAGATCCCTCTTGAAGAGGAAATAAAGGAGATAGCATGAAGAATGGAGACTGCTTTAGCAGAAAAAATGGAACAAAAGGAAGGAAGTTTGAATAATTCCGAGTGATTAAGCGAGGGGGCCGTAAATGCACCGCCCACCTCGCAATCATTTTTGGAACCATCAGTGAAAATTTTTACATGACGGGAGTAGTCAATAAATGTTTGTTCTGGACGGTGTGACGTCACAAACCCCAGAACTGTGTGCAGAGGGCAAAAAGTAACCCAATTTCTTGCACAGGCGCCGAAAATTCACCCAAGTTTCCCCAATTTTCCCCAAATTTCCTGCAATTTTTCGCAATTTTCCTCAATTTTCTACAAATTTCCCCCAATTTTCACTGTACAGGTTCCGCGCATTTCCGATAGTTCGAACCAATTAAAACTAACCCAAGTATATTATTTAATACCTGAAACTAACCCAAGTCCCCGCCCACCCCTCCTGTCTACAACGTTACCGCGATCTTTTTAATTAATTCAAAGTCTAAGTATATGTAATATAAAATTAGCCTAAGTATTTATTTTTAATGTGTAGAGAGTAGAAAGTAACCGATTAAAAATTAACCCAAGTATGTTATTTAACGTCTGAAACTAACCCAAGTCCCCGCCCACCCCTCCTGTCTACAACATTACCGCAATTTTTCAAAATTTAGGGCCTAAGTATGGAAATTCCAAATTTAACCCAAGTATACTATTTAAAGCCTGAAACTAACCCAAGTCTCCGCTCGCTCTTTCCACGATCCCGCGCATATATCCAACAAAGCGTTAGTCACTGCGAAAGCATACGTACCGTTCCCGCGCACGCGTCGTCTGTTCCCGATACTGCGATCTTTTTTTTTTTTTTAATATTTCGAAGCCTAAGTATAAAAAATTCCAAAATTATCCTAAATATATTTTTTTCATTATCACATTTCCCCGTTTGTACAGGTAAATGTGGAAACATACACGCCGTTCCCGCGCATGTATCCATCATAACGTTAACCACAGTGAAAGTGCACTCCCATTCCCACGCATCGCGCCTTCTACTATCATGTGTATGTATTATACATGACTTTGCGTGTAATATATGTAGCATACTTTTTAATTTTAATTTTTCAAGGTTGGGAGAGGTAAAATTTTGCCGGAGTGATAAAAACGTCTGAATCTCAACACTTAGAACCCAAATTTTAAAGGAATTTTCCGAGTCGCGCTCCGTTCCGGCATTTTTTTTTTAAATTTTATTTTTAAAGAAAATATTTGAACGTTCCATCAGTCGAATGAAAGCGGGCGAGTGTGCTGCTACGAGATGTATTATGTAAGCGCGACCGCGGCTGTACTAGAAATATTTAAATGTTCCAGCAACTAGTTGAAACTGTCACCAGGTGAGGTGAATTCCAGTCGTTCGTTTTGAAATTAACCAGCCGATCATCTATGCACACTCTCACTTGCCACCGTTAGAAACCTGTTCGCGATCACTACAAGTTCATACACACGCACGTGCACACCACCACTTGATAAATATTTTTTCGTCTTTTTCCGCTTCCGATCTTATTTGTAATCCGTTGATTCTTTTTTTTATTATTTTTCCGTATTCTCCGTTCATTGCAAAAGCACACCATCCATTCATGCACACATATCAAGCATTATGTTAACCTCTACAAAGCTACACTGTACTATTCCACACACGCTCCGGTCGCCGTCGAAATAAACGCCGCGATATCACTCCCACACACACACACATACACACAACCACTTCATATATATTTTATTTTCGAGTCAAATTATTATAGAATTAGCCTAAGTATAATTTTCTTTTTCATTTCTGTTTACTTCTTCCGAAGTTCATAATTTTTATATTTTTTTTGTTTCTCCGATTCTAAAAATAAATCTGTCAATGTATTAGCCACTCTCTCCCGCGCACAGAATGTTCCCTCGCACTCATCTGCTACCTATCGTTCTTATTAATTTTTTTCAAGTCTAATATTATAGAATTAGCCTAAGTATAATTTTCTTTTACACTGCTGTTTACTTCTTCCGAACGTTCATAATTTTTATATTTTTTTTGTTTCTCCGATTCTAAAAATAAATCTGTCAATGTATTAGCCACTCTCTCCCGCGCACAGAATGTTCCCTCGCACTCATCTGCTACCTATCGTTCTTATTAATTTTTTTCAAGTCTAATATTATAGAATTAGCCTAATTATATTTTTTTTTCGCTTCCAATCATTTCCTCCGACCGTTGATAATTTTCTTATTTCATTTTTTCTCAGGTTCTAAAAATAAATCCATTGTCATCTTCACTAGTATGATTGCGCACATATCTTCTGCCGGTATTTCTCATATTGTTCATAATAATTTTTCATGTCTATGTATTATGGAATTAGTCTAAAATATATTTTTTCCCCTCTAAAGACTTTTTCCAAACGTAAGTATTCAAACATTAATTCGAGTATATTTTTATTTAACGCTGTTTCATAATTTCCCTCTCCCTTATCCACCCTACACAAATTTCAATTATTTTCTATTATTTTTCATGAGTACATCCCCCTGAAACTACAGTGAAACCACACCAAACATTCCCACGCACCATATAGATTTTAACATCATTCGTAATAATTCTTTTCGAGTCTATTAGTTTAAGATTATTCTATTTTTTTCAAACTCTAAATATTTTTTTTTCAATATCTTTCATATTATATTTTTTTCCTCAATATGTCCGCGTACCCTCATAGTGCAAAGGTACTCTGCTTATATCCTTGCATGCATGTTGTCATGTCGTTGATTTCGATCATGTGTCAAGGTCATCGAGTCTGCCCGAATCTTCCATGTCATATCTTTTGTAGAAAAACGGTTCATATGTTCACACCTACACACAAACACCCATAACCGAAAGAACACCTCTCAACTTCGTTCATCTGCGTATGTATCCAGCTTTCACCAAAGGAATGTGGTTTATCTGATACGACTCAACATCTTCAAAGACTTGCATCGAGCTAGAATCTCGAAAGGATCTGTTCAGGCAGTCAGTATTAGTGCTATGTCGAACGTGTAGAATTTGTTGAAGCAGTGTTCTTCACGCATTAATAAAAGTTTGCTCTAACGTTAAAAGTAATAATTTTCTACATTTTTTAGTAAAAAGTTAAAAATATTATTCAAACATGAATAACAACATTGTTTCGAAAGTCGACGAATTTATTCAGAATTCATTTTCGAGTGATAGTGTCACGCATACAACTTCATCACCTCCATCACCGCAGTCAGATGATTGTTATACAGCAGAAGAATCAACATCTTTTGTACATAATATCATTGGTCCTGTATTATTAACAGAACAAGCAGATATAGCGGAATATTTTCTAGATATCAGCATCCATGTAGATTGTGATTATGGTTTTCGAGTAACTGAACTAGCAATGATTAATATGTCCGGTGGAAAGTGTTTGCATACGCTGTATAAGCCAAGCAGAGCATGGCATGCATCAAAAATGCCACATTTACAATGTTCTTCGATGAGTCATTACTTGAAAAATCCTTCATTATTTCCCTGTCGGGAAGAAATATTTATGGCACGCGATATATTCACGATATTATCTCAAAAACCGAGAGCTCGCATATATATTTTAACAGTATATGCTAAACTTACACTAATGGAACTTAACGAAAAGTCTGAATTGTTGAGTGATTTAGACTATGAAATCGTTAATATGGATCAAGTCTTTCGACTACATAGTATTGAGAATCTACATGAAGAGTATTTTGGTATAAGCAATTTGATAACCTGTAAACATCATAATGAGATTGATAGTTTTCATTGTGCAGCGAAAAACGTTATGGTGATGAAGGCCTGGTACGATCATGTTATCCATCCGCTGAAGCTTATGAATAATCTCAATATAAATGATTTAAGTCAGTTGTTCATTACAGCCACCAAAGAAATGATAATTACATTATTTCCAAGTTGTGTTGGTGACATTTATGCATTTCTACCAGATAGATTAAAACAGGATGATACGATAAAATCACTTCTACCATGTTACGAGTATGAGCATGATGAAGAATATTATATCGATGATGATATATTGCGACGGAGTACTCGAAATTGTATGAAAGTAAAAGATTGTATCGATTGTCAATGTAAAATTCGCACGGATTAACTATTCATTATTTCGATCGTTTATCAATTTTGTGTATATTTGTATATATTTTTGTATATTAATGTATATATTTTTTTCCCTAATCGACAGTCCGTTCGTTTTTTGTGTTTTGTTAATCATTTTGTAAATATATTTTTATACATATTTAAATTTTATTTCTATATATTTACATATATTTTTTCTTTGCCTTCAATTCCCTCCATATCTTTCATTCTATTGTATATATTTTTTCCTAATTAATTTTAATCTTTTTTCGCTCCTTTTCAATTCAGTTTATTTAACTATTTAACTATTTCTCTATTTCTTTTTCCTCCTCTTAACTTAAAGTACTGGTAATGATGAATATTACAAAAATCTGAACCAGTTGTATAAAGTGTACGTGTAATTATTGTCTAATTTTCGAATATAATCCCGCATAATTTGTTCATATCTTTTTAGACTAAAACATTATATTTTTTATTCTTTCTTTAACGAATCTAACTGTTCAACTTTTTCATGTACATCACGTACATCAAGTATTTTCCGCAGCTGTGTGAGTTTTCATTAATTTGTAAGACACAACCTAAGACCCAGAGAGTTCTCTCTAATTGTTTAAAATCTTTCATAATCACACTTTTTTTATTTTACATATATTTTTTGAGGTATATACGGGATCGTCTATGAGGTGTGTTGATCAATAGAGCAACAGGTAGAAAACCTACTAGCTTACGAGACACAGCATGTTTATAGAAAAAACGTGCTAGCATGAGCAGATCAGAGTTGCAATATGCGAGTGAGAGACTGTATGCATGTATGTGTGCGAGAGCAACAGCTTGATTATAAAAAACGTCGAAGATACATGCATCTATCTGTGAACAATTATCACATCAAACATAAAAAGGCTGACTAAAAGATTATTATTTTCTTTTTTCATTCATTCTGGCCACTATTACCACTCGCGCCCCACTGTCAAGACCTCTGAACATACATTACTAACCTCACCGACACTATAATATTTTTTTCTCTGTGTTATTAAATTAACCCAAGTATATTTTTATTCATTTGTTACGCAAACTTTTGTTCAAATCTTTCGTAATATGTCGTGCACACATTTATAGCCCACAGACACTACTCGCTTCATTACCACGAATACATCTCTTTCATTGTTACTTATCATAACATAGTTTTTCCTGAAATTGTAGAAAAATTCTCTTCGTTCCATTCTTCCAAGGTGTTTTATTTCCTAATTTCAAATCATGCATAATTATTTAAGAATCAAATTAAGTATATTTTATCATTTCCAAAAAATTAATCATCTCTGTACAAGGCATTAACTCATTTTTCAAAACAAACATATTATTTTTTTAATCTATCGTACATATCATTTTTATCATTCAAATTTTTTTCTGAATTCACAAATAGTTAACCTATAGAAAACATATTATTGTAAACATACATGACGAAGTCACTCCTCATAATTACATCATGAATTCATTTTTTTCATTTTTTTTTACCATCATGAAATTGTAGTAGTGTTTTTAATTTTTTATTTTCCATACGTGACAAAAGCAATAAAATCACGACATCTATGAATACACACCATATGCTTCCAATAACCTATCATGCATTTTTTTAATTTAGTCCAAGCATACTATTTTTTCAATAACAAAGCCGATCATACATAATTTTTTCTTCTATATAATCACTAATCTATGAAAACACTTGATTCGTTTTACTCATACTGTAACAACCACTCCTTTTCCCTCATGCTAACAAACTTCAAAATTTAATAATATAACACGAAATTAATCTAAATATCTGTTCATGCTATTAAAATTAATATATCAATCTTTACATTCCTTTTGTACATTTCTGAAAAAATCCTACAACATGTTTTAAAATTAATCGAAGTATACTATTTTATTACCTAAAATCAATTATTCTCTCATACAGTTTTTTTCCAATCATCCATAATGTTTTTTCTGTATTGTCATTATTACAAAGTCATACAAAACAACAACACATTTTTATTCATAATGAATCCTTCATTCCATTCCGTTCATGCTATATACCATTATCATTCAATTCAACGTTATGAAATTAGTCTAAATATACATTCATGCTAGCAAAGTTATTATCTCACCCTTTGCATTGTTCCAAGATGATTTATTTTACATTTTTTCTTTAAATTTCCCTCATACTATTATTTTTGAAATGTAGGATGATGACTATGATTAGAATTAATGATTATGAAGTGAGAGATGCATGGTGAAATTGTATTGTCATTATATGCGAGATGATGTATGTTTGTGGGTGAGTATGGATGCATGTAAAATATATGACTGTGTTAGTAGAAAACATCCGTTCATGCATGAACACAGGTACAGATACAGTTATAGAATGAGAGAGGTAAAAATATATATTTTGTTATGTTTGATATGTGCATGATAAAGAGGTTAACAAAGAATAATCACATTACCCTCACAACTTAGACATTGAGTTATACCTTTGCAATATTTTAGATGTAAAAGCAGTGACATTGACATGTGGTAAACGTTTTCATCACTTTTGACTAATTATAACCAATTTTCCAACATTTCTCTTCGTTTTTCCTACATTTTAATACTTTTACACCGTTTTAGTCAATTTTTGCTATTTAATGCCATTTTTTTTCCAGTGTTTTTACCACCTTTCTCACAATTTTCATCATTCTTTCATCATCTTTGTTTGGTTTTTTCTTACAACTCTTTAACACTTCGATCGTTGCTAGTGATAACCATCATTATTTATGCTTTCAATCCTTCCACTTCAGCAATGCACACATACAGCTTAGCAATCGCCGCAGCCATTGAACGTTGTAGGACTGCAATCGTGATCTCCATTTGATTATTAGGATTTAAAAGTCACATCTTTGAACGCTTGATCTAATGCATCAACATGATTTTTTTATATTCGCCCACCCGCTGCTGGAGGTTCCACTTAATATTCTCAACAGACTATCATACAGTCGTTTAATAAGAGATTCTGTAAGACCCGAGACATTTACTTAACGTTTTCCCAACACATTTACAGACCTACCCTGTACACTAAGGAAATCTTTAAACATCTCTGTAACCATTCCTTTTAAGCTGGCGGGAGCAAGGAACTCCTATAAACGTTTATCAATCAGCACTTCATCGTTCATCGCCCTGGTTTCACTCGCCGTTGCACAGACATGTAATAAACATTTTCTTCTTTTACAATTTTCTTATGCTATAACACTATTACATCATTTTTCCTCGTTTCTAACTAATTGTAACAAGTTTTCCATTATTTCTTAGCATGTTCTTCTGTTTTAGGACCTTTTGCGCCATTTTTTCATCAATTTATGTTATTTCACATCGTTTTTCTGGTGATTTTAGTGCCTTTCACACAATTTTACTAATTATTTTCGACTATTTCTTAACATGTTCTTCTGTTTTAGGTCCTTTTTGCACTATTTTTTCATCAATTTATGTTATTTCACATCGTTTTTCTAGTGTTTTACTACCTTTTACACAATTTTACTCAATTTTTCCCCCATCTTTGAAGATTTTTTTTTCATTTATCTCATACATTATATCTCCGAATGTGACGATTAGCTATCCTTTAAGTACATTTTTTAATTCAATATAAGTGAGGAGTACTTTTCAGGTCGACATGTATACTTCGTGATATGACATTCAATTCATTATTAATCTATGTTTCAACAGATTTGTGGTCGGTTGTTGGAGGTTTACAGAACTTTCTGTTGCATTGCTTATAGTATAATGGTTCTTGTGTGCTAGTAAGATGATGGTGTTTTGTGGGGAATAATAAACATGGGAAAGAGAAGGAGTGCGTCCCATCAAGAAGGGGGTGTGATGCTTTGTAATTAACTTGGGTATTGCGCGCATTGCATGGCAGTTATAATATGCTCGAGCAAAAATTAGTCGCTGTACTCGCATGGTGTTCATGTTATTCATTAGATGTTCACACTGAGAGATGCAATGGGCTCATCAACAGATGGATCCATGCTATCATTTCGATTTTTATAATTGTAATCTGCACTGAGTATGTATGTATTACAACGAACCAATCAACTCTGTTACAGATGGTAATGTTTGAGGATAGATAGTGAAACGTTCATTAGAACATGAATGTGTATACAAAGTGTTGTTACATCACATGTATGTCATCAAATTAACTAAAATGTTGCGTCTATAGTAAAAAAAAGAAATGAGGGTTTTTCCCTAAGAGGGCGACTATAATAAAATTGATGCGATTTTAGATGGAAATGGGGTATTTTACAGTAAAAACACTGTTTTGCACCTAAATGGTGAATATTCTGGAGGTTAAACGGCATTTTTCACACAAAATTTGATGTTTTTTTATAAATGTAGCTATTTTACTCCTACATGGAGTAATTTCTGCATGAGGAGTACTTTTTGGACTGACATGTATACTTCTTGATGTGGTATTCAATTCATTCTGAAGCTATGTTTGAACAGCTTTGTAAATGGTTGGGGGGGGGGGGGGGAGTTTACAGAACTTTTCTGCTGCATCAGTTATAGTATAATAGTTTTTATATGCTAGTGAGATGAAGGTATTTGGTTAGGAATAATAAATATGGGTAAGAGGTGGAGTGCATCCCAATCAAGCGTGGGAGAGTATTGTTTGGGAATTAACTCCATTATTTGCACACATTGCAATACAATTATAATCAGTTTGGTCAAAATTACTTGTTGTATATCGTTCATGTTATACATTAAACATTCACACTGAGAAACGGACTGGTCTCTTCGACATCAAGGTCCATGCGATCATTACACTCTTTTTCAACAATTTGCGACGTTTCATACTATTTTTTAATGTTTTGAACGGCTCTTATGATGTATTTCAGCACATTTTCACAGATACAAAGTTCGTAATGCGAAATAATTTGAATTATTTCGACAGTCTTTACACACAAATAAAATACTATACCATTAACACACTCAACATGAAACAAATCATTACAAATAGAAATAAACATCGAAATTGCGCAGAAATTTTAAGGAAATTCAAGAAGCATAGTGTATATGAAAATGAATATATTCTTTAAATCAACACTCCAAACTTGCAGTTTCAGAATTATATCAGACCCTGACTAAGAACCCCCTTGTTCCTTTTGCTGCATGTATATGTATATATGTTGATATATATATATGTATATATATGTAGATATATATGTATATATTTAGATATATATATGTATATATGTAGATATATGCGTATATATGTAGATATATATGTATATATGTAGATATATATGTATAATTGTAGATATATATGTATATATTTAGATATATATGTATATATGTAGATATATATGTATATATATATATGTAGATAATATATGTATATATGTAGATATATATGTATATATTTAGATATATATATGTATATATGGAGATATATATATGTATATATGTAGATATATATGTATATATGTAGATATATAGATATTTATATATGTAGATATATATGTATTTATTTAGATATATATATGTATATATATAGATATATATATGTATATATGTAGATATATATGTATATATGTAGATATATATGTATATATTTAGATATATATGTATATATTTAGATATATATGTGTATATATGTAGATATATATATGTATATATTTAGATATATATACGTACATATGTAGTTATATGTATAATTTAATATTATATGATTATATACATATATATGCAGCAAAAGGAACAAGGGGGTTCTTAGTCAGGGTCTGATATAATTCTGAAACTGCAAGTTTGGAGTGTTGATTTAAAGAATATATTCATTTTCATATACACTATGCTTCTTGAATTTCCTTAAAATTTCTGCGCAATTTCGATGTTTATTTCTATTTGTAATGATTTGTTTCATGTTGAGTGTGTTAATGGTATAGTATTTTATTTGTGTGTAAAGACTGTCGAAATAATTCAAATTATTTCGCATTACGAACTTTGTATCTGTGAAAATGTGCTGAAATACATCATAAGAGCCGTTCAAAACATTAAAAAATAGTATGAAACGTCGCAAATTGTTGAAAAAGAGTGTAATGATCGCATGGACCTTGATGTCGAAGAGACCAGTCCGTTTCTCAGTGTGAATGTTTAATGTATAACATGAACGATATACAACAAGTAATTTTGACCAAACTGATTATAATTGTATTGCAATGTGTGCAAATAATGGAGTTAATTCCCAAACAATACTCTCCCACGCTTGATTGGGATGCACTCCACCTCTTACCCATATTTATTATTCCTAACCAAATACCTTCATCTCACTAGCATATAAAAACTATTATACTATAACTGATGCAGCAGAAAAGTTCTGTAAACTCCCCCCCCCCCCCCCCAACCATTTACAAAGCTGTTCAAACATAGCTTCAGAATGAATTGAATACCACATCAAGAAGTATACATGTCAGTCCAAAAAGTACTCCTCATGCAGAAATTACTCCATGTAGGAGTAAAATAGCTACATTTATAAAAAAACATCAAATTTTGTGTGAAAAATGCCGTTTAACCTCCAGAATATTCACCATTTAGGTGCAAAACAGTGTTTTTACTGTAAAATACCCCATTTCCATCTAAAATCGCATCAATTTTATTATAGTCGCCCTCTTAGGGAAAAACCCTCATTTCTTTTTTTTACTATAGACGCAACATTTTAGTTAATTTGATGACATACATGTGATGTAACAACACTTTGTATACACATTCATGTTCTAATGAACGTTTCACTATCTATCCTCAAACATTACCATCTGTAACAGAGTTGATTGGTTCGTTGTAATACATACATACTCAGTGCAGATTACAATTATAAAAATCGAAATGATAGCATGGATCCATCTGTTGATGAGCCCATTGCATCTCTCAGTGTGAACATCTAATGAATAACATGAACACCATGCGAGTACAGCGACTAATTTTTGCTCGAGCATATTATAACTGCCATGCAATGCGCGCAATACCCAAGTTAATTACAAAGCATCACACCCCCTTCTTGATGGGACGCACTCCTTCTCTTTCCCATGTTTATTATTCCCCACAAAACACCATCATCTTACTAGCACACAAGAACCATTATACTATAAGCAATGCAACAGAAAGTTCTGTAAACCTCCAACAACCGACCACAAATCTGTTGAAACATAGATTAATAATGAATTGAATGTCATATCACGAAGTATACATGTCGACCTGAAAAGTACTCCTCACTTATATTGAATTAAAAAATGTACTTAAAGGATAGCTAATCGTCACATTCGGAGATATAATGTATGAGATAAATGAAAAAAAAATCTTCAAAGATGGGGGAAAAATTGAGTAAAATTGTGTAAAAGGTAGTAAAACACTAGAAAAACGATGTGAAATAACATAAATTGATGAAAAAATAGTGCAAAAAGGACCTAAAACAGAAGAACATGTTAAGAAATAGTCGAAAATAATTAGTAAAATTGTGTGAAAGGCACTAAAATCACCAGAAAAACGATGTGAAATAACATAAATTGATGAAAAAATGGCGCAAAAGGTCCTAAAACAGAAGAACATGCTAAGAAATAATGGAAAACTTGTTACAATTAGTTAGAAACGAGGAAAAATGATGTAATAGTGTTATAGCATAAGAAAATTGTAAAAGAAGAAAATGTTTATTACATGTCTGTGCAACGGCGAGTGAAACCAGGGCGATGAACGATGAAGTGCTGATTGATAAACGTTTATAGGAGTTCCTTGCTCCCGCCAGCTTAAAAGGAATGGTTACAGAGATGTTTAAAGATTTCCTTAGTGTACAGGGTAGGTCTGTAAATGTGTTGGGAAAACGTTAAGTAAATGTCTCGGGTCTTACAGAATCTCTTATTAAACGACTGTATGATAGTCTGTTGAGAATATTAAGTGGAACCTCCAGCAGCGGGTGGGCGAATATAAAAAAATCATGTTGATGCATTAGATCAAGCGTTCAAAGATGTGACTTTTAAATCCTAATAATCAAATGGAGATCACGATTGCAGTCCTACAACGTTCAATGGCTGCGGCGATTGCTAAGCTGTATGTGTGCATTGCTGAAGTGGAAGGATTGAAAGCATAAATAATGATGGTTATCACTAGCAACGATCGAAGTGTTAAAGAGTTGTAAGAAAAAACCAAACAAAGATGATGAAAGAATGATGAAAATTGTGAGAAAGGTGGTAAAAACACTGGAAAAAAAATGGCATTAAATAGCAAAAATTGACTAAAACGGTGTAAAAGTATTAAAATGTAGGAAAAACGAAGAGAAATGTTGGAAAATTGGTTATAATTAGTCAAAAGTGATGAAAACGTTTACCACATGTCAATGTCACTGCTTTTACATCTAAAATATTGCAAAGGTATAACTCAATGTCTAAGTTGTGAGGGTAATGTGATTATTCTTTGTTAACCTCTTTATCATGCACATATCAAACATAACAAAATATATATTTTTACCTCTCTCATTCTATAACTGTATCTGTACCTGTGTTCATGCATGAACGGATGTTTTCTACTAACACAGTCATATATTTTACATGCATCCATACTCACCCACAAACATACATCATCTCGCATATAATGACAATACAATTTCACCATGCATCTCTCACTTCATAATCATTAATTCTAATCATAGTCATCATCCTACATTTCAAAAATAATAGTATGAGGGAAATTTAAAGAAAAAATGTAAAATAAATCATCTTGGAACAATGCAAAGGGTGAGATAATAACTTTGCTAGCATGAATGTATATTTAGACTAATTTCATAACGTTGAATTGAATGATAATGGTATATAGCATGAACGGAATGGAATGAAGGATTCATTATGAATAAAAATGTGTTGTTGTTTTGTATGACTTTGTAATAATGACAATACAGAAAAAACATTATGGATGATTGGAAAAAAACTGTATGAGAGAATAATTGATTTTAGGTAATAAAATAGTATACTTCGATTAATTTTAAAACATGTTGTAGGATTTTTTCAGAAATGTACAAAAGGAATGTAAAGATTGATATATTAATTTTAATAGCATGAACAGATATTTAGATTAATTTCGTGTTATATTATTAAATTTTGAAGTTTGTTAGCATGAGGGAAAAGGAGTGGTTGTTACAGTATGAGTAAAACGAATCAAGTGTTTTCATAGATTAGTGATTATATAGAAGAAAAAATTATGTATGATCGGCTTTGTTATTGAAAAAATAGTATGCTTGGACTAAATTAAAAAAATGCATGATAGGTTATTGGAAGCATATGGTGTGTATTCATAGATGTCGTGATTTTATTGCTTTTGTCACGTATGGAAAATAAAAAATTAAAAACACTACTACAATTTCATGATGGTAAAAAAAAATGAAAAAAATGAATTCATGATGTAATTATGAGGAGTGACTTCGTCATGTATGTTTACAATAATATGTTTTCTATAGGTTAACTATTTGTGAATTCAGAAAAAAATTTGAATGATAAAAATGATATGTACGATAGATTAAAAAAATAATATGTTTGTTTTGAAAAATGAGTTAATGCCTTGTACAGAGATGATTAATTTTTTGGAAATGATAAAATATACTTAATTTGATTCTTAAATAATTATGCATGATTTGAAATTAGGAAATAAAACACCTTGGAAGAATGGAACGAAGAGAATTTTTCTACAATTTCAGGAAAAACTATGTTATGATAAGTAACAATGAAAGAGATGTATTCGTGGTAATGAAGCGAGTAGTGTCTGTGGGCTATAAATGTGTGCACGACATATTACGAAAGATTTGAACAAAAGTTTGCGTAACAAATGAATAAAAATATACTTGGGTTAATTTAATAACACAGAGAAAAAAATATTATAGTGTCGGTGAGGTTAGTAATGTATGTTCAGAGGTCTTGACAGTGGGGCGCGAGTGGTAATAGTGGCCAGAATGAATGAAAAAAGAAAATAATAATCTTTTAGTCAGCCTTTTTATGTTTGATGTGATAATTGTTCACAGATAGATGCATGTATCTTCGACGTTTTTTATAATCAAGCTGTTGCTCTCGCACACATACATGCATACAGTCTCTCACTCGCATATTGCAACTCTGATCTGCTCATGCTAGCACGTTTTTTCTATAAACATGCTGTGTCTCGTAAGCTAGTAGGTTTTCTACCTGTTGCTCTATTGATCAACACACCTCATAGACGATCCCGTATATACCTCAAAAAATATATGTAAAATAAAAAAAGTGTGATTATGAAAGATTTTAAACAATTAGAGAGAACTCTCTGGGTCTTAGGTTGTGTCTTACAAATTAATGAAAACTCACACAGCTGCGGAAAATACTTGATGTACGTGATGTACATGAAAAAGTTGAACAGTTAGATTCGTTAAAGAAAGAATAAAAAATATAATGTTTTAGTCTAAAAAGATATGAACAAATTATGCGGGATTATATTCGAAAATTAGACAATAATTACACGTACACTTTATACAACTGGTTCAGATTTTTGTAATATTCATCATTACCAGTACTTTAAGTTAAGAGGAGGAAAAAGAAATAGAGAAATAGTTAAATAGTTAAATAAACTGAATTGAAAAGGAGCGAAAAAAGATTAAAATTAATTAGGAAAAAATATATACAATAGAATGAAAGATATGGAGGGAATTGAAGGCAAAGAAAAAATATATGTAAATATATAGAAATAAAATTTAAATATGTATAAAAATATATTTACAAAATGATTAACAAAACACAAAAAACGAACGGACTGTCGATTAGGGAAAAAAATATATACATTAATATACAAAAATATATACAAATATACACAAAATTGATAAACGATCGAAATAATGAATAGTTAATCCGTGCGAATTTTACATTGACAATCGATACAATCTTTTACTTTCATACAATTTCGAGTACTCCGTCGCAATATATCATCATCGATATAATATTCTTCATCATGCTCATGCTCGTAACATGGTAGAAGTGATTTTATCGTATCATCCTGTTTTAATCTATCTGGTAGAAATGCATAAATGTCACCAACACAACTTGGAAATAATGTAATTATCATTTCTTTGGTGGCTGTAATGAACAACTGACTTAAATCATTTATATTGAGATTATTCATAAGCTTCAGCGGATGGATAACATGATCGTACCAGGCCTTCATCACCATAACGTTTTTCGCTGCACAATGAAAACTATCAATCTCATTATGATGTTTACAGGTTATCAAATTGCTTATACCAAAATACTCTTCATGTAGATTCTCAATACTATGTAGTCGAAAGACTTGATCCATATTAACGATTTCATAGTCTAAATCACTCAACAATTCAGACTTTTCGTTAAGTTCCATTAGTGTAAGTTTAGCATATACTGTTAAAATATATATGCGAGCTCTCGGTTTTTGAGATAATATCGTGAATATATCGCGTGCCATAAATATTTCTTCCCGACAGGGAAATAATGAAGGATTTTTCAAGTAATGACTCATCGAAGAACATTGTAAATGTGGCATTTTTGATGCATGCCATGCTCTGCTTGGCTTATACAGCGTATGCAAACACTTTCCACCGGACATATTAATCATTGCTAGTTCAGTTACTCGAAAACCATAATCACAATCTACATGGATGCTGATATCTAGAAAATATTCCGCTATATCTGCTTGTTCTGTTAATAATACAGGACCAATGATATTATGTACAAAAGATGTTGATTCTTCTGCTGTATAACAATCATCTGACTGCGGTGATGGAGGTGATGAAGTTGTATGCGTGACACTATCACTCGAAAATGAATTCTGAATAAATTCGTCGACTTTCGAAACAATGTTGTTATTCATGTTTGAATAATATTTTTAACTTTTTACTAAAAAATGTAGAAAATTATTACTTTTAACGTTAGAGCAAACTTTTATTAATGCGTGAAGAACACTGCTTCAACAAATTCTACACGTTCGACATAGCACTAATACTGACTGCCTGAACAGATCCTTTCGAGATTCTAGCTCGATGCAAGTCTTTGAAGATGTTGAGTCGTATCAGATAAACCACATTCCTTTGGTGAAAGCTGGATACATACGCAGATGAACGAAGTTGAGAGGTGTTCTTTCGGTTATGGGTGTTTGTGTGTAGGTGTGAACATATGAACCGTTTTTCTACAAAAGATATGACATGGAAGATTCGGGCAGACTCGATGACCTTGACACATGATCGAAATCAACGACATGACAACATGCATGCAAGGATATAAGCAGAGTACCTTTGCACTATGAGGGTACGCGGACATATTGAGGAAAAAAATATAATATGAAAGATATTGAAAAAAAAATATTTAGAGTTTGAAAAAAATAGAATAATCTTAAACTAATAGACTCGAAAAGAATTATTACGAATGATGTTAAAATCTATATGGTGCGTGGGAATGTTTGGTGTGGTTTCACTGTAGTTTCAGGGGGATGTACTCATGAAAAATAATAGAAAATAATTGAAATTTGTGTAGGGTGGATAAGGGAGAGGGAAATTATGAAACAGCGTTAAATAAAAATATACTCGAATTAATGTTTGAATACTTACGTTTGGAAAAAGTCTTTAGAGGGGAAAAAATATATTTTAGACTAATTCCATAATACATAGACATGAAAAATTATTATGAACAATATGAGAAATACCGGCAGAAGATATGTGCGCAATCATACTAGTGAAGATGACAATGGATTTATTTTTAGAACCTGAGAAAAAATGAAATAAGAAAATTATCAACGGTCGGAGGAAATGATTGGAAGCGAAAAAAAAATATAATTAGGCTAATTCTATAATATTAGACTTGAAAAAAATTAATAAGAACGATAGGTAGCAGATGAGTGCGAGGGAACATTCTGTGCGCGGGAGAGAGTGGCTAATACATTGACAGATTTATTTTTAGAATCGGAGAAACAAAAAAAATATAAAAATTATGAACGTTCGGAAGAAGTAAACAGCAGTGTAAAAGAAAATTATACTTAGGCTAATTCTATAATATTAGACTTGAAAAAAATTAATAAGAACGATAGGTAGCAGATGAGTGCGAGGGAACATTCTGTGCGCGGGAGAGAGTGGCTAATACATTGACAGATTTATTTTTAGAATCGGAGAAACAAAAAAAATATAAAAATTATGAACTTCGGAAGAAGTAAACAGAAATGAAAAAGAAAATTATACTTAGGCTAATTCTATAATAATTTGACTCGAAAATAAAATATATATGAAGTGGTTGTGTGTATGTGTGTGTGTGTGGGAGTGATATCGCGGCGTTTATTTCGACGGCGACCGGAGCGTGTGTGGAATAGTACAGTGTAGCTTTGTAGAGGTTAACATAATGCTTGATATGTGTGCATGAATGGATGGTGTGCTTTTGCAATGAACGGAGAATACGGAAAAATAATAAAAAAAAGAATCAACGGATTACAAATAAGATCGGAAGCGGAAAAAGACGAAAAAATATTTATCAAGTGGTGGTGTGCACGTGCGTGTGTATGAACTTGTAGTGATCGCGAACAGGTTTCTAACGGTGGCAAGTGAGAGTGTGCATAGATGATCGGCTGGTTAATTTCAAAACGAACGACTGGAATTCACCTCACCTGGTGACAGTTTCAACTAGTTGCTGGAACATTTAAATATTTCTAGTACAGCCGCGGTCGCGCTTACATAATACATCTCGTAGCAGCACACTCGCCCGCTTTCATTCGACTGATGGAACGTTCAAATATTTTCTTTAAAAATAAAATTTAAAAAAAAAATGCCGGAACGGAGCGCGACTCGGAAAATTCCTTTAAAATTTGGGTTCTAAGTGTTGAGATTCAGACGTTTTTATCACTCCGGCAAAATTTTACCTCTCCCAACCTTGAAAAATTAAAATTAAAAAGTATGCTACATATATTACACGCAAAGTCATGTATAATACATACACATGATAGTAGAAGGCGCGATGCGTGGGAATGGGAGTGCACTTTCACTGTGGTTAACGTTATGATGGATACATGCGCGGGAACGGCGTGTATGTTTCCACATTTACCTGTACAAACGGGGAAATGTGATAATGAAAAAAATATATTTAGGATAATTTTGGAATTTTTTATACTTAGGCTTCGAAATATTAAAAAAAAAAAAAAGATCGCAGTATCGGGAACAGACGACGCGTGCGCGGGAACGGTACGTATGCTTTCGCAGTGACTAACGCTTTGTTGGATATATGCGCGGGATCGTGGAAAGAGCGAGCGGAGACTTGGGTTAGTTTCAGGCTTTAAATAGTATACTTGGGTTAAATTTGGAATTTCCATACTTAGGCCCTAAATTTTGAAAAATTGCGGTAATGTTGTAGACAGGAGGGGTGGGCGGGGACTTGGGTTAGTTTCAGACGTTAAATAACATACTTGGGTTAATTTTTAATCGGTTACTTTCTACTCTCTACACATTAAAAATAAATACTTAGGCTAATTTTATATTACATATACTTAGACTTTGAATTAATTAAAAAGATCGCGGTAACGTTGTAGACAGGAGGGGTGGGCGGGGACTTGGGTTAGTTTCAGGTATTAAATAATATACTTGGGTTAGTTTTAATTGGTTCGAACTATCGGAAATGCGCGGAACCTGTACAGTGAAAATTGGGGGAAATTTGTAGAAAATTGAGGAAAATTGCGAAAAATTGCAGGAAATTTGGGGAAAATTGGGGAAACTTGGGTGAATTTTCGGCGCCTGTGCAAGAAATTGGGTTACTTTTTGCCCTCTGCACACAGTTCTGGGGTTTGTGACGTCACACCGTCCAGAACAAACATTTATTGACTACTGACGGGGAAATGAAGAATTAAATATGTGGACATATTCACTGACCACTGTGCTCTGAGGAGTGGAGTTAGCACGAAGAGGAAGAGAGGAGAATGAGATGGGAAGACATGTACTATTGAAATCAAAAGAAAAGTAAGGAAGCCTGTTGCGGGAAAAGACATAAGGAGAAAACTTAGAGACCCGAGCAGCTATGAGCGCAAGAACCGGGATTTTGTGAGGAACGAAGCGCCAGTGATTATTGATATACAGATAGGAAGAAATAAGTTTAGATGAAGAGATCGGGAGGCGTTTAATTAGAAAACGGTAACCAAGCAGAGATCTGCGGATAAACAGGGGTTTAATATTAGATTCGGACAAAATAGCAGGAATGGGAGAAGACTTTAGGGCCCCAATGCAGAGCCGAAGACAGGAGTTTTGGATTCTATCAAGTTTGCGCAGGAGAGAGTTTGAGGCATTGCCGTATAAGAAGGAACAGTAGTCTAGTTTGGAACGAATGATGGATTTGTAGAGAATTAGGAGAATATATGGATCACCGCTCCACTTGAGAGGACATAAGGCTTTCAGGAGATTCAGTCTTTTAAGACAAGATATATAAAGATATTCGATATGTTCTTGGAAAGAGAGTCGACTATTTAGGAAAAGACTAAGATTGCATATGGAATTAACAATAGGAATAGGATAGTTGGAGGAGATGATGTCTACCAGAGCACGATTATATGGGCGGAAGGAGAAAATAATAGAAGAAGACTTGGAAGAAGAAAGAGAAAGAAAAGCACTGGAGAGGGAACTACTGAGGACTGATAGAGAACAATTAATCTCCTCGTTAGCTGTAGCTAGCACGTCTGAAGTGGAGTAGATAAGGATATCATCCGCAAAAAGGAGAGAAGAAGAAGGAATGCGAAGAGTAGCGATATCAAGGAGATAAAAGGACTAAGACAGGAACCCTGAGGCAAGCCGCAATAACAACGTCTGATTGTTGAAAAGGAGGGAACAGAAAGAAAAAGAGATCTATTTTGGAACAGATTAAGAATAATGGTAATTTTCTTATGCCGCTCGTAATTTAATTAATGATTAAGTTATATGTATTCAACTTTTGTAAAAACTTTTAAAAATTAGTCAGGGACAAAACATTTTTTTATAGATAAGGTTAAAATAAGTTCCAGTCATTTCGTTTCGGAGTCATTTTCTCTTATGTGAAGCCTATCGTGAACGCGTAATTCGTTAAAAGAAACGGTCATAAAGTAGGTCGTGCATTAACGATATTTTTACGAGCAACTTGAAACACCAAGTTAATAACAGCACCGGTAATAGAAGCAATATTTTAATATCGTACTTTAACGTTAAATAGCAAAGTTATATATATTTAATCTTTGTGTAAAGTTTTATTAGTTTTTGGCTAAACAGAATAATTGAAAATTTTAAAATTTTATTACTTATTTTTTTAAAATAAATTACACATTAAATAATTAAATATTGGCAGCTAACTTAAAATACACTTTCTCCCATTATTATATTTGTGAGTTTTTGAATCTAGTCTCGTTTACATTTTTTATCTTGTGGTCTGATTTTCGTTAATTGAGGGTTTTCCTGAATTTCTCACCTAGCCTAGTGATGTCATAATTT
The DNA here is from genome assembly GCA_039619475.1 of Icerya purchasi. Lineage (NCBI taxonomy): Eukaryota > Metazoa > Arthropoda > Insecta > Hemiptera > Monophlebidae > Icerya > Icerya purchasi. Next base: position 76,210,898 of record CM077115.1, on the reverse strand, counting down.
GTTGTCCGTAATGTAAATATCTGTTTTTTTGTTTATTCGCGATGCAATATTATTGCGCCAGTAACATGGTTGCGTATTGAGGAGCAATAGTGTCATTTAGAAGTTTTCTTAGGGCGCTGGGTACCAGGGATCTCTGCTCAGAAACAATTAGATTATATCTTTATACGATATCAAATGTTTTTTTAATAGGAAGGAACTACTAATGGGAGCAATGTGCAGAGAAGGAAAAGATAAGAGACGCAATATGGAATAAGAAGACCAAGTCGCAGCAAACTGGAATATTACAAGGTAGAGCGGTTACTAGAAAGAGATGAACACTTAGAATAAACAGATAATCAGCATCGCAAACACGCTCTTCGTTTGAATGGAGAAGACAATACGGAGAGGCAACCAATGAAAAACGAAAACGGGAGGAAGGCAACAAGGCGTTATTATTAAGTCTCATTTAAGTTTTCTTATCAAATACGAAAGCTGTTGAAAAACGTTTGCTTAAATAAGGACATTAATGAAAAAGGCTGGCTTTCGTAATAATTGCATGTCAAGCAAAAATAGGCTTTCAATTGGACTGCGTTTTCTATTCTATATTGTGAACAACAAATGACATCAGAAAAATGCGGCAAAAAACGGATCTAATCTTATTATTTACTCGATTACTCGTCTTTATTAACACGTTTTGTTTCCAGCTTACCTCTGGAAAAATCACTATTACCTACGTAGCTTTCGTCAACAGTCTTCCTTTATAACACGTGTCTTAGATTTTTCTTTTTAACCTTATTTCAGTTTGCGCTTACTTTCATTTACATTTCGCCATGGTTAGTAGTGATGAGTAAGTTCGGAAGGATACGTATCCGTGAATCCGTTTGTTACAGTAGAGTTGATGCTGTAACTCCGACTACAGTTCCAGGATACGTATCTACATAACTGAATCGATGAATGTTATACAGATCCAGGTACTCACGATTCCACTATAGAAGCTAGAATATAGACCTTCAACAGAGAAGAATAGACCGTCTGTTCTTTTTTTCATGCGGGGAATGAATATCTGAGGAGAAATGCGCTAGATCAGCTGGAAAAATAAAAACACTAAAATAATTATTAATTAGAAAGAAACGTTTTCTCTATCGTTTTTTCTGTAGGCACAACTTTTTCTATGATTACACTCTCACATTAGCTGTTTTGCAATTTCCTTCTTCCTTCCCAACAAACGTAATCTAACTTGACACTGGTGTTACGTCTACAACCAGTTAAAATTATTTCCGAATTTTGAATAAACTTAAACACCGGATGATCCATATGAGTCCGATGTAGATTGCAGTTCCCGAACTTACGAATCAGGGATCTGTACCCGAAGAAATGACGAAGTTATTCATCACTGACGGTTAAGATATGTTTAAATTTAAAATCAAAGTATGCTATACGGACTAAATGAAATCTGATAAGAGCATACCTGATTGTTTTTGCAAAACGGCACAAAGAGCGCGGTGTGCGGTTGTCTCTAATTGTAAAAAATAAAGCGTTTAATTTTGTTTGTTTTTTTTTGTTTAAAATACAGATTTGCTCAAGTAAAGGGAACGACTACGGAATGAAGTAAGGAAAAAAAGAGATTATAAAGGAGAAAAGTATTTAATTCGATAAGATGAAGTTAAGGTGGAAATTACTGCCAATGACGACAGTTAAGGGAATGTAAAGGAGTGAGGAAGCCGAGATATAAAAGATGGTAGAAAGGCCGCAGTGTGCTCAGAGCAGTCAAGGTAGCACCTTCAGAAAAAGCTGAGGTGGAGTTTAGATCTATCGGTAAAAAACCAAAGTGGAGATTGAATGAGAAAAAACGGGAACGATGGACAATAAAACTAAGAGACTGAATTTCCAAATACAAAGAAGGAAAAAAAATGGAAAATAGCAAAGAGTAGATATTGTTCTACAGATAAGGGGGAGTAAAAGAAAGAAGCGTGAGGATTATAAGAAAGGGAAGTTTGCTAATCAACCGGTAATAATGCCGGTTACTGATTATCATGATGAAAAAATTTGTAATTTTCGTAATATTTGGTTCTGTTTTTGTTTTTTTTTTTGTGGGCGCGCCAGCGGCATTGACCTAACAACAAGAAAACTAAGCTAAGAAATTAAATAACTAGGCGGTCCGAAATGGACGCAACAAAGGACAGTAGTGCGGACACCACAGAAGATGAAGGAAAAGAGAGGATAAAGGAAGAGTTATAGGGAGTAGGGAGATCTAATGACAGGAGCTGACTGTATAAAAGGGAGCGTTCGTTACGAAGAGCAGGACACTCAAAGAAAATGTGATCAGTATCACATGTACGAGCGACGAACGAAAGGAATAGAATGGAACCAAGACAGTGAATGAGGAATCGGCTGAATAAAACGGTAATGTGAATGACGATTAGAAAATAGGGAGGGATAAATATCCCGCCAAAGTCTGGCGTGATTGGAGGTGGATAAAGAAAGGATATCTGAAGAAGGAAAATGGTTGAGGAATGAATCAAGGCGACCAGCAGAACGAGCCAAAGAATCGGCTGCGTCATTGCCATCAATTCCGGAATGACTGGGACCCATAAAAAACCAATAAGAATAGAACGGGATGACTGCAGAGTGGACGTAAGAGAACGAATTAAGATAATAATATTATCAGAGGAATGTGAAGGAGGAGAAGATAGGGCTTGAAGGACGCCCTTAGAGTCCGAAATAATGAGGAATAGGGAAAGATCGCTTAAAGAGGAAATATAAGAGATAGCCTGAAGGATGGCGATCGACTCGGCAGAAAAAATAGAACAGAAGGAAGGAAGCCGGTAGGACTCAGAATGTCAAAGCGACAGAGCAGTAAACGCACCACCCACGCCGTCCTCGCTCTTGGAACTATCAGTAAAGAACAATACATGAGCAGGAAAAGAGGAATTCAACACACGAAGAAATTCTTTGTTAACTGCACCGTGAGAGTAGGAATGGGCTCGAAGTGGGAGAGAGGAAAATTCGATAGGCTGCCATATAGGCTATTGAAGTCATGAAAGAAGTACGGGAGAGTGTTGTAGGAAAGGACAACAGGAGAAAAATTAAAAAGACGGGTAGCAATGAGCGACAGGATTGGGATTTTATGAGGAGAAAAACGCCAGCGGTTTTTGATATATAGGTAGGAGGAAATAAGTTTGGACGAGGAGATGGGAAGCCGTTTAATTAAGAAGCGATACCCAAGCTGCGAACGGCGAATAAACAGTGGTTGGGTAACCGACTCCGATAGAACTGCGGGAATGGGGGAGGATTTCAAGGCTCCAATGCACAAACGGAGGCAAGAGTTCTGGATCGCGTCAAGTTTAGAGAAGAGAGACTTGGAGGAATTACCGTAGATAAAGGAACAATAGTCGGGCGTTTGGACCGGATGATGGCTTTGAAAAGAATTAGAAGAATAAACGAATCGCCTCCCCATCTATGGGGAGAGAGAGATTTAAGGAGATTAAGTCTTTTAAGACAGGATTTATAGATAAAATTAATGTGCTCATTGAATGTGAGGCGGCTATTTAAAAAAAGGCCAAGATAGCATATGGAATTGACAACGGGGATAAGAATACCAGATACAGTGACGCGAGTTAGAGCTCGGTTAAAAGGGCGGAGAGAAAAAATGATACAAGACGACTTAGTAGGAGAATGAGAGAGGTGAAGACGAGAAAGGGAATTATTAAGAATAGACAGGGAATTATTCAACTCATCAATAGCGGCGGACAGATTGTCACAGGTGGAATAGACTAAAATGTCGTCAGCGAAGAGGAGGGAGGAAGAAGGAATATCAAAAGAGTAAATATTAAAAAGTGTAGGACTCAGACAGGAACCCTGTGGGAGCCCACGATAAATGCATCTGGAGGAGGAAAGGGAGGGAGAAGAAATAAAGAGAGTTCTGTTCTGGAAGAGGTTGAGTATGAGAATAACGACGACGGGAGGGAGGTTAAGAGAAAATAGTTTGGAACCCAAAGAGGGAAGATGCACATTATCAAAGGCAGAAGAGACGTTCACAAAGGAGGCAATGGTGAATTTTTTAGTTAGGAAAGACTTATAGACATCTGAAAGGAAATAACTAATGCAGTCAACCGGTCCAAGCCCAGAGCGAAAACCAAACATATTAGGAGGAACTAGATTATTGTGCTCCAGCCATCACACGAGACGATTGTTAATGAAACCTTCAAAAAGTTTACGCAGACAGGAACCCAGGAATAAATGCAGCACAAATAGTGACACACTTTCTTTTAATTTTTGGTAAAGAAAACTATATTTTTCAGCGCTTGAAGAAACGGGCGGGACGATTAATTTATTAATTTTATAAACGGGGTTAGACACGGACGTTTCCCGGATAAAGGAGCGGTGATTTATTTTTGTCTTACGTCTTCGGGTATTTGGGAAAAATTTGCGAAGCACTGTTCGCATAGATGTTTCCTGCAATTTCCACAATAAACGGTACTGAAAATATCTTTTGACTCGTTTTCGTATGATTGAATTTAAAAGAACATTAAAGATTCTCTTTTTTCACCGATTGGCGTGCAAGTGTCCGATTGTTTGTTTATTATTCGAGTACAAAAGCGATTTGTACTAAATATATATATATATATATATATATATATATGAATCCAAAAAACGAATGATCCAAATTTTTTTCCAATCAAAAGAGAAATTTAAAAATTTTTTATAACGGGATTAAGTATTTGCTCGAAGATGTTGAAACTTCCAGCCAACCATGCCACCGAGTGCTTGCGTGTTTCACTCCGACAATACTGATATACCCACAACTACCGCGTCGGCACGTAATGTAGACTGAATATAAGGAATCTGATTCCTCCAGATTGCGAGTAGTCACGTTAAAATACTCGATTCAACGCCACACAGCTTATCACTTCTTTTATTGTCTGTCACGCATCTGTAGATGAAAGCCGGAGTGGAGTTCGAATGAGCTTAATCTGCTCGCAGGAAACATAAAACACGATAGCCCCGCCGGTCAAAACGATTCTGGGCTAAGATACATGTTTGCGTAATCTATAGTGTTTACCCCTAAACAAACAGCCGCTTCTTCCCAGTACGGTCACTCCTTATATTTGTATATTTAACCTAATCTTCCTTTCAAGGCTCAGTTCCTCGAATTAGTTTCTCCACTTTGTCGATCTCTTATGGTTTCTTCTTCTAATCGTCTACGTTTTCAACACATCCTATTCGTTTCCTTTTTGTTTCTCGTTTGACGTCGATTGTTAATTTTTTACTTCCGTTTTTGAAATCTTTCGGCTCTCTAAAACATTTCCTTTATGTCCATCATTACCGATGTTCGTTCTTTCATATTGTCAATATTGGACCGAATTAAAATCAAACTTTTCTTCTCTTTTATTGTTTCCGGATGAATGTGCTTTGTACGGGCTACCCGCTGAATGTATGACTATCAGCCGTTTCGCTGTACGAGTTAACAAGAGAGTACATCTTGTACAGCAAATATGTTAAGTGATACAGACTTACCAATCGCTTCAATTGGTGGTCATATTGAACGAAATGAAAATGCGAGCACATCAGTCATAAAATTGAAAAATTCAGTTTTATGCATAAGCGAAAGCATACTTAATAGAGCGAGAATTTAGAAATAATTTTATTTCGAGAGTTACAAACAGAAGGCACCTGTTAAGTTCTGTCGGTCTTTAAACAGATTAAAAAGAGAATTTGGAGAACATTTTTAGTCGTGCAGTTGGTTCCAAAATGAAATGGTAAAATACACCCGATAAAATAAAAAAATGAAAAATCGGAGATAAAATATTTACTAACATGATTACCACGGTAAATATAAATGAAATGTTAAGTAAAGTAAAGTAAGTCCCATACCCTTAGCCCCGTCGGGGATTGTGAAGTTAAGGTTCACAGCCTAATGGATCTAAATACTGGGGCCAGTTTCTTTCTATCGGCTGCCTTTACTTTCTCAGATTTCTAAAAGTCTAAATCAAATGATTACTACAATAATAAATATAAATACGTTCTTAGAAGTTAGTACTGAAACTGCTGAAGAGAGTATTATTTTTCAATCTGATGAAATTCATTTTTATGCTGTCAACATGAATTACTATAAATATTGCCCACAGATCGAGGACTTTGAATGTATTATATTGAAAATAAAATGCTTTACAGTCGTCTATAGGTACGCGACGAAATTGCTTCCAAGTATTTTTAGGAAGCAACGTCTGTTAAAATAGGCTACAGTCGAACCTCGACCGAGGGGCGAACCTAGTTGCTTTTACTTTCGGTTTTACAAAAATAAATTTCGCTAAATAGCTGCGAAATAAAAATTTGGCTATTGCAAATATTTCGTACGCATTAATATTTAATACTAAAATATATACGAGAGATAATTTGCAGTAATTATCGGAGTAGTAATGCAGCGGAAAAAATATTTTCAATACTTTACATGTTTATTTAAATATTTTAATTTCATAATTTAGTTCCGAAAATAATGAATAATTATAAATAACGAGCATACCGGAAACGTTTTCGAAATATTCCTCCCGCAGTCGGAGAAAGAAAAAAAATAGAAAGAAACATCAGTGAAGGAGATCGAGAATTATACACGATCTCAGTCTGAAGGAGATGGGATGTTCTCCGGAAGCACATTAATTTTAACTGTTTGTCATTTATGCTTATAATTATTTATTATCTTATCTTACTAACTAAATAGCGAACAGGATGTACAGGGGGGTACACTACACATTGTTAACTATTTTTATTTTAAGTATATTGGAAGCCCTAACCCCCATGGAGTATGACATGAATGCATGATCACCAGCAATCACCTAGATTCTTCAATCTTGTCCCACGCACTCTTTCACGTGGTGGTCATGTTAAGCGACAGAAGACTCAGGCAGCCAAAGAACAGCGGCATCACGAGTTAGCAGGGCTACTGTTAACGTCGAAGGAAGAGGGGCCCCGACCACATTATTATAAGGGAGGAGTTGTTAAAAAAAAATGAAAAAAACATAAAGGGAACAAATTATGGCTAAAATGACGAGGATAAATGAAAGAAATGGAAAGAACGAATCATGCGCAATAGAGTAATGTGTTATGGTCGTTTGTCTTTAAAAAACTGGTTTTCGCACCATAGGTCCTTTTTCTTGGCGAACGCCACACACACACACGCATATATATATATATATATATATATATATATGTATGTATGTCTGAGCGTTTTTTTACCTGATTTAGGCGATGAAATTAACATAGTTAGGATTACCCGATTTAGATCAAATATGCGTCGTTTTGTTCGTTAACTTTTGTCCATTTTGAAGGCAATTTCATAATTCCGCGATTGAAGAAGTCCTCGTCCCTATTGGTAAAAAACTTGACCAGGTAATTTTCACAAGCTTCTCTTGAGGCCCGTTTTGTACCATGAAGAAAATTTTCCAAATGCTTGAAAAGGTGATATAATCGCTTGGTGCCAGGTCTGGACTATACGGCGGGTGCGATAGAACTTCCCATCCAAGCTCTCGGAGCTTCTGACGCGTCGTTAAAAACGTGTGCGGTCTGGCGTTGTCTTGATGGAACCCAACACCCTTTTTATTGGCCAATTCTGGTCGCTTCTAATCGATCGTCTGCTTCAATTAGGTTATTTGTTGACAGCAGAGGTCTACATTGAGTGTTTGATCCGATGGGAGCAGCTCATAGTGGATGATTCCTTTCTGATACTACTAAACTCACAGCAAAATCTTCTTGGCCGTTAATCCTGGCTTGGCGACCGTTTGGGCCGGCTCACCGCGGTTGCACAACTATCTCTTTCGGCTGTTGTTCTCGTATGTGACCCATTTTTCATCGCCAGTCACCATCCACTTCAAAAATGGGTCGATTTCGTTACGTTCCAGCAAAGAATCGCAGACATCAATTCAGTCCAAAAGGTTCTTTTGCGTTAATTTCTGTGGCACCCATATATCGAGCTTCTTCTTGAGACCAACCTTATGCAAATGGTTCCAAACGGTTTTCTGGTTAATCTTCACAGTTCCTGGGCAATGGAATAAGTGCTCACATGCCGGTCCGACCCGACGATTTTCATGATTTCATCGATATTTTCGACGATTGGCCTACCAAAGCGTGCCTTATTTTCGACGTCCATGTTACGAGAACGGAATCGTTGGAACCACCGCTTTGCTGTATTGCTCAGCCTTTTTACCTCGGTCGTAGTGGTACTTACGAATATATCGATTTCCTCTTTTTTTACCTCTATTTTGGAACGCTATAACACACAACTAGCTTCACTAAACACAAAACTGATAAAGAACTTTTTTTTGAAGCGTAATATCACCTTGAAATCGCCGTATAGTATGACTCGATATCGTGAGATATGGCTCACTAATGATATCTAGCGAAAAATGCTCAGAACTTTTTACTTAACCGAATATATGTATATATGCACACTATTTGCAACTGCTAGGACTATTGTTTTACAGCACGGACCTTTTAAACCCACGGACTAAAAAAATGTCGACGTATTGGACAGTACGTTAGACAATGAAGGAGAAAATATTTTCGTGGTAAACCATTTAAACGTGTACATTGATGAATAGTATATCGTTTGGAAACTGAAGAGAGGGCCAGTTTCGTGCACGGGTGTGAGAGAAAGGCCATTTAAACAAATAAATCGTAAGGCAGGGACGTTTTTTTTTCAGTTCTAGTGCGATTATTATGAGTACACACTAGGTTTGTTCCACTGTCACAGTGACTCCGTCGTTAGTTTTATTTCTCGGAGCAATGTAGTTACCGATAGCTAATCGTAGTTTTACCGCGAAAATATTGAATTATAATTCTACAATTAATCACATATATTATGGATATCAGGCTCATCGTGGTCAACCGGATAACTTGACTTTATCTCTCGTTACCTGGAATCACGAAATGGTCAGCCACTAAGGAAAAAAAGCAAAATATTACGTGGTATCTCCTTAGAGGATTTATACACACAACTATCGGTGTCCTAGAACAGTTAGTTTGTGAAGTAACCGGAGATTAAGAAATCAATAACGAGCAAATACACGAATTCAAGCTTGCTGAAGTAGCATAGCATCTCCATATTCCCGCAAATAGGGCAGAACAGATATAACGTTCACACCTATGCCCGATATCATCGATTTAAAACGCACAAGCAATAGGAGAGAACGACTTTTTATGAGTTTACCTCTTAGATCCATTAATATAGACTTTAGTTAAATTACAAAATGACGTTTTAAACCGCATTTTCAATGTCACGCGATGAAGAAGAGATTTAACGTTTTCCGGAGGAATTTCACCAACGAATAACCAAATATATGTGCGTAGGAGGACAAAATTGGATTTAGATTTCTGAGTTACGTTTAGGAGATTAATGTTAGAAGGAAGTAGGATCTTACTAATTTCTGATAAAGAATCGTAGGAGAAATTGTACGAATTAATGACTCTAGGTAGTAAGTTAAATTTGCTTTGTACAAAATACTTCTTGTCGCTGCATAAAGCAAGTTCGGTTATTAAGGAATATAAGGGGTAGAGATGAACGAGAAAACATTGCGATTGGCGGCAGCACGATGGATTAAAGAGGTTAAGTTCTGATATATAGTTGCAGAATTGTCAGCTGATCACTGATCCGTTCATTTTTCAAAAGTCCAGACCTTAATCTTAAGTTCGGTTAGCAAACGTTAATAAGTAATAAGAGCTAATGTGAAAAAATCATGCCAAGTCATGTGTTTTTAGAAATGTATGAATCATACCGATTGCTTGAATGATAAATAGAAAGTAAACACTCGTACGGCATAATATTCACTTTCACGGAAATGAGATTTATATCAATTTCGGTGCTGTTCTAAAAAAAAAACCTGCTTGCTTGTCCTCCTGTTAACTTTTGCTTAAAAAAAAATAAAAAAAAAAAAAAAATAGAAATTTGGTAGAATATTTTTCAATAAAATTTCTTACATAAAATAATTATTCTGATGTAACAGAAATAAAATGCAGTATCATCGTACGTTAGGAAATATTAAAAATTACTTCGTTAATGTTATTGTTGGACGGTTTGGAGCCATCTGTTATTAGGATAACGGTAGCTGGTTCTAGGAAAAAAGGATTCCTTCCCTGCGCGTACGTATCAATGCCCGTTTGCATTCTGTTGACATTCAAAAGCTCGAACACCCTCCTTACACATAATCCAACATTTGCCATCGCGCAACACTGCAAATTCTTCAGTTCGTTGCTAAAAGTGCTTATGCTTTCCTTCCAGCCAGCCTGTAATTTAAGAACAATAAAAATAATTAACATTCGGTAAACATTCGCGTTTTATGATGATTCGATTCGACAACTGCGCAAAAATAACTAATTTCGCTTAACTCTGAAAATAAGAAATTTATACGAGCTAAATTAACGCGACCCGCTGAAGATGTTCGTATTTAGGCCAATTATGAAGGAACATGTCAAATATTATAAAGGCTATCCTCCGTCGGTTAACTTTGAAGCATTTCGAATAACCAGTATGCTTGATGTTGAACAAAATCATTAGCGTCGTCAAGATGAACAAGCTCGTTTGTTTTGCAAGTTGACCGGCTAAACCTGGCAGCCATATTTTCCCATTTGTTAAAGTTTAGGCTTTCTACTATTTATTGTGCCTCTCTTATATCCCATCCGTTTTTTTCCTGTTTCAGTTATTAGTTCTTTCATATACTGACAACATCTAACCGAATTAAAAACTAATTGATCACCTCCACATTCTGTCGTTTCTGGAAAAAGGTACTTTTAGTTGAGGAACCAATTAAAAAAGATAAAAAAAAAAAAAAAAAAAAAATATATGTATATATGGTTTTCTATAATATCACGTTATTTTAACGAGTTTGTTTAAATGAACCTTCTATATTATTGCTCTAACAATTGCCGCGTTAAATTTATTCGATACAATGTTCTTTTTTCTCTAATATATGTAGCTCAGTTGAGTTTAATAAATTTGAAAGGCAAAAAAGCTAAAAGGAATTTTCAAATGAAAATTTAATGTACCTTTATTTATTTATTTATTTTTTTTGTATGAAAATCTGTGTACCGAACTTTTGTAGTTTTATAAGGGTTACTCTACCTAATAGCATTATTTCAGGTCTCTTAATATTTTCATCGCGTTTCTTATCATCTGTAAAATAAATTTATTTTAAATTCGTTAAAAACAATTATTTCACGTTCATAAACGTTCCAATAAACAGTTTCCGGACGGGTTGGTTAAGTTGTTTGCAAACACGGATTTCGGTGATGTAATAAAAATGCGTTTAAAACTACCGAATGAGTAGAGTAATGCCAAAAAGGCTGAGTTTCCTCAGTCGACTTTTCAACGAAATTGCTAGTTAAATAAGTTAGGTTAGGATAATGACCATATAAAGTAACCGATGGCTATAACGATGGACAGGAAAAGGCAACACAAGATGAAAAAGGCGTAAAGAGTAGTAAGAAGCGTTTGTTTTAGCAGATAAAATGTAGAACTACTTCATTGGAAAGGGAGGAACATTAAAAAAAAAAAAAAAAATGTGGGTGAGTCTGTGCTGGGGCACAGGTCCGTTGATTTAACGTGAAACGCCTATATCGATTTAAGTATTTATATATATTTATATATATATATATATATATATTAATAGCTTTACCATTTTTACACCAGAGGTCATCAGGAAAAGTGTCCTGTTACGAAATTTGTCCCATATATAAGACTTTAATACGATATTAATGCTCCTACATTCCCTGGCGGTTAAAATTTGAACCGAAAGATTTTTTTCTGTCAAACGGTGTAGCCAATAAAAAAGTTTACTCTTCTATAAGAATTATAGAAGAACTAGACTTGGGGGTGAAGGGGGCTTGCCCCATTTCGAGACCCGAAGGGCGAGTTTATATATATATATATAAATAAAAATACATATATATATAAAAAAAATACATATATATATATATATAAAAATACATATATATATATATGTATATAAATACACACATATACATATATATAAAAATACATATAACTATATATGTCTATATATAAATATATAGACATATATAAATATATGCGGTGAAAATAATAATCGTTGCGTTGCGCGATTTCGTTTCACAATTTCGTTTCACTATTTTGTTTCACGAGCGATTTTCAAGACGTTTCACGTAAAAAAAAAAATACATACAATTAAAATAACATCCGCATCAAATGATGATGGAGAATAAAAGAAGGAAGCTCTAAAATCGACAAGAAGATAAAGAGCCAAGAATTGGAAGAACGATTAAGTTGAATAGATAGATAAAACGAGGCCCCGAGATAGTTACAAAAAGAAATGTAAATATCCGATCAAAAATTTAAATAGAATAAAAAAATATCAGGAACAATGAAGAAAAAAATATTACTGTTACAAGAAATTGTATTATAACTGCATAAAAAATGAATTAAGACGAAGATGAGGATGCTTGCAAATGGAAAGATAGGATTGGGAAAAAGGAGAACACACCAGCGAAAGACAAAGGACCGGCGTATCGGCTTCGACAAGATGCTATTGGCGAGGTTTAGATAAGTTTTAAGAGACAGTAGAAGGCTGAAATTTCTAATGGAAACTAATCTAAAAAACGGCACTTGCACTGTCCACAGATAAAAAAAAAACCGTAGTAAAATTTGGAAAGTATGATGGATAATAAGAATGACCACGACTCCACTTATAGTTGAGGATAAGTGTTTCTATAGGGGCTGAAATCCAAAAGTACACTTTGAAAAAAAAAAAAAAAATTAAAAATTATCGAAAACCACTTACAGTTTTCGTATAAATAATGAACCTAGTAAGCTATTCGAAATGAAAGCATTTGTTGAATGTTATTAGACAAAATTCACCGTTGAAGCCACTACTCTAATGATGTAATGAAGAAAAATTCGATAAACTGACTCGGAAGTGGAAATTGAAGTCAGCAAAAAAATATGAAAACAAATACTAATAATAATAATAATAACAATACTAATAATAATAAACGAAATGTATGCGGCAGGGTTTGATCGGTACCATAAGATGGGCAGTACTAATGGTATTTTTTAAATTACTAACGATATTTATAGAGCGGTTCGTTAAATGTAATTTGGCATTTACAAATTAGGTTACTGCACGACGAATTTTGTTTCCTCTTAAAATCTACGTAATTCGATTCAAACGAGGATGAGAAGAGAAATCAAAAAGCTCGAAATGTATTTGGCATGTTTCCCCCCCCCCCCCTTTTTTTCGACGAGGCAGCTTTGCAAATAAGTCTTGTTTACACGTTGGCAAATTAAGATCGAAAGAATTTGCTTGAACGTGTAAAATAACTTTGGTAAATTCTCGAAATCGTTCGACAGTAACGTTAGAAATATGCGCCATAATGAACGGCAAGCGATGCAGCAAGGGTGGAACCACCGAGCAGCTACTCTTTTTGCTGACGAAGGAGTTCTTGCGTTAAAAGCAACTTTCATTGAGGGCTCAAAATTTTAGTGCTTTTTCTCCTCCCTATTTCTACGAGCTACCCTCTTTTCGAAAGAGCCAACACCGATGCTGATCATGTACGCGGTTGAAATTTTCCGCATTACAAACTGCGGTTCAAAAATAGTCAAGGATTTTTTCACTCAAGAAAGAATCGCCGGAGAAACTATTGCTGATTTTGAATACTAAAGCTGACTGAAAGGCACACCAAATAGATCATATGAAATAGCATTTTTTCAGAAACTGAAATATCTCAAAAATCGGTTACCCTTTCAGGTAAGGAATTTCATTTAGAGAAACTGAATGAAAAAGAAAAACTTTATCTACATATATATGTACATTTTTGAACTGTAAAATTACAACAAAAAGATTTCGAAAGCTTACCATAATTTTTAGCTGTAAAATTTCTTTATTTAAAATTTTCGCTCTGCCCAAATAGTCGCGAAAAAATTTTTTCCCCCTCTTATTTTTTCTTTTTTTATTATTTTAACTAAGAGCTAAATTAAAATTATTTTTGCCGTTCTGTCCAGTATATCCAGCAATGTGTTTCTCCAAAAAAGGTAATACACCTAATAATAAAATCCATAGGTGACTGTAATTTTTGTCTGAAAACGCATGCTCCGTAATACCACTACAATCTGATGGCCTTGATAGAATAAAAATTTCTTCAACTTCTTCCCAAGGTGGATTATATTATATGAATGTAATGAACAAATTGGGAAGGAGGTGCGATTTAATAAACGTCATACCATCTTGCGCGTATTCATACATGCGGCGTGGGCTTCCTGTGAATGTTGCAGCTGGTTTCCGCGCTTTTTCTCAATTTATTAACATTACCATCGTTATTAACATCATATAAACGCGTGTACTTCCCTGATGGGAATTTTTTGATTTAATCGACGTAAAATTAAAGCAGTCGTTCAGATTTAACCATTTTAATACGTACCCAAAATATACCGATTTAATAATTGACGGCACTTCTGAATTATCGCAGAATCTTTTAAAATCATTAATCTGTATGAATAAAATTACAACTCGTTTTTGACTTTATTGACTTCTAATTGACTGCAAGTAAAATACACATTATATGTTTTTCGTCTAAGGCGAAAAAAATTTTTAATCAGCAGTCAAATCGAACTTTTAAATTTAGTGAACCACTTTTTATACTGTATTTGATATTAACTAAATCTTTAAACATTTTATGATTGTGATATAAGTATCGGACATGGTTGATAGTTGTATTCTACGCTATAAAATCGCCAATAAATCAATTTTTACCGTAAATTTTGAGAAACAAAAAGTTTGCAAAATTTAAATGTGGCGAAGTTTTTGCACAATACGCATCAAAAACAATTCTCGACTTATTAATGAAGCGCAGACTGATAAATGACGAAACTTTTCATTACATTATTCATTTATTAGAGATAGTTTCAAGTATGAGAATTTTTTCGGTGACAGAACTCATTCGTTTTCTGTTTTTTTTTTTTTTTTTTTGGCCCGGCTTTTGTTATTTAGCCAGAGGTGGTATAATAAAATACTAATTTTGCATACAGTCCAGCGATCCATACCAAACTGTTATAAAATTTTGGAATGGATGGTTGATTTTAAGGAATTCTTTGGCGTCTAATACAATTTGTGATTTCTGAAAATCCATTCGGTATGGCGCCAGTTTAATATTTCTGTGAATCCTTAATTCGAAGTAATTGTTAAAGCTTATAAGTATGGGCGAGAGCCTCGGGTGGTCTCTTACGGTTTTCTGTAGGTTGTCTAGTAAGATACCTGTTTATTAATTAGATGAATGCAGGGTGGTTCTTCTCCTTATTTTTACATAAAATTTGTCTGTAGAGTATTTTAGAAGAAGTTTGAACTTGGTTCTGCGCTTTACAGCCCTTCAACAGAGTAGCGGGGCTCTATTTTGCGTTATTTGTAGTTTTTTAAAATTTTATCGGATTTTATCATAAAGTCAATTGAAAATGTTACACTAATATATATATATATCTTTTGAGCGAAATGCGTTGCTTTGGCGGACAGACTAGAAACCGTAACCAACGGTAGAAAGAAATATAAAGAATAACAGGATAGAATTGTAAAGGAACAATAAAATAGGTAGATACAATTGGTTGGCATGATCGATACAAATTAAAAACATTTTTCTCTCTTTCTTTACGAATAGTAAGATACACCAAACTTCAGTAGACAACTGGTACTTGTTGAAGTACCATTTGGAATCAATTTTCAACTATTATTTCAACATTTTTTTTCTCTCGATAAAACCGCTTAAAGCAAAAAATCCAAAAGGCGATGAATAGAATTCGCTTCAAAATCAAGAATGTTGTTTGCTTGCTTTTTGTAAATATTTCGATAGTAAGAAACTACCGAGCAAATTTATTATTATCGCAATTTCATTTGACAATACCTGCCCAATTGAGAAAAAAATTGCAAAAATTTTCATTCAAATTTAAATTATTTTTCGAATGCTGAACTGTCTTTTGCAAATTTTTATTAGTTTTCGAATAAAGTATATTTTTACCCTAATTAATTGTAAGCTTTTATTATATGAAATGTCTACATTTTTGAAATTCGTTTATTACTTTTTTCTTCCGATCATCTCCACGCAGAATTTTAGCAATATGTATATATATATATTCATCGGCACAGATATGTACACACCCACACATTCTAGCTCGTCGGACATAAAGCAGCGTAAAGAAATTTTTCTCTGCGTTTTCAATGTGCAGCGAGGGGGATTCGAAACAGGTCCTGCTAGAACAAAACGCCACTGCTTAATCAACTACACTTCGGTAGCTGAATATATTATTTGAACAAAAACATGACCAATAAGAAAAAAAACTTTTTAAATTCTTCCACATATGCACTACACCATACACACGTATGTACGAAATTCTTAAAATTTATTACTCGGAATATTCCCGAAGCGAAATCGTAAATGCGAAAAAAATAATCCGTATACAACAGTTGAGCTTGGGAATGGTAACACATTTTACGCGCCTCTAACAAGGGGGAGCTTGGCTATCAAACCGAAAGTGTCATAGATTTTCGCGAGTTGTCTCATTTCGCACTTCAGTCGCTGTCCCATTGGTATATGCTAGTCTGAATTTGAATACTGAACCGGATAACGAAAATAAAGAGACAGCTATCATCCTGAAAGAGGAAATAACTGCCAGCTAATATTCTCTTCAAACATTCATGAGGTCAAGTGCATTATGAAAAATGTAATTCTACAATTTCCGACGTTTCAGGATATATGATTTATTTAACTTGTCGTAATTTATAAGACTTACGCAATAGCTGCCATTCTTAATACTATACCATACTTAAAAATTGTTATATACAAAAAATATATTCGTACTGCGCAAGCATATAAAAATGTATCGAAATCAAGATGGCTTCTAAATAGAAAAAAAAGTTCAGTCAAGCATGATGTTTCATGCGCAGAGAATTCCATATGTAAGACTATAATTACGTTTACATAATAACGTAAATTCAAAACAAAGAAATCTGATTTTTTGTGCCACATAAAAACGGAGATGCGTAATTTTTCGCATTTTTTTGAACTATTCGCCAACATCGAACGTTTTGTAAAGGGCAATGAAATACGGGTTCGTTCCCGACAAATATCGCTCTTTCCAACAATATAAACCACTTGCCCGGAAGAAAAATATTTTTTTTAAAAATTTCGAACTTTCGGCGTCCCAAGGGAATAATTTTGAAGTTGGAAACCCAGATATTCCGAACTAGAGAAATAGACGGGGGAATGTGCATTTTTTTAACCTTGTTCGAAATTTTTAGCTATAATACTCGCGACACAAGGGGCTACACGTTATTTTCAGGGCTTATTTTTGAACTTTTCATTAATTTCGAACGTTTCGTTAAGGAAATTGAATACGGTTTTGTTTCCGACAGATAGCGGCGCGATCTTTCCATATTTTTTTCGAAACTTTCGAGTTTTCAACGTTCTAGGGGTTTAAATATCAAGTTGTAAGCTAGACTATAATTTTTCTATAAAACGGTCCTTTATGCATATATTTGAGATACGTGTTTTGGTTTCCTGAAATTTTTTACTCGGACTATTGCATTTTTTTTTTTCGCTGTTATTGGGCCCAAAGAGGAGGGTCTTTATAACTTTTTTATTCGTAATTTTTCAATTTTACGAAAAAGCTTCGGCGTTTTGTTTTATATTTTGAATTTCACCTTTAAAGGGTTATTTGGTGATGGGTTATGAATTTTTTAAGGGTGATATTTGAGGTCGTTTTAAATTCCATATTATATATTCTTGACGGGTTTTCGGGTTTTTTGCTGCCCAGGGTGATCGGTTAGTTTGTAGTTATAAAATAATTTTAATTGTAATTTATGATCCAATTTTGAAGTGTATAAGTCAAATCGTTTGTAAGCCGTTGATTATTTTTGATATTTTGATCGTTTCTGAACCATCTTATAGGATTCCGTACATTATACGGACGGAATCTTAATTACTATCGACGGTAACTTTAAACAGTTGATCAAATTTTCCTTCCGAAACCTGCTTTTTTATATAAAATTTCCTACAAGAATTTTGGAAACACCAAAAAGTACATCAAACGGAGTGAAAAACACAATTCCGTAAAGTTCATAAAGTTTTTATAAATATTGCAATTACGAATAGTAGCTAAAAATTCTTTAGTAAACAACAAAAAAAAACACACACTTTAACCTTTACAAGTATAAAGTATTCTTTCGTAAAATACTAGCTATTTCAAAAATAAAAAAAAAATGAAAACTCATACTGTTAGATGCATTATTTGCATAAATCTGTTGTTTATCGAAAATGTGCGTTTTAATGAGGTTAATGACTGACAAGGTAATCTTATTCTCTATAATTTTTTACCTGTGTACCAAGTGTCTTTCAAGAGTAGCAATACAAAAAATTATTTCAACGTCAAAGTTTGTTGAGTCGTTAAAAATTTTAAATAATAGGGATACGAAAAAAAAAAAAAAAAAAAAAAAGGTAAGGCCATGATTATATACCGCCAGTTTATAACAGAACAGTTCGTTGGTTTCCAGTTCAACTGATATGCTAATTAAAACAATTTAATTTTAAACTATTTATAATTTAAAATTATTTTTAAATACGTGTAAACAATTTAAAATTACTTCAAATTTTGATGCAAGAAGTTTTTGGTTAGGTATATACTTTTTTTTTTTGAAGATTATTTTGCCGCAAAGTAATTTAAGTTATTTTCAATTAAAATTAACCGAAAATCTCTTGTTCCGAAAATTCTAACTTTATAGTACTTTCAAACTATGCTAAATTTAATGTAATTTTAAACTATGTTAAAATATAATTGTAAATCATTTAAAATTATAAATAATTTAAAATTAAATTTTAATTAGTATTTCGATTAATTAGAAATGAACGAATGCCTTGAAAATTTTTTAATACGCCTTAAAGGAAATTGAGATTTATTTAGATTTTTTTTTTTTTTTTTTTCTTCTTTACATCTAGAACTGACTATATAGTCATTTACTAGATTTTAATGGTAGTAAGATCGTGAATTTCAAGATCATCAGCCGATCCTAAATTTATTTATCGAATAGCCACACTAGGGGTCAATAACGTTCCTTCTTTCCAACCTGTTGGAACTTGCTGGTCATTGTAGTAAATTCGTTGCGAGAGCATTTTCATTTCAACCTCGGCAAGTGATTTTTAACCGTTAGCTTTATTTCTTCAGTAACATACTTCACTTGTAAATCTTGATGTAGTTTTTGGTTGGACACAAACCATGGTGCTCCTGATCATTGGATCGTAGCATCTTATTTTGATTAAAAAATGTAAATCTTAAAGGAAGACGCTACTTTTCTGACGTATAATATTACTAATTTATTTTAGTTTTTGGTTTTTGCATGATTTTAAACCACTCGGCAACTAATTAAAAATTAAAGGACCGAAAAAAATAAAATAAATGTTATTTTTACTAAACTGAGCTAAAACCGATAAAACAAATAAGCAACAGAAGTACGCATACGAAATTGATACATCTACAGATTATTATCAACTACACTAAATCTATTATTAAAACTAATAAGACATAAGACAACAAAAGTAAAGATAAATTAGTTTTTAGAGAGCGAAATGAAGAAAATATAAGTGAGAAACGGAAAGGCGACGAGGGAAGCAAAATGTGTTTAAACATAGATGACAAATTGCATAGAGAGATGAACGTTACACTAAAGGAAAGTTAGGAAACCAAGAATGAAGATCCAGTTAAATAAATATCATGACCTGAAGATAAAGAGGAATACGAGATTTATGCCATAATTTAGAATATGGGACTGCGGAAAAAAATGTAACATTGTCTAGGATTCAGAAACGCTAATAAATCTACCGTTAAAAGAAAATAAACGAATATAACTTTTTAGTCTCTTCGTATCCAGAATAGCCAGAGGTTTCTGCGTAAAAATTAAATTTGAAAAGAATGTGACGAAGGAAAAGGTTATAAATAAAGGAACGTATGAGAAGGATTCTAGAATGGGAAGGAAGTGGAAATGGAATTGCTTGTAGGACACTTTACGAATTTGATATAATAAGAACATTGTGGGAGATCAGAGATGAAGAGATAAAGAGAATATAGCATCGTAAAATAGACTCGCTGTAGAAAATTGAGCAGAAGGAAGTTTAAGGAATCATTCGGAATAACTAAGAGAAGAACAGAAAAAGGCTGAACCAACTCCGTAGGTTCGGGAAAGTTAAGGTGTAAAATAAATTATAACAAAACGAACTTTATAACACAAATATCGCAAAAATGCAAACAGTACGAATATTTATAGTAATTGCAGAGGTTAAAGTATTTAAGAATTTCGGTTTAACAACAAGATAGTTGTAAAAAAGCAATTAATAGCATAAAGAAATGAAAAAAAAGTTGAAGGAAAATGAAGGTGGTTTATCATGAGCGTGAGAGTATACGGAGAGAAAACTGAAGGAGACGGATGGAAATAAGAGATAATTTGCAGTTTTATTGGCGGTAAAACACGAATTAAGATAGATAGAGGAGTAGGAAGGAACAAGAACTGACAAAAGTAAATGTTTGATATGAAAACGGTTGCCCAGACAAAACCTTCGAATAAAAAGAGAGGTGGGTAATGTGATTCCAAATGCAGAGCACGAATCGGAGTAGATATTTTGGGCACGATCGAATCTAGATGAACGAGATTCAGAAAAATATCCAAAGATAAATCAACAATAATCAGGAATAGAACCGATAAAAGCTCTGTAAAACATAAGCAAGATCACGGCAATTAGAATAGAATTAGAACAAATGCGTATCTATTATTAAGTTGAAAAGGATTAATTGTTGAAAATTTAGTGATACAGATTATTATTAATATTATGTTCATAAAATGCAGGCAAGTTTCTACTTGTTACAAATCGAACCGCACTCTACATTAAATAATTTCATACATAGAACGCCATCTATCGCAAACTCGCGAAAATATACATTTAAAAATAAAATTAAAATTAACATTTATATAAATTACGTGTGCCGTAGGAAAATTTTTCAAACGTAATACACGTTTTTGTCCTTATTAATAAACGTTTTTGAACTGTTTTATATAATTTTTTAAAAAATGGGCAAAAACGACAAATTCAAATAAGACATGATTTATTTTGTAATAATAACAGCGATGTATAGGAAAAAATTCAAAAATTCGAGAGTTATTTTCTTTCTTGGTGCAAACTAATTTTAAATAAGTACAATTTGCAAAGAGTCGTAGTAGAATCGTTAAACATAAGAATAAGTTAATTTACGTCGTGAAGTAACATTTCTTCAAAATGAACATAGATGGAGCTGCAGTGTTAATAAATTACTTGACACGTGGAACAATCAACAAATGAAATCTGCATAGCGAAGGTTAAATACTCGGATAAAACCTCGGCCGAATTACGGTTTTGTTGATTATTCGTCATTATTTTTTGGTATCAAACTGACATAAAACAACACGAACAATAGTTTAAAAAAATATCATCCTAAATTAAATATGTTTTTTTCCTCATAGTTAAAATTATATTTAATATTTAATATTTATTATTATTATTATTATTATTATTATTATTATTATTATACAGTGGCGGGTCCACAAGAGAATAGGGTACACCTCCTCCCAAAGAACCAAAACCTACATGAAAAACTTTTTTTACAACAGGGAAATATAAAAAATATGTAGAAATATTATACCTATGGATTTAATTATAACTAATATGTAATACTGTTTTCTAGTAAAACTATTAATGTTACGTTTTTATTCTGTTTTAAACGCAATTATTCGGTCTTTTGTCTTTATTTATTTTTAATTTTTATTTTGCAATGTAAATGAAAATAATTCAGTGAGAAATATATGTATATTTTTTTTTTACGTAGTTCACGGGCAATGAATTTGGATCGGATTACTAACAAAAATAAAAAAGAAGTAAAGTCTAATAAAAATAGTTATTATCGTTCTATATTCTTTCTAGTAATTTACTATTCAAATTTTGAACTACCATTTTAGCTACAATTTTATAATTTCGTTTTATTTTTCACCCAAACATAAAACAAAATTTTAATTAAATTGTAATAATTACGTATTCTAAAACATTTTTAAATTTCTAAGGAGGTCGCTATTTGATTTTCCTTATGAAACAAGGTATTTCTCAAATTTATTGCTTACCGTATAAGATATTACGTAATTATTTCCCCTCCCCAAAATATCCCTCTGGATCTGACCTCCGTTTATTATTATTATTATTATGTCTTATTACAGTCAATTATTTCATTGTTATCGGACACGCTTAGAACCATTTATCGAGAATTCAATAATTTCGTATCAGTTTAGGTTTCATAATTAATAATGCTCCGCAAAGCATTTAGCTAATGCCTTTGACGATATTTCAGAACGATTAAAAAAGATTTAGCCGTTTTTTTCGGATGTCGAAAAAGCGCTCGATATGATATATACAAAAGTCCCTTTCGTATAAAATCAAACGCTATCTGCCTCAATCGTATTTTCTTTTAATAACATTTCACAAAGTTGGTAGATTTTATTTAAAAATACGGGACGAATTAGTTTTAAAATCAATTTGAGTTACTGCAAGGCTCAGTGTTTGGCTTAGTTCTATAGTTATTATGTACGATAGAATTACATTAAAAGAAAGAAGTTTTTCACCATATCATCCAGGATATCAGCGTACGATACAAATTTAGCTACACTGTTTATGAAATGTTGCAAAACGAAAGAAATAAAACGATAATGCTCCAGAAAAATAGTTACGCAATTACGAAAATTACAAATGTTCAAAAAAAGTAAAAACGAATGCTACTGTACGTTATTTTATACAATCACCGGGAATATAAAAATATACGATTAAGTGTGGAGCGGTTCTGTTGACGTTGTTCCGCTGAATAGACGATGTACCTTAAATGTAAACAATTCGAAAAAGTAATTTTTGAAAATTTTGCTCTTTTGGAATGGCAAAGGATAAATGTTGTTAAATAAAGCGTTTTTCGCTGTAAGAAGGGATAATTATTTTTCATGCTGTAATTTAAGAAAAAAATATAACAACATTCCCTAGGATTTCAAACCGCTAATAAATCTACCGCTAGAAGAAAATAAACGAGCATATTTTCAGCCTCTTCGACTCCAGAGTATCCAGGTTTCCAAAGAAAATGGGTCTTGAATGGAAGAACATTTGAGAAGAACTACATAGTCAGCAAAGTGAGGGAGAAATGGAAATGAGATGGCTTGTAACTTAGCGAATCTGATGCATTGAGGACATTATTCCAGGAAATCAAAAGGGATGGCGTTAAATAGACTCGATGCAGAAAATCGAGTACAAGCAAGAAAGCTAAAGGAATTATTCGGAATAATTCAAAGAATGAACAGAAAAAGGCCGAACCAACGCCATTGGACCAGTTACAACCGTCAGCGAAGATAGAAAAGGTTTAAAGAAAAGAGAGTGAGTGCTGGCCAGTTACAAGGCGAGAAAAGCAAGCACTGCATATGATGGAAATGCACATGTCAAGATGGTCAATGGGCACCCCGTTATTTGACAGTGCATCCGCGCAGCAGCAGTAGTTGCACCCTTCTTAAGTAGACTCCGTGAGAACCGTTTAAGACGGGGTATGGGCATGTACTACGTGCTCAGAAAACCGAAAGTTGCTCGTTGCTATCGGTCGCACATTGATTCCAAGTCCTAGGAAAAAGACCGATTGGAAGGCTAAGGCGAAGATGGCTAGATGTAATCACTGCGGATCTCATCGAAGCCAGTATTGATTCAGGCCTAGTGGTAAACCGAAACCGGTGGAATCGGTCAATTTTCAAAGCAGACCCCAACGGGAAATTGCCAACGATGAAGAAGAAGAAGAAGAAGAAGAAGAAGAAGAAGAAGAAGAAGAAGAAGAAGAAGAAGAGAGTTTAAATTATTTAAGAATTTCAATCTAACGGTATGTTTCGATGTTGGTTTTGATGAGAAAGTTATATAAAAAAAACAATTCGGATACAGAGATGAGCGGTAGTATTCAAGTTTTATTTTATCGGAAAAGCGGTTATAGCAGATCGAAAGGTAGTTAGAAGCAACCAGGACGGAGTTTAATAAGAAAACGGTAGCCATCAGGTTGTGTCTTTTAAAAAATGTCGCATAGAGATGGCTGATTTAATGAAAGGCGATGCCCAATGGAGGGAACCTAAAATCGGAAAGAGAAAACAAGAGTTATTGCGCCATTATTTTATGCGAAGTTAATTAAAGAAAAAGATCAAAAGGGCGGAGAACAGAAATGACAGTAGAGGATTTAGTAGCGGAGGTAAAAAAAAATGGATATTGGACAAAACATTTTCTAATAACATTAAGGAGTGTTTTGCAGTTGAGGGTTGGTCCGAAAACGATTGCGGTGACCGGAATAAATGAAGATGTTGTCGGCGAAAAAGAGAGAAAAAATTTAGAAGCAAAGAAAAACATTTTGATTGAATATTGATGTTGAATAAAGTTTTACACTTAGGGAGAAACTCTGCGGTAATCCACGTAAGATTAATCTAGCGGTAGAACAGGGAATGCAACAATCGAACATAATTCATCGTATTAATTGCTTTAATAACTTTGCATATCTTCTTATATGATGTTAGAGTTCTGTTTTCAAATTATACGTCATAAAGAATAGAGTTCACCACACAGATTGAAAACAAAGAAATAAATTATCAGTCTATACATAAACGAACACAAATAATATCTACTAATGGATTTTTTTTCGATTCAGCGTGAATAAATAAATAAAAAACAATAATTTAGTGTATTTAACGTGAAACATAAAATACATGCACCCCGCGTAATAATGTATGATTAGCAATGAACAATTAAACAACAAAGAACTAATATTTATGATATCAATTTTTTTGCTTTTCAGTTTTGCAAAGGTCTCCCCCCTCCTGTGGCATACATACATTCGGTTAATTTAATTTTACAAATTCTCTATACCTATTAACCGGTACTGCGGTAAGGTAAATTTATCCCGTTTGCAATATTTTATACTTTTATCGTACACACCTATTTAATGTTATTATTATTCCGTAAATAATATATATATATATATATATATACATTTATTTATTTTTCTTCTTATCCAAGCAATCACGTTCTGTTGAACTTTGTATGACCCGGACAAAACAATGAACCACACCGTAATGTAACAAGACGAAACCTATTAGTCGGCCGAATATTTGTTAATTTATTTTTTGTTTTTACACGATTAATAATTAATTTCTTTAACGCGTCATAAGAAAACGAAGTACTTTCGCGCGACAGTGGTATGCTATAAACATAATTCGAGTGTTTTATAGGGTGACAATATAAGTGCGATAATGAAAGTGTTAAAATAGCGTTTTATTTAACGTTCCCGGGCATATAATGGAGGCACACGCACACACACGCATAGATGCGTATTGAAGCGAGTATGTAAAACGGTCGCCCTAAAGGAACTGACTCGAACAAGTTTTAGGGGACACAACAAATGCGCATTGTCGAAGAAGAAAGGGAAAGAAAATAAAGAGAAATAACGAAATCGAAAGAAAAAGTAAATAAGACGAAAGAAGCAGCCTTACACATATATATGTTCGTGTGTAAGCCGACCTAAACAGCATACAGCACATACAACAGGAAGATGGTTGCAACCGTTATTCGTGCCCCGGATATCTTTGTGTAATTTTAATATGGATAATAATGCATCCAGCTCGAATTCATTCTCGGAAATTTACACACCTATACGCGTCTTTTATTCGTTAGTAACTCTTAGAGCAAACCATCTTTTATAAATTTCAAGTTCTCTAGGCCCGGGTAACAAAAAATGCTTCTCACTTTTTACGGATCCGTTTTTCGTTCTCACAGTTATCAGGAGAAAAATTAAAAAAATTAATAATGAATTACAAAGCGGTGTCGACTTATAGCGAAGTGAATTGAGAAAAACTGTTAATCATCGTTTTTTTTTTTTTTTTTTTTTTTTTTGATTTTCAAAAAACGAGGAGGTTAATGTGATCAGGTGGAAATCAAAATTGGAAATTTTTCGATATATTCATGTTTACGAGATCATATACGAAAAAAAAAAAAACAAAAAAAAACACTTTTCAAGCAAATGTGCATGCACTTTATATTTCTGGATGGGCATATGCATGCACTAGGTTTGTATATGCGTGTTTAATTTATGAACGAATAACAGGGAAAATTTCGGTGTACGTTTTTGCGTTTGAACATTGTTATTCACTTCCTGTTCTTATGTCGTCCGATACGTACTGATGCAGAATTAAAACCATTAGATTCTGGGCAAATTAAATGCGGAATTTGTTTCCTTTTCCTCTCGTAATTTCAAGAAATATAGGAAAAAATTAATTATCACTCGGGGGAGAGGGGGACTCTTTCTTTTTGTTCGCTTCGCTCGCCAACCTAAATTTCCCCGAATAGCACGATCTTCATGGCAACAATTAATCATTCTCTTTCCGATTCGAATAATAATGCAATTTAATGCGCTCGAATACTGTAACTGATGATTCGACGACAGAATGAGATGAGGAGCTTCTGTTTCAACAATCTGAGTGGTTTGCTTTTACACTTCATAATTGTTCGTTTTCGCATTCTCTGCTTGCTTTTCAACTTCTTCGACGGCTTCTTCCCTAAATGCAGAAACACTTGGAAAATCCTTCAATCTTTTCTTTCTTGTTCGAAATGTTTACAACTTCTCTGCGTATTCTTGTTGTTTTTTAGGAACGGATTTAATGTTTCGGTACCCCACCCCATACACTTATGAATATTGAATATACACATATATGGATATATATACGGTTGGAGCGAGGATAGGGGAAAAGAGACTTGAATCCAGTGAAATAATTTGTAATAAGGTAAAAATTAGAAAAAAATGACTACGAAAATATTTGAAATTAAAATAATAGTTCGTAATAAGGGGAGTAACACACACATTGTTTATAAAAGCTTATAACGTGCTTTTGAATTTAAATATTTACATGTATCCATACACAAAAAGGGACTAATTAACTGACATGTTAATAAACGACTCTGAAAAAGTAATTACAGACAAAAATTAAATATGTACGTATTGAAATATTCTACTAAATATCACCACCAGGCTTTCGAACAACAAAGTAAAAAGTTGATATTTGTATATATTTTTTAAAACACACACAAGAGCGCGCGCGCGCGCGCCAAACAAAGCACCAGAGTAAAAATGCTTTATTGATGAGCTGAAAAAAAAAACAAAGAAAACAAAGAAAAACTCTGCTTTTAATAATTTTGTACATTTCTTGCGTATGCGGTTTAATGTCAACCAGGTGGTAGCTCTCTTTTGCTTGGAAACAGCAGGGAGGAAGAAAATAAATTTTAATTCGGTATTGTATGAAAGAAGCAATATTATATGATTCGCAGAGAAAGAGGAAAGAGACATCCGGTATGATGAAATAATTGCGGCCAAATAGACAATAATTCTGGGTCAAAAAAGAAAAAAAAAAACACATGACAGGGTAGTATTTTTCTTATTTTTTTTTTTTTTTGGAATCGCCAGCCGAGGGCTTTTCCCAGCATTATTATATGGCAGTGAGAAGCATACATTTTAATAAATGAATACGTTTTACAGCAATAAAAATTATTTCATACGAAACGTTTTTCAAGTATAATTTTATTTTTTCTTATTCTTTTCGTCAGAACCGTGTTCAAATAGAGAGTCGTACAACATTTAAGCTGCTAAACCATTATGACACGGCAATGTCTTTTGCTTTGACTGTACATCAAACCTTTCTCCTTAGGCTAATATACAGCGGTGGAAAGACCAGGGGGACTCCAGTTTAACCTAATAAAACAGAGCAAATGACACAACTCGTTTCACCGTTCAAAGTGAACCGTCTGCCTTAGAGAGAAAGAGTGGTCTGCAATAGAAGAAAATACATCAGAGAGCAGGTGGTCTAATAATTTTCCTATAGTCTAGCAAGTCTTGGCCTGAAAAACTCGCTCGTTTGTTGACCGAACTCGGAGGGTGGCACCTGGGGCTTGATCGACACAATTATACGTTTCCAATAGAGACACGCGCGTGCTATTTCATTTCGTTTAATGTTTAACAATCATTATTTATCTGATCCTTCTCGGCATGGTTGAACACTAATATTGATTATGCTATTTTAGATTTTCCGATCGTATTCCAATGCTAACAACACCGGCGCGCGAGTAAGAAAAATCATTTTGTGAAAATTCTTCACAACAACTTTATTCTCGACGCCGCGCGATAAAAGTTTAAACACCTGTTGTTAGCCGGTATTGTATTATATTATATGTCGCTTCTTCGTCGCAGACTCGTAAGATTATTGCAAAATTGTTATCAAATGACGCCGACAGAAAAAAAAATCAGTTCAACGTAAAGAGGAGAGTAGAGAAAAACAAATATTTAACTAAAAGTTACAATCAAAACTAAATAAGCGTACACAAAATTCTACACTCTGTTAAATAGGGGCTAATCATTTATAAGTACGAAAAACGATAATAGAATTTTCATTTAGTTAAAAGCGATACTTCTCGATAAAACTTAATGTCGCAATGACGCAACAAAAACAAATTATTTCCTACTTTGTTTACATGTTTCTCGTCAAATCGAAAGCGATAACTGCGCGGTATTAAAAAGAACACCGCCGAATAAACAGAGATTGTGCATCATTTCTTTCTTCAGGATTTGATTATTTCTTTTTATCCTTTTTTTCTTATAAATTAAAACACTTGTTGCGCAATAAAAGCTAAAAAAAAGTAATGAATAAGTAAATAAATCAAATAATAAAAATTTTGCATTGTTCCATGGTTTACTGGAATTATTAATATTGTTTCGAATAAACTTACATAAGATTCTGCGAAATTTAATATTTCATGTTTAGATATTACAAATATTTATAAAATTTTCATATCTTGTTTCCTGTACAGTCTAATAACCACGACGGTTATTGACTGTGTATAAAGCGACTTTGTCAATGGCCTAGATATATTATAATCTTCGAAAATAAAAATGATATATTGTTTTCGTGGAAAAAAGATAAATTTTAAAACACTTACCGTTCAGATTATGGGCATTTAACAAAAAAAAAAAAAAACCAAAAAAAAACCAAAAAAAAACTGATTACACATCCCTTCAATATATATATATGTCTTAATTATACATTCACGTAGTCGTAATCGCATTAACGGTGGTTGCCAGAAGAAATCTTGAATTAGCGGCTGATGATATGAGAATATTCAGAAATTAGTTTTACTAATAAGAGCGGTAAGAGAGTGTGAAACGACAACGAGAAGAGCTAAGAGTGCCGAGTGCAGCTGAATCATATCGATTATTGTAACAAGTTTCGATATTACGTATATCGGAAATATAGATTAGAAGGATTTCAGAAAAAAGGTACATCGATATTTTGAAGATATTTACGATTCCCGGCAATTAGTTTGATTTTCATCTTTAATTACCGCTAATAATACTAAAATATTTTACAGCCGTAATAATAGTGAAGAGGTTTGTGGAAATGAAAATTATTGTGGTGGAAAGAAATAGTTTCTAAACAGGATGATAGTGAAGTGAAGAAAGTACTAGACCGGAGGTCGTGATGTAAAAGAGATAATCATTGTTCTATCGCTCACTGCAACATTACTCGTAGCAAAACTTTGCCATTCGCAGCAAATTAACAATATGTGTTACGTCCTTTTGTGAACACTACCTTGGCGAAGTTTGCTCCCCTTAATAACCTTTTTCGAGGGAGAAATTATCAACGAGAAGAAAGAATAGAAAAAAAATTGTAACGCCAACAAGGTAAAATGTTAAACGGTACGCTGAATTAGGTCAAGCAAGTAAAGAGTTAACTATTTAAGTGGTACTTTTGAAATACCGGAAAAGACGATAAATAGAACGGTCAATGGTGTGTGATTAGAACAGATTACATATACCTGTGAGCGAATTCAATTTCAACAGAAATTACATCGCACGATTACATCAAAAGACCGACAGCATTAATCAATCTGCGTCTATTTGATACCGACTGAATTCTATTCCGGAAGACCTTTACAATGTGCAGAGACAATCGCACGTTAAACTATTTACTTGAATCGGTGCAATAGTTGGAAAATAAAACAACGAGGATAAATCGATTTTCATAACTTTAGGATAAATAGATTTTCATAACTTTAGGATAAATTAATTGCGAAAAAGGAGAAAAGAAAAATCAGTGTTTCGATCATGCAGCGCGAAATATACAAATGGTATAAATTCTGCACCGATTCATAAAAAGTTTTCCACAAAAAAATGTACGGCGTCTGAAAAGTTAGCTGGCCAGAAACAATGCGGAGTGGAGAAAAACAATTAAATGGCAATTTGATCGGAGATTGACAGGCTTTTTCGTCTTCTCGTTACTTTATCCACCGATGTACTATCATTTCATTTTGCCCTTTTTAAGGTATGATGTATTCATGGAGGACAATGGCACACCAACACACACGTATATCACACACCATATACGCGCTAGTTGTATACTCGTAATAGGCAGATACACACGGGACTGACTGTGTGCATTTGTATTGCGATAAATCAAACATTTACCAATCGGTTCCAGTCTTTCGTGTGTACACATTGCATGTTACAATTGTCTTGTATTGCTGTAGCGACAAGAAACACTTGTCTTAATATACACGGAGAGGGAGAAGGTATGTGTGTATTGAGTATTTTTCTAACCGTATTTTTTTTCCCGTTCCGTGAATTTCCTCTTTCTGTTTCCAAATTTTTATGTTACTTCTTGTATTTATATTTTTTTCTCTTACTTTTTTCATCTCAATGGTAGACGTCCGTACTTGCCATTACGTTTTTTTTTTTTTTGTTTGCACACGTCTAGCACAGCTTAGAAATACTACTTAGGAAAAAGAATCACCAATTCGATTAGAAAATGAAAAAAACAAGAGAAGAATGATGAAAAAGATGACACCATGGGAGTAGAAAGCCTTAATATATCAGCGTATGAAAAAAAAAAGAAGAAAATAATATGTTCAGTTGCGATACTTAAAGAGAAAATATTTCCCGTAACAGAAAAATTCATTATGACACGCGAAATAAAAAGGAAAACGAGCGGGTAACACGATTAAGTTATAAGCGAATAATAGAAACGGCAGCAGAACATCGAAGTAATATAAAATCATAGAAACATAGTTTAGAAGAGGATGATTAGACTGAGCAGACAGGTAGAAAGATAGTTGACGAAACAACAAAGATAGCCTCATCTGATGCAAACTACACCCCGACGTTCCTGAATTTCAAAAAAACCGGAGGAAATAAATTCCTACGATCTAAACAGTGACGATTCAGAAGAATTCAACACCCCCATCACCATGCCGGAGCTCTCCAACGCCATCAAGCGCCCGAAGCCTAACACATCACCTGGTCCAGATAATATTCCGTCTGCCTTCATAAAAAATCTACCCGATACCCTTAGAACAGCACTGCTGAGTATATTTAACTCAATATGGAAAGAAGACACATTCCCCAAGATCTGGAGCAAGGCCATCACTATACCTATCTTGAAACCAGGAAAGGACCGCTTCCTACCAACATCATATCGACCCATTTCTCTTACCTGTGATATGTGCAAACTACTGGAAAAAATAGTCGCCATCAGACTGACCTGGTATCTCGATAAACAAAAAATTCTATCAAAAAACCAATGTAGATTCAGAAAGCAACGAAGCACTACCGACCACCTACTGGGACTGCAAAACGAAATCCTGCGGTCATTTAAACGCAATGAATACCTAGTAGCCATCTTCTTCGATATAGAAAAGGCATACGACACCACCTGGCGATTCGGAATTCTGAAAGAACTCACGAGTTTTGGAATCAGAGGGCGTCTGGCAAAATTTATCAATAACTTCTTAAATAATCGCACGTTTATGGTCAGAGTAGGAAATACTCTTTCAAATGAATACCAACAAGGGAGTCCCTCAAGGCAGTGTCCTTAGTATCTACTGCTTCCTAATCCTGATGAACACTATCTCCGCAATCATTCCACTTCCTATTAACCACAGACTTTTCGCTGACGACTTAAACATAACTGTTAAAACTACAAACCTACAGTTCGCAGAGAGCCTTCTCCAAACATGCTTGGACAATCTAGCGAACTGGAGTGAACGCACGGGACTCAAATTCTCTGTCGAAAAAACGAAAGGCGTCATCTTCACGAGAAAACGCAAACACCGACCCGTGTAAGTCTAACACTCAACGATCAACAACTAAAGTTTTCGGAAGAAGCTCGTTTTCTCGGATTAATCTTTGACAAAAAACTTCGATGGAGAAACCACATCCTATCCTTGAAAAACCGAAGCCTTTCTGCACTGAACATACTGAAGATGCTGAACAACAGGAAATTCAGATCCAGCTGTTTCACATTACTAAAAGTATACAAAAGTTTAATCCGACCAAAACTCGACTACGGCTGCATCGTCTACTCATCCGCCTCCAAAGGCCTGCTCTAAAGTCTTGACACGATCCAAAATTCGGGCCTCCGTATAGCTCTACGAGCCTTCCGAACTACGCCTGCCTCCAGTATGCACGTGCTCGCCGGTATTCCTCCCCTGAAATACCGCCGGCAAACATTATTGGTCGATTACGCCCTATCAATCTTAAGTTACCCGAACCATCCAAACCACAGCATTTACAGTCCATCAAACCCATTATACAGAGACGGTACCCTCGCTGCCCAAGGCTACTTCAAATGTCATGACGAATTTACGCTGGACATCCCGAATTATCTACTTAAGCGCATGCCTTCCGTCGATCCACCGTGGAGTCCAAACCACCATGAAGGCACCATTTACATCATGATCTTTGATCACCTTCCCACGCTATCGACCAACGCCGCCGTACCAGTGTTACACCTAAGCGAACTGAAGAAATACGCAAAATACAAAATAATGTCTAATTGGGAGGTTGAGTGGAACAGCAGCTATTCGAACAAACTACTGGCAATTAAACCGACGATTACTGACTGGACTTACGTTATAGGCAAAGCTGCATCAAACCGGGATATCGAATCAACCTTGAACAGAATCTATCTAGGCCATACTCTAACCACCCATGCATACCTGCTGCACCACCAGGAGCTTCCAGCCTGTACTCAATGCAATTGCCAGATCACAGTCAAACACATCATCACTGAATGCCCCATCTACAGCGCCGAGCGCCAACAATCCACACTTACAGACGATCACTCCGCGAATTTAAACATAAATAACCTATACAGACTTATTAAATTTATAAATATTACAAACCTTAAAATAATGTAAATAACCTCACCCGAGGTGATAGCCCCCTCCCTGGCAATATGTACCTCGCAAATAATAAAATAAATAAATAAATAAATATCAGACCAGAATCTACGAATTGGATTTTTTTGCAAAGATAAAGGAGGTTCGAACCTAGAGGTGTTTTTAGAAAAGATAGCTCCTGTGGAAATAACAACTCAAACCGGAGAATCCGACTGTTAATTAATACCCCCCCCCATACGATCAGGAACCTGTAACTGATATTATTACCAACACGGAATGAACGCAGGAAAGAGAGATTATGGATGAGAGAATGACAAAGTTTTAGGGGAGTGGGTGAGAAAAAGAGAAGATTAGAGTTTAAGAGGGCGAGGAGGACACTCATGGGGTCAAAATGACACTAAATAGTTGGAAAAAAATAACGGGAAAATACATAAATAATTGAGCAAAAGAACGGAAGTGTGAAAGATTTGGAGAAATAAATACCCGGGAGAATGTGAAAGAAGCTCCAACACTACACCGGAGAAATCCTTCGAGCCATCTGGTTTTGATTCTCACGTTCAGTGAATACAATTTGACGACAGGCTACACTCTTATATTTTGACGTTCACTTATCGATAAAAGCTGGGGTCTAACATTTTAACCTTTTTCTTTTCAAGCCCGTATCACGTTGAAGAAGAAGAGAATCGCCAAAACTGTTTTCAGCTATAGCATTCAAACTTTATAATTCGTCTGCAGTTGACGTGGAATCGTAATTTTGTTCATACCTCTTCCACAAATTCCTTTTGCTATCAATATACATCGAATGATAATAAAATATACATCGAAAGAAAAAAACATTTCGCAGATGTGTATAAGCGGAATAATTTAATCGTTTCATTTCATCAGATCCTCTAGACCTCCTGATTTATTTCACAAAAGGCTATTGCATTCTTCGTCCATCGCTGTTCTTTGCAATTGTATATATGTTTATTTTTTGATCATGTTCTTATAACATATGTTGCGCCACATACTCGTACATACTTCGGACGATTTCGTGTCAACTGTTTTCTTTGCCAAAGTAATCTCTTTAGGATGAGATTTCGAATGGATTTCTTGTTTAATCCATGCTTATATTTCAAGCATATTGCGAACTGCTAATTATTCTGCGGCTTCCATTGTGTCTATTGTCCTATTGAACTTTAGCTCTCTATTATGTCAAGTGTTTTTTTTTGTTTGTTTTTTTTTTTTTTTCTTCGAATACTACTCGAAGGGAGCGGCAGAAAAAATCGAGGAAAAAACTTCAAATCACGTTGGTATTTTCGGACTAGTCTAGAGTGCAGTGACAACATTACAGGTAATTTCGTTTGAAACGGTCGAAGGTGGTACTTTTTTAGCTTTACTTGTTTGGATTCGTGATTTGAAAAAACATTTTACAGGTAGTGTATGTGTTTACAGAAGTAAAAACGAATCGGCGATAAATTCTCGCTGTAACCAGCAATTATTAGAAATTTGGAATTATGCAAATTTATGAAATTGCAGAAAATTCACTCGTAGAAATTAATCGTTTAAATAAACTGAAAGTTGTTTCGAAATGGTAAAATTTTCATCCTCGATACCATTTAACATTCGATGAAAAATACCAGTCGCAAAATTCATATTCTCTCTTAATACGCCGTTATTTCCTACCTTTCGAATCCGCGCTTTTCCATTCTATGCGTTTTCATTATTAATTTTCTCTATCAATTCGTCTCCGGTTTAATACCGTTTTTTCTTTTTTCCTTGTTCACTTCATCTGCTAGATTCTCTTTTGTCGCATGTTCCTTTTTAAAGCGTTGTTCTCTCTTCCAAGCATCAATCTAAGTTGCTATTCTAAAAAACTCCTTTCACTGAATACATTAGCGTTGAATAGTAAAAATCTCCTTTTTTTTATTTATTTTTTATTATGCCAGGGTCATTTAGAGATTACTGTCCCCCGTCAACGGTATACGATATATATATATATATGTATAAGAGAAACAGAACTAGGCAGAAAAAGAGACGGGAATTATAGAAAAAATGACGAATATCGTCAAAAAAGGAATATTTTCGGATTGTGTAGGTGTTTTTTTCAGTTTTACACGTAGCTGTCGAAATTATAAATTATTACAATTGCTTTTACGCAACACTAATAACATTGTATTTTTATTTTTTTTTTATTATAACAATAATTAGAAGACATTTTTCGCTTTTTCATTTCATTACATAGTTAAATAAAACTAGATTTTTTTATTTATCGGTATAACTCTATAATTTATTAATTTCTGATTCCTTTTGAAAAATCACATATCTTTAAATACCGCTTAAGTAATTTCGTTTACGATGCTTTTATTAACTGAAGCTAAGGCAACAAGTATCGATACAAATTGAATTGGTTTCTGAAACACATCTATTCTATAGTATATTTAATATCATATACATTGTCGATATTTACTTCGCCTTATAAAATTCGGAGTTCAATATTGATTGAAGAAAAAAAAAAAAAAAAAAACCCGACCAAAATATAGTAAATTATGTACGCTAGTTAATGATTCATTTAATAAAGATTATTAGTTTATTAAATATATATATATATATAAAAAAAACACGTATTACGGAAACTAATAATTGTTATAAAAATATAAAATAAAGCCAAGATGTTTCGAAGTTACGTACTCCATAACCATGGGGCAATAATAGTTAAAAGTAAAATAAACGTTATCGTATGTGTCAACCTTATAAACTAATCAATATATCGATATGTTACGATTGTTAATTTTAAATAGCCGGTTATTATTAATGGTAAGATTATTATTAACTAAAATTATCCTTAAATTTATTAATATAATACGTTTCGGCGCTATTAAGTAAATTACAATTATTGAAAATGGATATGAATAACTCAAATTTAAAGATCATTACGTTATAAGGGGGGATAGGCGTATTCAAAGGATACAACGTAGTTATTACAGTCACGGTAACAATGTTGCGCATAAATCGAATCATTTTTTACGCCGGACGTATTTTATTAACACTTGAACGTGTTGTTACATTCTTAAATAAAAGGAGCTGACTAGTTTCCACTAAAGAACCTCTTACCGTTCAGACGAGTACATTTTCCCGCTAATGTTTTCGTGACGGCTGCAAATTCAGACATTAGCCTGATATAACATTAATAACCGTTTAATTTTGATACTGGTCAGTTGTTCTTTTTTTTCAGCGCTGGGTGTAAAATCATACATAAATAACATTATAGTTTAAAAAAACTAAAAACAGATGCATTATTATATGAAACATACGCTAAAAACCTTAATTTAATTTAAATTCATTTACAATAATAACCTAAGAGTGAAGAGAAGTGGACATTAATAATTAATTTTAATTCAAAATAAAACACGAAGGAAGATGGGGGGTAATTTTATCCGTAGTCATGCAGTCTACACATGTAAATGGTATAAAATCCCACCCCATGCTTTATTTTGAATTGAAATTAATTACTTATGTTCACTTCTGCACTCTTAGGAATTAAAATCAATTATTAATGTCCATCTCTCTTTTAGGTTAGTATTGTAAAATTTTACGCATTTTAGCGTACCTTACATATAAAGCATCTGTTTTTAGTTTTTTAAATTATAATTTTTAGGCTTGAAGGAAACGTAACAGAGTAAGTCATATTTGAATATAATTATTTTCTGCGTTTAACTAAAGTTTTACTTAATTCCGTTGCATGTTCACCCGTTCCGTGTAAATTCAACAATTTTACAGTAATCTAAATCCATTTTCTCCCAACTTCCCGACGCACGTCCGAATGATTTGACATTTTTACTAATTATCAGAGCCCGATGACAATGCTATATTTTGTAGAAATAAAGCGTTTACACGCACAAATAAATTTGAAAAAAATGTAAATATTTGTAAACGGAACAATTTTCATTTCCCCCGAAAACATGTCGACTTAACCATCCTCAGCAGCCGGTCTCATTATATGTTTCCCGCCACGATGCGACGGTTTCGAGAAAAAGACCGGCTACAGAAGCTTTGCCGCATCGTGAAACATAATGAGATCGTTGCTTCCGTCAAGTCGCCGTGTTTTCGCGGGAAATAAAAATTATTCCGTTTATAAATACGGTAAAACCGCGATTATCCATGTTTTAACCGGTTGGCGGATTAACCGTGCATCTCTTTAAACTCACGTGCTTCTTGCCAAATTGTGATGGGAGGAATTTGAACATGTTGATGATGAAAATATGAGATAGAAAACGATGAAAGTGATCCTGGTTAGCGTATTTTTACTGATGAAGAAAGTTTATTAAATGAAATCAATGCGGATTCTGAAAATGGGAAAATAAAGAGGAAGTCGAAAGGCTAGTACCAGAACAGCGAGTAAGCTGTAGTAAAACTGCGTTGCATTGTATGCAGACTGTGATCGCACGTATGTCGAGCAGCAGCCAGATCACAGACATTCTGCAGTTTGAACATTTTCAGATGAAGATACGGCAGAGAGAGAGAGATTCCCGACAGACAGAAGAAACTGACTGACTTTTTTAATACAAATTAATACCTAGTCTAATCTATTCCTTTTTATAACACTTTTTTTTCTGTACCTTACGTTCATTTCATTTTTGTTTGTACCCTACCTGTTGTGTTCTTACTTCTTCGTCTTGTCAGTATTTAAAATTAATAAAAATTATGAATTTTATAAATTTTCTGTATACAAAGTATTTACACTTAATTAAATTAGTCTAAATAATCCAATTTCCTTCTCGCTAAAAAGGCTTTTATATCGCAACTATCATTTCATATACAGAGTACTATTATACGTATTTATTATAAAGCAAAATAAAAAAACAATACAGAAAATTATACAATTCAAAATCTTAGATGGTCAGCTATCATTTCATAATATGAAATGGAGTGAAGAGCCTCCCGACACGGCGGCGGGTTAACCGTGTTTTCCTGTATCAGTGCACGATGAATCCTCAATTAACACGGATAATCGGGGTTTTACTGTATTTACATTTTTTAAATTTATTTGCGGGTGTGGGTGCCCCTTTTGTCTG
Source organism: Icerya purchasi (assembly GCA_039619475.1). NCBI lineage: Eukaryota > Metazoa > Arthropoda > Insecta > Hemiptera > Monophlebidae > Icerya > Icerya purchasi. The sequence goes on along the minus strand of CM077115.1, from coordinate 76,172,523 downwards.
CGTAATATTGCATTGTCATCGGGTTCTGACGATCAGTAAAAATTTCAAATCATTCGGACGTACGTCGGGAAGTGGGTGAAAAAGTGGATTCCAAAATTCCATTACAGACATACAAAGTTATTATTATCGGCGAAGCTAATATAAAGCATATAGACTGATCCTCCCTTTATATGCGACCCCAACCATATCCCTTTTGAATGCCCTACTCTTTTCCCGAGTGCTCCTATCTTTACGCCGAACTCTTGGCGTTGGATCTTCCTACCCCTTTTTCAATGCTTCCCTTCTCCTTTCCTTCCTATTTCTAGCCGTTATTCCGCTTCTTCTTTCCTTTTTACACTCTCTATCTCCGGTCGCTTCAGAATCTGAGTAGTTGATCTAAGCTCATTTAGTTGGGTCAGTGCTGACACCGAGCCCATTTAAAAAAAAACAAATAGAAATTTCGCCTCGTTTTATATACATTCTACTAAGTGTTATCAATACACTACCCGGATGGTATTCGCCACTTTTCAATTAATGACTGGTTTTTTTCTCTCTCTATTTTACGGATGTTAGCCCGAGAAATAGGAAGGAAGAGAAAATAAATTTATATTTCTTTTCGGTTAAAAAACAGAGTATAAAAATAATTCAAGGGCAGCAATAACAGGAGCAGGAGAAATGAGAGAATATAAGAAGAAGCACCGATAAGGGGAGTGGGGATACCGAGTTTTAATAGAGAAAAATAGAAGGACGATTGCTTGGCAGAGAAGGCTGTGTGCATTTAAAAACAAAATGTAGAGAGACTATGATTGAAATAATAGCGGAAAATAGCCGAGACTGTGAAGCGTTTAAGAGAGAGCAAGTATCTAGAAAACCGCAAAGAACGAGAAGGAGGAGATGGTTGAATAAAGGAAAAGTTAAAGGAGCTAGATTAAGAAAATGAAGGAGAATAGGAGTTGAGCCTTAGTTTGGAATGAGCCATCATTTAAGGAAGGAAGAGCTAGATTACGAGCTGAAAATGTTCCCGAAAATCTCTACCACAGGAAATGGAAGAATAGGCTAATAATGGGAGTATTCTCGGTAATGTATTACGCTCGATGCCTGAATAATCAGGAATCAACGGGGAAGATCGATCTCGATCGAGTGGAGAAGGAGAAAAGATCGCGGCTGAGAGTATGTATTACCTTAATCGGAAGAGGGAGGCAGATGAGATAGCTTGCAGAACACTTCTAGTATGCGAGATTATTGACTGCTTTGCCAGTTGGAACGAATTATTTTATAAAAAGTGCTACGAACTTTGACCTACCTAATTACATTTCTCTTTTTATTCCTTTTTTGTAGAGCGTAGAATGAATAAAACAAAAAGTTGAAAAAAGCGTTTCGCTATGTTCCTAAAGGGGCGCGTGTCATTCGCGAGCACATCAAAAAGCCGCGATATCCTGAGAACAATATTCAGATCTAAGTTTCATGATAGATACAGGGGGGCAAACGTACATAAATCCACCAGATTTCCACAAAATTTCTCCAACTTTTCTCGTTACAAAGTATCAGCTGGGCCATAAAATAGTGAAGCCAAGTTTTATCTAATTTGATGACAAATTTGCTTCTTAAAACACGTAATTAAGACATTTCAGTTCGAACGGTACATAATATAACTCTGGTTTTGATAACGGAAGAAGATTTAAAAGGTCGATTTAACAATGAACATCGTGTACCTTACTAATAAGGACGAGACACAATATATTCGACCGTTTCGAGGTGCAGTTGTTCTTCTTTACTGCTGCCTGGAATAAAGTTTCAACAGTCAAAGACTCTACAATATAAACTGCTGTTGCTGATGAGAAAGATGGCTGATGGGTTGTCTTGCATATAAGCCTAAAAAAAAAAAAAAAAACCAAAAAAAAACCAGAACCACTGTAGGTGTAAATAACGAGGATGGTGTTTATAAGTACGAACGTGTTATTCCGGTGTACTATCAGTTGCTGTCCGGGAAGCATCGCTTCAGACTGAGGGATTGGAAGATATGAAACAGTGTTTAGATGATTTCGGTGACATTTAACGAATATCAAAATAATGCTACGGGAAAAGTTAATACTACCGTGTCATTCATGTTTTCTTAGAATTTCATTCTGAAATTTCTTTTTTCGCCCTGTGACCTAACATCATGCATCCTATACGAGAATGCCATAACGAAAGCCACTTCGGAAATATCTGTACACAACTAAAGACCGCAGAAAATGTTAAAAGAAAAAACGAGGATTTTTCTATTTTCTATACTGTAGAAAACGAGATTATTAACCCGGTGCTCCAACGGATCAGTTCACAAAGTATTTGAAAAACATGTGTAGAATGTATCCTTCTCAGAATAAGTGCTTTAAATGACGCAGAACTTACGACAACAAAAGTGTGAAAATGTGTGAAATACAAAATGAATATCATCTTTTGGAAAAGTTACCTACGTAGACTCTAGTATACATTATCGAAAGAAATTGTGTCGTCAGCTAATCAACGCCTGATTATTCCGGCGCGACACGTTTCAGAGAAAGTATTAGAACTGCTTTGCTTTGCAGAGATACGAGATACTGAAGCAACACGCTTCCACATCTGCGTCCGGTAATGTAGAAACTAAGGCATCGTCTATTATGTTGTTATTAACGTCAGAAAACAAAACATTACCCGCAATAAACTTTAAAGAATATTAAGAATTCTACAAGAAGAAGAACGGAAGAACAAAAAAGGAACTGAAAGAAACGAAAACGAATATAAGAAAACGAATTTAAGAAAACGAATAGAAGAAAACGAACGAAAACAGAAATAAAAAAGACACAGAAAACTACGAGAGCTTCTTTATCACGTGATTCTGATACGAGTAATGAAGGCGACAAAGTCTGATAATAGGACGGCTTGATCTCGACTGATAACACGGAACAAGAATGGATCTGTAAAGACACAGTAGCGTTACATGAATTATGTGCAGACTTTTAAGGAGAAATTTTTCAAGGGAAAATATTTTTATTTACAATTTATGAACTCTTCCCCTGATGTACTTAACACAAGTATATTGTTTTTTTTGTTTTTTTTTGTTTTTTTTTTGGAACGAAATTCCCTATCGCAGGCTGCGGCGACCGGAGTTAGGCCAAAAAAAAAATTCGAACGTTATACTGTTACGAAAAAAAAATATAATATAGGTATAATACACATACACGCTGCAAAAAAATGTAGGTATATGAGTGAGAGAATGGAGGAAGGAGGAAAAATAAAGATGACCGGCCCACTTTGAAATTTTATTTTTAATTATTTAATTACGTCGATTTCTTTCATCATGTTAATCCTCGTCGGTGAATTATACGTTCTAACATCAAGTTTAAATTTTTGACGTTTTCTGTTAGTCAAATTCTGTACTTTTAATTTTGTCTCTTCCATAACTTCGCAAAGTACAAGTAGTGCGGCCTTTCTTTTAACCTGTTTTATTTTATCGTATACTTTTTTATCAGTGACCACATAATTAATTATTATCTACCAAAAAAAGCGAAAGTCGTTCCCGCACTAGACACTGACTTTCTTTTTCATTATTAACATTATCGAGTACATTAAGTGAAATGTTTTTAACGAGAATTTTTAAAGTTCAACGTACTCTTTTTTTTTTTTTATTACTGTAAGTGTGAAATCGAAAAATTTGCAGGCCAGTGAGACTGAAAATTATTTAATATTTTTCCTTATATTATTTTTATACTTTTTGAGTTTATGGTCTATGGAGGTGGTTGCTATTAATTCGATCGAAAAAATTCAGTTTAATTCGTCAAAGATATATTTCAACTATAAAAAACACGGAACATCAACTAAGGAAATTAACAGCGATATTTTAGTACATAACAAAGTTACCTGTGGTGTCATATCTGCAGAAAAGGTATGTTGAACGAAAAACTATCAGATAAATCAAATGTAAAAAACAATTTACCTTGCGTTTTTTTTTTTAAATAAGTTGTGGGTCCCACAAGGCATACTGTCTGTGGGTGCCCAATACTTTTAGCATCGTTTATCCCTAAAAATATAGTTACAAAACTATTTAATACTTACATTAAAACACAGCGCACATATCATGCTATTATACTTGACGGACATCCGTCTTAATTATATACCTATAATCGATTCTCCACCATTTGCCCCACACATACAATTAAGAATTAACTTACTGTCACACATTTAATCGACCAGCCACTGCTTAATTATTAGTTTTCAAAATCCTATCTTTGTGTTCATTAAATCTTCTGGAATATTTTTGCGTAAAATTTTAGTTCGAATCGTTAAGCGTTTTATATAGTATGGGCGCAATAGTAACGATTTAAAATAAAAACACTTACATCAGTGTCTCAGTGACGCCGCCTTATATTCACATTCGTGAAATTACGGCGAGCTCTCCATGCATGAGGATGTAAGAGGTGGTCACAATGCTCGAAATCTAGCAATATGTCCACAGCAAGATAATATACGTATAATTTTAAACTTTCATGGTTTACAACCGTGTTAATATTCTCGGTAGAACCCACGTCAGACATATTATTACGTATTAACGTTTCGAACAGATAAGCACTGTCCATCTTCAGAACAACAATGAAACAATGTGATTGGAAACAGTACATATATATATATGTATATATGAAAATTTTTTTATTAGGTAACTACACGCTCGCTTTGGTAATTGTCCTCTCTAGCCAGCTGGCACGGTCGCTTAGTTAAACTGTATTTCATTTGGGTAGAAAATCACGCTGGCCTCCATTAAAATTTTCAAAAAAAATTTCACTCGCGCTGGGTTAATAATGTCTACAGTTGACGTGCCCGATTAATAATAATAATAATAAGAAAAGAAAATAATCATTGTTCTATCTAGCATTTTCGACATTGCATTTTTAAGGTGTTATATAGAAAAAATAAAGAAATTCCGAAAAAAACCAGTCCAAAACAAATTGGCAAATAAAACAGTTAGATTTTAGGCGGTTTCTATAACTAAATAGGGTATTTTCCAAAAGCTAGGTTTCAATCTATCAATATCATTGCACTATTCTAAAAGAAAGAGAGCGGGAACGGTTTTCGGCGATCATCGCGTTATGTGTCAATGCAGAGTGTGTGGGTTGGAATAGCGCTGTGAAAATATTTATTTCATAATGAAATGACTGTTTACTTCTGGTTTAGTTAGCACAAAAGCTTGCCATTGTTGTTCGATAACTCTGTAGGTTTTATCGAGAAATTATAGTTTTATTTCAATAACGGCGTATTAAAAAATCCAATACTGAATATCACACTAGAACATCGACAAAGCAGAATCCTAACAATATACAAGATCACGTGATATTCGGTACTTTTTCCGATAAAAAGAAGAAAAAGCGGCAGCTGCCTCGCAACATAAGACTATCGATTAAAGTAAATATGGGATGATTTTTTCCAAATTTTCGGGCAAACCATCTGGTCGAAATTTATTTCATCAGGTGAAAATTTTTTAATTACATTTTTAACGTTGTACAAACCGGATTGGATTAAAAGTATACGTTGTTTTTGGCGAAGTTATTAAACGCATATGTGTTTTGATTTCAAATTAATGTATTATGGAAATACTGCGACGAGGGAATACGCGGCATTTATTCTTTTAATTAAAATAAAGATGATCGAAGCAGTAATAAATTACCTTTTTTGGAAATAGTCGAGTGAACACACCTTTAGATATTAGCTTCTTAAGATTATTCCGTTTTATATAGAAAATTTTCGCAAAAAAATACGATAATAAAATCGGTACAATGAAAGAAATTAATGCCAATGATACCATATCGAAAAAGCTACCACATACTTGCAACGAAATTATTTCGTAAATTTTAAAGATATTACCAAGAACATAATGACAGTAAACCCGAAATTTCAACGAAAAATTAAAAATAGGGTGCGAATTGATTCCAATTGAGCCGATTATTATATTTTTTATGTTCATCATTGCTAAAAAAAAATGCCCTAAAATTTTGAATAAAATCGAACTGAAAAAAAATCAATCCGGCTATTGAATTGCACCATTACACTTGTGTGTGTTCACTTTTCTTTTTACTAAATACATACATTAAAAAAAAATAAAATATATATATATATATTTAAAGACCCAGTTTTATTTCTGAGTTATCTCACACGCCTTCATTATGATTACATTTGGCAAAGACATTAGACACGATAAAAAAAAAAAAAAAAAAAATCATAAATACACATACGCGAGAGGGAAGACTTTCTTCGTAAACTTGATCGCATCCAAAACTCACGTGTCTTCGTGTCTGTATCGGAGCACTTAATTCCTCTCCGATTCCAGTCATTTTGGCCGAGACTGGACTCCTTCCTCTTTTCATTCGAATGAAAGATTTCTGATTAAACGCCCCTCCCCCCTATTACTAATTCTAAACTCCTAAGTTCTTATCAATTTATTTCCGATAACTGGCGTTTCTCTCCTCCTCGCAATATATTATCCTCGATCTCTTCTCGCCTTTTGTCCTCCCTTTCACCAAAACCACCTTACCTCGCTTATAATTTCTTCGAATTCACGCACTCTCCGAAGTTATTTGTTCTCACCTCGGACATTAAATCTCTTCCTCATCCTGTCGTTCAAAATGAATTCAATCAAGTGTTATCCTTATACTTCCCTTTCCATACAAATTATCTACACGGACGGTTCGAAGTTTGATGCTGGCGTCGCAGCCGCGTTCATTATTCCCGCGCTTACCTATAATAATCCTTTCGGTTGCCCTCCTTTTGCTCAATTTTTCTTGCCGAATCCACGGCTATCTTGCAGGTAGTCCTTCTTTTTATATCCTCGAAAAACAACATGTCTAGATTCCCCCTAACCTCGGACTACTCGAAAAGTGTTTTATTGGCTATCTCCCTTTCCTACTCATGTCACTGATCCGATCATTCTCCAAATTCGCTTCGTAGTTTTCTAATTTATTTGCATATCGTTCTATCGTCAGTCGATCTACCATGGATTCCCGGTCATTGCGGCATTCGTGGCAACCAGTTGGTTGACTCATTAGCACGTTCGGCCGCGATCAATCGCCTATTCATTAGTAGGTTTCCTGTTCAAACTCTCTCTACTGTCTCTCTTATCGTTCTCATCACGAAGATCTGGACCGAATTCTACCTCTTTCATTCTTTACCAATTCTCGATCTTTTTACCTTTCTATATACAGCGCATACCTTCCTCTCTTTCTTGGTTTAGTCTTTTCCCCTATCTTAGCCGTTTGTTTATTTCCTCTACAGTTTATCTTCACACGCTTGAAAGTCTAATAGCCGACTTTATCTATGTTTTTTCCTCAATAATCAAAATTAGTCGCAGTGCTTGTTAGAGAACTTTTTCGGATTTTGGGCAATGGACAGCGCAAACAGAAATAGCTACGCACCTATCGTCAGCGGGGTCCTAGCACTAGGGGGCAAGAACCCGTGAGTTGACGATTGTCTTCAGTAACCGCATAGAGATGATGCGAGTTCGTTGTTATTACTTACAGTAGAGACGATTACTTTTTTTTATCGTTTGTTCCTCAAGTCATTAAGCAGGAAGACAAACGAACAAGAAACATTTACCGCGCACTGATTATAGAGGGGGAAAGTAGTCGATTTTTATTCTGTCGTTAAAATTGAATCAGTCCCACAACAATTCGACTTTCTGAAATTTGAATAATTGAACTTGTCTTTCTAAAAAATCCATCGCTGCAGGTTACACTGCACGCGGCCAGAAGAAATTCAATAAACGGTGTGAAATGGTCTCACATTGCTTCAGCGACTTCCTAAATGGTTTGTTTCGGAATTTTGCGGGAAACAAAGATGTGTCCGCGTCACAACCAGCCTGTTTGAAGCGCGATGGAACACAAGTCAGAGACGACTCGGAAGAATGCCGGCAATATCCTGAACTTGCGAACTTCCGACCAAAGTTTTATATAGAAGAGTGTGTAAATGACGGAAGCAGAAAACATCACAAAAAGAGAACAGTCGTCTGTAGCTGCTCTCTCTCGACTACTAGGTAAGATGTTACTCTTTCAAAGGCCCCGCTGTAGTTCTGTGAAAGCACAAACGAATAATCGTTTCATTAGCGCCGTGAATAAATTAAAAGATGCGTTTAAAACGGACGGCCGATAAATAATAACAGCAACTTCGGAATATCGTTACGCCATCATTCGAATTTCCGGGAAAGTGTTTTTGGGCTTCCAACATTCAAATAAAAGCGACGAATGTTTCAGCATCGCCCGGAATCTTCGGTAACTGAACAGTTAGCATTAGCAGCGATGTTGCAATTCGGACTAGGAAGCAAAGAGAATTTAGTAATACACGGTCTTCTTAATTACGCTTCGCGATAGAAATAAATTAGAACGTGCGGGGCGAGTGTGATTTAAGAAATTCCGACGCATTATTCTCGCCGGTTTTCACTCTGAAATTGTCACAACTCTGAGTTCGGAATGTCACTGTCGCTTACAAAATTTACAATCGATCGAAGATGAAATTCCAGATTAAATTAACGATCCTTCTCCTCCCTGTTACAATTTTTTATGTGATTTTGCATTTTACTGTATAGAGTTTTGTTCGTTCGCTCCTGAAAAACCTTCAGTGTCGTTTCTGATAAAATGGCGCGGTTTTTGGTAGCGGAAAGAGTAATTTTTGAATCAGAATATTGGTTTTTGTCGATAGTGTGTACGCTCTGCTTTCTTTCGAAGCTGCCGGAATTTTTCTAAAACTCAATTATTACAGACAAGGTAGAGATTTTAAAATGATTTCGGCAAACAAACTTTTTTTCGAATTTACTAATCAAATAAGGACTCTCTGTGTCTCTACCGCGATTAAAAACTAATCTTTTTTCCTAAGTGAATTCTTAATATGAATTACACATTGTTTAATAAATCCGCCGAACGGTATACCGCGAAATTACAGTTTGCATTGACCCGGTAGTTATTGTGTAAGTCTAGATGTTGTCTTTTTTTTGTATCAAATAACATAGTTATTTTCTGTTATATTTTTTTTAATGCGCAATTTTTAAAAATAAATAGGAAAAATCGAATTTATAGGTGAACGAAAAATATTATCGAAATTAGAATGATACAATTAAAGTGAGATCGCTATTATCGACTTAATTGTAGAAAAAGACTACCGATTAACTCCCCCCCCCCGCCCAGTCGGGTTTTCAAAAGACTGTTTAATTTATTCGCCAATGCCGTCCCGCGCTAAAACACCGATTTTAATCCGACGATATTTTTGTTACTGTTATAGATGTTTTGCCCCCCCCCCCCATTAAACTGTTTTTTTTACTTTCAATAACTCTTTTTCACCCTGAAATAATAATCAGAAATATTAAAAAAAAAAAAAAAAAAAAACATTTTTCGTTCTCTCGTACTTTTTCCATCAACAAAACACCGCTCTTAAACGCGATTCTCGGAGGATCATCGGAAATAAAAACCAAAAAATTAAATGTATAATAATTACACGCATTACCGAAATATATATATATATATATATATATATATATATATATATATATATATATATATATATATATATATATATGTATATATATATATATGGTACTTTTACGGGGACGCAATCGTATAATATTTCAGAATTATATGTAGATTTATTTTTAGCGTTCAAGCCAGCGGGACTTTACAATAATCTCTACATCGGATTAATCGATAAATAAATAGAGAAAAATAATACAAAAAATAAATAAATATATGTCGACACATCCAAAAACACATTTATGTTGCTGCGGCGGTGTGGTCGCGGAGGACGAGGTCATTCGGTTTATACGATAGTTCTCTGCTGAACTAAAATATACAACTTTCATAACCTCTATCTGCGTTACACTAGCGACAATAAATTCTCCTAATACGTTTTCGCATTCGTCAGATGTTTCAATTCATTCTTTATTGTTATCGAGATTTTGTAAGTTTACTATATCAACATATTATCGAAATTGCAAACATTTCCACCAAGAGATTCACAAAGCAGCAAGCGAAGAGACCTGCTCACAACCCTATTTTCCGTGTGTAGCCTGCTGCTATTTTACCTCCTAAAATAAACTGAAATCAAAAATTCTTACCACGAACATTCAAAAATTTGCGTAAGTTCTACATATTCAAATCTGCGTAAGTTTTACATATTCGAATCTACGCTACATGTTCAAATCTACGGGGAAGTTCTCTACATATTCAAATCTACGAGGAAGTTCTATATCCAATTAGAAAATGAAGTTAAGGCCTCCCGTCGCTGTATTTGCCGTAATACCGGCAAATAACTGCCTAACGCAAAACAAAAAAAAAATCCTCCACAATGTTTCAACCGTGGTTACATAGAACTCCCCTAGACATTTTACTGACAAAAATTGAATCAATCCGGGGGGTCCTGCAAAAATACAAAAAAGATCTTCTTTCCAATCACACAAAAAAATCTCCGAATAATAAATTTCTGCAACATGTCCAAAATCTCTCGGGCTGCTCCAAATGAGATGCCAAACAATTACTTAGTTTTATTTGTGACGCGATAATTTTCCCGAGTGCTCTCGTGATGATAATTAGCTGCAATGATATTTATGCTGGTTGCGAACACTTTTTAACCTTTCACGGTCGATGTTCATAAACAAAACGTGTTTTTTCAAACTTTCATTCGGCGGCTAGACAGTTTATTGGCCTACGTGTAAAATCCGTCGGTCTTTTATAAAGTAAACACATACGTGTGCGATACGATCTGAATGAGAAGCCTATTTCGCGATTTGGTAGCCGAAAATTTTATCGATAACAAAAACCCGTGTAAGCGATATTAAGAAGAGCGAATAATTTTTTCTGTACTTGATTATTTTTTTATTCTCTACGTTTTAGTGTCTTTATGATTATTTCCTTAATGGTGAACGAGAATGAAAACAAATATGGCCTCTATTTCGACGAGGTCTAAAATTAAAAATTCTAGACAATTAAGATAAGAAAAAAAAAAAAAATCGTGCAAAGTTTTACCAGAAAAACGATGCCGTTGGAGGACACGTTCTAAATTTTAGCGTGACTGGCAACTCTCTATGGTGAAGTTACCGGATTGGTCTGACGAGGTGCCTCTCTCTCTAATTTTACTCTTCGGCAGTTAGTTAACTGAAGAAAAAAAAAAAATAAATGTCTAATATGATCGAGAGCAGTTGTACAGACATGCAGCTCTGCAGTACTGAAGGAAATCGTTTACAGAATGCGGATACGTTGCAACAGCCACCTTGGCACTCTGTTGGTTCGTGTAAATAGGTTCGGCGGATACATGACAATTCGTTCCTTTCATCGGCTGAGGATCGAACACGGGAGAGACTTCTTTTTTTTTTTTAACAACGTTTTAGTGTCATTTGGACAACAGAGCTGAAACTATCCAGACTCCTCACACGTTTGACAGAGCGTCAGTGTTACGGAAGGTACGTACGATGCGTATCTCCTCTCCGAGGGTCCTTTCGCAAGGTGTAAAAAAGTTGCCGGTTTTGAAATATCCTTTTTTAAATTAACGATAAAAAGGTGCTCGCGCGTGATTCATTTTTCGAAATTTCAAAACACGGGGATACCAACGAAATTTTCATTCGAACGCTCCTCCTCGTAAGCTACACTACATGTGTTGGAAAACTAGGGCAACAGCCCCGGTGGCGTTCAAGTACTATCGACATAACCAAAGTGCACTCACGAAACGTAAACGGATAGAACATTTGATGCAAAATAGGTACAATTCCCCCCCCCCCCCCCCTTCTTCCGATTAATGCCGAATTTCATCTTAAATATTCCAAGTGCGCGCAATTTGTAAACCGGCGATGAATTCTTAGGCTTTCCTATAGCGGCCCTGATGTTTCCGCAAGAGGAGTGCTGACTGCTCAATATTCTTCTACTAATAGTAAGTTCTGCGTTGTTTTTTGTGTTCTTCATTATTCCACTAATATACCACACCGCTGGGATGCATATTCACGGTGATGCACTAGTAATCGAACTACTCTACTATTCGGCGGCAATCACCACGAAAGCGGCGTCGATTTATCGTTAATTTTAATCGGTACTGCCACGGCGACGAATTATGTTAGATATTTTAGGTGTCAAAAAAACAGCACATTTTTATTCGCTAAAGCCGTTCTCTGATTAAGAAAAGATAACACACCGTCACTGAATTCCCCGCATATAGCGCGAACCTCGACTATTAACGTTAATACACTATATTATAAAAATGCAGTATTCTCTATATATACATATATATAGTACGTGTCGGTTGCCGGAAGTCGTTTTAACTAACAAGTCGAAAAATGTTAGCGGTACGTATAATAATAATTCAACTTAGTTAGTAATTACAGTATCAATTTCAACTCACCCTGTCTTACAACATTGTTTGATGTAGCAGTGTGGGATCGCTGCAATATTCGCGTGTGCGGTTCTAAATCGATATATAAATACCGAGTGCGGCATTGTGCGATCGAATAAATCGCCGGTAGAGATGTCTTCAATGAAAGAAGCGTATGAAAAAGAGAATTGTTAAAGAACGCTAAATGGCGCAAAACGGCTTTCTGAAGGGTCGGCGTATCAGTTCATGATAGCTGTTCCGCCACCACTTGCCCCCACCGCCAATTGGAATTAGAACATATAGTTGTCGCCTTCAGTACACGTCACCCGTTTTATAGTCCTCGCAGTGGCGCTAAATATTTCGAAATCACGTCCATGCACAAAATAATACGGATGTACAGTGTGTGTTTTCCCGGGTGAAAGGTGCCCGGTTATCGTCGGTGCATGTCCGCCAAAAGTAGCTTAAAAAAGGAAGTGAGATTTGCGATCACAAAAGTTAGTGTATTATTCTGACGTCATCACGCGTCAAGTAAGTGTGACCGCATGGAAAACACTGCAGAGCACCCTCAAAAAATGAAGAAGATTATGCCGACTGCTGTAACCACAAAGAACTGCGACTTATCAGAACACTTCCACACTGAAACGCGACTACTGGGCAAGATATTGAAACAACTCCGTTACCACATTCACAGAAAACGGCCGATATGGCAGGCAACCGCGTCATGCGGCAATATGGTTGTGTTGCAAATCTCTCGTTAAATATTACCCGCTCGGAGGTAACCGAAATGACGAGGCAACAACTGATCGCGCGCCGAGCGACTTCCTGCTGTAAAGAAATGCGATCACGAGTGCGCTAACAATCGAGCGGAGTTGTCATCGCTGCCCAACGATTTTCGCGCCATTTCTTGCGAACATCAATTTTTCGGCCGGCGGTGAGCATCGTTACACTGTCGCCCAACGCTGACACTTGCCCCTCGCAATAGTACGTGTAGATTTAAGCGATTTTGATGAAATTTGAAATTAAGCAATGCGCAAAATCGAGCCACTTTTTCATACTGTAGCGGTCGATGAAACAACGCCCGTACTGGCCGCTTATCGGGCGTCCTTCTAAAATGAAACTAGAGAAAAAACATACAAATATGGGTGGTGTGTGCTAAAGCGTCGAATCGAAAAATAATCCAAACGGCTGAAAATAAGTGTTTCTTCTCGGCTAATTACTAACGCTCGTTGCTTTGAACCGGATGATGCGCTACTCTATGCGGACTTATCAAATGGGTTAACGAAATAATACACGATTATACTCGACAACGTCAGAAACGGCTTCATTATTATCCGAATCCGGGGATTTTGCTACAGATCTGCACTTAAGAAGAGACTTGAGCGCTTCAAACCTTCCGACACTTGGTTGTTCCCGAGCGATATAATTAACAGAACTTTTACCCACAATACCTCTACGCCTATTATGCTAATTATGAGTACTGCTTATTTAGATTTAAGATTGCAGGAATGTTAAAAAAAAAAAAAAAGTTTCAAAAGTCGTAAATGGTCTTTAAAAACCTCTGGTTGCAAAATGAATTAAGAAGATCAATTAGCTATTTATCAACCATCAGAACGTAAAATAAAAAACACATTAGTTTACATGTAATTAAAAATAATGTCAATATATAGATTGTAATTTTGAGCAAAACGTGTATAATAAGGCCCATTTTATTTATGCAGATAGATTAACAAATAGAAACATTAATGAAAACACGAAATATAATACGGAACGTAAAATTCAAAAGAGCTTTTATAACATTATAATGTATTACGCACGTGGATTATTACTGTTTATCATTTTTTCCGACATTACATGTAAAAATTATTCGTCTAGAGAAAACAGGTTAATATCGATTTTAAACAGACCTTCGTGAATATTGTTATTAATTAATGTAGAATTACAACGGAAATGTGCATTTTAATACTTCCTCCCGCGGTGCAGTGGTAGGGTGAAGGCAAAATATATACTACTTTTTAAAACAGAAAATTTTTAATTATGTACAATTTACCTCGTGCCAAATGGTGGTTTCAGAATATATTTATTTACAAATTTTCAACTAACAGGACCTGAAAATTCTATAATATTGTCGAAAAAAAAAAAAATTATCGCATAATTTAAGGATACAACCGTGGAATGATTAAATACTAATTACGATACAGGTCAATTAGTGTGAAGAGAAGCATTTTTAATCAGTTCACTAAATTTACTACACGTCATCTAGAAATATTCGCAATTGTATTAACACTTTTATGTGGAATAATGGAAACTCTTATTAAGAATGATGAAAGCTTAATAAGGTGCGCGGATTGTAGTGCCGCTAATAAACGACGTTTTTCGACAATTTTTGTACAATAATAACGAGTAATTAAAAAAAAAAAAAGATTTTCCATCTTCTACGGCTACAAATATAATAATCCGGACAGTCGCCGATCTTCTTCGTGCAAGTACCAATTCAGCAACTTAAAAAATCGCACGAAAAATTTGTAAACAAATTAATCGGTCGCCATGAATTCCGATGAACGAACTCTTTTATAAACATTTGAGCCTACCTGCGTCCTACGCCAAAAACCCCTAAGCAGCCGTCGTTTAATATTTTCATTTTTGAAGGCGCTCATCTTGTTGGACCGGCAGTATGTAGTAGTAGTAGTAATAGTAGTAATAGTAGTAATAATAATAATAATATGTATTCTTTCACTTCTTTTTTTTTTCTACTAAAAAGGCAATTTCCCGGTATGTATGTACGTAAAGGCAATATTTAGTAACTTTGGGCCCAGAATTTTTTCTCCTGGGCCCTGTGTAACGTAGAAATTAAATTTTACTCGCGACAAAAAAAAAAAAAAAAAAAAAAAAAGGAAAAAAAAAGTTATATCTTTGTTTATGCATCGATGAAGAGATTCTTGAAATTTCATATAAATGCTAATTCGAATAAAACGAAATTAAAAAACCTCCAGAACGTAATTTATAAACTATACTGACCGAAATTTTAAAACTAAAACCAATACTTTATAGAATGCAGAATCATTTTTGGCTAGCCTATTCGTAAGATATTTATATAGAAAATTATTGTAAAATTAACCCTGGTAGTTAAAAACGGTAATTCAATGCAAAAAAAAAAAAAAAAAAAAATAAATAAAAGAAGAAGAAATACTCATATCAAAATTTTCTATAAAAATTTGAAAGAAATTACGCTAGAAGGTAAAAAAGGTAATTATTTCATAAAAAATAATATCATCTTTAAGAATAATATACTCGAGGAAATTATGATTACTATTAAACAACAATATTTCACAGTCGGCACCAAATTCAAATTGCAATAATAATCAAAAATCATCTAATGGGCGTATACATGTGATCCGTTTTCTATAAGCACTGAAATTCGCGGAAATAGTATTTAAAATGCACTCATTAAATGGTCTCTAATTACCGTTGTAAATTAAGCGCAGAGACTTCAAAAAGTTAATATTACGAATAATCCTAATATCGCCCTTTTAAATATGTATTACTCCGAATTATCTTTCATCGAATAATAATTTTTTGTTTTTTAGTGCACGTGTTTTAAAATTTGTAGAACAAATTTTGAAGAAGGTACATTATAAAAAAAAAAAAAAAAAAAAAAAAATTTTTGTTTTTAGGACTTTTATTCAATACGATAATCAGTATTAATAAGAAACTAACATAAAGTTCGTTTTGAATTTATTATTCCGGTATTCTGATAATTATTATGAAAATTAAAATTTCAACTAACCGCCTTCGGTTTTCAAAAGATTTACATATTCCGTTGTTTATACATATACAATCTCTCTTTAATTTGTGTATACTTTTTTGTATTTTTTCTACGCGTACACAAACTGATATATAATCTGCCGACGAACGCGACAAGGACACGAGTTTAATCTTCTTAGAAGCAATCAATCGGTCACGCTCTAATCCACATTTAATTAAGTATATCCGGAGTTGTGCAGAAATTATGAACGCACACTGTTCGCCCCCCCCCCCCACCATCTGTTCGGCTACGGGGAAAAATGTGATTAAATTTCGAAAACGAAAATAACGAAATAAAAATATTAAGTAATCCCTGTAAGAAAATTGCAACGAAATTAAATTATACCGCTCCAAAATTAGCCACCATCTGAGACTTTCCATTTAACAGAGAATTTCTCGATACATGCTGGTTTCGTTGTTTGTGGCATTTATGACAGCGATAATATGGAATTATTAATGTCGTAGAAATCAATTCTTAGAAAGATAATCATATACGAGGTCGAACTACATTCTTCTATTGTCGAAAACTGAAGTTGAAAATCCGTTCGCATTTTCAGTATTGCAGAACTCGTAGAACGAATGAATGGAAAGGGCTTGTAATATATTGAAACATACAAGTGTAGGTTACAGATGAATACAGATGAAACAACGATGCGCGTATCGAATCTGAAGTCTTCTTTCCACGCGATGTGTTCATCGAAGTGGCGATACTTTTATATCAGATAAAATCTGCGAGAAAACGTAAAAACTCGATCGAATAAACAGGTAATTTAACTTTAACTAATTCTCGGCCATTTTTCAATTTACCCGATCTTGCTGAATAGGGGCTTTCAAAAGAATTTTCAATAGTAGTTTAGTTACAATACTTCCAGTTGTAACTCTTCATTAGAAGTAATGGACATATATTAAAAGCATTTCCTTCTTCTTTTTTTAATTGATTTAGTTTTCTATTTTAATATGGATATGTCTCGTGGCTGGACTCAATCTAAAATTTAGTCCGCTACGAAATTTTATGATTTTCATTTAAAACCAGTGTCGCTAGCTAGGCAGGTGTGTCTTAATGATCTGAGTTTGTGTTTTTTATTAAAACGGGACCATCCGAAAAACACATCCATGTTGTCACAATATACTTCGGTACAAAAAAGGCACACATAGGTGTACGGGTTATTTTTTATTTTATTGTTATTTTTTTAATATTACTATTAAAAAAGCTAATATTTTCTGCTTGTATTTCTGTTTTTAAAATCATGCCTGCCGACGGAGAATGGATGACATACAGGAATTTACTTTCATCGAGCGCTATCTATCGGTGTAAACTGGGACCGTGATACACGGAATCAATATATCATAGAAAACGATTAAAATTATTTATTGGAAATTGAAAAAAATAACTACACAGTTTTGCACGGTTACAGCAAATAAATCGACCGACAAAAAAATGTAGCTTTCTATTTTATCGTGAAGTGGTTCACAAATTGTAATATTTAAATGATTTAAACGCCCGTGTTTTCTTCCCGGTTTTTTTTTTTTTTTTTTTAAATCAAAAATCACTAGCGCTTTACTTTGCGCCTTATAAAATCTCGTTTTTTTTGTTTTTTTTTGTTTGGGGGGACACACGCTAACAAAGAGCATTGATCCATGTTCGACAAGAAAGAAAAGTAACGCCGAATTAATTATTTAGATACGTATGCGGTGAGCTATAGCATCAATGAAGGATGCAACGGGAGTGATAACAGATAGCGAAGGAAAGGAAAAGAAACAGCACTATAGGGAGCAGGAATATTAAGTCTCAGAAGTTGAGAGTAGAGAAGGAAACGTTCAGACGACGGGGTGGAACATTCGAAAAGGATGTGGTTAGAATTACATTCGTGGATATCATTGGAAGGATGTAACGGACAATAGTCTGAAACTCGATAGCGAGATGAAGAAAAATAGCTGTAATCGGAGCGCAACCGACATAAAGAGGAAATCATATAACGCTGCAAAGACGGAAATTTATGAAACCAAGGATTAACTGGAGGATACGGCTAAATAGAAAAATTTAAGAGGAAAATTGGTTAGAAAAGGTATGAGAGTCTGACCGAAACCTATAATGGAACTTTTTAGACAATGCAAGTAAATTGTTAGCAGAGAAAATTTATTAATGGGAAGTCCATTAACAGCTGCACTTCGAGACCAAACTGATCAGCTCTTTCATTCCCTTCTATATGAATATGGCCTGGAATCCAAAGGAACTCAATTTGAATATGGCAGATTTGGAAAAGGTTACGGATAAATACCGATTTTGTCGTATATTGTTGCCCGCGTTTCTAAATTTTCTCCATATGGTTACCCCTATAACAAGCTTCCTTACATTTTCCACGATTTTTATGGCAACCTATCAAGTTCCTCCCGCTTCGTGCTAATTCTTTCACTCATAGTGTGGTGGTCAACTACAAATTTCTTCAATAATTAAATTTCTCCTTTCCGATGTCTTAATCCTTACTGACGATTCTAAGAGTGATGGCCACGTGGATGGTACTTTTCCCTTTGCTCCGTCATTCTGAGTCCTTCAGACTTCCTCCCGTTTGCTCTATCTTCTCACGCGAATCGATTCGCGCTATCTCTTTTATTTACTCCACAAGCGATTTTGCAAATTCTCGATCGTTTCCGACTCTAAAGGGGATCCCTCTTCAAGCCACCTCCTTCCCTCCTTCTTATTCCTCTGACGGTATCATTCTCTCAATTCGATCTTTCATCTCTACTTTACTTTCGTCTCGCTTTACCGTCGTAGATTTTCAGGGGGGGGGGGGGGTCTTAGTCATTCCGATATAGAGGACAATGACTCAACTGACTTTTTAGTTCGCTCAATCGCCCGCAATAATTTATTCCTCGACAATTTTCCTTCTTCAGACACATTCTTTTCTTACCCATCTCTCATATTTCCAGACCAATATCTGAATCTTGATCTATCTCTATTCTCTAATCGTTATTTTCATTACCGACATATTTATCCGGTGGTTCCTCGTTCCCTGCTCCGGTTCCATCCTATTCCTGTCTGTCGTCGTTCAACTGTTGTTTCCATAATTAGACTCGGGGTTTTAATTATCGTCTTTTCCTTACTGCTCTCTCTTCATGTTACCAATTCTCCTTGTATATGTGATCTTATTCAGATTTTTATCGAATGTTCTGCTCTCCTACTTTTCGGGTCTTCCCAAACTCCTTATAACGCAACTTATATATCCCTTCCTCAAATTGTATTGTTCCCTTGCTACCGTCCTTTGTGTCTTCCATTTCTGACCGCCTGGATAAATAGCTTTCTAATTTAGTCATGTTGTGTCGGGTTAACTGGCGCGCCTAAGGGAAAAAAAGCAACCGTGTGTACAGCAGAGTTAAACGGAAAACGTTTTTAAAAAATAATAATATTTGATTTTTCCAAAATGTTCTATATAATTTAGTGATTATTATTTTTACTATTAACTAGAATTATATTGTCGCGGTCATGTTTTAAAATCAATTCTTCAAAAAAAAAAAAAAAAAACAAAAAAAAAACAATAATATCAAAACAATACATCAGAAAGGGGTCAACAAACGTTTGGCAGGACGGATCAAACAACGTCAGTATTATTTATTTTATATTTTCATTTAAACTATAATCTGCAAAAGTAATTATAATGTTGTGCTCCCGCATAACTATGTATTGAAAATATTTTGCACATTAATAAAATAATAAACTTATAAGATTGGGGTCATAAATTAACATATTAGAAAGGTTTCCGCGCATCTTCAGCTAGAAACACAAAAGAAGACCTAAATAATTTTTATCTTTGATAAAGAAGTAGTATGATGGAATTATCCGTTTTTCAGGGATATAATATGCGTGTCGTTGAATTTTACTACAATTTCATCATATTACACCTTTACCGAAGATAAAAATTATTTAAATATCCGTCAGATACGAAACATAAAACGTTCTAAATTTATCCGTATTATAATATTAATCACAAACATATGAAATACACGTATGACACAAAAATTTAATTATTTAAAAATACAATTAAACTCTATTTTTAAATAATTTAATTTTCTGTCATACGTGTATTTTATATGTTTGTGATTAATGACGATACAATCTTATTAATATATTCTTTTTTGTGTTTTAAGTGAAGCTGCGGAAGAATTCCCGAAAACGTTCCAGAATATTAATTTATATATTCAATTTAATGTTTGTAACAGTGCTTACAATTTTACTGATTATTGAACAAAAAGGATGAATATCATTCAACTTTTTAAAATAAAGTCACTAGTACATAAATTGTAGGCGCGAAAAGCAGAGTACCATTATTGGCATATAATAGTTAGAAACTATGCTACATTGAATTGTTACAGACTTATTTTAATCGGGTTTTTTCATATCTAGCATTGATGGTTTATTTTCAATAATGTTACACGATGTTTCATAATGTGTAACTCCAGTTTTGATTGAAATTTAGCCGTTCAACTTACAGTGTGGAATGAATACTTCGAATTCCAATTTTTAAATAAGTGTAGATACGAGTTATCTAACAGGATTTGCGTATAATAATTATAGGTTGCTACGTACACGTACATATGTTTTTTTCTTTTTTTTTTTTACAAAAGAAATACTTTTGTAGAGACTTTATTCAGAAATCCGCAGCTACCATATGGCATAATGTATTTTATGCAGAAAACGACTGAGGTACAAGTGTACCGAAATTAATTTTCTTTACACTATTTCTTAGAGAATTAATACTTAATTTCCCGTCAATTGTAAATATAATTTTGCTCCGAATAAGCTGGTTTTCGTTATTTTTTTTCTGTTTATTATAAGAGGGGGCGGCGACAATACGATTTTTTTTTCTC
This sequence comes from Icerya purchasi, assembly GCA_039619475.1. NCBI lineage: Eukaryota > Metazoa > Arthropoda > Insecta > Hemiptera > Monophlebidae > Icerya > Icerya purchasi. The sequence continues at coordinate 76,151,538 of CM077115.1, read as the reverse complement.
TTCTAAAATTCAACTTTTTCTTTTCTATTTTTGGTCAAATGGCAAGTTAAAATTTAAGGAGTAAAAGTAAATTAAATATTAATTTTAATTATATACATGTACATACATGTCATTTCAGAAAAACCGTCGGGAAAAAAAATACGGGAAAAATACAATAAATCCTATATATACATATATAGAAATATAACACGTTTAAACAGCAGACAAAGGTCAATTATAATCCAGCAATAGCGACTTCTATTGTAGGACGCGGGAAATTCAAAAGAGGACGATGCTTACGAAGTACTACAAACTTTGTTTACAGTATTTCTTCTCCCTTGAAAAACTTTTATCCCGCATATTCTTTGAGTAATGATTTTTATTTATATATATATATATATATATAAATATTTTTTTTTTTGTAAAATAATTATTTTAGAATTAACTCGAAATTTTTTTGAAAAAAGTTAATTTAAAAATAAATTTGCTATTATTTTAAACAATTAGAAAGGAAGAAATGTAAATGTTTTTCACTTTTTTAATTGAAAAATGACTAATAAACAAGAAGATCTTTTCTATACGCGTCGCAAATGTGATGCTGCAGCAGAATACTCATTTGCACGGCAATGAATAATTTAGAATTTTAGAAGTTACAGTAAAGAGTATGGTGTGAACCATGACCCCTATGCTGCGTACGAAGGCGAACTAGCAAGTTATTTTAACATAAACAGTCTATTCATTTTTTTTTTTTTTTTTTTTCGCTACGAAGGAGGCGACAACAGCAGCAACATTTCGAACCGGAGACTGTTTATTACATGAAAGTTCTAAACAGATCGTCTACTTGCGAAGAAAACAATTTATAAACCGAGAATATCTTGATGAAATATTCACTTTGTAAAACTTTTAACCGAATAAGGATGGTTCTTGATAAAAGCAGTTTAAAGTGCGCTTAATTTTCTAGTGCAACTTTTAAAATTCTGGATATCTTTTAACCTTTCAGCCATAGTAGTTTCGCTGTATCATCATCTACAGTTGTCACCCTAGATCGCGGGGGTATCGTGATTAACATTTAACCCGCCAATGATTTCGTGATTTTCCGCTATTTGTCATTGACGTACGCATTGTTGTGAGAATGAAAATCCCGTCGTATGCAGCGCAATATCTATTCATCTCATAGGTTTTCCATTAATTTTCCCTATGACCAACGTAATATTACCTTCTGCTTTCTTATTATATGTCCGAAGAATTTCGGCACTCTCATTGCGACAATCATTTTGACACAACCTTTGTGTGACACGGACGACTTCCTGCAACAACGATTCGTTTGTACGTCTTGCTGTCCATAGAATTCTAAGGAGTCGTCTCCAGCACCACATATTTCAAAACTGTCGATTCTTTTTCCGTCCATATTTTTTTAAGAGTTCATGTCTCCACTGCGTATAATAACACGATGAAAAGTACAAGCGTTTGGGCAAGCTCAATTTTGATATTTTTCCTAATGGAGTTGCCCTTTCAAATCTTGTTCATCCTTATCATGGCGCTTTTGGCTCACTTTCAGAGCGAGCCCCGTTTGTTCTCTAGAAGTGACCCTAAGTGCACAAAACTTTCTCCAGTTTCATAACCGGTGAGTAGTGCCTTTTCATGAGGTGGTATTATATTTCCTCGATCGAATAACTTTAATTATTGTCTTATTTTTATTTATATTTAATCCTAATTTATGTACTAATTTTTTTGTAGCCTATTTAGAAGTTTTTCCATCTTCTTCGTAAGTTTCGCCGTATAAATTTTTCGATTTCTGGTTTTCATGCATAAAACACACTACTTGCATAGCCAAATTTTTCGATCCGATAAGAGAATTAAAAAATTTCGGCAATTTAACGTGCTTCTGTAACTGTATCCTTCGTGCGAAACAATTAACTCGTCACAATTTTTCCCATTCGATATTTAACCGAGTAATTTGCTCTTTAAATGAATTTTTATAAATTCTCTGAATAAAATATCTCCCCTCCGCTTCACAATCGCGCTTATTCGCGTAATTATTTGCCCGTTTGTAATAAGTCGATTTTTAGAGATGAGCATCGCTACTAAAGGTAGTTAGCGTGAGTGTTATTTTTGTGACTGGGAATCTCATTCGAATTCGCGAATCCTCCAGACGATTCGAATTACAAAGTAACTCCGATTTTCTGACTTATTTAAAGCTTTTATAGATCGTTACATCTCTTATATAGCGTTAAGTGAAATTCAAAAACCGATTAAAAGATAATTAAATACGCATTACAGAATTGTTAAATCAATTATCTAGCGGTCGAAGATAAATAAATATTCTGCTGATCGTAAGCGCGTCAAACGGTGACTGCGTGATTCGAATAATTAATTACTTTTTTCGTAATTACAAATTCGAATTATCTAAATCCCGGCCGGATTCGAATCTTAGACTATGAAATGAGTTTTACACACCTTAAAACTATGCGCAGAAGTTAAATTACAACTGAAATACTCGATAAGTAATACGAGAATTCGTGAAGAATTTTAACGGACTTTTATTTAACCAGACACTAACGGCACCAGTTTTACCTTTATCTTTTTACCGGTAATTTTATACAGTGAAAAGGTTTCAATAATTAATTTTTCATATATCGGTAACGATAAAATCCCCCTCCCCCCATGTAATTAAATAATTTAACGATGGATTTTTTTTCTTTTCTTTAACTATTGGTCCATTTTTAAAATTAATCGCGGAACATTCTTTTAAATACACTGCAAAAGTCAAAATCTTACATTTCTTTAATAGAATGAACTTTTCGAATAAGCTAATGCAAAAAGACCACTGTTTTTTTTTTTTTTTTTTTTTTTTTTGGTTCGCTTGAACATGCGCGCCCATATTTAAATATCTATTTCAAAATGGATCTGCAATAGTAACACAAAAGCATATTTCTTTGTTCGCGACATATATCAAATAAACTGTCCTATACCAACGTTACGGACATTCATTATCTCAACAGGACTATTTACGGTAAGAAATCTGTTGACTAGATGATAATCAATTCTCTCTGATTCTTACTACTCTAACGCAATATAATCGTTTTGAAACCTACAAAAAACCAGTTTACGGAGTGTGTCCGTGTGTTTTTCTACCTTAAACAAAGACACACCAGTTTACCGTTGTCAATTCTTGCCGAAATTCGTAATGACTATTGTTTTTCTTATTATATTTGACATTAAACCGATTATATTTTCTTTATCCGAAACCCTGAAAATAAAGCCGTTTGCGGACTATTTACGTGTAGAACTCACTTTAAAATATTTTGTTAATTAAATTCAAAGTATATTTCCCATAATTTTTGCGGAAAGTTAATCGGTATCTTAAAACAAGATCACATGCGCTCACAAGATTTTGTAAACGATGATAAATATTGAAAATAGAATAACCTCTCAAGCTTGCCTTGGTCTTTAAATTGCCAATAGTGACCCCACTTTAAATGCGACTAATAAAATGCGGCAACTGCATTGTATAAATCACGGAGTGTAGTCAGTAGTTCTATCAGATGCGTATTATAACGATTACACGTGTATCCGTATAGTATTTTTTATATAATAGAATTTTCGGTAAAAACAGACTTGAGAATCTATTACCATGTAAACAAGTAAAAACGTCTAATATTCCGGCGATTTAAAATTCCGATATTGATGCGTACAGAATTGGAGTTTAACAAAAGGTTAAAAAGAAACCAGGTCACAAAAAAAAAAAAAACAAAAAAAAAAACGAAGTGGTACACGGAGTAAATCATAAATAAAAGTTTTACCGTATTTTATGATTAGCGAAAACAGAAAGAAAAAACAAAACAAAAACAGAAAAAAAAAAAAAAATAAAAACGAAAAATTAAAGAAGTGAAAAGAACAGAAAACCAGGAGGAAAAAGCTTCTTTATTAAGCAATTCTGAAGAGGACATCTGTTAAGTGAAAGGGACAAAGTTTAATGACAGTTATTGTCAAAGCTGTTTTCCCCATTGATAAGAGTTAGAAGTTCCAAATGTAGTACATCCAAAGGAGAAATATTTTTCTGCGAATTACGAACTCTTCCTGTTGTATTAACACAAATGTATATTGCTTTTTATTTACGGCTTATTTTAATTGTATTATTATTATTATTATTATTATTATTGTTGTTGTTATTGTTATTATTGTAAATAAATTTAAATATATTAAACTGAAAAACTTTCTAAGAAAATTTTTAAAAGTTCAACTTGCATTTTTTACTTTTAATTATTAAATATAGCGTTTGTTTCATTTAAATAACACGTACATAAAAATGATTTATAATTAATCTTGTCCTTGAGATATATTTTCATATTAAGTACAACACAGTCTTTCAAGGTGACTAAAAATCGGATAGTTATTGCGAGAAAATACATCAGTAGACAAATGGAAAGATATAGTTTAACGCGAAAAAATTGTACAAATATAAATCACGGAGGAACACCGTTCGCGAGAAACGCGACAGCGCCGTTTCAGTAATATTATCTTTTCTTTAATATCCATTAAGTGTGTTAAACCAAAAGCTGTGAAATAAATCCTTAAGGGCGATTTAGCTCATGCTATGAATTGTCGCATAGATTTTGTACGAAGCTTGTGACCTATGTTGCATCGAATATTGATAAAAATTAATTTAAAAAAGGAAACAATAATCGGTTAAAAAATGAATTCGTCTAAAAAACTTGTTACTAACATTGTTGTTCAGCTATTGTACAGTGTAAACTTTTTTGGAATAATTAAATGATTTCACACATCTTGCTAGTAACGTAGGGACACTTATCGGCGACATTTTGATAACATCAACTGAACTAGTGTATAAAGAAAATAATTAAGATGTATTTAAATCGTGCAAACCCTCACTAGCGTGTTAACAGGAAATTGCTTTATTTTTTCTTTTCTAACTTTAAGTGAAATTATTTCACAGTCCACTTAAAAGTCGAATATTAATTACGACCGAGATATGAACTTCACGGGGCAGAAATTGGACACGGCTAGCGAAAATGTAAAGCTGTGTAGCATTATAAGTCAGTCCTCCGGACCATGCTAAACAGTGAAATCTTGTAATGAACCGTGTTTGGTACACGCAAATCTCATAGATATCAACCACCGTATGAATTTAAGCAAAATGTGTGTAACATTTCGAAACTAAGATAAATGGAGACAATAGCTCATTAAACAGTATAAAATTGGAACAATGATAATAATAATAATAGGTAAACAAATCGAGAATACATTTAAATAAATTTGACAACACTACACCAGCATCAGTGAAAAAGACGCGCCAAATTTTTAATTATTTTGATCGGTTACGAGGTTATTTCTAATTTTAATTACCAGTTCATTATTATAGAAACATGTGTGTTGCAAAAATGGTTTAAATACCGAAGGAATTCTTTCCCCAATTCGTTTATTTAAAAATGCTATTACCGTTACAAATATTTTAAAATGGGTGTTTTTTTTTTCTTTTTCAAAAAATTGATTGCAGTAAATTTTACATTTTGGACTCTTCAACTATGCACGTCAACGTTGACAGCGCACGAGACGAATTTTTATCTATATTCTTAATTTACAGAATCCGGATTAGAACTAAGTTCGACCCGAACGAAACACCACTGCCGCATCAACTACGCTGCGGTAGCTGTCATTTACTCTCTTGTAAATGCTTAATCGTTCGAACTGAACAAAAAAAAAAAAAAAAAAAAAATATTACACACCTTAATTTTTTTTATCATTCGAATGGTTTTTAAATCAATTTTAGGTAATACATACATATATATATATATATATATATATATATATATATATGAGAATGATCATTTTGTGTAAATTTGTTAGAAAAATGGCTCGCGTCTAAAATAGGTTAATCTCCTGTCAGACAACATTGTCAGTTTCTGCGGAGAAAAATTTACTGCTTCCGAAATCGTTTAAAAAATGTTTCTTTATTTCAATAATACTGTTTTCTAAAATATTATTATATGTAAATAAATTTATAGAATTTAATCGAATTTTTCAGACCCCTACAATAATCAATACATTTTATATAATTTATATACACAGACAATATTTATATATATATATATATATATATATATATATATATATTTCCGTCACATGTTCAGAGTGTATACCAAGTTCGAACGGGTACTCGTTATGTGGCGAAATTCAAAATAAGCAAAAAACTCAATTAAAACGGGAAATTGCATTGTCGCTAAAAAATTATTCCAACTACTTTTGTATGTAATTTGCACAAAGTTGTTGCTTGAATTCATGAATTAGTTGCGACAAATTATCGTTCTCAAATCATTATTCGAAATATGTGACGCGTTACAATCGTGACAAGCATACGCTAATTATAAATTGTTTAAAAATTGAATTAAGTAAATTATATAATATGCTCAGGCATGTCGTCGGTGTTAATCATTAAATCACTAAAGTTACAGAGTTATTAGTTGATCATTAGAAAAAATCGGAAAGAAACAAAACAGCCGACAGAGATTCGATGATATCATATAGACGGAAAATTTTCTTACAACTTGAGCGAATAAATAACACTGCATTATATGTATTTATGGAAAATTGAATAGGCGACATTTCTCGACAAGCGCACCAACATCCGCGGTACATGCGCGCTGCCACTCTCAGACCTCTATGAAAAGTAGCACTATTGTTCTCAATGTTTTTGCTATTCGCATCGTACCGGTTTCGTCTATAATCGTAATTGTACACCGGGCCTGCTTATAAAGAATAAGTTTACATCGCTGAATGCGAATATTTGCCAATTAAACGACACGTTTTCAAATCTCCGACTGTAATTCTTTTTTTTTTTTTTTTCGTTTTTCATTTTTCAGTACGGTAGTAGTATTTTTCTAGCTAGATGCAGTCATAATTCTACTTACGAGTAGTTAGTATTACAATACTATATGTAGACACCATGGTTATCAAAGGTAATAAACGTCTTCTCAAAATAAATTAGAGGTACAAAAATTTCAGTAACTTGATTAGCAAGTATCATTCATAAATGGTGTTCAAGTTTTCGGTGCCGATAGCCGCAGCTTTCGTCACATCTGGCATCATCAGAAAAATCCAATACATCCGTTTTTGACTATCGATTTCGTTTTGAATGTTTTTAATTCTAAAGGTGTAAATATCCTATTTTCTTCGATAAGTTCCTCGAGTATATACCTCTCCTCCACTCATTATTATGAGATTTTCGGAAATAATGCAGGAATGGAGGACATTTGTGCATGATGCATGAGTGGCACAGAGACGGACGTAGTTTGTTAGTGCCGGCTGTTATTTCAGTTTTCTGAAATCAGCGCTTTCACGAAATGAGTAGCGTCCGTAGAAGGAACCTAAATTTACGTAAAGGGAATCCTCTAGGGAACACTTGATTAGTTCGTTAATTCCAGCGAAGCCGTATCATTGGATAGCAGGGAATTGAGATGATGAATTTTGTGATTCGATTGGAAGTGCGAACGTTTTTTTGAACAAGTAAACGAATATCTGCCAATAGGAGTGCGTGTGTCTTTGGCAGGAACTGACTACAATTGTGTCGTGTGCCGTTTCGCAGTTAATAATAATATCCTCATTTAATAACCGACCGAGCTAAGTTAGTAGAAAAAAAATAAAAAATAATAAAAATCTACATCTTATATTATTAATTTTTTTCAACTCTTCATCAGCGCAGCAGCTGTCACAATATAAAATTGCTCTGCATACTTAAAATATCATAATTAAGAAGGACGCGAGATTCGCTTTTTAAAACTATTCGCAAACTTCTTTTAAAGTTCTTTTAACGAACCGACATTAACCACCTTCTTTTTACAGCTGACCCGGAAAAGAAATTATTTTTTTCTATCTGCGAAATTATCGATGGTCCAAAAGTTAAATGTGAATGTGTAATATCGGCCATACTTCTCATATTTACGTAAAAATTTCAATGCAACCGTATCAAAGCGAGTGGAGGAAACATCGTTTTTCGTAACTTTTCGCAAACTTTGAAAGTTTCATTACGAATCATAATGAAGAGGGGATGCGGAGCCCGTTTCATTAATATATAACAGCTTTTGACAAAAAAAAAAAAAAAAAAAAAAAATATTTTTATACTATCGGCTAAATTCAGAGTATCTTTCTTATTGCGTGTTGATTTTTTCATCTTAAAAAACCAAGAAGAGCTTACGCAGACAAACTGTCCGTTGCTGCTTTTCCGACTATGTGTAAGGTATGTGAAAGTGGCCCATTGGTTATCGATAATGTTGTTGATCGATTATAATAAGGTGTTGATTTTCTATTATGAATTTTACCGTTAAAAGGTTAACGATTAATTTTTAATTTAGGTCGTTTAAATCTCTATATTGAATTTATATTTGATGGCTTTTTTACGCTTAGGAGAGTCACACACTTCCAGAAAAAGCGTCTTAATTCACACAGTTTCGTAAAATAATCGTGTTCTAATGAATTCTTTAACGAGATAACCGTCATCCTGTTTGCTGAAATTGTAAACTATTTAAACATAATTACGAATGTAGTAAACAACTGGAAATTGTATAATGATATACAATTTCTCAGTTGAAACTACATTTCCATTGAAATAGTATATATATATATATATATATATATATATATATATATATATATATATATATATATATATATATAAACTCGGCCATTTTGGCCTCGCAAGGGGCTGTGCCCTTGACCCCTCTTGTTTTCATTTCTGTCTCTTTCTCTTCTATACTTTGCATAAAATGATCAAAATTTACAACGTAATTCTTACTGGTATCAACACAAAAAAAATAACATAATTACAAAAATCTTATCCTAACATTTAACTTTCATTATATAAAATTAACGACATTTTTTAGTTACATATTTCGTTACATAAAATTGTGACATTTTTTAAATAACAATAACAAAAATCCTATAAAATTATAACAAATGTTACATAAAATTGAAACATTCTGCGTTACATAAAATTGGGACATTTTTCTGAGATATTTTTTTGGAACATTTTTCTAAAGGGGGGTAACCTAAGAATTACGTTGTAATTAATATATACATATATATATACACACCCACACACACACACACATATATATATACACATACACATACACATACACATACACATACTCGTATATATATAATTTCGGAAAAAACAGGATGTGCAGTGACTTCTAAAGTTCTTAAATTATAAATGAAGCTATTAATAATTTCAATAAAACACACGTAAGAGTTGATGTGGTGGCCCCTAAATACGCAATAAAAATAAAAAATAACCTCCTAAGCGATAGAAGTAAAATACAAACGAAAAGAAAAAAAAAGAAAATAAGGACAAAAATTAACATGCATTTCTTGTTTTTAAAATCGGCACAGACCGCATTTCTCGTTGTTAAAATCAGCCCAGGCCGCATTTCTGTTCCCGTACAAAATTAATTATCCTTGTCGACAAATTCCGCTATCTCCGCAATGCATATTAGGAATTTCGCCGCGTTTCTAAACTCTGTTGCATATAATCATCTTGTTTTTTCGAATATACTTTAGTCAATTTTTTATCCTTAGCCGATGATGGACTGGACCACAATTAGATAAGTATATTGTTATAGGCAATTTTTGATTGTTTACGCTATATTTGTAGTCGTATTTATTTTTTAATTGTTTAATATACTTTGATTTCTTTTTTCTTTCTTTCTTTCTTTCTTTTTTTTTTTTGTATGCGTGTGTGTTTATGAACCATGTTATTAGGATTTTTCATACATTGTATACGTGTACAAAATCCTAATATATGTAAGATCGGAGCTACTAATTAAACTTTCAGTTCGCGATCTTAATTCTTATAGGAAGAAAAAGAAATTGAAAAGAAAGATGACATTTTTTGAGGTTACTCTATAATAAAGAGTGTGGCGGCGACACACTAAAGACGGGAAATTTTAATTTTCTACTAACTCGTTTGATACAATTAGCTGTGCTTAGCCCAACAAAACGTTAATTTAAACAATAAAATGGAAAATTTAGTACACGAAATATTATTTTAATTCGTTTGATTTATCGTTACATGATACTTTTTCGTCATATGAGAAGAAAAAGGTAAAAATGTCTCAAGTTATTAGACGATGATGGGGCCGTGCATTACTTTTGCCTCTGCGTAATAAATATCCGTCTTCACCACGACGAAATCAGCATACAGGTACAAATCAATTTCAATTTATCCGATATTTACGTTATTTAGTTAAGGCGATCAATTCATGACTTTTCGGCGTGTGTATAGAGAACTGCGAAATCGGAAGCGAATTTTTCGATATACTTAAGAATCGACAAAAGTAATAGGATTTGTTCGATTTTTTATTCCCCTATCGTGTACAACTTCGCCATTAAAATTTCAAATATTATATGCATTTAAAAATAATAAAAAAAAACAACAAAAAAAACAACAACAATTTTTCAACTGATTTTTGAACGGAATTTAAAAAGTTAGTTGAATTCGTTAAAGTGTGCGTCCGTAGTTTTCTACGTGTAACACACAAAGTTAAAGTTTTACTTAACGAAATTGTGTCAAATTTATAGAAAATAAAGTCATTCATCGAAAATTTCTAAAAAAGAGCAACTTAACAAAGACTTTTTTTTTACATTTCTTTTTATCCTTCACTCTTTGCGACTGTCCGGTGAAAACTTTGACACGAATTTTTCTTCCAATTACACGTGTAAAGATTTTACGTTTTCTACGCACCTGCTTGACTGTGAGACAATAGACAGTGTCTAATCTTCATCATCATCGGTTGCAGAACTTCATTGATGCGCAATCTTTCTTCGCCCCTTGTGCTCCTCCATATAATATCTGATTAATTGTTGGCGGGTGTCTGTTGTTATTTCCTCTACAGTGTCTCTCACGGGAACTCTTCCTCGTTTCCTTCTTCCTTCGGCCACTCCTACTGCGATTATTTTTTCTAGCTTAATATGATCGAGGAATGTCTCTCTCCTTTTCATTACCGTGCGTCTCGTAGCCGTTTTTCCGGTAAAATTTTAAATTGACACGTTTGTTTTTCTTTTGTTTTTCTGTTTGTGAGACCCGCCGCAGTCTCAAACAGAACATTTCATTCCGAAGTCTATAGGAAATCAGAGAAAACCAGTGTGTTCATCAGGCGTTTTCTGATACCGCGCGGTTTTTTTCATATTAATTTTTGCTGCTCTAATTTGTCTCTTAAGCCGAGTTTCCCCATCGCCGGTTAGTATCGATCCAAGATGCACACGAATTTTACCTGTAAAAATTGCTCAAACATTGCATGTTATTGTCGTCATTGTTATTTCTGTCAATTGTCGTCATTTTCTTTTGGCCTGTATTTTCGGTTCTTTCGAGGAGGGTTTTTAATTCTTTTGTCTTTTCTTCTTCTTCTTCTTCTTCTTCTTGTACGAGGTAAATATCGTTCGCATACCGTAAATTTTCAATAATTTTTCCTCCTGCTTTTATATTATCTTTTCATTCTTCCAGTGTTCCTTTTATAATCCATTCGCGGTTTATGTTGATCCGGATATGGCGCACTAATCTGTTTTCAGACTTAAAAATTTCGCTTAGTGTATTGTTACTTTTCCATCATTGTTGTCGTTATATGTATAGAGCTCTATTAGACGTTCCCCAGGGTACACCTATTTCATATAAGATCTGTCATAATCTTTTCCAGACTACACAATCAAAGGCTCTTTATTGTAATCAAATGAAAAAACTTGTGTACTTCTGTTATGTTCTGGCATTTTTCGTTTGCTAAAAATCTCTTCTCTTGTATGTTGACCTTTGCTGGCAATATAAGTTGTTTCAGTTTCTTCTTCAGTACTTGGCATTATTTTGCTGGCCTGAGATATTAGAGCTCATTAATTTTTTTACATATGTGATCCGATTTTTTTTTTTTTTTTTTTTTTTTTTAAGGATTGGGACGTAGACCTACATGGCCCGATCATTTAACCGAGGGTTTTTGTATTGCATACTTTTCGGCGTATAACTTCCAAGGTGTTTAAACATTTCAGCCACGATCCTTAAACGAATTTAGTTTCTGAAATGCAGCGTACACTTTTCACTTCTAAGCAACGTCGGTTCCCCTTTAGTCGTTTCTTCGTCTATTCCTGAATTCTTCATTAGTTTTTCATCCGCGGCGCCTACATTTTATTTTATTTTCCCCAATCAATATTTTTCCGACTATGCTTTTTATGTTCCGTCGTTATTTGCCTGACTGTCTCTTATTCCGTATCTTCTTCAGTATCTTCACATATTTTATTTAAAAATGTGTTTTCATTACTTCTGACTTGCCTACTTACATATGTATATCTCGATATTTCTGAACTATTTCTTCGTCACACTTGAACGTTTCTTCTTTTTTAACTCTTTGCGCAAATTTATCATAACCGTGTGTGTATCCAATCCATAGTTTATTTTTCTTATTGATTATCGCATCTGTTGTTCCAGCATTTATATTTGCTTCTTCTAGCATCCATTTCCGATCGTCTGCTAGATTTGTTGCTTCTATGACACCGTTTGTATAGTTTATAAATTCCCTCGCGAATGATATTCTGCCTTTAAATTTATTCGTGATTTTATTTTTATCTACCTATTAAAAATTGACGATTTCCATCGCAATTTTTCCAAGATATCTTATATCTTTGCGTCGCCGATATTGATATATTCTATTATTTTTTTTTTTAATTATTGCAATATAGCCTATTTTATTTCCGTATATTTAATCGTCCGGTGATCGCCGAGAAAACGCAGACGCCGCACAGGTGATACTCGAATGTTATGACCATCCCCGGTGCTGACACAAAAATTAATTAGACGTTCACTTCTTTCATTCCTGATGCCGAGGCCATTTTTGGGTCTTGGTTTTTCTCCTCGATTTTCGCGTTAAAATCTTCGATCATTATCGCCATATTTAGCGATGGTCTTTATTACTTCTTCAAGACTAGCATTCACAGGGAGTCTTGATTTGATTCATTGGTCGGAAAATAATGAACCTCGACGACGTTTAACTGGATTTATCGTTGTAGTCATTATCTCCGTTCGTTGACATATTCAGTTACACTGTTCCAGATGTTTTTAGTATGATTGCTGCCCGATTTAAAAACGTTTTTCAGATCTACACAGTAACACATTCTGCATCAATGACGTCCTGGAAATATTCGAAATGTCGGAAATGGAACTTCCAGCAAGTAGTCAAAATTTTGGCAGTTTTATTTTTACTTCCACGTAAAATGAAGATCCGAATTACTTTTTCTATTATTGCTCTGATCTCCTTTCGGCTTCTTTCTTTTACCTATTATTCATCTGTTCTAATTATCGCTTTTCGAATTATCTGATTATCACTGACTCCAGAGTCTGTCATTTTTTTCCGGATCCTTTCTGCAACCCTGTTACTTATAATTCACTTATTTTTTATCATTTGTGATTTGCTTTTTGCTCTACATTCTGTTCGGACATGTCGGTATTAAGTGTAGATTTTTCAGTTTCAATGTTTTGCTTCTTTTTTTTTTTAACGGGGGGAGGGGTTATTTTAACCTTTAATTTATTCTTACTCAAAAAAAAAAACAACCATCGATTATTAGTAGAAAAATTTAATTTATACCGTTAGTATATTGCAACTACATAATTGAAAGTAAACAAGTTTTAAAATACGCATTTATTTTTTTTAAAAAACGCTTAAAGGAATTATTAAAAGAGAATTAATAATTTTTTAAATAAATTTAGTGGCAATTTTAGTAATTCCGAAACTGAATACATCGAGTTGGACAAAGAGTTGAAATAATTCCAATCGTGTACTACGTACAAGTATGTATAATATATTCTGGTCTATTCATTAAACTAACGTCTGTCTTACGGAGGTTTAATTATAAAATCCATTTACGGAATTATGCATCATGAATCTTAAGTTTGTGGGGTGTTTTTACCTCATAATATAGGAAATTAAACTATTACTTTATTAGAGTTTGAAGTTTTTGTTATATAATCGCGCGCATGAATTTTGTAACGAAAATTACTGAACCTCTACAAGGCGGAAAAATTAATTATGTTAATATAATTTATAGAGTTGAAGAATATTACGCGTAAGTGTACATCTAGGATGTCCGGCTTTAACCCGAAAGAGGTTAACAGGTTTTTTTTTGTTTTTTGTTTTTTTTTTTTTATACGTATTATAACAGAAATAATTATGATTACTTAAATAAATCTAAATCGTTGTTAAATATTAATAATAATGTTCTCACTTGCAAATAACCAACGAGAATTAATTAATACGAATTATTTAACGAAAACGAATATAATCAAAAAAAAAGCAGAAAGAAAAAAGATAAACGACTATTCTCCGGTATTTACTTATTTTATTTACATATTTTTACGTTTTGAAAATCGTCTGCAGTTGTTTAGGCTCTTTCATTCTCACCAAACAAGCTGGGACCGAAATTTTTTTCCACGTTGAAAGCTCCTGAAAGTATATTAAATTTTTTTTTTTGCATTAGAAAAGTTAAACGGCAGCAGCAGCGCCGAACGAAATGCTGATCAGAGGGAGCGAAAAAATACGGAAAAGGGAATTTCAATTCGAGACATAAGGCGCAATTTGTTCCAAATACGGGCGCCATCTATCTACGAGAGTAGAAACTATAAAAGCGCGTTCGCATTCGGAATAACAATCGTCTCCGATACGTCTATTATTTATGCGGTAAATATTTTAAAACGATTTTGAATCATACTATGGACACGCGCCGTTCAGATACTAATTAAATTGAACGATACAAAAAAAAAAAAAAAAAAAAAAAAAAATTCCAATGAATAATTTAAATAATCAGTGTTTTTCCTTATGGTTCCCGTTTACCTATTCACATAAAAGAAAAATAATAGTTGTTATCAAACGATTTAGTTACGCTGTTGATCTTCGAGTTAAGCGTAAAAAAATTTACAATACATGCTATAATCCTATGCGTAAACTACATTTATTCGTTGTGCCATTACTCATAATTTACGCTCTGGAAATATTAAAAGTGGAATAAAAGGTTCACGTTGAGAACTGCCGATTTAATATGTGTACACACACGACGCCAAATGAATATAAATTACGTTTTAAATCGTTATTTAACATAAATATTAACCGCTGTTGGCACCTTCAGCAATAGTACAGGTTAACATACTGTTGAGCTAAATGTTGTTGTTTCGGGAGGTGTACTTTAATTTTACTAATTCCGTTGTGGTTGGGCAGGTGTTTTATTTGTGACCTATTTGCCACGATGACTTAGTCAAATTATTGTCGTACTACAGCAAGGAAAATTGAAATCGCAACAATAATGTCAAGAAAAGTGGATCTTTGTGAAATTATATCACGATACGATAATGAACATTTTTAGTACTTTTTGTATATCGAAATTACTCGGAAAATACGGAATGTGAAAACTTTTCAATTTGTAAAAAATTTCGAATATTTTTCCGCTCAAACTGTCACGTCATATTTATTGAGCGATAAAGAAATATTGCCGCAACGTTTCAGGTCGAAAATGTCGACGAATAGTTTGCAACTAGCATTTAATAGATTTACAAAAACTTTTCTCCCCCCCCCCCTCCATCCCTTCTTATTACCTTTATATTTTCGTACCTTTAAGCGAAGCCTCTATAATTTAGTAATTTGTTAAGCCAGCATCATTAGTATCTCTTCATCTAGATTCAGAAAAATCCATCGGGGTTAGGTGTTTTTTTTTTCTTTAAATTTATTGTAGATGATTTCAATATTCTTCGATCTCTTTTGCAATGGTTATGGTTTTATGAGTGAAAAAAAAATAAAATTGCACCGTTATTTCAGCTATTTCGTTATACCATACTTTTTCGTCAAATCTTCAGATTGACGGCATTTTATCATCGAGGACTAGTTTTCGATGAAAAAATTAATTTTCTAATTAACACAGGAGAAACAACCAGCTGCACATTTGCTGACTTTTTCTTTACACGTCAAGGGCGCGCCGAACACGGCTATCGATTGAGATCTTTCTCTTTTGTTTGATTATTTTTAAATGAAAATTAGTAAACTATTTTTCAAAAATCTCTCACCAGTTATCCAAGACGTTTCAAGTAATAATATAGAAATACTTTTCCACTAAAACTTTGCCGGATTATGTTCGATATAATATGGGGGGAATTTCTTGAAACACGGAAAAAAATTCAATGTAAAGATCTACGCGAAAAATTAGGTGTTTTTCGGACATTTAAGTATTTATATGTTTTCCAACACTCGATAATAATTCCATCGGTTAATAATGTAATATTAATTTCAATATTAAAAATTTGGTGACTGTGACGACAAAACAGCGCTCTACCATACACATCTGTAACAACTTAAGATTATTAGAAAATAATAACATTTACGAATGAAAATGAAAACTTCCCTTTAGTCAATGAAAAATATTATATTTTTGCAAACCAGGAAAATTTAACTACTGCAATAAACCAATTCTCCCGTCCCCACCTGATACAGCGAATACCATGACATTAATGTCCAAATGGTGCTTCTTATCGGTGGTGTAAAAAAGGTAATTTAAATGGAATTCGCAATTTTTGTATACTTTACAGTAAGTACCGTCTTAATTAATACTAGATCAGTGGGGTTAATCGACAGAGAGCTCAGGTGTTCGACTGCAACGAGAACAACAACCTTACGGAGAAATAATCTCACGTAGTTTTTTAAAAATAAATTTCAAATAGGTAGCATTATTGCTACATAGTTTTCAGGTTTATTCGTTTGAAAAATTAAAAAAAAAAAACAAACAAAAAACAATCTATTTAATGAATGATGGTAAATTTTTTCATTTCTTTCAAGCGAGACAAAATAGTTTCGAAATTTAGCTTGTAACTTGGGGCAAGATGATTACAATACTTTCGTCTATTCGATATACGAGTAAAATTAGTTGCATTTGGCCGTAAACAAGACGAATACTTTAACCGTTCAATAGAAAGATTCACGTCAAAAGAGGATTAACTTGATGAGGAATTTCTTTTTTACTTCGTCTTCTTCTTTGGTCGTAATCCCTCGAAGGAATATCGTGACCATTACACTATAACATCTTCAATTTTTTTCCGCCATTGGATTCGATCATCCACCATCCCCGTTTACATTCGATAATTTGCTTTTTCCTTTAATAAATTTCTAATTATATCCGTCCATTAATGTTTAATCTTCCTCCTGGGCGTATTATTCCCTGCACTTTCCCATCAATTATTAATCGTAGTGTGGAGTGTTCGTTACGCATAATAGTATGGCTAAAGAACCGCAATATACTTAATGAAACATCGCCGGATAATCTTCGCTTAATGTCGAGTGTGTGTAAAATGGAAGCATTCGTTTGCTTTGCTGTCCAGGGTATCCGTAACATATGTCTCCGAACCCACATTTCGAAGCTATCTGTACGTTGTTTATCTTGATTGTTCCATAATTATTAATAGGATAAATAACATTTAATCATAAAATAAAAACGCATTTCACGATATTAAAATCTCTGATTTAACATCGGTCTTTCGAACTGGAACCGAACTGAAAATCAAATAGAATTATATGATTTTGTCGAAACGAAAAATCGGACAGAACGGAACACTTTTTTTTACGACTTGTTGACACATTCGTGCTACGAAGGTAGGGAGATATAAAACTATACGTTTTAAGTTCAAGTAATTCTGAAACGCACTACAGCTTTCGTTTATTCATATGCACTATTATCCAGTAAACGGCTTTAGTTCCGAAAAATATAAACAGAAAAATGAACCAACTTCTGGCACAAAAATGTAATAAAATACTTTTTTCAATTTTTTAAAAACACAGTAATGTATGATAGGGAATACCACTTTTCTATAATGTTCAGCACTGGAAAACAATTTAATTAATCCGACGAAAATCTTAAAACGCGAGATTTTAATTCATTAAGTGTACACGATTTCTTTGGCACGATGGGATTTAATAAAAAGAATGGAAGTTTGCAGTGGTGTAGAGAGGCGATAAAGTTATTCTGTTTTTCTTTTTAATTGATTTATTTAAACTCGTCATCATTAACCCGGAGCGATGATAATTTTTAATATGCGTTAGCGGCATTGAATTGAGCTCTACAACAACGAAATATCGTTGCTTCACGAATTATAAAAGTTTATTATAAAGCTTTGTTTTTTTGTTTTGTTTTGTTTTTTTGGCCCAACTTTCGCCCTAAGTCTGGCTACAGAGCGAAAGATGAGCTTAAAAAAAAAATTCTACTTTTAATACCCGTGTAAATGTTTTTGTCAGCACAATAGATATAGCAAAACATGAGCACAAGGATTATCAAAGAAAATTATAAACGGGTTGTCATCCTCTGTGACTGCACCGTAATCACAGGTATTTTATTGGATTTATAGGCATTACGGTACAGATTTTCCTATACTCTTCCTCGCTGGTCTAGTTTTTCTACGTTTTTTTTTGTTTTTTTTTTTTTGTGGGAACTCTTTGGCGTATCTTTCGCGTAAGTGTGTAAAGAAAATGTTAAGAATTCTTTAAAATTAAAAAAAAAAACGTGTAATGTACTATAATACGAGAGAATACGATAATATGTAATCAGAAATGAAGACATGACCCGTTTTTAAAATACGTACGTAGCGTATATTTTCTTTTACGTACGGTATAATAAATAATTAAAAATTAAAATATTAGCAAAAAATAATTTACCGTGGAGATCGAATTTCAAATATAAGTCCAGTAAGACTGGAGGAAAAAGAACTATCAGTCAGCATAGAAGATGCGATGAAGTAGTTTCTGATTTCTTTGTAATACAATTTGTATCGGGACACGGAAACTTTCACGAGTATTTAATAAGGATGAAAATCATTGAAAATGTGGACTAGAAACAGATTTACCAACCCACATTTCCTTAAACTTCATTCAGATCAAAGCAGAATTCAAAAAAGCAGAGAATCATAGCGATTGGTTCAAAAAAGACACGAAATAATCAAAAAGTATACGACTAATATATAGTAAGAAATAAAAACAAAATAAAATGTTAACATTTACATCTGTAATATTTAAGGATAAAAACTGTTTGGCTTTGTTTCCTGAAAATTTGTTTCTCAGAAACATTAAAATTTAAAAAAATACAGCGTACATCATTGAAATTACACTGTTTTATTAAATAACAAAAAAACAAAACAAATAGAAATTTCTTATTTAATATTTAATACGAAGGTTATAGCGACGATAATTGAAAGTATGGAATGTTAACAACATATTAAGTTAAAAAGCAGATGTAATAGAAAATTTACTTACAAAATTCGTAAGTATATTTTTAAATTGAGTAGTTTAGATATTCATTCTTTTTCTTAAGATCTGTTTGGAGCCCCTAAAAAAGGGCCTTTTCCATTTTTTTTTTTTTTTTTTTTTTATGAGCTCGATTTCAACTAATCAGAAACAAATAATATGTGAATCGATTAAGCAACTCTTCAGGAATATGAAAAGATTTTTTTTATTGGCATAAATTAACAAAATGGCGGCTGTTGGTCACTACATCAAGCACAGAGTCCGTAAAAAGTAGTGAGTTCATAATGAGCTCACCCGTCAATTTACCTCGGCCCCCAAGGCCTTTGGTATTTGTTTTCATGTTACGAAGGCGAGTTCCTATTCTCTTTTGAACATGGCCAATACACTCTTTTTTAGCAACTGAGAAACATTTCCATACGGATTGGAGTCCATAATTCCTTTATAGGTTTTCGAGTCCCCATCGCCAATGTAGTTGACGTATTTCACATTATGAAGTGATTCGAAGCGCTGGAACATGTCAACGACGACGTCGACCTCCATCTTGCCCGCTGAACCCCCTCATGATTTGCTTGGCAATGAAATTCATAGTCAACAAAACCTTCTTTATATTCTGCAGTTCCTTCCTTTTTTCTTCCAATATTCACACACTTTACAATACTTTGATTTGGCACGAACATCCAACACTCTACCAGTGTAGATCGACCAATCGGCGCGTAAAGAGCCCGAAAAGAGAAGTAGTCGAAATTTGCTTTTTTTATAACGAAAACGCGTTAATGTCTTCCTCTTTCTATTATACACGGGTGTGTGTGTGTGTGTGCCTGCGAGTATCGAGAGTCGAGCAGCAAGCATTGTGCGCGGTCAGCTGTATAACCTCAATTCTAAACACGTGTAAATTTAATTTAAACTTATTTTTTGTTTTTGCTTTAATTCATACGGGATTTATAATGCGTCATTATTTTATACAATTCATAATTCACTATTTTATATTTAATTTATTAAATGAAATTTTTTGATTTAAATCCTTACTTTACATTTTTACATTGAAAAAATGATAAAAAATAAAATATACAAATTAGAGAGAGAAAGCGAGATATATATATATAGAGAGAGAGAGAGTTGAATGAAAGAGGATAGCGTTTTTTGGCGTGACGAAAATACACTAATAGAGAATCAGTAGAAATCTGCATATTAAATCACGTTTAGAGTTGAAAAAATAGCGTAAGGATCTCTGTTCCTGACGGGGTTCCCCCGACCGCACAATCTTTTTTCATGCTTGGACGTTATGGATTATAAATCTAGGGATGTTTTGGCGTAATTTAAGCCTTTAAAAAAATTTCAAACATATATAATCCCTCAAGAATAACAATAAGATCATCTTCCGAACAGACATCAAAATATCGTAACAAAGATACAGTAGTTTACTTACCTTTTCGGGATACGAAATAAAACGAATTGACAGCGATATCGTTGTCTTTTTCTTTCGTAGCAATTTTTGTACCATATATGATGCCAGTGTGAAATAAAACTCAGAATGTCCTTTAGGCACGTAAGCTGTAGACTATGGGAATTATTATTGTTTTAATAATGGTCGAATTGAATATAGACATACAGAGAGACAAGAATTGAAAAAAAAAAATAGATTTTCTGTTTAAGTACGATGTAAATAACGTAATACAGTGATTACGCTGTTGCAAATCACAGATACTATAGTTTTGTACATTACATAGATGCAGATAATTTTCCTTTTAATTGCTGACATTGGGCAAGCTCCCCATTGATGATCAAATAATAATAAAAAAAAAGACCCCCCCCCCCAAAAAAAAACCAATGCCTTTGCGTTATGTATTCGAAACGTGATGAAAACCAATTGAAAAAGTTGGAAATCAATTAAAAAAAACACCTTTGAAAAATTACTCTAAACAAAGTTCTATTTGCAGCGATACTTATAAAACATTAGAGGTTTTAATTGGAAACGGGAACGAGACATGCTATGGAATAATAACGGAAGAAGATTTTTCGAAATATCGTGTTCCAGTGTAATTAAAAAACCCTTTTTTTTTTCTTCTTTTTCTTTTTTAATATATATACACTTTTTTATCTATAGCAGTCGAATATTAACTTGCTTACCTAATTTTTACTGCTTTACTAATACGGTAGTTATTCTTCTTTTATATCTCCGTAAATGTTGTAACATGAAAAAAAAAAAATGAAATAAAATAAAACAAAAAAAAACTGATTTATTTATACTCGAATTAATCAATCATCGAAAAAATCTCTGCCCACTTAAAAAAAAAAAAAAACCGAAATTTCTACAAATTTCGAATGCATTTTTTATAATGAAATTTTCTTTAATATTCATCCGCTGAATTTGAAAATTAAATTTCCGTTAAGAACTGGTTAAACAAACAGCCAAATGCAAATTTCCTTCCTCGGACTACTGATTCAAGAAATGTAAAAAAAACCCCGGTAAAATTTCCCCAACTACCGACAAATTATTCCGGGTATTCGGGGTTTTCTCTCTCCTCCTAGATCACCTCATACAGTAAAATTGTCGTCTGCACATTAGCTGTGCGCAAAATTTCACATTCCTACATCCTTTCCAACAACTTTCCTAGTCACTGTGACCGTTTCCAAGTCCCAATGTTCACCATATTTTTTTTTATTGAATGCGTCAAACTCTCTAGAATTTAAGCTCTTTCTTCCATCATCCCTCCCCGGAACTCGACGGAAATGCAGAGCTACACTCGTTTTTTTTTGTTTTTTTTTTTTTTCAGTTCCTTAAACCCCCCAGAGACTTCTTTTGATCTCTAGTTTATATAATTTCCTATATTTTTCGTGCTACTGGCGTTTATTTCTCTGTACGAGGCAAATTAGTATAAAAAAGATTAACAGCGGAATAATAAAAGAACGAGATATCGTTGTGATCTCCGTTGAGCAGCTAGACTGAGAGGATAAAGAAAACCGTTAAATTAATATTCATTTCAGGTGTACACATAGCTCAAAGAACATTACCGAGAATATTTCTGTGCAGCTTAAAACAGAATCCGATCACTTTATATAAATACTTTTTTTACCGCTCACAATAAAAACTTCATGCGCCGTGCGTATACAGCACTGGCCACTTTGACACATCATAATTTGATTCGTAAGAGCCGGTCTGAACGGATTGTTTTAATTATAATCCAATGGAAGGTTAAATCTAATCAAGTTATTTGTAATTATTAACTCGATGACATATTTACACAATTAAAGTTTGTGGAAATGGTAGAACTATTTCGGATAATTATTATTTATCCTTTAACTTACATGTACTTGAAACTTGCAATTGCCTCCATTAAATTTTTGTTTCGTAAGAAGGACGACGTAAAATTTATTAGCTACAGGGAAAAATAGAAAAAGTTTGTCAGAAATCGGTAAAGCAAGAGAATGAAAGAGTTGATCTGGCAGTCGTCAGACTGTACATCGTTTAAACAAAAAGGTATAACGGAATAGTCTGAAATAGAAAATTGTGTGAGGAATTGGTACGGTTCATATGCAATCGGACGACAATGTCGAGAATTCTTGACACGTAAGACGATTTTCACAATGATCTGTATTTTTCTTATTAGCGGGGCTTCGACGGAAGCAGTCGGGAAAGCTTGAAAAAAACACACGAAGAATCAGTCATCAAGAGAGACAAGAACGCGGTTCAGTGTTCGAAAATAAAATATATGCATTTCCGACTCTTGACGAGCATGAAGTGAGTCATTAAGTTACACTGACTTGAAATAATGCACATAGTCTTGTGTCCGGCCTATAAAATATTATACGCGGTTTAAGTATTCTATCTTTTCAACTAGTTTTTGCGTGATTATTTCTATGAAAAACTAAGACGGTGGTCAGATGAGAAGATTTACAGTAATGCATAGCCGGAAAAGAAGAAAAAAATGCTATAAATTTTACAAGCAAAAAAGAGTTTTTTTTTTTTTTTTTGGGACATTTAAAATTAATTTTGGTATCTTGGGAGAGATTTTTTCCGAAAATTAATTTTTGTAACAAGTAATATTTAAAAATGCTCTTACACAGCTCTCTCCATACAAGAACAGTCGGGAATCGAGAACTCACTATCAAAAAATGAGATTTTAAAAGAAGACTTATCAAAAGGGAACATACATTTAGGAAAATAAAAAATGTTTTACTTACAGCAAACTTCAACAAAATATACGCAAACTGCTAGACATTTTCCCAGTTTTAGGCTCTGCCGTCCTTCTTTTGTCCGGGCTTTTTGCCGCGGCTATTAATTTCGTTTATTTCGTCTTCTTGGAATTCTCGTAAACACCTAATAACATCTGATCTAAAATTGTTCTGCTGGCTATCTGTGTTCACTTCTCTGGCCCAATTTATGTGATTTTATGCAAACTCTTTCTTATCATCTCCTTTCTAAATATTCTATCCAAATCAATTTTATGTGGGTGCCTCCTGGTTACGTCGGTATTGCTTTAAACGAATTAGTGACGATTGTTTAGTTCAAACCGCAGCATTAAATCGGTGTCCCTTTTATGGAAAAGTTTTTAGCTCTTAATCTTCCCTTCTGCTTGTCATTGGCGATTATGATGTCTGACAGTTCTCCTTCACCACTCTCTCTCTCTCTCTCTCTCTAATCCCACTTTGTTGTATCTATCCGCACCTTCGCCCCTCAATCGTCCTCTTGGTTTTATAATTTTCCATTTCTTCGTCGCCCCTCAGTGGTTCCTGCTACTTGTCGTCTACGTACTGGACACGTTTTATTGCATTCCGCTCTGTCTGTTACATTCTCATTTCAGCCATTCGGTATGTGATCTCAATGTCGTATCCTATTTGAATGTTTTTCCCCTTTTTACCTGAGCGTTTATATTTTCACTTCGAACTGTTAAATCTAAGAATCCCCTCCCTGTACAGTGCCGTACAGTGTTTCTTTCATATTCTCGCTTTCCTCGTTTCCAGTCCTGCTTGCTCTTGCTTCTTTTATTTCGCTAGTATCCAATCGAATTAGGTTCTAATATTTTTCTTCTTTCTTCTGTAATCTTTTAAATCTACGTAATTTTTCGGCAACCCCCTCCCAAAAAAAAAAAAACAAAACAAAAAAATAACAAACTACTAGACATTGCTGCTTTTAAAAATAGACTTATAAAAAAGTATTAAAAAAAAAAAAATCTCGTTCGCGTAAACCAAGTAAAAGTAATTAAAGCGGCCTTAAAATGAAAATTTATATCGGAAAAGAAATGCCACGAGTACACATTTGTTTCGTCAATAAATTGTGAATAATTTTCCATGCTCCCGTATTCATTTCAAGATATATTACATTCATTGCGGTTGTAACACAAAATGTGTAGTCCAAAGAATTCTGCGTCCATAGCAAAAATCTCAAGCGGACGTTTCAGTTGGGCAGCGTATTGCGAACTCTGGGCAATGGTCCATAGTTGATGCGCCCAAAAAAAAAAAAAAAAACTTACGTAGAACCAGCGTGACCTGTAGAATTATTATTAGCAGCATGTTCGAAAATTTAGTTTACATTTACAAACGCGGTTACGATAAAGACAACCTGTTACCAAAATCTCCAACAATGCACGGATGATTATGACGCTTTTTGCAGTACAAGGTATAAGTGGTTTGGGCCAATCGATAGTGTCAGAAGATTAGAAAAAGACCTGGACGTTCTCGTTGCTTCAACAGTCAACTCAATGTGCCCACTGCTACTTTCTCTCCCTTTTTAACCGGAAATGAATTTCAGTTATATCGAGATTGCCACTTGTGGTTTTTCCCCGTTCTCGAAATTGAGAAAAAAATGACAATTGAAGCGGTGAAAAAGCGCCAAATCTTCTTTAAATCTTTAGCCGTAAGTGTACACCACGCGGCAAGAACGTGGGTCGTCCCCGTACATTGCTGGACAAAGAACAATATTTTAAATAATAGGTTGTCTTTTTTGGAACTATATTTATATCGAATTTTCACTTTTGACTTGTAGCATTTTTTTTTAGTTCTTAAAAAAGAACTCTGTAGCTGGTTTTGTGGGGGCTGGTCCTATATCGAAACATGTATTCGGCTTCAAAATGTTTACAGTAAGCACACATAACACTCTGGAGATGCGAAAATCAAATCCACTAGAGGAGTTAGATATGTGTCCTTTCCGATTGCGGATATACATTCGCTTCTCAACTTCAATTCTGATCGAGTTAACATCATACCCGGTATGCACACGATAATCGTAGTGCTAGACTTTTTCGGTTTATTTTACAAATTATGTATTTCCGTATTAAGAAATTATATATCCGTAATAAATAAATTCACTTATTCATGCCTGTTGCTTTCTAGCGAATAAGATATTTTTTGTATGTAAATACAACAGCTAGTTCACGCCACGTTAAACAGCACGCTATATTACAAGAAACGTTAAACTGATGACTCACATTTTACTCATCCAAATTTGAAAACGTTAAGTCGTACTATCGCTATTTTAACGAACACGGACTCCATCCGTGAAACAGTAATGATAAAGCAAATTCTGCTAGTTACGGGCACAGCGAACGAATCACATTGTTGCAGATCTGTCCGATTGCGTCCGGGGAATAACAACGTTTATTCGATGTCTTTCGGAGTTGAGATTAAGTCACATCGCTCTGGAAATGATATATATTTGACTATGAAAATATTTCTTAGGATGTAACTGTGTCCGGAGTTATCCATGCCTACAGCGGACTATGCGACGTTATCTCATTTGTAAGTAATCTATCCGGGTTTTCTCGTAATGCGTATATCAGAAAGTTTGTTTTAAAAATGTACTACTATATATGTATATAACTAGATTTGACCCGCCTTTAGAACGTTTCAAGCTAATGAAGCGATAATCGCATTTTTTTCATCCTCAGAAACTATACTGTCAGAGCATAAGTTAAGCTCGTAAGATCATTGAGGTCTTCCTAGAGAAATATTCAATTAAAATACAAAGGTATCTTCTCTAACCGGTTATTAGAGAGAAAGAAACTGGCTCTCCTACTCTCATTAGTACTGTCGGGTTTAGTACACTGTGAACCTTAACTTCACAATCTCAGATGCCTTGCAAAGGGTGTGGGACATACTTTACTTTTTGACCGTTAATTGAACCTAGCAAACTGGAACAAATCATTAATTACAGCATTTCGCTAATCTGACACCAACTCTACCTTTCTCCCCCCCCCCCCCGTTAATTCATAATAATTATAATAATTACGTATACACATATATGCATAATAAAAAAGAAAAGTGGTGATTTTTTACGTGGAGAAAATTTTACCAAGGTTATCTAAACTCTTCTTTACATCACACATTCCCAACATAATTTTATTTACCCCCGGGGATAATAGAAAAAAACTGTTATGAAATATATATCGTTTTTATGCAGTGTTGCTCTGTTATCTTTCAAAATAAATGTACAGTAAAAATCAAAATAAAATAATTTCTATATAAACTGTAAATTAGTTATTTTACTTTTTTTTAAAAAGAACGATGTAATCAATTAAAATGAACTCTCTTATATAAGCATTATAGAAGTACTATTCCCCGGAGGTCCAGGCATGTCGTAGTGGGAAGGATCGAGTTTTACATACAATATATATATATATATATGTATGTATGTATGTATGTATGTGTATATAAATCAGTGGCAAACCCTGATTTTTTCCCCGGTACTTCTTTAAAACAGAAAAATGTTGAAATGGAATTCAATATACAATCGCACGTACTACTATGCAAATAAAACCAAATTAAAAAGCCACTATTTTTAAATTGCAAAAAATAAAAAATATACTTTATCTAAAGAAAATTGATATTTAAATTTCAATAGAGAAAATAATTAATGTGAAGAACAAAAAGGAATAATGCAAAATAAATTAAAAAAAATATGTATAAATAAAAAATTTTTAATTACAAAGTGACATATATACAGTGGCTTCGTCTTATAATAAAAAAAATGTTGAAATATAACATTCAAAGGAAAATTTGGTATAAATGCCTATATCAACGGCGCGCTCAAAGAAATTTATTATTAAAAAAAAAAAAATGAAAATTACAACCATATTAAGATATCTATTTAAAAGTGCAATCAATGTAACTGCTCTCATAAATAAACTTTTCTAAACTGCCGAGGCAATAATAATCACCGGTTCGCAGCCGCTTTTCGGTACCGTTTTTATAAATTAGGCTTGTGAACGTAATTTGAAAAAAAAAACAAACGATAGCGTAGTTTCAGCTTTGCACGCTGGTCTCTTGCTTTAAATAGAGAAGTACCTGGTTCGTGAAACGATTCAATAACTTTGCAGGAGTACTCACAGGGTCTGGCGAACAAAACCAGATAAAACCAGATCATCAAATCCGAATTCCTTACCAGTGAACGCTGACAGACGACTGAAGTCATGCACATTAAGCATTTTTCTTCACATTAAATTCTTGAATTTCTACTGGTAAATCAAAAACTGTCTCTTTACCTAGGTTAAGCTAGAGTAGCAGTAGTAAGAGATTTCTTTCTTTTTTAATTTGCTTTGGTACTTCGTGCATGACTAGAAATACCGGTGGATTTGTCACACGTATTATTATACGTATATATTAATTGTATAAGTCATTTATTTTTTTTGGATTTGTTCGTACGCAGTTTATTTGTGCAATGTTATAACTTAACCGGGATGGATTTCCACCCTATTCGTTGCGGGTGTTGAAATTAGACGTTTGAATTTTCAACACACGTTAAAAAGGGTGGCTAGTCGGTTTCCCCATCGAACTTTCATCATTTTCCATTTACGGCTTTTAGTTTCTTCCAGGACCCGTTTAGAAAATCATTGGTCCGAATATTAGACAAACGGTCTTCATGGCGTACCAGTGCAGTCGCTTATTTTGAGAACTGATGTCGTAGTAATTTCAATAAAGCACCAGTCAGCAGACATCGTGTTACTGTGTTGTTGCTGAATGTGAACAGTACACTCTGCTATTCGGCTTGTTAAAAAGAGGTGATCCGATCTAGAGTTTGGGTCAACTAAGAGAGACATACAGCAACAATGTTGATGGTGTAAAGATGGCGTAAACAATTCGATAAAGGCAGAACATCCAGATGGAGAGGATACTGATTATTCTGAAGATTCGGGAACATCGGAAGAGGAGGAATGTTAATATTACATTTAATTCTAGTTGGATGTTGGTAGGAAAAAATTAATGGGGGGAATTTTAGAAAGAATTAGGGGTGAGTGAAAAAAAAAAAATAGGATCACGCAGTAAGATGGGTTACGGCGGACCCGGAAAAACTTACATTATATAAAATAGAAATTTTTCTAGTGCTTCAAAAAAATAAAATATAAAAAATATTAATTTACAATTTTATTGTTTTTTGTTTTTTTTGTTTTCTATACGCTATAACCGTAATTTTGGTACGTTCCTTTCTGTTGTTATTCATAGTTCATGTATGAATAGCAGCAAAAATGAATAAAACTAAAATTTCGTTCAAAAATGAACTGTTGTCACCATTTTTATTACCAAAAGTTAAAACATCAAAAAAAAAAAAAAAATAGAGGGAAGGAGGGGAGAATAACAAAGATACTTTACAAATCGACGGTGAGGTTTGCTCAAGGTTGATAATAGTATGTTCGTTATTGGCACCATTACGGTTAAATTCATAAACAATAATAATGATAATAATAAAAATTGGAACAGATTTAAACTCTATGTATCGACACGCAGCGGCTGAGAATATAGCTCTAAATGTATCAAAAATTACAATTACGACAAGCAAATACATCCGATATGCTACCGTACGCAGCGTCGTTCGTTGAATGGTAAATGAGTTAATTAGTAAAAATGAGAAAAATAAAAAGATTATACAAAAAATACGATCAAAATCGATTAAAAAAAAGAAAAAAAAGAAACAACGAAGCTCGAATGCGAGATAAGTGAAAATATGGGAAAAACAAATCGAGCAGAATAAGTGGTCCAGCAATGTGGTGGTGCAGTACACAGGCACATTACACACTTTGTAAACAGAAGGTTCAATTACAGCCGATTTACAAACAACAGCGGGACCAACGCTGCAGATTGCTTTAAAGAAGCGCGAACACATGCGCTGAACTACCGTGTACATCATAAGTCAGTGATGAATTCAGAAAATACGGTGACCCCTCTTTGGGAGAACTACGATACCAAGCACTACCATCGCTTGTTTCTCCTATAATTTAGCTACTCTCTGTTGATAGACAATTCCAATATTTTAATCGACCGAACGGCTAAATTTATAGATTTCTTTGGCCCGATACATGACTTCCGAGGCAAAATAATTAGAAAACTTTCCGATCAAATTAATAAAGTAAATATACAGCATATAATCACAAGGTTTACTATAAGGAAAGCGTCAGAG
The DNA here is from genome assembly GCA_039619475.1 of Icerya purchasi. Taxonomy (NCBI): domain Eukaryota; kingdom Metazoa; phylum Arthropoda; class Insecta; order Hemiptera; family Monophlebidae; genus Icerya; species Icerya purchasi. Next base: position 76,121,856 of record CM077115.1, on the reverse strand, counting down.
TTACACGCGCACACCGGAAAAGACGTACACATCAGTATAAGAAAATAGTTCGTACAAATGAAATGTGTTCATTTTAGAAGGAAAGAATATATATTACGGATAATACTACAATTCGAAAGTACATCCTATTTCTCTTATTCACGATCTGTACACAGTGAAAGAAAGTTGAATGATTAAAAACCTTGTCTTTATTAAGCATCGACGTAAAATACATGTTCAATAACTCGCGCACGAAGCGAACAATAATTATATTTACAAATTACAATTTGAACGATAATTGCAACTGCACCGAACTAAAAACTGGAGCTTAATTGACTATTCTAATACGTCAGTTATGTCGGAAAATTTTGCGAACAAGCAAATGAACATGATTGTTCTACAAAAGTCTTTAACAAACTATTAATAACAAAACGATGATATATCGGCATTTTAAAGTATCACATTCCATACTTTAAATTTCAGAAAAGCTGGAAACGAAGTTTTTACGATTCATTTTATAAACCTAAATGAATTACGTAAATAGAGTTGATAATTAATAAAATAAACAGCTTCGAAAAGGGAAAAATAATTTTTCCAGGTTATTTCGCCTTTATCTTGATGTCGTCTAATTACTAAAATTAAAAGCTCGAGGTGTTCATTTATTACACTTGGCAATTTTTTTCAATAGGTTTAACAACATTGTAAAATGTACTCTCGGCGGCATAAGGACACACTTTTGAAAGGAAACTCATAAATCATACTGTGAAATATTATTTAGTATATTTAAATCCCCGTCTTGCTATTTTAGGCTAAAATTAACAACTGCATAATAGACTTCAGAATACTTATTTCCATCTGTTAGTCCATCTTTTGATAAAAGTATGGTTTTAACTTTTTTTTAATTAATCACATTTCACTGTGTTACAATCTTCAAGAATCTCGTGATTAATTTCAGGCACGTTAAATTTTGAGGTCCTTAGAAGCTTTATTTTTGCCATTTTTGTAAGTGGTCCGGGGCATTTTGTAAGTTTGTCACAGGGCATTCTGCAGGCTTGCATTCTGCAGGCTTGTCACGGGGCATTCTGATAATTCTATGCGTAATTTATCATGTTTATGCATTGCTTTTTCATTTCAACTTCAAGTCGTGCGGTAAGCTATAGTTGGCGGTACGCAATTATAAGTTCTAATATTATTTTTTTTTCATGTTGCTCCTCGATTGTTTTTTGCAATAAAACTTCTTTCTTCTTCTTTCTTCTGATAATTCTATGCGAAGTAACGACAGTTGGAAAAGAATGAAAAATAATTTGGCCACAACAGAAAACGAAATTTAAACGCCAGTAGGTGAATAATCCTCGTCAAAATTATTCTTTTCCGCTTTATTTGGTTATTCTATTTTTAATTAGGTCAAACTGTAAATGTTAATGTCATCTTGTAATTTTATTTTATCGTTTTTCAGTCTACTGTCGTTTGATGAAGCCCCTGCTGCGATTCCAATCATGTATTTTTTAAGTGTTCATCTTTAAATACTGAACGCTCTATATTCTGTATTTGTTGCCGCTCGCTCGGGGGCTTTCCATCGCTCCATATTGTGCTTCATACATCTTTATTTTTGCCTACGCCCTGTATCATTACAGCTTTCAGTGCATTTCTACTATATCAATCTCTGACAAAATTTCTACCTAATTGACTATTTCGTAACGCTTTTGGTGGTAGTCTTTTGCCGACGTGCCCCGAGCCGCCGAAAAAAAAAAAAATTAAATGGTTTATTCATTAAATAAATAAAATGCACAAAAAAAAAAAAAAAAAAAGTATAAATACCGCCAGAAGTAGTACTCGCACAATGTGGGCCTAGACGCATGAAACGAAAAGTTTGTCTGGGTAATAATTTAAGTAAATTAGATCATATGGAAATCCCATTTTCAGTCTATGATTTCTAAGGATAAATGATGTAACCGGATTTTTTCCCTTTTGATATTGGAGAGAATTTTCTTAAATTCGTTTGAACTACAGAATACAGAAACACGTCTTTCTTTCTATAAAAAAAAAAAAAAAAAATAATGACAACAAAAAGCCAAAATTTATTCCATTTTAAAACTACAAAAATGACGAGTGTTGTGTCACACTTGGCGTTATATTCGCAACAACATATTCTTACGATGGGAATAATATGGGGATATTATTAGGGGGAAAAAAAGCGTTATAAAGTCGTAAAAATATACAACATTTACCTGTTACGTTTCGTAAACGGTAAATTATTATTTTTTGAAAGAATGATCTAGTCTATTCAAATGTAATCTTACGTAAGTATGTCAGTATGGAATTTAATAATACAATAAATTCTCTATTCCGTGATCACTCTTTAATTTTTACTGACGGATCGAAGAGCCCGATCGGAGTTGGGGCGGCATTCTTGTGCCCTCAGTTCTTTCATTCTCGGTCTCGGTCTTTTAGACTTCCGTCCTTTTGTTCTGTCTTTACTGCAGAATCTGTTACCATTCTACAAGCCATTATTTATATTTCCTCTTCTGCAAGTTCTTCCAAATTCCTTATTGTTTCTGATTCTTTAAGTGTTCTTCTAGCGCTATCTCCACCTTCCCTTTCTCCTTCCACTGATGCTGTTATCCTTTCTATTCGTTCTCTTCTTCATGATCTATCCTCATCGACGTCTACCCAGATTGACTTTCTTTAGATTTCGGGACATTCAGGCATTGATGGAAATGTAGCCGTCGACCTCCTTGCTAAAGCTGCTGTTTCCAATGGGAATTATATTAGTAGGGTTCCAGCACTAAATATTCTTCTTCCAACTAAATCCTGCCATCTTAGGCATTCTGTTTATGTATCTCTTTTCGCTAATCCTAATTCCTTTTATCTCTTGATTAATCCTGTTCCTCCTCCTCGTCCTTGGTTCTATGAGTTTCCCAGTTTGCGTCGGTCCATAATTACTAAATTATCTCGCCTCCGTTTCTCGCATAGTCTCCTTCCTTCTTTAAATCGCTTTTCCTTGGGGCTACATCTCCTAATTATCCATTGAATCCTGAAGGTTCCCAGTATGTTTTTGATGCGAATCACGTGCTTTTCGAGTGCTCCGGTTTATCTTGCGAGCGTGAGTTACTTTATTATCACCTTTTAAAGCTTGGTCTTCCTGCTCCTTTCAACGTCTCTTATGTTCTTTCTCTACCTATTATCTCTGTTGTTCCTGTCCTAGGGATGTTCCTTGATTCCATTGTCGACAGAATAAAAATATAATTTCTATTCTATTCCATGTATCTATTCCTTTTTGCTGGGCTAATGCTCTTTGATAGCAAACTCAAGGGGGGGTAAAAAAAAAAAAGTATTATAAAAGATCTATCATTTAAAAGTCTGCAGATTCGAAGGATTGAGTTTTATATAAAACTGCATATATATATATATATATATATATAAGTATATATATGTATTGGTATATATATATATATATATATATATATATACATACATACATATGAGGATCGTTCAGAAAGTAAATTTTAATTACGCCATGAAAGAGTGGTCGAAACACCACAAAAACAAAGTCTGTTTCGAAGTCTACAAACAATTTCCTATTTTTCTACATAATCGCCACTTATTTTTCTAGGACACTTTTTGTAACGGGTAATAATTAATTCCCCGGTTGGAATGATCTGTAAGACACAAAGAACAGTAGTGAGATGGGAAGGAAAACCGGTTAAATTATAAGCAGTAGGAAAATTCAAAACTAAAAGTTGAGTGTATAGACGCGGGAGTGTTTTTTATTTGAGAAGCGGCAGAACATTCGAAAAATATACGATTAGAAGTAGAAATAAGAATCAGTAACGTGAAGAGAACAGTCAGAAGACATCGACTACTTGTAATGATAAATTAGTTTATGTTTAAAAAATAAAAACGGGTGTCATAAATGTAAATAACTGTAAAAATAACTGGATGTGTAGCATACATGACGAAATCAGGCGAACTATTTTATTGTATTTAAAATTTTGTTGATATATATATATATATATTATTCATTCGTTTTTATGTATTTTGAACATTTTTAAGTACAATATAAATAATGTTCTATATATTTTGTGAATTGTGAATGTCGTTTGGGTAATAAAAAATATAGTAACTGCATATTAACAGTTATTTTAAATTATTTACATTTATCACGTATAGAACGATTTACGGAAGAAAAATATTGGTTTAAATTATTGCCGCCACATTCATTAAACAATTGGCTTTTAGAAACTTTTTTTTTTTTTTTTTATAAATTTAAGCGCAGATCGTATAGTGATCGATAATCATTCTTATGGCACATGGTTTCCCAGGTTGAAAACACGGATTTGCGTAATCATTTTACGCGATGAAGTTTCATGTTTTTCAGAATTTTCTTACGCAAGGTAGATTTAACGTAATCGACAAACATATTCCTGAATATTTAAAAGTGAGCATGAAGAACTAACAACCCCAAACACTTCATCACTAGGGTTGTTATAATACAGTGAATATGTCGGACCTGGTATTTAAACCCAAAACATTCGAATGAGATTTAACGACAAACTGTCACGGGTCTGACGAACATTCTGGCGACTGCGTAGATGGCGACACGCCGTAATCAGCTAGAAAACTTAAACCTCGATGATTGCCCTTCACTGCACTTACACCGGAACAATGACAAGAAACGAAGACCGCTCGATCGGACCGCTTTCATTTCCTTCACCTAATAAGCCGGTTTAAAATTTAAGTCTCCCCCCCCGAACGCTCTTTCGATTACGCTATCTATCGATCTTTTGAACAAAGTTAAAAGGGGGATAACACCGTACCGTTATTTTTGGAATAATTTTATAATTCATCTAAATTTTATCGATCGATACTGCTACTACGAGTATTTTTAACCGCATTATCTGCATCGTCTCTTTTTACTTCTTAAATCGGTATCTACCGAGGTGCTGAAAAACGATTTAATTTTGGGCAGTTAAGATTCACTACCACGGTCAAGTTGCAGTGGTCAGTACAAACTGTCTCGAGAAATATGAGAACCATTTCTTGTCCAGCCGTGTGCAGGCATCTGAAACTTGCAAAATGTTCTCTCTTCTTGGAAATGAATGGCTCTTCTTATTGCGGTATATTTTTTCCGCAAAACGTTTTATAGGCTATTTTTTATTACGAAGAACAGCGAATTCGTATTTTTCAATTTTGTTTTTTCAATAATAACAGTAACGAAAACGCTTGGCAACAATCATAGTTAGATGAGCGACATAAAGAATGAAAAGTAGTGACAATAAATTTCACCGGTGATATTCGAAATTCTTTTCGAAATCATTCTCAAGTTTTATAAATCAGTTCGTAATAACTTTAATAAGCGGGTGTGACGCTAAAATAGATTTTTTTTTTTTTTTTTTTTTTTTTGAGAAATTTTTCCCTGAAAGTAGATTAATCGAATTTTTAGAGATTGAATTTCCCCGCGCACTTAGAATCTACCGACGATTAATCGGTAAGAACCGAAATTTATGCGAAAAAATGAATAACACAAAAATACCAAACCGGAAGATACAAAATAAACATAAAAATCTTTCAATAATGAAAAAATCAAATTCAATCGAGATTTTATAATATTAGGAGTCGTATATTTAATTTTTTTTTTCTTTCTAATTTTACACATAAAAAAAAAAGTCTTTTTGTAAAATAATCAATTGTTTCGGAGCGTTTCGAAATCCATGGCGGGAAATATTATTTGTATGTTAACTGCAAAGCACTACGATAAACAAAATACGGTACAAGGGGATCGGTAAAAAATAATTGTAAAAAAGCTTTCCCTCTTGTGCGCACAAACACAGAAACACAGAAACTCAGAAATGCACAAACACAGAAACGCAGAAACTCAGAAATGCACAAACACAGAAACACAAAATGGAAGAGAATAAAAAATTACAATAAAAATTAAGTAAGGCGCGCAATCAAAAATAAAAAAGAATGCCTAATGACCGGAAAAATAAATGAGAAAAATCACTCGTAGGAGAGCGGAAAATGGGTCTGTTTAAATGTCAAAACGCGCTCAAAGAGTTCCAAGAACACGGTGTTTCTTTGAAGAAATCACTCTTGCCGCTCTTGTATAGAATTCTGTACAATAGAATCCATCTCTGCCTGCTCACACTTCAGTTTTACATATTTCTGATCGCCTCCTCCTACGGGCACCACTTCATATCCTTTGTAGAAGTTGAAAATTGAAGGGAAAACATAAATAACGGAAAAATATGTAAAAAAATGCCTCGGCAGATTTATAATTTCGCCGTTTTTTTCGATTCGCCTCAAAGTTACACAGTGGATTTTTAACGGTGACGTGATATTTATTGATTTTTTTTTCCTTTTTCCTTCTTTTTCTTTAATGTCTATTTTAAACGGTGTTCACAACAATAAGACGCAAATCAAAATATACAGAACAAAAATTAATTTTAAAAAAGACTAATTTCAACATAAACGTTTCAACAGAACTAGTTTACGTTGAAATTAGAGTTACTGGCAAAATTACTTTTTTTTTTAAATGTAAACTTTTAATAATTTAAATAACCGTTAAGTTCAGTTACATTGTTATGTATTTTATTACACGAACAAATTAAACTTTACATAAAATACAGTTATTGTCGATGGGTTGAATTTTCGACGCCCCCCCCCAAAAAAATAAAATAAAATAAAAAAATACATGACATTATTTATATTAGATTTTTGTTAAAACATAAAATAATACAATAAAATAAAATTGAATTCACAATATATATATATAAAAAATTAGTCCGACAGGTTTTGTCTATTTTAGAAATATGTATTTATGGACTGAACTTGTTGTATTTATTTACATTGTTCAGTCATTATTAAAGTTATCGATATATTATAATGGTTGGTCTATGTATCTGTGAAATTATGTATAAATTTAATAAATGATAAAGAAACGAAAGGTAAATAAATAGCACAACAAATTCAGTCCATGAATATGTCTAAAACAGACTAAATCGGTCGGACCAATTTTTTATATATATATATATATATATATATATATATATATTATGAATTAAATTTTGTTTTATTTTATTATGTTTTAACGAAAAATCTAATATAAATAAAGGCATGTACATTTATGTAAAGTGAATACTTAATTTGTTCGTGTAATAAAATACGTAAGAGTGTAACTGAACTTTTAACGGTTATTTAAATTATTAAAAGTTTACATTCAAATAAACGGTTACAGGAAGAGATCACATATATGTATTATTTTTTTTTGAAAAAAAATTTTTTACTTCTTTAAAAATTTTGGTCGGCATATTATTGCGATTTAACACGGTTGTAAAATAAATATATGTATTTGTGCATTCTGTATAATTTTAACATTAACATTATAATTATTTTTTCAGCATTTATTAAAGCCAGATTGAAATTTTCGCTGAAAAATATTCGTTATTGTCTTACCGATTTTATACACTCATTCGTATTGTTACAATTACTACTGCTTTTCACATGAACACGCTTTTCCCTTTATAATTTAATGGTTATAAAGTGGCGATAGCTCATTTACAGATTTTAAAACGTACTTTTCACTTAAAAATGAAAAAAAATCTATCGACTGGTTCTACTAAGGCTATTTTTTTGAATTGGTGTACGAGTTTAGCGTTCACACCTATTATTTTTTTGTATTTAACCAGAAACTCTTTCATATTTATGTTATATCTCGTTGTAGTTTTCTTTCAAGAATCGGTGTGTAAAAAAAGCACTTCGAGAAAGTATTATTTTGTGATTTATACGAGCAAGTAGATACCGGTTGTGGTAAGGAAATATTCGCTATTAAGTAATCAGTCGATTATGCCTTAACGCTCTAGTAGTCGTGCAGTGAAACGAAACAACAATCACTTGATTGTTTAAGTTCACGTCGTGCAGGGTGGTAATTTTCTGTTCAGCGAGGGCTTAAATCAGAAAAGGTAAATCGAAAATATATCGCTCATAAAAGAAAAACGGCGGGGGGGGGGGGCTCCACTTGCTGAAGGTGTTTCTACCAATAAATGCCGTTAAGCATTTTACTGAACTATAACTGTCGGCTATCAACAACTCATCCGCAACTATGGATCCAGTCAGACGGACAAATGTGTCTAGGATGTGATTACAGCAACAACCTTAAAACCGATGTCTATCCGGCTAAAAAAGTAAAAGAAGGCAGAAAATCCGCTAAAATAGCAATATTGTAGAGTAACTATCATTAAGGTGCCGGTCTCGGGAGTGTCTGCGACGATGACGTTGACGCAGGAAATCAGGCATAGCGTGGAAATTATGTTGCAGCAACCAAAATATCAAATATTATAAGAGTTGGAATGCGAGATGTGCGCGACTTAAGACATTGACTATCGCCGAACCCAGAATGTCGAAATAAATTACCGAAGTTATATCGGAAACACATTGTTAAAAAGCAAAGAGTGTTCTATCAGTAATGATAGCAACGCATCATACTCTATTCTTATCGTGAAACTCGGCGGCACTCAGTCAACGATCCAATAATGACATCACGATAAAATTGAAAATCAGGAAAATCCGAAATTTATAATACTCTAACCGACGAATCAGATCCAGAAAATATGTTCTCACGACTCTTGAAGAAACGGCGATAAAAATACCATCACGAAAAATGGCAACTATTATAACACGCGATTTTAAAGCGAAAATTTGGGAAACACTCCAAGAAACGGGACTGCATAATCTGCTCTCACGACATTTTCTACCGATGCGCATGCGCATGGAGGATACCGAATAAAAAAAAAAAAAAATATTCAAACCGCGAACTCTTATAAACATTTTTCCAAGTTACTTAAAAAAAAACCTTTGTTTTAAATATTTTATCGTTTATTAAATAGTAAAAATTAACGAATGATCATTATTTTCAAAATACTAGGAAATACACAAGACATGAAATTGAAATATTTTTACGATTCTTAAATGTAAACCCAATTTTTTACAAAAATGATTTTTTTCTTTTTCATTCCTGTTTCTTCAGACTTGGGGAGGAACGTTAATCACTTGATTTTAACATTTAGGTTTTTTTTTCCAATTTTCCAATTTAGTGCAAAACGATTAAAACTCGATTTTTTTGGAAAGCATTTGTGTTTAATTTTATAAATAGAAATGTATATACGTATATATATATATATATATTTAATAATTTTTTTTATAGCAATAAATGCCATTTATTATACCACAAGTGTATGTCGATAAGATTAATAAATATAAAAATTAAATAGAATTGAACTTCGTTACTATCTCCATTAATGGCGAGTCCGGTTTCTTGGAATGTTGAAAATTTGCCTCCTTTTTAACCGACTTCAAAAAAGGAGGAGGTATTCAATTCGACTGTATTTTTTTTTTTTATGTGTGTTACCACAGAACTTTCTTCTAGATGAACCGATTTTGATGATTCTTCTTTTATTTGAAAGGTGGCGTTTGTCATGTGGTCCCATTTAAATTTGATCAAGGTCCGACCGATAGTTTTTGAGTTATCCTTAATAATGCGGGAGATTGAAGCTTTTTGGATGCTTTTCATTCATGATTGTTTTCACCGTCGGATTAGATTTTTGACTTAAAATACTATAAATTTGAAAATTACCATGGAAATGTAGCTTTTGGTATTTTTACCGTGGAAATAAATGTTTTAATTTAATTGAATAAAAATGCACTAAAAAGTAAAAAATAAAATGCTTTTTTACAAAAAATAAATACCGACTTCAAGGTTTATTATAAAAATTTAAAAATGCACTAAAAAGTAAAAAATAATTACTCCCGATAAAATATATATATCAGAGTGATATAACTTAAGGTGATATCGTAATTCTTATACAACATTAATTTTTTGGAGTTGGCATCAAATTCATATTAAAAGAATAATTAAAAACTGCATTAAATGTTGATTAAATTGTTCCTAACATGAATTTAATTCCAACTCCAAAAAATTAATGTTGTATAAGAATTACGATATCACCTTAAGTTATATCACTCTGATATATATATTTTATCGGGAGTAATTATTTTTTACTTTTTAGTGCATTTTTAAATTTTTATAATAAACCTTGAAGTCGGTATTTATTTTTTGTAAAAAAGCATTTTTAACAAATATCATCTTCACAATGTTATTGAAAAACATTCCCGAGTACAGCATAAAAGACGCGTTTAATGTTAAAATTAGGTGTGATTCTATCTCTGAAGGAACGCGGTTAAAAAAAATATATATTCCAGTTTTATTTTATGAAAATTTTAAATAAGTCGGAAAATGCAATATTTGCAATGAACAGTTGAAACTTGGTATGACTTTTTTTTTTTTTTTATTACTTGAAACCAAAACGATGCCGTAAATTTTGACAGAAAACGCCGTCAGACTCGGAAGCTTATTCGCATAACCCTTTAGTCATGGCATCAGCAACGAAAGAAATAGGCAACCGATTAATTTATATGCTAACGCCTGAATATTTGCATGCCATTCCGGACCGTAGATACGAAATCAAGTTAGTTAAACATGCTACGGGGTGCATCATTAATTAAGGGTACCTAATCAGATTTTGGGATAAACTATGAAAATACAATCATTAATTCTTAAAAATAAAAATAAGCCCATAAAAATCACCAAGCTATTCACAACAGGTGCTATCTAAAGAGGATATTTCCATTTCTAAAAATAGAGAGATGAGCTACTTCCTAACCAAGCACACACAAAAATATATACATATATATATATGTATATATATAAGGAAAGCAAGCAAAGGTTCTAGAAATATCGGTATCAAACCTCATGATAAAAGCAAACTGCAGGTTAAAAATACCGTGACATAGGTCGAAATAACATAAATTTTCGAATGAAAAAAGTTAAAGATATCGATGTGAACGAAATAAATACAAAAATTAAGTAAGCGACATGTTGCATAAAAATTGAAACATATGGCGAAATATTTTATGAGGGGATGGCCGGAAGAACGTTATCTTAAGAATGTGAACGGCAAGAATTATTCACGGAAGAACGGGATGATGAAAGGAACAACAAAAACATTTAACGAAACAATTACGCCATTCAAAGATGAAGTATACTACAGAAGCCAAAAACCTTTTAAAGTACAGTGAGATCACCTCGCTGAAATAGTTAAATCCCTAAGTAAGAAGTTCAATGATCGTAATTTTATAATAGACCAAAAAAAAATATGAACCATAAATACCTGACGGCCGAATGGTCTCGGCTTATATTTCGGTCCACAAAAAGGAATCCCGAAACATATGTCACGCAGAATAGTGCTTTTAATCGATTGCTAGTGGGATAATGCTGCATATGATTTTCACCAGAGACCCGGTTTACGCTATCACAGATATTTTGAGAACAAGAAGAGACTTTATGCCGAGAAAAAGCAGGAAGAATAAATTCCAAGTATACGACGAATAATAAAGAAATGTCGGGAATTCAATATTATTTTTACGTATGATACCTAGGAGGAGTTTCTAGCTATGTGCAGTAAAAAAGGATTAAACGAAAATGTGTCAGTAACGAGTTAACTAAGGAATTTTTAAAACCAGAATGTATATTGAGCTTAAATTTGTTTAATAATATGCGATGAGATTGATAGCAACTATCAACAATCTGCAATACATTGGAAATAGTACCAACACAATCGCTTAGAAACTAACTTTACTCCTTTTAATAGACCCGAACTAGTACAAGATATAAACATTGCGGCGTAATAATTAAAATAAAATGATCATTGAAAGAAATGACAACTTCGATGACGTGCAACAACCTACAAATACTATAGATGATAAGTTCATACATTTGAGATTAACAATCACCACAGAGATGGGAACAGTTAACCGATAAAATTATACGGTGGATCAGCCAGGCTTAAATAGTATAGCTAATGAAAATTTGGAAAATTTACGCGATACTACAGTGAGCATAAAATCTACACGCCGCCAGTCTTCCCTGTGTTCTTATTTACGCGTAGGAATATGCTAAAGGCGACAAATATCCGACGAATGATGTTTTGTTGCAGAAGGAGAATACCGCGAACATCACACGGGTAGTAGAAAAAAAAAGTAAACCGGCATCTTACGAAATACATCCAAAGACACGACTTGCATTCCGGCCATCAAATAATAAGATAGGATAGCCTGGAAAAATTAATGATAGAAGTGACCAGCAGGAGAAAAGAAAAAGAGACAAGGAATAAAGTAAACGCTATGTCGCTTCAGCAAGCAATTATGCAAAGGTCGGAAATACACTTCTTGAGAGGCAACGATACGCAGGATCGAAGATAAATTTGAAGAATGAAAAAACATTTGCCGTTACACCGTTAAGGCACTTAACTGTACGATGTTCGAAACATTTCGACGAAATGATTAACGATTCATTTAATCCGTTTAATAGAAGGAAGACTTTGACTGACTAATAGTGAAAAATATCTGCCGCTAATTCCGATAATCCCGAAGTAATAAATATTAACATAGTTCATAGTCGCGGAGGATCTGTAAAGAAGCACTACGGACCGTTTTAAAGGCAGTTTGGCTTAGAATGTTATGAAGAAGAAGTAAAGAAACGAGAATATTTAAACATATTAGGATGACTTTCAATGAGAATTACAAATATCTTAAACGGTTTAAATAATAGCGAGTGCTCTTAATGTACCATTGGAGCGAACGGAATCGGACGGCCGTAATTTCGAACAATTTTCGGTTAGAACGGTTTCCAAAGTTTTTCTTTTCAAACTCTCCTCTCTTTCATAACTCCTACACTCTAATAGTCCTTATCGCAAATATTAGCTCAGTCGACCATAAAACCATATCCTTGGAATTTACCATCACAGAACTTACATATATATATATATATATATATATATATATATATATATATATATATATATATATAAATCGAGTCTTAAATCCTGTCTTGCCACCATGATGGATCTATACATTTGATAACTTTGACTTTTCCTTGATGAACGGTCGTTCCTCAAAGTTTTTTGCTACAGCACATAAGATACTTTCATTTGAGACTTTTAATACTGATGCCTCAAAATCGCAGAACTATACGGGATGTGCTGTGTTGTTCTTTTCCGATTTAACTTTACCGACAACATCCGGCGGAACAATATGGAATAAAATTGACACTTGACTGGGCGCAATTGCTGCGAACAAAAATAATATAGTAATTTGCACAGACTCGCTTGTGGCCTTTCAAAAAACATTCAAAAATGTTCAACACATCCAATTGCTGAGTAGTATATTTTCGGACAAACAATACGTTATCCTTTACTGGATGCATTTTTTCTTTGGATACCTATGTGGATATCCTTGGCAACAGTTTAGCGGATAGATCAGCTAAAAGGAAGGGATATGTCCTTCATCGAACATTAAAACTCTACTTTTGAAGATCTAAAGAGCTGGATAAAAGACCTTTTGCTCTAGAATGGTGGCAACAAAATTGGATAAATCAAGCGCCGAGGAGCCTTCCCCCCATCTTTACACCATCGAAAATCACGTAAGAGCGAGGAATTTGGTCGCAGCGAATAGGTCGTCTTGTGTCGCCTTCGCTTGGGACATACCAGCCTGACGCACAGACACATTCTTAATAAACTTACGTTAATACGACTGTCAAACATCTTCTAGTACAATGTCTCCTTTGTATTCCTCTCTCCTCGGCATAGGTAAAATATTCACAAAAATATCTGTGTTATCCTTCAAGATAATGCAACTACAATCTCTTCTCTGCTCTCTTTCCTTAGGTCTACTGGTTTTCTCCCGTTAATGTAAATTAAGTTTTAAATTATACTGCACGCTTCTAGCCTTAGCGTGTAAAAGTGAAAAAAAAAACAACAAAAAAACCAAAAAAAAAACCTGACCAATAATAAAAATACTCGTCTATATATATATATATATATATATATATCGTTTAAACGTATGCGCATACGTAAACTATTAAATCAATAATCAAAATATAATACAAGCAATATATTCTAAACAGCAGTCGAGTAGTACGTAGCTAATAGGAACTCGTATTTCTATTATGCAACAGATAAACATAAATGTTAGTAGCTTCACGTACTGCATACTAATGCATTGTTTGTATTAGTTTATTTCACGAACGCGACACACACTCTGAACTAAACTGTGCACTATGTTTACATACGTTATATGTAGAACTTCCGATGTGACAGGTAAAAAAATGCGTTTGTTAATCCATAAAAACCAAAGTATCCGATACATATTAGAGGAAGGGGATAAAACAAAAAAAAAATCCGACAATTTCGTTAATTTTTTTTTTTATTTATTAACTATTATCATTATTACTTGTCACCGTCGTTAGTTCCAAATACGGGAAAGGGTTGCGCATTATTATGCGCGTCCCGATGGCTGATACATACGAAACACAAGCATATACAGCTATCTTTTAATCGTATCGTTATTATCAACAGTATCGACATAACAAAAATTACGGCCAAATGTAATAGCTATTTTCGATTATTACGGCGTTTCTTAAATTTTTGTACTACAGCAGTTTCGGTGAAAGCTTAATAATTCCACGGCGAAACGATAGAGCCCATACGCACAAAAAAAAAAAAAAAACTGAATATGAAGAAATATGCCTAAGTTGGCGACAGAAATAATAAAAAGTTGTTTTTGATTAATCTTTTACCTACGTTTAGTTCGTTGAAAACCTAAACTTCACAATCTGCAAAGTCCTTGTCATGTTATTAAGATTAAAAAATAGTTACAAGGTAAGCGCCGTTATAACAACTATTTGCTATATATATACAAATTTTGATACCATCAAAAGATTTTAAAAAGCCAAGACAAGTGCTTATATCTCTTACAGTGGTACAGAATAGTCTTTAGTTTTTTAAATTACATTACGTTTATAAAAAACAATTTGCGATTAAAACTGAATTTAATCCTAATTTCATTTTTTCGAATGATATCATGAGTATTGTTTACTTCAACAGTCGCAAAACGGGCTTCAGTTGCAGATTACTCGAACGTCTTATATCGTGTAAGATAATTTCTGAACAGATATATTATATATATATATAGCGAATGTTACTGTAAAGACAGTAATAAAATCTCATAATTGAATAGCAATTAATTTCATTATAAAAATGGAAAAATTAAATAGCCTTTTTCGACAACGCGAGACTGATTAAGATTTTAAACTAAAATTAAACACACCGAGCTATTTTTAATTTTCTTTTTAGCGTGTTGAAAGGCAAACTTATTTTTAATGTACGAACGTATTTTTAAACAGATTTTCGTTAAAAAATTAGTTCCAGCTTATTATCCATTAACTTCAGTTTCAACACAAATTTAGACCAGTTTATACTAAAACAATACTTGTAAAAAGTGTAGAATACGATACAAAAGATCTGACACAATAGTAGAACGTTTTTCTTTTGTTTTTTTTTTTTTTTTAATCCAATATCTTTGACCAAATACCTCGGCGATTTTCATAAAAGTTTTCGCACCAAAATATGCGCGAAGATTTATTATTTTTCGTGATTAATTGGCGTATGTTTAATGTTAAACTACTGAATTCAAAAGAAAACAAAAAAAAAAAAAAAAACTACTTCGGGACTGCATTTCGAAATTTATATTTTCACTTCTTTCACAACTGCCCTCCCTGCAGCTATAACAACGTATCAATCAACACGAAGCGGTTTTACATTTATATTAGTGCAGTCTGTTACATATTGCTCGTAATATCGAGCTGGTGAAAATGTCACATTAGTGACTGGACTGGAAACAGGGAGATAAATTTTATTTCTCTAAAAATGTAACCGACAAATATTATACTGTACGTGCCTTAAAGGAATTTGTAAGTTCTATCCTTCTAGTCAATTCAGAAGCGCCACAAAACAGTAGACAGTCAATAATTTTAGTTAGTATACACCCTGTCAAGAAAGTATCGGGAATTGTTAAATAAAACGAACAATTTTTAATTTTCATCCAAATTTATTTTGTCACCTTCAAAATAACATCCATTCGAAGCGATGCACATATGCCAACGCTTTTTCCACTCGGCAAAGCACTTCTGATAGGCGGTTTCCAGGATGGCCTTTAGCTCTCGCGTCGCATTCGTCTTGATGTCATCAATCGATTCGAAGCGCATTCCCCGTAGCGGAAATTTGAGTTTTGAGAATAGGAAGAAGTCGCAGGGTGCTAAATCTGGTGAATACGGCGGTTGTTCGATGATATTTACCGAGTGTTTGGCCAAAAACTCATTCACAATTATGGCTTTGTGAGACGGCGCATTATCGTGATGGAGAATCCAAGAATTGTCGACCCACAAATCGTTACGTTTACGACGGATAGCCTCTCTCAAACGTCTCAAAACACTTAAGTAAAACTCTTTGGTGACTGTCTGTCCGGCTGGCACATATTCATAGTGTACCACGCCTCGAGTATCGAAGAAAACAATCAACATGATCTTCACTTTCGATCGGCTTTGGCGAGGTTTTTTCGGCTTTGGCGCGCCAATTGGCCGCCATTCGGACGATTGCTGGTTCGTAAGCGTGTCGTACTCGTACACCCATGTCTCGTCACCAGTAATTATCTTTTCCAAGAAGGTAGGATCCAAATTGGCTCGATCCAGCATGTCTGCAGCTACCTGTTCTCGGTACTTTTTTTGAAAGAAATTCAGGTCTTTCGGAACAAGCCGAGCCGCAACGCGTTGCATACCCAATTTTTCGTGCACAATCGTACGTACGCTCTCGTGTGACATGCCCAATCCATGAGCCATCTCTCTCAAGCTCACATGACAATTTTCAGCAACGATTTCCTTGATTTTATCGACGTTATCATCAGTCACACTCGTTGAAGGCCGTCCAGAGCGAGGCATGTCTTCGACCGTCTCCCGACCATCCTTGAACGCTCTGTACCACTCGTAAACCCGCGTTTTTGATAAAGCAGATTCACCAAAAGCCTTCTGTAACATTTTCAGTGTATCGGCACAAGAAATTTCGTTCGAAACACAGAATTTAACACAAGTACGTTGTTCAATATTTTCACTCATTGTAAAACTTCGACAAAACACTTCAAGGTCGACTGATTTTAACAGCTGCTGTAAACACACTGGTTGACAGATCGCGCTAAAAATAGGCATCATAATACAAAACAGTTGTACCAACCTGGAAAAAAAAAATTATCTGCCTAGCTATTACCCGGGAGATTTAAATTGACAATTCCCGATACTTTCTTGACAGGGTGTATATCCAACGTGTGCATAAATGCGTAGAAAACAATACAGATTTAAGAAAAGTAAACACATTATATAGTGAAGTGAAGGTGTGGGGTCATGTAATTTTCAAAGAACTTGGCACTTTCTTTATATGTCATGAATTATGGTTAGGGTAAAATACAGCGTTTCTTCATTAATTTCTCACTTCGCCTAAAATTGAAATGACAAAGAAAAAAAAAAATTGATTAGAAAAAATCGACTTGATAACACCGGATGTATGTTTTGCAAGGGTAGAAACAAGAGGTTAGAGAAATTAAAGTTAAAATAAAAAATCGGAAGGTAGTTGAATTCAAGATTATACAACTGAAAGGGGTAATTCTTGTATGCGTCCTGTTGCAAAATTCATAAAAATCAACAGGCATCGAGAAAAACTTCTAAAAATTTCCATTTATCAGTTCCAAAAGAGCGAGATCATTGATCGAAATCAAAGGCGAACAAGTCATATTGCTGTTAAAATTACATTCTGAATTACTATAACAAAAATAGAGTACAAAAATAACGTTTATACAAACCTTTATATGGTAAGGTGGGTCTTCGAAAGTCATTAACATGTACCTATCTACTCGATTTTCCTGGGCTTTTGCTCGTGCCTGAAATTATAAAAATACGTTATAATAATCAATTAAATAAACGCTATTTTGAATGGTTATACATAAATTCGAAACTACGCACTGTAGACAGTTTAGCCCTAGTGAATATTCTTAAAAATAAATAAATAATTATAATAAACAGTAGCTGAATTGTATCTGATATTCGTTACAACTTTAAACACTGCATATAGTGTACAAATAAAATTTTGTAAACAAATACAGGAGACTAATTAGAAAGTAGAGGCGGCCGAGAGAAAGAAACTGGTCCGAATATTCTCATCAGATCTATTAGAACCTTAAGTACCATTGTGGAAAGCGATACCTTATCGAGGATATCCATGGGACTTAATTTACTTAATACTTAATTAGAAATTATTTATTGCGGCCTTTATTATTTCAAATAAATAAAAATTGTTGTTAGATTGGTGATATAAAATTTTTATTATTTACTTTTTAATGCATTTTTATTAAATTATTATTTTTTAGTGCATCTTTACTAAATTTTTATAATAAATCTTGAAGTTGATATCTTTTTTAAAAAAATTTAATTTTACAATTCTTAGCGTTATGCTTAAATTTCGTTTTCTTGCTAATTTTATCACATTATCCTTCATATTTTATGCCTAAAAAAAAAATCAAAAAAAAATCAAAAAAAAAATCAATATTTTTATTTTAAGCGGCATTTTCGCGGTAAAAACATCAAAATATATAATCATTTTCCTTACTCAAAGTTACATTTCCATGGCAATTTGGAAAAATTAATGGTATTTTAAGTTAATCGCCTTCGTTATCCTAATAAGAAAGTATCCGAAGGGACCGTATTTTTTCACGTTTTTTAACGAATAGTTTCATCAATACTGGCACGGTACCACACTGCTGAATGGTATATAAAAAAAAATCCTAACGTGATGTGCAACGATTCTATCCGCAAAATATTTCCTATCAGTACATATCGGGATCCACTTTCACGGTTTTCTCAAAAGCAGTTGCCAAATTCTATGTAAATATTATTTATAAATACACGAACCGGATGTGATCATTAAAATTATTTAAGAAAAATACCGAAAAATATTTCAAAGATAAAATACTGAATTAATATAGAGATGTCTTTAACGTAATTTTTCAAATAAAACGAAAGTTTTATCAAAAAAGGATCGATAAAACAGATAAAAATTCTTCAAAGTTATTATCATCTATTTTTTAATTGCATTAATTTAGATCAAGATACTACACACACAAAAAAAAAAAAAAAAAAAAGATACGCGGAAAAAAGGTTATTTTCCATTTTTTACATAGATGTGGATAGTGGTCTTTCTGATAGTTTAGACAGATTTCCACGTTAATTATTTAACACGCATTTTTCCATTTCTAGACTAACGGCATTCTTTCAATCTACACGATTTTAAAAGACCTGCTATAAAACAGTTTCCGGCACATCTCGAGTAGGGTGGAGCAATGCAGTTTCTTTTCTCAGATGGTTTGTTGAGGTTAATTAAATTATAATAAACTTTCAACATTCATATATATACTTCTACGTAAATACATACAAATATAAAAGGATATACATATATCTTTATTTTAAAAAAAGAATTTATATTTTTAATTTATATCGGAAAAACGAGAGAATAAAGAATAACACAAGATTGTCGAGAGAATTTTCTTGAAAAATCCGAAAAGGTTCTGATTATACTTCATGCTAAATTGAAAAATTTTTTATATAACAGTTGCTAGCTAAAAAGAATGAAAATAATATCAGCTTTTCAAATAAAACGAGCGACCTATGGGGGCCGGTTAGGAAAGAAAACGCTTTTGAACACTGAGACATTGAAACTTTGATGAATGCAGACTTATTACGATTTCAATACATCCATCATTCTCTGCTACAGCGTGTTTAATAAATTGCAGGAGCAATACTCGGATTACCTCTCTTTAATTCTCTTTTTTAACTCTTTGTTGGTTCAAAATATACTTTTCGAAAAGAATAACACTAATTGTAACAATTTACAAATATAAGCTTTTTTTTTTTTTTTTTTTATTGTTATTATTATTATTATTAAAACAAACTGTCCCACGTTTTTTAACCAATACTACATATGAATTGAATGAATTTACATTTTTCAAGGAGTGTCAAACAGTGAGTACTGCAAGCAAGTGTAAAATTTGACTAAATAACTTTCTATTGATTAATCATTCAATGAGACTATATGATGGTTATCCTAAATACTCATTCTACTGAAGATACTGGTCATCTCCCCTATGTGTAAAGCGATGTTTCTTTAGATATCAGGTAACATAAGATAAGATAATGATTAGACGAATGCTTTGAACGTACACCCACATCTTTGTTCATAATGAAATTCTTGCAGCGAATAATTTATGGCAACGGAAATAAAACCGGTTATTCATCCCACCCCCAAAAAATGACTACAAGTGTGACATTAAAATAATTACTTTACTCTAATTTATTGTAGAATTTGGCAGCAGTCAATAAAAAATGTCGTACCAACCACACACTTTTGTCCCATGATTATGTCCCGTTACTTTATGTAAGGTGACAGAAGAATATGCTGTGTCTTGTATAATTTCTAACATTTTTTTTTTTAATAAAATACGAATAAGAATAACGTAGTCAAGTGAAAATGATTTTTCTAGAATAATTAAAAAAAAAAGATTGGAGGTCAAGGGGGCTTGCCCCCTCGCAAGGTGCAAAGGGTAGAGTTTTTTATTTATATTACATACGCATTATCTCCGTAAAGGGAAAGAGGTCGACAATTACATGATGCTCGGTCCAACGAAGATCCAAAATGTCATCGGAAGAAGTTAATAAAGAAAGGGAACTAAGAATAAACCGAAATCAATTATACGGTAAAACTCGTACAATTTATTCGGAAAAGATCAGACTGCATATCCCCTCGTCTCCTCTGTTGTGGTAATCCACAAGTGAAAACGTTAAATATCTCTCGGATTTATTCCTGATAATGAATTTAAACTTTTATTTAACATACACAGGCCACAGAGCTTCTGTCGCATGTTTTCATCATATTCCACTTTCGGTAAAAACAAACTAAACTATTACCAACTCTATTTGATGAACATACCAAAAAAAAAATAAGTGCTCTATCTATGTTCAGTATAGTTTTGTACATCTACATTATTGAAATTACGGAGACTACATAATTATAATTATAACAAAATAGCAATAAAAGAGTATCACTTTGCGTATATTATTTTCTCAATGTTACTTTTTATTTATTAAAACAATCACGAAAGAATGCGTAATTAAATTTTTTTAAAGATAAACTTGAAACTTCAACTGCCCTCAAGTCTGTCCAGTATAAAATTAAATTTGGCCACCAACACACAATCTGGAAAGATCTAAAATTTCGAAACTCCTCCTTAACAACAGAATCGGCAGGTGGTTTTATCAAAGGTGCAAGAAACTCACTTTTATTTACTTTACCGGCAGAGGATCTGCGCAGATTAAAAACAGAACAGCAGGAGGGTTATGCTAGAACTTCTTTAGTTAAATACAAAGACTGCAGAGAATGAATCTAATAATCTCATGTCAGTGATTCTTCTAGGCGTTTTTACTGTGCCTGTTCGAATGGTTATTTTGAATTAAAAATTAAAAACTATTAATATGAGAATTATCGAACGATTTTTTTGAGTAAAATCATCGGCGTGATGATTATAAATTACTGCGCAGAATTACCGTACAATGAAAAAGGTAATTCTTCTCTCTTGGTGGTAATTTACTATTTTTTTTGTAATCGTGCATTTCATAATGACTATTCTTGTTTTTATTGTGGAGCACGAATGTTTGAGTTTATTTTCTTCGAAATTTGTAAAAAAGTTACTCCAACGGATTAACGAGATAGGACATTTAATTCAAATTTGTACTCATCGAATATAAGATGCAGAGTAGAAAACAATTTTCTTTTATTTTTGCTTTTTTCGAAATATATTAAACGGACTTCGTGAAGGTTATTTTAAATTTTTCAAGATTTGCTACGGTTTTTTCGCAATTATCGAACGTGATAATTTTGTTAATAAGTATTTTTATTTTAATTGTAGAGCTACCTTTCTGAGCACAAATATTTAAAGCATCATTTTGAAGTGAAAAAGAAAAGAGAAAAAGAGGTTGAAACACTGAGGGCTTAACGGACAAAATAGATTGCGGCTATCGATATAATAATAATTGTATGCAAATCGCGATCCCGAAATCGGTATTTTACAGATTTTTTTTTATTTCATTATTATTCCCTCGGCTATTACGACACGCAGTCGCAGCAAAATTGTTAGACGGCGTGAAATAATTAAATGCATAGAGAGATATTGAATTGCGTTTATGATGCTAAGACGAGTGTTAGATGATAGTGATGACTGCGGAGACGCAATCTCGAAATCGGTACGAAAGGAAGGTCACTCCAGTAATGAGTTATTTATTGAGAGAGTATGGAGTAGTATGTGAGTCCAGCGAGGCTGAAAGAAATGCGACCAATGTGTAGACGAGTAATTTCTACGAGATTAGTTATAGGGAGGTATCTGTAGGCGAAAACTAGGGTTTTATCTTCCTATGTATTGAGAAAGCCAATTTTGCTTTTAGCTGGGCTGTACGTAATTAATATAATAAGGAATTTTTTAAGGGAGGAGTGTACAAAGCATTGAGCATAATCAGTGGCGTCTGCAACAGTGTCACCGGAAGGACGACTCGATACCCACAGGAAAGTTTACTGCTGATATTGCAGAGTTACAGAATTAGTATACTTTTGTAGTTTTATACTGTTTGGAGAATATGTTGTTGAACAAGGTGGTAGCACGATGAAAATCAGATATTACGAAGATGCGATTGACCGACGGAGGTAATTGCATAATTCATTTAAGGATGGCTAGAAGTGTATCGTAAAGTTCGACATTTATGTTAGCGGAAAGATAATGGGATAAGGTTAGAGTAAAACGAACAGGCGACAAGGGAAGATTGCAGTTTATTTAATTCTTTGTAACCCCACATATACTTTAGCACAAAATGAAATTGTGGCGTACAGACACAGATAGATAGAAGTAGAAAATTTCTTCATACGATAAATTTTTATTACACATTCGAGCTTAATGTTTTGTTTTGATTTTATTTTACTCGGTTTTATTTCATGTTTATTACGCAATTATCGTAGAGCGTCGTATTTTTTAAACTTATTTTAATAACTGATTGGCTTTATTCTGGTGTCAGATTTTTAGTTAAGTTATATATTTTTTTTTTTTTCACGGAAAAATTGTTTCTCCGCCTGAGAGCTTTTGTTCGTAATTTCATTTCCAGTGAAATATAATTTACGGTCATTTACGGTTTGCGCAAGCAACCCGCCCCTTCGCAATTTTAAAGATTTTATAACAATGCCAATTTCACACGATGAAATATACGAATTTACAAAGCTGTATCGATCACTAATTAACACTTCAATGTCGGTTAATAATTTTACATCAAAATATTTCATTCAGCGTACGAAATATTGACACATTTAAATCAATCCGGAAACTGTAGAGTTAATTTGAAAACGCAACATACTATAATAATGACCAGAAAGTGTAAACTAAGAAGCAATGTAGTAAATTACAATAACAATTTAAAAAACAAAAAAGGTTCCTACAAGTTAAAACAATCTAAATATATAAAGCTAACAAATTTCATCGCGATTACTTTAATATTTCGCTTTTCAAAATCATCAGGTTCGATATAGAGAAACTTGTAAAATGGGAAAACCCGGAATTTTAGTTATTTTAGTTATCAATCGCGTATGAATTTGGATTTTTTAATATTTTATTATTTTTTTTTTTTTGAATATTATTCATCTATCAATTTTTCCATCTACGGCATTTTATTTGGAGTTCTATTAAATGTTAATAATTCTGATTTTAATTTTCCTGCCGATGCATGACTTCAATATACTTTTTAATCTAATTTCACTCGGAATGAGTGCACGCTGAAATAATTTTTATACCTGCAGATCCGACGAGCAAAAAAAAAAAAAAAAAAAAGAAAAAAGAAAGCAGTTGCAGTTTGATGAGCTCCAATAACGTAATGAACAGTTAAATTAATTTTTTCAACAGCTAAAGGGGTTTGAAAAGCGAAATTTCTCCTCTCACCTCTGGACGATGTAATAGTTGATTTTAAAAAAGCCGTTCAGTTTTTTTTTTATATGCCAAAATCATTCACCACACTTTTACTTCAATTAATAATCTTTTTAATCGCATTCGTTTCATTTCGTATTTATGTAATTTATTTATTATTAATTTGAAATCCTTATTTCCGTTCGTGTCATTAATATTCGCATTTACACATTTCTTATTCTTTTTTTTTTTTGTTTTACACGTGAAAATTTATTAATCGACTAACTAGCAGGTAAATTATTTGATAACCTAAATTAAAATTTATCAAGGGACATGTTTATTAGTTCAAGTTGAAATTCTTATTATCAGTGAACGAAATAAAATTAAAAGAAAAAAAGAAACAGACAAAGTAATTTCACTTTATCGAAAATCGTTTTTTATTTCTTCATGTTTTTCAAAAATGTATACGTCTTTTTTATAGGTACTGCCTTTAAAATACTCGAATTTTCGTTTTAAATCATGCTCTCTTTTTAGCACATACTTAAGAAATCTCGGGCTTATCCGATTTGATAACATTAGCATTATTGGCTACGTTATATCATTTTTATAATGTCGATTTTAATTGTGTTTATTTGCGTCTTTAAATTCCCGTACGAATTCCATTTACACTATTTTATTTCATTTGAAACATGTACACAGATTTAGTTAATTACCGGTGCCGCGATGAAAAAAATAAGGGTGGCGTAATCATAAAAATAAACACCACAGTACTCTCATAACCTCGTAATTTTATATTTGTTCAAAAATTCTTAAAACTAATTTAATTACCATTTACTTTGAAAAATATAAATTCTTTTCTCTACAATTCCATCATTTGAATTCGAATCATCGTTCGAGAAAAATTATTTCGTGTAATCGATGGGTCTGTTTTTTTTTTAAAAAAAAAAAGTTTAGCATTTTTTTCTCCGGTATCTTTCTGATTTGGGTTCTAGCGTGGAAATTTAACGATATCAAGACACCTGTATGCTTGGCCACTTCATCAGCTCTATACATTTTTACATTTTCAATTGGGCTATTTAAAAATTATATTTCGACAACAACACAAACATTCTTTATGACAATGCGCTAGACACACCACTCTACTAATTTTCGAAAAAAGTTTATAGGAGTTTGTTACAAGTTTTATCACTAAAATTATAAATCAAAAATTTAACACCGAAATAAAAATTTTTATGGCCAAGTCATTCGGTTCAGGACTTTTGTTTTATTCTGTATTTCATTTTTTGTTCAAACTCTGACGAACGATCTAGTTAATGCCTGATATCGTCAATAAACTAAAACTACTATTAACTATTATCCGTAATTAACCAATCTCTCACACGTTTATAATCTCCATCTATTCAACTCCTTCCTTTGTCCTTTGCGTGATTTTTCATGTCAGCCACATTTTTATTTACCGTTGATCCATTTCTAACTCTATACCTTTAGCCAAGCAGTTCAAGAGTTGAAATACTTTCCAATAATTCGCTTCAGATGTCATCCTTATCTCTTTTTCTTATCAACAATGACCTTTTTCCGAACTTTGATTCGCATGTGATTCTTGTACAATATGTGAAATAAAATAAAAAAATGCTTCACTATTAACTTTTTTCTCATCGATCCGTAAAATTCTCGACAAAAATGTTATCAGCATATCCGTGTGAAATATAAAGCGGGACAGAAATTTTAAATGCAGCATAAATCCTGTCCTTTAAGGCTCTAGATACTAGTTTCTGCTGTTTCCAGAATTTTACAATATTTAAAATTTATTTATCTCTATTTATTTTATTTTTTTTTTCCCTCATCAACTATGACCATTGACCCAGAGTGCAAAAGGAATTTTTACATACATTTAATGTGCAGCAACTGAAACCAAGTGTTTTAATCAAATGAAACCCTTTACTGTCTAAACGTGGTTAACTGAAATTTATTAATCACCTATTAGCTGAGTAAAGAAGTAAGATGATTTAATCTTTTTTAAGGGATAATTTGTGCAGCTAATGAATTAATAATTTACAAATAAGGAAGAAAACGAAACAGTTTCTCCAATTAATGCATTATTCATTTTCGTTGCGAAAATTTGTCTTATTTCGTACAGTTGTAACATTACTTTTTCTCTGATGATACACGGTTTAGAATTCATGTGTCGTATATATGTATGTATGTATGTATGTATGTATGTATGTATGTATGTATGTATGTATGTATGTATGTATGTATGTATGTATGCATGCATGATGTATATCAGTGGTGAATCCTCCAGTACTTTTACTAATGCGGCTAAGTACCAAAGTAAACTGCAAAAGAAAGAACGTGCCTCGCTACTTCTCTAATAGAAGAGAATAACTTGATTAAAGGGAC
This sequence comes from Icerya purchasi, assembly GCA_039619475.1. Taxonomy (NCBI): domain Eukaryota; kingdom Metazoa; phylum Arthropoda; class Insecta; order Hemiptera; family Monophlebidae; genus Icerya; species Icerya purchasi. The sequence goes on along the minus strand of CM077115.1, from coordinate 76,095,501 downwards.
AGTTTTTAGCTTGCCAGTAGAAATCTGAGAAGTCGATGTACAAAGAAAATTGCTTAATGCGTGAGATGCTAGTTGCCAGCCAGTGTTGAGTAATAATTGGATTTCGATTTGATGATCCGCTCAATATCGTGTTGTGCTCGCCAGCCACTACAAGTACATCTCTGATTTTATTCATAATTTATCAAAACATGTATAACAGAAAAATTATAGTTTAAAAATATAAAATAAAGCCCCGACATCTGTTGCGGAACATATTATTATTAATAAACATAGATTAAAATTAAACATTCAAGACGATCTAGAAATAATAAAATATATCAATATTACTTAATAGCGCCGAAACGTATTATATGAATCAATTTAAAGATAATTTAATTAATAATAATCTTATCATTAATAATATTTAAAATTAACAGTCAATGATAACATATCGATATATTGTATTAGTTTATAATAGTTTATTTTACTTTTAATTTTATTTATTAATGCCATGATTTATGTAACTCCGGAACATGTCGGCTTTATTTTATATTTTTATAACAATTATTATTTTCTGTAATACGTGTTTTGATAAATTTTTAATAAAGTGACAATACTGAAAACGGATATAAACATTTATAACTCAACTGTAAATACATCTCTGATGTTAACGAGTCGCCAAGAGACGCGCTCACAACCAACAACAGCATAAATAGCAAATCAGATTGAAGCGTTTAACGGACCGGGTACTTCTCTACTTTGACCAAAGTACCAGCGCATGTATACTGTGCACTTTCCGTTATGAAACTGCGACTACGCTACCCTTTATCATAATGGCGTTCACACTCCTAATTTATATAAATACGCTTGACAAAAGTCTGTTGGTTGTTACCAGCACATAGCAGTACGGAAGCAATACTACACCGAACCAGCGAGTATTTGGTCGGCAGTTTAGAAAAGTTCGTTAATGCGAGCAAACGTATTCACTTTTAAATATATTTATTCTTTAAATAATATATTTCACTTTTTTTTTTATATTATTATTATTATTATTAAAAGACGAAAGCGTCATTTCAAAATTATGTTACTTAATAATTCTGTTTAATTATTTATTTTTCATCGAACTGATTTTGAATTATTCCTTTTTGTAGTTCATATAAATTATTTCTTTTATTGAAACTTAAATAGTAATATTCTTTTACATAATTTAATTTTTTCTTAATTACCAAAAAAAAGAAAATGGTTTCCTTATTTGTTTTTGTTTTGTTTTGTGAGTTAATTCTATTACAACATTTTTCTGCCTTGGAAATTTAGTTCTTAAAAAGGGACTCACAACAATTTTGATAAAATTCAAGGATGAAGGGTTTTTAGGTTTAAAAATCGATTGGTCGAAGTCTTATCATTGAACAAATTCTATGAATTGAGCAGTTGTAAAGAAGAGGCGGCCAATGATAAATTTAAAATTCATAGGCCAGAAATATTATTACAAATTTTCATATGTAATCACACTTCCTACAAATTTTTAAAAGACATGTAAAATTTAATAAAAATACACAGTTTATACTGATCTATCAATGGGTACACTACATTTTTCCTTTTAATGATTATGCCCTGTTACTTTCAATAAAATAATAAAAGCTGAATGATGTGTTGTACAATTGCTAAGATTTTTTTAAAAATGACGTAGCCAATTGAAAACGATTTTTCTAAAAGAATTTTAGAAGGAAAAAGATTGGGGTTCAGTTTACCCTGTCGCGTGGTCCGAAGGGCAGAGATTATATATATATATATAAAAATAGAGAGAGCGAGTGTGTTAGTTATAAAATAAGTTCTAAAAAACTTAGTAGGACTAATAGTTTTTCATTAATTAATTTTTAATAAATTAATCTGCGATTTGTTTAAAAAAAAAAAAAACAACTAAAAACTGCGACATGTCAAAAGCTGTTATAGTGATGTTACTTAAATAAAGGGTGCGATTGTTAAAAAAACAAAAAAAATTAAAATAAATCAAGACCTTTATTTTGTTTTATTAATATGGACTATATGAAATGGTAGTAACAATTGAAATTTTAAATACACGTTATATATGCACTCTTACGTATAACACTATTATACGAAATCACGTTTTGAAGTTTTAAAAAGCAAAGTCAATTTAAACTAATTCGAGATTATAAGTTTAAATAGTAGTTAATAAGCGTTAGTTCTGTAATAAATAGGTAGCGCGGTAGCCTAGTGATTAAGGTGCTTGGTTACTAAGTTCGAGACTTGTCCCGTTCCGGATCAGGTATATACTTAATCTGAAATTGAATTGGGTACCAGAGAAATTCGGGAAAGTAAAGGCGGCCGAGAGAAAGGAACTGGCCCCAGTATTCTCATTAGATCCGTTAAGTTTAGTACATTATGTAAAGATTAAATTCACAATCCCCGACGCCCCGCTAAAAGAGTATGGGACTTACAATTAGTTTACTTTACTATAATAAATGCGAAATGAATACAAAATGCGAACACTAGTGGCGAATTGAAAAATAGAACGTTACGAGATTATCTGTCAAAAGTGATTTCCAGCAGGATATTAAATACTTGCTTTGGAAAGCCAAAATTAAGATCTTCAACGATCTGGTCATGCAAAATAAGCGAGAAAAAGTATGTCAGGGATTTAATGGACTTGCCAGATCTGAAGTTTCTAACGGGCGTTTTATTAGTAGGATTAAATCCTGCTACCTTAAGCTATGACGCTCCGTTTATGTTTCCTTTTTCGCTAATCCCAACCTGCTTCTATCTGTTGTTTAACCCTACACACGCTTCTCATCCGTAGTTTTATTATCTCCCGCACCTACGTCGGTCATCCATCGTTATAATAATAATAATAATAAGAAGAATAATAATAATAATAATAAGAAGAAGAAGAAGAAGAATAATAATAATAATAATAATAAGAAGAAGAAGAATAAGAATAATAGTAATAGTAATAATAATAAAAGACGAACTATCGGAAATAATAGTATGAGAAAAACATGGTTTAGTGCAATATTAGATAACGGTAAATGATAATAATAAAAAACGTTTAAAAAAGCATGTTGAAAACTATTCAAAATGGTCGACAAATAGAAATTTCCCAGAACCAAAAGGCACGGCTCGCGAACACGCTGTTTGGCATAGAGGACCTTAAACGGGTAGCTAGCGCTGCGACACTAGTTTATGGCTGTCGGTGGTTAATCGCGTGCGCTCGGCTGGTTAGTAAGGCATCCGGTGCGCTATTGTCCGCAGCTGAAGTCGGAAATAAATCGCTACAAGTCATAAACTGAAAACATTAAATTACTCTCTGGCTTCGTTAATAGAGACGATGAGTCTGTTCTCTGTCAGTGTTCGATAAAAGATTAGCCAGCAAAGTGAGCATCATGAAATAAAAGACAAGAACGAAATCGACATTTTCCAAATTACACCGATTCCCCACGTTTACAGCTTTCAGTAGAATCCGCACTAATTATCATAAGGCCAGTTATATGAAATTTATTCATCAGCTAATGCTTAGATTGCATATATTTGCAACAGAAAGAATTCCAGCTCAAAGTACTGAATTGTTTTTACTAGAATTTCAAATGAAACTCTATCCGTAAAGTGCCCCAAATTTTTGATTTGAGTCGTTCGGAAATTCTCCGCTGATTTGTCGACTGGCACACTAAAAATAACATGTGAAAATTTCGGCTAAGATTTATCTAGATACTCTCATTTCTTTTTCGACTTATAAGGCGAGTGCGTTGAACAGCATTTTCATGTAATCTTATCTCCGGGAATAATTAGTTACTCTATCCCACCCTCCCTCAAATACTAAAGAATCGAAAAGACATTGCGTTAGTAGCAGATCGTTTATCTCAAATATCGTTTAATTCTGATTTTATCTGCAAGAGTATTTTCGTATGTTCAACGTTGGAAGAAAAAAATTTAAAAATGACGGCACACATTTCGCACATTTATTAATGCCTACAATAATAAAGCACAAACAACGGTAACAACTACTCGACAGAACAAGATTGCGCATCCACGCGACATTCAGTTAACACAGCGAATCAGCATAAACGTAAACTTGTAAAAATTCGAGGCAGTCGAGTTAAAAAAAAGTAAACATTGATTTTAACTACTTGTATATATTAAATAAAGTTCAAGGACAATCGACTAGAACCAATACCCGCTCCAAATTCTTCCGTGATGAGCCAGTTCGGAATTATTGAACTATTTACAAAATTTATTTCACGAAAAATTACGGAAGCAAAATAAATTATTTTCTAATACTATCACTGCGCGCCAAAAACGATTCATATCCTTTATCCTTTTCTTCCCATCTCGATCAATAATTCCCTTACTTCTTTCTTTTATTCTTTCCATCTCCTATCGCCTCAGAATCGAATTTCTTAGCATAATACTTTCAAGAGGTTAGGTCAAAGTCAGAGGCGAGCCCCCCCCCCCAAGAAAAAAAAAGCGATTGATAATTTTCATCGGCACAGAACTTTTACAACTTACATTACACTCCCCAAAAGCCCGGAAAATTATAACTACACTATAAAAACTTTATTTGTTACGCTACTTTTAAAAGAGTGTGGGGGGGGGGATAGTACAAAAAAACATTTAACGCTACTCTTACGAAAGCCGGATTGGAATCTTCACGTTATTTTCGTAAATTTGCAATCGGACACAATCGTATCCGTCCTTTTTTTTGTTTTTTCCCTCGTTACTACGTGATATTTGTAAACTAAATTGTACCTATGAGCCGTTGTTCGCTACATTATTTATGTAAATATTAAATAACTTCATCAACTTGTTTTGCATAAAAATCACTGATGATATAAAGACCAAACTAAAAACCTAGTGTTTTTAAATTTTAATCTACTCGTACATACAACTAATTTTAAATTGTAAATTTCAAATACTAAATAATTTTAAATTGTTTCATAAAAATTACCAAAAAAAAAAAACAACTGAAAACCTATTTTACTTTGAAAATTAACTTGCAAGTAATTTTAAATATTTAAAATACCAAATAATTCCCAATTATTTTATATGAAATTAGGGGAAAAACATTGCTTTGAAGTTATGACTTAGCCGTAATTGTAAATAATGTTAAATTATTATTTATTAAAAATTGTTGTACAATGTACAGGTTTCGGGGCCAGTCGTACACTATTATTCTGCTAAGCACTTCGATAAAGTAAGTGTGTTGTTAAACCTTGTATTGGTCAGTTTAGAGGCTATCACCACCTGATGATGCTGCAATAACGATCGATTGTGTCCTATCGTAAATTCACGAAAATAGTGTGGGAATCTATTGTTAAATAAGTCTTGAACAATTTTGAACTCGCAATTTATGAACAATTTGCAGCTCGATACTCGATAACTCACGGATTTCACATAAAAAACGGATTATTATCGCACAGTGTACAAAGTACTTTTCAGTAACGAACCAACTTTCTGCATTTTTTTACAATTTGTAAAATATTAATAATAAAACGTTCGCTTTTTTTTTCTGTTGGAATTTTCAAACACCGAGATGTTTACGGGAACGGGGTTGCATTTTTTAAATAAAATATGAACACATACTATTCTATATATATGTGTGTATTTCCCCCTCCAAATGCATCAAAACTGCTATGTAAAAGAAAAAAAGAACAATTTATAAATCAAATAATGAAACAGGTATACACTTGTGGGTACACATAAAAGCCTTCGCCATTTCATCGCGTCAGCGAATTCACATTTACCGTTAAATAGAATAAAATCATTAATTTTTATTAAATACAGCTGTTCAGACACTAAAAATAGTCTGCGCGAACAGCTGGTTTTATCCTGAAAGACATATGGACTAAAATTGTAACTTTAGAGAACAGAATTTACCAACGATCGAAGTAAAGTTGTATCTTACCGACCCAATTAGTACGTGTTTGCGTTCCTATTAATAAAAACAGTGTTACTGTAAAAAATGAAAAAATGTATAAAAATCCGTGAATGTGTTTAAGTAAATAAGACGAAACCAGTACCGATCAGACAGAATTATACATTTATATATATACATATATATTTGTTATTTTTTATCATTTCAGAAAGTTTGTTCGTGCAAGTTTAGTTTATGTTTAATTTTTGTGATATAATCAAAATTTTATTTTCGTGAATTGTAAATTTTAATTCGTCTCACGAAATATAACATTACGTAGTTGTAATACACGGTATACATATATTGGTTTGTTTTGTTTATTTTCATATAATCACGTGCACAATAACTGCATATCTATTTCTCATCATCGTACTGCTCGACTGCGAGCACCGTAACTACCTGCTCGAACATTTTTGTTGTTTCGATATCGGTGTACTCTATATGCAATAGAAGTATTTGCAAGACCAATTTAAAACTAATTGTAATTACTCGTTAATCCAATGATAGTACAGTGGCTTGTCATTGTAACTATTATTTATTTTTAATCATTTTTACCTGGTCCGATTTTCCATCAATTCGGTCCACACAACGACATATATCTGTCTAATAACGTTTTTATGTTTTTTACTATGCGGATCGGCAGACTGCATAGGCTTGGTGTGGATGTATGTCGTTGTATCAGCCGAGCTGATAGAAAATCGGGCTAGATAAAAGTGATTAAAAATAAATTATAAAGAGACAGAGAGAGAGAGCTGTTTAACACGGTTATATTTTCTCTCGCCACAAGCTATGCCTCAGATAATTTATAACGGTAGGACACCTGAAAAATTCCCGGCTTAATACATTAATTAAAACGAACGGTATAAAATATTAATAAAGCGTAAAAAAATTACTTTTTTGGCAGAAAATTAAAAAATTATATAAAATAGAAAAAAGATTTTAGGATTTTTTTTATCGGTATGTTTTTTTTGTTTCAATTTTTATCAGTTCTCGCTAAAATACTTTTCTTCGTAGGTAGGGAGAAATGCAATAGCTGCTTTTAAAGTACTGTTTATTTCAGTACTACATTTTTTGTCGACTAAGTAAAATTTAAGCCAGTTACACACAGAATCCCTAAAACATCATAAAAACGTTTCTATTTAAGTGTAACATTAATAATCAATAAATAAAATTTATCTATACAAACGAAATAGTACCGATTTAAACTATTATTTTATCTATAAATATCTACAATTGTACGCGAGTTCACATAAATCAGTTTCTTCTTCTAATGTATCCAATTATGATGTTGTTCAAGTGTACTTATCAAAGCGTACACATTGTCGCTTACGAAAAATAAGGACATACGCAGTGAGGACCAAAAAAACAGAAGGAGAATTGAATAGAAATATTTAAATTTCTAATAGTTTATTGGCGTTAAATTTCGATTTGAATTTTGTAATACTAATATACTTTCTTTAATAGTGTAATAACTGAACCTAATGTTGGATAATACCTAGGCTAGCCGATTCCAAAAAGAGGAAAAAGAAAAAACTGCATATAATACGCAGATGTGTACAATTAGTGTGCTAAACAGTAAAGAATTATTATATTGCAACCAGAGTCTACAATGATTTGCGAACGAAAAAAGCAATAATTGTATTCGCAGACTTTGTTATTAATTCTGTGTTTTTACTGCGATCTAGAATTTACGCTTATTTTACACTAGCAATGTGAATGTTTCGTATTGATATAATGTTCATATCTCAGGTAATAAAAATTTGCAATTTAATTTACCTAATCGGTTACCCCCCCACCCCTTCATCACAATATGTAACTTCCGTAACTTAATTCTGTGCTCATTTATTTAAACACTTTCACGAGCAGTACCGTGATAAATCGTCTGAGAGAAGGTTTGTTTAATTTAAGGCTTAGTTTTAAACTGCGCATTCCTTTACCTTTAATATTACTCATTTTTAACCAGATGGCCCTTATATTTACTAGCTTTGTAAAATATTCACTTCAACATAAGGGGAATCATTATTAATCGCAAAACCGTTCGATATTACTTGGTATGAAGGAATTATATATTACAAATGATTGAACTTCGCAACATATCTAATGAAAAGTATAATAACTATTTAAGAAATATGAGTAAATTATTCACAGTACAGGTTTCACCAACACACGATTTAAAACTAGTCTAGCAGGAATCACATAGTGAAGAGCGTCACGCATTGGTTTCCACTTATTTTCTTTATTTTTCTACAATTTCTACAAATTTCCTGTAGTTCACACCGCCTTATGCTACACTTCGTGCTAGTCTGATGCTGTTCGTAATATATTGTAGGAAGGCATAAATCCTCAGATATTACATTTCAATATGATCTTACGAAACCCTAACAAAACAGAAACGATATTCTCGAAGAATGCTACCAAGTAAAATTTGCATCTTCTAAAGCATATCGATCATATTTTAACTACAGTAAATCGTACAATCTGTACTAGATCCCCATTTTTCGCTATTCATCTCGTTTAAGGCAATACTCTATATATAATGGTGGTACGGCCCCGCGTTTTAACTTATACTTACTGACGGATCGGGGTTCAAATAGTAATTCTCAGTACGAACAATTACCATTACTACTGAAATGCCTCCGATACATACTGTGTACGTGCCACGGTGCAAAAATTACTGATCCGCGTAAGAAACTTAATTTTTTTACACTTGCGATATTACATTTTAGAATAGGTCGGTTATTTTTATTATAAATTCACTCTACGTACTCTAATAACATAATTACAGTTATTGGTATTTCCGATTTCAAGAAGCTTTAATTTACGTGTACTAGATACAAATATCAGCGATTAAAGCGCATAATCTTTATTTCGGCTATGCTTTTATACAAGATTAATTACAATTACAAAATGATGTGACTGTAGCGGTACACATTTTTTACTATAAATATATATATATATATATCATTAAGTTTAGGGTTTTCTCATATTTTCTCTTGGTCTACTGAATTACGTACAAAAAGTAATCTTTACGATTCATCGTAATTGAAAAATACGTTAACGCGAAAACGAGATGGATAATTTACGTCTATGTTTGTTACAAATATCAATAATTTATAATCAATTTTTTTTTCTTTCTGCAAATTTTCCACTTAACACTAGTAGTATCCTAAAATATTTTTCTGAACATTTTTAATTTACATAGATCCTATATATATATATATATTTTTATATATATAATTCTTCTGTGCGTGTGTTTGTGACTGAACTCCTCTCAAACGAACGGACCGATTTTGATGAAATTTTTTGTGTGTGTTCAAATGGATTCAAGAATGGTTTAGATTCACAATTCGGTCCACTACACGAAATATGAGGGTTTTAAATAGTTGAGACGAAACCAGGGGAACAGAAATGTATACGGGACGAATAAAAAAAAAATTAATAAAAAATTAATTTTTATAAAATTATAAATAAAATGATTACCGCGGTAAAAATAAACTAAACCTAAAAATTTAAATAAAACGATTACTATGGTTATTTTATTAATTTCTGGGGTAAGTAAATACACCGCTTCTGTTACTTCACTTTTTGCGTTATAGAAAAATATACCTGTTATGAAAATAGCTTGAGTTTTATCTTTTTTAACCTTTAATTAAAACATGTTTTTAGTTTCTATTCGACATAGCTTCTATATTCAACTTAGCTCATAGTATACACATGCTCACACGCAATCGAAATGTCGAACTGTGGTAACTGTACACGTTATGACGTCAGGTATTGTAATAGCTTTTCTTATAAAAATTTTCATTAAAACTATCCGGATTGTTACAACTTTTATTTAAAGAAGTTTGAAATTTTCGGATTTAAGACGAATTTATGAAGAAAATTCTTTTTCTTTTTGCTGTTTTTGGTCCAAAAGAGGAGGTTTTAAATAATTTTTTATCCGTAATTTTTGAATTTCATAAAAGGGCTCCTGTGTTTTGTTTTATATTTTGAATTTCGCTTTTAAAGAGTTATCTCTGGTGACGAATTACGATTTTTTTAAGGGTATTTTTGAGGTCGTTCTAAATTCCATATTACATATTCTAGACGGTTTTTTGCCGCCCAGGATAATCGCTCAGTTTAAAGTTGTAAATTGTCACAGATAGAGAAGTTTAATTGTAATTTATGATCCAATCGCGATAAGTCAAACCGTTTCCGAACTATTGTAGAAATAAATATTTTTGTCGTTTCTGAACCATCCTAATCGGATTATTCCGTATTTTATAGTGTGTACGGAATCTTAAAAATCGGTATAAATTTACTTTAAGAAATTAGAGATCATTAGAAACACGTTTTTTCGTGTATAGCCCATCATCAGCTAACTACATAGAGTACACACCATATTAAAAATTATATAAATTGAGCATTTACTTTAAACTTTTAATATAAATTTATACTGATTTTTGTTACTAAGGTGAATAATGCCTTATTATATTCATTTCAATGTAATTAAAATACTTGTCTTTTTGATGTTTGCACATTTATTGAACTTAATTCATTTTGAGTATTAATAAAAACTAAATTTAATTCAGCTAATAAATTAACACAAAATTTATTATTTCTAAGGCGGTACGAAGTTCGCCGGGTCAGCTAATATATATATATATATATATATATCATTATGTATATATTTAAACGCGCAATGTTAATTTTTTTATATTCAGAAACGCCAACTTTGATTTCATAATTCATTTTCAGTTGTTATTAATATTGTTATTATTATTATTATTACTGGTTTTATTTTACAAATAAGCAATCAGATGTTAAGTTTTATATTAAAAAAAAATCGCCACACAAATTTTCCTTTACACAATTAGTAAATATGTACAAAAACATAAATTACATAATGACTAATAACCGTCGGCGGTGTACGCTAAATTGGTGAATTGTTGACTTTCCCCGATTTCGGAGATTACGATAGACAAGGGTTGAACCTAAGTTATCAAGAGTATTAAACTTGCAAAACGAACCGCGCAAACGATACTTTAACCAGACTTCCCGGTAGCGTACTTGAAGAACATGAAAACTGTTGAACAACTAAATGAATAAGGTAACAATTTTTCTATACAATCGGTGACTTCTCTTTGATTGCGGGTCAACATTAAAGTAAGGGAAGGAGAAAAATTAAATATTAATTTGAAGAAAGATACAAATCCAACCGACTCTACCTTCTGAAGAAAATCTTTTCGTTCGGTTCATTTTTCGATCGTAATTTTTTCTTCCATTCCCCTCCCACGATATCAACCATTTTTACAATGATGATGCGCACTTCTGTCATTGTCGATGCATGATGATCGATCCCCCCTGGGCCGAGATCTCACCGAAAGGCACTTCCTCTCATTGCAGGTACAATTCTTTATTTATTGTTGAAATATACTAATTACAATTTTAATTTCTGATATTTAATTAATTTATTTCCTATCCGAGAAGTGTATACATTACAAGATACATAAAAAGAACGCTACCCTTCAGCCTCGCCAAGGGGGGCAAATGAACACCCAGAAACTGATTTTTCCCTTAGTTTACAGAAGAGTCGCTTCAATTAACTATATGCACCATTCTTATCTTCCTTTTTTTTTTTGTGTAACAGAAATGTAAAATAGCAACCGTTTTAAAACGTAACAGAAAAACGTTACATATTCTTAACGGAATTTTAACGTTTTCTCACACTCTCTCCGATGTAAAAATTACTTCATTTATAATAATACGCGCGTAGATGATGATGATGATGATGAAACTGCACAATTCACGAAATGATCAAAATTTTAGACAATTCATGAAACGTGTATAATAGCTTTTGCTCATTCCATGTATCGTATAAGTTCGTGTAACTAATGAAATATCATTTGATAATAACTTCGTATTTATTTATTTTTATTACATAAAATTCAAAACTAGAGCATCTCATGCAGTTATATGTTACGATTTATTGTATCGAACGCTGCGTAAGATCAAAATACACGAGTACTATGAAGAGATCAACTTCTACGTTCTACCGATTGAAAAGGTTAATTTTATTTAAGTAGTTCATTAATTCATTTTTTACGCATTATTTAAATATTTATGAGAAGGACGACAATAAGCAGATATAGTTCTATAATAATAACGGAAATAATTAAAAGGAAAAAGACATTAAATATTTAAACGTTTTATAAAACCACAAATAAGCATGTATATTGCATTTAGCTAATTGGGGTGATGTATATTAGGTCGCGTGAACATTATGTTGCAGAAACTGTAAGAGATTGCACGCGATAAGATACGCAAATAGAAGTACCCTCGAGAGTAAACGTATATATTAGTTTCTCCTCACATCGTCGGTTTTCCTCATTACCAATTTTCCCTTGCGCGTATACATTCTACCAGTCTTTAAATCAAAATTAAACTTTGTCCACGCTAAATTCAGCGTTTAATTCTTAGCGTTGCTTCTTTAAATCTACTGCATTACAGTTGTTAATAAATTTAAATCGTTTAAAGCCGAATACAGACCCCGACTGGATTAGAAATAATTCGTTTTCTATAAAGTAATTGAAATAAAAATTACGAATAAAATTATTAAGAATAAATAAGAAACATCTTAACATTGCCTGTTAAATAAAATATACCATATGATAGGGTGCCCATATCTTTGATACCAGAAAGGAGGGAAGAAATGAAATATCAGGAAGATAAATGCCATAGAATACTGTGTCGGACATCTTCCCTAATATGTGTTTTTCCTATTCCCTTTTCTACTACTAAAGCCCTTTACCGAAAATAACAACTTTCTAGCACACATTTTAATTTTCAGTATCAAAATGTTGCCGGGAATTTCTCATTATTTTGATTAACTAATTAACAGATAGGATTTATAGGTGCACTACACGTAACGGGGGAAGTCTTTGGCGACAAAAGCCGTTTCTCTTCGAATTCCATTTTTGCATCACAGTGCCAAATAAAAAGAGTTTCATCGATTTTTTTTTGCTCTGTAGGCTCCACACATAAATATTACTCGTGTACAAAATAAGTGTCATATTTTTAATAATTTATACAAAAAAAAAAAACAACAAATCAAAATACCGTAAAACTAGTACTCTAGCCTGTATTAAATACAAAAAAAAAAAAAAAAAAAAAAAAAAAAAAATGCGTAGACCTGTAGCATTATCGTAAAGCGGGGTAAAAAGAAAACCAAAACTTACGATGGTTTCATTTATACCGCATTAAGTTTATAAACAGAAATTAATAACCGACTTCACCGTTTTCGGGATTGTAGGAACAATAATAGAGATAAGAGGCCGGTTCATATCCCGGATTATTACCGATTGAATTCGTAGTCACAACACCGGCTGACAATAAATTCTTAACAACTCCGAATTAAATAAAAATTCGAATTTATTATCGTACATTTCGATATTATTCAGAGAAGCCATTGAGAAGAAAAATTATAATTCGGCCGAATTGAAATTTATTCACACACACGATACACGATTTCGAATAATAGAACTACAGAGAGAATCGTTTAACACAAACTTATTGTTCATTAAATTGAACTTTCTTACCAACCCGTGAATTAAATGCGTACTTTATTTATTTATTTATTTATTTTTCAAAAAAAATTCGTTGGTTTCACGAAACATTAATAGGGAATTCACCTCGTTGAAAATCGGAGTAATTATTATTATATTATCTCAAGGTAGATTCTCAAAGCTTTATACTCTGCATCCCGTTTGCAAGGTTTTCATCAAGTTTTTTTTTTTTTTTTTAAATAAAGTTAATTAAAGATGATATTTTTCTAGCGGTCTAGATTGAAATATGAATGCGACTTTCAGCTATAATATAGACTCACAATTAAATTCATCATAGTACTTTTTTATTAGTACATTCCGCACGAGATTAATTTCTTCCGTTCAGAGCTCATCTTAGAATTAAAAATTACTCCGAGACATTTACATGAATTTCCAAAGTCGATCGATTTTCTCCGTACAACACAATTAAAAGAATATATAATAAAACAGGGACTATCCGTTTTCGGGTTTTTCGTACAACTCCGAAAGTCTTATCCGTGTTTATCGGTGTCAACTGCAATTCCATCCAGTACACTTTGATTAGTTTACTATTTTTCGTAATTTTGAGCGACGTACACACACTGGCGACAAGAACAAAGTCGTAAATTATCATCAGCCGACTGCATAATTATGAATTGCAATAATTAATAACTATGTATTTCCGTAATACGTGCCGCTGTATAATAAGTGGACGGATTAATAAGTACTTCTGATCGTGTTTGACTATACAAGTTTGAATTGTTCGTTCGGCTATTATGCTAGATACTGGTCGCAGTACAAATGTTGTACGACACTAGGCTCAACAAATTTCTTTACGGTGGGGTAAACCTTTATTCGTAATGGCGGCGCGACTGCGCCTATTCATTTTCTTCCCGTTTCAATAATTAACGGTTCCAGTTCGATTCTTTATATGGAACAAGTGTCCGGAGCTTGCGTCATCATTGAGAACATTGTACGCAATCGTAAGCGGATTTTGCAAATAACAACGCGAGAAGGTATACTAAATTTTTGATCGTATTAACACGAAAATCCAGTGTGAACGAACTGCGAGAATTTTTAGTGTCGATCTGGTGAATCGAAATCGTTGAACTAGAATTTTTCGTGATTTAACAGTAAATCTGATTGTAATTTAATTGTATTTTCTATGATTTTAAAACTATTCGTGAAAGGAAAAACTGCGGACCTACATCATTCGGCGATGGATGTTTTTCGATTTTTATAGCCGGACTTAATCTCCGGCTAATGTTGGGATAATAGTTAAAGAAATTTAGCAAGATAGTTTTACTTTAGTAAATGTCTAATCACCGTGTGTAAGAGGATACACTATACAATCCGGGAGACTTGTACTATTCTATAATTTAATTGTACTTAGTATTTTTGAAGCTAAATAATATTTCTCCAAATATCGCTGGACATTTTCATCTAAATTAATAATGCCCGTTCTATTATTTTTCAAATCTAGCAATATTTTTTATAATGTCCTATTGTAGGAGGTCAGTGAAAAACTTTAAAGCATATGTATTTTTTTTTTAAATATTTCAGTTGCACGTTTCACGAGATTTGTGATGCACTTTGTTAGTATCATTTTCTCGATATTTATCATTTTATGTCTGAAAATTAAGTGTACTAGATAATGGGTTAAAGTATAACTACAAGAGCAAGCTATCAATACGGATAATGGTGAATCTGTTGAACTGCTTTAAGGCGGGATAAATTTCTACATCAGATAAAACTTGAAATTCCATTCATCGATATAATTATTTTAATGAGTACCGCAAGTATTTAATAAACTTTCAAACGTGGTTCCGTTACTGCCTAAAATTTACCAGGCAAACTTAAACTTCATAATACCGAAGGAAATGTGATCGAATAAACACTTCACCTAACTCAGAGATTACTCAGTCAGCTATGAAAGGATAGTTTTGGTTAGGTAGTAGCGATTTGTTCGAGTGAAAGTCGGTTCAAACGGTGTCATTGCGCATCCAAAATACAGATAATCATCAACACTTGACTAGTGTCCGTTTAACGGGCTCAAATAAATAAAATAAAATAATAATGTAAAATAAAATTGAAGGAAAAAATGTGAATACATCTAAATTTATAATGTATAATAATGACAAAAAAAAAAAAAAGAAAAGGAAAATGGACATTTCGTATTATACACGCTTTAAGCTAATTAGGATAAGATTAATGATTGCGTTGTGGAGTGGAAGAATCCAAAACTTAATTGGATGATTTCCACCGCTGACCACGTTAAATTTTTAATATGTAAAAAAAAAAGAAAAAAAAAAAAAAAGCTAGTAATGATGGGCTAGAGTAATCAAATTGTAGTAATATGTATGCATGTATCACAATTAAAAATACATGTGAAATAAAATAAAGTAAGAAGGCGGGAGTGTGAATGTGTTGGGGTAATAAAAACATAATAACCAACGGATTGCCAAGCTCAAAAAAAACTCTGCGTGGTAGAGATAGAAGGAAGCGGCCGATTACAAAGAGAACAGCTCGGAAATATAGTAGATGATATAAAAAAAAAAAAAAAAAATGGTATTAACCTTTCGATCGCTGAAGAACGCATCTAAAGTAAAATGAGAAAAGAAATCTATAGCATAATTCGATATTGTTTAAAATGAGTGTCCTTCAGACCATCTCCTCTTCTCTTCCTTTTCATTCCTGTAACATTATTATTCTCCGTATACGTTCTCTCATTCGGATTTTTTCTTATCTCCATGCGATTCATATTGATTTGCTGTGGGTTCCTGGTCATTCTGGCATCCTTGGTAATGAAGCGGTTGATTTTTTGGCTCGGCTTCTTCTTTCGCCTTCGTAAAAAAATTTCATCTTCTAACCTCTTACCGCTGTGTAAAAACTTCTATTTCAGATTTTGGTCAGATGTATACAATTGCTCATTTTTTAATGATCATTTATCCGTTCTGTTCAAACTAGTCTTCCTTCCAATCCACGGTTCCTCCTTCATTTCCACGCTTTGTTGTTGTCTCCATTATACGTTTACATTTTAATCATTGCTTGCTGCCTTCCTCCCGCTTTTGCTTCCCATTATGATGCAGTTGTTTGGGACGCTGATCATGTGTTTATTAAGTGTTTATCTTTTTCGGTAGAACGTTCGGCTGTGTACTCCCATTTACTCAGGCTTGAGCTTCCTGCTCCTTATTATGTTCGTTATATCCTGTCTTTTCCTTCTACACTTATTATCCCTGCTATCGTATCTTCCTATTAACGACATCTGATCGTCCTATTATGTTTCTGGGTGAAGGTTCCTTACAAGGCCATTAAATTAAAAAAAAAAAACAGCTTTTTTTTTCAATTTTCTAATAATATCGAAGATGATCGCGGTCTTTTCCGTAATTCATCTTATTCTTTATCCAACCATGCTACACTGCCTGGCTACAATGTTTTTATTTTATCCTCATATTTTTTCGCATGAACTGAACTATTTCGTAGACACGGCTCTTCCTATAAGTAAACTGTGTTTCAAATTCGAAATCTTAACATTTATGCTTCAGTTCATATTTTCAACATTCTTCCAGCACCCGCTCACCATTTCTTACCTTGGTATTTTTTCTTTTGGCCCGGCATCTCTAAGCCATTTGGCCACATTCACCTCTTAGTTCCCTTACCTTTCACTATACATAATGCTGAATACGTTTTTTTTTTTGTTTTAAATATTGGACTTGGGATTATTTTTTTTTTACTTACTAAATGTCTTTTTTAACCTTATGCCATTCTACCGTTATTCTCAAAAATGGTATTATAGGAAGTGAAAAGGATATTTTTCGTCGATGCTATCTTTACTACTTTTTTTTATAACCGTTATATTAATGCGCCGGCTTCAGTTTTTACGAACGAACATTTTGACGAAGTCATACGAAACTAATGAATCAGGGAGTCTGCTGATACATGTAGGATTAGTTTGTTTTGGCGTAGTCAACACCACCGCGACAAATTATACATATGTTAATTTGCTAAAAATTCTTAGGACCTATCTGTAGTATACTGATATGTATAATGAGCATACTCTAAAAT
Source organism: Icerya purchasi (assembly GCA_039619475.1). Taxonomy (NCBI): domain Eukaryota; kingdom Metazoa; phylum Arthropoda; class Insecta; order Hemiptera; family Monophlebidae; genus Icerya; species Icerya purchasi. Next base: position 76,077,972 of record CM077115.1, on the reverse strand, counting down.
ATTATATAAATTATATATATATACATATTTCTGTTTGTCTTATGAAACATATGCAACCCCCACCTGACGAGAAGAGATGATGCAAAAATTATATTTGATTTTCTAAATAAATTTAAAGTTCTAGTTTGCGGTAATTTTAATTGAGAAAAGAAAATACTCGTACGTGGAATATTATGTTGTTCGTTTATTTTTGACCTTTTTTTTCTACATTTCTGTAACAAAATTGCAGTATACATAAATATATATATCCCCCCCCCCACACACACACACCCGTGTGTACATATGTTAATTATAACGCCATTCTTGCGCCGGGGTAATCTAAATTGTATAATAAAACAAACTGTAATAACAAACCATATTGAACAATAAATTAGATAAATACCTTAATTAGAAACGTTTTCGGGCATAACCCATCATCAGCTAAAACTAACTTAAAGGAAACTTAAAACAGAGTATGTTTTAAGTTTCCTTTAAGTTAGTTTTAGCTGATGATGGGTTATGCCCGAAAACGTTTCTAATTAAGGTATTTATCTAATTTATTGTTCAATATTGTTTGTTATTAAAGTTTGTTTTATTATACAGTTTTAACAAACAGCATGTATTCACCTACATGTAATCTAAATTAAAAACCATTGTTATGTAACGGAAGCTGTAATAGAAATTGCCAATTATAAACAAATTTTATTTTTTTTTAAGAATGACAATACAAATCATTCCCGGATAAAAAACGGAACAAAAGAGGTGAGTACAAAAATAAATGGTGTTTTTTTGTGTTTTTTTTAGGTATGTCGACAAAGGGCTCCGTTCAAGAACAATAGGTAGGGGAAGAGTTAGTTAAATCCTGGCGGGGAAAGATATAGCAATTCGAGACAAAGAATTCGCCATGGTAAACGAATTAGTCGAAAGTACGTTCGTCTCAATTGCTAATATGAAGTGCGTGCGATTTATAGGTCCGGGGATTGATTAGCAATCTTAAAAACGATCAAATAGGAAATGATATTGGCACGCGAATTAATAATATATAATGAACAGAATCCGGACCTAAAATGCAAGCACCCAAGTAAATTCACCGTCAACCAACAATTCAATAGTGCGTGTTCGTAGATTTTTATTTAGCGTTATTTTTAGTTAATTTATTATGAAGATTTTTATAAGAAAAAGATAAACTTGTTCTAAAAAACATTATACAAATTTGCAATCCTACTACTACTACTAATAATAATAATAAGAGTAATAAATATTAAAAAAATAAGAAAATAAAACCCATCAAAATCACGTTACATGTAGTGTCGCCTCTGGAACTTAAATGATAATCGTTACACATGTTCACTTTAGCTTCCTCACTATAGTACATTCTTTTGTGCTTCTGTACTACACCTTTTGGTTATTCAAAAAATTTGATACATACTATTCCAGCAGGGGTGAAAGAAATCTACGACACTATATGGTTTCGAAATTGAAAGTGCGAGATTTATGAAAATAAAAAAAAAATTAATCGGAGGAGAAAACAAAGCTGACAGAGTTCGGTGACGAAGAAAGTGTATGAAAAATGTAAGGCAGAAAAAATATCGAACGCGGTTAACCGGAGAATAGGTATACGAAAATACAAAAAAAAAAAAAAAAAAAAATCAATTCTAGTAGAAAAAAAACATTTCCTTTAATTATCTACCGGTGTTATGTACCGTGCATATTTTGGACTAAAGGCGAACTGAAAGCTTCCAAAGTATGAATCCGTAAAGGAGGATAGTGGAAAACATGTACTCGTAGATGAATAAAATTTGGAACTCGGCAAAACGATTTGTGAACGGAAGGCGAAAAAAAAAACAGACAAGTTTTCTGAAGATGATAGAAGCCGGAAGAGAGATTAGTTGGCTCATAACATCAAAACAAAGGAGAGCAGAAATGGCAGAGGGGGAGGGCTTTAAAAATGGGGTTCGTCGTAAACGAAAAAAGGTTAAAAAAAATCTAAGTGAATCATAGGGAACCCCATCGATGTGGAACCAGGCAAGGTAGGACAGATAGATGAAATATTACAAAAGGATATAAATATCCAGTACCGAAATCTGAAGCGTTTTACATATGAACAAGAGATTAGAGGATGGAATTGTTTTGGAGTTACACATTATAATGTAGATAAAGGATTTTGATAATTATTAATAATATTGCAATTTTAAATATTATTAACCAGTGTGATATCGGATACAAATATGGGATTAGACGGGGTTGAACGTTAAGTGTAGATGAAAAAATAAATACACAGATAAAACTCTTTTTGTCAGGAATCGCCTTCTTTTTATAATATATCCCATATATCTAAGTAGATATTAGTCCGATTGCTCACGGACCAGGTCAATTGTAATATTTTAAACCTGGTTGGTTGTTTTTTATATACGTGAAAATAATTCCGAAAAAAAATTTCAATTAGCCAACAAAAGGGTCCGAAATGTTAGTGAAAAATTTTAATTTTACTTCGGGATATATTTTTTCTTATTTTCATTATATTTATACTGACGTTACGTAAAGAAGAAAGTTTCTAGATTTAACAGTCCGAGCAGACTGAGTAATTATCCAGCCAATTATGAAAACAAATTCTCTCATAGTTGTTATTCTCTGTTCAAATATACACTATTATATTTTAATCGGCTTTTTAATAACTGATGGCTCTAAAATGATTAAATCGGATTAAATTCAAGTCCTAGAAAAATGTATTTTCGAAGAATACGGCTACTTACGTTGTTTTTTTTTTGCATTTTTAAGAATTTTTTGCGTCATTTATTTCTTTTCAATTTTTTTTCTTCGCTGGTATACACTGCTTTTCTGTAACACGTCTAACTTTTTTTTTGATATATAAATGCATTATACTTTTACTATAACTGGGTTGTAACAAAAAGCATCCAACAAACCCGGAATATAATCCAGATGGGACATTCTCCAAAAACATTTCCAAAATATTCATTTGCGTTTATTTAAAGTATGCTATTATGTTTAAAATTATTCATTATTTTTATTGAGTAATCATTTGTAAAGCAGTTATCATGGAATAAATTTTTCGTTCGTCTTAAAAGTGTAGTGGAAGAAAAGGAAGATGATATTTTATGACTTTTATTCGGCATTTTTTAATTTCGGATAAATTTCATCATTCGCATATACTGATTTATTTCAATTCCATTGCAAAAAGCAGATATTTTTTTCGAAAAAATTCATGTCCTCTAAAAATCTCCGCCGAATTAATAATTTTATATATTATATATATGTGTATGTGTATATATATATATATATATATATATATACATATATGACCACATTTTTACACCGGGCGTAATACGAAAATCCTGTAATGGTTTTGTGTTAATAAAATTATAATAGAAATTTCTAAATTCTAAATTTATGTTTATTTATTTTTTATATATATATATATAAGAATAAAGATATTATCAACTGAAATTTACTAGGCTACGGACAAGAGCGTATATAGCTAGCAAAAAGACAATATTAATCATTTATGTCCTTGCCAAAAATTTTCCGCCAGACATATTTCGAACCCTTCACTGTTTTATGCTTAATTTAATCACTGCCAGCTGTGCTGATTGAGATGTTCCGGCTTTCCGAAGCAGTTCTATACGGAGCGCAAGGAAGGTTTGCTTATGCGTCGGAACGTAAATAACGATGTGGCAGTCGGTGTTGAATAGTTCACTTACAGAAGGTTCTGACCTACAGCCAGGAATGCATATTGGAAAAAGATAGAAACCAAACGGGGTTGTTGAACAGTCGATATTGAAGAAAACATTAAGATGATTTACGAAGATTATGTATGTTTTGTCAACCTTTAACAGCTCTGTAAATTAATCATTGAGATAGATGTAAAATTCGCCATCAAGTTCATCACCGGGTTAAGTGTGTTTTATTTGAATGATAATGTTTTGCTCCTACGATGATGCATCGTTTCACTTTTATTATTGATATAGTTAGATTGGCAGGATCCATAGCGATCTAATCAACGACACGGGTCAGCGATAAGTCTGCATCGCATTCTCAAGGAACTTCCTGGGGCGGACGGGTGGTATTTCCTGCGCAAAACCTAAACTATTACCTCAGGAAGGATGGAAGAAATAATAATTTTTTCAGTAATACAGAAACAGAAAAAATTTCTTGCATATTAAACAGAAGCGGCTGATAATAAGTGTTTATCACATTTCATTCCGCAAGATAAAGAAAGCTCTATTGGTAACGTTTTCTTCGTTTGAAAACATTTTCAAAGCAAAAAACGAAATGCTAAAAGCAGCAGAGTAGTTTTCCTGTTTTAATTTAAACGTTCAAGTAGTCTAAAGAAAGTGATACACTATTCCTGTGCTCAACGGTAACTTTTATTCAAATTGCGACGAAAAATTTCATTACAACTTCAGCTCCCCATAATATTTTGCTTTCGTACCGCTACATTATCTTAACATTTCCTATTGTAACCGCATTTTACCGGAATTTTTATTTTCGTTCGTGCCCCTCACCCACCACCGGGGCAGGCATCCTTCTCTGCGAATAGAAAAGGAACTCTTCTCCAATAAACTTGTGTATAAATGTTGTATTTAATTACTTTCTTGGAATTGTTCTTGCATTTCAAATTTCTTTTTTGCGACATATTTTAAGGCCAAAAAAAATTAAAATATTCATCGTGATAACATTTTTAGCGGAATATAAATTTAAAAAATAAGAAGAAGAAGAAGAAAAAGTTCCTAAAATTTACGAATATAATATGCATCTAGTTCCCATATCGGTACCGGCACTATATCGGCGTACGATTCTTACAGCCGCTGGGGCTGACTACTACTAGTCGCGATATATTCAGACGCACAAAACTGTTTAAAATTTTATAGTAAAATTATTATTATCAAAATCAGATATAGGCAGTAAAATTTTTCGAATAAATTTTACAACGGCCGAAATTAAGAAAAAAAAATCATATTACGAACTTAAATGACAAAAATTAACGTAGTGGATTATTCATGATTAATTTTCTTAAAACCGGAAAAAATGATTTGCTACAATGAACAAGTGTACTATTTTGAAATGTTTTACGCTATTCCTTTATATTGCAGGCAGGAATTTTAAAATTGTTCGCCCTGTATTTGTTCGTACGATGAGTATCCAAAAAAAAAGATGCTTAACTGAATGTTTAACCAGCTATGTCAAGTGAATAATAATTAAAGTATACCAGAAAAAAAGGTACATCGTATTGTACCTTTCCATAACGATAGGGAATGTACTGAAAATTCATTCGATATCATTCCGTAAATAATTAATTTCCAGTTTCAAAGGTAGAAAGCGGTAAGGGGTAGGATCACCTCTACAGAGATTTGTTTCCAAGTACTCTTTTAAAAGTCTAGATACAAATCCTATCGAACTTTTTATATTCACTTTTTAGAACTTACTTAAATTTCAAAATTTCTAACCTTCTTTTACCTTTTTTTTCTGTAACATAAATTAGAAAAAGGTTTAAAATATTTTTATGCTCGTTACAGCTCGGAGGTTACATTAATATTTCTCACTACTTACTACTTTAAACGACTTTCATTTGGAAAGAATACAAACCGTAATGCCCGCATTTATAACGAAATATAAAATTATTATCTCCCCATCGCCATATTTAGATCATTTCAAATTACCCCAATCTACATAAACCGGTTTGTTTTAGCAAAAATTATATGGCGATTTCTCATACATTTTGTCAGAGTTTAAAAACGAAGAACTATTAAATAAACTTGTATTTTAATTAATCTTTCTGTTATCTTAACCCGTTAATCGGTAGTATATATTTTTAGCGTTTTGGACTTGACTAATTTTATATATTATAATATTATAGATTCATATTGAGTGGGTACTCTTCTCTTCATATTCTACATTCTTTAAACATATTACTAAATGGCCTAGATGGCCATATATATATATATATATACATGTTCAAAGTGAAAATCGATTACAACATCAGTTAAAAAGTCATAACAGATAAATATCGACGAATGTAGTTCGAACTGAGTTCCTATCAGTGGACCAATTTTACAACAGCAAGCGATCAAATTTGCTGAAGAACTAGGTATACATGATTTTCAATGTTCGACGTCATGGGTAACGTTTTCGTGAATGCTTCGAATAAGAAAAGATTTTCATAATAACGATACTCTTAATGCCGATGATTATGGCTTATGTGTTGTTGTTTGATTTGAAACAGAGCTCTGAAGTTTAAGGGCGAAACTTGTACTTCAGGAAAATTATCGAAATAGGGGGGAATTACGATTATAATTGCAGTCAACATGACAGATAACGAAAAGAAAAAATTATTAATTTTGGAAAATCTGAAGAACTTCGCTATTTCAAAAACATTGAAATTTTTACCGGTAGATTATGAATACATAACAAAAGGGTGTAGATAAACTCAATTCTTACTCAAATGGATAAAGGAATTGTTAATTGAAAACTGAAAATTTTTATTATTGTTGGATAACTGCCCAGCATGGGTATTATGTCAAATTAAGTATTTTTGTCCCCAAATATTACTACTGTTCTTCAATCATTAGACCCCGTAGAATATAATTAAGAATTTAAAGTGTAAATGCAGAAAAATTTTATTCGTGAAATTAATTCGAAGTTCGGAAGCGAAACAAACTTTGAATATTACTCTTTATAAGGCAATGGTAAGGATTTCGACAACTTGGAACGATATTGATCCTGACATTACTGTTAATTCTTAATGATAGTTCCAAAACAAATTCGCAGGATGGTACACTTTTATACGAATCTGAAAATCAAACCCCATATGTGAATCATTATCCGACTGGAAACAATTAATTCGATGAAATAAAATACGATTTTAACGATTTTAAAAGTTATTGATTAAAATTCAGCGATTGCGGATTGTGGTTCCAACAGGGAAAATAGCTAAATTTTATTACAGAACAGGCCAAATGAGACGGATGAAGCGGAAATCGAAGAAAATCTCACCATTATTAACTGACGATTTGGATTTAAGTAAAAAATTTCACTTTAAATTTTGGTCGGATATGTACCCTTCCTCTTTTACTACCTCGCAATTCAATTAAGAAAAAACAATTAACAGTAATATCAGGAGCAATATCATTCCAAGCTGTCGAAATCTTTACCATTGCCTTATTAATTCAAAGTTTGTTTCGCTTCCAAACTTCGAATTAATTTCACGAATAAAATTTTTCTGCATTTACACTTTAAATTCTGAATTATAACCTTCCTGTGCTAATCCTTGTTTCTCAGAATTTCCTTCTCTTCCACGTTCTGCTATTGTCTCTATTATTCGCCTACACTTTAATTACACTTTATTTCCCTCTTCCCGCCATCGTCTTTCTTTGATTTCCTCTCCTTATTGCGTCCTCTATGTCCGAATGAAGCAGTTGTCTGTGATGCTAATCACATTTTCTTCGAGCGCTCTGCTCTTTCTGCGGAACGTTCTTTTTATTTACTCCTCCTAAAGTTAAGACTTCCGGCTCCTTATTGTGTTGCTGGTATCCTGTCATCAGAGTTCCATTATTTCAGCTATTTCCAATCGAATTAAGTTTTAATTAGTTGGCTCTTCCCCACATCGTTTCTGGGTGGAGTTCCCTGGTTGACAAGCCCCCCCCCCCAAAAAAATTTGGTTAGCCAGCTACTTTCAGTAAAAGAGAACCCACCGTTGAATCTTGTTGCTATACGCTGAAATTTCAAATAATTATCACTGCGCTAGGTTAATACAGTTAATCTAGAATCGCCATTTATTTGATCAAACTTACAATAAAACACCATCATACTGATTTTTTAATTGTTTTTTTTCCCCGTGGTTATCGTATGATATCCGTAAGTTAAACTGCATCTTTAAACCGTTTCAACCTCTATCATATTTCTCATACAATTTTTTAAATAGTTTCAAATTGTTTTACATATAAAATCAGTAAAAAAAAAAAGGCCAAACAAAAATCTATTGTTTCGAAATTCTAATTTTAACGTACTTGCGAATTATTATTATTATTTAACTGTAAACAATTCAGAATATTAAATAATTTCAAATGTTTTTGCAAGAAATTACCGAAAAAGAAGATCTAAACATTACCACCGATGATCGGGAAAACAGTAGTTCAAATTATCTCAAATATTAGATAATTTGTATTATAGTCATACTATACATTATAACTAAGATGCGACCGTTTCTCATAACTTTTTTGGACAAATTCCAGTTTAGCAGTTTATTATGTATAAATAATAAATCTAAATAAAAAAAACTAAAATACATCTGTATATATTTTTTTCCTAGTTCATTACGTACGTTATAATCACAGTCTTTATTGTTAACTAATTCAAAAAAAAAGAACTCTAATGCCACTGAAACTATAAAAAAAAATACTTTTTCCGATTTTACATTTGTTTAAATGTAACGCGCACAAAACACACACGAAGTACTGTCCGATTGTAATTAATTCAAAAATTGTAGCCCATACAAATTATGTGAAATATTAAGGTATGCATTTAGATTCAAAATTAAAATGGTATATGCGTAACAATAAAAAAAATAGAACAATTAAAACTGAAAATGCAGCAGATGAAATGGCTTATTGGAAGACGGAGTATCCTTTCGTTGAGCAATAAATTGTTAGCATATAATCAAATACTGAAACCAACGTGGTGTTATTGTTATCAGCTTTGAGATTATGCTAAAGTAGCCAACATAAAAAAAAATTCAGACCTTCCAGAACAAATTAGAATTATCATTAATGATGCCAGACAATATGATAGAAACGACGATATTCATCGGGATCTTCATGTGCCAGAAGTTTCGCAGGTGATAAAGGAACTAGCAAGAATGCACGATTTAAAGCTGCAAAAACATGTAAACACAGAGGCGAGGCAGCTTCTGACTCATCAGGATGAATTCAGGCGGCTGAGAAGAACTAAACCCCATGAATTAACTGAAGAATAAATATAATGCAAGAAAATTCAGAATCGTCTATTAGGTATCCTCTAGTATATATATATATATATAATAATAATAATAATAATAATACAATTAATTTAGAGTATTACTGAATGTTCGTGAACTAAACAGATTCTAATAAAAACCTTTTAAGCGATTTTTTTTTATAAAAAAAAAAAAAAAAAAAAAAAAATGACGACGCTCTAGCATCGCATACTGATATATTCTAATTGGGGTTTTAAGCATTACATGGAATATTGAAAATTGTTTTTGTTACAATTTATATCGCGGTTTAGGCAGTAAAGTAACATTGTACGTTTTATGATTATCCAAAATTGATCAAACTTTTCATTGTCAATTTTGGGGGGAAAAATTAATTATGCGAATTCACGAAGGCATCAGAAACTGCTGGAGTAAGTTTTCGTATCTCACAAATTTAAAGAAACGATAACGAGCATTTTGGCGCGGTGTATTCTAGGGAAAACAAAACTGTAATTAACAACGAATCTGCAACCATCACGAACAAAGATCACCAACTAGAAAAACGGGCCATACCAATCTACACTCTCTGTTGAGGATCGGCAAATCATAGATTTGTCAAAACTGGATGCCACCGCACCTTGAGTTTATGAATGACGCGACAAAACGATGTTCGTAATTATATTTTACGGGAAGAAAAAGATTAATCAGGAAAAAATAAATAAATTCAAAATCTTATAAAAATTAACAGAGTAATTTAACACGATGTTAGAGATCAAGTGGGTAATGTAATTTTCCAGTAGAATACTATTTTGTAAATCGTCTAAACAATTTTTTACATTGTAAGAGTGTCCAGGTCGTACGAAATGGTTTTTATGTACACGGTGTAAAACAAATTGAAATAAAAAAGTATTCAGAATAAATACAACCCGCATATAAAAAACGCTGTTTCGGAATAAGAAATGCAACGATTTACTTTTTGCTTTTATTTTAAATTGTTTTGGAAACGCCGTTAATCAAGAAAAATAACTTTACTCGTATTAAAAGATTTAAACTGGCTGTATTCTAACTTAGTAGAAATCACTGAAAAGAATAAAAAAAAAAAAAAAACAAAACCAGTGTTAACCCTGTAGCCCTGAGTGTTTTCTATTTTTTGTTTGCCAAAAACATTTTACAATTCTGCCGAAAGCAAACAAGTAACATTCTAAAAGTGGAAGAGAATTATTAATGGAATTACAGGGTGTGAAGTTTTTTTTTCTTTTTATATTACATCTTCTTATTTAACTACCATTTATTTTATTTTTTTTACTTATTTATTTATCTTTTATTCTAAATATTTCCGCAACAACTGAACAGTATCACCCAAAAAAAAGAATAAGGTTTTTATAATCGTATAAGGACCCCCCCCCCCCAAAAAAAAAATACCGCAGCCTCTACCCAATTAAAATACATAGCAAGCTAAGAAAATATGTAAATTAATTAAAAGGGGTAAATGTTAAAAGCGCCCGGCAGCGAATCTGACAGACTATAGTAGCATGTGTGGGTAAGCAAAAGTTACGTTATATTAAAAGTGGGAAGTGGCAGTAAGAAATCTGCTCGTTTGAGAATTGGAAACTGTAATCGATTCTATCACTTTAAATAATTTACATTGTTAGTAAATGGACAAATATAGTAATTAAAATCTAAAATAAAATACTATAATCGCTTTATTTAAATTTAGCAATTTTCTTTTTTTTATTCGTTTCGATATGTTTGCTTTTTCCGACACGTATTCGGTTTTTAGGCGCAAAAAGATACCTTATTAATGCAAACCATTTTTTGATGTAAATCATTCGGATATTTTAAGAAGGCGGATACATTTCACAATTACTTTTTAATTTAACAACAAACGTAACACTAATGCTAACAGGAACGCTTAAATGTTGAAGAGCGCGTTCAATTATTATATAACAAAAGTGCAATGAAAGTTCAATAAGTTTGAATTACTACATAAAATTTAAGTTTTAAAAATAATTGAAATTTACTGCCAGATTAGCCATAAATCGATATAATATTTTTCTGAAAAAAAAAGTAAATAAAACAAAAAAAACACGACTTTACTACTCTACTACTATTATGATATTTATAAACAGCGCAAAGTATAGGTACATCTGTTTCTATTATGAACATTCTCCTCCCCACACACTAGCATTATTTTTCGTAATTTTTTATTACAAAAGATGTTAATGAGTAATGCAATTTTTTTTTCGGTTTCTTGTGAACATGTTAGCTTAATTCATCACGTCTTTGCTTTATGATTCATATATAGTAGATACATCGTTAATTACCTTAAAGTCAATGAGTATTATTAATTACATCTCAGGTTATGGGAATTAACAATTTATATCTAATACATTATAATAGTATAAAATCGATCGCAGAAAAATGAGGATTCAGTTTTTTCAAGACTCTCTGAGATATCCACCATCGAAAAAACGATACAACTCACATGTATATCATATTTATTAAGAATCGCTTAGGTACGTGATTTTTTAAAATTAAATCTCGAGATTTACATTAAAAAAAAATAACGATTCGATAAAATTCAACAGATTTGTTCATATTTTTCCTAGCGCATAACACGCTAGAACTGATGACCGTCAAGGTATAATTTTTTATGTATTTCAACAAACAGAAATTGTTGCTTACATCCGAAAAAAAAAAAAAAGTTTCTTTGCACACGAGAAAAATATTTCTTAAAACATTTCAAAACAACATAGATTTAGACTTCCGAGGATTTTGAATTATGACGCTGCACAAAAATATCATTAATCGGACAAATTATAAAAACACAGAGGCGTTCAAAAGAATACATGGAAATCCGAAACTTCCACCAACTATAGAGAATAGCAGAAATACGACACTGGTCATTTAATCTGTCATTCTTCGTGGACGACGAACTGGACTGTAGGAAAGATGAAAGACAAACCGGACGCAAGAGATAGGTCAAAATTTACATTTATGAAGGACAAAAAGAAGAACCAAAGCTATGTCAATGTAAAAGTGCTGGTCCATCCGAACAGCAATGTTGCTAACCAACCACAGAGTTGAAGGGATACAAAAAAGAAAAAAGAAAAGAGTACATATATATATATATATATATAAAAATATTTTTGTTTAAATATCCGTTTCAAGATTTACTATAAAAATTTAATAAATACGTTTCAAAGGGATATACCCCTTAAGATGATGATATAATTCATATACAATAATAACTTTTTGAAGTCGACACCATATTAAATTTACCAAAATATCTAGAAACAATTGCAATAACACAGTCGCTCGTATTCTATAATCCGAGTATTGGAAATTTAGTGAATATTTAATACGATTTTTAATTATTATCGCAATTTGTGATTTCAGTGCCGACACCTAAAAATTATTCAGCCAGTGTCTCCAAACTGAGCGCTCGATGCGTGCGTGCATTATGGAAATCTTTTCAAACTAACCGAGTCTGTGCAGTGTGTCCAATTTGAGCCGGTGGCGCGCGCGTGCGATAAAAACGCACGCACCGATCGGTTTGATTTTCTTCAGATTTTTAAAATAGTAAGTTATCGATTGAGTGATTAGTTGCGGTTTTATGTATTTTTAATTATAATCAATTGGAGAAGCGGAAAAACGGAGATTTTACGGAATAAAATGAACAAACATTATAAAAGAAAGGATATGGCGGATAACAAATCGGGAAATCCTGATTTTTCGTAAAAAATTTTTTTGCAATATTTTTAAATTTCTCCAAGGCTGAAATATGTTTATTTTTCACACGTTCAAAATGGTAATATAAATAATTTTTATAATGAATGATGTGGCTGGCTGACTTGGGAAATTCGGTACGAACAGACTAGTTGTCTATAAGATATACCGGGGGGGGGTTTGTCAGATATTTAATGCAAGAATAAAAATTATTACATTACTACACATGCAATAATTAACGATCTTTTTAGTAATTTTCTAAGCAAGTAGTATCCTCAGAACGCGATTATATTTATACATCGCTAAATAACACCTCCTCATATTTTACTCACCCAAACTGTGATCAGAAGTGTCTTTCTTCTACTGAAATTGGGCGCTTAAGGTTTGTTATAGGTAGCGGCATATTTGGAGATATCATATCCACTAAATAATTAAATGTTTTGCGTACTCATTCTGCGTACAGATACTTTCATCGACTCGGGAACCACATCAATTCGCTAGTCTCTCGCAGAATAGCGTACGATTCTCAGGAAACGACGCAGCCAAATTGAGCTGGAATTTCGTCCGTAACCACTAATTTATATAATTCAAAATAGTCCAATAAATAATAATATAAATGATTGCAGTAGGATTCAGAAAATGGATTTTTATTAAATTTAAGGGGTGAAATTCAATAAATTTTTCTCTCACTCTGTAAATTTCATTTAATTTCTTTTTTTTTTTTTTTTTGACAACATACGTTAATAATAAATTATCATCACAAATAAGTGTGATTTTTTAACACTCGTTAATATCCATTAAAAATATAAAAATTAAAAATATAATATAAACAAACAACTACTGATAAACAAACGGACGCATCATTCATATTGGACACACTTCCGCATTTTTCGCGCTACCGTGAGCGGTGATGTTCAAACTGCACGTACGAATCACACGCTCAATTTGGACACAGCCTTAATATTGTATAAAACGTTATCATATCACTTTAAGGTGTGTCGTCATTCTTAAATATATTTATTACTTTTTATTGAACAATCATTTTTTTACTTTTTGGACATTTTTATTATAATTTGTATGGTAAATCTGAAAATCGGTATTTTTTTAAAAGAAGAAAACATTTTATTTCATAAGCTTTTTTAGCATAATACTTAAATTTTTTGCCCCGTTAAAAATCAACTTCTTTAAAAGTGAAAAAAGCTTTTTAAAATTCGTTTTGTTTATTCGAATGTCTAAATTTATCCGTGTTAATTAATTTTTTGATAATACTTTAATTTTTTCAAATTACGTTTCTACGGTAAATTGATATTTGTTATATTAATCAAAAAAGACCGACCACACATTTTTTCATATTTTTTTTATGACTACCAGTTTGTTCGGCAGTACTCTCACATGATATCGCCGCCGAATCATCACTTTCGAACGAACAAAGAATTATTAAAATCGGTCCACATACATGGGTATAAGTGAAGCGCGACTTAGCATGAAAAAACACATACACAACAAACGTGTAATCTCCCCTTTTTTTTTTCTTCTTTAAGTCGGTAAAAACAAAAAATACACTCTCTCTCTCACACATTCGTTAAGAAAACCATACACGTATACATTAAATTTAGTAGTAAAATAATAGAACAACCTGGGAACAACCTATTATTGTATTTCTTAAATTAACGTCTAGGAATAATTCATACTGAAAATTAACGCCTACGAATAATTCATACTGAAAATTAAACGTTCGATAAGATTTTGAAAAAGAAACGAGAGAAATCACAGTAATTGAATAAAATCTGACCGAATTAATAAGTTCAAAATTTTAGCTTAAAAACAAATTGGCGGGAAAGTCATGAATCTATATAAGAACACATAATAAAAGTGATACAACAGACAAATAACATTAATATCAAGTTTTTGGTTTATTTACAATAATTAATCGCTTTCGTTTTAGGTTAATATATTAAAATGAAATAGTTCGCAGCATTACTATAGCGGGAACAGTAAAATTATAATGTGAAATGATTAGTAATTCGGGAGCTTGGTAAAAAAAAAAAAAAATTAAATGATTTTGCTACAAATAACGAACAATAATAATAAGCTGAAATCTACTCTCTTCCTTTGTAAATAATACGGATGAAAAAAATAAATAAATAAAAAAATAGTAAATCATTCCCGACTACCGCCCCACCCGAACAAATCGGTAATAACGATCGGGTCAATTTTTTCCCGAAAGAATTGCAACAAACTTTAGAGCGGTTGAGAAGGGAAATATTATACTGGAAAGATGCGAAAGTTTCTATCTGTTTTAGCGAAGAAATTTCGAGGCAAAAAATTAAAGAGATAGGCCAGTTATTTTACTAAACGCCATTATGACTGTCTTTGAACTAACTTTTAACAAGTTAAAATCGGTTCAAAAATCTCTTTTTACGCTGCTTAAGCTTCGACCTCAAAGTAATACCAGTCTCGCATGCTTGATTTGCATAAATTTTAACACGAGCGTGTTTTATGGCGGGAACAGTGAAAATTTTTTAAGACCAACAAGGTATATATTTATTATCTTCACTTATTCCCTCGATACGAACTATTTCTACAAATTATTTCACTGACTTCAGTTTGAAAATTCCCGCCATTTGTTTCGTTCGAGCCACATAGAGAACATTCATGAATACCAGTAGCGGAGTACTCGAACGTAAAATTCGTTGTCCAAAAACAACAACAAGAATACAGAAGAGAACGGAATTATTCCAGGATTTTCGTGGTCGACATTCCGTTTTCGTCGACCACCGCTCATGTTCAAAAGCATAAAACGTTTTTGCTCTAAACGATTAATAACGCGTTAAAAAGAAAGCAAAGAACGAGAAAATGAACCATTTTATAAGTAAATGAAAAAATTGTTGTCTCATTTTTTTGATGATCCGCCAGTGAGCCTTTTTGAACATTAAATTTGCTGCCCAAAAGAGGAGCAAGTGGTAACCAGGGCGGAATGTAAATGTTTTTTGAACCAAAAGATTTCCAGACGACTTTGACGACAACACAGCGTCGTTCATGAAACGGAAACCATTTTATTACCGATCATTCTCGGGCGTGATTTAAATGTCGACCTGAAAATACCTCGAATGATCAGAAGTTTATCGAATTGTATAAATTAGACGTTCAATTTAATTATTCTCATTTTTACCAGTACAAACTTTACACGTTAGTTACCATGGATTTTGTCGACTATTATAGATATACAAAAAACCACAAAATCATAAAATACTTTTTTTCCCGAGATAAATATTTTAAATAAAAACTGACCGACTTTACGTTTAAGAATTTTATATTTTACTTTGAAAAATGTAAAAATTGATTCCCCCAATCACGAACACCGCTCATTCGATAATAATACACTGTTTTTTTTTGTTTTTTTTTTTTTTTTTTTTTAATTAAAAGGTTAAATTGTAATTTACAAGTTTCTTATCGAAACGAAATAAATAAAAATTTTGCAACTCCACATCGTGTTTTTAATAAGAAAATTCATTAAATTATTTTAATCCTCACGCTTGAGGCGAAAGTTCTAAAAACTATGATTGTTCGTCAGTAATTCAGTTACCATTTTATTTGTAAAATTATAATTTGTTAACTAAATTATTTGATTATCTTTGAAAAAAGTGGACTCCGAATTAGGGAATTATTATGTAATTTATATGTCAAGAATAATATGGATATCTTGTTACGTATTTGCGTTATGGAAGTTATATTACAAATTTCTACATATACCATATATATATACATATTTTTTAAATAGATGACGCAGTCAATTGAACTTTTGTACAAATATTATAATTATCTAAAAAGGGTGCTTTTACGACGAGCTCGAAGAATCAAGTTATATATCTACAAACATATATATCTATCTATATGAAATTGAAAAAAGAACGAGACTTATTAAGAAAGCACGATCAAAAAAAAATATTCAACAGGTACCCAGAAAGAACACGTGCCATACGGTTCAATGAAATAGTAAATGATAGCCCGTCAATAGGGCGCGGGTACTAAATGGTTCCAAAACGTAGTAAACGAAGTTAACTGTTAATCTCCGCAAAATGTTTAACGCAAATTACACTTGAATTCGAAAATTATACCTCGGTCCATAAACTACGATACATCTTCGCTTGAAAAGTAACAACACGAATAATTTAAAATATGGGGAAAAAAATGATAGAAAATCAACAACGCAATCAAACCGTCTAATTAGAGTTTGCCGTGAAACAAAAGCACGACATAAAGTGCAGTCTTATAATATAAATCGAAAATTTCGACATGTTCGTTTCCGCGCTTTACGCGTCCAACTATATACTCATAAATGTGTAGAATAACCACCAGGAAAACACGTCATTATCCAATGTAATCATAACATTCACCACATGCACATTATCGGACAGCGTCGGTACCACCTTGAAGAAAGATGGGGTTTCATTAGCTTCTATCGAAACTCACAATTCTTGAAGCTTTTTGTTCTTCTGTATACACACACTGCTACACCAGGCAACGCGTATACCATTAATCATACGCACAAAACGACATTATTATTAACACGTCTAATTGATAGCGGAAATTTTTTCTTTCTTTCTTCGTAAAATCCACAATACGATTGAAGGAAATCCGTTAATGATCTCGCGTAAAGTAGAAACTGTTATTAAATAAATTTTAAAAATATATAAATATATATACATATATAGTATTAAGTCATATCACAAACAGTTCGTGCGATGTGGCAAAATTATAATTTTTTTTTTATTTTAATTTTTCAACTGGTCCTTTAACAACTCCCAATGTAAATTTAGAGATTTCACAATTAATGAACTTTTAAACTCAAATCAATGCGTAAGAGACTGAAAAAAAAAGAACCGAAAATAATACTAATAAAAAAAAAAAAAAAAAAAAAAAGTACAACAATAACACGGAGATAAATTATTTCACAACAAGCGATAGATAATTAAATTGATTCAAAAGGTTTTCCAACCCTATTATTATTATTACGCTGAAAAAGGATTGCTTTTGTTTGTAAAGCTTCAGCACGTGACTGATTGCTTCGGGCCACCCCCATAAATAGTTCAGGGGGAAAAAAAGTCGTGCATTAATTAATACTCCCTGAAATTATGACATCAACTTAAGCATCGGGAATCGAGATTCAACTGAAAATGTTCTTACTTATTAGAAAAAAATTATCACGTGTCGTTCATTATCGACTACACGAGAGCACGCATTTGATATTACCGGATTTCGCCAATTCGATAAAAACGCACATATTCATCACCGGGAGGTGATATTAGGTTTAAATTGACGAACTAACCTAAAATCTAAGAAACATCGGACGCCTGTTTTCTTAATGAACTTTAATCGTAATGGTCCTCCTCGTAATATCTGTCCAAATTACTGCAATGAATGTATTTAAACATCCACGCTCATTTACTAAATAGTTTGCAAAGAAATTATCCCTTAAATATATACAAATATATGTATAAATATACATTGGTTTAGTGGATTGCACCCCGAGGAGGGTGGCTTCCGATGCCCGAGAACATCAATTTCAGTAAATATATAATGTAAAATGAAAAAAATCATCAACGGTTGACAGAAATAAATTTTTGAAATGATTTTTGATAGAAATTTGTCTAATATATTTTAGTGCATTTGTTCGGGATTCGCGCGGTTTTTTCTTCAAAGGCTTCAATTACACAGCGTTGTTGTTATAAGTTATTGATGAAGTAATTTCGGATTTCGATTTTTGTTGTACCTAGTGGGGGGGTGGAAAGACATTCTCATCGGTGTATAACTTGATGAAAAATTATTCAAACCGGAATCCACGAAAAGCTGTTGTGTAGTCGGTGCATTCGAAACACGAATTCTCATTTGCGCACACGACAGCGTTATCTCATCAGTTGCGCAACTATTACCGATTGAATTACAACACTACCAAACATACTTCATCGATAAATAGTCCGACAGCAGAAAATTGCAGTTTTGCAGATGAAGATACACGGACGAGAAAAATTTACATCTTCTCCGTACCTACCGTACTGCTGCGATCTTCTTTTAATCTCTGCAAAAACTCGAGAGATGGTCCTGCACACACTGCATGCTTTTAGAAAATTTTTGTCTACAATGTCAAAGCGCCAAGAAAGTGTTAGATAAACAGAAACCCAAAAACTATAATACGGCGTCGATGTCCCTTTTATCAACCGCAAGGTCGGAACTTTGGTCAGACTTTGATCAGAACAAAGTAAGCTTAGTCCGTACATCGAAAATCTAATTTAACGCGCTACCCTTACTTGAAGAACCAAAACCGGAAAATGAAAATAATTAAAAAAAAAAAAACAACAAAAATAAAAAATATTTTTCTAAACAAAAACCGGGAGGTCGTCTCTAGAGCCCGTCGGTGATGATTTTTATTAATTAACCGATATCATTATTAATCGTTCAAAATTAGCAGACTTACTCTCATAAAATTGTCTATCACTCCTCTGGCCACATCCAACAGCCTGGGGCGACCGTTCAGAAACGTTCTCTGATTCATCGAACCCGTATTATCAATTAAAAACACGATTATCGCCATAGCGAACGACGATGAATTCCGAAATCGCACAGAAACGGATTTTTAAAAATAACAAAAAAAAAAAATCGTTTTTCTATCGAAAATATCAATGGCATCGGGCGATCATTATCAGTCAGACTTCAGCAGCGCGGTACCGAAGTCGCTCGGAAAAAAATTAATAAATAAATCGTAAACAGCGAAGAACCGCGACACAATACCGAACAAATGAAATACTCGAAAACGACTGGCGTAATCACGATAAGCCCACTAGCGCTAAACACACAACGTTACACCGCAGGCTATCAAAATTACCCGAGTGCGACGCATGCGCACTGGCTCCGTCGAAAAGCGATGCCGTTAATAAACGAACCGTGTGCGACGACGAACGCACACTCGCACACTAGCGCCGGCCATCGGACAGAGTCGAACGAGCTCGCTCAGGCCGAGTCGAGAGAGACGCAGAAACCGTTTCACCCCTACAAGCACGAACACAAAGAACGGAATTTACAGGAGCAAACAGCGCAGCTTGCCGAGCAGAGAACGACATAACCGGACAACTAACATAACATAAATGACGTTCAGTTCCAGCTTACAGCAGTTTCGTGGTTAGCAGCTGAAGATTTGAATAGCTGTTCTCGCGTAGTGGGGGCCGACAATTGTGTAAATTGTTAACTCTATGGTTAGTCGAAACGTGATTCATTTATCTTTCGGAAAAATTAATCAATCGCATTTTTTCTCGCCATTTTCAACTTTATTATCTAATAAAAACGCTCTCGCGATATTTTTTTACGTCGCGCTCAGACGCTGGCGAATTTCCGTTGAGCGCGTCATTGTTTGAACGGTTTTTAATTTTTCGATATATATATACTTACATAGGTGGAGCTTCGCAAAAACTAACAAATTCCTTTTAGAAAGTTAGATATTGTACTTTTCAATTTTAAAAGAGGAAAATTTTGTATCGTTTGCTTTAAAATATTTTGTAGATCAAAAAAAACCTTTAGGCAGTTTGCAGAAGAGGAACAATCCTAATTTTCTCTCTGTATAATTTTCATCAAAATATTCTAATTTGTTTTTTAAGTTTTTCAAAAATTTTATTTTTTTCAGCGGACCGGTATTATAATTTTGATTAATCGTGTTACTAGCATAAGTTATTCCGAATATTAGAGAAAAAATAATAATAATAAATTCGAAATTCGGTAAAAAAATCTTACTGCGCATATATATATAGATAGTATATTTTTTTAATTTTTATTTTGGTGACATCTCGTATGATTATGAATATTTTTTTTTTTTTCTCTCTTTGTTCTATAAAACGTTGAAATGGATTTTTTCGTTTTATTGAAATTTAATACGTTTGCCATCGCATTATTGTACGAAAAACTAAAACCAGGTTTACACTTATGGAACTTTTTTTTTTCCACCCCCCGAAAATATTAAGCGGTTTTTCTTCTTCTTTGTGTAACTTGGAATAGTGAAAAATTTCGTTTTTTTCTGTTTTTTTTTTTTTTTTTGTTTTATTTTTGCGGAAAAATAGTGCAATTATTACAGTTAAGTGAATATGTTGCTTTAGGAAATTACGGGACAAATGTTTCGTACGGATGCATTTATTTTTCCTACGCTGCGATTGTATGGGAATTTTTGAATTAACGATGTCGGTTAACATTGAAATATTGAACTGTTCCGTTAGATGTATGTAATACAGCGGTGATTTTCGTTCGATGTTTATGGGAATTTTTTTCCCGTATTTAGTGGAATTCGGCTTTCGTTATTAGCTATTTCGAATTACAAGAAATATGGAAGATCGTTATCGAATATTTACATTTGAGAAGTCGTACGCCGATCGATGCGAGGAATACAGAGATATATTCGATGGCGAAACCGATACGAGCACTTTTCCGACTCGGATGAAAGCAATATGGACGGAATATTTAAAATCGTTCGTAGAACCGATAGGTTGGTCAGCCTTGTGGAAGTTAACGCATAAGTCGCATGTTGCATACTCGGCGTACGCGGGCACAATTTTGTACGTAATGGTAATTGGATTTTGACTAATAATTACATTTTCGGCCGCCCAAGAATTTATCCCCGGTATATTTAGAGTTCTAATCATTTATACTGTACGTAGGTAGATAATATAGATTTCGATACGTTACGCGCTGATCTAACTTGTTTGGAAGAAGCTGAAGATACCGCCAAAGGAACCAATTTTTACAATGTACCACTTAAAGAGCTGTATCCCACCGTATCGCAAGAAAATTGTGTTCATCGGATAGATCATACTGCCGAATGTATCGATCAGTTAAGGTATTATATTAGAGGTTTTAATTACAAGTTAATACAAATACGGAACTATCGTTTTTTCTTGTTTGTTTTTTTTTTTTCTTTCTTTTCCGTAATTCGAAAATAAAGTACAAATTATGATTTGAACAAAGCCGGAATGCGCTTACATGAAAAACAGGTTACAATTATGTTTATTTGTAATATGATTTTTCTGGGGGTTTTTTTTTTTCTTTAATTTTAAATTTTCATTTCGATGTATGTGTTTATACGAATTATAAAGCACATTTTTAAAAATTCAATGAGATATTTCTGAAAACGAAAAAATACATGCATCGTAATGTACAGATTAAAATAGCTTTCTGGTGTTATTTTCTTTTAGCGTTAATTGTTGTTTTAAAATTTTGCTTAGAATATTTTACGAACATCTATACTGTCCTTGGGACGAATATTTAGAAACTTTGGACGTGTTAACTCCTACGCAGTGGGAATCGGTGTATTTAGATGTGCGCTTAAAAATGTAAGTACAATTATTAAAACGTAAATTATATATATATATATATATATATACATAATATATATGTTTATTGCTGTTACATTTCAGATGTTATAAGATGTATGTGGATCAGTTGAAGTATCCCAGTGTAAACGTTGTTTGGGGTTTAATGAAGAAAGCAAAGAAGTTATATTCGTTAATAAAAATTTTAACGCGAGAATTAGATGCTACCGTACTAGACGATTCTTCCAAAACTTCTGATTTCACGAGTAAAATGTACCTGAAAGACTTTTTTAAAGGCTTGTTGGATATATCAGAATCGGAAATAAGTTGCTGGTAATTTTTTTACGGTACTCCATTTTTCTTGTTAATTTATGTTGTTTTTTTCTTGTAAATTTCCATTGCTTTCAATTACAGCAATGTCTCTTAAGGAAAATACGAAGAAATTCCGCATATGTGCAGGTAGCGAGTTTAACGTTAATAAAATGTTACACACGCGCAACAGTGAAACGAGCATGATGTAGGATGTCCATGTTTATATTTGTTAAAGTGTAAAATGTTGAATAATCGAAGGAATCGACAACTAGTCGACGAAGGAGGGTTAAACGATTTCTAATTCATATGTGATCTACAACAGTAAATGAAAGAATTGGAATTAATTAATTATTAAATTAAACAGTAGCCAGTTTTCAGTTAATTTTTTTAAATTCCACGTTGGAAAACGATCTTTTCTATCAAATTAATGAGAACAGTTTTGTTGTTTTGTTAATTTTTATTATTAGTTTTCGCTAGTATCTAAATTGTATTCTTTCATAAGAATCTCCGTGCCAGACTTTGCAACTTATAATGGTGTACAATATTTTAAATTTAAACCGATTGAGAAGCAAGATGTTTCATTTTTTTTCTTTCTTCTTTACTGATTAACTTTTACATAGCTCGTTTGCTGTAATGATAATTTTTGAAAGTTTAGAACTTATTTTGAAAGGCGGAATAATCTCTTTAAATATATCGATGTTCTAAAAGTTTTTTTTATTACTCGAATGAATGTAATTTTTTATTTGAAATTTTCTTACATTTATCATCCTTAAATGTTTGAATGTTATTATATTTGCTGGACTTTTATATAGTTGTTGCTATCGTGTTCGTTATTAAATGAACGATCGTAGAAGAAACGTAAATAAGTAACTAAAAATTTCATAATCATACATATTTTTTGAAATGTATGTTTTAGCCAGGAAGAAACGACGAAGAAAAATCTACCGCTCGTAATAGCTGTGATAAATCAGATTGCTAATAAAGAAGATATTGCTAAAATTAAAGTACCCGCTCATTTATTGTCTACCGCAGAATGGTAATTTCTTTTAAAAAATTATTTTGTTCCTATGCGTTACACTGCGTTGAAAAAATATTTTTCTATATATTTTGTTACAGAGATATCATTTTTCAGTAATTAAAAGTAGAAATTCAGTGCGATTAATTTCGATTTTTATTATGTTTCTTTAATGAACGTATTTGAGGCACTCGAGAGTTCGCATTATAACACATGTAACAATTCGATCATTGAATAGGATGTTCACCTAATATGTGAACAAGTTAACGTGATAATAAAGGGTGCGGTAATCTGTAATAAAGGCCTAATTCAATTTTCAATTATTACTGCAAAACCATTAGCAGGATGCTGTTTAATTTTTACTGTGAGATGTGTTGAAAATATTCCTTCGTAGAATTAAGAATTGAAAATTAATTATTCATTGCAGCTCGGATTGAGAAAGATTGATTTTGTTGTGGTAGAAATTTGTACTTAAAAATTGAGAAAAACCGTGAAATATTACAACTGTAAAAGTTTTATGTTCGAATTATCGGGAAGCGAAAGATTGTTCATTGGAAGAATATGTAGTTATTCAGCTATTACGCGGATTGTGAAATATAAACAACTGCAACAACTAATATTTGTTCATGAGCTAAGAACGTGATTTAAAATCGGTATTTTTAGATGGAAAATTATTTAAAATTATAAATTACTAAGATGAATTATTGTTTCGGATTTATATTTATAAGCAAATTTTAAAAACCAAGAGAATGTGAAAATAGTTTAAAAGTGTAAACTTGGAACGGATGTATGCGTAATATCATTTCTTTTTTTTTTGAAATTGAAAACTTTGAAGAATCAAAATATTCGTGAATCGGAAAAAAATGTTTTCCCGTTTAGTATAGTATGTACAGGGGTGTATACCGATATTTCAAACTAATAGAAATTATGTAGGAAAAATGTGAGCTTTTTGGAAATTGCAAAATATGTAAAATTGATAATATATATATATATATATATATATATATATATATATATATAATGTATAGTTATAATAAATATATAAAATCATAAAACTTACAGTTATGTTGTTAATCGAAAATAGTCAGTAAATTATATATTAATTAATTCATTTTTTTTTTTTTTGTGATTTTATGTATTTATTATTAAAACTGTATATAGCGGAAATTGACCAATTAGCGATGAAGTATACGTATAGAGTTGAAAAAATTGTTGTAATCGTCTCTCTACTTGTGCACTTTCAATAATACCGTTTAGAATATCGCGTTATTCGTTTTCTTTTACGTTACAAATACAATTTATGCTATTCTGAAAATGTAAATTGAACCGCTTTATAAAAACTGATTAAAAAGCTGTAGCTTGAGATAAAAGATGTTTTTTATAATTTATACAAGCAAAGAAAAAATAATTGCGGTGAATTTCTGAACCGATTTAAAAAAATGTTCCGGCGGGATCTATGCGCATACAAGTTATTTTAATTTTCGATAACATAAATCTATTTTTAAAAGGAAACTAATGATATATCACTATCTGCGACGGAAGTATTTTCTGTTTGTTTTGTTCATTGTCCCAAATAATAAAGAATAATCATGAAAAGTGTGTTTAAATATTTTTTTAAATTTTACACAAAGGTGTTTTTTTTCAAACACATTGTACAAAAAAAACAAAACAGAAAAAACAACGTATTAATACGTAGTTTAAACACAATACCAATTAAACAGTTTATTTTAATAGTGAACCTCGTTATCTCTACCGTTCGTTTCTTAATGTCTTTAGGTATTAATAAAAAGTAATCACGTTGATTTAATGCAAATATTCACATACTAATGTAATCGAGGTTGTTTATATGAACATTGTACAGATTTGAAATTTACGCTCTTTAGATTAAATACTATTGTATGAAATATATGAAGCATCAGTTTTTGTTTAAAAAAAGAATGTATATTTTTAATTTGTACATGTTTTTTCTTCCTCCAAGCTAAAAAGTTTTAACTATGTAAACCAACAAAAGTAAGAATAACGAACCATATTTAAAATTACGAAAGAAAACGTTCCGGAAGTGTTACTAAAGAAAGTGAAATAATGGAAAGCGTAGATAAAACGGATCTCCCCATTTTTCGAGATTCAAAAACTCGTAGCCGAACTTTTTTGTGTTAAGTCTTTAATAATTGTTTAGCGGCTTCGTTACAAGATACGGTGAAAGTATAAATTTATAATGAATGGATTAAAATTGATTATTAAGAAATGAAATGTATATTACTGAATTATTAATTTTACACAAGTCTAAAAATTTCTACTGTATTAACACTTATATACGAGAAAATATTTTAATTTCTTTAAATTGCCTTTAAAAATTCCCCGCGACTCTCCAAATTAGTATATAAACAAAATGCAAAATTTTTTAAAATATTGATAGAGAATCAACACCTAATACTCGTATATTCTTTTTATTGTTTATTAATATTTAAAAAGAAAAGAACATATTATATGAAATTATACTTTTTAATAGATTCACAATTTGCAGTAAATATCTTATTTTGCTGAAAAATAATATTATTATGCGGTGTTATCATTTATTTTATTTGTATTGTTAAGTGTCTTTTCGTTGGTAAAGTAAAATTGATCAATTGATTTACGTAATTTATTCGTTCAGTGTTTTAATAATTACTTTTTCTGAATTTCTCGTAATACTTCGCTACGTAGAAATTTGACTGTATCTGCTGTTTGTTTGTTTTTTTTTAGCGGTTGAGGGGGCAGTAGAACAAAGGAAGTATTTTATATCCGTTAATAATTTAATACCAAATATAGGTTACAACGTTTTCTTATTTTTTTAATCGCTACAGAAAAATGTTATTGAATTATCATCTATTAATAAAGATTTCCATTTAAAAATCAATGTAATTGTGGTTTAATGAGGTTTAAGATCATAAATATAATTTTTTTGGTATTTTCTCATTTTTCTAATAAAATAATGTTTTCTTAATGTTTTTAAGGTCAAAATAGATTTTTAGAAACACTTGTAGGTGTAAAAACGATCCGTACTTTACTTGCCATATTTAAAATTTAAATAAATGCAAATTAAAATAAAAAAAAAAAATCGTTAAATTTATTCAAAAAATTGCAACATGTTTATAAACGGAAGTCATAATTACGTGTTTGCTGTGTTTTTCAAATCTTACATTAAATAAAATGCATTGATCACTGAAACTGGAAACGGTAATTACTCTAACAGACGGTTTAGGGTATGGTCAAAACAATTTTTGCTGTTTGTCTAGAACGTATTCAGAGCACCCCTAGGGTACGCTGTTCTTGCAGGTTACTGCATCCGTTCGTATTTTAATGTAAAATTACGAGCGTAACTTGTCAATGTATTTCAAAGTAAATATAATTGAAAATACGAAATGTTCGATTGTTCCTCGGAAGAATATATATAACGCTTTTCCGTAAACAGTTAGAAATATTAAAATTTTACGAAGTTTTTTATTTTTCTATTTAGCGTAAAGTATAAAAAGTGAAATGGTATTTAATTATTTCTATTGCAGGACTGTAGTGAAAGATTTACCATACGCTATGGCAGATCCGAATGTATATGTAGCATTGTGCGAGAATGAAAGTTATCGTCTGTACGACATGACCTGTTTAACGCAAGGTGGTACAATGATAGGTAAGATGAGTGTAATGTAATTTAAGTATTAATAAATTATGTCAAATTATTTTTATTCTTTCGAAAACCAAATTAATGTAAACGGTGCTGCGCGGTATTCTTGGGGTTCACCGCGAACGACGAAAAGCTGTAAATACTCGTGTGTTTAGTATAATTAAAAATATAAAGGTGAAAATAATTAGATTTCTATTACATGTAATGATTCGCTGTTTATCCTTGTAACTGTCTTTGATATGGTAAACTAAACCGATTTCGAAGTTCACGTTTGAATAAAATCAGTACGTTTTGTAAAGTGTGTGTGAAACATAATGCTCGACCCCTAACGTAATAGTTCTGCGGTTAAATGCTGGTCGTCGCAGATAGACAATTTAATGTATATAACAATATAAATTAATCTTTAAAATATTCCTCTTTTCTATTTTCTAGCTGAAGATTGGACGTCCTCGAAATTGTTTCCAAAATATTCATATTCTATTTAAATGTTTCTTATTATGTTTACAATTTTATTATTTTGGCAAAGAATTTAACGATTACTCAGCGGCTAAATATGAAAAAAAAAAAATTAAAAAAATACTTGCTACCATTCTCCCGTGCGTTGAATAAACTCGTCTGATAGTAAAATTTACATGTATTTTAAAAACTTTGTTTGTAATTTTTATTTGCGTTTAATTGAAAATTAGACAGTTATCGAAGAACTTTTAAATCACTTAATAGAATGTCTTATGTTGAAAAAAAGCTAATTTTTTGTAATATTTTAAGTGTTAATTCAGTTTTCTGTGTCCTCAATATATCTTATACTGATTTGGAGGTGTAGCTTTTGTTTGGGGTTATTACGTTACTACTGAAATATGTTCAATCGCATATGATTTGTACTTGCTTATCTGTGAATTAAGCATAGAATTCGTCTTCGTAATTTATTTAATGTATTTCAAAATTTTTCGGTTAATTATTTTCCTTTCCGTATAGTTAATTTAATTCTCTTCTTTGGTGTTCTATATACTTTAAATTTTTAACTATTACTAACAGATATTCATTAAAAAAAAATTAAAATAGCCCCTCTTTCCTATTAATATATTTAATTTTGTATTTTCCGAAAAGTTTATAAAATTGAAATAACATCGTATATTAGTAATGTGAATTTTAATAAAATAAAAACTTCTTAGGGGAATAATAAAGCGAAAACAGGGTCATTCGGAAATAGCGCTCTACTTTGAATCGCTTATTTAAAAATGAAAAATTAAGTAAATATAATATACGAAAAGATGATAGATGAATTCAGGAATTTTTTTTCATTACATTCGATTATATAAATGCAAACAGCTAACTTCTGCAACACGCTTCAACCGAGTTACGAAATTTCTGACCGCGAGCTCCAACATACCGTTCGGAATATTCATCATTGCTTCTTCAATCGCCCACTTCAATTCTGAAATATTGGTAGGGTTATTCCGATAGTATACCCTGTACTTCAAAAAGCCCCACAAAAAATAATCACAACGATTTAGATGCGGGCTATACGACTAGCCCGCATTAAACATCTCAGGAAATCAATTAGAAATAACCTCATCTTTAAAAGATTTCCGTAGCAGCATTAATGTTTTATTGGATGTGTGTGATCTGGCACTATCTTGTTGAAATAACGTCTTATTTTAACATTTTGCGTGTTTTTAACTGCGGTAAAAAAAAGTTATTCCAGCACAGCCACCTGTCTTTGGTTACTGTTCCTTCCAGGAAATACGGTTCGATTAGTCCACGCGCACTTAGCGCCACCCAGATGGTACAATTCTCTGGATGCAATGGAGCTTCTTTTCAATCAAATGGTTTTTAGGACCCCATAACCGCCAATTTTGTTTATTTACAAATATCCATTTAGCCAAAAATGTGCTTCATCTGAAAACCAAATGTTGAAGTTTTTACGGTTCAATTCTGCCGCTAATTCTTCAGTAAACTCTAACTGTCTTTCTTTGCTGCGTTTCGATAGGTGTTGCATAAACTGAATCTTGTAGGGGAAAAGTTGAATATCTTCGGTAACAATACAATATGTTGTGGACCATGAGACGCCGAGTTGTTGCGCTAAACTCGCGATGGAGGTACGGGGCGGGGCTTTAAACAGTTGCTTTACTTTCATCACTTTATCTTGCGTGCGCGTCGTTCGTTGGCGTTCCACCTTACCTTAATGATTATCACACTGCCCGTTTCAACGAATTTTTTTACAAGACGATTAATAACACTACGAGCAGTTTTTTTTTTTTCGATATCTGCATTTAAATTTATTCACGAAATTTCGTTGAACTGTCACGACACTTTTTGTTTCCAAGAACGGACAAGCCATGAAAACACGTTCTTCTGCAGAACACATTTTAACAATAGTAAACAATAGAACGCAAAAAAAGCCGGATATTGTTTTAATAGAATACCTCGCTTTTACGCAATCAGTGATGCCAAAATTAAAACGCTACATGCAGTTTTAGATTTTTTATAATTTATTGTAAATAGAGCGTTATTTTTGAATGGCCCTGTGCAATTAAGGTATAAGAAAGAAAATTTGACAATCAACTGCGCAGCTTTTGCAAATTAGTTAGCATTTTTCTCCCGCGGGTCATACGTTCTTCAGCAATATGGAACAGATTAATCCTTTAAAAGAAATAGAAAGTGCTGGTTTATAAATATCCTTCAAGAAGATAAAATTTATGACGAATATTGAAAGATTCGCCCAAATACACAAAGTATGGGAAGATTTAAAAAAACTGAAAAATTTAGATACTTAACTGAAATAATTTAACAAAATTATTTAGATGCACTTAAAATGAGAACACAAGAAAAATGGAAATGGCATTCCAGTTAACGCGGAATGAATACAATAACAAATCAGTATCGTTAAATGCTAAGATAAAATGTTACAACGTAGTAGTTAAGACGGGAATTTTTTTGCGCAATTGAATCCTAGGATCCAAACAGTAAAGAACAAATTGAACTTTTACAAAAAGAAGAAACGAAAAATCATAACGAAAATTCTTAGTCCAAAGAAAATAGAGGTAAAACCGAACAAAGAAATTTATAGAAAAATATAAAAACTATCGGATAGAATAAAAGAAGATTGGCCTTCTGCGTACATGTCAAAAAAATCAATAATATCCGGTTGATAAAAAGAACATTTCAACACTTGGACAAACCAAACAACAAATCCATTCTTAAATACGAAAAAAGATCGAATGAAGCAAAAATCGATATACTAACTATTGAAAGGAGCGGAATTAAAAAAAAAAAAAAAAGAAAAAGAAAACTAATTTAAAGGCTTTCAAGAAATTAAAAAGAAGATAACAAGCAAAAAAAAATATGCAGATGAGAGAAAAAAGAAGAGATGAAAAGGCGCTGGAAGAAGCGAAAAATAGAAAAGTAGCTGTTTTCAGTGGTCAAATTCGAAGTAATGATTCTTTTAAAAAGCTTTCTAAATATTTTATTATTTAATGTTATTTGATACGTGGTTAAAATTTGGCATTATGCAGGCCCATGCGAGAATTCACGTTTATATGTATATTATTTTATATTTGAAAAACTCGAGTTGCTACGTCAGTGGGGGACTACTAAATCATGTGATAGTTCTAAGTTGGGGATCTAACGATGACAAGTAAAAATTATTAAAAATAAACAATCGTTAATATAGTCGTGTGGAAGGCGATAACAAACTACTGTGTATACCGCGCCATACGTGCATAGAGCGATGTAAAAATGTACTTAGACCGTACTCGCATAACGATAAATCAAACAATTATAATTAGTTTCAAGTGCAGTCTTCCGCACAACCACCTCGCCTCGTGCGTATAGTGTCAGGAGAAAATGTACAAACACGGGTAACTGCAGTGTTCTAAATCGAGTAGCATAACTAACAATAATGTATATTATTGTAACGAGCGAAAAACAGTTACAATATTTTTCTGTAAATTTTTTTATGAGGTAACAATTTTTATTTTAACGAGTACCGTAAGCTTTTTCCGATATCAATTTTACTTTTTAAGTTTTTTGCAAATTCCGATTTTAAGATAAAGTTGAAATTTTCCGTTCGATATTCTTTAAATAGTTACCATTTCGTTATTTTAAATATAAAAAATACTTTTAATTAAAAATGAATCTACGAATTATATTATTTAGCCTCGCTAGTGATGAGCAATCTTATTTTCGTAAAATATACGAGCTCTTTAAAGTTATTTCGTCGCTGGATTAATTATTAATATTTCAAGATTAATGTTTAACTTAAATAATGTAATATAATCAGGTTTTTAGGGAAAAAAATCAAACAGAACCGTGTACAAGCTAAGAAAGTATTTTTATAGATTTATAAGTAAACATTTTTAACCCTTATGTGCACACCCGGAAACGCCTGGGGTACCAACGTATGGATTTTATTGGTTTTTTAAATTTTTAAACAACAATAAGAGGTTTTATTCACGTCTGTATATTATATTAGAAAATTTATAAATGTAATTAGCACGTTTTCAGATATAAAAATTAGTACAGGTAAAAAATTAGGCCGAGTTTACGAGGTAATAAATCATTTTCGATCGTTACTTTGTTTCATACATTTTGATAATTATCGAACGCGCCAACAACGCTTGCGCGAGGACAGTGCAGCTCTCCTATTCGAAATATATGCGAAACATGATCAGTAAAAATCTCTCGTCAATGTACAAACCCACCGAAAATCTGATGATCGACGAGCAGCCTTTTCCTTTTCATAGTAGAACCACTAAATTCGCGCAATACATTCCACCGAAGCCGGCGAAATGTGGGATAAAAATATGATGGATATGCGACGCGGAGAATGCCTATCCTGTTTTGGGAATTTTTGCGGAATAAATCAGGGTGAAAGAGTTGTGAAAGATCTTACGATAATGTACCGGGGCTCTGGGAGATTTTTACTTCACTGCCGATTGCTAAACATCTGGTGGGCGTATTAAAAAAAAAAATAAATCGTACATTCCACAAGTTTTCGCGCCTTTAAAATCAAGAGAGGAATTTTCGTTGTTGTTTGGGTTCCACAAAAAAATAACCAATCGTACGTAATTAATTACGAGAATAATAAAATGATACAAAAAAAAATTCATGAAAGGAGACTGTTTGTAAGACAACTGAATGAAGAGCTCGCTATGCTTTCAGTTGAAGATAGATCTCAAAATAGACAAGTTATACGAAACCATTCGTCGAAGTTTGACATAGAAAGTATCTTAGACAAGCAAGTTTTATCTCCGACTGGGCTTCAACTTGCACGAGACCCAACAGGTCTGATAAAGTAGTTATAAGCAAGTAATAAAAAAAAAAAAAAAAAAAAACGCAGAAAACCAGAAAAAGTTGTGCTAATTGTGAAAAGGCAGTATGCGATGAACATGCGGTAATAGTAACAAAATGTAAAGAGTATGTGGAATAAGTAATGATCTATTTTTTTAAATATATATATATATATAGGTATAAATAAATAAATTTCACAGCATAATAATTTGTTATTATTTATTTAATAATTATTTATATTTATTATTGGTACAGTGAATTAAAATAGCATAATGTCGTCGCGATAGCCTAGTTGCTAGAGCTCTTGACTTCCGTTACGGAGGTCACGGGTTCGATTCCGGGCGACGAGAGAACTTATTACAAGAATTAAAATAAATAATCGCTAATAATCACGTGGAAGGCAATGGCAAACCACCATGTACAACATCATATGCGCGCCCAGGTCAGTATACAGCAGACATACACCGGGACTGCACTAGTGGCGCTATAACAAGCGGCTATTATCAGTTCCGAATGTAGTCTTGCGTGTGTACACATTCGTACTGTATATAAACAATTGCCATGAGCGCTGCCTATTCTGTACAACTAGAATGTACAAATAGGTAGTCATGACGCTCGGAATCGAGCGATACGACTGAAAAGAAAGATCTGTGTAATAATAATGAAATTCCATTAAAATCGTGTGTTTTCATACGGTGGTAACCGAGTGTATTCAGCGTGTTGTTTTTTTCAAAATTAAAATTTTCATTGATAAAAATTGAAACAAAATTCTTTGACATCATCACGATTCGATAGAAAAGGGACCAAATCACGAGGATCCGGGAGGATTCGGAGAAATATTGAGGGGTCATAAAATATTTTCAGAAAATGTCCACATCATAAGGGTCAAGTACGAGTAGTATTATTATGAGTATATTCATAAAAACTACATTTTTGCAAAACGTAAAATCGTTATAATTGTAATACACGCGAGTG
The DNA here is from genome assembly GCA_039619475.1 of Icerya purchasi. Lineage (NCBI taxonomy): Eukaryota > Metazoa > Arthropoda > Insecta > Hemiptera > Monophlebidae > Icerya > Icerya purchasi. Next base: position 76,044,703 of record CM077115.1, on the reverse strand, counting down.
AGTAGTAAGTGGTTAAATATTATTCGCTTTCAAAAATGATTTACGTACTGATTTTATTGATTTCGCAAGTCGGGAAAGGAATGTTAAAAGAAGACAATGGCAGTTTTCAATCGTTTCGAGCCGAAACGTTGCCTTATTAACGACATATAATACTTAAATCGTTCGTTAATAATTCTTCCCTGTTATTAAATTTCCCGTTGGTGCTTTCTATTTTTAAAGGAGTTAATTGTACGCCTACGATAAAAGATTTCAATCTAAAGATGAACTTGTGTAATTTCATTGGAGCGGAAACGAAATTATTAAACTTGAAATTCGACTTGGAAACTTGTAACGAAGTAATTCGTGTACACCGAAATTGTCGACTTAAAATGAGCGAAGTGAAATTACAGCACAAAAATAAAATGGGTACTAGTGCGATAGTTCTGTACGATGGTGCCTCGCTCGAAGCTGATCAATGCAGTTTCATCGGGTTCGGTGTTGCCATCATAGCTTTCACAAAATCGCTTGTTATATTGAACAGCTGCACATTCACCAACAACGACCTGGATATTAAAGTAATTCACAGATCGTCGTTATTTATTGCGCTTTTTATTAGTATATTACATTTATTTTTTAATCTGCGTAAAATTATCATTTTTAACGAACGCAGCGATAGAGTTGGAATTTTTTTTAGAATTCTTAATTTTTGCATTCAAAGCCGAGCATCTTTAACGGCGAAACCCCGAAGTCCTCTTTACTCAACAATAATGAAATAAAAAATGTCAGTTAATTGTATTATTCATGCGACTAGAAACGAAAATAAGTAAATACCAAAAAAAAAAAAAAAATGAAAACCTTAATATATTATTAATATATTAATTAATATGGGATGATAAAGCAGTGCTTAATAAGAATTCGATTTCTGCCGTTCGACATGGTTATTTTAATGTAGGAAAAAGCCGCTGCTCGCCTCGACTTAAAATACCGCAAAAAGTAAAGTTACTGTTTCGATGCGTAATTTGCTACATTGTTGAGTCGTGGTTTTCATTATCGGTAACTCCGGGCAAATCCTTCGAAATATATCCGTGTTCAGACGCAGCCGGGGATATATCTCCGATGACACGATCCTGATATATCTCAACTCCGAAAGACGTCACACTACGAATAGACTTTGTTGTTCCGGACACAGTTGGATTTATTTATGGTGGGATAATTTGATATATCTTCAGAATTTGTTTTATCATTTCACGGATTGCAGTATGGTAATAGGAATGATGCGATTTACCAAATCTGAATGATATGATCAATTATAAATGCTTCTCAAAATGTAGTGTTATTTAACGCGACGCAAATTTACAACGATATTTATGTACAAAAAACATTCTACTCGCAAGAAAACAATATATATATATATATATATATATATATATATATATATATATATATATATACATATACAAGTATATGTGCGAAAGTGAAATAGTTTATTCATTATGTAGAATAAATAAATATAGAAATACACAATGCGTCACTTGTAAAATAAATCGAAAAATTAACACGCAGCCTAAGATTACGATTATACAAACCTGGTCGGAGTGGAAGCGGATATATACACGCTCAGTCGGAAAGGACATATGTTATAATTCGTGCATTTTCATTATTTTATGTAGCACCTTTTATTGTTTTCTAGTTTTCCCTTTCAAGTGGTTATTATATTGAAAATTGATCTAGTTCGTTATTCGTACCACGTTTAGAACCCTTTAGTGGTTTGTAAACTGTTTGAAACACTTATTCTTTACGCTTAACACCAACCAATTAACACCGTTTATTTTTAATCATTTAATTCGGTCATTACCTAATCATTGAATCCGGATTTGATAGTCGGATCTATTTGGCTAGCGCGATTACAGGAACATTTTAACGTAAACATTTTACTAATTTTTTAAATACCGCTCAAATGTTCGTTGAAAAAAACAAAACCTTGTTTACAAGCTTGCAGTGTACATGTTTAATTGCATGTGCAAACTTCAATTAAAGTAATCCTCGGGACGATCTGTCGCATTAAATCCTTAATGCTGAAACTTATAATTACTCTGTTTGCCTCTCTTAAAGCGTAAAACATGTTCTTATATCCGTTAATTTGATTGCTCTTCTAAAAGACTAAAAGCAGATCGCGATATACCTTACGTTACCGTTCAGCAATCTCTTCGTTGTTATACTAATTCGGATTCGTGTGAAATTTCTAAAGGCAATTTAACCGAATCATTTTGTAAATTTCGATGGTTTTTAATGGATAGAAAAAATTAGAACGGGTTACACTTTGAAGAAACAAAAAGTCACTAATTATATTGCATTCGTTAAGAATATGTTTTGAACTGTCAGATTTAATTTAAGTATCAATTTTTTTTTTTTAAAGGCATTCGATGATTCTGAAATACGGCTGAATGATACCAATAATGTTAAATCACGAAATACGGTCAATAAATATACGTTACCACCGTTATTATGATTATTTTTTGTATCAGATTTCAGTTGAAGAACTTTATCAGTGATACAGTGTAACGTGGAATTAAAGTGTAAGGTAATTATAGTATAAAACATAAGAACTATTAAGTGCAATTTATTTCTTATTTGTTTTTTTTTTATTTTTCTATTGTATTCGTAAAATACATTTTTAAATTGTCGTGGATATTTTTGTTTTCTTTTTTATCAATATCTGAATATAGGAGGAACATTGCCATTAATAGGATCATTCTGTGCAAATATGTGATATTCTTTATACTTTTCAAACCGGTGACTAGCGAACCCGAGTTTTCTTCGATGCACCTTCTTTTATTATTAGAAATATTTTCTAATATCATTTTTAAGTGAATCTAATTTCCGGCTGGGGGATCTTATATCGATTTTGCGTGGCGTGTGTGACGTAGCTAGTTTTGCTGCATGTTGCCGCTAATTAAAAAAAAAAAATCAAGACGAAAAATAGTTAAAGAAACAAAAATTGAATGTCACAGTGCTGCGTGCTGCGCTTATTAAAATAATAATAATAATAATAATTTGGAAATAGAAATATTACAAAATGTGTAAAATCAAAATTTTAATATGATCTCGTTACAGCCTCAGTGCTACGTTTTCTCCCCAAAAAAGGAATCCTGCCATTAACATACATCTAAAACTTCATGCTCCGGTTAAGCTACTTCATAGGTCAGTGGAAGTGCTCTATAATAAAAATGACCCCTAAGCCTTATAAAAACACACTTACTTGTACACATCTTTTAGCTCTATATTAGTCTTCTCCCGCTGATGGGTAAAATTTATGAAAAAATATTATTCAACCATATATATATATATATATATATATATATATCCTATCTAAAAGGAGAGTATGATGATTCCACCTCACCAGTTTAGTTTTAGGAAAATACATTCCTCTGTCTACCAATGTCATCGGGTTGTTAAGAACATAACTACTGCGCTTGAGAATAAAATGTATTAGATGTGTCTCAGGCATTTGATCTTAGCACTCGGGCATTTTACATAAGTTAAAAGATATCTTACCATCACAGTATTTCCATATTATTAAACCGTATCTTGCCGAGAGGTATTTCAGTGTTAAAGAAGGTAATACTTACTCTTCTATTTATCCAGTCTTGTCCGGAATTCTCAGGGAAGTATTCTTGGACCGGTGTTGTTTACATCATTTATATATGATATGCAACATAACGTTGTGTACTTTTGCTGATGATACATGCATAATTGTTTCTGATTCTGATGTGACTAGAGCAACAAATTACTTGCAGCAACAATTTAGGCTGGAGGATAAGGGTCAACGAAGGGAAAATCAGCTATATCACCTTTACATTACGGATAAGCGTTGTGTACCTTTCAATTTATCTAAACAAGAATGTTATGCCGCAGATAAGTAGTGTAAGGTACTTAGGCTTGTACCTAGATAAACGTCTTACGTCGAGTCGACGTATTATCGTCAAAATTGGCGATATGGACTGCTCTCGCGGTTGTTGAATACTCGATTCAGATTATCATTAGATAGCAAAACACTAATATACAATAGCTTAATTAAGCCAATCTGGACATACGGGGTGTCGAACTGCTAAAAAATCACATATACGTCGTCTTCAATCAATTTAATCTGAAATCTTGCGTAAAATAGTCGGTGTACCGTGACTTGTATCGAATACATCGGTAAGAAGAGATCGCCGGATTTATTCTATTACTAAGGTAATAAACTCGAGATACAAAGCGTTCTTCGACAGGCTGACGGCTAATACAAATGTGCCGGTTACTGAAATCGTAGGTCAAAATATACTGATCCCTCAACTATTAGAAAGTCTGGCAGCATGATAGTTTTTAAATAATCAGTGAACTGATTGCAATATTTTCAGATTGCAGAAAGAGGAAATTAAAAATAAAAAAAAAACTGATTGAACACGAAAAAAAAAATTTTAAATACTTATGTTCACAGAAGTTTTTCCATTTTAAAATTGACTTTCTTTTTCATATATTCAGCTGAAAATAAAAGAAAAAATATTGAATCGTCTATAACAAAGATCTTCCTTTTATTATTATTACTATTAAATTAAATTTACATAGCCTACGCAGCATAACTAAGGACGCAGAAGGAAAAATAGATTAAGGAATATAGACCAGATTTATAACAGAGTAGAGTTTAGTTAGGAAGTTTTTGATGAGAATTTTGTAAACATAGGGGATAATGCTGTACAACTAGACTCGAACTGATATATACTGTAGCCAAGAATTTGCGAGATAAGACCCGAGATAGCATACCGCTTCCTTCGTTGTTTTTTTTTGTTATCGTGTGATTTAGTTGTTTTGACTGCTACGTTTCTCGTTTAGGTAATTATTTTTGTTTCATACATATCTATTCTTCAAAGTTAAAATATAGTCGATACTGCCGGTGTAATTGCATTAAAATTATAAAAACCGGGGGAAGATTTTGTGTATATCAATGTAAAACTTATTGTAATATTAGAATATACGGGATTTTATCACAATTATGTAATGTTAAAACTACACAACATTTAATTTAAAAAGGGCATAAAATTAAACATCCTATTTGCGGTAAAATTCGGACCAATGCTGCATCATACTAAACCTACAGCCACTAGCCTACACATTTGCTTGCTAGAACTTGTTTAATCTATGCATGTTTACAGTATTTTACAAAAAAAAAAAAATAAAAAAAAAAAAAAAGCGATACAGTTATATTACTTCGGGTCTAGTTGCCGCATTTCTTTTCGATCTGAAAGTATAGTTTCCCAAGGCTCGAGTTTGATTGAATGAAGTTTATTAGTAGGCGGAGTTAATTATTACTTTCTCTGCCATAATGTCTTCAATTCTGATTTTACACATTTCTTTAGGACGGATGATAGAACTAAAACATTTGTTGTTTTTTTTAACGCCTTGTCAGTTCGCCTATTTTAATAAACATAGGTATGATCTCGAACCGTCAAAATATTTGCTGATATTAATTTACTTTTTTGGCTACTGGATGTTGATCATAGCTGACTAAAACGTTAGAGCCTTGAAAGGTAACAATAAGTCCAAACTCGCTGTTGTTGATTGATATAATTCAGAGTTCATCAGAGATTTAACGAAGACGCATATAATTCGGCGGGTAAGATGGAAAACGATTCTGTAAGATCTTTGACAATAGAACAGCAAAAATTCCAATTTTTGCATCACGCGGATGATTTCGCGACACTGACATTTATTTACAATTTACATAGCAATCGGTCAAAAACATACTAATAATTCGAAATATTTTCATATATATATATATATATAGCTACCGTTATATGTAATGATAAATGATAAAAATTTATTTCATAAAATTATTGGTGTAATATGTGTATAACTTGTACGTTACTTACACTACTTATAATAAATATCGACCGTGAATTAAAATAATTGATATTATTACATAAATATGTATTTTTTTATTTATTTTTTTAAATTTGTAACCTTCGTTATTGCAAGGGAAAAACGAAAAAATACCATCATAGCCGTAAATTAAAAAGATTAATGCAAAATGAAATAACGGGCAATGTTAATGTCGAAATAAAATTATTTTACAGTAAATTTATTAAAAATTTCTTAAGTCATTTAGCTTCTTTTTTTTTTAATTAACGATTAATTGCACTGGAAAGTCAGAACTACTGTTTATAAAGACACTGATGAGACTGAGAATGATCATTTTGTGCCAACATTAGTTTTATTTGCTGCTTACAATGAATTTAACAATACTTTAAAAAAATTAGCTATTCAACAAAAATTATATCAGTATTTAAAGTTTGTAGCCTTAGCAAAATGTAAAAGATATGACTTCGTTTCTTCTATCTTAATTGACATCCTTGTGATACGCAGCACATTGTAAATAAATTTTGTAAAATTTTTCCGATTGAAAACTATTTAGTAAATAAATAATATATAGAACTTTCAGTATATAATATATTTTTTTCCGGATAATATATATGTCTTTAACTATGTTTTTTAAGACCTCTTCGCCTTAATTGAATTTTCGAATTCGTAATTTAAAAAATGTAACAAGAAATACTTCTACAGATGATATAAAATAATGACTTTTTTAATGATTTCATATATTTTTTTAAAAGAAATTTTGAATAATTCTTGAAAATTTTATAATAAGTCAAATTTCGATTTTTTTTTTTTTTTTGATATATGTGTACCTATATGAATGATGTTGCGCAGTTGTTTGTTTTTTTTTATTTGGTTTATTTTTCTCAGAATCCAAAAGCTGTAGTTCTTTTTATATATGTTGTACAGTTTTTAAAAGTTTAATTATGTTGTAACGTGGTAAGAGTAAAATGTTCGTGGTGCGCTTATTTAAAAATTATTGTTTTTCATCGATTGTGTTTATTTCAAATAAACCTTATTTTAATTTCATTTCATTTATATACATATGTACATGTACCCAGGAGATTCTACGTAACAACTCGGGATCTTGACGCATTCACGGCCATGGTTAGAAAATTACCGGTAGATATAGATATACCGGTTAGCTGCGAATAAAATCAACTTGAGAAACTATCTACTTATAAACTGCTAGAATATTACAACTTTGCGAGGTTAGACCGCTACAAAGATCTTATAATGCCATCTCCTTAGTAGTAACCCCTGCCTTGCAACCATGGTTTTTATCTAAATCCTAGACTTTACTTGCTAAAACAGAGTTTTTTATACTACTTGTTTTTTTTTTCTTTTTTTTCTTACTTCATCTAAATTTACTCCGATCCTCTCCACACGTGTCCGCATTAAACATCAGTACTAGCGAGTCCATTTGGCTTCTTCGCCGCTGGAATATCCTTTGGTACTGAATAGGCGGGGTGAAAGTTTGTTTCGTGTTACTGCTTCGTATCGCCTCCCAGCGCGACTAGGCTGCTTCTTTATATGATCCTTTTTTTCTTAGTTCTATACCCTAGGAAAATCTTATATCGCAAATGGAAGAAATTGTTAGATACGCGAAATGAATTCCAATCAATCAGTTAGACAGCGAATGACTTCCTGTAGAGAGCGCGGAACTCTGCCGGATAGAATATTTTTGTGTTCCATGTATTATGATAAAGTTTGGAACACTTTTTCGAGGGCGAAACATGCGAACTGTATTAGAGACCTGAAAGAGTTTTTGATACGAAAATCTGCAATTATATTACAACTACTGAGGAGAAAGATAACATTGAAATGGCCGCTAGGAAAATCGTAGAAGAAACCGCAAAGTTATATCGGACGGGTATTCTACCCGAACAAAGAAAACAACGTCAAGTTGGGCTTGAGCTTTGTCGACAAAGCTGTTACGTTGAGTAAGCGAACAACTAGTGAAAACGAAAATACGTTTGCCACATTCATCTGTAATACCGACTGCAACGATATGCAACAGATTTAATTTTCTTCTTCAAAAGACAGCTGATAAAAAACGAGAGCGTATATGATGCAGTTGCCTTTTGTCTGAATGGAAAAAATCATAGAACATGGACACCTTTAAATACCTCGGAATTGTATAAGTAACGATTCAAATTTAAATGACTAACTCGCATATAGAATTAAAAATGCGTGTACATGATTTTATCTCAGCGAGCATTTAACACCAGTGATATGACAGTGAAAATGAAAATCAAGATGTATAATACACTTTGGACAATGCTATATATATGGTAATTACGAAAAAAAAGGTCTAAAAAAGTGTAGTTCTGTTATCAAAAAGGTGGCCTGGATAATATTTAAAATAAACTGCAAAAAATGATGCATCGAATTAAAAGAATTTTGTAGAGAGAGTTCAATATATCGAACGAGTACTGAGTGCTTTCATGAATTGTTGAAATTCAATGGAAAAATTAAATACTAACGTTGTTTCGAAGTAGAACACACAAAATTGATAGTATTTTAATTTACGCAAATATACATTTACGTAATAATTTTTTGCCTTCGGAAGTTCCGTTATGAAATAAAAGGTCATTTAAGATTTCTCAGCAGCCGTTGTCCCTCCGTTGATGTTTGATCGTTCGGTGCAGTTATTTTATGGATAAACCGCTAACAAATTGTTTTAGAATCTTGTACGGCATCAGATAGAACTATGAAGCGGCATAAAAAATTAAAAAAAAAAGAAAAGTAAACAGGTCAATCGGAAAATTAAATGTTCCCGTACGTTGGAAAGTATAGATTAAATTTTAAATACAAGAGGAAGTTCGTTTCATCTGAGTTACTTTATCATTTTGAATTTTTGACATGGATATGTCTTACCGGTGGGGGTCAGCCAAATTGTTCGTCACGCCAAACATTTTTGAAGATCAACAACTGTAACGCTATTTAATTAAAACATACGAGTTATGTCAACTGAACTTTGTGATATTAATTATATGGGTGATCAAAATAACTGTTGCTATCATAGTAAGTACATGGTAGTAATGACTACTTTGCCGACGCTGTTATCGTAAGAGTGTTAGTTACAATGTCTTCCACCGACCGTGTTAAACGTCTTCGTCACCGTCAACGTGAACAGAGAAATTCACGAGAATTTAATGAATTTTTAATCAATACGCCTTTTTCCTCAAGTACAACTATTTCAGAGGGGAAAAAAAGAAGAAAAGAAGAGAAAGATCGCTGAACAAAATAAGAAATATTACCAGAGTAAAACGTTCAAGAGGGATCAAGATAAATCTGCTGTGTCGACAGAAGACCAAAAGAAGAAAGCAGCCGCAGAACGTAGTAGGCAATATCGTTTACGTAAGAAAAAAAGAACGCGGGAAGTTGAAGGAGAGCCAGAAGATGAATTTCAACGTGAACCAGTACCACAGACATTCATTTCCGAGAATATCGTTGCCAATAATGTGGAATTCACTAAATTATCGTGAATTTTTCTCTGTTCACGTTGACGGTCGACGAAGACGTCTAACATGCTTGGTGGAAGACATTGTAACTAACACGCTTATGATAACAGCGTCAGCAAAGTAGTCGTTACTACTATGTACTTACTCTGCTAGCAGAGCAGTTATTTACTTAATATTTCTCAGATGTCGAGTGAACCTTTATAGGATTCGTGCAAAAGTTTATTTATAAATCGAGTTGAAAAATTGATTTGCCATTAATTGTTCTTTTAAAGTAAAACTTTTTATGCGCATTTTGAATATTCTACCGAGAGGTAGTGTGTCGTGATACTGATGAAACGTTACTTTCACGGTTATCAAAATGCTATACGCAAGCGCATAGAGATAATAGAATAGAGTATGCGAGCAATTGGATGCCGCACAAATGAGAACGTATTAAATGAGAGAGATGAATATACGAACTTTCTGGCTATCTGTTTTTAACCGAGCGTTGTGATTGGCTGTCAAGCGACCGCTTTGACCAGCATAGCGCGGTATGAGGAGGGGAACAATAACCTTCGCATGTGCACAGAGTGATTAGCCACAGATAAACATGTAAGTTTATATGAAAGGAAGAAATACGATCTTACCGAGTAACCATCCGCGATTCTCACTACGACGTTAGCGCGCTCTGTTGCCATGTAATAAAATTATAAACGTCGAATATTTTCCGTCTGCGGGAAATGTAAGTTTTTATTTATGTAAAAAGTTGAATTTAACGATGGTCAATTGACACAACGTATGGTCCACGGTTGGTGCGGTTTTTTCAAGAAATTTATAAAAACTGCAAAATAGAATTCGTGTTTCTCATTTTAGCTATCATAAGTCATTTCATATTTAAATTATAATAATGTTTAATGTTTTTATAACGTTTGATATAGTTAAATGTAATTATATGGACTTTTTATCATCGCTTACTGTAAAAATATTGTTAATGTAACGGACAAATTCGAACGCGTCGTATTTATTCTTTGTTTAATCGTAACATATTCATTACACTTATAAAGGTTTTACTTCAACCTCCCGCATACAAGGGTTACAAGATAATTTTTTTTAAATTTATCATCACTATAGATTTTGATAGAATGAAGAGGTACATATTTAACATAGGTTCGTGTTAAATAATCTAAAATAACGTAAAAAATGAAGTCGTAATATTTTCAAGATGTTTTCCCCTTTTAGATGCATGTTTGGAAATTTTTTAAATTAGAAATTTTCGCCACGTAATTATTACAGTCGAAATGAAATCCGATCGTATATGTAATAGTTGACAATTAATCTGTTCGCTTTTAGAGTTTTTTCTTTTCTCGGTGAAAAAAATTATCGCTTTATTAAATTACCTTTTGTTTAATGATTTCAAAGAAGAAGAAGAAGAAGAAAAAGGCAACGATTTATTTGGTGTTTTTTCGTTTTTTATTTAGTTGTATATTAATATTTTTATTATTTTAATAATAATTCGGCAGTTAAACTTAATCTATTACTTATATACATACAAAAATAGTCGACTAGTTGTTGTGAGGATTATTTAAAAGATAAATAAACATTAATAAGGCACGTAATAGGTGAAATAAAGTAGAAAATAGTGAGCGTGGTTATTAAAATGCAAAACAGGAATGTGTAAAGTTCGATCGAGCAAAATCTAGTTAGAAAAGGTAGTTTAAGTGATTTTATTTCCGCAGAATGGAATGCGTTCTCGGAAGTTTAGATCTGGCCAACTGCACGGATGAATTTAGTTTGCGCGTTTCGTGATCTAACAGTAAAGCGTCTAAGGACGGATTTTCGGACACGGCACGCAACGAATTAGCCAGTGTGTCGCGAAGTTGTCGGACATTTTGAGCTTCGCCAATACTTTCCATCAGGTACTTTTTGCGAAATTTTGTTTCTTGATCTAATCGCTTTTTAAGATTCGCTATCTGTAGACAAAAAAAAAAAAAAAACAGTTTGTTCGTTTACATTAAATTTTATCGGTACTTTTCTCGGTCGGCAGTTGTTAGTAGAATAAATTTATTTAGTAAAGAAAGAGAAAATCAAAAAATTAATTGGAAAATTTAAAAATATATACCTAGATGTAGTTAATTTTCGAACAAGTTCTCAAACATAACTGAGTAAAATCAAACTTCATTTTTATGAGGAGGGAGGAGATTCAATTTCGGGGAACCGCTATAGCACAATTAATATCAACCCGCGCGCTCAGGCTTAGAATAATAGCAGTAGGCAAAGAGGTTTTACTTGCCGAATGCTGAATGCACATACTAAGAGAAAATAGACGAACAACGTAAACATTATAATGGAAGAACATGTGCCGGAGCTGATTTTTCACACAATCAGTATGATTTTAAACCATTGAATCTTAGATGACGGATAAAAATAGGAAAAATATGTACGTACGTGTTGTCGGTGAATTACTGAAGATTTAGATGGCAACACAGTAGGCATGGGTAACTCCGGACACAGTTATATCCTCGGAAACATATCCGCGGTCGGACACAGTCGGATATATCTCCGGCGACAGACGGATATATATCCGACTAATTATCTCAACTCCGAAAAACGTCATAGAACGAACAAATATTATCACTCCGGACACAGTTGAATTCATCTCTGGCGGAGTTACTTGATATATCTCCACTCCGAAAAGCGATAGCTGCGCACGCAACTGTCAGTTACTGTTTGATTGCATTATATCGTGTTCGCAGACTGCAGTGCGGAGAGGTAATAGTGATGGTGTGATTTAAAACGTTCAAATTAGAATGAGACATACGATACGAATTTAATGCTATGTGTTATTTACCACGATGCGAACTGACTATTTTATGCTTATGGGTAAAAAATATCCTATTCGCTAGAAAACAATATGTATGTGTGAGTGGAGCGCATTAGCTTATTTACTGCACATAACTTCTAAATACAGACATATAATTCGTTATTTGTAAAATAAACCGAAAAATTTATATACCGAGACATGAATTTTAGTTATTTTTTTCAGTACTACTAAAAAGAAACATCGATTGCGTTGTGTGGTTTTGAGTTTAGAGTGAACAGATTTTTATTTTTTTATTTTTTATATTATAAAGTAATTGATGAAAGAGTGACTTGACAAAAAAACTTAAGTTTCGGTGCCTTTTTTTTCATAAATAATTTAGTGAAATTGTGTGCTGTGTCTAATTAATATTTAATTATGAACTCGAATAGAAAAACAAGTGCTATCTGGAACCATTTCTTGCAGTCTGGCTCCCAGAAGGCAAAATGTAATTACTGCTCAGAAATTATCGGTATGTGTAATGGAAATACTGGAAACTTAACTAGACACTTAAAAAGAAAACACCCTACAATTTCCACAGAAAGAGTAGATCGACAGCAAATACAAAGTGAAGTTACTGATGAGAGCATTTTTTTAGAAAGTAATGAAATTATGCCATCAACATCTAATGATTATTTGTCAGGTAAACCACGTAAATGTTTATCGGCTAAAATTACTGACTATATGCAATGCTCAAAACCACTTTCTACTCAAAAGAATATGCAATTGGATGAGCAATTAATTAAAATGATATCGAAAGAGCATCATGCTTTGTCGTTAGTAGAGGGAAAAGAATTTAAAAAGTTTGTTAACATGCTTTGTCCCCGGTATTCGTTACCTACAAGAAAAACTCTGTCAGAAGTTCTTTTACCACAGTTATATGCAAAAATAAAACATGAGGTAAAAGAGAGAATTTCTATAGCTCAAGCCGTGTGCTTGACCACAGACGGATGGACATCTATTAAAAATGAACATTATATAGCTGTAACTGCACATTATATTGATGAAAATTGTAAGTTATGCACGAATTTATTAAGCTGCATAAGTTATAATGAGCGTCATACAAGCGAAAATATCAGTGCATTTTTAAAAAATGAAATAGTCCGATGGGACCTTTCTAATAAGATAACTGCGATCGTCAGTGACAATGCAGCAAATTATGTTGCAGCTATTCGTATTGGCGGTTGGCATTCAATAAGTTGTTTTGCGCATACATTAAATATTATTGTACAAAATGGAATTACAGAAATAAACAGTACTGTAATGAAAGTTAAAAATATAGTTGAATATTTTAAGCGTAGTCCTCAAGCACAATCGAAATTATTAGAGATGCAAAACAAGATGAATTTACCCACACTGAAATTAAAGCAGGATGTTTGCACAAGGTGGAATTCTACTTATGACATGTTAAATCGTATACTTGTGATTAAAGATGCCGTAATTTCTACATTAGCTTTAATTAAAAATGATTTATGTTTAAGAACAGAAGATTGGGAAATTATAAATGAGTGCTTACCGATATTAAAATATTTTTATGAAATTACTACTGAAATCAGCTGTGATAAACATGTCAGCTTATCAAAAGTAATAATATACTGTAAATTATTAAAAGGCCATATTCAAAAATATAATGGAAAATTACCTTTAATACAAAATTTAATTAAAAAAATAAAATTAGAAATCGATAATCGTTTCTACGGTAAATTTGATATTGAACAATCATTTTTACATGCCGAAGCAACAGTATTAGATCCACGATTTAAAAACAAAGGATTTTTTAGCGAAAAGGGATACAACAAAGCATTAGAAGGCTTAAAAACAAAGGTACAAGTACCCACAATTGTACCGTGCACATCCACAGGCACAACAACTTGTTGTGCTCCACCACCAAAAAAAACAAACTTATTCTCAATATGGGATGACTTCGATGAAGAAATAGCAACACTTGTTCCGGCAGATCCGGTTAGTGCTGGTATTGCCGAAATTGAAAAATATTTACATGAATCTTTAATAAACCGCTATGAAGATCCATTGAAATGGTGGCATGACAGAAAAGAAATCTACCCAATTTTATATAATTATATGTTGAAAAGATTAAATTTAATTGCGACTTCCGTTCCCTGTGAACGGATTTTTTCTAAAGCAGGGTTAATTTTAAATGAATCCAGAACACGGTTAACATCGAAAAAATTAAATGAATTATTATTTATAAGTTCTAATATAAAATAATATCAATAGCAGATAATTTCCTTTTTTTTTTAAAAATTATTAGTGATTAAATTTATGTTATTATTTCGACTATAACATCATTTATTATTGTTAACTATAAAATTTGCTATCATTATTCTCATTTTTCGTTTTATGATTCCTCTATAATTTTTCTTCCTTCAATAATAATATGCTATCTTTCAATCATTTTTATAACTTCTACAAATTGTAATTCAAATTATATAGTTTTTTTTTGTATATATTATTGCCAGTACATACATTTAACAATAGATTTGTTAAAATATCGTTTAATGGTGTTCTTTTGCTGCATAAAAAGTAGTGCCGTTTGCGCAGGTTAGAAAACTTATGCGAAAAAATATAAAAGTAAATATAAATTTTATGTATATACAAAAAATCAGTGAACTAACTTCAAAAGCAATTAATAACAAAGCAATAATGCTTCTGGACAACCTGTGTTTTTATTTGGTTTTTTAATGAAGTCAGTTGCAATAATAATTATGACTAAATATTTTTCAAATACCATGAAATGAAAACAATACTAAGACACATACCGTTGAAAGTTTTTAATGTAACACAACTTAATATTCTTGTAATGCATTTCTAACATTTCCACAAAAGTTTATAGAGTTAATTATTTTTTCAGATCTGTTCGTGATCATCTGATCATTATCTTTTAATTAAATTTTATTCGTTTTTACAAATGCACAGTATAATTCAGCTTCTGGTCCATTAATGCCACTTAGTACGAAAGTTTATGATTTTCTGATCTCTCATGTAAATATTTCAAATCCGAAAAATCTATTCTGAACCAAGCTCTTTCGGATGTAGCGTTAGAACGAAATAAGCAATTTATTTCATCACGAGCAAAAATTTAAGAAAATTTATTATCCGGATATTTAAATTAAAATAATTATAACGAGTGGATATGCCAATTTTTTTGCACACAATTTAATTTGGTGTCAGTCTACCTAATATTTTTATTTTAATTTTTTCTGATAACGGCATCAAATGGAATCTTTTTTTTAAATGATATAAATTGGATTTTCAGTCATAATATTTACACAAGAGAGCAAAAAAGTATAAACTCTCAAAAACTGACATGAATTGTTGTATTAAATTAGCATTACTAGGCTCACAAAGTTTAAAATTGAATCCAAAAGGAAAAAATATAATTAAAGCAATGAGTAGGTTTTATTTCTTGGTATTTAAAAAATGTATCGTTATAATTTATTATAGCTACTGACCTTATTAAAAACCAAATAAAATCGTACCATTTGACTAGAAACATTACTGGTATGTTATTAAATACCAGCAATAATGGAAACAAAGAAAAAGAGAAAAAAAACGGTAGGTGGAGAGATTTTGTTAATTTTTCTTTAAGCAACTGGAAAACAATAATAAATTAAAAATAAAAAATTAACAAGATGCGGAATAATAGCAAAAAAAACTACGCAAAAGTCCTTTCTAGCTAATTTATAAGGTGATATATTTAATGTATTGAATACGTGAGAATCTGTTGCTGGTTAATCAAAATTGCGCGAAGAAAATGCGCGCCGTGTTCAAGGACGTTTTGCTGCTTTGTGCGATCGGAGTGCTACGCGAAGTTGAGTTGAATACGCAGTGAAGAGTGTGATTATACGCTGGATATGAGACAACTCCGCCGGAGTTGGAGTTGAGAAGCGGATATATATCCGCAGTCGGAAAGGACACATCTATATCCAACTCCTCAAGCGGAGTTGATTTGCGCATCTCTACAACACAGTACAATCCTTTAATCGGCTTTCTAGGATTCTCATTGGATAGAATATCAGTACATGGTTATTATTATCTGCTTAAGAATTTAAGCATTTATTGAATAATAAAAACGGGTGGTTCCGTAAAAATGTATGCTTTTGATACGCTTTGTTATAAAATTAATTTTCGGTTGTATCTTATGCGCAAGCGACATTTTACTATGTACTAAATAAACAAATAAACAATATAATCCATATGTGATGCAGAGTTACTTAATGTTATGCTTTTCGTTATACGAACTGAAATTCACGATATTCACATATACATAACATTTTTATTTAGTTATAAATTAAAAATTACACACTGAAATTTGTAAAAATGATTAAAAAAACGATAAAAATTAGGTAAATTAAACGCCTGATTAGTTTCGTCTCTCGATTATTTAGGCATATATAATAATTGAGTTGTAACCGGTCGCAGACAGTGTTTTAAATATCTTTTTTTTTTTTTTTTTTATCATTTTTAGAAATTTTAATGTGTAAATTTTAAATTATAACTTCATAAAAATGTTATGTAAATATCGTGACATTCAGTTTGTGTAACGAAAAATATAACATCAAGTAATTGCATCACACATGGATTATTGTTTATCTGTTTATTTATTATATATAATAAAGCAGTTCACGGTAAGCTAAAACCTTTATAATTTTCTATGTACTTACTTCATTTTTCAGGTGTTCGATTTGTTGCCTGTGCGATTGTTCTCTCGCTTTCAGTAAGTGTTCAGCGTGAAGTTGGCCTGCTCTGTATCTTTCAAGGTCATCACTCTTCTCGACAGAGCTCCTGCGATTTATTTTACATTATAAATAAGTATTTTCATCTTCTATTATTATTATTATTATTAGTAGTAGTAGTAGTAGTAGTATTATTATTAGTATTATTATTATTATTATTATTAAAATGTTTAACAAATAGTTCAATAATTTTTTTTACAATTGGTCTGATTGAATGAAAACAAAACACACTTTCCAAAGGTAAACGAATTAAATATTTCTGAAAAAAATTCTGTTTAGGAGAGATCTTCATGTCAGTTTTAGTCTTGATATGAAATTATATCTAATAAAGACCAATTTTACCACTATCGTATAATAACATTGTTTTTAATCATATATTGAACGGAGATTTCTTATATTTTGAAATAATTTATGTACGAGAATGGCTCTTCTAAAGCGAAGTGATGAAACGAATATATATATATAGCAGCAGAATTCTGTTATGCTAATAAAAGTGTACCTACTAAATGTATACTATCTGTGTGGATACGTAATATTCTAAGTGTAACGCGGTTAATCGGAAAAAGTTACAAACGGAAAAAAATTCTTCTAGTAATGGAATCATCGCCGATGTGTTTAAATAAATTGAATATAAACAGAAAGGGGAACGTTCAAGTGAAGAAAATAACATAGTCGGGATACAAAAATTCTCGACTAGAGTAAAATTCAATTTAGAAAGTGAAATGAATTAGTAGATACTCTGTAATGGTCAGGGCCGTATCTAGACCAAAATTTCGGGGGAGGGGGGTATGAAAATATTTTTATAATTATACGCGTATATATGTATGTGTATATGTGTGTTATCATGAAATATATTTATTTATAAATAGCACAACTAAAGCCTTGTAATCAATTATTATATATGCAATATTTGAACACTACAATAAAAACAAATAAAAAATAGTCGTTTCCATAGAATTCATAAAAATTTTAATTTTCTTTTCTTTTGTCAGAATTTATTCTGAATTTCGGTCCACTTAATTCACGCAGTTATTATTTCGCAGACATTTCGGGGGGGGGGGGCAACCCGGAACCCCCCAGATACGGCCATCAGATAATGGTTACATCAAATGTCAAAAAGTAAATGAAAAACATGCAACGAATGTGAAATATTGAATAGAATATGGTAGGGAAAAGGTATTATTTTTAATAGAAGATACATAAGATAATTCGCCTGATGTGGAAAAAAAATAATATTTTCTGCGAAATTACATAATGAAAACTGCACTAATCGAGTAGTTCGATATGTACGAAAAAGGTGGTAGTTTAAAAGAAACTCATTTGGCAGTACGTTAACTATAAAGACGGAGGAGCCATTTTTTACAGATACGTTCAAATAAAAATGAGAAAATGTTTCCGTTATCACTTGCACAGACATTATCTGATCTCATCTACGGCGAATAGGGCTTTATTAATCACGAAAAAAAAAAAAAAAAAAAAAAAAAACTAAAAAAAGAAATGTTTAAATAACGGTAAAAAACAATAAATTTACCTTGAAAACCCGATCATGCGCAATCTGGTGAGTTCTGTTTCTTTTTCATGGAGCTGAGCTTCCAGCCGGTTGCATTTTTCCTTTAAATCTTTATTCTCGTGCTCGATCAACGATACGTTCATCATAGATGAACTGACCGCGCCGAGAGTTGGAAACGTGTCGTATCCTTCGCCAGTTTCTGAACGATCGTAACTTTTGCTTCGTAAACTCGCCAGTTTCCTTTCTAAATTTCTCTTATCCGTTTCTAGACGTCGCAACTATATCGAAATAAAAGTAATTTTTTTGAGAATATAAGCAACATTGTCCGCATGCGCGAAATAGATTTAATAGTCACGAAAGAAACCAAAAATACTGACCCGTTCCTCGAGCATTTGATTCTTGCCACGCAGCTCACAGCACTCGATCTGTAGTTTATGTAGAGCTTCTTTGTCATCAAATTCGGATGAAGCCGACAACTTTGAAATACGAATCTGATCGTGTAGACTGGCATTTTGGATATCCTTCGAGTCCACTTCCAGCTGCAGCTTAGTTAGCTGATCGTCCTTTATGTGCGATTCTTTTTGTAGATCAGATAACGCGTTCTCAGCTCTGTCCAATTTTTCGTTTAGCAATTTCCGTTCGTTTTCGATTGTAGTTAACGATTTATGTAGCTAGAAAGAAACGAAAAAAAAGAAGAATATACATACTGAAAATGTTAGATAAACGACTTTCTTTAGAAAATTCTAATATAAAGTGTTTTTTTTTTTAATTCGAACTTGACCATTTACCTTTCTTTAAAATGTACACTTCTTAATATTTTTGATCAGAGTCGGATTTGCGATTGTTTTTAATTATGAGTAGTAGGAAAAGTAGTGTCAAAAACCGAAAAACACCAAGAAAATTTATTTGGTTTATATTTTTGAGTCTTTAGATATATATATATATATAAAAGAAAAAACCGTTGTAACTCTTGTTGAAACAGGAAAAAATCCAAATGTTCAGTGTCGGTATTGTTACGAAAAAAAATAGGTTACGATTCTGTGGTTCTACACAGTTCGCGACAAAATAAAAATGTATTACAGTTGATTGCGAAAACCTTAGATGACGATGAAATGCTTCATTTGGAAGACCGCACGGGGATATATACTTTTTGTTGTCTTGCGTGAATTAAGAGACTGTTTTCAATAATGAAAGATACGTTGACGGTGGGGAACACACCGGTACTCTTCGTGAAGAATTTAGAAAAGACGCTTATTGGTAGATTTAATAATTTTTCACTTTAAACATATCGAAGTAGCGTATAAATAGGCTAGCAGCAAAGCGCAGAAATTAAAATTAGTTTATGAAATTTATTATTTTTTTGCGATAAAAGAATGCAATTACCGGGTTGACAAAGACGGTTGAACCGAATGAAAATGTATTTAATAGTAACGCTTTCGTAACTTCATTCCGCGATAATAAGTTTTATTAGAACATCGCTTTGGACTTTATCGCTATTCTGCTATGATAACAGGTAACTCTGGTTAAGCAGCCGCGCGCCACCTAATGATGTTTAACGAATGGCGGACAACAGTACGGAAATTTACCCCGAAACATGTTAACTTAACGAGTTAAATTAATTTCTTTAACATTGATTAAAATAATATAAATATATATACATATGTATATATTTATATATATATATATATATATATATATATATATATATACATATGTATATATATAAAGTAATTTAAATGTATTATAGTAAAGTAATTTTTGTTTTTATTTCATGAGAAATATAGGCCGCCAATGGTTATAAACTGTTCAGTAACCTCCTCTGAAACATTTCTATATTTTTAATGTAAATTCGTTTAATAGGATAAAATTTTAATGCGGGGGAAAAAAAGAAGGCCACTAGTAGAAACCACAAGTGTTCGTGGTCTGCACTATTATGCATGTATATAGATATTTTTTTCTTTTTTAAATAAATATAAACGGAAGTTCTTGGTGGAGTATTGTATTTTTTTGCTAGTCAATATAAGTTAGAATCGATATAATAAATATCGCTGGATTATTATTAAGCGACATCTTTGTTAATAAATGTTAATATCATTTAACTTAATGGACTCTGTAATATATGTTTGAATAATAATAAAACACTGATTTAATGGAAATATATTAATATTCATTTATTATATACTCGACTTGTTGCAGAGTCTTAAAGAATAAATTTTAACTAATGTTGGCTAAAATAATAATTTGTTACCGGTTAGTTGGCAGGAAATACAAATATGAAGAAACAATCGAATAATTATAAAAGTAATACATTAACCCGAATGAATTAGCATTATTGATTTAAAAAGAAAAAGAAAAAACAGAAATAGAAACATTAGTGTGACGACTATTCTCGGCGTCTTCTCTTTGGGCGGATTTTCGTATATTTGGTGTCTCTTTCTCTGGCTCTACGTTCGAGTAGCGGACATTAGAAAAGGATAACTAGTTTAACAAATTTTGTTAATCACTGTGCACATTATTTTATTATGTGTTGTAAAAAAAAAAAAAGAAAAACAGAAATAGAAACGCGGCGCCTATTCTTCTCGTTCTTTCTTTGTGTCGATTTTCGTAAACATTATTTTTTTTTCTGTCACTTCCACTCCACGTTAAAGTGTACGGGCATTAGAAAAGATCAAATATAGTTTAACAGATTGTGTTAGTTCGACGAGTTTACTCTCTATCTCAAAACTCGCAGTGTCCCATAAGAAGTTTCACTTCAAAAACAAATTTCATCATTGCATTTAAAAAAATAAATATTGTTAATATCTTATGTAATATGT
This sequence comes from Icerya purchasi, assembly GCA_039619475.1. Classification (NCBI taxonomy): domain Eukaryota; kingdom Metazoa; phylum Arthropoda; class Insecta; order Hemiptera; family Monophlebidae; genus Icerya; species Icerya purchasi. The sequence goes on along the minus strand of CM077115.1, from coordinate 76,023,425 downwards.
TCCTCTCACATATATTATCCTGCTTGCGGTTTCAGTTTTTCAGTTATTTTAACCTAAATTTCACTTTTTTGATTGACGTCTTCATGTACCTTTCTTTAAAAAAAAAATAAACTATACGTGAACGCTGCAGTCTTTATAAAAATTTACAAGGTAAAGTCCGAAAAAACGGGCTGCGAAACGACCAGCGAGACCACTCCCCTAATGTATATATATACATGTTTTTTTTTTAACGAAACGCGATCTGTGCTGCCATCTGTTGTTTAACTGCCAGAACGCGTTATTTAATCGTGTTCCTTTTTTAGTAATAATCATTCTGTTATTATGCATCGCCCTAAGGCTGATTGACTCAGGGCCGACTGAAAGGTCTCGCTTTTCTTTGGGGCTTGAGAGTATGTATGTATGTGCATAAAAGGATGATGTCGCTATATGCACTGCCGTAAGGGTAAAGGCTATATGTGCATGTAATATACACCAGGTGGATGTAAACACAATATACAGACAGGATAGATGACAATGTTGCCAATAGCATCTAACGCTGAATTGACTGAGATCGCCGTTCTAATATTAAAGATTTGTTGCTTGAAATCTCCGCCATGAACAGGGCGTTGTTAATTACGAATATCAGTGTTTATTATATGTACATTTTTCGTTTTTAAATTAGCCGCAAAATAATAGCCGACCATACTTCTATTATATTATTATTTGCGCATAAGATGGAAGGCATTTTTTGTTGTTTCTGATGTTCGGAGATAGTGAATTAAAATAACAAAAGAATTTAAATTTTACACAATAAATGTCCGTACAATAAATAACATGAAAAAGGTAGATAAAGTCAGAACAAACAACGAATTTTATCAATATGTATGTATATATATGTATATGTGTATGTGTATATATATATATATATATATATATATATATATATATATATATATGTATATATGTATACCGTCGTCTATTCAGACTTGATCACGAGTATAAGACTAGCTTCTAATTCATAGGAGAATTGGAGGACAGCAAGGCAATTGAGGAGCATGTAAACCAGAACCGAACCTAGCTTCCGTGCTTTGCCGACTAACGTGAGAATGGGTATCGATGGCGAGGCGAACCAAGACGACTGTGCTACTCGTGTTGATGCGATTGTTCGCCGGCTGAATATTTATGCGACGCTAACACTCATGACTACACTTGCAACTGACTATAGTCGATACAAATGCAGCCCAGGTGTGTTTGCCGCTTAATACGAACTAGCGCGTATATTCTATCATCGCCTGGGATCGAACTCAGGACTACCGAAACGGAAGCCAATAGGTCATCGCGAATAAATGGATTTTTGTATGATTTTTTTTGTTTTTTTTTGTATTAATTTTTAGTCAAAGAAATCGAAAAATTTTATTCGCCATTTAACTGTGTTTGAGAATGTCCCACAAACGTTTGTGCGCAGGTTTCTTCTCTGATTGCAAATATTCGAAACCATCTTTACGTGTGGGGTAATACTTTTTTTTTTTTTGAATCTCCGTTAAATGCTAAATTAGTGAAATTTGACGAGAGCTTGATGTCGTTAATATGTGTGCAAGGTTAACTCAAATCGTTTTTACACATTTCCTTCAATTTCGACATGCAACAAGACGCCCGCTACTTCTGCTTAATCGTCACTTGCGCAATCTTATAGTCTTCTTCGAACCTTGTACGAATCTGAAATATTAATGGAGTGCGCGCGATGTGATGTTCAAATTTTCTTCTTCGGGTTTTTCCTAAAAATACGTAGAGTGTGATTTTGCTTCCTGACACTTAACGGATAACTTTCGAATAAAAGAATAAGCTTTTTTTTTCTCTCTCGCAAGTAACGCTGCTAATCACTTTATTAGTAATGTTCGTTATTAACTAAAAACTTTTCCCGCCGCGATATATTTCATATGCTGTTAATTGAAAGTTTAAAGTTTCACGATAAATTCGGTAAAATTTACGTCAATTCGATATTTAAAATTACCGCAATAAGGAAGATAAAAAGTCGAATGAAAACATGAAATAAAGGCATCAAAAACTTGGCAAAATATCGCAACAAGTGTGAATGATTTTTGTAAAATTACACGTTAGCGTAAGAGAGAATTTTTTTTTTTTTGTAAGTTCGTGGAAGGATATTTTTAAAAATAACGTTAACTACGTTCTCGTTATATAAAATAATTTTTTTTTGTTTTTTTCCGTTTTTTTTTTTTTAAGTTTTATATGACATCTTCAGTTTTAATTTTTCATCCTAGTCGAAATGTACGAAATAAAATTAAAGAGAACATACCTGCTTTATCTTCTCTTCGTACGCTTGACAGGTATTGGAGCAGTCGTTTAAACACTTGTGCAGACTCTGAATTTCGTTACGTAATTCAGTTTCGTTGGTAGCGGAAAATTCTAAGCTTACATTCAGTTGATCTATGGTGGCTTTAAGGGAAGCGCATCTCTCTTCCAAATCGGCTATCGTGTTGCACTGAGTTTCTAGACGATTTTGTAATTTCTAAAACAAATTATAAATTACAAAAAAAAAACAAAAAAAAAACAAAAAAAAAACAAAAAAAAAACGAAAATATACGCCGGTGTGATTTATGCAATGCCTACCTTTTCCAATTTTATCTGTTGAATAGTAAAAAAGAATGATATTAGTTTACGAGTTTTTTTTTTGTTTTTTTTTTGCAGTAGTGTAATAGTCAGTCATCCGTAAGCATTTGCTCAGCTTGTAATTTTAAAATGCTACGAGAAAAAGAAAATTTACGAATTTTAAATGTTAAAAATTATATAATTGAAAAAAGAAAAAATTAAAATCATATAACACTGGAATGAGGGAGCAGATGCAGAATATGTCTCGATAATGCGAATTTTCGGCATCATTTTCGAAAGTTGTTAATAAAACTTTGACGCTGATTTTACCGCTGTGGTTATCATCCGTCAGTGTCGTTGGACGTTTCACGTTTAAGAACGCTCAGCCGAAATTATTATTCCGTAACAACTAAATAAATTTGCGGTGGCTATAACTTCCAACTATTTTTAGTTGAGAGCCCAAACGCAATGTGTATTCGCTATTCCAAAATAATACGATTTTGGGTTTTTACATTGTAAACCCTATAAATACGCCAAGACTTTATAAGCAAGCCCCCTCTATCATGATCATGATCACTGCCTAGTGTTGTTTTCCGTATTTTAAATAATAAAAGTGAGCAAGTACAAAAAAAGCATTATTAGGTTTGCCTTTTTTTACAAATAATAATTTATGTTTGTTTACAAAATTGATTAAACACACGCATAATATAACAGAAAAAATTAGTTATTTAAAAAATACAATAAACATCGACATGTTTCGGAGTTACTCCATCATCATAGCAATAATAACAAAAAAGTGAACTCCGAAACATATCGATGTTTATTGTATTTTTTAAATAACTAATTTTTTCTGTTATATTATGCGTGTGTTTAATAAAAGTTAATACAGAAAATTGATATGAACATTTATAATCTTTGTTTAAATATTCAACTTACTTTAAAAATAAACACTATTTTACCACGTAATGTGAAGTATAGAAAAAAAAAAAAACATCACAAATATAATAATGTTTATTTTGTAAAGGTGCAAACATTCGTCGTTTTATTTGATCATCTTATGATAAATTTACAAACATCATTTAAACGAACGTTTAAAATAACAATTTTTTCTATATTCAGTTTAATTAAATTAATAAATATTACGATAGTTAATACAAACGGTTTCTGACATATATCATAAATACTAAGTGTACGAACGCTTTCGTTTATAGGAAGAACATTAGAAGTGAAACATAACACGATTTCCATACGGACTTTTTCACATAGCGGAAGAGGAGAGGGGGTAATGAAATATAGCAAATAACTCTAGATCACGAACCTGAGGATTAATAAGCACTAAGATAAGTCGGAACGAATCTCTATCGTTTGAATAGTATAAACGTCTAACGAAAGGGAAATTTTTCGCTTCCATACAAAAGTAAGTACCGAAGAACTTTTAGAAAACTCAGAAGATAGATCACGTTGTAAAAATATGTAGTGTAAGAAGCGGAGATGTTTGCAGAGTACCAAACTCTTTGAAATACCGGCGTGGCAATCTATTAAAATCATAGAAGAAGGATTTCATTTCCAGTTGCGTAGAGAAACCGCTTTACCGGTTTTTAGTGAGTTATTCTACTTCAGGAGAATGTTGGCTTTTGTATCAGTTTTTAATGATAAAAGATTTAATAAAATCCGTAGTATCTTAACTTTTTTTCGCTGGTCAACGTTCTTCAGTGCGTGTTCCTAATTTAAAACTGAAGCTGTGGCCAAATAGCAAAAACCAAGCCAAAGAAAAAAGCGCGAATTTTGTTTGTTTGGTCTAACATTGAACCATCTGGTCAATGATTATTAAATGATCGTTTAATCGATTATTTTAATTACTACCTTTGCCGTCGCTAGCAGTCGAACCCATGACCACTGTATAATTAGCATTATTAGGTACATATTTAATTTCCAAAACAAGCGAACTTCGTCAGAACTTTAAAGAGCAATAAAAGTTTTATTTACGAGTAATAATTTAAACTTTATCTTAATGAATGCATAGACAAAAAAAAAAAAACAAAAAAAAAACATATCGAATGTTTTCGAACTTCAAACTATTTATATTAATTGTACTTTTATTAAATCAGTATGATCTTCTTGATAAAAGTGTTTCATATCGAGATTATCAGTGAAATTTTTTAAGAAGGCTGTATATCGTGTTTATAGTGAAATAGTAGAATTTTCCGAATCGTTCGGACAAGCTGAAGTTTTTTACCTGTATCGTTGCATCTTTATCTTGAAGTACCATCCGTAACCTGTTCAGATCACCCTCTAACGATATTCTTTGAATTTCTAATTTTGCCGATCTCGAATCGCATTTTGATAATTCTTCTTTTAGTTTATCTTTCTCCATTTCCAATTGGCCGTTGCAACTGCGAATTTTCGTTAGTTTTTCCTAGTGTCGAAAAATTAATACGGAAATGTCATAAGTAACAAAAACAACTTGTTCTAACGTTTATCAGCGAGAAACTGAGAACACTGCGATGGCTGAAAAAGTAAATCTTTTATTAAACTGATGAAGGCGAGTCTAAGAAAGAGGAACATCGAACTCGATTAAATTAAAATCGCGCAAAGTGTCGGTGATATGGTTATTGCGAGAAGAGATGAACGAAAGTAACGGAATGGAAATTGAATTACCGGCAAAAGAAAGTTGAGAAATGAAAAAAATAATGATTAAAAATATTTCGGTTGATTTAAAATTTGTTGAATCAGTACTCGAATGAAATCGAAATAAACTGCTCGAATGTTTGTCGTCTTTTATTTCATTTCTTTTGCAACGGCGTGCCACTTTAAGGGAAAATTCTCTTTCACGAAAGAATTTTTCTCGTTTCTGCGCAAGCTTATTTTTCATGAAATTGGACATTTATTATTTCCATACCCTCACATGCGGAAATATGGAATGCCAGCTTAATTATTTTCTTTTGGGGTTAATTACATATTTTACTATGTTACTATATATCGATGAGCAGCCTCGTGAAGTTAAAAAAAAATCTTTTGAGAGAAATTATTAAACGAAAATTTTTTTTTTTACGCATATTACTTTTTTGTCCGATTTCAGCTAACTACGATAAATCATTACGACGCGTTTCTACCCGTCCCACAAAAATCTAAAATACCGTTGCTTTTTTTTGATTTCAAAACGTAAGCTAATCAAAAGGACGACAATAATTTTATATTACCAGCCATATGATTAAATTTCGAATACAGTTTTCTTTGCTAGAGATTATTCTTAAATAATTCCGTCGCGATCATTTCGAATCAGTTTAACGGATAAGTCGAGATTTAATATAAATTTTTGTTCTGCGTAACTTATCGTCATTGCGTATGCCACTGATATTTACTATCCGAGGCAACATATCTTTTTAGCATTGTCTGTGGTCTGGATTGATACGAACAAAACTCATTTAATTCATGTTACTTTCTTTTCTTTATTGCACATTGAATTTATTCGTTAAAATTTCTAAATAGTAAACTGATTTACCTAAAATTCAAAATCTGTAGCGATTCGCAAAAAAACCCACATTTCAACACAAATCTATATCTCCTTTTCCTGAAAATTTTCTATCTCGATCTTGTGTTGCGTATAGTATGAAAAAAGGAAAATAAATGTGTTTCATTCGGCGGAACTCATTGTATAATATACGTATCAATTTTTACAGAGGAGATGCTAAACATTTTATTGGAAGTTAAATCTTTCGAAAATTTTTATAAATCCCAATAACGAACAATTTTGCTTTTTTTTTTAACCCAAAAAATCCAATAATTTGAAATATTGATTCTTCCGGTGATATTTCATTTTCAAGTTATTACAAAGTTATAATGACCTAAAAATGGCATAAAATGTTTTCTGCGCGGATATTGTTTAAAAAATTGGGTTTAATGTAGTGGTTCTTAATTTTTTTCATACTGCGCACCTTTTGTCACATTATTTTTATGCAGCCTACCCAGTAATATGCGATGTAAAATTAAGTTTCTTAAAAGTTAAATATAAGTCATATACCGAAATCTGTCTTTTAAATTTCTCCATTGAAATATCCGTTAAAATAAGGACAGTAAGGAAAAGTAAATACAAATACCTCTTTAATATATTAATTCGTATAAATTCATATGAATTTAAAATTTACATGTAACTAGCTGATAACGTGGCTTCGCCGGCTTGGATATATTTTCTTTGTTCACGGCTATCATCTTTTAATTTGCTCTTTAGAATTTCGTTAATCTCATACTATTTATTTATTCAACAAACTATACTTATTTAACCATTCGCTTCCTTGGGCTTGAAGTATAAATGATTATTATTATTTTTCTGTTTTAATTAAAATTTATATGTAAACAAAAATTGTACCATCCTTATCTATGTACTTTACATAATGAGGAACTATATTATCATTAACACATACTAATATACATATATATATATATATATTTAAATCAATTTCCAAAAAAAAATCAAAAACACAAAAGTGAAAATTAAAATAAATAATAATTATTGAATGAATATGGAAATATAATATATAAATTTAATAATTAATATATCCGCATTAGACATGAAACATTATCTGAAGCGCTGCAAATATATAAAACATGTCGAATAATTCGAAAATTGCCTTTGGCAGAAAGTACACAGACAGTAGTGCGGCAAAAATAAATTAAAAATAGTAGTAAAAAAAAAAAAAAAAGAAAAAAAAAAAGGGTGCTAGTTCGGCATGCGCTCCTCCGTCGCGTTTCTGGTTCGATGTGTGATCTACCTATTAGGCTACCGATATTTTAAGCACTAACCTTATCCATGTATGGTCCTGATATCATCCAACATCACGAGGAAGAGATCTGGGCTGTCTGCGCGGTACAATTTCCAGCAGTACTGGTCTAAGTGGGATTGGAGATGATGCTGGGAACCCCTCTCATTTTTTTCAATAATTTCACCTTAGCATCTAACTAGGATCTCTCTATGCCTTGGGTGTAGGCTCCAGTACTGTAATCGACGTATGCTTCTTGGTGGTTGACCGTTTTATGCACTAATCCACGATCATCGAGGCATCTGTAAGCAGCCTATTCGTCTGAATGAATTTCGAACCCTGCTTCGCACTTTCGTTCAATTATACGCAGAAGAGTTGTTCAATCGCGTCGGGGAACATAAAAATAGCGTCAGTCGCGTCCATTTTTCAAAATCTGTCCATGCACCGTGGTTTCTGTCGTTTACAGCGTCAGGCATCACTATCCTCCGAAGAAGGAGACCAGCTAATAACCGGCCTCTGTTATATTTTCTTCGATCTGCAAAACGGGATTCGTCTATCTGGATCGGATTTCGTGCGGTGCCTACCATTTTTCCTTTAGTTTTCAAGATTGCTGTGCACACTTCACGGCATAAGTTGAACCAGTCAGTTACACATTCGCTACTTCTTCCAGTGCGATCCTGCACCATGTCATAGGGCAATTCCAAAACGAACATAAGCACCTGTTCCAAAATTCGGCACAACGTCAAGTTACTGTGCGCATACCCGTTCAAATCCGTGAAATGAAGAAATCTATTGGCCGTCCGTGCTGATCTCATTGTCTGGCAACCTTTTTTTTGGACAAGGAAAAAATTTGGCATCCACTCCGCATTACGGGTTTTCCTCCTCTTCTGAGAGGCCGTCTCACTTCCACACTTATGCTAAGAGGAATTATCTTCGACACTTTTTAACAATCCGCTATCCACTAAAAAACTTACGCTACGCAAGTTCACTGAACACGATATTACAATAAAGATCACGAAATAGCATCGCATTAGATATCACAGCCTTGTTTTAAAAAAATACAACGCAAAGATACACGTAACGATCACAGTCTAACAGCACCAATGGCCGCGAGGTAACTGAACAGCACACATTATCAGGATACTGGATTGAGTGATTCATTGTTGACTTGTACTGTTAACTCGGACGGGTAGATCGCGGCGGAGTCCGGAGATCACGGGCGGCCGGTAGAGCTCACGCCGAACTAGCACCAAAAAGGTAAAAAAAGTTAAAAAGTCGATTAAAAAAGTTTTAATAAACCGGAAGTTATAATACAGCAGTTTTGCATTGTTAGGTAATTTACAACAATTATATAAAACATATGGTTTTAAACAATTAAAAACAACAAATTTAACAAAACTCACGAAAACAAAATAATTTCCATGTAAGCGATAAGAAAAGAACGTGCATATCGAAAACGCGGAAAATGCAGAAAAAAATTGAAAATGAGGTTTTTTAAGAATTGTCTGCTGATTAAGAAAAGAAAATATAATAAATGTGCATTTCAGTTTTATATATTCCTTTCGCAATTCCGTTTATGTTTTCCGAAAAAGTCGCTTGTATGGTGGGTTAAATTCTTTAAAGCTTATAAACTGCTCAAACATATATGATCTTTCCGCTTCATGAACCTTAGTATAATAAAAATAGTTTAATTTTCAAGTTGCTTGATATGCTCACCCTGTTCAGAATAAACACCATACATTATCTAGGGTGTTGTTACATACTGAACAAACCAAAGAAAAAAAAAAAACTAAATCGGAAAGAAAATATATCATCACTGAATCGTTCAAGAGAACAAAAAAATCGTAATAAAATGAAAACACCATTTTCTATTTTTAAAATAAACAAATAATCACAACACAACTTAACACTCTGACAAATGTATAAGTTATCTTACTTTTTTTGGATATGATATAAACTGTTTGACAGAAATATTGCTGTCTCCTCCTAATAACTGGCTATTTAAATTTTGAACAGTTGTAGAGTTTCTAAACTACTTTAATGCGAAACCAAGCTAAATATGTAATATTCTTATATAGTATCTTTTGTTGTTAGCATCCTTCTTTCTGGCTGTTTTTCCTAAAAATAGCTTTGTAACTCTTTTTTACCATTAAAATATTGAAGATTTAAAAAAAATGAAACAAGCTCCATAAAAAGTTTATACGATAAAATTACTTATTATGAAGATATAACACACTTTAGTTATTTTTCTGGAAACAGTACTTCTCACCTCATAAAGTACAACGTTTCAAAACATCTTTTTCATTAGATATTTTCGGTATACGGTAAATTCATATAGGTTTCCGGATAACTGATGCAAATGGTTTCGGTTGAGCGTGCTCATTATTTTATGCCAAAAACGTGATTAAGTCTTTTGATAAAATTAAACTTTAGAGGATTTAAAACAAATCGTGTACACTTTTGCTATACCATATGATGAATATTAATGCAAAATCGTAATGCGATAACCCATTTTCAGTAACAGTTTATGTATTTTTTGAGAAACGGTTTATTATCCATTCTGCATGACTTTAAGTTTGAATTTTCAAAAAGGTGTTCTTATTTGATATCTTCATTATACACAATGTATTCGCACAAAGTTACACATGATAATCATGATTCGTTTTGGCTGTAGCGTGATTTTTGCTTTTCTCAAAAACGCGGATTTGCTCTTTCCCCCACTTGAAAATTTTGAGAATTAAAAAAAAAGAATACATACTTTATTACACCATATGAGGTATCTTCATGCGGAAATTACAATTCGGCAAACCTATTTGTACTAAAAATAAAATATTTTACGTATTTTATTGAAAACGATTTTTAATCTCCCTTTTCAACCCGTAAAATTCGAATTTTTAAAAAACCTCATTCTTATCTGACATCTTCAGTGCATAAGTAATGTTTATGTTAAATTTCAATTATCTGGTGTAAATGGTTTTTACTACTAGCGTAATTATTAGTTTTTTAAAAAGCGATTTTCTGACTATATCCCTTTTTTAACTTCCAGAAATATGAGTGTTTTAATATATTTTTACGTGGCGTCAGTACATAGTGTCGTGGTGTTATGTGTCAATCTTCAGCTTTATAGATCTAATAGTTTTAGCGGTATGTTGATAATTGTTGCGCTATTCAAATATTTTCAGATTTTCTCTTTTATATATATATATATATATATATATAGAGAGAGAGAGAGAGAGATAATAAAACTTTTGTTTTTTTTCGCTATTTATTCGAATTTCTGCGGACAACTGTAAGGACATTACGGACCCCAGATTAAGAATCGCTACTCTAATCGGTAGTCAGGATGTTTGGAATCGAACGCGTGTTTCTGTGCGTTGACAAATTGTTTTTGACATTTAAAATTTTTACTCGTTTAATTACATTAGATTCGTTCGAAAAAACCGACCAATTTACAACTCGTGGATAATTATTCATTACTATTTAAAACAAGTGAATAATACATTTTCTGTGCATGCAAGCGATCTTAATTGTAACCGTTTTTCAGGCGGCTGCGTTACGGAAAACGTGGCTTTTTTCCCGTCGCTGAAAATACTCAAACGAGTAATGAATGCGATTCGGTGTATAATTAAAACTGTTTTTTTTATATGCTCCTTTTGCAGTGTTACCGGACAAAATGTTTTCTCATTGCACTTGTAATCCTATTATTTAGTATTAGAAAAGTGATCAGTTTGTTGGGGCGACAAAAGGAAAAAACGTCTACTGCTTTTCACTTGCTTATTTCAAACATTATTCTATTTTTTAGAACTACAAGATTGAAAAATTTTATTGGAATAATCGCATTAAATGAAAACAATGCAGCTTGAACAGAAGTGCGTGCTAAATTATAAATTCAACTAAAATTGTGCAATAAATATAAAGTTTTTGACTGAAGTTTGTAATTTAATTTCTGCAGTAGTTGCACTATTTCCATTTAATAGGACTGCAGACTAATAACAATAATGATAACTGTATCAGTGGGATAAGAGTGTCGCTTTAACCGGATTGTTACGCACATAAACACATGTAAAATACCTCGAGTTGACCTTTTTCTTCGGTGCACTTCTCTAAGTGATGTTCAGTAGCTATTAATTTCTCTCGCAGTTGCTGATTTTCTTCATTTTTATGTTTCAGCGTCTGCATCTAAGGGCATCATTAGAAATACTATTAATATCGTGAGCAAAAAAAGAAAAAAAAAAATCAATAAAACTTTTTTTCATTTATACCGGTTTAAATAGTTTCATTTAATTTAAATACTTCTATAAAATTAAATACGTAAAAGTAAGGATCGATAATCTCCTTGACATAACAATAGTAGCTTGGTAGATTTTGCTGATATAAAGCCATTTTATACGTACCGTTAATTAATATAGAAATTTTGAACTAACGAACCCTATTTAAAAAAAAATTTAAATAAGAATAATTCCCTCGCTTCAATCCTTTATTCTTTCCATTTCCTATCGTCTCAGAATTTTCTAACATAATACATTCAAGTGGTCGGGTTAAAAACAAGGCGACCCCCCGCTAAAAAAAAAAACAGCTTCGCCCCAAATAATACAACTGAGTTTTGGTTTTGCGCACTTAAGATGGAATATAGGGTCTGACATTTTCGAAAAAAATACATATATTTAATTCCAGTCGAGTGCCATTTAAATTGCGTTATAAATTATATTTATTACTTTTTTTTTTATTCCCACGGTCGATCTATTATGATCAAAGAAAAAGAAAGTGTATACATTTTTTTTATGGAGTATAAGTAATTTGCCTGATAATTAGTTTCATTTACGTAAAATGCTAAAACAAGCCCTAAGATGCGATTTATCATCCTTCAATAATATAAAGATTATGAAAATTCAATGTTATAATTAATTTTTATTTAGCTATCTAATTTATCTCGCAGTCTTATGAGTTTTAAAAGGGCTTTCAACTTTGAAAAAATGCCAGTCTTTGCCTTTTTTTTTTTTGAGCTTGTCAACAGATTGTTATGTAAAAAGGATTAGAAGAAAAAAGAGTCGGTTATATTTTAATCCGATCAGATATTACCAATATGAAAGAACAAATTGCAGGAATAACATGTGAGGAAGGAAAAGGTAGGATGTAAGAAGCGTAATAAGGAATAGGAAACATAACTTTCAGCAAGTAGGAATAAGAGTCGAACATTCAAAGATGCATCGTTTGAATGAAGAGGGCAATGCGAGGAGGAAGCCAATGAGAAACGAAATCGGGACCAATGCGAGTAGAATAGAGTCACAACGTTGACAAACAATGGAGATAACAACAGAACAACGAAGTTAAGGAAATAAAAGGAACCATGGATTAAAAAGAACAGTAGGTTGAACGGACAGATAAAATAAATAATTATTAGAAAAGGAAGAAGCATAAATGTCCGACTAGAGTCTGAAATAGATTTTTTAAAAAAAGAAAGCGAACGAAACAGTAACCTACGCCAAAGAATTAGCCAGTTTATATAACAGATGACCGAATGGGTAAGCACCCTCAGCGAATGAGAAGAAAGAATAGGAATGAGCGAACGTATGCGGGGAGAGTAATAAAGTCACAGAAACGAACAGGAAGGGAAAAACTGGTGACCTGAAGGGCGCTCATGGAGTCATAAATAATTAAATAATTGAAAGAAAGACGATTAGAGCGTACGATAGTCATTAATTCGTTTATGAATATGGAACATAAAGAAGGAAGACGAAAAAATTTCGATAAGTCTGGAAGAATAAAAGAAGCTCCGACACCATCAGGCCCCCTTTCAAATCGTCATGAAAATTATCACATGAGAAGGAAATAGGGAGCTGATGGTACTGTAGAATAGCCATTTAATTACAGCTTGGGGCAGAGATTTAGAAAATGAAGACTGAGTAAATACTTTAGGGGGATGACAGAGATAAGCATAATTGAAGAAAAAATAAGGGGGATTATTAAAGGAGATTGTGTTAGGCCAAAATAAACTAAAGCGAAGATAAATAAAAGAGAGTATAGAGGTTTTCCTAGGTATAAAACCGCAGTTTTTAAAAATCAAAAGGATCAGGGTGGGAAAAGTTTAACAAAGAAACGACAGCCTATATATGATTTGAGTTCTGCGGAAGAAGTGAATAAATGAGGTCACGTTTTTCTGCGTTCGATTTCGCTCAGTGCAATCGCTTGTGTTCTTCTATTTTTGTGCGTGACTGACACATTGCTTTAGTAAAAATTCACACGGTGACATTTGCGTTTTTTGGAACTACTCATCGATATATACATATATAAAAAGTGACGTTTAACTGGTAAATTTTGTCTCTACTAGTAAAAACAGCTGAATTCACGTTTTTAACGGAGAAGTTGAAATCGCGATCGGTTTCCGACAATCTGTCGTCGACCCACCGTCCTCTACGGCTATTCAGGATCATCTAGATACCCCGCGACCCGGTGGTAATCCATAATCAAAGCGACGGCGGAATACCCTGTACCGCTCGAGATTCACTTCCAGCCTGATCGAACGCAGCTGTACACTACGGATACCCCGCGTACCGTTCAGCATCGATCATCCGCTCAAAACGTCGTTCGCCACCGCCCCCACGCCACTTCTAGTAAAACGTAACTCCACAGGTGCAGTTTCGCAACCATCACCCTATCGATCAGATGGAAGGAATTAGCAGTGCGCAGTTCAACATGCTAATGGAAAGTATTGCGTCCATTAAAGCAAGGGTTGACCAAGCAAATTCAAAAATATCCGAAGTGGTCAGCGATATAGAAAAATTGAAGAAGGATAATAGCGACATTAAAGAACAAAGGAAGTCGTTGAAACTCGAAACTACACAACTGTCCGTTCGAATAAGTCGCAGAGACATGTAATCGTCAATAGCATCCCAATGGCAAAGAACGAAGGCCCGAGGGAATTGTTTAGACAAATAGGCGAAAAACTCGAGGTTGAGTTGAAAGAGTAGGATATCTGTACCATCCATCGGCTCTATGGAAAATCGAGTGTATTGTCAATAGTTGTAAGGTTAAACAACAGGTACAAAAAATATGACCCCATTAAAGCTTCAAAAAGGAAGAGTCGGAGCGCAAGGGAATTAGGATTCGAAGAAGATCAACCAATTTATTGCGACGAACATCTGACAGCCGAAACGTCAATCATACTACAAAGAGCTAAACAGTTTAAAAAGGAAGGAATGCTGGCATTCGTGCGGCAAAAGATTTCACTGTTTTTGTAAAAGAAAGACCCGACGACCAACGTTCAATCAAAATAAGTAGCACCGAACAACGAGAATGGCAGCCGCAGACGGATCCAGAAGAAGATGATATGAATACCATAGACGAGCAGTCAACAACGTCAGACAAAACAGCGAGCCAAGACACTAATCCGAGGAACAAAAGAAAGGTCGATGACAGAAGTCCCAACGCCAACAGCCGAAATGAAGACACGCGGAAGAAGTTAACGTCGGAAGGTATGAAACCAATGCATCCAACGTTAGATAAATTCAAGTTCGCACCTGCGCAGCTTCGATCACTTAAAAAAGAACAGAAATAGTCATCTCGTACAAAAGAAATGAAATATGAACCAATGTGGGTCCCACAGAACTCTCTGCCCGGAAGGACTGATAATCCAGGGTAAGTATACCAATACTCTCACAAGCATTTCCCAAAAAGTAAAAAACAAAAATACTTTTTGGGAAAAAAAATAAAATTAAGTCGGTCAATAATAATATTTTGTCAGCCAAAAATTGAAAAAACAAACGTTAGTAAATTTACAATAGGCACCCTTAATGTAGGGTCTTTACTCAAGCCCGAAAATTGCACAGAACTCGAAAACGCTTTTATAAAGTCCAGGTTAAACGTATTAGGCATATCCGAAATCCGTAAAGAAGGAGAGAAAATTCAAATAACTAAAAACGGGAATTTGTTTTCCACCACTACATAGGAATAGTGGAGGACAAAAAGGGGTGGGTTTTCTAATTAGTACAAGTTGTATAAAGGCAGTGAAGGAGATAAAAGATATTTCGGATAGAATTGCAAATCTAAGACTGAAAGTCAAAGAAACTAATATATCATGCATACAAATGTATGTCCCTACGACTGCGTCGGATGACGAGGAAGTGGAAAGATTCTACGAAATGGTGGATGAAATTACCCGGAACAAATTAAAAGGAAAAGAAAAGAAAATATTCCTAATGGAAGATTGGAATAGCCAAATAGGTCTAAGACAAGAAAACGAATTCGAAACACTGGGAAAATTTAGTTATGGAAATCGTAGCAAAAGAGGCTGGAGACTTGTAAGGTTTTGTCAAGAGTTTAGATTAAAAGTATTAAATAGTTTTCTTAAAAAAAGAAAAGGAAAAAGATGGTCATGGATCGCTCCCAATCAGGAGAATACAAAACGTTAATTAATCACACCTATAAACAATAATTCGGTAATAGATTGTGAAATCAATAATAAATTTCAATTCCACTCTGACCATAGTAATCGTAGGATCAAGGATGCGGTACCACGCTCAAAAAACCAGAAAAGCAGGCAAAAAAACAGAAAAGGAAATAAATCCGCATAAATTTAACGAACTCATAAAGAGCACAAGCTAGACAAAATAAATCAGGATAACATAAATATAAGACACGGTGAATACAAGAAAGTATTAGAAATATTAAATTTGGGGGGCCATATGTAATTCACAAGAAACTAAAATAAGCAGGATAAAGGCATAAATTCGGGGTCAACAAAATGAAAGAAGAAATAGCAGGCTTAATAGCCAAAAGAAACTCTAAGAATCAAAAGCAAAACTAAAACAGAAAAAGTAGAACTTAACATGGTCTCCAAATTAATCCGTATGGAAATTAAGTACAAAAATTATGCAATAAAAAACGAAATTATAAGAGAGACTGTGGAGGGAAATCGTAACTTCAAGAAAATGAGAAGGAAATTAAATCCAGGGATACAGTGGACTACCTACTTCGCTAACAGTGAAGGCAAGTTTGTGATCGGAAGGGCATTAACCAAATAACTTCAGACTATTACGAAAACCTATATAATGATACGAAAAACGAAAATAAAATATACTTTTTGGACAAAACAGAGGAAAAAGGAAGAGGGGAAAGCAAATAACACGCTGGAAAGATGATTTGAATACGCTTTTAAAGCAAACAAACTTCCAAACAATAGCCATAGATAGGTTAGAATGGAAACGCTTGCGGGACTGATCCTACTTTGGGTCGTTAAATAAATGTAATAATTTTTCTTGTAAAAACTGTCCTAATAAAAGTAGTCTCATATAAGATCTACGCATAAAGAGGGCCAGCCGTATTAGATTCAACAAAAGAATAGCTTGGAATTGAAGAGGATTGAAGAGCACCAAGACAGAGTCGAAGGCGAGAATTTTGAATTATACCTAGTTTAGAGAGTCGAGACTTGGAGGCAAAGCTATAAATAAAAGAACAATAATCACATTTGGAACGGATGATGGACCTGAAAAGCAGAATATCGCGACCCCATTTAGTTGGCAAGAGAACTTTCAGTAAGTTTAGCCTTTTAATAGAAGGAGGGAAAAGATATTATGTTCAGAAAAGGGCAAACGACTACTATCAAGGAAGATACTAAGATAACAGAAGCAATGTAACTCTTATGCATCGTAGAGTTGCCTGTTTTACTGAATATATTGGCATTAAAACTAATAAAACAATTTCACCTATGTACCTACTGTTTCCTAAATCATATCTTAAGCAACAAAATTTACTTTTTTATAAAAGCTTGTTCCATCTGATCTCCCACTTCAAATTTTACTTAAAATAAACTAAAATACAAAATAAATGCTTACGATGTATACTGTGGGACAATCGAGATGCAAAAATACTAGGAATGCGAAATTTTATTAAAATACCATTCCTGAAAGACCTTTTTTTTTAATGTTACACGTAAGTTTTGTAAAATCTGCGAGGGACTTTATTCGGAATTATGACTCTCTAGGCGATTAGCGCATATACGTACATGTACCAAATATAAATACCGTAGGTTTAAGGATAATATAGTATTAGTATGAAAATAATATGTGCAGATGTTATCATGTGTATAGTTAATGATAAATGATGTTTTCTACTTCGAAGGGCAGCTTTCTTTTTTTTGTAACTTACTTTTTCCTAAAGTTGTAGGGTTTATTTTATCTATTTTATATTTTGGTATGTGATATCTTCATATAAGTATTGCGGTGAGAAATTTATGCTTTTCACAATGTACTAAACCTAATGGATCTAATGAGAATACTGAGGCCAGTTTTATTCCCTCAGCCGCCTTTACTTTCCCAGATTTTTCTGGTAACCAATTCAATTTCAGATTAGGTATATACCTAGGGGGAGCGATTCGGATCGTGAACGGGACAATTCTCGAAAACCTGTGTCTTCTGATTTAGTAGCCAAGCACCTTAACCACTAAGCTGCTACCTACGTAACATATATATATATAATCATGTAATTGTATATTTATGTACTCTTGCTTGTACGGGTTTCTTTAGTGTGAAAGACGTACAATCATTGTGTATATGACACCTTTTTTTCCTTTTTTTATATTCATCACCATGCATGAATATAAATGTAGACCTATTCCATATTAAATAATAATAACCGAATACTCGCAATATTAATATAAACATGGGCCAAACAGAACGTGTCACGATCACGATCACGATATGCCCATATCAACCCACTGCTGGGTGTAAGCAACTCTACCTGATACGATGAGTTGGCCTAATCTCCTGTGCTGACCAGGCAAATTTGGAAATGTATCTTATACCACCCGCTGCCAGACTCCCATGGGGTAATAGTTAATATGCGACGCTAATGAAGACGATAGTGTGAACGCAGGACTACACTCAAAACTGATTATCGCAATCGCTTGTTATCAGTGCAGTCCTATGTGTGCCTGCCTACTCTATACATTAATTAACGCGCATATGGTGTGGTATATTTAATGGTTTGCCATTGCCTGCCATATGATTCTATTGCGCGATTATTTAATTTAATTTCTCGTAATAACTTTGTCGTCGCCCGGGATCAAACCCGTCGTGGCGACAAAACAGAATGTGTATTCTATATAAAATACTGTAGCATCTACTTTAGACTTAATTTGCAATAGTTTAGCCCGTGTAACTGTAATTACTAGTCCGCCACTCGTGCTACTTGTGCGGATTGAATTGAAACAGTAATAATTAAAATATCAAGTTTAAACCTCTTATAAATAAATTTAATTTAATTAAATTAAATTAGTTAAGCAACGCATATTTCTTTCTATTTCTTATTTCTGTTTTTCGTTTGCTTATAATTTTATTATCTTATATACCGCATTGCTCTCGTAAGTGCAATTTCCTATTTACGCGTTCTCCGCTATATGTATTATATTGTAAACATAGTGAACAGTATTTCGTAATATTTATAAATATCCTATTTCTGTCAATTGTTTTATTTTTGGTTAAAAACTAAAATTTTACAGAAAGGAATATTAGCCATCGATTAACTTTAATATGTTTACGATTTGGTCGTTAAAATCGATTATTAAACATCATGTAATTAAATTATGCAAATAAAATTACCTCCAACATCAGAGTAGATTTTTTCTGACTCAGTTCAGCTTCCAGAATTCCTTTTTCTTCGTTCGTTTGACGTAATGCTTTAATCATGGAGTTTACCTTAACTTCATTTTCCTTTTCATTTTCTTCGCCTTCATTTAGACGCTTTTTCATATTTTCAAGTTCAATTTTCATATCATCCTTTAAAAACAGGAAGCAAAAAAAAAAAACGAAAACGAATGCTATCAACAAATACTTTCGGAAAGTATATTTCATTTATAAATAATGAGATACGATTTTTAAAATTTTGACTAGAGAAGGATAGGATCGATTAAATGACAAAGAATAATATTACACTGATTCTATATTATGTTAGATAAATACATTTCCTACAAGCTGGTATTCATAGTGGAGGCAGAGATTTGAAAACTACACTATTAAAAATTGATTTAGGCGTGATAAATAAATTTTAAATTCGACAAGAATATTATAACCAGTATTTTAAATTAATATCAGAATAACTAAAATATGCAAAAGAAAAATAAATATATTCAAATACCCCTACTTTTTTTTATTTTATTGAAAGATTTCTTATCGAAGAATTAACAAATTACAAATGAAATATTTACGACGAATATTAAATCGGTAGCGGAAGATAAAAAAATAGAGAAGACTAAGAGTATAAAAAGAATTCAGTTACTGATGAAGATGCGCGGAATATTGATAATAGGAAATTACGTGAAGTTAGAAAAGGAAATAGAAATGAAATTTCACCTGAGAAAGGAACTGCTGATACGTCTATAAATGAATTGCTAGAACGAGGGAGAGAGAACAAACCGACGACTGTCTGATAACTGAAGTGATAGAAAAGATGCCTTAAAAAGTTGCATCGGTGAAAAAATCTGAGGCATCTAAGTTGGAAATTTAACGGTAAAAAATGTGCATAAAAAAATTAACAATAAAATAAAAAAAAAATCGTACGAGATAAAGAGTTTTCAAGAAAGTTATTCGAAGATTAAAAAATTAATAATCATATAAAATATGTGGAAATTATCAAAAACATATAGATTAAATCAAGGGCGTCGCTAGCCGATGAGCCAGGTAGGGGCAAGATGAGTTACCAGCCGCTAGGGAGGAGGGTGATGATAGAAAGAGGATATGAGTTATAGGAAAAATAAAATTTATAAGTTGTAAAGGCTTAATATTTTATGAAACTAGAATAAAATCTTAATTAAAACATAAGTTTTCCAAATTGTGTATGATTACGCGCCTATGAATATTCATCAATGCCAGTTGATTAAAAAGTTTCAAGGCTCCAAGTGGGGGCAACTGCCCCTCCCTGCCCCCCGCTGTCGACGCCCATGGATTAAATTATCATTAAGTAACATATAAAATTAAGACTTTTTTCGCAAACTGATAAACACGCTGTATACATTTATGTTTTTGTTTATATAATGTTTTCATCAGTATTTTTAACTATACGACATTGATTCATCGGTTCCAAGATTTCTTATGTTAGCCATGGTTTGTTTGCTATGTGAGCATTTTTTAAAATCCGGGGGGTGCGTATTATTGTAATATTCTCTGTAATCTTCGTTATACGTTGCTTTACATTACTTTCTTTTTCTTTTTTGTTTCTCATATATTTTGAGAAGATTTTATTTGCTTGACCGTGTACTTTTAGTTTATACTCGGCGTTTGTTTTTTTTATTTAGTTTTGCTTTTTTCATTCGCTTCCCCGTCTGAGTAGAAGTGTTGCTATAATAAGATTGTGGTCAGAGCTTACATCTGCGCCTGGATATGCCGCCACTCGCTTAATGTAATTTCTAAAACTTTTGTTAATCAAGATGTAAAAAATTCGACTGTGTATTATTATCTCTTCATCACTACGAGGCCAATCCCATACATGCACAACCTTCGTTTTGGCATTTATACCGTGTGTTCGTAATTACCAACTTATATTTTACACAGAATTCGAAGAGTCTTTCTCCTCTTTTGTGTTACTTTTACGTAAACCTTAGGTCCGACTAGATTTTCACATCTTTCTATATCAATTTTTGTGTTGTAATCTCCCGTTATAATTAAAATTTCATGCTGTTTGATACTTTTCCTAAATAATTCGATATTGTTGTAGACGTTTTTAATTTCATAATCATATTTTGGATCGGCCGATGGCACATATATTTGTATAATATTCCGAATTGTACTTAAATCTTACTAATAAAATACATAATTGAAATTTACTTGTTCTCTTTCCGCTTGAGCTAGTTGCTGAACTAGGGAACGTATACTTTTTTTAATGATATCTGCGTCGAAATCATTAGAACTTTCTACTACTGCGCTACTATCTACAGTTGAATCGTGTATACCTGTGGATATTAAAAAATTAAGAAAAATCGTTCAATAATTTTTTTTTAATGTTTATTAATAATACATCTAACAAATTTATTTTACAAACATGGGCGTTACATTACAGGTGATAGAGAGTATTTGTTTCATTATATTTATGAATATTATTCATTGCGCGATCATTGTGCGGAATAATTAGGCAGATATAAATGTTGCCTGTTATATTGTATATTGCAGTTGAAAAAAGCTTCTTTTTTTTTTAAAAATAAATATGTAATAATATTTTAATATATTTAAACTGGTATAGAAATCTGATAGAACGAAACTGTTATGAATTTTTTATGATTACCCATTTCAATTATATTCCACTACTACTTGTACAAAGATTTATAAAACTAAAATTATTTTATTTTATTTTATATGCGGTAAACTAAATCACTTCCTAATCTCAGGTAAAGCTGAAACGTGATGAACTCTAGACAAGATTATCCGTGATAGTTAATATATGTATAATCATTTGAATTTTTTAGCAATAAAAAATGTAAAGCACTTTAAAAAGTTTAAAAATAAATTAAAAAAAGTAACTCTGATGACAGATATTGGAAAATGTTAAATATAAACTTTTTTTAACGTTAAAGGAAATTGGAAACGTTTAAAAATAAATCGATTTTCTTCATAAAAGCAGCCCGAGAAATAAAAAACATGAAATTTACAACCATAATCACTTATAAGAGTATTTTAACCGCTAAGGGTTGGCTATTAAATTTATTACAAGTTAAAGCTAATCGTATTTTATTTCGCTTAGGATCGTAAGTAAATATAATCTAAAAATAAAGAGGGACAATTAAAAATGGTTAAAAAAAAAATGTGTATCACTCCAAAATGAAAATATATGCTACTCCGTATTCGCACGGTTATCTAATTTAAACAAGATTACAAAGTAAATACTGTAACGAATAGAACAAATATTCCTATTTCTATCGAGTGATAGGTCCATCATACTTGGATGTCTTTCTGATTCTTTTTTTTTTCTATTTTTCTAAGTTTCATACAAATACGGCAAAAAAAAGAAAAAAAAATTGTCCGAGTTCTTTAAATATATTGATTATTGAGAGTTTCTTAACTAATAGAAAGAAACATATCGTGTTTAGTCCGCAAATTAACCAATTTATGATAATTGCGCTGTACGGTAATTTACCTTTCAGTTTAATTGGACTTCGTTTCCGTGCAGCTCTTAGTCTGAATAAAGGCGTTGATGATGTTGTCTCACCGCTGCTATCACCTTGGAGCAGTCCGAGACGTTTGAAGGTATTATTGATGGACTTTAGTTTTTCTTCGGACTGTTTTTTGGAATTCTCTAGCTGAGATAACTGGCTTTCTAATGCACGTATTCTGCATTCGCAGCCGCTCAATTTTGCCTTTTTTTTTGTTTTTGACAAATTTGTAAATTAACAATTCGTACAAATTAATTATTAAATATAAATATTTGATAATAGCTTTATATAAATATATCGAAAGCATATACTACGAAACGGAGAGAAAGAACGAATTAATTCTAATTCATACCGATTGCGTATAAAACGCATCTTTTTATTCATTAAAAATTATTAAGTGTATTGTGCAATTTTTTTTTTTTTAATTTTTCTACGAAAATTTAATTTTGATACTGTTAAATATTTAAATTTAGCGATCGCAAATAACATACTATTTTTTTCTTTCTCCTTTTCGTATCGAAATGTGCAAAAGCAAATTTAGGTTTTAATCTTGGAGAAGGAGATGAATTTATTTTTATAAGTATATAATTTTTTACTATTAATATTAGCAATAAAAATGATGCTATCTGTTATAATTTATATTCTTTTCAGTTGAATAAATACGAATAAACAGCTAACTGGAGCTATGACGAAGATAGATTTTTTTTTTTTTTTTTGATCTGGTCAGGAAATATTTTCAACATAAAACAACTACTTTTTAGCTCAACTTAAAGAAAGAAAAAAATCAAAAAAAAAAAAAAAACGCAGAAATTTTGAAATTTAAACAAATATTAAAAAGAAATAAATATGAAAATTTCGAAAGGACTTGTATCCGGACTTTTAAAAATGTACTCGATAAAACCGAGGGTAGAGCGTATATAAATTCGTAATCATTTCGATTTTCCAAACATACATAATTTTACACAATTTTAACCAAAATCCTTTACGGTGATTACGTTGTTAAATGATCGATCATCGTTTTTTTTTTTTTTTTTTTTTTTTTGTCAAAACGAAATACATTGATGGGGTGGGTGTATTTTTGATGACTGCCTCCTCATACTAAATGATCATGTGTTCTAGATGCCATTATGTAGTCAAAAACTCTCTGTATTACGCGATAATTTTTATTTAATTTTCTTTGGTTTTTTTTTCACACGTATATATTTCAATACAATCTTATTACAGTAAATAAATTAGCACTACTTTTGAAACGGTGTTACAACTTAATCTAACTTATTTGCAACATGAACAAAGTAGAGAAACTATGTACAATTACGTAACTCCTAATGTATAGGTATATATGTAAATAATCGTGTATAAGTGTATCCATACGCACGCACACAAAATACATTATATACGAATATATTGTAGAATAAATTAGGTGACTAGCTCATAAGGCGTCTTAAGTCATCATCAGGAAGTAGCATTTCTATTGGGTGAAAAAAAAAAAAAGGGTTATTAATTAGATGCATTTATCTCCATTCTCCTATTTTTTATTTTTACGTAAACTACATCACACACAAGAAGCTACGGGAAGAGGTCAATTACAAGCTAGCAGAACGGAGAGCAGCAATTTCAATCGTCAAGGTTTACATACCTTAAGGTATGCCGACAATACGAAATATTCTCGGGGTGACTTATTAAAATAGTATCAAAGGCTAAATTTGCTAAATCTGTGAAATTAATCAAGTCAATTTTAAAACAAAAGTTACTTTTAAATGACGATCAGTCAATTATTTCGACTTGCGCTACCCAATTAAACCTGTCGTATAATAAGCTCGAAGAATTATTTCCGCTTCTTGAACACTAAATATCCGTTCCGTTTGTTAAACGGACATTATTAATAGATTACAGAGTAGAGGATTTCGAAAAGAGTAAAAATATTTTCATTCCTAAAACATGCGCTTTTTGATGATGCGAGCTTTCCAACTGCACTCACTTATTGATCTATTACAGTTCATACATTTTTCTTGGAAAACCGTTCGGTTTGTAAACGAATTATCGAAGAAGATTTTCATTTTTATTGACGGAATTATTATTCGAAATTTCAATGTTATCATATTTAGAATGCGACCAGGACATTGTTCGCGCGAGAAACGCATTTGGCAGCACTTGATTATCTAGTGATATGTACCTTCAAATCTTGAACCTGTTGATACGATTCTGTTAAGCACACTTCCAAATTGTGCTTTTGATCTTCCAATTTTCGCTCTTTACTTCTGCTGCCATCTAATTTTGAAAGTAATTCCGATTCGCGAATATGCCAGCGCTCCTCTTCTTCGCGTGTTTGTTGACGCATTTTGTTGATTTCTTGTTGGTATGCATCTAGATTCGCTTCCATTTCTGCCAACTAAAATAAGAACAGCATCCGGTAAGTAAAGCATTATGTAAGTTTATCTGAAGGGAAAAGAAATGCATTAAGAAATATTTCGAATATCGTAGCAGTTCACATAGTGTTCACAGGTGACTTCAATCGATGGCGTCGCCAGTCGCCGTAGTAAAATGTTTCGAATAGATCAGTAATATTAATGTATACATTCTTTTGGTTCGTACGCTTGTTTTTAGTATTTAAATTATATCGATCGAAAAAAATTGGGTAAACGAGTAAAATCGGAGCAAAGAGAAGCAACACTGTGCGGTCTACATGACGACTTAAGTAATAGAGCTTTATTCGAAATACAATCCACTACAGCATTCATAATATTTTACACCGGAGGAACGCCAAAAAAGATTGTCGGTTTATTAGACCAAAAAAGGCGAATTATTGCGTAAAAACTTAAATTTAGTTTTTCAAAAATAATTGTACTATTTTCAAATTAATGCCTGATTAGTACTTTTTTGGATTTTTCTACGACTTTTTGAACAACCAGTCGGCTATGTGCTCTTTTAATCTCACGTTTATGTCTATCTGACCGACATAATTTCGTCCGCGTAAAGACAGAATCTTCAGGCACTTGATGAAACTAACAAGTACGTGTCATCCTTATTATTTCTTGATGCGAGACAATAATTTATAATAATAATTTATTTACACTACAATACAATACAGGAAACAACCACAAATACCCAATGTTGCGTGAACAGTGGTTTTATAAAATAGCCGTAAATATATTGAAGAGATAAATTAAAATTAAAACTTTCCACATATTAATAAAATAAAAATAAAGCGACATCTAGCTCATCTTACGAAACTACTGTAACACTATTATGTGTGTAGACATAATAACTCTGCATTAATAATAACATGTAATTATTTAACAACGATATTTTCAAAAAGAAATGTACAACTTGATATTTATATGTGCGATCCTGGTACGTAAAGATAAAAAATTATTCTCATCCTTCTAGTCTTACTTTCTCTTACCCTTTCCTCTCTCCTCCAATCATTTTTGAATTATATACTTCTTATTGTTGGCACACGCTTACAATATTTCATTTGTGTAGTTATTGTTAAGATTAGAGGTGTACTGTAATTACACATTCATATTTACTCGCGTTCACCAAATGTAACAACCTAGTTGTAACCGTAATAGTAGCAATAACAATAAATGCATTAATAGCAATAATAGCTTTATAAATATATATATATATATATAAATCCTGTGTCTTTATGTTTGTACAGGATAAACTCGGAATTTACTTAACCGATTTTTATAAAATTTTGAAAGTACATGCAATTTGGTCCAACTTAACAGATGGGATACTTTTTGTTTTAATTATTTACATAAATATTTGTTATATTAAATAATTTAATTAATCAATTAAAAAAAAACAAATTTAATTGTTGGCTATTACTTTTTGCTTTAATTATTTACATAAATATTTGTTATATTAAATAAAACAAATTTTGACAATTTTATTATGTGCGGCATTTAATTTATTTATATTTCAGTGTATTTAATAAACGTCCTGCCTTGATAAAAAAAAAAAAAAAAAAAATGATTTTAATATTCCCACAACAATAGTGTGGCAGTGATACAACTCTGTGACATTGTTGGGCATCTAAGTTGCTTTATATTTCAGTATAAGATAATGCCGCGGAGACAATCGAACCTCAACAATGCGCGTAGCAGAAATGCACGGCGTATGCGTGTTATTATGAGAACTACTGAATCGGAAGAAGAAATTGCAAGAATAAACGCATGTTGCCTGTTGCTCACGTGTGGGAACACCATCAAGTGTCTCTATTCGTGTTAGCAAAAGACAGGTTGACCAAGAACATTGTGCACAAATTAGTGCTTAGATAATTTTCAATTTTATAAAATAATACAACTAATAGTTCGAAACCAATGTTATCTGCCTCATTTATAACATTTAATTTTTATGTAACTAATTTATTTAGTATATTGTGTAAAGAAGTCATTGATTACAGATTAAAGTCAAAGATTAGATAAATAAAATGTAAATTCAATAAGTGTATATTAGTTGGATAATTTCATTCTCTACATATGATTCAAAATCGGCTAAATAATTTTAGGTTTATTAGTAAAAATTAATTTGGTCGCATCAAAATAATAAGTAAAAAATTAATTTAATCTATTATAACTACTAAAAGCCACAGCAACGCGTGGCTGGGTCAGCTGGTATATATACATATATATATATATATATTAACAATGAGTTTTTAGTATAAGTATAAATGTAAACAATTTTAAAATGACCATTAACATTAACAAAAATGTAACATCAGTAACCGAATGTTAATGGTCATTTTAAAATTGTTTACATTTATAATACGTTTTTAGTAATAATGAGTAAGCATCGTAATAACTGTAAAAGTATGAATAACAGTAAACGTTAAATTCTATACCAGATTATCATCTATTTACACAAGATGCAGCCTTACATTCCCATGGGCCCCATCTGTTATATTTCCACTCATCCACACTCAATACTAAAATATACATAAAATAAGTAACGGCTTATGAAATGTTATGTAATCGTCTATTAAGAAGATAATTCGAAATTTTTTAGCATACATGATTCAATTTTTACGGCGTTTTTTTTTTTTTTTTTTTTGGTAAAATTTAATAAATGTACTTTCAAACTATGTGTGATAGAGAGTTATACAAAGTTGCACCTTTGTATATTGCTTGATTTCGGGTGTGATATTTATTAAAGTTTGTGGCCTATGTGAGTGGTCTCACTTTGACTCGATCTGGTATATATGTGAAAAACTTATAATGAACTTAGATTTGTTTGTTTTTTTTTGTTCATTAGACAAAATTCCTTTGGAATTAAAATATTAGCTGCTCTCTCCTTACCGATTAGGCGAAAAATTGATCTTTGCCGCCCTTCTAAAGGATTAAGATGATTTTTCGCCGACTCAGCCCAATGTATGATCCCATATCCCAAAATACGCCGGTATAGTAACAACTAGTGGAAATGTATAGGTGAAAAGTGCTTATTAAGATAATATAATTCATTCCTTTTAAACTTTTTTTTTTCAGTTTTCAAAGTGTACGAATTCCAGGTTAATTTTACTCTAACCCGAGATATTTCACTCTTTCCTCTTTATTAAAACACCTTTCTTTGTCATACTAAATCTTAAATATCTCTCATTAGTTTTGTGTTTGGTGAACGTGTATAGAAAAAAATGTTGGTTTTATTTTCGTTTTTTGCAACCAGTTTGTTACTACGTAGCCAATTAGTGGTTTTCTCTACATCTTGTTGAATTAAACTCTGTAGTGTATAAGGATAACAGAAGTTCATCGTAATAACCGTGTTGTTATAATAGGGTACCATTTAAACTTAAATTACAAATTAATGTATGTCAGAAATAAATACGGACCCCTAAAATGCTGCCTCTTGGGGTACTTCATATTGTTGTAAAATTCTTTAACTATAGGTATACATTATTTATTTTTGTCATACTCTGTACCTTTTTGTTTTGTTTTGTTTTGTTTTTTTTTAACTAAAGGCAATGCCTTAGAAACCAACTATAAACAATTCCTCTAAATCAGTGGTTCTTAACCTTTAAGTGATGAGGGACAAATTTGAGACAAAATTTCTGCCTGCCATGGACCACTAAAAGTGTTTGGAGTTAATATACAGTAAATGTAAATAAATAAAGGGTTGTTCTATCTATCTATAAATAAGACACGCATAAAATTGTTCAAAGCCAACAGTATTTTGATTTTTTTTACGAAAATTTTACATTACAGAGGTAAGTATATTATTTTAATGCGATTTTTGTAACTGCATACTTTTCGCTAACTTCTGAATACTTGGTTCAGTGCTATTCAAAGCCAAACACATGTCGGCACTGGCATCCAACCGATTTCGGTGCTTGCTTTTAATTATCAAAAGCGCCGAGAACCCCTGCTCGCATAGATATGTCGATGATAACAAATTTCGGTAACGTACAGCAATTTCTTGAATCGTTGGGGGAAAGAAATTGCCTTTTTGGTCCAAAAAGTTTCAAAATTAATTCCTGTCACGAATATATCTTTTAAGTTACTGTTGTGTTGCATTTCAATCACTTCTTAAATTTCATCAAGCACCCCAGAAACGTTGATCACTTTCCGCGAACACCTTCGTCCTCACAGCAGTCAGGAAAATAGCGACTGAATTCACTTTTTAAATTTTTGTCAAATGAAGTATCATGTTATTTTGTATTTCTCCTTTAATCTCAGCACGCTGCTTGTCAATAATTCGATTCAGCGTATCAAACGTGAAAAAATTTTTTCTTCCAACCTTGTCGATCCCCATAGTTCGATTTTAGTGATAAATTCACTAATTTTATCTTCATATGCAAATTTATCGCTTGCGCCTTGCAACTTCAAATTTCATGACCCTTGCAGTTGAAGGTTCAATTTATTTAGTTGCGCGAAAAAATCAACCAAATAAGCAAAACACATTTGAAATAGGAACTTGCAGAACTGATCCAACAACTCTTTGTTCTCCTTGTTAGTTAAAAATATTTGTATTTCCTCTTTCAGTTCGTACAACACCGATAGCATATTTCCTTTGGAAAGCCGACGCACTTCCGTATGGAAAAGCCGAGTTTCGTGTTCAAAGTTCATATCAGAACACAACTGCTTGAAGAGACGACTATTAAGTGCGCATTCTTTTTAATGAAGTTAACTACTTTTATACCTTTAATATTTTTAGGACGGCTTCGCGGACCACTTTGAGTGCTTCCAGGGACCACCGGTTAAAAACCACTGCTCTAAATCCACGTGCATACAATTTTCGTACATCAAGATGAATTGTATCAAAAGAGCCTTACGTACATCAAACGGCTGAGACTGATTTACCCTCCTCCAAATTTTAGAGATATACGTGACATGCTCGAAGATCGCATCATCTGTACATCTGTTCTTCAAGCAGCCATTCTGGTTTAGACTAAAGAAATTGTTTACACGAGATCTTTCCCAGCTTCATGATAGTTCGAGAATAGATCAAAAGTGACTTTTGGGTTTACATTGAGAACAGGCGTTGCCGTCGAAAAAGTAGGGAAAATATTTTAAAATTAACTTTGTTTCAAAAGAGAAGAAAAATAAATATATTTCTTCTTTCGTTCCATTAATTATATGGGTTTAAGAATCCTAGTCGTATGTAGGTTGTTGTAAACTTGTCTAGAATTCAAAAAAGAAGAAAGTTTCTAATTTTCAGCTGAATACATGAAAGTTTTTACCTGTTTTTTATAGTTATGTAAATCTTGTTGAGCTTTCTCCTTATCTTCTATTTCAATGTTCAGCTTAAGCAGTAGTTCTTTCTCGTTATTTTCTTTCTGCTGATTCTGGGCGTTACTTTTGTCTATCTCTTGTTGTAGTAACTGGCATTTTTGATTCGACTGCATCAGTTTCGAGTCGGTATCGCGGCAGATATTTTGCAAGCGTGCTCGTTCGTTCTCTAATTGGTTTAACTTATCTTCTAACCCTGTTTCATTTCAGATATCGATAAAAAAAAAAAAAACGAAATTATTAAAAACATCTTATCTTTTTTTTTTTTTGAATATACTTATTCATTGTAGAATGATAATTCAGTCGATATGTATATGAAATCCCTAACAAATTTAAAAGAATCTTCGGTAGAACCTAATAGAATCAAACAGAAAAAACCTTTTCGATAATTCTTTCGTCATCAATCGTTCCGTGATGTAAAAATTAATCAATGCGATACAGCGGATTATTTATTTCCTCTCGGAAAATCAAAAATTCACATAAAACAAAACGAACCTAAAGAACTAAAAAACATTATGAACGACATATACACATATAATAACGACGAAATTTTACCGATTATTTTTTGATTCGCTTCTTCGATAGATCGGACATGTTCTCGCTTTTCGGCTTCCGATTTTTTCACGAATTCCCTTAATTCTTTATTCGACAACAAGTACTTATCTTTTTCTAAATTACTTTCGTTCAGCTGTCTTTTTATATCGTTCAAATCCTTTCTCAAAGTTTCCGTTAATTTTTCGCCTGTAATATTTTAATAATCAATTTTACCAAAAACACGTTTTACCGCTCTTAACGGATAGTTTTGTAATAGCGAAGAAAAATTAAGATTATTATTAAAACCCGAATGAAATTACCAAATTAATTAATAAATGAATCGATCATTTTTTAAACGCTTCCGATATTTCAAAAATGAAAATAATAAGCTTATTAATAGCTGGTTACATCGATTAAAATTAAAAAAGTCCAGTACGTCTGTTTTTGTGTTCAATTTATTCTCAGTGCTTCCGGCTAAAAATTGAGTAGACCCAAATTGATCACGATGCCGCTTCGTTAATTTTTGCAATGACACGCAGTCGTTATCGCCTTAGACTGTTTTTTTTTTGTTTTTTTTCTCTTATAATCAATTGTTAAACTAACATTATTTTCTAGAAATATTAATAAAAACGAGCGTAAATAAATAAATTTTAAAGAAAAAGCATCGAGAAAAGTGAATGAAATAAACGGAAAATCTAAAAACTTCACAGTCAAAAGTAACCCATTAATTAAATGATGCACATCTTCTGCAAACTTACATATTTTTAATAAGTGCAAATTATGTAATAATATGTGTATTACCTTCTTTTAATTTGTGGTTAGTATCGAACAACTGCGATCTGATGTTATCTAACCTATCTTCGGCCAAGGCTAATTCCACTTTTAAATCTTCGCACTGTTTCAGTTGTTGCTCTCGTTCTTTCTTCACATTCTCGATTTCTTGCATCAATTTGTTTTTTTCTTCTTCAGTTTTAACCCTACGGGTAACACAACATGTGCTAGCTCAGAAACGATTTGAAGAGCAGGCGATAAAAAGAGAAATTATTGTTTCCACTGGTAATGCGCGAACTAAAAATTTATAATTCGTTTATATTAAAATTTCTTATTTCTGATTTTTTTCCGTGATTGTTGTTTTTTTACTTCTTTGTGCGTAGTAAAGGACGTACACTATCGTCGTGAATAATGCCGTAATATTTCAACGAATATTTCGACCATCCCCTTGATTACTTCTCCTTTTATATTATGGAGAAAAGGAAGTATTGTATTCGCGAAGTATTTTAAATTTCACTTTCAACAGAAATATCCATTTTGACCACTCTTGGATCCATTTTAAGTGGCTTTCTCCGCGACGTGTGTATATAGGTATGTATGTATCACGGATAATTCGAAAATTGAACATCTATCTGTGCACCTTCCCTTTTTTGATTAAAATCGGTTGGGCCAAAAGACACTTCTCCCGGAGGGTTTTGTGGAATTTTTCTTCTAACTCAAAAACGAGCAGCCGTAGAAAGTCGAAATTCATAACATCTAATTGTACACCTCCGACTTCGGTTACAATCAAAAAAGCACTTTTCTTAGGGGGTTTTTTAGAAATTTTATTATAGCTGAAAAACGGGTAGTAGCCGCAGAAAGCTGAAATTTTGTATTCGTTATTTGGTATAATATGTGTCTACTAGCTGTGTTACTCACTCATTTTAATGTTTTATTGATTATACGAGGAAGTCACGCGTTTCATACGTCAGATTTTATTTTTTTATCAACAGTATATTCGCAAATTTGTTTTAATAATTTCTTTTTTTTTAAGTAAATCGTTGAAATATTTAATACTTTTAGATATTTACGAACGTATTTACTTTTACATTTCAGTTTTATTTTATAGTGGATTAGTCAACTAAATAGGTAATTTTTTTGATTCGATTATTTTTCCGCAAATAATTTATTATCAAAAAGAAAAAAAGGAAGAATTAAAAATTTAAAGCTTTCACAGTGATTACTCATGATAAATAATTCATCGGAAACAACTACTGTGTTCTTTTAAAAAGATATTTATTCGCTTAACGTTTCGACCAGCTTACACTGGCCATCATCAGAAGCAAACTGAAGTAACGAAAATTGCGATCGATAATAACATTTCTGATTTAGGTTATAGGTTGTTGGTTTCTGAAATTAGACGAGTACGAACCGAATTGATAAGAATCGATGTCGAGTGCGGTACACTAGAGCAGAGTCTGCGTCGATTAATCAGTGTGCAACACTGGGTACTAGTAGACGACTTGACTTCTATGCAGACAAGCTCAATTCACCGGTTACGAAAGGACAGACAGGTTACGAAGTTCAATAAACTGAATATAAAGCAGACAATAAGCCACAGGGTTTGCGTACAGCAGACGGGAAAGTTGTTGTAAATCTCACGGATACTCCGTTGAGTACTAATGAAATTAAAGTCTTAGAAAAGGGTCTGAATTTCTCCATAGCTCCTAGAAAAATTCCTTTAGAACAGATAGTGTGCAGTATTGAAGCGGGTTTAAAATTTGTTTCAGCTAGTGTAGCAGAGGTCATTCGGCAAGATTGTGTCAGTGTTTTACGCAATGTCAAGCCACCAAAGGCAAATTTATCCAAAACTGAGTACCAAGCCTTGATGTCACTGAGGAAGAACAAAGACGTTTTAGTTTTAAAAGCAGATAAGGGTAACGCTGCTGTGGTTATGAAAACCACTGTTTACAAACAGAAAATGTTGGACTTAATAAATGATGGTCCATACACAGAAATTCATAAAAATCCGCTACCTACGGTAGTGAAGAAGGTTCGGAAAGTTATAAAAGATTCTAGTTTAGATTCATATTTGAAGAGGAACTTGATTTCGCATGTCCCTACATTGCCTAGACTTTACGGTTTACCTAAAATACATAAACCAGGATGTCCGATGAGGCCGATTGTTAGTGCTATTAATAGTCCTACCTACTTCTTGGAAGGGTACATAGCCAAACAATTAAAAGGGTTGATTGGTAATACCTCCGCGCACATACAGAACACGGAGCAGTTCATTAGTAATTTAAGTGGTTTGAAATTGAACCCCAATGATATTATGCTGAATTTTGATGTTGTTTCTTTGTTCACTAGTGTTCCAGTAGAAGACACTATCCGGTTGTTGAAAAAAGAAGGTATCTCGGGCGAACTAGTTGGTTTCATAGAAGCAGTTACAGGATCCAATTACTTCACTTTCAACGAGAGGTTTTTCGTGCAACATGACGGCATGGCTATGGGGTCTAGGTTGGCTCCCATTTTTGCTAATTTTTTCATGGAGCAACTAGATAGTATCGTACTTAACGATTGGCAACCGAAGTGTTCGTACAGATATGTGGATGACACATTTGTCATCTGGCAGCATGGTAGAGAGAAGTTAGATAAGTTTTTTGCGTTCTTAAATACTTTTCATAGAAATATACCGTTCACTAGGGAGGAAGAATGTAATGGAGAGTTAGCGTTTCTCGATGTCCGCGTCAAACGCAATAATTTGGGTGATGTTTTCACATCTGTACATCGAAAAGAGACGCACACGGATAAATATTTGCATAAGACCTCTCATCACTTGCCGAGCCAGAAGGTCGGTGTGTTTAAGACCCTTGTACATAGAGCACAGAAGGTGTCCTGCCGCGATAGCCTCCAAGAGGAGTTAAGACATCTTAAAGGTGTTATGGTCAAAAACGGGTATAGCACGGATGAAGCAAGTAGGTATATCAGTAAGTTTAGTTGCAATAGTCATGTTAATATTAATGAATCTGAACAGTTTGCTACTAGTGTTGCGCTACCGTTCATCAAAGGAGTCACGGAAAGAATTGGAAGGATTTTGCTTAAAAGCAATGTAAGACCAGTCTTCGGTACGCGTATAAAAATAAGGAACATGTTAAGAGGTCCAAAAGATAGTTTACCTCGGTTACACTGTGCCGGTGTATACAAAATACCCTGTTCGTGTGGATTAAGCTATATCGGTCAGACTAGTAGGCTCATTGAAACCAGGGTGAAGGAGCACAGGGCTGATTGCGCGCATAGGCGGGTGCACAAATCCGCCTTAGCGGAACATCAGTTGAAAACGAATCATACTATAAAATTTGAGGATAGTGTTCCTTTAGCTAAGGAAGTTCACACCGGCAGGAGGTTGGTTAGAGAAGCCATCGAAATTGAGAAATGGCCAAATTTTAACAGAGAAGAAGGTCTACGTGTTCCCACGGCATGGAAACCAGTCATACGGTTGACGAACTTGCATCTATAACAGCGACCAGGTAGGTTTCATTTTTCTTTTCCAACTCTGGGTTATTTGGTTTTAATTTTGACTGTGTCTCTTTAGGTACCTTGACGTCCGCCACCGCATTTCACTTCTTCTTGGTCTTTTGTTCCCACATCCCGCCGGTCCGAATGGTTTCTTCTTTCGGTTGGATTTGCTTTGTTTTACTTCGTTTGGTTAAGCTTCCGTTGGTCCAATGCCCGGGGCCTTGCCCTCTGATGCTTCCTCCGGATAGGTTTCGAGTAGGTCCTCAGGTGAGGATTCCAAGCAATTTTCAGGTAGTTCCCAGTCCTTGTTCAGGTAATTCAACTGTTTCTGTTGTAATATTTTATATTTTTGTTTTGTTCAGTTGGTTGTTCCGTACGTTTCCAACGTTTTTAGTTTTATTTTTTATAAGTTGTTATTCGTTTTTCCCCCCTGCCCCAACTGTGACCCGATGTTTTTTGTTCCTTTTGTATATTTTTTCTAATACCTTTTTTCTCATATGTTCTTACATTTTATTATCTTCAGTTGTTATGCGTTTTGTCGGTTTTTCCCGTTTACATTTTGTGTTCCTTTTATTATTATTATTTATTTTTTTTTTTTTCCTATGTTTTTATATTTTATCTATCTGTTGTTATTGCGTTTCGTCGGTTTTCCGGTTTAGAGGTAGGTTATCTGTTTTGATTTGGGTTTTTCATGATTTTTGATTCTTTTTTTAATGTTATTGTCGATCGCAATTTTCGCTCCGTTCTTCAGTTTGCTTCTGATGATGGCCAATATAAACTGGTCGAAACGTTAAGCGAATAAATATCTTTTTAAAAACACGCAGTTGTTTCCGATGAATTATTTATCAAAAAGGAAGAATATCAGGAAAAAGTATGAAGGAATATGAAAGAACCAATGGAAAGGCATAACTCTCAGTCAAGTATACAGCGTAAGAAGTGGAGCAAGAAGAAAGGTAAAAAATATCAATCCTAAAATTTTGCGAAAATAAAATAGCGTAGAAACGGGAAAGATATTAAATCAGCGGGTCAAAATATTGAAAATTCGATTAAACAATGTTTTCCTGTAACTGAATTTGCGCTAAATGAAATACATTTTGTACAATTAACCATTTATTAATTGGTGATCAGTCGTATGCAGTGTCGGCTACTGGAGACGGTTTAGTTTTAGATTTCGTTTTGGAATATATTAGCGATTATTACCTAATAAACTATTCTTTGTAACTAACGGTTAAGGATGGTATTGAGAAAGAACAAGATCTGGCGAGAAATGTTTCTCTGTGATGAGAAAAAGTAGATCCGTCATTAATCTAAATACAGTTTTTGGATAGCAAGGAACTAACATTAGGCTGTGGATGTCGTGGAAAGACGGGACCAGAGAGTTAAATCAGCAGTAGGTTCCAAGGTAAACTGTGAGCTAAATTTTTGCAAATATTTTTAGCGTTCCTTTTTTATAATTTTGAAAAAAAAATTGTGCATCTAAAAAGCATTTTATTTGAGCACATATAGACCGCTTTAAAAGCATTTTTTACTAAAAGTTATTTTCATGCAATTTTTATATTTATAAAATGAAAGAAAATAAAGAAAAAAAATAACTTTTAATCAGTTTAAAATTTATTTGTTTAATAACAATCAAACACGCGCATATAGCTAGGGGCAGTGAAACGGCCCTTTTTCTTCACATACATCAGTATTTTTTCTGCGCTGAAAATGATTCGTTTTCTTTTTTTGATTTCTTTTGTTTCATTAATTTATCTAATGTCAAAACATTCATTTCAATGCCGTACAACGTCACTCTTTTCTACTTTTTTCTACTTTTTTCCCTTTATTACCTTTTCTAACGTCTACATTCAACACGCAAACAAAGGTATTTACTTTCCAGCAGAGCTTCTACATTACAGCACAAAGAAATTTATAGCAAATAGTGTTTGATTACTGTGGTGATATTTTAATTATAACACAAATATTTTTCGAAACTATGAACAATATTTAAGGAATTAGGATAGAAACGGAATTTCCAAAAGTAATCCCCAGTGATAAATATCAGTTTAGAACTGTAACAGAAAGAAAGAGTTCCGAATTTAATTTTTCAAAATTGTAATTAACTAAAAATTCAACGATTAAATTTATAATTGGCTGCGCTGATCCATTTACTTTTAAAGATACTTCGCTATTACATGATCTTTTGAATATGCCTTAGATTCAAAATTTACCGGAATTTTAGCAGATAATATAAAACGACAAATGATAAATTTTGTGAAAAATTATGAAACACTGAACTTTCTTGATTTTAATTTGACAAAAAAATCGCTTATCTCTAACTTATCTAAAAACGGCGAGAACTTACAATGATATTGATAACGATCAAGGCCGTGTCCACGGTGGAGGGTTAGACCACCGCATGGGAACTGAAATAGTTATTATAAGTACACAAAAATCTGAAAAAAAATCAAAAATTTTAAATAAATACTGATGATTTTTTAGGGTGTTTTTACTTTTAAAAGAAAAAATATGCTCCATATTTTTAGGTACTTTATTAATATTTTATGCAAAATTTTTTATTACAAGTATATGTAATTTTTATTAATGTTCATATACAGGGTAATTCATTTATGTAAATTATTAATATATAAATCAAAATGATGGAAATTACTTGTATTAATAGTAGAAATATTAGTGCAAAATGTATCGTTATTTATAAAATAAATATGCGAAAAAAAATTCACCCCCCCCAAAAAAAAAAAAATTCTGGGCACGGGCCTGATAACGATAATAATGAGCAAGGTTGCTAACAAACGAAGAAATTTATAGATGTTCTGACGAGAATAACGCCGAAATGATGATCAATCATTACTGTCTAGAATAGTTCCCAGACACGATGTGCAAAGGGGGAAAATTTACTAAAATTGCCGTGAAACATTATATTCCACACCAGCGACAACGAACGTCTTTCACCAAACGACAATGTCGTTCTTATGAAGGGAAATTAGCGGAATCACCATAGTACAAGTATCTACGTAACCAGGAAGAATACACGTGGTTGAATCACAATATCCGCACAGAAAGGTCGAGAAACATCAGAGAAGCCTCTTTGACGCAAATTGTAAGGACCAAAATAGAAGGAGTGTCGTGCTAAGCCAACAGTCAAAGCAAAGGGCTATGAAAAAAGCCATAAAAAGGGTGGGTCGACGAGAGCAATGCTTGAAGGAGAGGATGAAAGAATCACAAAAAAGAAGGTGGCCAGAATTAACAAAACAGACAATTGAAAATTCGATTATTTAAGAATGCTACATGGTCGTCGCAATAGCTGTAATTACAGCGAACAGAATCTCTTGCAAAAACAAAGTGGTCAGGAAATCGGCATGAAAAATTGTTCGAATTTCAAATTCCGGAAAGTGCCTGTTTAGGAAAATGAATTTGGAAACCACGGTAAGAGCGGTTCTGAGCGTAGGCCCCAGCGTTGTTTTCTGTTTTCTGTTTTTGTTCTTTTTTTTTTTTCGTTTCAATTTCCCAAGTATTTAAATTATGATTTAATTTTTACATTACATATAGGAAGTCGCTGACAGCAGCAGAAACGTAAACATATTGAACGCTTTGATTTTATATTGTTTTAACGCTTTTTAAATTCGCTACGGTGATTGCATATTAATGGAAAATATTCGAAACTATTTTTATTAGTAACATTACGATCAAAAATCGAAGTAAGAAAAGCAAAAACCTTCTTCAGTAATATGCAAGATTTGGAAAACATGTGATATTATTGTGTAACGTAAAATTTCAAAAATTGGACATGATTCCTCAAATATTTCTATCGAAATCGAATACAGCATTTTGATTGTTGTAACCCCCAAGTGTTCAAAAACTAAGTCATCAGTGATCCTGAATAATCTGCCATATGAAGAATATGGGGTTATTTCGTAGAGTTGTATGTGGCAAGGAATGGGTAGTAAGCTATATTAATGAAAATTATAATATATGACTGGCATAGGTATATCGTCGAAATGTCTTTCTCTTGCGACACTGCGACCGTATAAGTATTATTTTTGTTTAATATTTTTTTCCATTATTAAACTTGAATTCAGGATATCTCAGTTATCAATTACGCACTATGCCACTAAGCTACGTTATGCTGAATTTCTATAATACATTAAATAAGACAAAAAACATAAATTCCTTTTTTTCCCACATACGTAGCCTCGCTTACAAATAAACATCATCTGGATGTTGCCATAAACCTCCTAAAAACCCAAATCGTGCCACTGAAAAAACCGTAAAACATCAATGGCCTAAGAAAAATGATTTAACAAAAATAAAAACGTCACTAAGAACAATAGTAGAAAAATTAAAATGACCAATAACAAATATAACCGCTTACAAATAATACATCTAAAATGCCCTATTTTGGCGGTTAATTATTAGACACTATACTTAATAATATGAAGAAATAATTGCAAGAAAATAATTCGATATACCTAAGATCTTCTATTTTGGATGTTAGTTTGGTAAGTTGATCTCGTAATGAGTTTATGTTGTTTCGATCTTGCTCTGTTTTCAAGTTAGCTTCACGACGGAACTTTTCGAAATTCGTTTTTTCTTCTTCCAGTTCGGTACGTATAAGTCCCAATTTGTCCATCAGCGCGTTTTGATCCTGATGCGCTACAAATTAAGGTTTCTTTAATGTAACTGACATTAATAATTGCAACCATGGCCGGTTATTATGACTTTCAAAATTAAATAGTATCAGAATTCATTACAAATAACTCTGCCAGTTACTTCTGCATAAATCTTTTATTTTCTTCAACAAAATATCAAAGTTACTATTATTATTATTATTATTATTATTATTATTATTATTATTATTATTATTATTATTATTATTATTATTATTATTTGGTGACCAGGTGTTACTCGGATTTATTCCGAATTTGTAGATCAATCAAAATATTTGTAAGATTTATAAACTTTTAAAAGTGCAACAATAATATGCACGTAGCGCGAAATTTTCATGCGTTAATCTGTTTTTCAATTTGAAAGTGTATTTTAATTTACGTATTATTTAAAATCGCCGTGTAAATCATAAATTTCATTCCATCGCGGAATTTCAATTTTCTATTTAACGTGGTAAATAAGGGAATTGTTCTTTTTTATTAAACCCAAAACACAAGTTTAATCACTAACACAAACTGTGCTTGCCTCCATTTCCTAAAGCAATCGATTTCTAGACCTTAAAACCCTCAACTAAATCGTGAATTTTATCGAAATCATTAGAACCATTTCCAGAACTAATTGCCTACATATATACAAGAATTGGTTATTTAATAACGTACATACTAACCGAACTTTACTCAGATCTGAACTTGCAAATCAATCACTGAATTGATACATTTCGCAAGCAGTCAAGCATTTAACAATAAAATTTTTAATTCATTGCAAAATTTGTTTCTAACGTTTACTTTAAAATTCTCTCTTAATTGCTGAAAAATTTTAAAATTACCAAACAACTAGAATTATTATTTTTTTTTTTTTATGAAAAATCTTCTTAATAAATTTCCACCTTATTTACAGATAAACTTAATTTTAATATACACGTTTACACGGGGGGGAAATAAAAGAATCTGTTCGTGAAAGAAGCACTTTTTAGAAAGTCTTTCACTAACCCTTTTTTTGTCTAGCTTGATTTCACCCATCGGCATAAGAGAGGAGAACAGCGAAAAATTATCTATCAAGTATTTGGCTATCGTACTTCAATAATAATATAAGCTTCATTCGTTCTTCAATCATCATCATTATGGTTGCTTTTCTTGAGTCAGGAAATTGCATACAATCATATTATTCGTTCCCGGGAAAGAGTTATTATCTTCTGTAGGTTTTTGCACGGCGGATTTATTGGTAAGTTCGCCGTTGTTAATTCCAGCCGTCTCCTTCCTTTTATTGATTTTCCAGGAATTTTCCCCTGCACCGCTATCATGAAAATTCAATTTTCTCGGATTTTATGAGCTAGGTATTTCAGTTTTCGATCTTTCATATCCTCCAGCAGTGTTCTCTTTTCTTCTCCTACTTTTTTCAATACAGCGATATTTGTTGTATGTGTGCGGTCCACGATATCTTCATCAACTTTCTGTAACACCATATTTTCAAAACGGCTATCTTCCTTTCGCAGTCTGCTCCCATTGTCCATGTTTCGCAGGCGTATTACGCTCCAGACATAACATTTCATTATTCTTTTCCGTAAACTTAGACACTCATGCTTTGATTTCCGAGCACCTTGTACAAATTATTAAATGCTTTTTTCGACATACCAATCCGCGTTCTTATTTCTTTACGATCTCTTCCGTCTGTATTTATCATCACTCCCTAGTATCGGAATTGGTCTACATTTTCTATTTCTTGGTTGCCGATTTTTAAAGCAGTTTTGCTGCCAACGTTTCTTGAGAATTTCATCATTTTAGTTTTTTTTTAGCGTTAATTTTCACACCGTATTTTATGCCAGTATTGTTTATTCGATCTATCATTTTCTCAATAATCATTAAAATTCAGTGCGCAATTTTTGCATCATCGTATATGCGGATAACAACGAAATCAATAAAAATTCAAATCACAAAAGTATTTTTTTAATTAAAAAAATTAATTTTAAAACGATCGGTACGTTTTAGAACATACCGTTTTATAATCATGGTAATAGGAACTCTATTAAGATTTTAATATGAATATTAGATTTACCGAGTTCATGACAAATTTATTTATTAGTTCATTAATAATAAAATGAAATAATTAGTAAGTAAAAAAAAGAAAAAAATATTGCTCACCTGCATGCGCAAAATTAACAATACAACAGCTGGAAAATAATTATCCGTTTTTGCAAAAAGTAATAAACTATAAATATTTTTGATTTAAAAAGATACACATTTACCGCTTTTTAATATTATTCGTTGAATGATGCATTTTGTTTTGGCGGGACATTACACATGTAAAAAGAGATATTTTATTGTTTAAATAATTGTTAATAAGTGTTAAAATTTATTTTTGTCATAAATGTGTATTATTATTTATACAAAGATGATGATGGTAAATCTAACGTTTAAATATAAGGTTGTCTGTTCATTTCAGCTACTGAACCGGTTCTAATGAAACACAGCATAGGAGTTGTTACAACTCGGAAGGCGTACCTTTTACATTGAAAAAATCAGTTAAAAAATTTATTGAAAATTTTTGAATTTTTATAAGAAAATTTCAAAATAAAATGTATACGCTATATTTACTCTTGCCTTTCTTTTTTTTTCTTTTTTTTTTTTTTTTTTTATTTCTCAAATAAAAAAAAAAAAACAAAAAACAACAACACTACTGTTTTTATCTTTGTATATTTTATTATACCGCGTGATTCTCAAATTCTCTTTGGTCGCTACTAAAAACTTAGTATGTATACATATATATTAAATACGACAAACAAAACAATCATTCACTAATTAGATTAACCGTGTAATGTTGAACTGTTATAAAAAATCAATGTTTTTGAATTTAATTGAAAATAAAAATAAGCTGTTTTTTTTTGGAAAGCGCGTTAATAAAATAACATTGATATGCTGCACTTTCAAAAATCGATTGATTTATTTAATTAACTGGCAGATTATTATCGGAGTAAAATAAATTTAAATGGATCAATGCGCACATGTTGGCTTTTTTGTTTTTTAATTTTTTAAGGTGACGTTTCAACTATAATTAGCGGTAAGTGTTGATTAGAGAAATTTTACATTATATGAAATTACCTAGTAATAAAGCTTG
This sequence comes from Icerya purchasi, assembly GCA_039619475.1. Lineage (NCBI taxonomy): Eukaryota > Metazoa > Arthropoda > Insecta > Hemiptera > Monophlebidae > Icerya > Icerya purchasi. Next base: position 75,980,643 of record CM077115.1, on the reverse strand, counting down.
TTGTTTGTCACTTTCCGCTCTTCTTAAAGCTTCTTCATGCTGCTGACACTGCATATCCATATGTTGTTTCAACGATTCCAACTTCTTTTGCATGCCGCTTATTTGATCGACTTTTTCTTGTTCACATTCACTCAAAGCATTTAACATTTTCTTTTCCGCATTGATACAAGCTTGTTCCTATGATAAGTATATGAAAATGTATGGGCTAAAAACTGCTACGTCATCGAGAAAATTAATAACTTTCACGTTTTTATTTTTACATTACCTGCCGAAATGGAAACTTTTATTTTAGGTGCTACGCAATATTGTTTTGGGTAGCCGCTGCGCAGTTTTGAACAGGTAACTTAAAGTTTGTTGTCGAGGGGACACATTTTAACAGCGATGAATAGTAATGAAAATTAAGAGGTTAATAATAAGAGTGTAATAAATCATCTTAGAAAAGCAAAAAAAAAAAAGACACCTAGCGGTTATATCGTTCTTAAGGTGAGTACGAAATGTTTCATAAATTCATTTTTGAAATATTCACTAATGTCAGAATAACCTTTAAAATGTTTTATGTTTTTTTAAAAGTTCGAGTTAGATATAATGAAATTGCATTGGCGAAATAATGAAACAAAAGTTTATCTAAAAATTATTAAGGACAACGGTTGTTTCTATTAATTGATTGAACTCAGAATATGAAAAATTATCAAAATACTGTACACCAAAATATCACGTACGAAGTTGAAAAGTAAACGTTGAAGAAGAAATATTATATATAGCGGAAATGGATGTAAACATAAAATGAGTAATTTTCGAAAGTGCCCATCAACAGTTGGACTAATTTCATACGTGGTGAACGAATTTATGATTAATCGCGTATTTAACGAATTCTTAGTATATTTATCTATTTTAAAAATGGTTCAGCGCTATATACAGTTCACTATACTGAAATCTTAATTATGTTAAACGTATTTTATCGATAAAAATTAGGTTCGCAGTTCGGCTTTTGAAAAAATTAATTAAATTTTAATTTCTCGTGTATCATTTACCGTATATTTTTATTAATTTAACGGAAACGCTGTATACCTTTTCTTCTTTTATTCTCGATACTGTTTCTTCATTTTCCTTCTTTAAACGTTCGACCGTCTGCGCATTTTCGACTTCAAGCGACTTCATTTGCTGTACTAATTTATTCTTCGAATCGTCAGCAGACTTACCCATATCGTCAATATTGTTAGATAAACGTTGAACTTCACTTTTTAATGTTTCCTATGTTATTGAATGAGTTAAAGCGTTAACATTTCTCTTCAGATCATAAAAACGCCTATAACGGCTAAATAAACAACGGCATTCTGTGAATTTGCACGTATTCGAAAAAGAAACGTACGAATTTACGTATACAATCATCTAGATTTAGACATTTAATTAACGCATTAACATCGAAAAACAAAAATTTACCGATAAGAAAAATTAAAAATAACGTTTTCATCGCCTAAACTTGAAATATGTTTTTTTGTTTCATCGTAAAGCCAAAGTTAATTTTAATTTTAAATTTTATCGAACAGCGATCTAGAAATCATTGTATCCGAAACATTTAAGTTCAAAGTGAAGTTTCTCAAACACAAATATGTTTTAACCTGTTTTGATAGCAGTTCTTGTTGCTGTTTTTCCAATGTGGATCGCTTCATTTCGGATATTTCTAAGTGATTTTGAGTTTCGTACAGTGACGCTTCTAATGAATCTCGTTCCGCTTTCAGCAACGAATTTAGTTCTTGCAAATGTAAAATTTCACTTTCATTACTCTCCAGCGTTACCTATATTTGTGAAATGAAATTAAAATACAAAATACTTTACCGAGTGGAAATCGAAAAAATAAATGTAAACAGGAAAAAATTATTACCGAGCTAAATAAAGTCGAGCGAATGAACCCCTTGCATTTGGAGAAGTTAAGGTTTATAATGCAACTGAAAAAAGTTCGCGAGGACTATTTACAGTTCGTGTCTGCCGCTCGACAGCCTTCACTCTTTCCCGGATTATTCTAGTACCCGATTCGATTTCAGACTATTATTGCACACTTTTAAGTGACTTGCGTTCCATAGTCGGAAAAGAAACAATAAATTACCTCGTACGACAATGTAACGTATGCATTTGAAAACGAAAAGACAATTAATGAAAAGAGTAATTACCCATTTTTTTCTTATAGTGATAAACTTTGATGAAATACTTACAGACATTAAGTAATTCATGTAAAGAACTATAGGAGACCATATATGCGGAGTTTAAATATAACACTGCATACTAGTTCAGTGTAAAAAGATAGTCAAGAGGATGATATTGCTGAGGGTAAAAAAATCTTTGCAATCCACACCGACGCTAAACTGAAACTAGTTCCCAAATTAGTCAAGTTAAAACATGATAGCCCAGAGTCAAAACTTAATTAATCTGTCAACGAGACCTAACGAATTTATTGTTCGATTTGATTGCCATTTAAAAAATTCATAATTAGTTAATACTCTCGATATGTGTAATCTTAATTTGTGTTCTACGATTAAATTACTTTTAATTGATGTTTCGCTTATTTTACAAATTAAAAAAATTATAATAATAATGCGATTACGATAAGTTTAGTAATAATCATTATAAGACAACTTTCTGAATTAATGTGCGAAAAATATAAACTCGAACCAGGTTAAGAATAGAGCTTATTCTAACTTTACCATGACGTTTATATTTTTTGATAAATTTTTCCGCGCTTAACACACATACTCTCGACTAAATAATGTACTTTCTACACTTACGAATACTTTAATTTATTTCATTTAGTTTTTACGAAAGACGTATTAGAAAAAATCTTCGCGGGAAGGACCTAGAAAAAAGCGTTACGCCAAAGTATCGAAATTAAAACACTTATATTCTAAATGTATTGTATTAATTTTCGAATTAGGTGAATGAGTATTAAATTTGCAAAATTCGTAAAGCGTTAAAAAATCACCTCAAATGAAAGAGAGCGTGGGTAGATGATCAATTTCTTCGGTCCATCTAATTTAGATAACTCTCTAAGAGATTATTTAAAAGTGAAGTACGAAGTTTCGGCCGTTTTAAAAGTGTTTCCCCGTTATTTACCTCAAAGTAGTTTTATAAACAGTGATTTTTTGATTAAAAGCGAAAAAAAAAAAAAGAACTCATTTATTAGGAAGTAATTAAATTTATTCCGCGCGAAATGCTATACCATCGATCAATCAATCGCTTCATCCCTCGTGGGGATATCGTGACCATTATTATCCGTCATCTGAACAACACCAAACGGCGGCAGTGATCTCCGTTTTGCGCGCATCGAACGTATTTAAGAAAGCTACTTTCACAAATTAGTCCATCCCATAGAAGACGACCGGTCCCTTCCTCTAGAGTTCCTTCCATACGACCTTGTATGATGACTGTTTCCATCGTTATTAATGACGTGGCCAAAATATTTTAATAATCGTTTACGGACAATTGTTGATAGTCTGTTCTGTATGCCAGTTTCCCTCAGAATCAAGTCGTTCGTTCTTTTCTCCGTCGTCCAGAAAACACGTAACAACTGTCTCCAGCATCACATTTCTAACGCATCCATCTTCTTCCTATCTGATTCACGGATTGTCCATGTTGCCGAAGGGCGCAAGAAGACGACTGAAAACACAAGAACATTTACTAAGCCGCATCTTTAATGCTTTGCTGATAGAAGAGTCAGGCCAGATTTTTTCCAAGCGTTTCATCATATTGCGTGCCATTAGTGCTTCGTGATGAATTTCAATATAATTGATTGAAAAACTACGTAATCAGTTAGAACTTGACATAACTAGAAACTTATTTATCGGCTATATGTGTTCGAATGAACAACTGTTAAGCAAATTTTGTCTAGAATCTCGTGTAACTACGATATTTTCGATTAGATAGATAAATCGGAAAAAAAAAAAAAAAAAAAAAAAAGATTTTATTTTACTTTTTTAACCAAAACAAAAAAAAAATGATGGAAACCGGTTTATTTATTTCTAGGAATCAGGGTTTGTGGCGTTCTCTTTTCTATTAAATTAGCGACGGAAATAATTAAATAAACCGTACTGTCTTCAGTTGTTGTAATAAAAGGTAACTTTGTTTGTTGCAGTGCGAGATATCGCCGTAGGCCCGAGCGCACTGCTTGCGGAGAAATAGGCTACGGTGCTGCATATGAAATCTGTATGCACGTAATTAAAATAAAGTAAGTCCCACATATCCTTGATAGAGTATCATCATGGATTGTGAAGTTAAACTTTCCATAATGTACTTAAGGATCTAATGAATCTAATGAGAATACTGGAGCCAGTTCCTTTCTACTTGGAATCCGCCTTTCCTTTTCCAGATTTCTCTGATATCCAATTCAATTTCAGATAAGGTATAAACCTTGGAGCGATCCGGATCCGGAACGAGAGAATTCTCGAACCCGTGTCCTCTGATGTAGTAGCCAAGCACCCTTATAACGACTAGCCATGTAGTAATACATAGCAAATATGCGATTTTATGAGGGCACAGATTAACGATTGAAATAACGTCGATAACGTGTAATGGGCGGAAGAGAATTGACTGAATAGATACGTCGATTTTGTGTCATGCAGATCGGATTTTAGCCGTTTCTAAATATAACGCGGGTGTATAAATCAGCACACCGAGCATCGTCAATCGTATAACACACGATTTAATTTTTTTATGAAATACAAATTCCGAATACTTTCCTATATAGGTATATTTATATTACGTTGTTTTCTTTAATACATTTTTCAGATAAATATGCCCCTATTTTACCAGATTAAATCGTTGAGTGTTTGAAAAGAAAAAAAAAATTTATTTTCGCGGAATTTCTCTTGGTGTTTATTAGAGTGATACGTGAACGCGAAAGAACAAAAATTTATTCAATTAGAAAAAAAAAAATATTATATTATAGTTTTTTTGAATTCGTGACAAGTACATTTTAACGAAATATTAATATATACTCAAAGGCGTTATCGACATACCTGTTTTTCTTCGCATTCTTTAACTAAGTCTTCTAAATGTTTGTTGATACGAGCATTTGTTTCTCCAACCTGTTCTATTCGTTCCCTTAAACGAACCAGTTCTTCGTTCAGAGTGTCCTTCTTGCGACGAACGTTTACTATTTCATTATTTAATTCAGCTCTTTCATTTATAACTGCATTTAGTTCCGCTTCTAACTGTCGAAAGAGAATTTTCAATTTAATCGGCTTTTAATTGAACAAACAAAAAAAACACGCAAATTGTTAACATAGGCAGCGCATAATAAGACACTTACGCGCCGATTTTCTGCGTCCAGATTTTTGTACTTGTCAGACAGAGATATCCTTTCCGCTTCTAAGTCCAGTCGCATCTGTTCGGTGTTTACTAATTCTTTACGGACCAAGCCTAAATCGTTCGATAAATCAGCTGCTTGGTTCTGATACTTTTGTTTCTCTTCTTCAGTCTATAACAATTTTTTTTATATTTACATATATATATATATATATATATATATATATATGTTCACAATTTATACATACTTTTAACAACATGAAGTAAAAGAATAAAAAAAATTCTCCACGTTTTTAAATTCAGATTTTCGTATTTTTTGTTAAAAAATAGTTAAACATAGTCCGAAAGTGATTTTCAAAATAATAGAAAGCTGTAATATTTAGTCAAACTCGCCAAAGATGTATAAAGATATATAATAAATTCGAACATATATTTTTATTGTTTTATGACTACAGTGCCATTTTTTAAAGACGAACTGAAATTTTTAGCATTTTAATTAAAAGAATTTTTTTTTTTTAAATTAAAAATAGTCCCTTTGTCTTCGTGCAGAGTATTTCTGTGACATTATAAAATAATGTTGTCAGTTATCATTTTAATCGCATAAAAGTTTGCCGGATCTCGCCCTTTTTAAAATCTAGTTATTACAATGTTTTCGTTAAAAATATTATATGATCAATTTTTGGCTTGCTTTTTTAATCTTAATATACTTCTTTAAAAATTAAACATTTTGGAAGCAGATTTAACATTTTTAAAATAAACTAAGATGTCACGTTTAGAAGACAGCTATGGAAATTTGAAAAAAAGTTTTCGCAAACTTTAAAAAACTAGTGATTACATAGTGATGCATAAAAGATTTATCATCGTAAGAGATAGATCTGATTAGTAACTCTTCTCTTTCCTATTTCTTTCTGTTTAGTGACTTTCTTCATGTCATCTCTTTTTTATTTTATTTCCCCTATTCTTTTTTTAATATATTATTCACAACATGTATAACCCTCCAGAACTATATGATCAGAAAACCTCATGTAACTCATTTTTTTACATATAGCGTACACATTCTTTATTTTCTCTTATTTTATTCAGAGTTAATAAGGAACAACTTAATAACGCCTCTGTTTTCTCCCTTTTATTCATTCTGCTCTATGTTTCTTGTTATTTTTTGCGTGGGAACTTTTTATTTTCCAGGTAATTCATCTATTAATCTTCCAAAATTATAATCCATTCGCTTTTTATTAGTTTACATTTCAGTTTGATTTTGACATATATACAAGTCCATTAAGTTATTCTTTCTTTACGAATCTGTCAGGCATTATTTTCATTAAACTAGCACATCTTTCACGCAGAGATGATCAAAGTTTTAGCTGACCATAGTGACATAGGTGTACGCAAAATGACCGAAGCATTTAATAAAATATACGATACAGGAAAAATACCGACCGAATGGTTAAAATTGACCTTTATTGCAATTCCAAAGAAAACAAAATCCTTAAAATGTGATGATTACCGTACGATTAGTCTGATGTCGCACGTTCTAAAAATATTTCTAAGAATAATACATACAAGAATATATAGACGGTGTGAAGAGCAAGTGGGAAATACACAATTCGGTTTCAAAAATGGCATGGGCACTCGTGAAGCCCTATTCGCCGTCCGTATGCTCACACAGCGCTGTCGGGATATGAATATTAATGTATACGCGTGCGCCATAGATAACCATAAAGCTTTCGATTGTGTGCAACATGGAAAATTGATGGAAATTTTAGAGCGTATAGACAGGAAGGACTTGCGCGTAATAAGTGAATTATATTGGAAGCAAACGGCTGAGATACGAATCGAAAGCGTAACATCGGAGGATATAGAAATTAAAAAAGTAGTTCGACGGGGATGTGTACTGTCTCCTCTGCTTTTCAATTTATATGCCGAAGCAATATTCAGAGAGGCGCTTGATGAGAATGACCGGTTGATCAAGGTAAATGGAGTCACAATTAATAATATTCGATACGCAGATGACTGTCTCATTATAACTGATAGTCAGGAGGAACTGCAAAAAATAATGAACAAACTGATAGACTATAGCAAAGCTTATCGGCTCACCATCAACAGCTCTAAAACAAAAGTAATAGTGTTCTCTAAGAAGCCTGTGCAATGCGTAATAGAAGCAGATGGGACAAAACTAGAACAGGTCTCAAATCAATTAGATACACCCGGGGGTACCTTTCTCGACGACAGCTGTAGCTGTAAGAAAGAAATCCGATCGCGAATAGAGCAATCGAGAGCAGTGCTCATAAAAATAAAGAACCTGCTCAGCAGAAGGGAATTAAATCTTGGATTACGAATTAGAATTCTGCGCTGCTACGTTTTCTCGGTCTTACTGTATGGCAACGAGAGTTAGACGTTAGATGCTTTATCAGAAAGAAGTATACAGGCCTTTGAATTATATTCGTATAGGCGTATGCTGAAAATTCCGTGTATCTTAAAAGTTACTAATAAAGAAGTCCTCAAAAGAATCAATAAACGCCCGGAATTATTACATTCGATTAAGGAAAGTAAACTACGTTATCTAGGCCACATCATGAGAGGCCAAAAATATGAGATTTTACGTCTCATTATGGAAGGAAAGCTTTCGGGGAAAAAGATCAAAAGGGCGCCCACAAAATTCGTGGACAAATGACTTTCATCGTTGGTTCCGCTGTTCACCCATTGAAATGTTCAGATCTGCCATGTCTAGAAAAGACATTGCCGTGTTGATCGCCAACCTTCGTAACGGAGACGGCGGATGAAGAAGAAGAAGCACATCTTTCACCTATTACGCCGTTGTGACAAAAGTATATTTTTCTTCTATATATCTTTCATAGAAGTTAATATTATACTTAATAATTCATTCTGTATAAAATATCAGAATCGGTTGAAGTGAAAAATTTTGAAAATTGAAAATTTATTGTCAAAAGTTACGAGTTTTTTTTAAAATTTAAGATGTATCGACTACTTTGAAACCAAACAAATTAAACTTTTTAAAGCGGGTAAAGCTATGGACATCGACCGAATGTGATGAAACGGTGGTTTGGGTTCAAAGGACAACGCTCGATTGTGCTGTAGAAAATTTAAACTAAAATGAAATGATTTTATCCGTAACGTAGAAAGACAAGGAGAAAACAGTTTCTGTCATTAAAACAAAAAAACACATTTCATTGCAATAGCTAACAGCACACTATTTTACACTTAGGAGCAACCTGAAACTTGACCGGCAGCGATACAACTTTAACTAAACAGTTACTCCAGAAGAATATACAAAATTGAACCTGAATACTTTTTGCTCAGTAGCGGACATCTGGAAAGTGGCAGCGATGTGTAAGCAGTAACTAGATTTGATCTCGTTATCACTTGTTGGCTGTGAATATTGATTTGTTTTCGCTTTTTGAAATAAAATTTAATGGATATTTCAAAACTATACGCATGTAAAGAGCTTTTAAGTTAATCGATTTAGACATTAAAAAAGAAAGAAAAAAATGAACTGCGATGAAAAATATACAAGGAAAAAATGTAAAAATTAAATAAAAATTAAATAACGACTTTACAAATAAAGTCATTAATTTCAATGAACCTTTTGCAATTTCTTTTAGCGAAATTTTTACATACTTAAAAACATTTAAAACTTCCAAGGTGGATATAATTAGGAAAACAATTTCACCGTGTTCAAAAAAATTAATCTTAAAACCTACCGTTTTGGAAAACTTTTTTTTTTTTATTTTATGAATAAGTTGTGGCTCTCACAGATATGCCCGTTGTGTGAGTGCCCAACACTCTTATCAACGTTTATTATAATAGATATATAGTACACTAATTAAAACTGAACTTAAATTATTTCGTAACTAACAATAATAATAAACTTAGCATTATGCATATTAAAGTAATAGCATATGTACGTATGCCAATAAAACAACAATGCCGCGTAATACTCATCTGTACACCAAAATAATATGCAGACAGCTTAATATTTAGAATCGAAATAAAGCATGATCAGTGAGAGCCTAAAATCCAGGAAGGACACGACAAAGTCAAAAACCAACAAAACCGTAAACAGAAAAGAGCCATTAAAGAGAGTAGCGGGATAAAGGACGAAACTAACACCTCTTCTGTATTTTACTTATTTTATTTATTTCTGTTTTCTTAGCCTCGCATAATATATTTGAATTCCATATAATATTCTAGACATTATTATTGAATTATAGTATATACGTAAAAAGTTCGATGTGATAGTACCTGCTTTATTTTATATAAAGCTGGGGAATTGTCTGTCTTAATTTCGAGTTTAAACTTTGAATGTGTTTTTTCCAGTTCAAGGATTTATCAATATATATGTACCTAGATATTTGATGTCATGAACGTTCTCTAATGGTGGTGGACAGAAACATAGATAGGTATTGATATTTACATGAAGCTCATGAAGGCAATCGTTATTATGGAGGACAATTCGCGGGTCGCGTGTCTTATGTTTAGAATTATTCCGAATGTGGAGTAATTTAGATTTATTTATATTTATACATAACTTCTTATCATGTGCCCATTTACTCAAGTTATCTACATCTTCTTGTATATAATTTTTCCGCAATCTCTAAATTTTTGTGCTCAATTAATAAAGCAATATCATCAGCAAAAGCGTATACCTTTGCATTTTTAATATGCTTGCATAACGAGTTAGTATAAATGAGAAAAAGCATAGGGGGGCCAATACGGTACCCTGACACCTACGTCGTGTTGAATAGTTTTTTCATTACTTTTATTCCCTGCAATTTTGACCATGTTTTTCCTATTTGTCATATAATTCCTAAACCACTTAAGTTGATTATTTTTAATTCCCAGATTTTCTAGGTCCTTGATCAATAATTCATGATCAACTAAATCAAACGCTTTGGATAGGTCAATAAATGTAATTAAAAACTGATTCCCCATCGATAGTCCTGTATTAATCTTATTTACAATTGTTCTCAATAATGTTATCGTGGATCCTTTTTTCTCTAAAACCGTGTTGATTTTCATATAGTAAGTTGTTTTTTTCCACATAATTTCTTAAATGTTTATCAATGTAGCGTTCTAAGATTTTAGCTATTACAGATGTTATTGTTATTGGTCGGTAATTTTCAAATTGATTTTTCAATCCTTTTTTATATGTCGGTCTAACAATATGTACCTTCGATAAGCCCATCAGGAGTGTTAGCTTCCTTTATGGAATAGTTGACCATGTTAGTCAAAATAGGAATAAAGATATTTGAGTTATGTTTAATATCTTGCACCCTAATTTCATCCCATCCAGGTGCCTTATAAACGTTTAAATCGTTAATTATTATTTCTATTTGGGATTTATTAGCAACGCTAACCACAATCAGAAATACTGTTTTTTAAGCAACGATATGCCACAGTTCAACTGATTTTTATGCCGGCCAGAGTGAGCAAACGTCTTGTTTATAATTTACGTGAAACAACCAATGCTGAAGTTTAAATTTTGAATTATTATCATCGTTCGAAATATTGTAAGTCAGGAATTTTACGTAAATCAGCAAGAAACATTAGTCCATTTTTCGCTTATTTTCATACTTTTTAAAGATTTACTATTTGGAATTTTACAAAATTTTCTGATTTGTCCAGATTTCTTTTAAACACCTTTAAAAATGAATACACTGAAAACAATAAATAAAATTTTCATAGACTACTTTCGTACAAATAGGTTCATGATTGCACAGTCTAACTAACGCGTTTGTTTTGCTTACTGATTAACTTTTATTTTTTGCATATTTCCTTAAAAATTACACAAATTTCATTATAATTAAGACTGACAGTGAAAAATATACATACAGAAATGCTGCGTTCTTTATTTTACTTCAGTTCCGTAAAAAACTGAACTGAGAACATTTCATTCCCGAACTGAAGTTCATTGCAACTACTCTGGAAATTTTAGTCTTTCGTTTTCATACAAGTCCACAGCAGTTTACAAATAATTTTCATTTTTGTAGTCGCTATTTTTTCGTTTATTTTAAAAAAAATAGCTCCTCTATCGCTGTATATCAAATACATATATTTAATTTAGTAAAAACCGCTTCTCTAACAGTTACACTGTTAATCGAAATTTTCTTAAATAAAGTTGGATCATTATAAACAAATTATTAACATTAAAATTTTGTTATTCCAGTTATACAATCTTCTGAAGTCATCTAACTTTAAAACCATTTACTTTGTTATACTTATTTTGTTTTAACTTGACATTTTAAAACGACAAATTTATCATTGTTATCTGTTTATTTTAGATTCAATTCGACTATAATTTATTTAACAATCAAAATTTAAACATACAGTAATAAATATTTTTTAATTGAGAAAATTTGAATAATTCATTGTAAATGGTATGAGAAATGTTTAATTTATTTTGCTCGTATAAAAAAATTAATATGCCGAAAATTTTAGTGAATGGGTGAATAATTTTTAATGATATTGAATCATTTAAATCAGGGTTTCTCAAACTAATGGCTCCACGAACCCCTGTTAAAGTTTCCAGATGACGGCGAACCCCTAACATCCCCCTCCCAAGATAATAATAATAAAATTGGCTGTTGAAGAAAATAAGGTTTTTTTTTTTATTTCAATAAAAGGTGACAAATTTATTATTTTTACGACCTCTAAAAGTGCTGTTTTTAAATCATTAGGCATTTTCTTGCTCGCCAATGCTTCTCTGTGCAATGCTCAATGCATACTTTTGACCTCAGGAGCGAGATTTTTAATCCTGGTTATTAGTCCAGATATCCTTCCTGTCATGGCCTTTGCACCATCTGTCGATATACCAACACACTTTGTCCAATCTATGACAAGTTCTTTAAAAAAAAAACATTGATGGTGTTAAAAATATATCTTCTCCTTTTGTCGTAGACTCCAAGGTCTTGCGAAATAGAAAATCTTCTTCAGAATATCTGACAAAACCCAAGTAAATTCGGAAATCCACTAATATCTGTTGATTTATCAACGTGAATCGCATAATTATTTTGTAATCGTTGTGCGAGTTGATTTTCAATATTGTGTGCCATGTCGTGAATGCAACGTGCAATTGTATCACTCGAAGGAGGTATTTTATCCAGCAATTTCGAAAAAGTGTCTCCCGATACACAACTGACCATATCTTTAGCAGCTGGTAAAATCAATTCTTCAGCAATATTGTATGACTTTCCGGTCTTTGCGATTTTATATGCCACAATGAAAGATGCACGTAAATATTCAGAGTTAGTAGCCAAGGTGGTTTTCATGGTCTTTTTTGAAGAAGCTAACTCTTTTTTTTTTTTTTGAACAAAAAAATCTAAAGGTTTACGTACGTATTGCGGATGTTTCGTTTTCAAATGTCTTCGCAGCAGTGATGACTTCATCAAGCTATTTGCAGAACTTCTGAACATATTACACACTGTGGTTCTGGGTATTGAGATTCTTCGTTGCACGTAAATCCAATTTTCAGATAGTCTTCGTCATATTTCCTTTGCCGATGGTATGACTTTTTTTTCTGATTCTCTCGATTTCTCAGAATTTTCGTTTGAAACTAAACTTTCAGCAGAAGTAGACGCAATTTGAGTAGACGTACTTTGTATAGGTTGCGAGCTAGATGATAACGTTGAATTATTTGGACATTTTATACGTAATGACCCCGTTTTTAACCACTCATTCATGTTCGCAACTGTTACTGAATATATTTTCAGAAAATAACAGTGATTCGAACAAAATTATCGTTAGCCGCACAAAACGATTGCAATTTTTTTTTGTTTTTATTTTGATGTCAAGCAAAATGCGCGCAAGTAACTAGAACTAAAACAAATTAACACTGAGCCCCGCCGTGCTTGTGCAATGCCATGCGAGTTCAGTCGCGTGCGCGCCAAAATGTGTACCCCACGCGCCTGCCAGTCATCCAGCCACCATTACATAAATCTTGTCGCGAACCCCCTACCGTCGAATGGCGAACCCCACTTTGAGAAACCCTGCTTTAAATGAACAAGATCGCCAAAAAGACCGATTTCTCCCATCTCTATTGTGCACATTTACGAAATAAAGGTGTACACACGTTTGTATATCTTAAAAATAAATATTACATAAAACATTATCATTTAATCAATCAGAACCCGAGAATCTCTTTCTATTTACGCATCAATCGCTCGTTAGTTTTTTATTTCATCTACAGACTGATTTCACTGTAATCGTACAATTATACAAATAGCCATTGTACATCGACTCGGCGTGTTACCAGGTTTAAATAAGAACGTTAGTAAAATCAGATATACCATTTCACGCGCTTTTACACGATCATTAATCATTTCAAAGTAAAGTTATACGGAGGTTCCATTAAACCTGTCCTATTTTCTGTACAGTGTTAATTTTCGAAAAAACAAAATATTCTGCGTACCGTTCTCAATTCATCTTGCAACCACCGTTTCTGTTGCTCTAATGTCTGCACCAAATTTTCCGCTTTTGACAGCGAATCATTTACTTCCGTTCGCTCCATTAGAACTTTCTGGAGTTCCGATTCGATTTCAGCTGAAATATAAATTTTTACGTAATTTTCGCGCGTTTAATAACAAATTAAAAAGCATTTCCAAATTATTTTCTGAAAATAAGTTTTACTTTTTTTCTTGTTTCAGTTCTCCCCCCTGGACTTGTCAGCAACGGACGATTACGCATCAACACGTGTAAATAGTAACAATTAGGAGTCACAAGGAATGGAATCTGACTAAGAACCCTATACCATGGATGGAGAAACAATGACAATCAATGTCGATAAATGCAAATGCATCTTAAATAGAGAAGGAATGGCATTGCCGAAGGTTAAAACGAGTTAGCTGTCCCATACTATGGCCACATCTGCAATTACAGAGCCCACAGTACCAACGGACAAAGGAATCAGCCTACAATTAAGGAAGAAGAAGAAACACGGGATGAAGTAAACTTGAACATTTTGTTCGATTGATGAATGATTGTTTTGTTTTTTTTAAAGAAATTTATTACGTATTTTCTTTTTTTACAAGCATTATTTGTTTACAACATTTTTTAGAACTTTTGTTTTTAATATTTACCGAAACGGTACACGTTTGAAAAAAGAAGAGAAGCCACCAAATATTTCTAAATTCGTCGATATTAAAGTCGAAACAATTAAATTATTCTACTGATTGTTTACAATGTAACTTATTTATTAGAAAAACTACGAATAATTTAATCATAATAGACGGTAGTGTCGAATTTTACGAAAAAATTATTAAATAAATTTTTATATATTGAACATTGGATAAATTTTTATAACCGAATATTTTTGTTTTTCTGTATGGTTATTATCTGATCTTTTCTTTATTTAAACACCTTCGAACATTTAGGAATGCACATATTTACGCAACAAAGATAAAAGAATACCTCTAGTCTTCTCCGTCAATGCAAGAAGCGATTGAGCTTCCGAATGATGTTGTTCAATAAGTTCTTTATCCAAACGAGCTTTTGTTAAGTCCTCCTTTACTGTTAAAAGTTCCTCAAGCATCCGACTGCAACGTTCTTCAACCAAATTACAACTAACTTCCCTGTAATTTCGACAAAAAATTATGATAATAATAATTTTTATTTATAGATCTAAAATACATAAAGGTCACGAGTTTGTTTCCGTAATTATTTGTATCTTTTAAGAACCTGCACTTTTCCAAAAATATATAACTATATATTGAAGTAAAATTTTTAGGACTTCAATTCGTTAATAGTGAACATGTTTTGTGTGTTAATTTCGTATTATCGTGCATCTTTCTCCATCGCGAATAGAATTTGTAATCGGTTCTTCTTATTCAGATCGTAGTTTTTTATCAGTCAACTTTCTTTGTTGACGGAATCGCTGTTATCATCGCGCCGGTCGGCATGACCGACCCTCTTAACAACTATCCTTCCGACGCCACAGCTTTACCGTCCTCATCGCTGTCATTTTCTACCGAAATACCATTACCATCGTCAATAGGTAATACCGTTCCATTTACTTCTTTTCATATCGAATCGTCTAATAAGAAATCTGCGACTTTTGCTAGTATAACTAAACAAAAAGAGATATTACTAATTCAAAAGTTTACGCATCCCAGCGGGGAACAGGGCCTCATCATTTTTAACCACATTTTAGATTACAAAATCTTAGATTACCACCTCCTCTCAGCTTTGAAAGACCTTGTCAATAAAAACATTATTATAGCCGCGTCTCGCGTCATCAGTAACCGTGTTATTTATCGTCTTATCAAGTGCTCATTTGGTTCATCATTTCGTAACTAATCACGGCGGCTTCAAAATTGATGCCCGTTTCTTCAAAGTACGCAAACTAAAATCTCCGACAACGAAAATTACTCTTTCAAATATATCCCCAACGATGATTACAAATGATACACTTCAACACTACCGGACAACCATCTTCAACGTGAAATTAGCCTCTCAAATATCTTTCCTTTGTATAAATCCTAGGGACGACGAATTTGGCCATATAGTCAGCTGGAGACATCAAATATACATCTCTAATTATGATGACATCAATAATCTCCTCATCTTTTACCCTAAGTTTTAATGAAAAAAGTTTCAGAATTTTCTTATATCAGTAGATGACCTTATAAAAACAACTCTTCGGGTCACAAAGCGAATGATTGCAGAGAATCTTCGGATTTTGATAACAGTGAAACTTTAATCCAACACCGTCATCCTTTCCGGGCTACTGATGCTCATCCTCATGCAGACTCGGTACCTTCTCGTACTGATGAAGACCCCTTACAAGCAAATTTCCCTCCTCTTCCGAACAGAGATGAGAACGCTGACATCAATATATTCGCTAACACATAGCAAAATTGGTTTAACATATCTAACTATAACATAATAAGGAATGATAGAAGTAGACGAAAAGATGGAGGAGTCGCGATTCTGATTAATGATTCTATTACATACCAACAGAAAAATATTAACATAACCAGTATTGCACAAGATTTTATCCATCCTAAAGTTACACAGTTCGCAACTTATTGATCTGTTAATGATAAACGCTCCTCCCGGTCACAGCATAACGTATGGTTAATGGGCTGATGTATTCTCTCAAATTAATCATCCTTTCATAATTATGGGATACTTTAACGTAATCCATCCAGCTTGCGGGTGTGTTAAATCAAATTTTGAAGGCACAGAGCTATTAAAATTAGTAAATCAATATTCAATTTTTATAGTCAATACAATCTATAAGACACCGGTAGCTCGGCCAAATACCGATCAAAATAATCCGGACTTAGTTTTATGCCGGAACTGCAACGGTTTTTATGCTCGCTATGAGAAGATAAAGCTTTTCTCATTGCCACTTATCAACCAGCAATAATCTCTCTTCAAGAGACTTGCCTAAGACCTGACCAAAAATCGCTCCTTCCGTTCTACAATTGTATTCATCCTACCCCAGGTAATCATGCCCACGGCGGCGTTTTATTAGCAATTCGTAAAAATATTCCTTTTCAACAGATTACACTCAATTCAGATCTTCAACATGTATGTGCCCACCTTCAAATAGAACAGCCTTTCACGCTCTGTTCCTTCTATCTGTTCGCTGATGAAACCGTAGAAAAAATCTACTTCCTCAACATCGTATAATCACTTAATTCACCTGTAATTCTAACCGGTGACTTCAACGCTCACTCTCCAGTCCTCGGAAGCAGCCGTACAAATTCTAAAGGCCGATTAATAGAAAATCGACTCAATAATCTCAACCTATGCCCATTAAACTCAAGCGAACCTACTCACCTCAGCTTTGCTCATCGTAGTTGGTTATTTCTGCATTTAATCATCTCTTCTCTGCAATTATCCAGCAATTTATACGTATTTCTTCATAAAGACCTAGCCGATAGTGATCACGCCCCTATGCTAGTTAAATTGATTAACTCGCCGCATCCCGTACATACCACTGTGCCTCATTACAAGTATAAGAAAACGGACTGGGATAGATATTCTTTTGACTGCTCTGATCTATCAGTCAACATGGAACTGAATATAAACAACATCATTGATACGTTTATTTCTTCTCTAATCAAAAAATCGCAGTAATTTACTTCTTCGTCTAAAACAATAAATCGTAAATTAGTTCCACAATGAGCAAAGCAGTGTGCTGAAGCAATTAGGATAAGACGGAAGTTGTTACGCAACCTGAAAACATCACCATCAATAACTTATATCATAGAATACAGAAGAGCTCGTGCCAAAGCCAGATGGACCATCAAGCTAAGCGAAATTCCTGGTTTGAATTCACCTCAACGATCACAGCATCCAATTGAACAGCCCCGTTCTTTCTTATTTCCAAGTATGCTTAATGTAGGTCAGCGGAACGTATTTAAACCAGACGAAATTGTTACCGGTTTTGCATACCACTACCAGCAAACTTCAAGCTGTTCTAACATCTTTACCGACCTTCAATCATTCAATTTTCCTGCAGAAGCTTAGACTCAGAACCTTACAATAAAGACATTACTTTAAGGAAACTAAAGCATGCTATCAAATCCACTAAAGAAGCAGCTCCTGGATACGATATTGCTATGTTAAAACATGTCCCTGCATCGACATTGGTTATCTTACTTCAGAGGATCTGAATGAGGAACGAATTTCCGCAAGTTTGGAAAACGACCGTTATAATTCCAATTCTAAAACCTATAAAAGATCCTTCAGCTGCTGAGAACTATCGCCCCATTTCGCTTACATCAGTTATAAGTGAGGCATTTGAATTGTTTATTATCGTCTAAACTGGTTACTCGCAACAAAAAATCTGCTTTATCCTTCGCAATGTGGTCGACCTTACACCAATTACATGCTATTTTTCGGCAAAAATACTTAATTTATTAGCTATCTTCTTTGACCTATCCAAGGCTTTTGACAAGATACCAAGGTATCAAATCATGAGCCAACTCTTCTGTTGGAATTTCTTTGAAAACTTAACAACATTTGTTTATAATTTTCTCACCAACCGAAATTTCTTCGTGCAGATTGGGAAAAATTCACCTTCTTTATGCCCTTTAATAATTGGTGTTTCACAGGGTTCTATCCCGATACTTTTTGGCAGATGTGCTATCCATTCTCCAGTCAGAAGCTTCGCTGATGACCTGACAATCTTCGTACATTGTCGAACTGCATTCACTGGCGAACGTGTACGTCAAGAATGCATGGACCGTCTAGTTACATGGTGCTCTAGAAACGGATTATGCTTCTCAAGTAGCGAAACTTCCGCAATACTGCTGCATTCGCAACTGTGCACGTGAAGTATGCATTAATCTTCAGGGCACGTTTCTTCCAAATGAATCATCAGTCCGATATCTTGGCTTACTTTTAGATAAAAAGCTGTCTTGGAAGCCTCACTTGAACCATGTTAAAAAAATCTATACCCAGAAAATGAACATTCTAAAGAAATTGGCTCATACCTCTTATGGTGCTGACTAAACTACTCTATTACGAATCTATTATCGTTGTTTGATCCGGTCTAAAAACGAGTACAGAGCTGCGTTATATTCCACAGCAAGCCCTTCTACTCTCAACTCTCTAAACGTTGTTCAGAATTCAGCTCTCCGCTTGGATACTGCAGCATTTCGCACTACGCCGATTGACAGTTTGTACTCTGAATCATCAGAATGGCCTTTAGATATTCGCCGCTGGTTTCTCTTGTCTAACTTTACAGTACAATCTAATGCTTTCGGATTTTCATTACCAAGGGTTGATCTCATTATCGACCCTGCCTTCTCACAGACAGTCGCAGTCAGTTTTGGACATTTCTAATACTATCTTGTCAAAGATAAACGTTCCAGATATATCAGTACTTAGGTTCTCGAATGCATTAATTCCACAGTGGGATGACAACCCGATCAAGATAGATCTCTTAATGCTCACTTTAAGAGGGGATCGCACATCTGTCGAATAGAGCAAATCATTCGGACACGAACCTCCGGCTCCTCTCTTTTCGACACCGACGCGTCTAAATTCGATACGTTTGCCGGCTGCTCGGTCGTCTTCGATGATGCCGCTATAATCCGTTATTCCCTTCCGGAGCCGATTTCCATCCTATCTGCCGAACTATATGGTATCTGGCTCGCTGTCGATTCCATCATGAGATCTGACTTACATCAATTGTCCGCAGTGTGTTCAGATTCTTTCTCAGCACTCAACGCCTTATCCAACGTGTTCAGCCATGATCAGCATCCGCTAGTCAAAGAAGTTGTCAAATTATTATCATTAAGGGCAGATTGGACAATAACGTAACTATGGATTCCTGCTCGCACTGTTATTCGAGGGAACGAACTGGCAGACACGGCTGCAAAAGAAAGAACTGGCCTCCAATATTCTCTTTATATCTATTAAGCTTAAGTACACTACGGAAAGCTTAATTACATAATTTCCGACGTTTTGCCAAGGTCATAGGACTCACTTTGCTTCACTTTATTATAATTTTTAATAATTCATATCGATATCATTGAACTGCTCGGTTATTTTGTCCGGCAGTATATCCTACTGAACAGATTTTGCTTCGGTTTTGAAAGTGTCCAAATAAAGTTACCATAATTATCCCTTAAACTTTTGGTTTAGGAAAAACTAAAAAGCAAGGAAGGTATAGGTAAAGATTTAAATGGGTATATACGGGCAAAGCGGTGGTCAACAATTAGTTATTTATAAATCATAAAAAAATATATACACAGACAATTGAATAAAAGTTTAATGTGTAAATTAGCACCTTGTCTCTAATTCTTTTACCATGCGATCGATTTCATTATGTAGGAAATTTTTTTCTTCTTCCAAACTGAGTGCAATTTTTTGGAGTTTATTATTACTTTTCAACATTTTCTCGTAATCGACACTCAAAGATTCAAACTAAAATTAAAATCAAATTTTTAAATTAATAACACGCGTAAATCAATTATTTTTTATATATTAATTTATTTGTTGCGTCATAATTTAAAAAAAAAAGTATATATATATATATATATACACATATATTTTCTAATAACAATTGTTTTTCACATTTTTTGTTTAGTCGTTGAATTATGACCAGCCGTTAAATCAATGAAGTTAAAAAAAACCAACATAAAACTGTATGTTATTACAATCCAGTTAATGTCAACAGATATTATTCGTAAAAAAGATAAAATAAAAAAATTTTCTATGAGCTTTTGCATTTTTTAAATTCGAAATTTTATAATAAGCAGTAATTCGAAATATACTAAACGAAATTATGTTGGTAAGCGAAAAAATGTTAAAAAATCATTAAAAAAGTTTGCGCTTTTCTAATTATGCTAAAACAGCGAAATATGAAATAATTTGTAAATATATAGCAAGTAATTAAGGGAAATATGAAGTCATTTTTAAACTTTCAAATTCAGAGGTACCTTCTCCTGACATATTCATATTTTTCTTTTTACATTTATGTTATATATGTATATTAAAAAATTCAATTTTTCCTCCGAAAACTAATAACTTTAAGTAAAAAAAAAAAAAAATGAATTGTTTGTATTTTCTTTAAATACAATTTATCCATTTTTGGTTTACATGTGTATAAAAACAAATTGTAAACACGCTTACTAAAAAAATTTATAAACGAATAATTTTTTGTTTTTTCTAATATTATTCGTTTAATACAATAACACTTTTTACCAGGTTATTCATTTCATTACGACCTTTAACGGCTTCTTGCTTTTCTTCTTGCGTGCCTTCCAAAGCTTTAATCAGGGATTCTTTTTCTTGATTTAAAATATTCGATTCTGCTCGCAAAGAATCCAGTTCTTCCACCAACTCGTTCATTTTTTGAGTTAATTTCTGCTGACAATCAAGTTGTGTTTCGCATTGACGTTCTATTAATGATAATTGTTCAGTCTGCGATGATATTTTTATCTGGAAAATTGTAAAAGTTGTTTCAGTGGGAATAAAAAATTTACAGCTATATTATAAAACGCTGATTTCGATATGAAAAATCTCCCGATTTATTTAAGGTGACTTCTAAACGGTTTTATTTATTTTTTTTTAACAAATCAGGGCTTTAATTATATATTTATAGAACTATATGTGACAAAGGTCATTCAGCTATATGCTATTTTACGTTCATTCTATCGATAAAGCTTTGAGCCCAGAAAATAAAAGTGAAGATCAAAAAAAAAAAAAGAAGAAATGTACAGAAATGAGTTAATAAATTTAGCAAATGAATTTTATTAGTCAGTAAATTATAAACAAATTTATTAGTGGCGAATGTCACAGGCTGTTTTCAAACAACAACAGGTCAGATAAATCGTAAAGAGATTGGACGCTAAAATTTTTATTTCAAAATAAAGGTTGTAGTCGTCATTCTAGTATTCATTGGCTGTAGAAAAATCTTTAGTTTAAAACTTAAATAGATATGTAGGAAGAATCAATTTTTAGTTGATATCAGTTTTTAAATTTTTATCTTTTTCCAATAAAAAATTACAACTAATTTAACGCAATTTATTTTTAGTGAATATTTAATTTAATTACGTTAAATTTTTGCACTAGTTTATAAAATTCTGAACGACAATATTATGTGTGTACAGCTTTTTTATAGATTTGACTGTTAAACGAGCGAACACCGATTTTTATGGAACCTGCACTGATATATTCCTTGGAGTATCAGTATGTATCAGGGAAAGCTGTAAGCTCTAGTACCTAAGAGCACGAGTAGCGAAAAGCGATTGTGACAGTAACAGAATTCGAAGATCGGATCGTTTTATTTCCTTTTATTCATAGCTAAAAAGATCAATTTAAGAGGTATCTAAATTGATGTATGAAGCACACTGAACATGCAATTGTTTTTTAATTGTTTAATTTTTTTTTGCATTTTTCCCCATAATGCGTTGGGTATAATAAAACAATTAACAGATAATTTGATTATGTTAAGTTGAAATTAGTAATAGTGATCAGCCCAGCAAGCAGAGCTGAATTCTGTATGGAATTGTCGAAAACACCACGATGACACATTTGTGCCTCAACTTTCTAGGGATGAGTTGTCCGGTAAAAGTAGTTCCTGCATTCTACAGGCCAATATGGGTTTTCATGTTCTTTAAAGCTATTGTGAAAGTCGTAATACATTTAACGACAGATTTCTGTTACCATCCATACTTTTAGATCACGGTGAATTGTTGCTTAAACAATATAGATAATTTTTAGTACTTTTCACTGGAATTACCTTATCAAATTATAAATAATTTTTTACAAAAAACTCCATTTTGTTAATACTTTTGTGTTAATATGAAGTTTTGACGCAGCCTCGATATAATTTTATTGTAATTTATAGAAAAAAAAAGTCGTTATCTAACTGGATTTTATTGCTAGTGTATAATATTACTCATGCTCAATAGCACTAATTTACAGGAAGCTCAGGATCTCTAGTTAGCTCTGTGAATTGCTGTAGTTTATTATCCGGTTATTTCATATCAAGTGGTTACAATTATGTGCACTTATAAATATATATATATATATATATATATATATATATATAATGAGAGTGTTAAATTTATTTCCCTTCTTAGATTTTTTTAATAAAAACGTACTTACGAATTTAATGGTTAACATAAATATCCCTTAATTTACATAAAAATGTATATAATATTTCTAAAGTGGAAATTTATGGGGTACATGTAAGTTAAGAAGTTCAATTTATTATTTAATTTTTGCTATTATTACTATAAAAATTAGTACTTTTCAATCACACATTTTCAGTTAATTTTACAACTTTTATATCAAAATACTAACTGAAACTTTGAAAATTCCATACATATGATCATACTACTAGTCCACATGGGTTTATTTTTCCAACTGCCATTTAGCATACAATATGTCTTAAAATAATTGAAATAAATATTTCCAAGTTTAAAGAGAGGAAAATTAAGGTTGCATTGGCTCTCGATTTATACAGGGGTATCTCTCGTGTCCCGAAGGAGGCATGAGAATGATCGTTTCTTCTTAATAGAAAACTGGAATTAGTCTTTCCTTATAGAAAAATACAAAATTTGTTGTTATATAAATAATAATAATAATAATAATAATAATAATAACAATAATAGTAAATGAAAATTATTGAGAAAGAAACTATAATTTTAGTTAAAAGTTCAATTTTTATCTATTATTATTTATGGAATTGTCGATCGTTATTTCATCGAACAGTAAATGTGAGAAAATTTTAAAATTACCCTCCATTTCAGAAATTTAATGATCAAGATTAATGTTCTTTTTTTTAATTCCTCATTTTTAAGTAATTTCAAAACACCGTTTTTGTAATATCGCACGATTTTAATGAATCGTAAATATGTTATTTCCTTTGCCGTATTTATACCAACTATTTAGTCATCGCTTCCACAACAAAAATTGTACACATACAAATAAAACAAGAAAAAGAAAATTAAAAACTTCAATTTCCCTGAAAAATGGAATAAACTGTGCCCTCCACAACAGACAGCCATTGGATCTAGGCCAGTAGAATCGATTACTGTATACTAAATAATTTAAACATAACATTCATATTATGCATTAGTTTTGACCGCGCTGGTTGTTTTTAAGTAGTAATTCCATAAGTCTGCAGACGAAAATAGCTCATTGCACCTTGTAGCGTAGAAATTCGCTTCGAATTTCGCGATTTGTAATTGAAATTTTGTATAATTGCAGGCTGGTGAATTTTAGTTAATGTTCTAATTCAGTATTATTTCATTCTTATTCGAAATTACCTGCAATTCGTGGATCTGAGACTGATATTTGTGTAAAGCAGCATGCACTCCGGAAATGGTGCTTTCCACAAACGCGCTGGCATTTTGTATCTTCAAACCAACTTCCGAATAAGCTAATCTAAACACAAAATACCATTACGATACAACATTAAATTCATATGTGTATATATGCCATTATAAGAATAATTACACACGCGGCATTAATGTCGGCACTAATGTTTACATATTACATTTTACTACATTATACACAACTGTACACTGTAGTCTGAAGTAGCCCTACATTAAAATACGAGTAATATATATTTTAATGATGAATCGCTTTGATATGAATGCAGTTAAAATGTAATGATTAACAAATATCGTACTGTTCATTCGATTATAAAATGTGTAATAAAGGTACTTATTTACGTGTCTGACAAAATTTGAAATCTGTTTATCTTTCAAAAACCAGCAATCAGTAGTATCTTCTATCTGTCTATATGTGGTAATCATTATTAAAGTAGCACTGCAGAGATCGATTTTTATCGCACTATTTATTCGGATACTTAGGCTCGTTGTTGACTAAAGGTGCGCATGAGTTTTTGAAGTTATTTCAGTGACTGCGTCACACGAACGAGCACACGGCATCATCTTTAAAACCATAACGGCCAATCGTAAGAAAAAAAAAAAAATCTAGCGACCAACGAGAACCCTCGTAGGCAGCTAACATAATTTATATTACTTCCGGATAAAAGACTATCCCCGCATTAAAATAAAAACAAGAACTCGTGAAAACTATAGAGCCAAGTGTTTCGTAGCCTAATGTACCCGGCATATATTTAATCAGCAAGCTACCCTCAAAGTGTTCACACTAATTTCTAATTTCTTCTCAAAAACATTTTCCATTTTTGTTTCTCTATATACTGCACAAATTATACAATTAAAGAATATAATAATATCACAGACGAATCAATCCAAATGATATTGTTACTCAATTATAAATTAGCGATGTTGATTTTATTCTTTTATAATATACTAGCTGTACCCTGCCACGCTTCACTGTGGCACATTGTAGTTGCATGGATGAGAAATGAGGAACAAAACAAAACATGCGTTTCATAGAAGGTTAATTTTGCAATACTTGTGGGTATACAATATTTTTTGTTTTTCCATTATCTGCGTAGATATAAAGGCTATCTGGTTTGCCGACACGGGAACACGCAACATACAGTTGTCCATGTGAGAAGCAATCCGCATCTACATCTAAACCACACAATTCTAAAGATTGACCTTGAGCTTTATTGATTGCGATTGCCAACGCCAATCGAATTGGGAATTGCAATCTTTTAAATTGAAATGGTGTATCGGTCGGGATCATGGGAATTCGAGGAATGAGGACATTTTCACCTTTGAAAGGCCCCTGTTAAAATCGTTGCTTTCACTACGTTGTTCATCAATTTCTTAACTGCGAGTCGCGTGCCGTTGCAGAGTTTTGGCTGATTAATATTTCGCAACATGATAATTGGCACACCTATTTTCAATTTTAATATGTGTGGTGACATCCCTGGCAGATCAAGTGAGTTCCAAAAATTCTGTTGGATAATTAACTACTTCATCTGCTTCCACAACGATGTTTATCGACTTATATATAATTTGCTCACTTTGAATGCTGGATTGAATAACATTATTAAGTAGATAGACATCTTTATTCTTCGCGGCAAGGACAGCTCGTTCACTGAGCCAATCGTAATTCCGATAATCAATCTGAATATTTGGAAATACTTTATCGATAAGTTCTTCTTTCGATGTTACTAAATTACAAAAAAACGTTCCTCCGAATCATTAAGCGGTATGCGTAAAAGTTCATTGCGCTGCACTTTTTATTGATTTCTCCACCATTCATTGGATTTATCATCTTCACATTGAAATGATATCCATCGGCACCATCCCAGAAGATAACTGGATATTGCAAAGCATCGTAACAACGGTGAGTTCCTGCGACGTTTATCAACTGATCGTTTCTTCGATGGAAAACAATATTATATATATATATAAATATTATATAGTTTTAGTTGCTCTCGGTCGAAGCGTATGAAGGACACTTACTTGGCTGAAACCAAAATTCCCATGTTCAATTGGGTGATCTGTCCGATATTCAGGGTAAAATTATACGGTGGCTTCGTGCGCGTGGCTGGTGATGTAAGTGTTGGCTTAGATTCGCAGCGGATGAGTAATATACGCGAACAGAATGTTTAAAAATCCCGCGATTTCGGAACAGCTGATTGATGTAATTGTTAAAAAAATGTTATCAAATCTGCTCGAATATAACCTAGTCGTCTTGGTATTAATAAATCTGGCCTGGTTGTATGTTATATTGACATGTTACTCATCAATTTTCTAGTGTCTTCATTTTTTTTTTGTATTGTCATACTCTAATTCGAGCCGTAGAATGTCGATCTATTTGCTCGCCTTTTGCTGAATTTTCTTTCAATATTTTTATTTTTATTGTTCACGCTGTTCATTACACGTAAGTTACGGCCATGTTATTTATTGTTCTAAATTGCTTTTATCTTTTTGTCAATTGTCATCAAGAGATCCAAATATATCAAAGAAAAAGTTATTTTAAATTTTATTTTTGTTCTTTTCTTTCTTATTTTATGGATTTGACATTGAAGACACCAATTCAAATGTGTATCGTTCGATAGTGCCGGCGCCCGAAATTTCAATTAAATGTCATCGCAGAAATGAATTTGTATAAAATTAGTTTCCGGTCCATGAGACCGTATCAATGTATCGTGAAAATTTACATCTTCAAACGATATGATATACTTTTGTTTTTTATCATAAAGGAAACTGTTTATAAATCTGTGTAGTTTGTGGTATAAGAACCGTAGGTAGAATAAAATCTATTTTTATTACAAAAGTGTTTAAGTAGCTTTTAGGCCTGATGAGTGGTTATAGTTTGATCAGAATTAGACCGAATATGCAACAGAAGACAACACTAAACCGACAACGATCTGCATACTGTGTGTGTGTGTGTGTGTCGCTTCAGTTAGTTTATACTCGGGTTTTGTACTACCGAGTTTCACACCAATCAACGCAATACTCTAGATTTAAAAAAAGAAAAAAAAACGATGCATGCTAAAACTGGGAAGCAATA
This sequence comes from Icerya purchasi, assembly GCA_039619475.1. NCBI lineage: Eukaryota > Metazoa > Arthropoda > Insecta > Hemiptera > Monophlebidae > Icerya > Icerya purchasi. Next base: position 75,953,457 of record CM077115.1, on the reverse strand, counting down.
TTTATCCGCTAGAGGATAGGTGATAAGATTTTATATTTGTCATTACCGTTCAGTTAATAAACCGGATTTTTGAATTTAGTTTTGGATTTTCTACTTTTAGAAAGAAATGTGTAATGTAAAACACCATCTCGCGTATAAAGTAAAATAGCCGTCAAAATATGTAACAGTAGAAACATATTATTGAATCAGACAAGGTTTTCTTTTGACTATCTATGTAAACACTAGCTGCATGATGCATGAAGCCCGTTAATGAAAGATGTTTTTGGGGTTTGTTCTCTATATTACAGTACCAGTTCTTGTGACATATCTGATTTTATGTCTCACGGTAATTACGAGATAGCATAATACTACCAAGCTGTCAATATCGGTTCTGTCCGTGGGCGGCGAGCCAGAGCAGTACTATAGTTCGGTTACGTGTTCAGAGCGACCATATTTAAAGCCGACATCTAAAAGGGACAGGAAAGGTAATTTCCTGGAATATACTACTACAATGAACTACGATCATATTCTGCTACGGTTCTCTCATATAAGTTATGCGTAATTTCTAAATTCGTTATTATTTACTTTAAACACTTGATATTTCTATATTAACATTAACATGTAACGGCGTACAATATTGTAAAAGTGTAATTTAATGCAAAATGTATATAATTTTTGTAATGTAAAATTATAGTAGACGAATGCAAACGTACTCACATCCAGTTTAATTTTTCTAACAAAACGCACTGTTGTGTAAATGATATATTTTCAGTTAAAAATAAAATATTAATGATTAAATATGAGTACGCTTCTAATCATGTATTATAATTTTTAGCAGTTTTAACAAAATAACTTGGCCGCTCTAGTTCGCATATACGTAATAATAGTAATAAAAATGTCTGCGGGTCGTTTTGAACGCGGTCGTCCAAGTCGAATAAAATAATAATAATAAAAAGATTCTCGATGGTCGCAGTGAACACGGTCGCTCTAAACACGACACCCTATAGTTTGATACTGAACACATAGCGTCATGTTAATTCAGTCGGATTCATAATACCGTTACAACATTTTAAGTTTGTCGATGTATAAGGTCAGAAGTATTTTGTATTCTTTGGATATTTGTGATGAAATTATTGTTGTCTTATTCGAAATAATTGGTACAATACATATATGTTTCGCGGGTCACGGAGAGAACGATAGTGTGTGTCGGCGGTTTTAAAATTTCTTTCTTTTCTTTTATTGATTTTCCTTTATATGTGTAAATATCGAGTACACAGTATAAGACCGAATCTATGAAGAAGGTGTTTTTGATTCCTATTAAAACTTAAACTTACGAAAGCCTATTTATAACATTTAAATCGTCCTCCTCTTCTTCTTATTTTTCTTCGTCGTTTTCGAAATTGTCTAGATGGCAGCTTAGAAATATCCGTTTGTATCAAACGGCATTTTTATTAATTGTTGGCATGTATTGCGAATATTCCTAGCTGTTTTTGTTAAATTAAAACACCTGTCACATTCAGAATAGCCATGACAGTACAGACAAAAATTAACCGAATCATCGTATTAGTCACGGACTGATGCGAGCTGGTTTATAATATAAATTGCTTCTTGGTAACATGTAGGAGAGATTATTTTTAGCGACATACTGAAAGTGTTTTTTGTATTTTGATGATGGTTTTGCCGTTCCCCAAACCCCCTACACACACACAGAAACACGTTTTTTAATGTGTTCTATATTCGTATTAAGTCTGGCAATCTGTTAAATTCATTTCCCATTCAACTTTTACAATATTCGAAGACGTATTATATTTATTTATTATCGATAATTTTTAAATTGAATTAAATTTCGATCGCGATTATTTTTTGCGGACATTAGACGTGTCTTTACATACAGGTGTACTTTCTTATTTATTGTTGTATAATTGTTGATACGAACCTGGAAGAAGAGGGCATTGTGGACGATAAATGAACGTGAGGTAACGAATGTATAACATCGCCGTCTTTCGCATCCGCATCTAACACGACAGTTTGCGCGATTTCTCTTAATCCGGTTAACAATATCTGAACTTCCTCTTGCAAATGAGATATTTCTTCCGAGGCTTCGGTGGATTCTTGAGTTTTTTTGTTCTAAAAGTAAATCATCATTTGAACAATTAAGAACAACACCTTGTACGGAATTCTTCGACGACGAATAGTGTTAAATAAAAAAAAAAAAAAACACGTACCCAGAAGCTAAAATTATCTCAAGAAACAATTTCAAGTTTCTCGAAATTTGTGTTATTTTAATCCGTTAAACTTTGAAAACTAACGAAATTGAAACTGACGAATTCGTTAAAAATTAAAATGTTTATTCATAACGAAAGATAAACGATGAATTTTTCGATTACATGTCGCTAATTACATCTCGGTGAAACTCGTAATAACACATTACACAAGGACGGATAATTTATATAATTTATTTAGCTGTCGGATGATTCGCGTAGAAATATTTAATCGGCCGAATTCGGTAATTGTGGGGAGCCGATGAAATTACTTGTTAGTAATTGTCTACTCTATAAATTAAACCCTAAATCCACGAAAGGGAAAAAGACCACAGGATTTTATGATTTTATATTGTGACGAATACGACCGCTGAAATCGTCTAAAATAAAACCTTAAATAACAACATTTTGATGAAATGTTTTTTCCTAATATATGTAGATGGCTCATTTCTATTATCAATGTGCAGACGTGTTTTGCGCATATATCAGTGCAGCGATAAGTGATCCTTGCGTGTGTTATAGCATGCTTCTGGCACATCTTACGTTGTTTACGCACTGGTTTCGTTAAAATAATGTTTTTCATTTGATTCTCCACCGTGGTTAAATCCGGAGGATTCAATTACTCAATGTGTAACAAAATTTACTGATACATTCCTAAGAAGACAGCAAGCAATCGTTTAACCTCACAAATCAAAATTACGCCGAAGCTATCAAATTGATCGTGCCATCATCAAAGGGCAATGTTCTAGTCTCACTTCCTCAAAGAAAAAATATATTTTTACTTCGACTCCGTCGCTACTAACGAACATGAAATACACCTCGTTAATTCATTAAAGCAGCTAACGATAAGTAACGTTTGCCCTATTATACCACACACACACACACACACACACATATATATACATACATACATACATACATACATACATACATACATACATACATACATACATACATAAATACACCATTATTGTAAACGAGATAATTGAGGAAACAGGTATGGCGTTAACCTACGAACTTCCTTAAAGCTGGTCCTACAAAATCATCACTATAATAACACATACGTAGCTTCAAGGTATAATAAAATACGATCCCGCGATATAAGCCGGGTACCGCCAGATTCTATCAAAAAAAAAAAAAAACATCCAATTAAGAAATGCCTCTAAACAAAGAGAACAACAGCAAAAACTTCTCCAAAAAGAAGTTCCTAATCAAAACACGGTTCGAAGAAAATAATAGAAATAAGCGATGTTCCTCGCCGATACATCAAATCAAAAGAACAAGAGGGCCAGAAAATCGAAAAAAAAAAAACTTAAAATCTCTGAAGCTGACTCTTGAAAAGAATTATTACAGCAAATTGAGCCGATAGAAATAAACAAGTACCTCGAAGTTGATCCTGATGTTTATTCAGAAAACACGATAAACTCTCGCGAACTTTACTCAATGCACAAAAACGGAATACTTTAGGGTCTAATGAAGCATCAAAGAAGGCAACGAAAAGGTACGTCGAATACTCTTAATAAAATTTATTCTGAATTTCGGTTCATTTAATTCAAGCAGTTATTATTTCACAGACATTTCGGAGGGGTTTTGAACCTTGAAAACTCACCTTCAGATACGGCCCTGGTTACATGTAATTTTCAGACACGTTAAAGTGCAGAGGATGCCAGAGGCGTCTTTTAATAAATACGATATATCCATCTATTTATTAATATTTTTTTCTATCGTGAAACACATAAAATATTTCATTAACGCGATGCCAAATTTACCAATCTAATTTATATTTTACAAATAATTTATAAGAAGGTAGTATTTCTCACTAGAAAGAAGTCAACATTTTTGTTTATTATTATAATTATTTTTATTATTATTTTATTTATTAAAAATTAAATTTCGATAAATTTTATAAGATGATGATGTAAAATTGAACTTAAATAAAAGCGATATTTTTCGTCAATTGAAGTTTCGTACATACATATATTGTACAACGATAAGAAGATTTTTTCAATTCTTCAGAATGATGTTTAATTTTTTTATGGAAAATTCCGCGACAAACATGTACTGTAACATATTAACGGAAAACATTACCAATTTTTGGATTTCCTTGGTTAACGATTGAATTTTCTCGTCTTTCATTTTTGACTGTTCTTTAAGCGATTCGCATTCATTTTTCAATACGCTTATGCGCGTTTGTAAATCGAAATTTTCTTTTAACAGCTCTTGTTGTTTCTATGAAATCGGAAAAAAACAAAAAATTAGAAAAGCCGCGGTACTGGCAAATAGTATTTGCGCGAAAAAGCGTCTCAGCACGCTTTATTAAATCGTAAAAGTTAAGAAATATGTGTAAGTTGCGTTTTTTTGTTTAATTCGAAGAAAGTATATATATCTTACATTACAGAAATCATTTTAAACACATACGAGTAAAATATAAAATTTTTACAAATATAATCAGTAAAATGATTCGCTCGAACCATTAACAACGGACGCGTTATAATTAAACTGAATTTTGAGAATATTTGGCTTTTAACAAGCATAAAGACATTGATAAAAACAACGGTGATATTTCGCTAAAGTAGCGTAGAGCGAGAGAAACCAAAAAAAAAAATCTATTGAAACTTTTATCAAAGTTTTATCATTCAATTACGTAAAATGAGAACTTATGTATGGTCATGTTTAGATTTTTATAGAAACATGTTTCGGACCTTTCACTGTAATATGAATAAATTTTTAAAAATCATCTTTGCACTTCACGAATTTCAGATTCAACGGCGCGTATCGAGAGGATCCGTAATTTGCGGCAAGCAGATGTGTTGTATAGTGACTGACGCAGTTTTGTGTTGTCCAGATGGATATGAAAGACATGGAGCAAGAACTGTATGTGATTCGTTACTATTGTCGGTTGCAAAAAACGGCTAAAGACACGTTCGATTTATTAAAAGAAGCGTATTCTGATGATATTCGACTCGGTAATTCAACAACAGTTCGATGGCATAGCGCGTTTTCGAAAAATATTCGCAATTCTGCGTGTGTTTCTAAGCATTCGCAGGTCCCAAGTGCATGGGTCGTTGTATGCAGGTCAGAGATGCCTATTTCGAGAAGATTCCTTTAAATGATGATGATCGTTCCAAAAAGTTGTAATTTTTTTGTCTAAAAAAACGGTAGGGGATGACGAAACACTTTTTGAACGGGGGAGGTAGGAACTTCCGGTTTGTTGCATTCGATAGATAATTAAATGGGCTTTAAGATGTGCCCGGAGCGAACGTGCCGTGGGTAGTTGCCTACTCACACCAAAGTTACTCTCACACTTCCCGTGGGACAGAAATTGTATATATATATGATTAATGACAATATTATACTTGCATTGTAAGTAACATGAAAAAAATATTATGAAATATGTTATCAAAAGTTGTAACAAAAAGCGTTACGCATAAATTATTATTATTTTTTGAAATAACGCAACCAATTGAAATATATTCTTCTTAAGCATTATAGAAAATTTTTTATATGGGGGAGTGTCCAGGTGGCGTTACTGTGGCGAGATCTCAAAAATTGAATTTATAACATACATACATCTATGAAAAAATATTCTATTCGTATCTATCTTGATTAATTAACGAGATTAAAATTAACTTCGCTTTTGTTATTTAATAGTATAAAACGCAAAGAAAAGAAGTCATAATAATTACTTCTTCCGGAACAATCTTTTTGGTATCGAGTATTCCGTTGCAAGTGCCGACAATGTTACTGGATGTAGCTGTTATTTCATTTTTCAGTTTATTCAAATCTTTCCGAGTAGTTGACTGCATTTCCACAAAAGCTTCTTTCATAGAATTAATATCGCGCCATAAACCTAAGATTCTGTTTTGTTCTGTTGTGTAGTATTCATTGAAAAACTGCAAGTTTAAACATTATGGAAAATTTATAATAATGTTATTAAACAGTAGCATACGATTATAAATTAGCCGGATATAAACCACATCGTTTTAAAACTAGATGAGAATTGAACAACTTTTAGCGTAGTTTAAAATTACGAAAAACCTAAGCTTAAGTGAAGCGATTTAATAGAATTTTTCATAAGATACTTCTGTAGTACTCGGTTTTATTTCAGAATTTTGTTAAATTTAATATTTATAATTTTAATCTCGTCGATACTTTTCGAATTAGGGCAAATGTAATTTTTGTATTTTCTCGAGTCACTTTTAATTCGCTCGGGCGAAAACAAGAGTTCACAGATTAATGTGAACGAGACATCGTGCATGAGAGAGAGAAAAAATTCTGCTTAAAGAATAACAAGGATTTCATAATTCAAGTAGCGAAGGTCGTAAGAAATCTGCTTTTCCGCTTTTGATTTCCTGTATAAATCTCAGTCTTTCATTGTAGCTCCTAATTGATTTCTATTCTTTTTAATCGAATCTTCTCCTCCCCGATCTTTCCATTGTAAGCTAGAAATCAATAGTTTAGTTTCTAATTTAACACTTTCCCCTTCTTTCATAGCAGTGAGCTCGTATAGAGTGTTTCAGATGAACTTAATTATTTGTTTTTATATTTTTTACAGCGTATTTTTCGTTTCTTTTTTCTCCTCTAAATAACGGACGGGTATAATAATATTCGTGATGTTACGTTTCCGAAATCTATGGTAATTTAAGAAGGCATCTAAAAATAGCAATTACCCGAATTATAGACTTATTCCAGGTTTATAAATACCTTATTCGCGAAAAAACCGAGTTAATTAAATGTTGAAATGAACTATTTTTAATTTTTTTTAAAAATTTTGTGAGATTATTAATCGCTAATAAGAAGAAGGAAGGACGAAAAACATTTTATTGTAAAGTTAATTTTGTAGTTTAACACAAAATCGCGCATCTTTAAAGGAATACACTTCGATAGAAGAAACATTTCAAAATAGATATGTGCGAGTGAAGAATGACGCTGAAGGATGTACTAAATTTTAATATCGTACTCTCAACAAAACACAAATTATTATTTTAAAATTATCAATTACGAACACGAATTATCAAAGATATTATGAAAATAAATCGGCTCATGTAACATTTGCTACAAGAAGACTTACATCAATAGAGTCGCAAAATACAATGGTCAAAGAAACTGTTTAAATGATTATCTAAGAACACAGTTCGGAACAAAATTAACACGGAGAAAACATATTGAAGTTAAAATGAAAAAGATATCGAAACAAAGAAAATGAACTGGGAAAAAATTCGGAAATTCAATAGAAAACAAGATTTTATTGTGATGAACAAAATATTTTCAGTTATAACGAACGAACCGTGTTAACAACTTCAAATTTTATAATGATTTAATAGGCTCACACAAGAAGAAATAGCTAAAGTAGTAAAACATGTTCAGAAAATTTGTAATTTCATCTAGACAGAAGAGCAAAGCTTATTAAATACAAGTACACAATGCCGATTAAAATGGATCTAATCGGCCACCTCTTCCTGCTATCGTTTTTCGCCGAAGCCTCTAGCTGATGAGTTTAATATTAAAAAAAAAAAAAAAAAAAAATGAAAACGTTTATGAAACAGCTCAATGGCTAAGTGTAAAATAGCAGAATAAGAAAGAAAAGAGAGAAAAAAAAAAACTTTTAGTATTGATCGTATATAGTTTATGACACATCATTCAAAAGTTTTCCACAATTCGAATAAAGATGAAAACGTGATTTAAAAGCTCATTACGGACGGATTTTAAATATTGCTCCTGAATGGATACTCAACTTTTTATAATACTTTTACGTATAAGAACCACCAAAGGATTTAGTATTTTTCAAGTAGGAACATTGTTGACAAGCAAGGGGCCTGATAGATGGAAAAAAAATTATGAAAAGAAATAGAAGAAATGGACATGAAACATATAAAATGATGAAAACAATGTAAGAAATTATTGCAGTTTAGAAAATGTAAATGTAAAAGATGATCAGAAAGATGTACAAAAAGACATAAAAACACATAAAAAGGTGACTAAAAAGATGCTCAAATGATTATCGAAAGACAGAAAACTCGCCCCAACATTAGTGTAGGATTTATAGTGCTTGGGTACACTTAACTTAAGCCTTACTGCCTTCAAATAGTATGACAGCGAGGGATCTAACTGTCATATTGACTGGATTGTGCAATATTGATGTGTGGTAGAAATAGTGTCATGTGCGAAAAAGAAGTTAATGAGTATAAAATATTGATATTTTTCCATGTTTTCCCAGCATTTCAATATATCAGTAATTTAAGTGTATACACATGTTTATTATTTTTTTTAATAATTTGGTTTTCTTACAGTTGAAAATAAATTAAATAGGTGAAATCAACCAGGCTATGAAATATCTTATTAGATCCCTGCATGTGATCAGCTGTGGTAGGGAATAAATGATGTTGACATGGTGGAGTCAGTGTCATGTGGGTGAAAGTTAATGGTAAAGTTGATGCTTTATTCCATATTTCAATATATATCAATAATTCAAATGTTAATTAATTTATTATTTTTGAAATAATTATGCAATCTTATAGTTCAAAATGAAGTAAATGAATTTAATTGTGACATATATCTTGTTGGACTGTTGCAGGTAAAGTGGTAGTGCTGTGTGTAGGAGGTGCATAAAAAGTTGATGCATTAGTAAAAAATCAATTTTTTCCTATTACAACAATATTTTGATTGGAGTTTTCATAAAAAATTATGTTTTTGTAGTTTACTTATATTTATAAATGGCGAATTTTAAATTCAAAAGGAGCCTCTTATAGTTTCTTTGGTTTACTCCATTTGAAAAAGTGAACTACTACTCCAAAACTTATATATATATATATATATATATATATACCCTACCAGGATAACACCAGCAAAACTACTGGTATTTCTAAACACTAAGCAAAAAAAAATGTTACATCTTAACTGATACCGATTAATATCATGTCAGATAGTATATTACTCTAAAAAGTATGTAAATAATGCCAACGAGATAAGTTTTTAGGGGGGAGCTTTTCAATCACGAATCTTTACCCTGAAACAAATAGAAAAGGAAAGAGCCAATTATATTTTAATACAGTCAGGTATCGTTAATAAGAAGAAACGAATAGTGTAAATTACGTGTAGAGTAAGGCAGAAAATGTAAGAGGCACAATACGGGTAGAAAGATTAAGTCTCAGCAAATTAAAATACAGAGTAGAACGATCAACGAAAACAAAGGTAAACACTCAAAGAACATACGATGAACGTCGCAAACAAATGCTTCGTTTGAATAGGGAGAAGAATGTGAAGGGAGATCCAACGAAGAATGAAGCTAATGCGGTGAATGATAAAAGCATAGGTGTGAATAACGGAGGAAATTACAGAACAGCGAAGTGGGGGAACAAAAGAAACCGCAGAGTAGCAGGAAAAACCTCTCTGATTCTTAGGTCAAAATTATTAAGAACATACAACATCAAAACCGATTGATGACATTAATTAATTAATCGGAAATAGAAGACTTTCTCGATATATTTTCCGTTTATAGAAGGCAAATACACTAATATTTAGTGTAGCTTGGTTCAGGATGATAGTTTAATCAATCTATATACTAATTTTACATAATTTTAAATTGCCCGTAAAGTCTTTGAAATTACTAATCCACAAATATAGCAACATTTGACGAAAACAAACACATAAATACAAAATTAAAACACTATTTAAAGGAAACTTTGAACAGCGAAATTCGAAAGAAATAGGAACGATCGGGTTTTCAGCGGTTGTTTGACAAATTTACAATGCTGAAAACGAACTCGCGACAGAGCAGAATAATAATTTCCAGATGGAAGATGGTGCAGAATTTCAGTAAAGAATTCTTAATAGTGAACAGAATTACTAAATTCGTGAAAAATTTCGCGTTGCAAAATCCCTGCGGGTCTATAACCAACGAAGCGACTGAGGAGTGGGCTAACTGCAAAAACAAAATTTTCGAATTAATTATAGCCTGTTTCATTACTTGCTCTTCTTGTTTCCATTCGTCTTCTTTTTGTAGCATTTCGTCTCTCATTTGTTCCCAGTCTGTTGTTAAACTTTGCAAGTCGTTTGTAAGAGCTTCATTGGTACGTTGTGCTTCTTCTAATTGCTCTCTTAGAACGTTATTTAAATCTAATAATTTTTCACATCTATAAAAAAAAAAAAATTATTATTAATAATAATAATAATAATAATAATAATAATAATAATAATAATAATAATAATAACTCATTACCTGTTTTGTTTATAAAAACGCAATTAGCCTTTGAAAATCCAATAAATTTTGAAGTGAAGGTTAGCAGACAGAGTTTTTTTTAACCAAGTCGCGCATTCGAATACGATGCCTTTGGGTGTAAATAAATTAGATCAACTTTTAAAAACTCCCCGAATAAACGGAAGAATGGGCATCTCCGAGCTGCAGTCCTTAATTTACCTCCTTAATGTACAAAATAAATTTCAGCCTACCTTCGATAATTGGGCTATTGCATGTACGATAACGTTGATCTTTTATTCATTTGACCCTGTTTTTTTTCTTTTGTTTTTTTTTCCATTATTAACTATGTAAGCACTCCTGTCTTAACGTGTAAACCGATTTGGGTACCTTTTTTGCCATTTATCGGAATTTCTTTTTTGATAGCAACCCACTGTCGACACTTTCGATGTTTGAAACTTTTCAAATTTGCGATGTTTTTTCTCATCTATCTGAAGACCATTTCCGATTACTTTTCATTTCCTTTCATGTTCGTTGACTATAGAATTCTCCATAACCTCGTGCAGCCCGTATGGATTTTGTGACGCGCGTTATGCACGGACCACCAAAATAGTGATTATACTATTAATATTTTTTTCCATAGCCTGAGACAATTTATAAGCCCCTTATTCTAATATATATATATATATATATATATTTTTTTTTTTTTAACTTTAAAATAATAAGCTTGAACAAAACTAACCAGAGACAGTGAAAAATAAAAAAGGTACAAAAAAAATATACCATTTTTCGCGGGTACGGGAGCGCAAAGTACTTTCTTTAAGTTCATGCAGCGCGCCAAATTTACGAAGTTTAAAAATCACCCTTTAACAAGCCAAGGTCTGACTCTGAGATAATCCCCCCCCCCCCCCCCCAAAAAAAATAGTGTTTCTACTTATACTGTAGTTACTCTTCCGCGGCCGACCTGATTTCGTCGTCCAATTTAAACAGAACGAGATAATTCAACCTCAAACCAACAACTGTTTTATTTTCAGTATACGTAACCAGTAGTGGTTGTTGACGTCGCCAGCCGATGAGCCACGGAGGGGCAAGATGATAGAAAGAGGATATGAGTTTTATGAGGAAAAATAAAATATTTATAAGTTGTAAAGACTTAATATTTTATTAAACAAGAATCTTAATTAAAACACATAATTTTCATGGGTTTCTGGCAAATTGTTCTACTAGTTTATTACAAAAGTCTTCCATATTGTCCATGATTACGCGCCTAATGCGGTTTTGAATTAACAACGGTTTCGGACACTTGAAAAAGCACATGTTCTTTAACACGTGAAATCGGTCAAACTGGTGAAAAGAATTTTTGTCCTGTTCTAAATCGTAAAGGTATGTTTAAAATTACCTTAAAGTGTGTATTATATTGCGAAACTTTGAACGCGTTTTATTTTTTTTTTTGAAAACTTGTTTTCTGGCACTACGTAGTAGCTTTTCTCAGCGACCGTCGCATATATCTTTTTTAACTTCGAATTGAACGTTTGGTTTCGGGTCAAGGACTTTCGCTGTCTTTAAAAATATGTCCGTCTCATCGTATGTTTAAGATTATTTTAAAGTTAGAAACAATTTGTTACTGAAAACCTGTTTCGCTCGTCATTGAGAGCACGAAGAGCCGAGTCCAAGTCAGTTATCCGCTCATTTTCAATGTTGCGTAAATGCTGTTGGGCTGCATCCAATGCCGAACCAGGGGCAGCCGTAATCGGTCTGACTGTTGATCGCAGTATGTCTACGGCCGGTAGACTTTCTTTCGTTTGACCCTCTAAATCGGAGCATCGTTTTTTATATTGTAACACCTGTTAATAGAACAATGTAGAATGGTGAATACGAGATGCGTTTTTAAGTGAACGGACTATCGTTTGAAAATAAAAAATGACAACAATTTATTTCGATTTTCTCTTAAATTTAAACGCGGAAAAGTAAAATAAGACATTTCAACAAATAGAAACGATACCGGCTGCTGCGAATCTGCAGACTTCTATTCGCACTCTCTACGAAAGTTCATTGCCGATTTTCATCACACGATTCGGAAACTTCAAAGTAACGTTATCGTGACCAATTATGATGTACCGCGGAAAACTACGATTGTCCGTTTCAATTTTTCTCTTTTGCACGTTCATCAGTGTCGCTATTAATTCCATACACGCAGAGCGATACAAATTTCTCGAGAATTCCGAATCGAGACCTACGAGCGTATCGGATCTAGCACAAGAGATCCCCCCATCTCGTCAGCTTAGTCGATCACGCTAAAACCGTAATTACCCGTGTGACATAACAGCTAACTTCTATTAGCAGGGAAAACCGCAAAAAACAAAATTATAATAACAAAACCTACCTTAGCTTGAAGTCGGCTGACGAGGGCAGCTTGGTGTTGCTGCGCTTGCCTATACGTATCCAGGCGACGTTCGTACTTGGCTTCTTCATCTTCTAAGCGATGCTTCAGCTCTATGTTTTCCTTCAACAGTTCACCGGCGTCCATAATAGCACTATCGTCGACAGCTTTACTCGGATGATGGTACGATATCGCCTTCGGGCGTTTGTCCAGTCGAAGGCTAGAGCGACCTCCGTCAGTTCTTGAACCGGCACTCCCGCTCACCTGAGAAATCGATTAATGCGAAAACCGGTGAAAAATCATGATATTAAAATCTGTAAATAGTCGTTAGCTGTACCGAGGAAGATACAAACGGCCAACAGCATCATCGGATGCACATGTACGTAAACACACTTAGACTACACACTTAGACTACACTTTTATAAAGGTTTAAAATAATGAAATGAAAAAATTTGTCGGTCCGAAGTTCACCACTATAAAACTAGCCCCCTTTAATATTCGCAATATCGTGTCATGAAATAATAAAAACTTGCACTTTCCCCTTTTTACAAAATTAAAATAAAAAATAAAAGAAAGAAAAATTCGAAAAATTTAAAAATATCCGCGTCGACTTATGACCGAGTCAACATTAAGGCACGCTCGAAGGCGCAACGGTTTTCCTCCGTTAGAAACTTGTTCCTTTTTAGATCTAAATTTCGCCTTTATGATTCACATTTGAATCCACGTACGCGCAAAAACTCTTATCGATGAATCATATTTGCTGACCCGGTACTAAAAGACAGCTAAACAATTACTAGTTGCAGACTCACCCCGGTGGTCTTTAACTGTTTCGTGTCCGCCAGGAGGGAAAATACGAAATGAGAAACTATTTCGACACTTGCTAGAATTAATTTCTCTAAAAGACAATTGTACAAATCTGTCAGTCGTGTTTTTTTATTTGCTTCTTTTTCTTTTCCAGTGGCAACAAGCGGATGAGCCGTCTTTAGGCAGCGACACACGGGGCTCCGGCTCTGGACCTCCCACAAATAAGGGGACCTCCGATATTTCGAAGAAAACATTTTATAAGTCTTTTAAAATTTTTATCGAAATTTTCGATAAATAAATTAAATCAATCTACCAAAATAATTTCTTTCACTTTTTTTTTTTTTTTTTTTTTATTTAAAAATGTAAATTATTTACAAAATTTTGTTTCTTGATTTTTTTAGCGCGAATTGTGAAATATCGAATCGTTGATTTCAGTTAATAAATCGAACTTCAAACTCATCTTTGAAAGACTATTTAATCTACTTTGTGTCATCGAATTTCTACTCTTTGCCTGAGACTCTCCGGGCCCCACGATTTTTAAAGATGGTTTTCGACGCTAGCGGGTGCCATCGGTAATTAAGAACGACTGAGCAACTAGAATGTACTGAGCCTTACCTCTGGTAAAGGGAAATTCTGAAATAATTTTAGTCGATTACAAGTGGAACGTCGCTGCAGAAAAGCTTCCTGTTCCGTTTGGACGAACGAACGATGATACCCCTAATAAGCGCGATTGTAAGCGCTTTTTCGTACAACTCTAGACAGTGCGTTTTGTGCAATTTGTCGCATTTCTATTAAATAAATAATATTGTAGTATCGTTAAATATGGAATAACAGATAAACTCACACAATGTCGCCAGTCTAGCAGATAATAAAAGAGAGAAAAGAAATACATGAAGAGAGTTACAAAAGGACGGAAATTATTAAATTTCTTATATTGAGAATTCGAGGGTTACACTTAACTCTAGGATCGCTTTTTATAATGTGAAATCGGCTACGATATGCAATATATTATTTGCGATTGTCTGTGCGGTTAATCGAATTCGAGGTCTCTCCGCGAAAAAGAGTTTAATAAAGAAAGGATATTCGCGATTACAATATCGATCATTTTAGACGATTACGATAAAAAGCTTTAATAAGAATTGGTAATTTCTCATTTTCACTTTTATATCCCTATATTTTATATATTTTATTTTTTTCCCCCCGTTGCAAATTTGGTTGTTCGGTACAGTGTGAACAATGAGATCAGGATTAGTCCAGGCGTAGGAGATTTGGTTTCGTAATTTTGCGTTAATCCGAGTTTGTTTTCAGACGTCGCATTGTAAACAATTAGTGGAAAAAAGTACTTACGTTAGACAGTTTCGAAGCAGTTGATCTTACAAACGGAGTGGGCGTCTTCCTTGAAGGCAAATTGTCACGACGAAAGTACTGTTGCTGTAACAAATTACATTTGATTCGTAAATTAATAATTTCTACGAAAAACACTAGAAAACATTTATTATGCCCGTCAGTTTTGTAGGATAACTTCCGTACATGAAGGATAGATACTGAAATCTGCACTAAAGGTGGCATTTTTGCAACAAACCCTCAGCAAACCATAACAGCGCTTGAATTGGTCGCTGAATCTATTTTCACGACTACTACTCTTCGACGTTGACTATCGATAGTGTGTTCTTAATCGAAACCATTTAAAAAATACCGCGAAAGAGAAGCTCACTTACCAACGATTGATTGGCCGTTATTCAGGATGAAATCTTAACTATTCTTTTCGAACCGGTGCCGAATAGATATTGTACATTTTAAAGTTTTTTGTCGTAACGGAACATTTTTCATACGATGCATTTGCGATAGGTACAAAATGTTTAAGGTTACTTGTTTGATAAATACGTATTAATCGTATGGAAAAGAGTTCAGTCCTAAAATCAACGCTGATTTATTAAGAGTTTGGAATTCGCGTTTATTCTTGGACAAAAACAAAAAAAAAAAAAAGTATCAACGCGTAAATCGCATCACGACGATTAAAACAATCAAACGTGAACATATTTTTTATTTAGAACGAAAACTGACCATTAGTTTCCGGTGTACACTAGCAAACTGCGACAAATGTAATTACAAATAGCGCACATTTCACCGGTGAGAATTAATGTGAAAAATCTTTATTATTGATAGGAAATTTAAAAAAAAAAGATAAAATTCAAAGCGATATATACTTAAGGGGGATGATATTACGGCTATTCTTAAACAACATTAATATATATTCAGATTGTAGCAATAATTAAAAGTCGCATAACACTTTCAATAGTTGACCTAGTAATGGAAGAAAATAATCGAATAAGGTTTCTAATTACTCTTTTTTGTCATTTAAATTATTGACAATACATGAAGGGGGGAAACTAACAGAGTAAGGATGATGAGCAAAGAAGGAAAAGGCACGAGCAAAAAGGAGTAGGAAGCTCACATGAATAAACAGGAATACGGAATATAACAACGTGTGTTTGATAAACATTCGAGACAGCATTTTTCACTTGAACAGAAAGTAAGGAGAAAACGAAAGGAAGATGATTAAACTAGCAGCTAGAGGCGAATAATGGAAAGACAGCAGCGAAGGAAACTTGAAGAACCGGAAACAGACGCTATTGTTAAATAAGGAAAATAAAGGAAAATGTTTTTGATAAAAATCGATCATCTTGCCTACTCTACTCGTTGATTGTTTAACGCGGTAAAATCTTATTACCGATAAAAAAAATATTAATTAAAAAAAAAAGAGGAAGAGATCTTTATCGGTGCTTTAGGGAGATTATCTTGCGCGTCAAAGAAACGGGGAAGGAATTCACTCGGAAGATAATCTCATACGTATATATCATCGGATAGTGTGTTAAGCCATCCGTTCACCGATTGCGATCCAGAATGATGTGTGGAATTTATTTTAAATTTAAAACATTTCATTAATACCGCCGTAATGTTTAATTTTCTAGCGGCCGACCTATTTAAAAAAGAAACAAACTGTGGAAGGTATCTCAAAGACATAGTCTAACATATTATAAAAATAAATTGGCAGTATCTCTGGAGAAATAAATGACGTAATTTGCGTTTCATTTGCCTTCCCCGCTTGAGATAGATAATTAAATAAGCGTTAATAATAATAACAAAAGCTAAATTCGAAAAATAGTTCCAAAAAATATATGTGTTTCTATTTCAGTTCGCCAAGTCTTACATCTTTCCAACGTAATAAGTTTCTGACGCCAGAACAATTGCTGTTTTTTTTTTTGTTTTTTTTTTTTTTTTTTTTTTTTGGTGTTGCGACTTTTTCTTTTAATCTTAGTTAAAAATTTATCAAATTTCGGCGCTTACGAAAATATTAAAAAATTTAATTGCAAAAAAGAAGTACTTTTACAAAGCAGTTATTGTTACCTTTTTTCCCCCTCCATTGAATTATCGTTTTTAACTACTATGAGAGCTGCCTAAGCTACTTAAAAACCACCGAACAGTCCGTCATCCTGAGAGTACTTCTTCAAAGTGTTATTACATGATTATTTGCTGTTTAATATTTTTGCTATCGATACGAAGTGTTTTTTAGGCGGACTGTATTAAAACTGCGGCATTCGATTATGATGTACTGACGGATATTTTAATTCAGCATAATATAGTCACGTGTTTAATGGGAAGTTATCCTTTGCAGTATGTATTCATGACTACTTTTATGTGCCCTATTCTTAGACGATTGATCGTTGCGTATTCGACACGGCTATATTAATCGGCGGCTACGATGGTTCGATCATCGGCTTTAGTTGGCGTAAGAACGTAGTCTTGGACATCCATTCTCTGCTCCACTGCTCGGTTATTTTTTCTTGTAGGAACGTATCGAGCGTTGTTGGACTTTGAGATTTATGCGACATCGGGGATAACATAGCATACCGAGCTTCTAGATTCACGCGATTATTCCCTGCGATCTGAGTATGTGCAGGGACCCACAGAAACTCGATCCGGTAGTCCTTCTGGTCTAGCAATAGCGGAGTCCCTTGAATATTTTGCGCGATTGATTCTTCTGCGTTATTATTTTGTAGACGTTGTATGTTGGTCAGAGTACCGTTTTCTGTTGAGCATTAGAACTGTGGTACTCCTGGAGACAGAGCAGAATTGCAAACATTTCTGCATCCGGTGCCGAACAAGCATCATTTAAACGGACCCCTACTATGTAGTACACCATTAATTTCCTAAGCGCACGCTACTGGTGACAATTTTTTTTTATTTATTTAAAAAGCAAGTTGTGGGTCTTACAGGGCAAATATTCCCGTTGTGTGAGTGCCCAATACTCTTATCAACGTTTATTAAAATAGATATGTAGTACCTCTGTACAACGCCTTAGATCCGTCTGTATACGCTTTTGTGAAATCTTCATATCTGTTAATTACCTCAATTGCCTTCTGTTTGAGATCTTCTGCAGGTATTTGTGAATTATTGTACTCTAACAGTGATACATTTATCTTTACTGCGTACTGGTCCCATGGTGGGAGTAACCTCTTCCGCCAGGCGTGGAAGGGGGAAATTATATTTACGTAGCATTTTGTTTACTTTTGGGAATAAATCGTTGAGGAAAGCAGGTTTGAAGGGGCAAACAATTTTGTTTTCTATCGACCAATTTTAATAAATTACGATAACCATGTAACGAGCGACTGTATTTTAGAGGTAATGTCCCCGTTAATGAACACAAACTGGATGAAAGTGAAGTACGGTTTGCTCCCAGGATAATGCGAAGCACGGAGTTTTGTATTAGATCAAGATTAATAGGGATTTCTTTGCTGACGAGTACACCTGACATGCATAATTTATTTTACAGAGTATTAATGTTTTGTATATGTTTAGTAGTAGTTTTGTATATTGAAATTGCGGATGGATAAACATTTCATTATATTTAAGGGGAATGCTAACATTTTGATTTTAGGTTAGTTACATCGTATCTCCATGTCAACGAGGGATCTAGCGACGCACCCAGGAAAGTTGCTGACGATTTAAACTGGAATTGCGATTCTTTTAGAAATAGTTGTATTTGATTTTTTGAGGTTGGCGTTTTTGATGGAAATTAACACGTACAGATTTTTGACTGGAAAACACTAATTCGTTGTTCCCAGACCATTTATTTGGTTTATTGATTGTTTTTTGTAACAAAGATTTACCTAGAGAAAGATTATCAGAAGATAGAGGATATATTGAGATCATCAATGTATGAATCTATCTACTACTGGAGGTTTTATGCAGTCAGCGATATCATTAATATATAATAAATATAGGGTTGCACTTAATGCAGAGCCCTGCGGAACTCCTTTCTCAATAGAGATAGGTTCTGAGATTGCTGAACCGATTCTTACTTGTATTAATCGTTCGGTTAGGAAGTTTTGAATATATCGCACCAGCTTACCGTCCACCTCGACCGCTTTTAATTTCTGAAGCAATAAAAAACTCGGAACACGGTCGAATGCCCTCTCTAAATCGAAGAACATCGAGTACAGGTGGGATTGTCGATGAAAGATTGGTAATTAACCTTTCATTATCATTTATTGTTGGACTTTTAAGGGTATTAGGCGTTCCATTTATAGATTTGATTTTCCTCAACATATTGTGATCATATGTTTTTTGGGTTATTATAGACTCTATAAATTTTTGTCATACTTTTTGCTTCCGGGTCCCAATAAGGTCTCTTGCAGCTGCATGATGTCTTTTAAACTCAATTAAGTGTTCTGGTATTTTTTGTTATGCTTTTCCTTTTTTTTTTTTTCTTTTTTTTTTTTTATTAAAATAAGTTGTGGGTCTCACAGGGCAAATATGGCCGTTGTGTGAGTGCCCGACACTCTTATTAACGTTTATTCAAAAAATATATACAATACAAAAAATTATAATTTATCTTAACTTATTTTATACTTATAATATTAGAACTCTAGCGTTAAGATTAAGCATAAATGTATAAACGCATGCAACTACGTAACACGCCCCGTAATACGTATCTGTACATTATCACATGCCGACAGTTCAATATTTAAAATAGATATGACTTTATTGTCATAATTGTACGAAGCAGCCCCTCTTGATTCTTTGTGTAATCAGAAGCAAAGTTAATGTAATCGGTATTATTGATGATATTGTTGATTAATTTTCTTCGGCAGTTTTTCCTTATCCCTTTTTTTTTTTTTTTTTTTTTTTTTTTTTAAAGGAAAAATGAAAAAATGCATTTAAGGAATCAAATGATTTTTTTCTAGTCTGATTGTGTAGAAAATCTTGCGGTCAGTTACTTTAGCTACAAAATAGACGTTATAAATTAAACGACCTACCTGTGTAATAATTTTGCTTTTAAAAATAAATAGAAACATTTCCCCCCAGAATGTTCTTCTAGGCATAGTAACAAAGTTAAATTGTACAGAGAAAATAACCTTTTACAAAAAACAACAACGCTCTCGGTTTACATCACAGTGAGGACAGGAAAACAACTGATCAGTAGGCGTAAGCTTTCTAATCTCTGTTTAAATGTTAATTTTGCAACAAGCGGTGAAATACTGTACACAGCAATGAAGCTACCGCAAGGCAAATGACAGAAAATATACGAGAGTCGTCAGTTTACCTACGAGCGTGAGAGACAAAGAATGTACGTCATTCATATCCGCATTCAATGTCTAATCTTTGCAACCTGATCATTCCCCGGCAAAAAAGCCATCGCGTAATCTTGTGACAGTGGTGCTAAGGGGATTCTCTGAGAAAATTGGTACGGCTTTCATTATTGTACACGGGATTAAGATTTGTGAAACCGATTTTAACCTCCGCGAAATGTGAAGTTCTGAATATCTGCATTAAAATTCGGCGAGTTTCAAATTGCACTAAAAAGAGTAGCATTAAAATTCATAATACGCATTCTGTTAAAGCTTTAATGGAAAGTATTCAATCGACTCGTTATGTTTTTTGTAAAGCGGCATAAAAAAATTACACATATTGTTTTCTAAAAATAATCACCACCGGAGAATATATCGCAATCTTTATTTCGACAACTTTTTGTCATGTTTTCCAGCTAAACCTTTCGCGTGTATACTCGTGGTAATTAGATCATTAGAATTTTTAAGCGCCAGTCAATGGCTGCCGAAAGAATTTTAATAAGCGAACTACTGCAGCAGAAACAGTAGTGTTTCGATTAAATGGGACATGTGATATCCCGACTCTGTAAATCAAGAATATAAATAAATTTAAAATTTATTAATTAATCCTAGTCCGATTGATACTGGGTAGCCTTTACTGGTATCTCCGATTAATGGTCTTCCTTGGCGGGAAGTAACTACTAGCTCGACATCGGAGGAGGAATTCAACTCAATTCGGGAGAAGCGGCAAATTAAACGGGAAGAACTCAATTAGAAAACCTTTTAGCCACAGCCTTTTCATCACGACCCTCTTCTTTTCCGGTAACCACTATCGAAATCAGCCGCTTCTAATGTTCTCGCGTACTTCTTTCAGCGTCAATATTCGGCCCTGGCCGACACAACAGCATCACAGGCACATTCTCTCTCTCTCCGCATCTTATTTTTCATTTCTTATCTTTCACTTTTATTCGTGTAAAAAATGTCTATCCACCTACTCTAAAAGATAAGGTGATAGCAATTAACGTTCCATTGCACTTTACTTCCCTTTTTATCAATCTCATGCAGAGTCGTTCTATCCACCTCTCTGCTCCATCCTTTGAAACATCAAGAATGATTTTTCGAGGTCTTCCCCAAGGTTCCTCCCTCAGTCCTACTCTTTTCAACATATACACTATCAATGTGGATTCTCTTCCTCTAAATTCTTCGTCTTTATTCTTTTTTGCTGATGACATCCTACTTTATGCCTCATCTCATAATATTGTATCAGCCAGTGAGGAACTTAATTCGTCTCTTTCCGTGTTGGATCATTCCCTTCCCTCAATTAACCTTTCGATTTCTCCCACTAAATCTTGTTAGGCCGTATTTACTCCGCGACCCTATAATCCTGCTTCTGTCTATCTATCACTAGCAAATACACTCCTTTCTCGTGTTAATTGTTTCCGTTATCTTGGTATCTTCCTTGACAGTCGGTTAGAACACATCAAGTATCTTTCCTCTTCAGAAACCAAAAGGCTAAACTTGCTAATGGGGTGGTGATCGCTATGTCCTCATTTCTCTATATAAAACCATTATCCGCTCAAAATTTGATTACTGTTCATTTCTCTATGGTTGTGCCTCTCTAAATTTGATGTAATCCAAAACGCTTGCCTTCGTCTACGCCTTGGTGCTCTCTTAAATCATATCTAATTCCAGCAGTTCTTACTGAATCTAATATACCACCTCTTTCTATTCGTAGATCTTATTTGGGCTATCATTTCCTTACTAAGCGTCGCCCACTCACATTCTTATTCATTCCTATCTTTCCACTTTTAGAAACCAGCGTTTCGTACCTAGGAAAACCCCTATTTTATCTCTGATTTCCCTTCAGCCCAGTTCGTTTTTTTCCTTACATAATGTACTTTGTCAATCTCCCTTATTTTACTTTTAATTTCGCCGATCTTTGCCATCCTCCGAATATGTTTAATGTACCTACGTTCTCTAAGTTTCTTCTATACGCCCTAATCAGACAGGAATTCTACAATTTTATCAATTCTCAATTTCCTTCGCATGTAACCGTGTTCACAGATGGTTTGAAGAGGCCGGATGGTCTCGGTGTGTCTTTTATTGACTTTTCAGAATCTTTTTGCTTGCCTCCTTTCTGTTCCATATCCATGAACGATTTAATGGCTATCCTACGTTCCATTATTTTCATTTCCACCAATCAGCTTTCACCTAAATTCTCAATTATATCTGACTCCATGACCGCCCTTTAATTCATTCTCCCCTACCTGATCGTTCCTGTGATTTTAACATACTCCGCATAGGCTCACTTATCCACGTTCTTTCTTGTTTCCATTTCATTCGTATTGATAGTCGCTGTGGGTTCCCAGCCATTTGGGCATCTTTCTGATAATGAAACGGCAGATTCTTTGGTATCCGGGTTGCTGTCTCTTCTTACTTTTTCATTAAAAAAAAGTCCCATTCTCTAATCTCTATCCGCTGTGCAAAGGTTTTCATCTCAGACTATTTGGTATCGGATGTATACGTTTCCTCGTTGTTCTTATTATCTATCTGTTCAACCTAGTTTTTCTGTTAACCTATGGTTCTCTTTGTTTCCTTCACTTCGTCGTTCTGTTGTTGGTTCCGTTATTCGCTTGCGCTCTTAAACCATACTTTATTATCTTCTTCTCGTTTTCGTTATTCCTTAGTTTCCTAAACATTTTATCCTCTCCACTCAAACAATTTGCGATGCGGATCATGTGTTTATTAAGTGTTGATTTTTTTCTGCTAAGTGCTCTGCTTGCTATTCCATTTTATTGATACTCGGTCTGCCTACTCCATATTGCGCCGCCTCTTATGTCCTATCCTTTCCCTCTCCGCACGTTATTCTCACTATAGTGATTATTTCCTTCTAACAACATTCAATATCGTATAAAGATATAATTGACTCTTTCCTTTTCTAATTGTTTCTGCGTAAAGGTCTTGGGTTGATAGCCCCCCCCCCCCAAAAAAAAAAATATATACGTTACAAAAATAGGCCTCTTGAAAGTCTTTCGTTTCCGATTAAAAACGTTGCGCGCAGTCCAGAAGGAACATCGTCCGCCAGCCTATTCGGAGAAGAAGACGAGAAAAAATACTTTTTAGAAGTGACGCAACCAAAAAGATTTGAGTGCTACCCACGAAGATGAACAGTAAAGTTCAAACGTGATACCTTTTCGATAGTTGTTGATATTGCCGGAAATCGTTATCTTATCAAAATGTGAATTTGCTTTTTGTGTGGCAATTTCCTTCATTCGATGAACGAGAAATTATCAGTGGCTGTACGAAAATTTATTCACAGATTATTGGCGTAACTGATGAACTGTTGGATGAAGTAATTCATTTAAAGCATGTTGACGGCTCAAATTTCGAAGCTAACTTGTACTTATTCGATTTATTAAATTTGATAGTTCATTAAAAATTGAATGCGCTTTCAGGTGTTGAATTTTATTTTTTTTTTGCGTAAACAGTAATTTCAGTATCTGCTAAACGGTCATCAGAGTTTTGGCAAGAATAAAAAATTTTCAAAGATCACGCCAAACCTTTACAAATGACTTTATAGTTTTACTACATTATGTTAGATATGGAACACTGGCCAAATCAATAGAATTTGATAAAGTTATAAAAGATTTTCTGCAAAAAATGGAACGAAAAATCTATATTTTTTTGAAAGTTTTTTTTTTTTCGATGTTGGGAGGAGTCATCAACTATGGGCACTAAATAGAAATTTATTTGTATTTTTAATTTAAAGAATTAGGATTTGAACTAGGTTCTATCTGAACGAAATACTACTCTACCTCATCAACTATACTACGGTATATAACACTATTAATGTAATCATTATTTCTTTCGAAGAATTTTTTCATTTCTTGATTTTTATATTTCGATTAAAAATTGCATACTATAGCCGTACGTTTTTGCTTTTTTTTTTTTTTTTTTTTTGTAATTTTCGTTAAATGACTTTAAAAAATAAAATCTTCGAAGTCGATAATAAAATGTTTTAAAAATTTGCAACTTTTAGAACAAAGGAATTATTTTGGTTTTTGGAGCGGGAAGAAGGATTAACCGAATTTTCCCTCTTCAGCCTCGCGTTAAATATAAAATTAATCTGCCAGGAAGAATTCTTGGAAATCATTTTGTTCCTCTTTCTCTAGGGATACGCTCTTCTCTCAGATCTGGAAAACTGCCAGGACCTTTAGATCTCCTCTTTCTGAGCGTCCCCACCTTTCTTATCCACCTTTACCTAAACTTCACTCTTTCTTGGACTCTATTGCTCCTCCGTATGTCCCCTCTTTCGAAAAATCGAGCATTCCTTCACTCTCAAATAGCTCAGAACCTCATTTCCTATCTTCTCCTTTCCGCTATGATAAACTCTTGTCAGTCCTTAATAAATCCTCTCCTTCTGCTCCTGGCTTGAACGGACTTTCTTTCCTTATTCTTAAAGAACTCTCTCCTTCCTTGCTGCTCTCCCTTCTGAATATTTTCAACTCTTTCCTACTCTGTGGTTTTACTCTTGAGTCTTGGAACGACTTCATCGTCATTCCAATTCATAAGAAATCAGTCCTGCCTTCGACTATGCGTTGCCGTCAAAATTTTCTATTCCTGCGATTTTATCTAAACCTGCCACTTAACCTCTATTCATTCGTCGTTCACTCCTCGGTTATCGTTTTTTAATAAAACACCTCCCCGCTTCTTCATTTAATCTTATTCCTTCCTGTCTTCATATCAAAAATCACTGGCGCTTGGCGCCTCCTAGAATTCCGATTCTATAGCATATAGCTGCTCGTGTTTCCAGATTTTCTCCCCACATTCTCTCTTATAACACCTTACTTTTCTTATTATTTTAATAGCATATGGCACCCGATCAATTTCTCCTCCCTCCCGATCCGAACTAATTCTTCCTGTCACAATGTAGCCAACTTCGAATTCCTTCAGCTGCTGGACTCTTCTCGGCCAAATCGATCTCAATTCTTCGTGCCATTTATTTTATATCCTCTATAAGAGGGGTTCACAAATTCCTGATCGTTTCCGACTCCAAACTTGTTCTTCAAGCCATCTCTACTCTGCTTCTATTCTCTTTATTCGATCTCTCGTCTCCTCTTTGTTCTCGTCCCATTCCATTCTCATAGACTTTCTATGGGTTCCTAGTCATTCCAATATAGAGAGGGGAATGACTCAGCTGACTCTTTAGTTCGCTCAGCCGCCCGCATTGGTCTTTTCCTCGACTCTTTCCCTTCATCAGACATTTTTTCTCTATCACGCTCTAATCATTCTAGACTTTGGTCTGACATGTATCCAGCTTTATTCTCAAATCGCTTTTCACAGTACCGTCTTATTCAACCGGTTCTTAGTTTCCTGCCTTGGTTTCATTTTATTCCTGTCTGTCGTCGTTTCACCGTTGTTTCCTTAATTAGGCTTAGAATCAATCATTCTCTACTCCCTTCTTCTCGCCTTTGATTCGCTTTGTCCCCTTCTCCTTTCTGCTCTCTTCATGCTTCTAAGCCTCCTCGTATTTGTGACTCAAATCATATCGGTTTCGAATGTTCTGCACTCCTTAACGAACGCTTCCTTCTCTACGCCCAATTTTCGGATTTGGGTCTTTCCACTCCCTTTAACGTTGCGTATATACTTTTCATTCCATTGCCTTCAGTTGTTCCGATGCTGCTGTCCTTTGTGAGTTCCATTTCTGACTGTCCGGCTATTTAGTTCTATCTCTTGATGTATCATGTTGTTGGGTCAAGGCCGCTAGAGAAAGAAAAAAAGAAAAAAAAACAAATAGAATAAAATTACGAGCACTACGTACACGAATGAAATTTGTTTCAAATTCAATTATTCTTTGATTCTAAAGTGTACTGTATACACATATTGGCAGGTATAAATGAAAGACCGGTACGGCACAACACTTCTTGAACGCTTGCAGTCATGCATCGAATTATTCGCATTTTTTTCGGATAAGTTATCGTCTAAATTTCAATTCGTTAAACTGCGAGCAATCGCGAGATTCCCTTTTAACGTTTTATTCGGATACCAAAATAAGCTTCGTTCAGACTAAAAATATCAGTTTTACGACGTCGTCATATTGCAGCAAAACAGCATAGTCTAAATTTCAGTTTCCCTCATTTATTTCCTTTTTCTTCGGCCAGTAATGTTCTTAGCTGTAATCAACTGATTACATAAATATGGATTTTATACCTAATTCAATTAGAAATTTGAACTTTTACGTGCTGAGTCGCAAAAACGGGGGAATGTAAAATGTCAAATGTCGCGTTAGAAACTGGCAGATAAATCAAGTGCTCGACTGAGCCTTGTTGTTCACCGGAAAACAGAACTCCATGCTGTATCTTGGTCGTTTGCGAGTTGGACGGTATTTTCGCGCTATCATCAGCTCTGTTGGGAAGACTGGCAGCCATTGGTGCGGTTAATATGCGTCATTGTCAGCGATATTTTGGCTTATTTCTAGAAGCATAATAAAAAAGCTCCCAAAACCAACAAAACGCGATATTTTAACTTTTTTAAGTAATTAATAAGATACACTGTAAACATATAAATTTATCATTGAAATGAAACTTTAAAATTTCCGACTAGTTTCGGACAGCTCGGTTCATAATCATGGCGATGTGTAATAATTGAATGAAAAAACGGTTACACATCGCCATGATTTATGGACTGAGCTGTCCGAAACTAGTTGGCAATTTTAAAGTTTCATTTCAATGATACATTTATATGTTTACAGTGTATATTATTAATTACTTAAAATAGTGTTTAACATATGCGAAGTATATTATATTCAGTTTATTATGGAACACCAAATTAAAAAATTAAGATATTTTAACCTTCACCGAAACGTACTCGCACATAAACGGACATAAATTAACACCGGTAAAAAGCGACATACCCAAAAGAGAAAACAAAAGATAGTAATAATAGCTTTTTTTTTGAGAAATGATTATATACATACACATTATATATATAATATGCGTAAATTTACTACATTTTTTTTTTTTTTTTTTTTTTTTTTGGGAACGCCAACCAAGGGCAATGACCCATCATCAAAGAATTACGAAAACAGGATTAAATTTTGATATATAAAGAAATAGAGGAAATGAACTCCGCTAAGATTGGAACAACATCTGGTGAAGGAAAGGAAAGTATGTAGGAAGCACAAAAAGGAGTAGGTAGTTTTAGGTGGAGAAGCTTAGTGTAGAGGAGGGAACGCCGCTGTACAAGAAGAGAGCATTCAAAAAGGATATGATTTGCATCACAAACACAGTCATGATCCGAGGGATGAAAATTACAGTATGGGGAAGAAACAATAGAAAAACGAAAGAGAGAGGAAGGAAGACAATTATGGTTGAGACGAAGACGTGTTATGGAGGAAATAACGGAACGACTGAAACCAGGGAAATCAGCAAACCAGGAACGTGATGAAGGAAGAGGTTGCAAGAGTTTGTAAAAGGAATGAGGATTGGAAAAGGAGGTAATGTAGGTATCCAACCATGA
The DNA here is from genome assembly GCA_039619475.1 of Icerya purchasi. NCBI lineage: Eukaryota > Metazoa > Arthropoda > Insecta > Hemiptera > Monophlebidae > Icerya > Icerya purchasi. Next base: position 75,925,710 of record CM077115.1, on the reverse strand, counting down.
TTTGAGGTGTGCTCGTTTGGATGGAAAGAGGATATTATTGGCAGGAAATTTATTGACAAATTTGCCGTTATAGGAAGCAGAGCGAGCAAACGAGTCAACTAGGTTGTTGCCTGCGATGCCGCTATGACTGGGAATCCAAAGAAGATCGATTTGAATGGAACGAACTAAGAAGAGATTTGCAATTAAGGAACGAATGGAAAGGATAATGTAGTCGCATGAAGAGGATGGAAAAGGGGAGGATATAGCCTGCAAGACGCTCATGGAGTCAGAACAAATAAGGTATTTATTATTATAGGAGGAAAGTGCAATGAAGAGAACTGCACGGAGTATTGCATACGATTCTGCAGTGAAAATGGAACAGAAGGAAGGAAGTTTATAAAGTTCGTAGTGTGGAAGAGAAGAAATAAGAAAGGAAGCTCCGACCCCCTCATCGCTTTTGGAACCATCCGTAAAGAGGACAGACGAAGAAGGAAATAGAATCCTCAAAGCTGCGTTGTACTCGCTTAAAGCGATAGAAGGCGAATATTTAGTATGAGAAGGAAGGAAAAACAAATTAGGAGGATATAAAAAATCTATAAAGCTGAATGTAAAGAACGGGAGTTTATGATATGAGTAGATAAATGAAGAATAAGGAGCAAGACGTCGAGAGACATGAGAAAGAATAGGAATTTTCAGGGGAGAAAACCGCCAATTGGCCAGGATGTAGGAATAAGCAGAAACTAATTTAGAAGACTTAATAGGAAGACGTTTTATGAGGAAGCGATCCCCGAGAAAGGATCTACGAATGTGTAAAGGATGAATGTTGGCTTCTGAAAGTACTGCAGGAATGGGGGAGGATTTCAGAACACCGAGGCAAAGACGAAGACATGAATTTTGGACTTTATCGAGTTTGGAAAGAAGATGTTTAGGAGCATTGCCATAAATGAAGGAACAGTAATCAAGTTTGGAACGAATAGTAGATTTATATAGAATAAGAAGAACACTGGGGTCGCCACCCCATTTGTGTGGAGAAAGAGCCTTTAATAAATTAGTTCTCTTAAGACAGGAAGTATATAGGTAGGAAATATGTTCGCGAAAAGATAAACGACTGTCTAGGAAAACGCCAAGATAGCAGAAGGACCTAACTAATGGAATAGATAAATTGTTCAAAGAGACATTAATTAAGGAAGTATTATAGGGACGAAAGGAAAAAACCATACAAACAGATTTAGAGGATGAAATGGTTAGATGGATGTTGGATAGAGCGGATTCAAGCAAGTTCAACGAATTATTGATTTCATCTTTAGCAGAGAGGATGGAAGTTGAGGAGTAATAAATAAGAATATCATCCGCGAAAAGGAGTGTAGAGGCTGAGACGGGAAGAGAAGCTATTTCAAGCGAATAGATATTAAAAAGAGTAAATACTACATCACACCGAATAGAACTTTTTTCTCACAACCGGCATCGGCACTAGCAGACTAAACCGCACATTAGAGGATAATCTTATACTCGAATTTGAGTTGGTGTAGAAGAAAAAGAAAAAAAAGAAGATATATATATATATATAAACTCGGCCATATTGGCCTCGCAAGAGGCTGTGCCCCATGACCCCTCTTGCTTTTATTTCTGTCTCTTTTTCTTCTATACTTTGTATAAAATGATCAAAATTTACAACGTAATTCTTACTGGCATCAACACAAAAAAAATAACATAACCATAAAAATCCTACTCTAACATTTAACTTTCATTGTATAAAATAAAGATATTTTTTCGTTACATATTTCATTACATAAAATTGTGACATTTTTTAAATAACAAAAACAAAAATTCTATAAAATACAACAAACGTTACATAAAATTGGAACATTTTTTTTGAACATTTTGCGTTACATAAAATTGGGACATTTTTTTCTAATGCGGGGTAGCCTAAGAACTACATTGTAATTAATATATGTATATACTTATTTATTTATTTGTGCGTGTGTGTGTGTGTGTCTTAGAAAAAAAATTAGTTTACGTTTAATTCATGTTTATCGGTTTTTTGATAATCTTTCCAACACGATAATGTTCGAATAAATAATAACTTACGTAACTGCGCTAATTAACATTGTTAATACTTTTTAGAGGTAAATGACCAATAAACCACGAAATTTTTAACGGTTTTTATGTAATTACAGCGCACACTTCGAATTGATTGTGAAATGAATAGAGGAATATTCAATAGAGAATTAATCTATATGTGTATAGAAATCAAGGTCCGTATTTGTGCGTATGTTTGTCTGCAAATGCGAGCTAATCTCGAAAACCACCGTTCGAACTTTGATGCGGTTTTCGCTGTTGGGGTTATTGCTGGAGAATATTTCACGTCTTGATTCATCGCAGTTATTAAATGAATACAAACAGCGCTCACTCATACACCTTCTCGGTTGCACGGAAAATGTTGAATATTTATTTATTTTTTTTAAATTCAGAAGCTCAGGAAGGAGTTTATATTCATAATTCTGTTTTCGTTACTTAACAATCTTCAAGGATTATTCAACATTGATTATCAACGTAACATTTACCGATTGCTACGCAAATCGTGAATAATTGCGAAATTGTTCACGTAAAATGGTAAAGCGAAATTTATAATGACTTTTAACACAAAAACATATTTATGTTAAAGAAGAAATAAATTCGCGCTTATTACGAAGAAAATAAAATTTTTTTCCGAATGAAATGGTTTTATTTGCGATTTTTACAGATATTATTAGAAATGTTTATATCGATAGTTACAGTTCAATAGACTATTCGTTAAGTAACAATTTAAAATATTTCAATGTGATAATTATTCGTTACTTTGCTAATTCAGCACTACCGATCAATTTAGCTCTTTTATCATATAAAAGAAAATTCGAGATCCTTTGGAACTCCGCAATGACAGTGCTAGTATTGCCAGACTTCTCTAGACGCAAATAAAATAAGTAAACACCTCTGAAAGGTAACTGTTTTCTATACACTGTAAAAGCCCTCCGAAATTAAACACAAGGTATGAAAATTACAGTAAAACGGTAATATATTAAAAAAAAATGCGCAAAAAAAATTAAAAAAGAGATGTGTTAAAATAATGCCTTTTCTTTTTCACCGCACTTATAAACAGCTGTCTTAAATATAGCGAGTAAAGACAGGAATTTTCTTTTCAAATTACATCATAATAATTAAATCAATATATAAATTCCATATGTGCGCAAAATTAGCGCAAACAGTGGATTACCGTTTAAAAGAGCCACATTTTATAAATTAATTAATTTCTTTATTTTAAATTATAACATCTAAGCACTACTTACAGGCAATTACTTATACAATCCATACATATATATATATATATACGCAAGACTAATCTGTATACCAGTACTTTTGTTTTTTATAATTGTTCAATACTTTTTTTTTTTTTCTTTTTTGGCCTAGCTCTCACCCTTTGGCCAGTCTGCCCAGATCTAAATATTTACTTGTTCATTCTTCTATTTCGACATTAGCGGTTTTCAAAAACACATATAACACGACTTACAATCTAAAGACAGTGGCTTGCTTTTGTACTTGTTTAAAGTTTTATTATAATAGTCAAATTTCACTTCTTTTTGGAGTTTTTTTGTAATAATTTTGAAGAGTTGTTACAAATTTTGAACGGAAAATTTTTATATTGCGGAGATTTTTTTTCTTTTTTTTTTTCCCCATGCGATAAGCTGAAATACAATATTATTCACAGAAAAGTTTCGTCTACGCCTCTGTTTTTTACACTCTTGGGTAAATTTTTGCATGGGTCACTCAAATGTTCGGATTGGCTTATTTAGTGCACATTAGTAGTTACGAAGATGTGAGTTTTTAGTTCATTTCTAGTTTAATCGCTCTCTATACGAGTAACTAACGATAAATTTATTTTATATCAAATCCAAGCTACAGTTGTGACAGTTGAACAAAAGGAAAACACACTTACTGTAGCTGCAGCATACTGTCCTCCACGACCAACAATACCAATTGACCAATTTAAAATGTTTCTCATAAAACTCGGAACGAAATTTATTGTAGGTGGAGACTTCAATGCTAAGCATATATATTATGGATCTAGATTAACAACTACCAGAGGTAAGAACTTATACAGAGCAGCTCAAGAACAGAAATGCACCTTCATGTCAACAGGTGAGCCAACTTACTGGCCATCAGATGTCAACCGTACACCAGACTTACTAGACCTGTTCATTGTTAAAGGCATATCAACTAATTACGTCAGAGTTCAATCGAGTTTTGATAATATATTCAGCGATCATACACCAATAATAGCCACAATATCTACAAAAGTAACAATGAAAAAACAGCAGAAAATATTGCACAATAGAAGTACAGACTGGGACTGGTATAGAACTCTTCTTGAGGAAAACATAAATTTATCAATTCCATTGAAAACAGAACAGCAAATTGAAAACAGTGTTCGTACTTTTACTGAGCAGATGCAGATAGCAGTATGGAACTCGACCACAGCTGAGGGAAAATGTGTACATGAAAACGACTACCCGAAATATATAAGAGAAGTAATACTTGAAAAAAGACGATTACGTAGATCATGGCAAAACTATAGATTACCCTCAATTAAAAGCCAGTTAAATACGGTAACGAAAAAATTAAAGACATTACTGAACAAACTAAAAAATGAAAGATTTAAAGCATATGTGGCTAATTTATCTCCCACACAAGAAAAGGAATACAAGCTGTGGAAAGCTGCTAAACGAATAAAGAAACCAATCATAAGTAACCCTCCACTAAGGCAAGACGATGGGACATGAGCAAGAAGTGGCAGGCAAAAAGCTAATGCATTTGCAAGATACCTAAGTGACACTTTTAAACCAAATATAACGATGGTATCTTATGACTTAGAAGACAACACTAACCAGAGCCCATATCCAATTGGAATAAAAATGTTCTCCCCGGCAGAGGTTAAGAAACATATAAAGACTCTTAAATATTAGAAAATCTCCCGGGTTTGATATGATAACAGCAAAAATGTTAAAAGAACTACCCAGGAGGGCAATTATGATGATTACATATATATTTAATGCCGTATTGCGAATATCATACTTCCCGAACCAGTGGAAATTATCGCAAATACTGATGATACCAAAACCGGGTACAGATAGTACAAACCTAGCATCATATAGGCCAATTTCGCTACTGCCTATGATAGCTAAATTATTGGAAAAATTATTTATTGTACGACTCAATAAAATAATCAATTATCAGTCGGCTATCCCACAGGCATCAATTTGGATTTAGAAGCAGGCATTCTACTGAGCAACAAATACACAGAGTGATAGAAATTATTGAAGATGGCCTCGAGGAAAAAAAATACAATGAAGCAGTATTCATTGATATTACTAAGGCATTTGACAAAATCTGGCACGACGGTCTACTACACAAAATTAAACCAATGTTGCCTATGAAATACCACCTACTAATTAAATCATACCTAAGTAATGGACAATTCCAAGTCAAGTATGACACCGATCGATCGGAGGTATACCCTATTATGGCTGGAGTTCCACAAGGAAGCGTATTAGGACCTCTCCTATATACACTGTACACAGCAGATCTGCCAACAGATGATACAGTACACATAGCAACGTTTGCAGATGATACCTTACTGGTTGCATCAAATTCAAATGCTGAAGCTGCTATCACCGCTCTGCAAAATAACTTAGATAGACTGTATCAGTGGATCCAAAAGTGGAAACTGAATATAAACCCAGAGAAGAAGTCTATACACGTATCTTTTTCCAATAGAAGAGACCATGATAAAGAAGTATTCATAGGAAACAGTGTGATACAAAAAAAAAATGAAGTAAAATAACCGGGGATACACCTAGACAAAAAACTAACGTGGAAAGTTCATATACAGAAGAAAAGAAAAGAACTGGACCTAAAATTAAAAAAATTATACTGGCTCATAGGGCACAATTTTGAATTGTCCCTACAAAATCGATTACTGGTATACAAAGTAGTACTGAAACCAATCTGGAGTTATGCCGCACAAATTTGGGGATGCGCGAAGAAATCAAATAGGGCAAAAATTCAGCGCTTCCAGAACAAGGTGTTACGCTTAATTTACCGAATGCCTTGGTATGTGTCTAACGAAGCTATACATCAGGATCTAAACATAGACAACGTTGAAGAAACTATCCATAAGCAAGCTCAGAACACCACTTTAGCCGATTACGCGTTCATCCAAATCAACTAGCAGCATCACTTGCACATACGGACGTAACGACTACGCGACTAAAAAGAACAAAGATATATGATCTAGGTTCATAGAGTGTCATAGTTTCCGCTGGGTGCACCTTCTTCACGTGATTATTAATAGATGCTATTTATTAGATAGCCTCTCAACTGGCTAGTTATAAATTAGCAAAAATAAAAGAAAAAAAAAAAAAATATCTTACCAAAAATTAAATAAAAATTCAAATTTGTACTTTCGCATTTTCAAATATTTCAAACTTGATCTAAGTAATCTAGTAAGCGAAATAATACGTAATTTAATAAAATTTCAGACTATGCTGCAATATATACACGTGGGACGATGAATAAGTAAGTTACACTTGGCGATAAAAACCCGTAAAAACCCGTAAAAACCCGTAAAAAAAATGTAAATATCTATTTTTGAAATTTACAAAGTCCTTTCTCTATTTTACCACACTAAAATATTCAAGCGCACTTGTCGTCACGTGGTACCAATATTTTTCGTCGATGCCTTGTTTTTGAAAAAAACTTCCGTCCAACTTCGGCTAACCAATTCATGACCAAATTTCTCTCCTCCCAGGGCTGCTTTTAAATGATCAAACAAATGGGAAATCATCCGAAAGAATGAGAGTTTCGATTAACGTTTGCATTTCATCTCCCACATAATCTCGTCCTTCCTCGAACATACGGCACACCATTTGGACACCATGTTGGGTCCGGAAATTTCTTTATCCATCGTACACTTCACATATTTGTCGATGAATTTCAGTGGGATTATGATTTTTGCCCACGAAAACCGCACCACACTTCGCCTCTCTATGTTTTGGATGACCAATTCTTCACAGGACGCTCCATTTCAAACAGACACGCTGTAAACACGAACCAAACAAGGTGATACCGGTTTCATTCTTTCACGAGGGAATAGAGAATAAAAACCGGTTTTGTTTAAGCTGGAGCGGGGGCCTGTACGTTAATTTAGGTAGGAGTGTAACTTACTTATTGATCCTCCCTCGTCCATATACTTTCCAAAAGTATCGATAAGTAATTGTAAAAGTTTTAATTTTAACATGTAAGGTGCGCAATCTTACAAAACAATTAGCGTAATTATTTACTATCTGTCTTCAAAAAAATTATTACAAATCCGTGATTAAATTTACATCGAGCGATAACATTTATTTTTCAACTTTGAGCATTTTGAGTTCGTATTTTGACTAACAAATAAAACAGCGCTAATTTTTAATTTAAACTTTAATTATAAATTTTAAAACGCGCTTTTTAAGTTCGCTACAGTCTTGTTAGTTCCTTTAATATCGATTTCAACGTTATCAAAGGGATTTCAAAATCAATTGATGGAATAAACTGGTAAAGAGGGTCGGTATATTTTCGGTAATGATTAGAAGCGGTAGTTTTAATAATAGCATAGAGATGTGTATATAAAAGGCCATAGGTGGATAAGAATGGTTTACCAGCAAGGAACATCCGTGACAGATGTTTTAGGTCCCTCACACCGCCTCCTAGTTTTTGTTGAAATACAGTTCATTTTTTTTATTTTTTTGCTCAAGCTCAAGTTCATTTTCCAAATAACACATTCTTACGAATATAAAATTGAATAATTCCTTCTTCCGTAAATCCAATTAACATCGGTAAAATGTGGGGTTACACGGCGTGTCGCACAATTCGATTTTGTCGGACATAATTTCAAAGAAAGAAAAAGATACAAGAAAAACCTGGAAATCAGAAAAAAACGAAACGACAGAAGAGGAAGAGCCAATACAGCAGGTTACACCGGTAGTATTGTGACACAAATGAGCGGATGATGGTTACAAGAGGCCAGTAAGTCACGCCTGTTTCCTAAGCGAGCGTACGAAGGCGGTGGTACACAATAATAATTCGTAACGTAGATCCCGGTAGAAAATTATGTTTAGCAGGAAGAGGATTTCGCCGGATTTAACAAATTACGTATATGTAGTAATAAAAGATAATAAACGAAAAGGAAAGAAATGTTCCGATGGAGTTTATAATGTTGGAATTTTTAAATTTAGAACCAGAATAAATGGAAAATTAAAATTGCAGCGGAAAAACTAACTACCTAGAGGAATTTCCCAAGCTCGTGCAGAACATAAAAATATGAAATCATTTAAAGACCTCGCTATTTTCAGTAATCTTGCAGCTTCGCGACAGTTGAACATGAGATTCTTTAAAATAACGAAAACTCTGTATTAGAAAATATTCCAACTCTCGGAAAGAACGCAAAAACGTAGTAATTTTCCTTTTTTTAATCTTATTTTCTGTACTATAATTTAATTATACGTACTAAGTTCGGTTATTTTTGAACATACCGTTCTATTTAATTTTCCGAAGGGTTTTCCTCCTTCTCATCATTATCATTTGCATTCCGTATTTGGAATAATTGCATTTTGCTCTAAATTTTGAACGTAACGGAACAATAATATTCTCTTTGTTAAAACCTTTTTTCAATAGCTTTTTTTTTCCCTTTTGGGCTCGTCAACCGGGGGGACCTTTACGCAGAAACAATTAGAATAGGAAAGAGTCAATTATATCTTTATACGATATCGAATGTTGTTAGAAGGAAGTAATCAATATAATGGGAATAATGTGTAGAGAGGGAAAAGATAGGACATAAGAGGCGGCGCAATATGGAGTAGGCAGACCGAGTATCAATAAAATGGAATAGCAAGCAGAGCACTTAGCAGAAAAAAATCAACACTTAATAAACACATGATCCGCATCGCAAATTGTTTGAGTGGAGAGGATAAAATGTTTAGGAAACTAAGGAATAACGAAAACGAGAAGAAGATAATAAAGTATGGTTTGAGAGCGCAAGCGAATAACGGAACCAACAACAGAACGACGAAGTGAAGGAAACAAAGAGAACCATAGGTTAACAGAAAAACTAGGTTGAACAGATAGATAATAAGAACAACGAGGAAACGTATACATCCGATACCAAATAGTCTGAGATGAAAACCTTTGCACAGCGGATAGAGATTAGAGAATGGGACTTTTTTTAATGAAAAAGTAAGAAGAGACAGCAACCCGGATACCGAAGAATCTGCCGTTTCATTATCAGAAAGATGCCCGAATGGCTGGGAACCCACAGCAAATATCAGTATGAATGAAATGGAAACAAGAAAGAACGTGGATAAGTGAGCGTATGCGGAGTATGATAAAATCAAAGGAATGATCAGGTAGGGGAGAATGAATTAAAGGGCGGCCATAGAGTCAGATATAATTGAGAATTTAGGTGAAAGCTGATTGGTGGAAATGAAAATAATGGAACGTAGGATAGCCATTAAATCGTTCATGGATATGGAACAGAAAGGAGGCAAGCAAAAAGATTCTGAAAAGTCAATAAAAGACACACCGAGACCATCCGGCCTCTTCAAACCATCTGTGAACACGGTTACATGCGAAGGAAATTGAGAATTGATAAAATTGTGGAATTCCTGTCTGATTAGGGCGTATAGAAGAAACTTAGAGAACGTAGGTACATTAAACATATTCGGAGGATGGCAAAGATCGGCGAAATTAAAAGTAAAATAAGGGAGATTGACAAAGGACATTATGTAAGGAAAAAAACGAACTGGGCTGAAGGGAAATCAGAGATAAAATAGGGGTTTTCCTAGGCACGAAACGCTGGTTTCTAAAAGTGGAAAGATAGGAATGAATAAGAATGTGAGTGGGCGACGCTTAGTAAGGAAATGATAGCCCAAATAAGATCTACGAATAGAAAGAGGTGGTATATTAGATTCAGTAAGAACTGCTGGAATTAGATATGATTTAAGAGAGCACTAAGGCGAAGGCAAGAGTTTTGGATTACATCCAATTTAGAGAGGCGGGACTTAGATGAACAACCGCAGAGAAATGAGCAGTAATCAAATTTTGAGCAGATGATGAATTTATATAGAGAAATAAGGACATATTTTCAATAACTGTTTTTAAGATAAATGAAAGTAAATAATAACGCTCGTCCTATATATATTTTATTCAATTATCTATAAAATTAAATTCCGTTAAAGTCAGTCTATAATAACATTTATTTTAGTTTAAAAGTAGCAAGAGATACTACAACCGTCGTGATTACGACAATAAATTATAATAAACTGAACTTAAATATTACGTAATTTACCGCTTTTAAATATTAAAAAAACGGTCATCTCTAGTTCCTAAATTTATGTTAACGCAGTACTATCTGAAAATATTAAAAAAACTCAATTTTTATTGGTGAGATACTTGCAGTGATAGAAATAATTAGTTCAATATATATTACAAGAAAAAAATTCGTAATTGTAAAAATTCTGCGTATTAAAATTAAATTATTTATTTATGGTCGCTTTATAACAACTAGGTTTTTAGCGACCACTATAAACATATATGTATATATATATATATTAATTACAACGTAATTCTTAGGCTACCCCCCATTCAAAAAACTGTCCCAAAAAAATGTCCCAATTTTATGTAACGCAAAATGTGCCAAAAAAATGTCCCAATTTTATGTAACGCAAAATGTGCCAAAAAAATGTCCCAATTTTATGTAACGCAAAATGTGCCAAAAAAATGTCCCAATTTTATGTAACGCAAAATGTGCCAAAAAAATGTCCCAATTTTATGTAACGTTTGTTATATTTTATAGGATTTTTGTTATTGTTATTTAAAAAACGTCACAATTTTATGTAATGAAATATGTAACGAAAAATGTAGCGCAAAAAGGTCTTAATTTTATATAATGAAAGTTAAATGTTAGAATAGGACTTTTGTGGTTATGTTATTTTTTTTTTGTGTTGATGCCAGCAAGAATTACGTTGTAAATTTTGATCATTTTATACAAAGTATAGAAGAGAAAGAGACAGAAATGAAAGCAAGAGGGGTCAAGGGGCACAGGGCAAAATGGCCGAGTTTATATGTATATATATATATATATATATATTTATATATAAGTTTTACAGAATTCCGAATTAGTAAATAAATAAATAAATAGAAGTATTATATCATTTACAAAAAAATTTTAAAGAACATAAAGATCAAACAGGCAAAGCTCCGAGCCTGGATAAATTTAGTATATGAAAGGGCAGCGTATTTAGAATTAAATACAAGATATTATTAAATAAAAATAAGCCGGTTCAAATACCCGCATTAGAGATGACTGCGCTTATTCTGATGAAGGAAGAAAAATCTGTCGGGTACTAAACTGTATTTCAAATCGAATCCTTTTAAACTTTACTTCTACTATTGTGTATTGTTTTATCTACTAGTATCCATAGTTGTAGTATATAAGATTGTACGTTAATATTATTATGTGTTTGAAATTGTGTTATATTGATTAAATAAACGATAATAAATGTCCGGGAACCCATACGAGATGGGCTTCGACCTTGTGGTGGTGGGGGGGGACCCGTTACAGTTATTTATAAAATAATGAAAATAAAAAAAAATTAACATGACGTAACAATTTAGTAACGATGAAATATGCTTAATAAATTTGAATCGATTTAGATAGTATTTCCAATGGATTTTTAAAACTTTTTAACAATAAATTTATTTACGCTATACCGACATTTATTAACCTGTTTAAGCGTAATTATTTGCCGGATCAAAAAATTACTTGAAATAACTAAAAACCACCGATTAACTCCTCTTCTCACATACTACATCTTTTCTTTCAAATTTTAGCAAAAAATTTTTGAGCAACGCATATTTTAATTAAACAAAATTCAGTCGCAGAAATTGCCATACGGAGCTATTGAAAACAAGTCGGCTAAAGTAGCTATATCTTTAATTTCTATTGAATGTTACAAAAATCTCGTACAACTTATTAACTTTAGAGACATTCTTAAAGCGCTTTCGATATAGGACTAATTCAAATAAACTAATTATCTGACTTTGGATTAAACGCGATAGCTTATCAAGTATATTAAGGCGCGCCACTTTCGTAACAAATTAGACCTTTATTAATATTGAAACTTGTAAAAATACCCCTAAATTTTAACGGAAATACAACACAGATCTCTGTGTACCGTGCATTTTTTTTTACTAAACTTTATCACGTCAATTTAACTCAACATTGTAAACTGATAACGTTTGTGTGAATGTTATCGCAGTGATTAGAGCAGATTAATCTCTGAAATAACATTCGCTAATAAAATATTTAATATACGCAGCGGTATTGAAAAATTCCTAAACGAATACGGACTAATTACTAATGCATAAAAATCAGACTACACGCTATATAATACTAGACTTCGTAATATACAATTTAACACGGTATGGATTAAACATAAATAAGGTATCATCTATTAAACATTTAGATATCCTAATTGATAAATCAAAATTTTACAACTATTTTAGTAGTATTAAAAATAAGTTATCTAAATTTGTGCGTTTGTGTCTTTAATATATACACTTTATTATAACAATAACTCCGAAATAAATTATAATAAAGAGGGATTATTTTACATAAAGAAACAATTTTACCCCCCACCACCAAAAAAATACCTAATGAAGCATGCAGATATGATTAAACTTGAAAGATTTTAAATAATATAAAAAATTTATCACTTCACTGGTGGGAGTTATTATACCGTAATTTGCAATTCATAAAACTCGTGTATTTTGTTTTAAAGATAATATTACTGCTTATCCTTTTGACTTTAATAAGAAAGAAAGAAAGAAAGAAAGAAAGAAAGAAAGAAGTTTATTGCAAAAAACAATCGAGGAACAACATGAAAAAAAAAATATTAGAACTTATAATTGCGTACCGCCAACTATAGCTTACCGCACGACTCGAAGTTGAAATGAAAAAGCAATGCATAGACATGATAAATTACAGCTTAAATTGTAACAATAGGTAAAAAAGCAATTAAAAAAAACCTGTGCATCCCGGACGAGAAAAGAAAAGAAAAGAAAAAAATAAATGAGTAAATAAATAAATGAAAATAATACATGTCAAAATAATATTTACAATTGTGATAAGTAAAGAAACTTAAACGCTATAACAATATAACTAATACTACAGTGTGTATATTGTGTTTAAGCCTTCTGTGCTTGTGTACCTGGTGTAGATGAACTACTCGAGTTGCCTAGAATCGTAATTACCAATTGCACAGATTAACAACTCGTTTTCATGCTGTAAACACTTTTCGCAGAATTTACCTGTTAAATCTAATACGTAATCTCTCTAATATAAAAGGTAGTAGTCCTAAGGTGGTCAGGTGCATATTTACAATTGTAGAGTATCTTCTAGGGACATTTAATGCACACATCTTAAACCAGATCGGCTTTGCAATAACTGCAGCTTATACTATAGCTAGCATTAGAAACTGAACTCCACACTGGACATGAATAGCAAACTATTATAGGACACGAATTAAGGTTTTGTATAGAATTAGTTTGTTATTAATGCTAAGAAACGACTTTCGATTGAATAATGGATGATATGGTACAAATTCTTTTATTAGCTTTTATGAACACACTTGATTTATATGCTCCGAGTAGTTCAACCTTTTGTCTAGTATAACTCCAAGATAGCGCACCTGATTCGACCAGCTAATTATTTTGGAATTAATTTTTATTTCCGCGAGCAGCCCACCTGCGAGTGAAAAATACGGCTTCAGTTTTACTCGGGGGTTTATGTCTATTTGCGATTTTTTAAAATAACGCGAAACGCAATTAAGTCCCGCTTGCAGCTTGTTTGTAATTGCATTTGGTATATAAGAACTACTGCAGTAAAGTGCCGTATCATCGGCGTACAGCGCGGCCTGCACCTCTCTCAGCTCGGGAAAATCAGATAGAAATAACGTAAATAAAAAGGGACCTAAGATACTTCCTTGCGGGACCCCAGCTAAACACGTTTTAGTGGACGACCTAGCTCCATTAACAATTACATCGAATAATCTGTTACTCAAGTAACTATGAAGGAGATTAATAATATGAGGAGGGAATTTGTATAGAATCATTTTATAAATAATCCCCTTGTGCCATGTTAATAAAGTATATTATGAAAATAGTTAATTTTAAAGTAAATCAGTTTAAAAGATTATTAAATGAATCAGACTATTTATAACAGGATAACGTGTAGAATTTTTTTTTTTCTTCTCCTAATCAATCTGAACAGAATGAATAATATAAGTCACGTAAAAACTCCTTTAACCCCCCTACAACAGTTCAACACTGGCTACGGAATTTTTAAAGACTACCTACGTAGGTTTAAAATTGCTGAGTCAGCGAATTATGTGTTAAATGTAATTTGCCAGACACGATCTCTCGTTTAATACTGGATACACATTAGAACTGGTTTCAAGTTCCCCAGTGCTTCGCAAAAGGCTTCTTAGCAACTAAGGATTTTCAAAAGTTTAATTACCCGTTATAGAAATTGCTTTCCATAAGCAACGTACGTGCACTTGTACACTAATCTATCACATTCGAAGACGCTACAAAACTAAACGGGATCGACCATTTCAATCTCACACTACAAATCCTATAGTAATACTTGTATAAAATACTCGATGAATTTATCTCATCGATAATATGTGAGAACTGGAAAAGAAACATCCCTCCACTTTATTATCGGATCAATTTTTAGGCTACTTTATAATAATTTACACTTGCGGAAGAAGAAAAAGATTAAGATGTTCTTCAATTTTATAGATTCGTTTCATTTCATTTCGATATCATCGGCAGGTGATAAAATATAAATAATAAATTCGATATGAGACGCAACGTTAAAATTATCAGAACATTGCTAAAAATAATAATTTTAATATTTGTAAAATATTACGAAGTTAAGATAACACAGATAGACCCTGATAGATTTTTTTTTTTTTTTTTTTTTTTTTAATGAGCAAAATGACCTTCCAATGTACCTAAAAATCAGAGATAAAATGTTACTAGACTACGTAAAATTGCTTTTCACCGAAATCTATTGCCCGTTCCGAATTTACTTTTAGTCCTTATCAGTGAACAACAAAAACGCACAACATAGATGTGTATATAATAGTGTGAAAATACGGAAACAATACTTTTTATACCTTCATCGGACGAGCGGGTCCGCGTGTAATCACTTATTAGACAAACTCCTTTGCGCTGCTCACATCGTTATGACAGAAGGCAATTAACACTTGCTCGATGGGGGAGTCTTTAATGCTAGTTTCAGAGTCCAAAAATATCGATTTTTATTTCACAAATTCGATTTTTGAAAAAAGAAGCCCTTTGTGAGTTGTTTACAGCAATCGTTCGGGAGATTGTTTAATTTTACCACCGGCTGTCAGTTGCTCTATTAATAATCGCATGTGAAATTTTCTATGTAAAATGCAGCCGTCAGTTAATTATATGTAAAAATTTACCTTATTTCATAACAACATCTTTAATAATCCTTGTAGAGCGGAGGAATGGATATTTCGAGGAAAAACGATATTCTTCAAATAATTAACCGGCATACTGTAAAAGAATCGAAAAGAGGCGTGAAGGTTTTGTAAATTGCAAACGACAAGACGAAAAAAATAACTATTTCAAAGGAGAATCCGTCTTTGGGCACACCCATTAATTACGTGAGCTCAAATGGGGGGGATCCAGCAAAATCACATAAAATCTCATTTAAACTGAAGGGGGGATAATTGAAATCTCACGTAAATTTTTTTTGAAGGATAAACATTATTATACAGATAATAAAAAAAAAGTATTAAATTTTTCTTTTCATTTTTTTTGGAGTGTCGCCCATCTTGCCCGCTAAAAAAATCTCATAATTATTAAAAAATTTTATTTCGGGAATAAAAAAAAAAAAAGTAAAAAAAAAACGGTACAGTACACGAGAATGCCACAAAATTAATTGTGGCACCTACGATCGCATGACAGAGTGGACGACAGAGATTACGAAAACTTGGAATAGAGTGGGAGGAATCAATAATGACATTTTTAACATAACGCACCTGAATATTAGAAGTTTAAGACGAAACTGGGATGAGCTCTTAGCACACATTCACAATCAACCATTTACAGCTATTGTGCTCACTGAAGTAAATTTAAACGACGAGGAATTAAAACTGTATGAGATAGATGGATATGATAAATATGCCCTGGGGAAGCCAAGAAACTACAACGGTGGTATATTAATATTTGTAACAAAGGAGTGGAATTCAAAATTATTGTTTACGGAAAGTGATGCTTACGATAATATAGTAGTAGAAATTATCATATTTAATAAATTAAAAATCACTCTATTAGCTATATATCGGTCACCGAGCAAGAACATTGGAGACTTCTTAAGAGGAATCGATGAGGTTCTCAAAAGGTTGGGACGGGAAACGAAATATATAATATGTGGCGACTTTAATATTAATCTTGAAATAAGAAATTCTGCGGCAGCAAATTTCTTAAACATTATAGCAGAGCACGGGGGGATCAGATTAATCAAGGGAACTACACGGGAAGAGATAAGGGGAAATTGTTTGACAAAATCTTGTATTGATAATATCTTTATAAAATACACAGCTGATGAAGTGGTAGCTGGTATTATAAAGACAAAAATCTCTGACCACTACCCGGTTAATTGCGCTTTTAAAATTAATAGTAACAAATTTATTCCACATACTTTAATAAACAATAGTTATATAAACGAAATTATGTTAAATGATAAAGTGGAAAAATATGATTGGCAAAGCATACATGAGAATGCAAGTACGGAACAAATTACAATAAACCTGGTAAACGTTTTCAAAAATTGCTATGAGGAATGTAGGTACACAAAACAAACAACTGCGAAAAGAAAAAATGTTCCCAAGAATGAATGGATGAATAGGAAAATATTAAATTATATTCATATAAGAGACTTGTATTATAAAAGGTGTAAAGGAAATCGCTCAAACAGACGGTACAAAGAATTATATAAGAGATATAGAAATCTAGTCAAATACGAAATAAGACAGGCAAAAGAGAAATATTATATACAGGAATTACAAAAAACAGACAACGATATGAAAAAAACCTGGAAAATAATAAACAAAATAGTCTGTAAAAAGAAAAAAGTAATGCTAGATGAGGATTTACTCAAGAACTTTGGTAGCTACGATAATGCAGTCAACGTATTCCTAAATTACTACCTGTCCACAACAGGCAATATGAAACATTTCTGTGATAATAAACTCTTGAATATCGAATCAGAGAATGAAATTAATATATCCTTGTACATTCCAAGAGCTACAGAGGACATAATTGAAACAATAATAAAAAAACTTAATCCGGATAAAGCTCAAGGATACGACGGAATAAGGGTAAAGGATATCAAGAAACACTCAAAATTACTAACTCCATTACTAACAAAAATGATTAACCTTTCTATAAAAGAAGGAATATTTCCTAGTGAGTTAAAAACCGGTATGGTGCGGCCAATTTATAAAAGTGGAGATAAAAAAAAGTGCGAAAACTATAGACCGATCACATTAATTTCAGTCATAGCAAAAATAATTGAGCAGTACGTGGGAAAATATTTGAAAAATTATTTGGAGGAGAATAAGTTGATAGATAGCAATCAGTTTGGTTTCAGAGAGGGAAAGTCAACGATATTATTACTTAGAACATTAATTTCAGATATAAATAAAGGATTAGCAGTGGGTAAGCAATTTCTGATAGTTTTTTTAGACCTTACTAAGGCTTTTGATCTAGTGGACCAAGAAATACTGATTGAGGACTTAAGAAAAATGGGAGTAAAAGGGAGGTTTCTAAAATGGTTTCAAAGTTATATAAGAGGAAGAGAATTTTTGGTAAAGATTGGGAATGAACACAGTAAAAAAGAAATAATGAACCACGGAGTTGGACAAGGGACAATACTGGCACCAATACTTTTCTTGATATATACGAATTCGCTATATCAATATATAAAGAATTCTAAAGTGTATGTTTACGCAGACGATATCGCTCTAGTCATTGAACACTCCGACATAGGAAGTGCTGAAAAAATGTTACAAGAAGATCTCAATAATTTATGCAAATGGGCGCATGACAAAAAATTATTAATTAACCCTAAAAAACAAAAGTGATACACATAAGAACACCAAGCCGGTTTAGAACGTTCATCCCCAAATTAATTTTACATGATACAAAGTGTCTACACAGTAAGGAAAAATGTAGCTGTGGAAAGTTGGAAAATGTGAATGAATTTAAATATCTTGGGGTAATATTAGATAAAGGACTAACATGGAAAAATCATATAGACAAAATCGCAGGAAAAGTTAGACAAACTATCCCAGCATTATATAAATTAAAACAATGTATGACATACAAAAGCCTAAGATTATATTTCGAAGCTGTAATAATGTCCAGAATTAAATACGGAATCGGAATTTGGGGTGAGGCGAAAATTACAGAAATGAGGAAAATCAACAAATTGCAAAAAAAATGTTTAAAACTGGTCCTACACAACAAGAATAATTCAGACGCATCAGATAATATCACTTGGTGGAACAAAAATAATGAAATGTCGGCAAAAATGTTATATTATTACAGCAAATTACTTAGTGCTAAACTTGAAAATAGGCAGTTATCAACTAAAACGAGAACGTACATAACTAGAAATAGCGACCGACCTTATTATGTACGACTCAGGGGAATTAACAATAAAATAGATAATGTGGATGAAGAAGTATTAATAAAATTAATGGAGAAGATACCAAAGGAAATCCAAAATGAGGAAAAACTAGAGATATGGAAAAACAAAATTAAAATTTGGCTGATAGCATGGTATAAAGAACAATAGAAATAATAGTAATAATAATAATAACAATAATAATAACAATAATAATAATAATAACAATAATAATAGCAATAAAAATAATAATAACAATAATAATAACAATAATAATAATAATAACAATAATAATAACAATAATAATAATAATAAAAATTTTGATATACGATTGGCTACGATCCTCAGTTTTAAGCTGCTATTCAGAGTGTGGTAACTATATAAAAATTTTATTATACCATTGTAATATATAAGCTAATATATTAAGATATCTAAATAGCAAATAATATATTAGATAAATGTATAATTGAGAGTGTGAATTTTGTAGTATAGTATTGCATAAGATAATTAACTTTGTAATGTAACTTAAGTTGATGTTATATTGTATAAATAAACGATATAATTATGTTGGGAACCCACAGACGGGCTAGTGCCTTGTGGGACCCGCAAATTATTTAAAAAAAAAAAAAAAAAAAAAAAAAATGCCCGTCGAGTGAGTGAAAAATTAGGGAAGATGATGTTGTCTGTTTTTACTTTTAATTTTACTAAATTTAAATAAATTCGGTTTATAGTACAGCTTAGCGTTGTATTATTTTTTCCTTCTTTACAAAAATAAATTTAGTCTTTCAACAATTATAGCTTAAATTTCGTGTGAGGGGGACGGGTCTCACCAAATCTTACTACATTTCACCCCGAAGGCGAGGGAGGGGTCCAAAAATTAAAAGATAAACAGCTTACGTAATAAATGGATGTCACCTTTTTAAAAAGGTACGAAATCAATTCTAAATATATATTTTCGCGAAAAAAGGGGAAAATTAAAAAAAGTAAAGGATTCAGTTGATTTAATCGTAAATGGGCACTATATATTCATAAGTCAATGACCCACATTTTAAGTGCTTAGATGAACAATCCCTTTAAAGGGGCATAAATGATTTGAAAGCTTACTGTGTACCATCAGCAGGCCTAATGCTATCACGGTGCAATTAATTCTAGTTAAGCGATTCCGGGGAAACGGCACGAATGTTAAGTACGGAGGATGATCTTAAGTTTTTGTCAACCGAACGTCCGAATTATTTCAAAAATTCAGGTTTTTTTCCTGAGAAGAAATATACAAATAAACGAAAATGGAACAAAAAGAAAAAAATGAATTAAGCGAAATACGCTCTAATTATTTTATTACTAATAAGTGCAAATATAATATTAATGCACCCGGGTGCAAAAAACGAGACAGTTGTAGATTAACACGTAATGAACATTTTACTTGTTTGTTCGTTTTTTTTTTTTTTTTTTTTTTTGTTTTCTTTTTCGATTATATTAAATTTATTTTATCCATTTTTTTGTTCAACTCTATTAGGAAAAATGTTTATAGTCGGTTGAATGAAAACCAAAAAATTTATAAATTATACCAATAAAACCTTCCTCAGGAATCTTTTTTCTTTTTTTTTTTTTTTGGACTCGTCGACCAAAAAGACCTTTACCCAGAAACAAAAGGTAAGGAAGAAGTAGGTTATATTTTGATCCGATCAGAAATTTTATCTAAAAAGTAACAAATAGCAGGAATAATTTGTGGGAAAGGAAAGGACAGGATGTAGGAAGTACAATAAGGAGTAGGAAGTCCAAGCTAATCAATATTATGCAGTGGTGGAAACCAGATCGTTCGGGACAGGTGGATGCAAAAAACTGTTTTGTACTAGTTGTAGCCGGTAGCTAATTGTTTTTCATATTCTTATGTATAACGAAATATTTCCACTAAAAACTTTTTTCCTCCGTTCTTTTAGCGAATGCGATAAAACAAATTTAAGTACAGCCTACAACAGCAAAACAGTTAACAAGGATTTAACATTTGAATATAAATAATATTTCCCCGGGTATAGCAATTCCGGTTGCAGTAATTTAAATTATGAAATATCTATATTTTATGGACCGATGTCCGACGTAGTTAGCCAATTGTACATTCAAAACTTATAAAAAAAAAATTGCAAATATTATTGTACGGAATATTATGTATAATATTACGCTTTTCCTATTATTAATTTCAGGCGGTGATTTTTTTTTTGCTATGTCTATGTTACAGAGCTCCTTCTAACGACTGTCAATTTGCATCTTCTTAGCCTGGCCGGAATACTTATTACAGTCAACTGAGTATTATTACTTTTGAAGGTTCTCTCGTTTTCATCATTAGGATCATCTGTTTTTCATTCCTTCCTCACCGTTGTATTTTCTTCGTTATCGTTTATTAATTATCTACCTTTTTACACGCCTGCTTTCTCGGAATTTCAATTAATGAATTTACGTAAAGATTCCTTTTCTCCCTAGAAACACATCCAGTACATAAATGGCCCTCACGTTCAGCTGAAGGTTCTCAGCAGCCTCTCTTGGACCCCTATATCTGCCGACTGCCACGATTTAACGAAATTTGGGAATTTCTGCTCAATTAAAGGCCTGTCGTTGTTTTTCTAAAAAGTGAGGTTGTATTTGCTACCGAGTTTTCTTCACTTTCTTTTTTATTTTTTACAAAACGCATTATTTTAATATTTTTAATTTCACCCGTCAATATTGTTTGTTTTTTTTTTTTTTTCTACTCATAGCATAAATTTATTTACTGCGGTAATCATTTTATTTCATTTTGTTTTTTTTATTTTTCGAGTGCATCTTACATTTATATTTACATTTACTTTATAGTACACATTATATTTATTTTTTATTTATTTATTTTTTTTATCGACTGTATTTTATCTCTCCTTTTCCCCACCTCATTAACAAAAAACCCCTCTGGCCGGCTAAATTACACGAAAAACATAAATGATGCAATAAAACCTTCCATTTACTCGTAGAAACAAAAACAAAATCGGTCCAGTAGTTCCTGAGATTAGCACGCAGACTGATGGACAGATGAACAGACTGAATTTATTTATAATACATATATATATATATATATATATATAAACTCTGCCCTTCAGATTTCAGAAAAATTGTTTTCAATTCGCTACGTCATTCTTATCCGTCTTTTACTGAAACAAAAAGATCTCAACAATTGTACAACACAACATTCAACCTTTGTGTTATCTTATATAAAGTAACGGAACATAATCATAAGATGAAAAATGTTATGGGAGCCACAAAAGACTAAAGGATATTGAACAAATCACAGCCATCTCTGGCCAACCCATTAAAATTGTCAACAAAATAAAATATCTTGTGATCACTCTTGACCACAAATTAAGATTCCTTTTACACCTGAAACACATTAATCGCAAATGTAGTCTAACTTATGATAAACCACGTATTCTATTGTCAAACAACTATGGAATTCGACACAAAGAGAGAGCCATCTTATATAAAGGTCTGATTCAATTTATGTTTGGATATGCAGTAGCCATTTATATCAGTCATAGAATTCTTAATACAGTCATCAAGCATCAAAGGAAATACCTACTAAATATATCATCCCTGTATAATACAGCGTCTACATCAGCAGCATATGTCATAGCCAACATCCTTCCTCTTGACTTATTTCTCATTGGAAGGGCAATCCGAAGTGAATATAGAATCACAAAACCCGAAACAAGTCAAATCTCTGAAATTTATACAAAACAATACTCTAATCTTGGATATTGGCACCAACCCACCGGTTAATAAACCTAAAAAATCTTCTAATTGACGTGTATCAGTTGCGATGGAAGAGGGAGACTACAGGTAGGAGAACCTTCACTTTCTTCCCAAATATTCGTCAAAAACTTAATAAGATGCCGAAAATCGAAATTATTATTTTTATATGCAAACAGATTAGCAACGAATGACTAAAATTTCAAAGTGGGCTGTGTGTGGTTGCATTAACATTTTACTATTCTGTAATACTGACCGATTTTGTCATGGTGTAAACACTGCCATTAATCATGACAGATCGAGTCTAGTTGTATAAAGTATTGCCTGCACAAAAAAAAAAAAAAAATTACTAGGCGCTCTGTCAAAGCAGAGAAGCACTTGGTTAGTTGGTCACTTGATCTAATCGGCTGTTTACTTGTTGTTGTATGTGTGTATATGCTTCAAAATGCGTTATTGGTGACTCGCTAACGCCTGACAAGTGTTCACTTGGCCTGACGAACACAACAGAAAAGCGAGTCGATCGAATTCAACTATTACTGGACATTGACGAAGCGACTAGCGTTTTACACATCGAGCACTTTTCTTCGCGTAATTAAATCCTAACTTGTCACATTTCTGCTAGAAAGCTAAAAACTGTCGCTTTAGCCAAGTTAATCTCGTCTGCTAGTGAAATTCTGATTCTTTTCAATTTGTTTCCTCCGCATGACTGTAAGTATTGGAAGATTTGCCAGTGATACATATATATATATATATATATATATATGTGTATGTAAATACGAATGTATATATAAATATTTATATATACAGTGCTGGTCATAATTATATTTTGCAATTGCGCCTCTAAAATGCTACCGCGCGAAAAATTTAAAAACATTATTCAATTCGGCAGATAAAAATACATTTAAGATAATGTGGCCACAGGCGAACGCCTTGCGTAGTGCGCGTTAGGCAACCGAAACTGTTTCAAAAAATGACCAAAAAAATCACGTATTTCGACAAAGAACAGCCGAAAGCAACAAAAAGGCCACATAATTTGCCCAACCCCTTATCGAGGATCGAAGACGTGTTCAAACGTCACGACGTGAAAGAGCATGAAATTTCAATCGCGAACCGACTAGTGCACTAACATACAAAAAATCTTTACGAAATCTGCAACAACGTGAAGTCGCTAGCAAACCACGATTTACGTGAATGCGTGGTACGTGTATATTGATTCGATGGCGCGTCAGATTCATGCTTGCCTCGCAGCCCGTGGAGGCCCTACAAAATATCAATTTGTTTCTTCTCTTTTCGGGTATCAGATCTTTCCAGCCGTTTCGCTTCGTTCTCTATTCACTGTCGTCTTTTTCACTGTACTCACTTTGTCCGCGCCTTCTGTCCTTTCTTGCTCCTTCAGCTCCGTTTTTTTCTATATTACTATATAGTCTGAGTCGTTCATTTCTCACATTTTGTATTTGTGTCCGAGTTGTATAAAATATATTTCTGCACTGCAGATTTCTGTCAACCGTCTCATTTGTTGAAAGTTGCGCATCTACAATCGTAATGTACCGAAAACTCGCATTTTCCTCTCAGCTCAGCTCAGCTCCCGAACGCTGCACATTTTGTACAGATTTTTTGTACGTTGGTGTACCAGTCGGTTCGGGATGGAAATTTCATGCTCTTCCACGTCGTAATGTTAGAACGCGTCTTCGATCCTCGATAAGGAGTTGGGCGAATTGTGTGGCCTTTTTTAAGCATAATGCATGTGAAAAGAAAAAATCCCCTCGAAACGATATCAAATCCGAACAAGTTGGGGCGCGGAAATATGACGCGATGTGCTAGACTAAAACAGGTCGGAAAGAAAGAAAAAACATATTCATACATACGTAACGTGAGCATATATTTTTAAGCATTTGACGAATCTACTTCGGAGCTTGGCGGAAGAAATTCAGTGTGTAAAGCGTGCAACATAATTATTTCATTTATTCGTATAAGAAACACGTTGTGTCTCACTTTTCACTTTGCATGTTTCAAAATTTTCGGCGTTCGTTTTAGAAATACATTCGTCGCATTGTAATCTGCACTAAATTCGTGATTTCTTTTAATCTCGGCTTTTCTTATTTATCCGTGGCAAAAAAAAAAAAAAAAAAAAAAAATCGTTCAACCATTCTAAAATAGTTTTGTGTAACTTAGAACTCCAAAATGTTCCTAGCTTACAGGTTTTTCGGTCTTTGTCAGTTTCTCCACACAATACTTTAACAAGTTTTCGCTGCTCAAATCTACTTCATTAGTAACTCTACCGTAAATCCTGTCCGGAGGCACTCAATTCGACTATTATTAGGAAATTTAACCATATGCATTTTGCGTTGTTTTTATTTTTATTGGCAGTTGTGTCATCGTGAGGGAAGCTGCCCGTTCACTATATCTTTACACACCCATTTAAGTGTTAAACTGCCATCAGTCTGATCCATTTTCTCCGCTTAATCTACGCGGCCATTCTGCGTGTGACCCTTGTATAGTAACAACGCTAATTCTAACTCTAATACACTGTTACATCTATTTTCATCGCTTCTTTTATTTCGTTCGTCGTCTTTGCTTAATTTTTTTTTGTCTATTTTCCATGTTCCCTTCTTTTTCTTTATTCATTTCGTACGATTTTACGCGGTTCAATTTCCGCGGCGGCCTCCAACACATCTTTTTCGAATGTTGTTCGTTTCTACAGATCTTGTTTTATTTCCGCGATCAGCAGATCTTCTCTTTCCTCTATGTCTAGCCCCGTATTATAAGATCCTAAAAACCTGATGTATTGCACCGCTTTCTAGGAAGCGAACGGTTTTGTTCTAAAGCACCCGACGATGGATATTTTACGGGCGCGCGGACCGGTATAAAGTTTGAGAAATGCGGGGAAAAACCCGGTAATCGTTAACACTCTTGAAACGGTAGTAAACAACGAAAACAACAAGAAACAGAAACACTCCCGAGACTTACTTTCTGCATGTTTTGCACAATCCTTTTCAACTTTTCGATCGGTTTCAAGGACGCGTCCACAATTATGATGGCGGAGGTCCCGGTCAATGATCGATCAAGTACATCGTCGCCGTCAACGTCGGAAGTGACAAAGTGCGAAGAACCGGATACAGCTGGAAAACCGCTATTTCGCTCGGCCGCCGCTGCGTCGTTGCATAACGATATCGTTCTCGACTGAAGAACCGGAGCGATAGTAGCAATTTCCTTATCCGGTGCGGTAGTAAGTTCTATCAGGAAGGTCGTCGACGATGCTACCGGTGGCGAAGAACTATGATTCGGCTGAGCTTCGTTCCACGGATATAAGGGTAGCTCGGTGCCCGGTGGAAGATACAAGGGAGCTCTAGAACGTGCCGGTAAACATAATAAATGATTCTGATGATTTCGATGATTTCGTTGATGACGATGATAGCTGCTAAAAGCGGGCTCTTCTTCTTCTGCATGTTCCGATTCTGAGTCTTGGGCGAAATCAGAGCGGCCCCCGGCGTACATTTATTATTATTTCTTTTCCGTTTCTTCTTGCCGCTATATCTATTCTTTCGCTTTTTCCTTCGTTTATTTACTTATTGCCGTTTTAGTGTCGCGTGATTAGGTCGCATCATGATAGAGCTGTGGCCTGGCGGCTTCATCAGTCACGGATCGCCATCATCACGCATTTATTATTAGGCGGTGCGGGTTTTTTAAATGAATTTAAAGCGCCGTTCTTTCATTTCCATGCTGCGGGATAGCATACGGCGCTGCCAGTGACACAATGTGTACATACAGAGAGACACACGGTTATCGGAACATCTGCTGGCACGCGATGCTTTTTATGTGCGCCAATATCGTCGACGAGTTATTTCAACTTATAACTCAGTTTGCCCTTCGCCGCCATATCTGCTCCATATCAATCCCAGCATAATAATAATGCCCATCCGGACTATTACATTAATAGTAGTGCAACAAACGAACGTTTTTAAAGCCAACTATCCCTGCACCCTCATCTGCCCGGCGCTGGATGTGTACTTCACGCGACACAACTTACACATATAAATGTATTATTATTATCATTATCATTATTATTATTATTATTATTATTATTATTATTATTATTATTATTATTATTATTATTATTATTGTTATTGTTATTATTATTATTGTTATTGTTATTATTATTATTGTTATTATTATTATTATTATTATTATTATTTTTACTACCGACAAAAGTAGGCCGATATAAAATGCGCTATACAATTAATGCTCGACTATCGATATTCATTGATAGGCACACGGAGTAGGCCGAAGAAAACTTTCGCAATTATCACGGTGCATTTTAAAACGACTGCAGTCATTTCTTTGGGTAATTATTTTTCGCCAACTTAGCCCTGTGCGGGTTTTTATGAAAGGTCTTCGAGCCATAAAACAGCTATCAGGTTGAGCTTTCCGCGCGACCTTATTAACGCGTCGCATAAATATAATAAACAGTGACGATGATGACTCTACACCCGCACTTAGCCTAGCCATGTGTGGAATCCTACTACCGAAACCATTTCTATTGAATAAAATTTCAAACAAGTCGCTTCATAAAAGTTAGCTCTATTACAACCTTATTTATTTCTAACTTACGCTTATTAAAAATTTTAAAAAAGACACATTAATCATTATAGACATTTGGTGAGGAAGATAAAAAAGTATCCGTAGATTAACACTCATAAACATCTAAACTAAAGAAATTATTATATGTGGATTTTATGGTAGAATTTTAGAATTATTCTATCCAACAACAGTGAATTTTGTAAACACTTAGTTTTCCTAATACAATCTGGTATTTTTTATTTGACTACCTTTAAAAACGTTGGCAATGTTATTTAAATATGGTTTTATCAGTAGCGATAGAAATTATTATTGAAGATGAAAATAATTTTAAGACAAATTACATTAATCACCCTAAAAAAAACGTATTTTTAAATAGCGTTCCTCAAGGTGAGATGTGTTTGTGTAACTATACAAATAACCGAACTAAACTAACTGGATTCGCGATTGTATACACACATGTATACACATATTAATTACAACGTAGTAATTCGTAGGCCGACTACCGTTAGAAAAAATGTCCCAATTTTATGTAACTTAATATTTTAATTTTTACCGACTTCCAAAAAGAAACGAGGGTTATAGGTCACGTATGTTTTTTGTTTTTTTTTATGTTTGTTTGCGCATAACTCATATTTATATATAGATCGATTTTACTGATTCTTTGTCCACTAGAAAGCGTAGGTACCATACTCATTGATGAAAATCGGTGAACATAAATTGAATATTCGTCAAAAAACCTAAAAAAATGTAGTCACTTTGGATAAATTTTTTTTCTTATTATTTTTTATTAGTATAACAGAGGGGGCGGTTGACTTAAAATGCTATCATCAAAAGCTTCGAACTTTTCTACACCTGTCGTTTTCGAACCAAAGTCGTATCACGTATCAATGTGACAAATTCTTCGCTATTGCAAACAGTTCGTCGTCCCATTTTCGTTTCCGCAATTCACGTTTGCGTTCGATGGCAGTTTTCGTTTTTCGGAACATAAAGTGAATTCACTTCTTATTACTGTGCAGGCTGATGAATAAGAAGTCCCACCATAATAGGGAGAAGCATGTAAAGACTATATTGCTAATTTAATAATACCATGGAAACGGGAAAAAAGTATTATTTATATGATGTGCTGTGTAGTATGTTAAATTGTTTCGGTAGTTTAACAAAATTTATGATATAAATTATTGGTTATATTTTTTTTTTTTTATTATATAAAATTGGGATATTCTTTCATCATAAAATCTAATGGGGGTTGGCCTAGGAATTACGTTGTAAACTTTAAACATTTTATACGAGTGTAGAATAGAAAGAGGCGTAAGTGCAAGCAAAAGGGGTCAAGGGACATAGCTCCTTGCGAGACCAAAATGACCGATATATGGGGGCTTGCGCGTACACTCGGCGTTGCAAATAACAATTGTCTAGTACACTACCTATGTATATCTGTGCAGTTGAAATGTATGAATAGGTAGTCGCCGACTCTCAGAAGTTGAGTATGACATTATGATGATGATGATGATATGTATATATATACGTAGGTAAATCTTTAAAGCTTACTCTTTCTATAAATATAAATTGAGAAAATCGAAGAAACTTCCTGTTACTAATACCCACCATGTACTTAACGATAGTCATAAACAAGGCTTTAACTTATAAACGTTATTTATTGATGTCTTAAAAAATGGCAGACTAAGAATATGCACACCGAAGGGGTGGTTATTACTCACGGCAGAGAAAGGGAGACAACTTTTCACAATACCTAGTCTTCGATATAATCGTGGGAGACACGTGGGCGTTAAGGTAATATTACCCCATCTGACGCGAACTCACCGCGACACAGGAGATGGCTAAACATGCTGAAGCGCCCCCAGTGACAATCTTCACCAAAAAGTTTCTCCGCATTTTAGATACAATGACCATTTCCTAGAGAAGTAGGCAACTCTACTACTATCTTAAGAAGCCATTCGATCACTGATCGGTAACGAGTTCACTAGGGTCGACTTAGGACGACGTATATGTTACAATGGCCCAGAGGTGTTATCGGGAAATCTAGCGTGTTTAGAGCTGCGGCAGTAGAACCAGACCGACCGAAAACTACGCTACAAGCCTGCTTACTGGAGCCGCAAGTGATACTATATTTTTAGTTATTTCTAAAATAATAATTTCATTCTATCGACTCTTTTCATGTCCTGCTTTTTAATCTTGTTAAAGTCTCGATTACATAAAAATTAAACAAAAATGATTTCGAAATAAAAAAATGTAGTTTCTTTTGTTACTAACATACATCTACTCCGTGAAAACCACTTCCCATCCATGATTTATTAAATTTAAATCAAAATCTTGAACTTATCTAATTCCAAAGCATTTTCAAAACCTCAAAATTAAATTTTTAGCAATCTGTTCGTTATCGCTGTATACGCATTTACATACGTACGATTAAAAACATTCAGACCGAACTGTGTATGCACATTATTAAAATCGATTCGTTTATATATTCTAATATTTCCTCTTTCCGATGCAAAAATAAGAAAATTATCTAGAAGAATAGAAAATGATTCATTATTATTATTATTATTATTATTATTATTATTATTACTACTACAGGCTTGGTTTGAAACTGAATGTATCCGTACCCCGCGACTGGACATCGGTTCTGTCGGGCGCTTTTGACTTGTTCAAACTTATGATATATATTTTAAAACAGAGAATTTACCGATTTTTTCGATTACTCTACATGCGTTAAACAGGTCGATACTATCGTTTATTTTGCGGCCAGTTGCAAATTCTTGAAAATACGAGAATAACTTTGTAGCCCCCGCCCAGTTTTCAGTATCCCTATCGGTGGTGTCAGCTATAAAACTGTTTATCTACCAACTCTATCAGTAATAAATTTTTCTGATTAATTTCGGATTTCGTAAACAAGTTTATTCGTTATAATCATTTGTACGATCATCACCGATAAATTGATGTCAGCCGGAAAATTAATAAGCAGTAATTTTACTTATATTCCGTTATTCTTCGAGTGTTTATTATTTAATAAGTTGCAATCGAGATTAACACACAAGAGAGAGGTCACTGAAAGTCCTATTAATAACAACTTAATGTTTATTATTTCACTAGAAAGGAATATGTGTGTAGATAAATGTCCGATTGCATAGTGCTGACCAGATTTGCACAATGATTAACGTAGAATTATTAAACTGGTCATCGGCAGCGCGTCATAGATTAGATTAAATACTACAGATAATAATGGATTACGTCCGTTCTAATGAAATAATAACAATGTTTACCGCGCTTGGTAATGCAAAACTACGGATAAACCGAATTTTCTTCTTCAAAAGAACCTTAATTCTGAAGCGCTGACAGTTGAAAATTACTTAAAAATCTTAGGGAACGTAACTCAAAATAATAGCGAAGGCGGCCCCACTTGCGCATATTCCAAAATCAGAATGATTTATTAGTGAAATTTTCGTAATTAAACCGTTCGGGCGAATTTCCATAATTTCATCTTCGCTATTATGTGTGTCGTCCGAATCAATGCTGCAGGACGACAAAAAGGGAAAATTATCAGGGGACACCCAAAATTTACCGCTGATGTTTTTGTTTTTCAATGACCGTTCAATGGCCCGTTTAAAATTATGAAAAACGTTTCGATGTTTCCGCTTATTCTACATCGGCTACTACATACATATATACATTGAACAAGAATAGATTTTTATTCTTCGCCTGATTTTCATTCTATTAACTTTAGCTTGTTATTGAATTAAACTAATTACACGATTATTATCACTTGACATGAACACCCTAAAAGATCAGAGCTGTTAATAACCGAATGCTGAACCACAGGAGCAGACTACAGAAAACGAAATCACCATGATGAACGCTAGCATGTTCGAATCTCGCCGTTTTCAGTTCGGCTATAAATGTAAGACCGATGTCAAGCGTGTATAGCTCAGGAGATACAGAAACATATAAGTATTACGTGATGTTCAATTTTCATAAAACGGACACTTTAAAGATCCAACGCTGCTAAAACCCGTAGGTTCAAAACAAGATGTCCCAAAAGAATAGTGAAAGTTATTTTCTTATAAATTTAACAGGAATTTATTTATTTATTTTATTATTTAAATGAATAAATTCCTGTCTTATAAATTTAACAGGAATTATTATTATTGCCATTACTTATTATTTATTATTATTATTATTATTATTATTTTATTTATTTTTTTTTTTTTTCCTTGGTTCCCCATTCTGGACATAGCCAGTGGGGCAAGTATATTTTATTTATAATCTATATATATACTGTTTAAAGTGTACTTGTAAAAAAAAAGAAATTTGAATAAAAATTTGTTGTATGTCAGTGTAGTGGATACTTAGAATTAAATACAGATTTATCTTTTTATACTTAATATAAGTTGTAGGAAAATGCAACGGTGATGTTGATACATAGTCACCGAATACATTATATTTAATTTAATTACGTTATCTAGTCTTAAGTTAAATACTGTGAGTATGTAATTATATATATATATATAAATATATGTCTTTTGTATTTGTATATTGACAAGTGTGTTGAAAATTTATGGATATTAATCTAGTAAATTATAAATGAATATTGTCACTCGGTTTTTGGATCATTTTCCTAGCCATCAGTTCATGAAAGTAACTAAGAGTTTTTTTTGAATTTTCTGTGGTTATTACGAATTGAGTGTTAATGTTGACGTTATATTTGCTGCGGATGTCACGCATTTTTTTGCAAGTGTAAATAGTATGGTGGATGTCATCAATGATAGGCTCCCCACAAAGTTGGCAGTGAGGAGTGTTCCTTAACTGAAATCTGAATAAATAGCTACCGAGATTGCCATGACCAGAGAGTAGTTGGACATTAAAGAAAGTTATGTCAAGAAATTTCAGTTTATTCCTATTGCTTATACTGGGAAAGAAATCATAGGTTTTACGACCAGTGCTTTCATTGTCCCAACGGGCTTGCCAAATATTTGTGATTTCTATATTTACTTGTTTTTTTAATCGTTTCATCATTGGAGTTTTTCCTAATTTGTTTATAATTTCTGTATCTGGTAGGAATTTTACGGAAGTTACTTTTTCCAAATTTTTTGTTATCCGATATTCAGATATTATGGCTCGATTTATCAGAAATAAATCCAGTGGAGGAATATTGGCTATGACGCATGCTGCAGAAGTAGGGGCGGTCCTATAAAGAGATGAAATATGTAAAAGAAATTTTCTTTGCTGTTTTTTAGCACATTGAAGTATTCGCTTATTAATGTAGATGCATGCGCCGTGACCGTATATAGCTTGAATTATTCCCTTATATGTATAAAATAATTCTTTCTTTGTCAAACCGATTAACGAAAGAGATTGATTTTCACCAGCCCAGACAGCAAGCAGGCTCCAGGTTTTTAGCACAAGTGAAATCCAAAAATGCGCAGAACATAATATAAACCTTTACATGACATTTGTCGACTATGAAAAGGCGTCCGACACAGTGGAAAAACGGGGGGCGGTATTGGATGCTTTACAAAACAGCGGAATATGAATACGTAAATATTATTAGAAATATGTAAAAATATTCAACGATGCGAGTATCACTGCGCAAAGATACTAAGAATATACAACTAAAACGAGGGGGGGGGTAAGACAAGGAGAAACGATCTCGCCAATAAATTGTTTATTGGCAACACCGGAAATGGTATTTAAGAAGTTAAAATGGAACACAGTAGGCATACGGATAGATGGAGAATACCGGAACCATCTCGGATTCGCGGATAATGTAGTATTACTAAGCATCAACGCAGAAGACAGACGGTGCTTACGAGTGCCTAAAATATATTCCAGTAAAATAGGGCTCAAAGTATAATGACAAACACCGATGAAGACATACGTATAAGGATAAACGACGAAAAAATCGAAAAGACGGAAAGCTATATATGCTTAGGTCAGAGAATTACAACAAACAAGCAACTTTACGAAAATAAAGAAGAGAAGAATAGTAGTACTACCATGGGAGTAGCATTTGGAAAATTAAGCAACGTATTTAAAAACCGAGAAATAGCGATTAACTTGAAGAGTAAGCTGTACCGGCAATGCGTGCTACCAGTCACTAAAATACGGATCTCAAACTTGGCTATTTACAAAAACGAATTGAAAAGAAAAGAAAAAAAAACACAGGTACTGCAGGAAGGAATAATACTGAATATA
Organism: Icerya purchasi; assembly: GCA_039619475.1. Classification (NCBI taxonomy): domain Eukaryota; kingdom Metazoa; phylum Arthropoda; class Insecta; order Hemiptera; family Monophlebidae; genus Icerya; species Icerya purchasi. Next base: position 75,892,319 of record CM077115.1, on the reverse strand, counting down.
AGACGTATAGATCGAATACGTAATATAAAGAACGAGAGGAAATTGAACGATGCGGTAGAACAAATGACCAAGTTGAAGTGGAGTTGGACAGGTCATGCAATCAAAGGTAGACAAAAGCGTGTTATACCAACAAAAAAAAACGGTTGAAAGGAAGACGGTAAACCCGCTGGGAGGATGATATAATAAGAAGAACTGCCGTCCAGAAGAATTGGATTAGGAAGGTACAAGACCGGAACGAGTGGAAGAAGCTGGGGAAAGCCTACTTCCAGCAGTGGATTGATATAGGCTAAATCGTAAATCGCAATTTGTTTTTGTAAATAATTTTTAATATTTTCCTTTAAGTAAAAATCGTAGTTTTAAAAGTTGTTTTTTTATCTGGGACCCAAGTTCTTCCCCCGTCCGTGCTCTAACTTTATTATTAATTTGCGTATTTTCACTTTATTTTTACAGACAAAATAGACGCTTTCACATATTTTACATTCCGGCATATATTTCAGTTTTTTGCCCTCTGTTTAAACGATATTAATTGGACATTGCCACTTCTATTTCAACACTATTAATATAAGGATGTGTCTACATTTAAAGTTAGCTCCCCTTCTTGTTACCTCTTTGAAGATTTCTGGTCATTGTTGTTAGATAATTTAAACTATCCGTAATCGGTACAAATAACTCGTTTTTTCACTCTACCGGAATTGATACATTCTTCTATTCTTACTCTATAACTATACGTTTGAATTTTCTTTAGGAGCTCTTCTTGCGCGTAAAAGTTGATGCGTATTATAAAGCTTTTTACCGGCTTCGAATTTAATAGCTCATCCGGAGGAAATCGCCATAGATGTTATCTCGCCGATGAAGTAAAAACGCTGTGTAGAAGTTCATCGCGCGATGCGTCAGTTGATATTTTTGAACAGATGTGATCGGAGCTACAAGAGACTAAACGCTACTGTCGAAATTTGAAATAGATCACCTCTTTTCACTAACATGGGACTAGTTGGAAGACTAAAGATGAATGAACTGGAATATTCGCAGTAGTACAACAGACTGACTGGCGGATCTCCTCTTTTGCCGTATTCAGGAATCGCGCTACGAGCCTCTCCTGATTATAAACGGTTCGCTATTGGCTGAAGATGAAGCACAATCGGCGCTGCCACAAGAACAAAGTGGCACTCACGTCCGACTTAACTGGACTATTTTTCCATTGGTGCTGCTGAAGTATAAAGTTGGCAGCGATTCTCCCTCTCACTATCGCGAGTAAAGAACTTCCCCCTCTCCGGTGCGTCTTTAATCGTCTGTTTCTTGAGACACCACTAGGACGACTGTTAATACTCGAAGTTCCGCAACCACGTTTAAACGTCGGGTATATAAGGGATATTGGTGGCGAGAAATCTCCCCTCTCGTTGCATTCCGTTCATCTATTGTATAAAGTTACATATTTACTTCCGGTACTTGAACGATGGACTTTTTTCTTCTTCTTTCTACCATTACATATTTCCATTGAAAATGTTATTGTTTGATTTTCTTAATTATTTTCTAAAGTTTTGCATACTTGGCACATTTACGAGCCAGGTGGTTTAAACGCAGCTTAACAATACACGAACGTCAGCGAGTTTTAATTTATTCGTCAATCAACGGGGGTTGCCGTCGATTTAAACGCAAACGGATTTACTTTTGCTATAATATCATCACGCTATTTTACGCATGCTCTAGTATTCCGATAAAAAATTTAACATGGTTGGTACAATTTTTTTTTTTAGTACAATTCTTAGAGGTTACAAATTTTAATACGACAACTGTGTGAATTCAGTATTTCGATCGTTTTATTTTGACAAAAAAACAAACAACCAAAAAAAAAAAAAAAAAAAAAACATTAAACGAAAACAACAAATTTTTTTATTAAAAGGCTGACATCGTTTTCGCTAAATTTTCAGTTAATTCAATTCGGCGTGACTATCTCTTAATTTCGGTTAGCTATACTCGTTGACTAGCGTGTAGCATCCTGAATCATACTCTTCCTGGAGCGTACACACTTGAATATTTTCTGAGGGTAGCGAATATTTCACACCAGTAAGGCAAGAAGTAAAAAAGATACATAAGTAAATAATGAATTCCTTATTATCAGCATGCAAGACTACCTTATTTGTAAAGAAAGATAGAGATTTTATTAATAATACGTGTGAAAATGGAAGAAATAAAGTCGGTCAAAGCGGAATTAAGAAAAGAAGCGAAAATAATATGTAACATGCGTAACAGGTAGTACGAAAGTTATAAGAATTTGGAGTGTAGAAGAGCATGTTTCTGAGAAAGAAAAGAACATTCAGGTAAAACATACTCGTAAAATACCTAGGTTATTGAAAATAATAGAAAGTTGAAAAAATGGAAGATGGAGGAAGGTGTCTATGATTAAGCGTAAGCGAAAATTATAAAGAAAATAACAGATCGATTAAGGTAAGGATTTTCACTAGTGGTATAATTCAAAATTTTCTACTAGACCGTTTAAACTGTCGAATAAATTTCAAAAGCCGAAATACGTCGCAAAATTCAACAGAAAACGTTTTGCGCGGAATTCACTCTATATTATAGAATCGAGTTTGAGGTCACTTTTCGAAAATTTCGCCGCTTAAGTTGTGCCCGGCACGTGGGCACGGGGCCACCGTCCGGAAGCAATCAAAAGAATCAGTTTGTCACTGGTCCGATCAGAAACTGACAGGAAGAAGAAAGCAAAAACTAGAATAATGAATCAGTTTAGAACACACAAAATGGCGTATTCAGTTAAGATAGAAGGAGGTTCAAAAAGGGAAAAAAAGGATTAGAGCATCGTAGGTACATAGTTTCGTAATTAGGATGGGCAGTTTGGAAAGGCTGTTGAAAACGTCAAGAAAGTAGTAAAGCGCATGGTTAAGGCGTAAACGAACAGCAGAAATGACAGGAACGACGCGCAGTGAAGGATTAAATCGGAGGAGAGGACTGTAGATAGATAAAGGAAAAAATGTTGAAAAAAGGACTATACCGACCAAGTCTCCATTATGAAATGTTTTGCATGGGGAGAAAGCAAGTTAGAAACGGAAATTCTTAAAAGATATAATCATCCAAGCCAACATTATCTTCTGGGGAAATAAACACACGGATGGGAATACCTCGTACTTATGTAAAAGAATAAATTATCGGTTTACCAAAATAAAGGTAAATGTAAATATTCAAAAATGAGCCATTTAATTTAATCAGTTTTAAAAATCTTCTTATAATCGTTAATTAATAGTAAAAACAATTTTTTTTTTTTTTTTCTTCAAAAGAAACGCTAAAGTTCTAACCAAACAAACATATACAATCGAAAAATCCCACTGGAATCTGTAGCTAAAAATACTGCGGAATATTCTACACATTTAAATTATATACGAACGACGAATATACGTGAAAAACGAAAAAATCGTAAAACTACAATAATTTGCTTTTTCGCGCACTTTATATGAACGTGTGTACACGCGCCAGTGCTATTGGCACAGAAGTTGTTAAAGGAAACGAGCAGTCGACCCCGATGTGTCATCCGAATCAATTTACAATATTAATGATACGCGTTCTAGAAATTAAACTTTTCGTTACACGGTTAGACCTACTTCTGACACGTGCTTTAATGTACAATTTAGAGAACAGCTTTTAAGGTTCATGGGAGAGCCGTTTCAGCAGACTTTGTTATCAGATTTTTGGCCGATTTTGCAAAAACTGTTTTAAAAAAAAAAAAGCTGATGGAATTTAACGTAGCTACAAGGATTTTAATTATTTTCGTTCAGTTGACAATGCGTGCAAAAAGGGCTAGTACGTCCCCTCCCTCTTTCTGAAGGGAAACAACTTTCTTTTTCTTTTTTTTTTAAATTCAATTATATTGCCATTCGGAGACGACTACGTAATTAAAAATTGAAAACTACAAACATTTTAGTGTTAAAATATAAATATTGTTTTCTTTGTTTTTGATTAGACTTTTTAAAATGATATGGAATATGTAACAAAAACTAGAGGAAATTATTTGTTCCGTTTTCTTTTTTTTTTACAATTTCAAAGAGAAAATTAAATCCGGAATAATAGAAAAAAAAAAAAACACCAATCTGAAAGTACTCAATATACGAGCTATTATTTATAGTTTGCTCCCTTCCTCATTGTTCCGTTATTCTCTCGTGTCTTCTCCTTACCGTCCATTGCACACTCCCAGCAATCAATGTATTTCTGATCCCGATCATATAATGTTTTCGGTTGTTCGTAATTATCAACTGAACAAGCTCCTTTTTATTCCTTCCTCTTACAAATTTCCGCTCCATACTGTGCTTCATTCATTATCTCCCTTCCTTCCCCTTCGGTTATTCTAGCTCTTGATTCCTTTCGGTAGGGGCTACCTCTGATCGCGTAAGGATCTGAGTCTCTTTTTCCTCTCTTTTCCGTTGTTCTTGGGCCAATGTCCATATTGACAAATCCATTTAAAAAAAAAAAAAAAAAAAAAAAAAAAAAACGTATTATTTTCATCTATTTTAATGAAATAATTTGATTGTTTTCCACCTCATCAGCTTCCTTTTCGGCGGCTATTTTCCTTTCCTCCTAATAACTCCTGCTCCTTTACCACCCCCTTTTCAATTACGATCTTCCATTTATTTGTTCCTCGTGAGTCTTTACATCCTGTTCGCAATGATCTATCTCCGGCAGTTGTTCCTAGTCGTATTCTGCGGTTATGGCTCGAACTTTCAATCATCGCTTTAAAAATGGACAATATGGAGAAAAAAACAAAACAAAACAAAAAAGTAACTAGTATCCAAAAATACGAAGAAGTAGAGCGAAAATGAAAATAGGCGCGAATAAACGCGCAAAAAAATTCAACTAATAATTATTTCGGTCTAGTCTCTTCTTGCTAATCTGCGGTCGTTCCTTTTGTTCCCCTCCCTTCCGCGTTCTGTTGTTGTCTTCATTATTCGCCTATGTTTCAGTCTTTCTCTACCATCTTCATCCTGTTTTTGCTTTTCATTAGCTTTCTCTCCGTGTGTTACTCATATTCTCTAATAATGCACTTGATTGCGACGCTGATCTTATATTCCTTTCTGTTGAGCGTTTTGTATTTCGGTTTGCGGAGACTCTATCTTCCATTCTTCATTGCACTTCTTTTCCTTCTCTATACGTTATTCTCGCCATCGGTTCTTTTTCATTAACAACGCCCAATTGGATTTACACTTGACTTCTTTCATTTTTTGGGGGGGGGGGGGGGGGGGGTTGTCAACCGGGGATCTTTACCCAGAAACAATTAGAACAGGAAAGAGTCAATTATATCTTTATACGATATCGAATGTTGTTAGAAGGAAGTAATTAACATAATGGGAATAATGTGTAGAGAGGGAAAAGATAGGACATAAGAGGCGAAATATGAAGTAGGAAGACCGAGTATCAATAAAATGGAATAGAAAGTAGACAGAAAGAAGTGAACACTTAATATAAACACGTGGTCAGCATCACAAAAACGCTCTTCGTTTGAGAGGACAATATGGAGAGGCAACCAACGAAAAACGAAAACGAGAGGAAGATAATAAAGTATGGCTTACGAGTGCAGACGAATAACGGAGACAACAACAGAACGACGAAGTGAAGGAGATAAAGATTTTGCAGGAAGACTAGGTTGGACAGACAGATAGAAAGAACAATTATATTAGAGAAAGAGGAAACTTACATATCTAAAAACCTTTGCACAGCGGAAGGAGATTGGACGAAGGGATTTCCCTTCAATTATATTTGGACAAAAGCCTCTAGTTGAAGGGTAAAAAAAAAAAAAAAGTAAAAAGAAAAAACTTCAACTCTCTAATGAGATTGTGCTTTAAAAATATTTTTTTTTTTTTTTTTTTTTTGGTCTTAATATAAGCAGAGAGGAAACTTTAAAAATTATTTTTCTTTCGAGTTTGCCGATTTTCCAGCTAGTTCAAACTGCTTTCTTTCGTAAACTGATCGAATAGCATTCGGAAAAGAACAAAAACAAGAGATAAGTTGATTTTTCCAATTTTTACTCTAATATGAAAACGAAAAAAAAAAGGGGGGGGAGGGCAGAAGTACAACGTGCGAAATATTTTGCACAAATCAAATACTTTTTTTTTTGTATCCCTTATTTTTTTTTTGTTTTCCGTACGTTGATAAGAAGTCGTATTAACAACCTATTATCTAGATGTTTATGAAACGGGCCGGGATATATTAGAGACAAACAGGTTTGAGAATTTTTAGGTGGAAGTCAAAAGATCAACGCGAATAATAAATTAATGAGAAGGGCAATTAAACGTAAACGGCGAAGAAAACAAAAAGCGGATTCTCTTTGTTTTCTGAAAAACTCCTTTTTCTGCTCTAGAGTAATAACGAAATTTATTTATGAATTTGTGTGTACAACCGATGATAACGTTTGAGCAGCCCCACACTGATAAGAAGATTCTCGCGCACAGTGCTCGGCTCAATTAAAACCGTGAATTGAAAACAGATGAATCACTAAGCACACACGGTTCTTATCGATGGACTGAAAAAAAAGAAGAAACGAACACAAAAAAAAAAAAAAACTATAAATTATTTTCTAAAACTGATTTTTTTTTTTTTTTTTGCTCACTTTTAAAATAGAAATATAAAATAAAGGATAATTCTTTCACGCTTTAGCGACACGATCGAAAGAGATGACCGTCATTCGTTATTTAGAAGAAAAGCTACCGAAAGAGAATAACACAATAGGTTGAAGGTTAACGATTTGTGTAAATTTTTAAGAAATCGTTTGGAAATCACTGAAAGCCATTTTCGAATCATTATCATCACCGAAAGAAAAGCTAAACATCTGATTATTCGGTACACCGTACGCATTCTTTGAAAATGCGTAATAAGCCTACCCCCATTAATTTATTTATTTTTTATTCTAGCTTTTCTTCTTACGTCGTATTGATCGCACGTCATTCGCCGAAAACGTCAATCAAGACAAAAAAATACATTACAGTCGAACGAGAAAGGCAAAGATCCGAACCTGATAAAAGCCCCCGCACTTTACATTATAATCGGTTTTCACAAAACGAAACAGACTATTGCCTGCTTTTTTTTCTTCTTTTAATCGTTTCTTAAAGTTACTATGTACTACCGCCAGCATTTCGATGACGAAGAAATACTATTATTGTTCATTTTTAAATCCAACACTCCGACCAGCGTGTTGATTTCTCTTTTTTTCACACCTCAGAGCGACGGCCAGTAACCTGCGAAATTTTATTATTAGGTTATATTTAAGAAACGCACGAGAAATAAAAATCAAATGATCACTCCGTTCGAACGATCGGCGGGAGGACACATTAAATACAACTAAAAGAAAACACAAAAACTATATGATAATCTTTTTTTTTTCTTTCCTTGGATTTGCGTTAACAGAGAGCACATTAGCCCAGCAAAAAGGAAAATATGTACGAAACCGAGTTTTTATTTTATCGGCAATGGAATCAAGGAACATTTCTAGAACAGGTGAGAGAATAGGTAGAGAAAGAACATAGGAGGCGTTGGCAGGAAAATCACGTGTTTTAAAAGTTGAGAATAAAGTAACGTTCACGAGACAAACACCAGAGACCACTCGAAGAACACGTATGATTCGCGTCACAAACATAATAGGAACCTTCAGGATAATCGAATGGACAAAAGGGAAATGTGGCCAAGGAAACGCGATTTAGAGAAGAAGGAAGGAGACTGCGCGAGAAACGGAGGCAAGATAGTTTAGTAATTATGGACCGACGCAAGCTGGAGAAATCATAGAACTAAGGACGAAAAGATGGGACAGGGTTAATCAGTAGATAAAAGGAATTAAGATTAGCGAAAAGAGAAACACAAACAGAGTGCCAAAGTCTAAGATGGCAGTATTTAGTTGGAAGAAGAATATCGTATTAAGCTGGAACCCTACTAATAAAACTTCCATTGGAAGCTGCAACTCTAGCAAGGAGGTGGACGGCTATATTTCCATCAATGCATGAATGTACGGAAACCCGAAAAAAGTCAATCTGGGTAGACGTCAATGAGGATAGATCATGGAGAAGAGAACGAATAGAAATTAGCATCAGTGGAAGGAGAAAGGGAAGGTGGAAATAACGCTAGAAGAACACTTTAAGAGTCAGAAACAATACGAAATTTGGAAGGACCTACAGAAGAGGAAATATAAATAATGGCGTGTAAGGTGGCAACGGATTTCGCAGTAATAATAGAACAAAAGGACAGAAGTTTAAAGGACTGAGAATGGCCGAACTGAGGGCATAAGAATGAGGCGCCAACTCCGCTCGGGGTTCTTCGATCCGTCAGTAACAATTAAAGAACGATCGTGAAATTTATTGTATTATTAAATTCGACACTGACGATATGAGAGGGAGAGGATTTAAGGAAGCATGCCATGAGGATGATATTTGGTGGCTTTAACAATTTGGAATAGACGTAAGAAAAGAATCGAAGTTTTGATGAGAAATAGCAAAAGCGGAAAATTTGGAAAGACGAATATATTTATACATGAAATAGAATAGGAATTTTATTGAGGAAAAACGCCAGGGACGGAGGATAAGAAAATAAGAGGCGCTGATCTTTGACGAGGAAGTAGAAAAACGCTTGATGAGAAAGTGACAATCGGGATAAGATCTTCGGATGAACGCAGAAGTTGGATTCGGATAGAATGAATGGAATAGGAGATGAACTCAAAACTCCGAGACAAAGCAGATTTGGAAGAGCTGCCATATAAGAAACTGCAATAATCCAGTCTGGAGCGTATGCGAGATTTGTACAACATTATTAGCATGGATGGATCACCTCCCCCCATCTTGTAGGTGAGAGGGTTTTAAGAAGGTTTAAGACTTTGAGCGAGGAAGCGTATATAAAATGATGCCCAGATAACGAAAAGAATTAACTATTGTGATGGAATGATTTTTTAGATTTATCTCAAATGGTGCTCGGGTTTTTAGTATGCAATATGGGTGTTGCAGATACTAGTTTAGAACGGTCGGTGGACGGCTAAAGCGTCAAAAATCGATAGATTAAACCGAACACTAACGTGAAAAAAGCAAGGTATGAGAATATGCCATTTATCCTGAATCGTTACTGCTGCGTGTATAACCTGGCTAATCCACTTTAGTAAGGTTTTTTTAAATTCGAGCAAGGTCGGAAATTGGAATGAACAAAAGTTCCCTGACGTGCAAGCTTCTTTGGTGATAAAATCAATCGTTTTGAACTGTTGAAACAACCTTTTTTGATTTCATAAACTGTTGCGTGACAGCTATACCGGGAGTAAAATTATTTTGAAACGAAAACAGACAACTCAATCCGAGAATAATACAAATAATTCCCTTTCAGACTGCAAGACATTATGCACAAATTCTAATGTCCTCTCCATAACATGGATGTTAACCGCGAATCACAAGCACAAATTGCGAGTAGCCCAGAGGTCACTGAATAGATATAAACATTGTCAATTACATAAAATAAAACAGCGGTGACAGATATATTAGAAAGGATTAATAAAATAAAGTAGAAATGGGATGGCTATAATAGCGAGAAGAACGGATCAAAGGTGGACAACAAGAATTTTACATTGGTATCCACAAGGAGTAAAAATACCATGAAAAAGACTACATTTGAGGTGGGACTACGAATTCAGATGAAGACTGGGAGTCACGTGGATCAAAGTTACCCAAGACCAGAAAAAATGGTGAAGAATAGTAAAGGAACAACAAGAGGCTGTTTAAGCTGAAATTCAAGAAGAGGCTACACCATGAGATACTGATCAGATGATAAATAATAATAATATATATATTTATTTATTTATATATATATATATATATATATATATATATATATATATATATGTATGGGTGTAAACTTTTTTAATCAGATTATACATTTGTTTTTTTCTTCTTTTTTTATAGGCTTACAGAACATTTTTATTCGAGGTCTCATTTCGGTACATTTGTAATTTTAAATTGTCGTTTGTGGGTTACAGCGCATTTACCAATAAAAAGAACCTGTATTCCATATTCTTCGATATCACAAAGACGTACGACCGCACCTGACGCCATTATGTGCTACAACAATTCCATTCCGCAGGTATAAACGGAAGATCGCGCTCACCTTCATAGCAAACTACTTATCGAATCGAACTATTAAGGTCCGTATAGGCACCACACTCTCTGATACAGCCACCATCGAAAACGGAGTGCCTCAGGGAGGAGTCCTGAGCATCCTATGTTTTCTAATGGCTATTAACACGATAGAAGAAGTAATACCACGACCAATCAAATGTAGACTATTTTCAGACGACCTAAACATCTCATTAACCACCAACGACCACGCATGCAGTCAATCTCTTCTCAAGCAAACGCTTCACAACCTCGTGTCATGGAGTAACACGGTAGGATTGGAGTTCTCACCAACAAAAACCAACTATATGATCTTCACCAGGTGAGGCAACTTCGACATGAAACGCACCAAAGAGTGAACATACTGAAAATGCTCCGAAATAGGGCCTTCGGCCCTGGCCCCAATAGGATGCTACAGCTGTACAGGGCTCTTGTCCGATCCAAGCTTGAATACGGCAGCCTGGCATACCTGTCGGCGTCAGAGACTTGCCTCCAAATACTTGACCCAGTACATAATGCTCGGATCCGAATAAGTCTGCATGCTTTTCCGACAAGCCGAATAACTAACATGCAGCTCTTATGCGGTGAACCGCCTTTAAGCACTCGGAGGAAATTAACTGCTATCCGATATAGCCTCAAAGTCGAAGCAAATCCCGATCATCCAAATTACATTGTACCCACAAACAATGAAATCTTCCTCTCCACCTACATACGCGAAATTAAAAGTGCTGCACATATTGCAGAAGATGATACACCAGCCGACAGAAAAAACAAAATTCTCGACCAGTGGCTGGAAAACTTACGCGTCACAGCACCAAGCACCCTGACCACGATAAAACTGAACAATAGCGACTGGACGGACAAAATATTCAAGGCCACAAAAAAGAATAAACCGCTCACATCAGCTATTATCAGGCTATACCTGGGTCATACACAACTGACGCATAAGTTCATTCTCGAGAGGAAAGAGCCACCGATTTGTGAAACATGCCCTGGTGAAAGAATTACCATACAACATCTGGTACTATGCTGCTCCAAGTTCACCGCCAACCAACCAACTGCCACGGACCTCAACGCTTTTTTGGACATCAAGAATCTCAATAACATAATCAAGTTTCTTAAACGTACAATGTGCTACAATTAGTTTTATAAAACTATGTACCGTACTGTAACTAGACTAAGTAGATTTTTGTTTTGTAGATTATATTTGTTTTGTAGTGAGTTCATTGTTATCGCGTTAAGTTAATTATCTCTTATCAGCGTATACGAAAGACTAACTTCATAGGCAAGTAAACTATATTATTTATAACAATAGATTAATAACTAGTATTTTAATACCATTTATTCGCATAGTGAATTACTTTTCATATCTTCAAGTGCTCATTAAAGATGCCAGCAAAGAAAAATAGCAAGCAGAATATTAAGAGGCAACTGAGCGAAAAGAGCGAAGAGGATGTAAAAAAAAAAAATCAGAGCAGAAAGATCGTCACATCAAGATGATTTTGAAGATGATGAGGCTGGAAACACATCGACTTCACTGGCAGTAAACGTACGAAATGAAAAAATGCATAGAATTTGTATCGGATAAGTACGATGCTATGCAATGCAGTACCCAGGATCTGATAACAGAAGTAAAGGCGTTACGTCAGCAAGTAGAGAGCTTAACGAATCAACTCCAACAAAAGGACCAGCAGATCCATGAGCTTTCAATTACTGTTCATGAACTCGAACAGTACGGTCGCCGGGAAAATGTAGAGATGCATGGAATATCGGAAGCTCCTGACGAGAACTTATAGCAAATAATCTTACAAGTTTGCCAGAAAATTGGTGTGGAGATAAACGAAGACGACATTGTGGCCGCACACAGATTACCCTCCAGGAATGTAAGTTTGCCCAAGCCAATAATATTAAAGACAACTCGGAGAATAGCTGACAAAATATTGGGAAAAAAAAGAGATCACGGAATACTGGATAAAGATATCACTAAAAATTGTAATAGTGAACGGCAAGTTTATATAAATGAAAACCTGTCCAGATTTTACAAGCACTTACTGTGGAAGACGAAGCAAAAGGCACGATTACTCAAATTCCGCTTTGTCTGGTCAAAAAGGGGAAAAATTTACGTGAGGAAAGACCAGGAAGATCGCGTCCTGCATATTCGATCCGAGATGGATTTAAATAAATTATTATAAATGCGTATTGTTGTATATCCGCGCGTGGGATCGCGAATATTACAAGTTATAACTATCGGTGGCGGTATGTGGGGGGAATGCTTTAGCGTCCTTTTCGAATACTATGAATTGAATGTGGTGTATGTGCGTCGCGTCGTAATACGTCGTCGGTTGGGCAAGGGTGAGTTGTTGCAACAGAGAAGAGGTAGTAAAAGGAGGCTACACTGGTGGAGAACGACGCAGCGGTGGATATGTTGTAGTGATGTATGTGAAGTAAATGATAATGGTGTGATAATGGGTGTGTGTATAAAGATGTATATATTTTCAGTCAGTGTCTTGGTTTACGGTAGAGGAAGAACGAACGGGTGTAGGAATCAGAATGTTACGGAAGAGAGAGAGAAGCGTGAGCGTGCTGCTGCATCAAGTGCATCGGCCACGCCGGAGACGTATCTCTATTATAAGGGTTTTCTGGTGGTGGCGTTTGAGCGGTTGATAATTTTTATTTCGTGTCGTTATATACTAAATTTCGCATTATACGTGTATATTGTTCACAGGACAGTCGACTGTATCGTGTGTGCGAGTATGCGGAATTGTGCATATGTACATAAAATGAAAGTGTACAGAACGTTCAACTGTAATTTGTCTGTGAGTGTGCGGAAGTGTGATTGTGTCTATATAAGGTGGGTGTGTTTATGTGTGTATACTAGATACTCTGTTTTATATACGAGTAAATATCGGTATATTAATATACTAGTCCAATTACTGATAATTTTGGCGATTAGTAGTGCAACATCGATAACCGTTTTCCGAATACAATCTGTGATAGCTCAATATTTGTCGAAATATGATCAATTCTTTTTCTCTATACCGTCCTGTAACGTTACAATATTGTCGTCTATAATTCAATTTTGCAAAACAGAAAAAAAACAAAAAAAAAACAAAAAAAAACCATCATTTCCAGTAATAATAGTTTTTGATTCTCACCTCAAATATGACTTCTCTAATTCAATATCGCAGTAAACAAAATTGCAACAATTATATTAATATCAAAAAATGGACTGACAATGTAAACAGCACACTAAATTTAAATAATTCACTACAAATTAATACGGAGCTTTTTCATGTGTTGCACTTAAACATAAGAACCCTGAGACGTAACTGGGATGAATTTATAACTTACATTCACAGGTCATCTTTAAGTGTCATCATATTAACTGAAATTAATATAAGTAAGGACGAATTAAATCTATATAATATAACTGGATTCACGAATATTGGACTACAAAGACCTATAGGGTTTAATGGAGGAATACTTGTGTTCATAAATAATAAGTTTAAATATCACATTCGGGAGGTTAATAATAGACCAGGTATGGACCTGGTGATGATAGATATAGAGATTTGCAAAAACAACCCTTTACGCTTAATTGCTATGTACAGATCACCGAGTAAAAACGTAGGCGAATTTATAAACGAAACCGCTTCACTCTTAAAAAAATTAAGCAATAAAGATAATTTCCTGATTTGCGGTGATTTTAATATTGATTTATCTATTCGTAATGTACAGGCTGAGAATTTTTTAAACGTAATTTATGGGTCAGGAGGAATACAGTTAATAAATGGAATAACGAGAGAAGAAGAACGGATTGATAGAAGTACTCAGTCTCATGTATAGACAACATATTTATTAAGTATAATACAAATGATATTACTTCGGGAATTATTCACTCGAAAATATCGGATCATTATATCATTTGTTGTGCATTTAGGATCTCAAATCGAAGTTTGCAATCTATTAGTAACCCTTTGAAATATGTTTTCGATGAAAAGAGATTGCATAATAAGATAATTAATCATAACTGGAATGAGGTAAGGATCTCTACAGCGGCAGGAAATATATATGATAATATACAGTCAGTTTTTAAAGGCTTTTACATAGAATGCAAAATAGAAATACGGCAGAGTAAAAAGGTGACTAAATACTGTCCTAAAAATGAATGGATGAGTCAAAAAATAATCAATTTTATGAAAATCAGAGATCAGTACTTTAAACTTAGTAAAGGGAATAGAACCAATATTCGATATAAAAACTTATTTAGAAAATATCGAAATATGGTTACAACTGAAATAAGGAATGCCAAACAGAATTATTATCGGAGTCAAATAGTTAAAGCAAACAATGATTGTAAAAAAGTATGGAATGTAATTAATAATATTGTTAATAAAAACAATAAAACATCAATCGATGATTTCATCATAAAACATTTTGGAAATACTGCATCAGTTGCTGAACAATTTAGTGATTATTTTATATGTTCAGTGGAACATCATAGACACGAATGTCACATTCAGTTATTGAATTCGAATTTTGATAATCGTATTTATTCTTCCTTTTTTATTCCGCCAGCAAATAAATACCAAATAGAAGCAATAATTAATGATCTAAAAGTTTATAAGGCACCTGAATGGGATGAAATTAGGGTTAAAGATATAAAACAAAACTTAAATATATTTGTTCCTATTTTGACTAACATGGTTAACTATTCTATAAAGGAAGCTATTACTCCTGATGGGCTTAAAAGAGGTATTGTTAGACCAATATATAAAAAAGGAATGAAAAATCAGTATGAAAACTACCGTCCAATAACAATAACATCTGTGATAACTAAAATTTTAGAACACTACATTGATAAACACTTAAGAAATTATTTGGAGAAAAACAATCTACTCTATGAAAACCAACACGGTGAAAAAAGATCCACGATAACATTATTGAGAACAATTGTAAATAGGATAATTACGGGACTGTCGATGGGGAACCAATTTTTAATTTCATTTATTGACCTATCCAAAAAAGCGTTTGATTTAGTTGATCATGAATTACTGATCAAGGATTTAGAAAATCTAGGCATTAAAAACAATCAACTTGAGTGGTTTAAGAATTATATAACAAATAGGAAAAGCATGGTCAAAATTGCAGGGAATATAAGTAATGAAAAAAAATATTCATTATGGAGTAGGTCAGGGTACCATATTGGCCCCGATTCTTTTTCTTATTTATACCAACTCGTTACACAAACATATTAAAAATGCAAAGGTATATGTTTTTTTCTGATGATATTGCTTTGTTAATCGAGCACAACAATTTTGAGATGGCGGAAAAATTACTACAAGATGATGTAGATAATTTTAGTAAATGGGCACATGATAGGAAGTTATGTGTAAACATAAATAAATCAAAAGTATTACATATTCGGAATAGTTCTAAATATAAAATACGCGATCCGCGAATTATCCTCCACAGTAACAATTGCATTCATGAGCTTCATGTAAATATCAACACCCATTTATGTCCTTGTCCACCGTTAGAAAACGTAAATGACTTTAAATATTTAGGTGTATATGTATATAGATAAATCCCTGAATTGGAAAAAACACATTCTAAGTTTAAACTCAAAAATAAGACAGACAATTCCAGCTTTATATAAAATAAAGCAGGTACTACATTACGTATATACTATAACTCAATTATAATGTCTAGAATTTTATACGGAATTCAAATATATTATGTGAGGCTAAGAAAACAGAAATAAATAAAATAAGTAAAATACAGAAGAGGTGTTTGAAACTCATACTCCCTCATTGGAAGCAAAACTTCTCTGGATCAATTATGTATGGAAGGAAAACAACGAAATGTCCCCCAAGATGTACTATTATTATTACAGACTACGAGAATTTAACGTCAATAATATTAAATTACCATCTAGGCAAAAAACTCGATTGACAAGAAACCAAAGTAATACATACTACATCTATCCTCGTGGGGTAAATCTGCGAATTGATAATACGGATGATTCGGTTTTAATTAAATTAATAAGTACAATCCCGAATCATATATTAGAGGAAAAAAGAATTGGTGTGTGGAAAAAGGAGGTGGCAATTTGGTTAAAGGAATGGTGCAAAGATTGAATAACAAGCTACGTTCTGAATCTCCCTACCTTCTAATGCTCCTTTCTTTATACGTTTTTGTTTTTGATTTCCTGTTGTCTTTACCAGTCATTAAGTGGTAAAGAAGATAAGGTTTCCCATTTTAAATATTGAACTGTCGGCATGTGATAATGTACAGATACGTATTACGGGGCGTGTTACGTAGTTGCATGCGTTTATATATTTATACTTAATCTTAACGCTAGAGTTCTAATATTATAAGTATAAAATAAGTTAAGATAAATTATAATTTTTTGTATTGTATATATTTTTTGAATAAACGTTAATAAGAGTGTCGGGCACTCACACAACGGGCATATTTGCCCTGTGAGACCCACAACTTATTTTAATAAAAAAAAAAAAAAAAAAAAAGATTAAAGCCTATGTAGGCAGTAAAAATCTAAATAAATAAATAAGAAATAAGACTGTAGAATCAAAGATTTCGGAGAGACCTGGTTTATGCTGAAAAACCAGTTTTGCAAAAATTAAGATATAAAACTTACACTTTTAAATTAAATAAGATTCACAATGGCTGTGCTATATTATTTAGTAGAAACGTACGAAATTATTTTATTCAACGTTTGATTCGCTTTAACCAAGAGTTTTTCGTTAAGTAAGAAAAAAGGAAATTAGAGTTACTATCAAAAGGCCACTAGTCGATTTTTTAAATTATATGTATTCCTGATCGACGTTTTTATTAAAAGTATCAAAATACATGGAAAACAATGTTAATATATAAATAACTCTATGAAGGTTATATGAAAAATCATGTAAGTAACGATTTTGCGTAACTTGTAACGAAACTGTCTCGTGAAGAGACTAACATTAAAAACCGAATTTCCCGCTATAAAAAATTTGAAAAACCAAAGTGAAAAATGTTATACTTTTTTATTAACCGGTTTATTTTCTTTATACCATATGAAAATAATGCAGACAATGACAGATATTTTAACGGAATTTTAATTACGTACTGCATGCACCGAGTATGTCTATAGTCTTTCTACTTCTAATATTACGTTAGCCAATTTCCCAATTTGCATCAGTGATCGTACATTCCATGTGACTATTTTAAATTTATCAGCATGTTGTCGCCCTGATGTTTTACCTCCGCAGATTCTGAGCACTCCTTTTAGCTGTTCGAACGACTGGGAACAAGCCTGGCGGAGATTAGGGGCCACATTTAGATTGTATGTTTGCATGCTGAGTGAAGTCCGATGGCCAGGCAACGATCGAACCTCGATAACACAGCCGCAGTCAAATACATACAAATTTAAGAATCGGTATGGAGAGCGTTTAATAATTTAAAACGGATATTTCAGGACAGAGAAATGATGATCCAACTCCGGCTAAAATTACTTTCATGTTACGCTTGGTGTACGTTACAAGATGGAATATTCTCAAAAAAAAAAAAAAAAAACAGAGAAAAAGCTACAAGCGTTTGAAATGTGGACGTACAGACGGATGCACAAAATAAAATGAGACGGAAAAAATAAAAAACGTGAGGGTGCTGCGTCATTAACTAAACCGATTTTATTAGCTGCCTTGAAGGAAAATAAGGAAACCTATATAAAGCAAAGAATGCAGGTCGACCCGATCTTTCGCTTGGTCGTCAATGGAAAAATATTAGGCAAAGCACCACCCGGGGAAGAAAGCGGCCTACCGTATTAAGTGGTTTAGATATACATAACAGCTGTTACAGATAATTCAATGCATGCGTGATGTAGCGACCTTCAGTTATGGAGAAGCTTACAAAATATTAATATATTCAATTGCATGCACACCAGGTAATCTGAAAAAATCTAGAGCAAAAAATATTACACGTTCTAGTCTCCGAAAAATTTCAGCTAAAAACTGACGTCATTTATTTTTTATTTTTTTATGTGCGAGAGAATGAAAGTTGTTACGTTAATGTTCGCCGGATACTAAATAATTAACATACGCTGTTTAAGCAAAACGTAACGCGAAAAATCACCGGTTTATTTGTCGAAATATTTTCGTAAAACACTAAACAAAAGAGAAAAATTCGAAGCCCTTAAAGGGGCTATTTAGAAGATGCGATCCGAGTAGCAATCAAACGAGAGAGAGAGAGAGAGAGAGAGAGAGAATGATGAAAACGAAAAGTAGACTAAACGATAGGTAGTACGAGCGCGAGACGTAATAGAAGCGGATGAAAAACGATGAAAACCGATATGGAAAAAAAATATATGTGTATAATTAAAACAAATTTGAACAACAGCCATGTATAAATTTTCGGATGAGCTCACTTAATTACGCTGGGCAACATAAAAGTAGCAGCAGCTAACCACAACAACAGATGCTATAGCTAACGAATAGTAAGTTAACTCTATAGCTACATTATTTCTTTACGCTTAAACCTGAATAAATACAAATAATACATAATTAAAATGAATTATTTCAATTATTATTTACACTTTAACTGCTAACAAAAGTTATATAAAATCGTCGATGCAAAAGTTTCATACTGTTAAAATATCACCTGATCCTTGGGATTCGATCTCTTCTCTATGACCTATTATTTTTGATATCTACCTAGATCGACTTTCTTCGGGTTCCGGACGTTCTGATGTTAAAGGAAACGAAGCTATGCTGGACAATACAATCCACTTCACCTCTCCATTGCTTTAAACTGCACAAAATATCTTTCGTGGCTTTTCATAAAGCTCCTATCTTAGACACCTATACTTTTCAATATCCACACTATTTCTGCCGTATCTTTTTCCATGAATTGCTTCCCTATTTTCTTTGCCGATGACATTTTGCTCTACTTTTCCTCCTGGAATATTGTAATCACGAATTGTGAGGTTAATCAGTCTCTTACTATGCTGGACAGTTCTCTCGCCTCTTTACGTCTTTCCCTTTCCCCTGCAAAATTCTATTATATTGTTTTCTTTCTTTGTCCCTATAATCCGACGTTTATACTTATCGCTGATTGCTTCTAGTTTCGCGGTGTATTTCGTAACTGTCATCCGACCTCTCTTACACGTACTAATTTGATTTCCTCTTCTGCCCTTAAAAGACTATGAGATGTCGGTCTTAATTACTTATTTCCTTATTATTGATTATCGTTCCTTTATCTATGGTAATGCCTCAAAATCTCTTTCTCTTCTTCTTTTATCTCTTCTTTCTAAACTAATTGTAGATATAATACAACAAAAAAAGATTTCTGTCCTCGTGTCTCTGTCTTGGTGCTCTTAAGTGTCTTGTGCTCAGTTCCAGCATTTTAGTAGATCCTACTTAGCATATGGTTTTATTTGAAAACGTTTACCGTTAGCGTCTTTTAAACTCTTTCCACCCTACCTCTTTATTAAGAAAAAATGTCGTTTTACTCCAGTATTAATTCCCACTAGACTTATAGGTCCGAGAGAAAGGAACTGGCCCCCCTACTCTTATTAGTGCCGTTCAGCTTTGTACATTGTGAACTTTAACTTCACAATCCCCAACGCCCTGTCAAGGGTATGGGACTTACTTTACTTTACTTTACTTATATATAATCACTTCCTAAAACTTTCTCTACTTGCTTTTCAACTGCATATCCTTCTAAAGTTAGTTTCCCGTGCATATCGGGCAAATCTCTTAATTCCCTCTATTTCTTTAACACATACCTTTATAATTAGCTCGAAAAGTTCTACGGAGTTAGAACCTTATTCATTCTCCCGGGCATTTATCGTTCAGAATTTTCCAGATGAATATTTTTCCCCGCGTTCTTTCACCATTTACTTAATTATTTCTGACTTCTTGAGTGCCCCCTCAAGCTCGTAAGTTCTCCTCTCACTTACTCCTATAACCAACACATTCTTCGTATACGCTCTTTCACCCATAATTTCTTTTCTCTGCATTCAATATTCGTATTTGTCATGGGTTTCTCTAATCATGTAATTATAGCAGGGAATTAAATGACGAAAATTCTCTACTTGCTGCTTCCTCAGGCGTTTTCCTTTCTAAAATTCCGGGTCCAAACTTCCTTTCTCTTTACAAAAAGTTTCATTCTGAATCCCGGTGTGATATCCTTGTTTCGCCCTTTTCGAATAAACTTTTCTACCTGTAATTCTATGGTTTTCCTTTCTTTCTACGTTCTGCGTCGTTTTGAATTATTCACTACGCCACTTAACTATAATCTGCTACCTTTTACTTGCTTTTGTTTTTCCTTGAAATCTTCTCCGTGTTGTCATCTTTATCCGAATGATTAAGTTTTTTGTGACTTCAACCATATCCTCTTTGACAGATATAAATTGTAATAAACACAAAAGAACAATTTGTTATTAAATTACCGCCTAGTTTCGGACAGTTTAGTCCATGATCAATGTCCTTTCTTCTCGACTAAACGTTCTATTTTTTTTATTCTCACATGCTAATATTTAGGGGCCTCCTCCCATCCGCAGTTGTGCCTTTTTTGTCTTGTCGTTTCTTTCTTTGTTCATTATTTCTTCTCTTAGTTTCTTCCTTTTTATCAGTGATCGAATCGCCATCTACTTCTGTTATTTCTGGTCTAAAGTTCTCTGTTAATTGTATACAAAAAAAAAAAATAAAGTTCCATAACACCTTGAATGTTTCATAAAACGAAATATTAAATTTATTAATTCTAATAGTTATTTTTTCTATGTTTTTTTGTAATTAGTCACACGCTGAAATAAAATAAATCCTTGTAATTCTCTTACGTACATGTATAACAGTATAACTACGCTAGAATTTAGTACCAAGATGCCCAAATCCATTATATATATATATATATATATATGTATATATAAAAATTACAACGTAATTTATAGGCTACCCCCCATTAGAAAAAATGTCCCAATTTTATGTAACATTTGTTATATTTTATAGGATTTTTGTGATTGTTACTTTAAAAATGTCACAATTTTATGTAACGAAAAAATGTCTTAATTCTATATAACGAAAATTAAATGTTAGGATAGGATTTTTGTGATTATGTTATTTTTTTTTTGTGTTGATGCCAGCAAGAATTACGTTGTAAATTTTGATCATTTTATACA
This sequence comes from Icerya purchasi, assembly GCA_039619475.1. Lineage (NCBI taxonomy): Eukaryota > Metazoa > Arthropoda > Insecta > Hemiptera > Monophlebidae > Icerya > Icerya purchasi. Next base: position 75,871,016 of record CM077115.1, on the reverse strand, counting down.
AAGTATAGAAGAGAAAAAGACAGAAATGAAAGCAAGAGAGATCAAGGGGCACAGCCCCTAGCGAGGCCAAAATGGCCGAGTTATATATATATGTATATAATATATATATACTAGCTGATCCGGCGAACTTCGTACCGCCTTAGAATCAATAAATGTCATGTTAACTTATTAGCTGAATTAAATTTAGTTTTTTATTAAGATTAAATTAATACTCATAATGAATTAAGTGCAATAAATGTACAAAAATCCCATGTTTACATGCACCGCCCGTCCGCGTTACTCGCGTATTATCCGTTCGTATTCGTGGTTTAGTGTATGTTCGGTATTTTCGCAACGTTAGTTATGCTTTCATAAAATATTCTTTCGTTTGGGCAGTGAGTGATACTTTTACATTTTAGTGGTAAAAATATTGCGATTTATTATTTATAACGCACGAGCTTTTGTTTGAAGTATTATACAGTAAAAGAAAAAAAAAGGCGAATGCTCGGTGAACCGGGTACTTACAATTAAATAATAAAGGTTACAGATAAAATTCCCTGTAATTATATTTATTCGCGTATTATCCGTTCGTATTCGTGGTTTAATGTAATCCTATGTTTAAAAATGATATGCATAGATTTCTTAATTTCATTTGTTTAATTGTTTAGATTTTTCGTAAGTTTTATTTTTAATTATCGCGGCATTGTAAATAACACTGGAACTACTCGCATTAAACAATAACCTTCAGTTTTAAATAATAAAAACTGTACAACGTAAATAAATATAAGAAAAAAAAAAAACAAACTACAAAGTAAAACATTTTACATAGCCGACAAAATTTAAATAATTAGAAATAAAACTTACGAAAAACCTAAACAATTGAACAAATGAAATTAAGAAATGTATACATATCATTTTTAAACATAGGATTACATTAAACCACGAATACGAACGGATAATACGCGAATAAATCTTCATCGTCGGTGTTTATTTCTGAATATTAAAAGGTGCAAACCGCACCGAACGTGACAGTTTTAAAACTAATTTTTGACAAAATTTACCAATCCGATTTAATAGTAATTACGTAATTTTCAAACCTCAAAAATCGTTCGATGACTAATTAATTACTAATGAACTCGTAAATAATATCCTACGCAATAGATACTCAAAACTACAAAATTCATAATAGAATACAGTAAAACCCCGATTATCCGTGTTAATTGGATCATGCACTGATACAGGAAAACACGGTTAACCCGCAACCGGCCGTTCCGCGAGTTTTTATGTATCCCCCAAGCCTTGCGACCCACGTAACATGTGGGTGTCGGGCGGCTCTTCAGTCCATTTCATATTATGAAATGATGGCTGACCATCTACGATTTTGAATTGTATAATTTTCTGTATTGTTTTTTTTGTTTTGCTTTATAATAAATACGTATAATAGTACTCTGTATATGAATTGATAGTTATGATATAAAAGCCCTTTTAGCGAGACTGGATTATTTAGACTAATTTAATTAAGTGTAAATACTTTACATACAGAAAATTTATAAAATTCATAATTTTTATTAATTTTAAATACTGACAAGACGAAGAAATAAGAACACAACAGGTAGGGTACAAACAAAAATGAAATGAACGTAAGGTACAGAAAAAAAAAGTGTTATAAAAAGGAATAGATTAGACTAGATATTAATTTTTATTAAAAAAGTCAGTCAGTTTCTTCTGTCTGTCGGGAATCTCTTTCTGTTTTATCTTCGTCTGGAAATTTGGTAACTGCAGAAGCTTTTTTACAGGAAGCACGCGAGTTTAAAAAGATGCATGGTTAAACCGCCAACGATTAAAACACACACGAATAATCGCGGTTTTACTGTATTTGATTATAAAAACTGAGTTCACAAAATATGTATCAGTAAGTAAATAGCATAATTATTTACATTAAGTCGTAACAAAAGCGCGTAATTATTAATATAGACAAAGTTTTACCCTCGACTATGAACACATTTTTAATTAAATAAAACGACATTCGAAACTCGCCGTGATATGCGCTCGTAAGCAAATTGAGTCTGTTCTGTATTCAAAACTGGCACTCGCAAGTGAAGAGTACGCACGTTCGATTTGCATTTGAACCCACAGGTAATTCGATATATGATCGATTAATCGAATATTATGGTTGAATGGCCGATAAGAAAACACGTTAATATGAATGAATGAAAAAAGTGTTTATTTGATAATAAGTACACCGTATGAATTAAAACAAATGTATGTATGTAAAACGTCTGTGCCGAGCTAAAAGGCTCATTCCACACAGCAAAAGTTAAAAATCTACACATATAACTTAACCGTATAGTTAGAATGCCTGCTATATGGTACATTTTTATTAGAATCAACCTGATAGACATTTAACGTCGCGATCAGGGGCTGCTAAAAAGTTGAAAAATGTATCCATATATGCAGTACCATCGTTTGCGATTCCAATATTTAAACGAAATGTTATCGATCAGAGGTAAAACACGTATTCCTAAGTTTAAACCATAGAGATGGTGCCCCGAATGAAACTTTTATTTTTAACTTTTTTTTAACTAATACCTTATTATCTCGAAAATTAGTATATTAGTCGATTATAATGATAATGGGTAAAAATGGTTTACTTGTAAACGTATATGAAAATGATACACGCTATTCCCTCATCACGATACAACAATATGATTATTTAAATGAAAAAATGCAGAATTAAATTTTGAAACTTAAATACAAAAAGAAAACGAACTATACAGAAAAATAAATTTAAGGAAAATGAAAAAAAAGGAAAAGCGCTACTGCTCAAAAAATAAAAAGACTGACAAGCTGTCCATTAAAATCCATTATAAATTGAATAATATAGCGAATAAGGGTCCTAATAAATAAATGAAGGTGCACTGTTGATAATATTATGTTATAATAAGCGGATATGAAATATACTACATCTGTTTATTAATTAGTTAATAAAAAAGAAGATAATAAGTAATCGCGAATAATAAACATTTCAAATGAACATAGATATATATATATATATATATATATTCTAGAAACGAGTGTTTATCCCATTTTCAGCTATACAGGGGAAAAAAAAGTAATATTAATTAATGAAGAGATTAATGTAAGATATATTGCTTGAATGCCTAAAGCAGACATTCCCAATGGATAATATATTAAAAGGACGCGATAGCAATAACATAACATTTAATAGTAGTATATATGAGTTCGCAAACAAACTTTTTAACGAATTTAATAAATTTACAGTTAATGAAATCGAGTATCGTCAAAACAATATCCATTTATATTTAAAGATTCCAATATAGTGTACGCATTTGAAGTAGATAAGTATAATAATAATGTAATAAGATATTGCAAAATAGAATTAATGTGTCACCAAAACTTAATTGGATGGCACATATTAATTAATCATTATAAAAATACTCTAAATAATAAGTAACTTATGTGAAAAAAAAAAAAAAAACAAGTTCAGTCAGCTGAGGATTCCGTATGTAAGTTAAGACTATAATTATTTAGTATGTAAGAAAATTTGTTTGAATAAACATTCATTTTTACGTTATTATTTTAATTTAATATCTTAATAAATTTCAGAGGTCTTTTCTGATAATAATTTAGAACGGTAAAGCAAAATACTAATTTGAATCAAATTGAAGTGCAATGTAATGGTTATGGAGAACAAATAAATATAAAATATTTAGTTAAATCCTTTTTTTATTTATTTTTTTTTGAATTATTGGTTTAGATTTAATAGTACTAATATTAAGGTTTTATGATTTTTTAAAATGTATAATTTTATTAATCCCTACACCTATCTTCCCCTGAATGGCCGACTGTTAAAGACACTTAATAAATATATAAACGAAAACACGCAAAAAAGATTAATTAGAAATCATATGAATGCTGCGTGTCACTCGGCTGCGGCTGCTAGAATGTTGGTGTTCGCTGCTAGCAGGTTATAGGACATTGGTGATTACGTCTTAGATTCTCGGTAAACGGGAGGGGGAGACACAGTAATCGAAATTATAATAGTTTACGAATTTTGTAAATGTCACTAATTTGAAAACCGAATTTCGAGGCGATTTGTTTACTAGCACCTTGCTGCATCAGACTTCTTTCGGTTGCGAGACGAACACCGATTACTTAACCAAAAAAGCTCGATATAGTTCCGTGATGTGACAAAGACTGTCGTTCTACTTACTTAGATGATTTTTTAACAATTCGGTTTTCCTTTCGACTCTCTCAATACGTTAGACCATCATTAAACACTTTATTTATTTTTTATTTATTTACTAAAAGAGTGCGTTAAATTGCTTAACCAATCGAAACACTATTCTTTTCTTTTATTTATTATATATTAGTAATATATATACTCGTTACAATCTTAACTTAGTGTTAAATAAGTAACTCTGTTGATAACATGAGTATCACAACTAACGCAAAACGCATCTTGTTAGATGATAAAAACGAGTGTGAAGCAAGTAACCCAGTGGTGTTAAAGCTTCCTTACATATACTTATTTTTTACACGAGTAGATCTTGAGGTTTGTTACGCTTAAGGCGTCTGGTATCCGATTGAGTATCGAGAAGTTTAACTGCTTCCGCATTGGCATGGTCAAAAAGCCGTCTCTCATGCTGCTTGACGAAGTCTTTGATGACATCATCAACGAATGGTATCTGAAGATCATAATGAATGTCATCGTTACGTGAAAATCGATAGGCGTCGACGATCGCACGTAGGATGACGTTTTGCCTGAAACTTGTTACGATTTGCAACTTTCGCGCATCCCCACACTTGAAGACCATGCGTCCAAATCAGTTCTATTATTTGCTGATAGAGTAAAAGCTCACACGATATACGCTCAATATAGAATTTCGACCGATAAGCAGCCAAATTAACGCGTTTTAATTTTGAAAATTACAACGATCCGAACCAAATTATAAAAACCGCTGCACTTTCGTATTCCGATAAAGCCAAAAAAAGAAAAAAGGAACACCGATTTACAACCCGCTTATTCTGCGCGTTCAAAAAACCCACTTAAAACAAAACCAACATTTAAAACTAAAAAAACTATAAAGTTCTCGAATCAAATTCGGTGCTTGCTAGTTGCGCGCATGAGGGAGTAATATTAGCCGTTCGTGCGAATATTAACTTTCAACAGATAATGTTACCATCTGATATTCAACCAGTAACAGTCGAAATTCGTATTCCACTTTCAATCTGTACGATGCATCCAAGTCAGCAAGTAAAACCATAAGATGTAGAAAAATTGCCTCGCCTCATATTTATAGGCGATTTCGATGCTCTCTCCCCCCTGTGAGGAGCTTCTAAACATAATTCCAAACCGTATTTCGAAACTTTCAAAGAGTTGCAAAAAAGTTCAAACAAGCGTGAAAAATGACGTGCCTCTTCTAGCGCCGCGAGTATTACAGCTAAATATTTTAAACACGGTTAAACATAAGCGCCTCCATACATGTATAGGGTGGGCCAAAAGAACATCCCGAATTTTAAATTCTCGTCAAATAAAGACTAATATACTTACGGAAATAAAACAAACGTTGAAATACTTCAAAAAGAACGCCATTTATTTTACACTATTAGTTTTGAACAATACTCCGTATGAATAATCACTATTTTGATTTTTACATTGTTGAAATCTTTCCTCAAAATTATGCATTACTTTTTTAAGAGTTGGTTTTTTAATCGCCGCAATTTCCTTCTGAATGGCCAATTTCATCTCGTCGGTTGTTGCTGGTTTACCCTCGTACACCTTGCTTTTCAAGTAGCCCCCCATAGGTAGTCGGTGTTAAATCCGGACTGCGCGGCGGCCAAAACAGCTCACAGTTTCGCGAAATCAAGCGGTCCTGAAACTTCTCTCTTAATAACCGCAAAACATCGTTACGAATATGTGGTGTGGCCCCGTCTTGTTGAAACCACGTTTTAGATAATGCAATCCTCTTCCGTCTGAGCTCCGGTAGAAAAAACTCGTTTAACATTTGGATGTAGCGGTCGCCGTTCACAGTAACATTCGCTCCGTCCTCCTCCTCGAAGAAGTAGGAACCGATTATCGCTTTCGCACTGACTGCGCACCATACCGTGATACGAGCGGAGTGCAAGGGTACCGGGTGAACGATTCGAGGGTTCTCAGTAGCATAATACCGCACGTTTTGTTTATTAACGTTACCATTTAAATCGAAATGCGCCTCGTCGCTAAAAAAAACATAATCCAAATCGACACGTCTTCTTCCTCCAGCATATCCAAAAATTTATTACAAAATTCTAACCTTCTTGGCTTATCTGTTGGTATCAATTCTTGGGTTAGTTGTATCTTGTATGGGTGCATATTGAGGTCGTTTCGAATTATTCTTCTGAGTGAAGTACGGGGAATTTTCAAGGCGGAAGCCTGGCGACGAACGGATCTGCGCGGACTTCGCGACAATGCTACGCGTACTTTTTCGATGTTTGTCGGGGTTCTAGACGATCGACGGCGACCTTGATGGTTGACCGCCACCACACTACCGTATTCTCGGAAGTTTTTTACCCATTTGAGGATACTTTTACGGTCGGGGGGATTGTCATGACGTTTTAAATCAAATTGTTTTTTAAACGCGCGTTGTACCGCGATTACACTTTCACCGTTTTTCACAAAGTACTCGACAACGAAAGAGCGTTGTTTACGCGTCCACAACATCATGACTACTAACCAACTATATTTATATTAAACGGCATATTACTTAGCGCCAGATGGCGTTGCAATCGCTACGCTAACTTACAGTTTATGATTTTGACGAGCGTTTGAAATTCGGGATGTTCTTTTGGCCCACCCTATATTTCTCTCGTTCGGAACATCAGGGTTTGAATGTTCCGTTAAGAAAACGAAATACGATTTCGTTCCTGACAAATAACGATCTTTCCAACGGTATATAACATGCTCGGAAAAAAAATTATTATTTCCCAAAATCTCGAGCTTTAGATGCCTTGTGGGTCTAATTTTAAAGCTGGAAATCCGGATGTTCCAAACTAGAGAAATAGACGGCGATGCGCATATTTTTATCCGCCTTCAAAATGTTTAGCTATAATGCTAGCGGCGCTAGGGGGGGGGCACGTCATTTTTCGCGCTTTTTCGAGAACTTTACGGAGGGTTTAAATAACTTTTGTATTGTAATTTTTCGATTTTATGAAAGGACTCTTGCATTTTATTTTATATTTTTAATTTCACCTTTACTGGCTTATCGCGGGTGATGAGTTATGATATTTTAAGTGATTTTTGAGGTAGTTTTAAATACAATATTACATATTCTTGACGGTTTTTTGGGGTTGTAATCTATGTTCCAAATTTCGAAATTAATGAGTTAAGCCGTTCGTGAATTATTGATTTTTTTTTTTTTTTTGATTGTTTATTATTATTATTATTTATTTATTTGAAAGATGCTCGACTGCATGGTCATTTGCATATTTTATGTAATTACATATGCTAATTATTATAAAGTATTATACAAAGATTTGTTAATTTTAAAAAGGAAAATAAATTATTAATATTATTGATATCTCGTTACTTAAGATAATGTCTAAAGTTGCATTTCCAAAGCATGTTTGTCGCTGTGTAGTATACCTCGCGCATTCGGACAATATGTGGGTTATGGATAGCTGACACTAGAGCATGCAGTACGTATTAGTGGTTCGTCCATTTCAAAGATATAAGCGTGCGTTATGCGTCCGATTCTTAAGCGTGCCAATATAACTTCTTCCCGGCGATTTCGGCGGTAACATGTATGCCATTTGGAAAGGATCGGTTTTATTGTATACAGTTTGTTTCCGTTAAAACGCTGTTCCCATTCGGACTGCCACGATAACTTTATGGTATTTCATATAATTTAGCAGCTGTGTTTTTTAATGCGGATTTCATATTGGTCGCATGTTGTCCTTCATGAGTAAAGCCTTGAATTTCGATATCAAATTTGCTGCAGAGCAATCTGCAGTGCACTGCTAGTGGTCTAGGTGAACGTACTCTTGATTTATAAAGCGAGGTATAAGTTGTTGAATTTATAATTTTACCGTAGACAGGATTTTATGAGGAAGATGCCAGATTTTAAAAAAGTACTTCAGTGAAAGTAGATTTCTCCGATCGCTGAGTCGGAATAAGTCCGTTTCCACTAGTAGGCTAACTGTGGGGCTAGTTCTTAAAGCTCCGTTAATGCATATTTTAATTGAATATTTTTGTCGTTTCTGAACCATCTTATTAGGATTCCCCGCACATTATATGTGTACGAAATCCCAAAAAAAGACCAAAACAAAAAAAACGATAATTTTCAAGCAGATTAAGAACATTAATGTTAGGAAATTAGTAAATCGGTTTTTTTATATTTTATTTCTATTAGCCACCTATCGTGTTAATATTTTTATTTGTATACTATTGGATTTTTATTTTCAAGGTCATTAAGATTTAGGCCTCCGTTAAATTCCGTACAACTTGTTTCCTTTCTTTTTTCTAGTTGAAAATGCTGGAATATCTTTTATCACTATATATAACTTTTTCTTATATTTTACGTGTTGTAATTATTCATTATTTTAATTAATAAATGAACATTATTTGACGAAAAAAATAAATATTAATATCATTCGTCGTCACCTATATTCCGTGTATTGCTCAAGTATTTATTACGAATATTTAGTAAGTTGTTTTAAAAGTCTTATTAACAATTTCGCTAGAAAGGAGAATGTACTACTCGTATGTAGATAAATTTTCGATTTCATAGTGCTGACCAGTTTTGCACAATGATTAACGTAGAAGTATTATAGCCGACGATGCGTCATAGATCAGATTAAATATTGCAGATAATGGATTACGTCCGTTCTAATGAAATAACAGTGTTTAGCGTGCGTGGTAATGCCGAATTGCCGATAAGCCGTTGAATTTTTTTCTTCAAAAGAAGCCTAATTCGGTGCTTCAAATATTGAAGCTGGACGTAAACATTTTCAGAATATAACTCAAAATAACGGCGAAAACGGTCACTTGTGCATATTCCGAAATCGGAATGAATTTTTTGACCATTTTCAATCAGACCGGTTCTAGCGAATTTCCAGCCCGTTTCATTTTCGCTACGATGCGTGTCCGAAGCAATGTTTGACAAAAGCGGAAAATACTACAAACAAATGGTGCGTAGCGTCGGCAGATGTCGAAGTCGGCGAAGGTATCACAAAAACAGCGAAATAAACATCGAGTATCCTCATCATCAGAAGCCTTATTCGCTATTTTATCGGCGATGTTTTTGTCTTAAATGGCCTTCAATGATTCTTTTAATACCGTGAAAAACGTTTTGATTTTTTTTAAAATTATTCTTCATTACTACATATACGAATAGATCATACTAACGTATATCTCGATACGAATTTTTAGAAAAATGAGAAAAAATGTTTGGCCTTCGTCTGGTTTTCACATTGCGGTCGGCTTTAGTTTTATTGTACTAAACCAGTTAAACAATTTAACACCTTGATGTAAACATGATAAAAGACCAGAACTATTAATAGTAGTCCAATCCTGAACCACAGGAAATAGAAAATCAATACGATGAACTATACAATTCAAACAACCATTTTCGGTTCAGCTATAAATATGAAAATACCGATATCAAACGTACATGGTTTAGGAAATGTAGAAACATATTATAATTATTATTTAGTGTTCATTTTTCGTGAAACAAACACTAAAGAGACTTAATTGTTAAAATCGTTGGCTCTCTCTTTTCTGCCATCGATCTCTGACCGGATTAAAATTTAATCTCTAATCTAGTCCAATTGTCCTTTGCAGCTGCCCTTAGTTGGCCAAGCCCCCCAAAAAAAAAAAAAAAAAAAAAAAAAAAAAAATCGTTGGCTAGGAAACAAGATGTTCCAAGAGAATAGGGCCGATTTTTGAAAGTTATTTCCTTATAAATTAAACGGGAACTATACCTCATTATTATTATCATTATTTATTATTTATAATTATTATTATTACTGCTATTGTTATTTGATTCGAATTTGATTATTATTAATGCAGGCTTGAAAATTCAGTCTCCCAGTCCGACACTGAACATAGGCTTGCACCACTTATTTTGAAAGTTCAACGTATCTCGCGTTAATATGCATCAGAATTTACTCATTGTAATTTCCAGTTCATTCCTCTGTTTTATTGAACACTTCATTTCTTTTACATTCTAGAGCAGTATTTATTATCATCCAATGGAATTTACTCTACTAATGTGACGAATCAGATTTTAATTAATTTTGTAACTTAAACCGTAACCGCCCTAGAATTTCCGAATTTCTAATTTATCCTTTTGATGCAACCCCGAATATGTTAAAACGCGAAATAAAACGGAATTACTAAACAAAACTAAGAATGATTGCAGAGAAGCGGAACCCACGGGAAAATGCTAAGAAAGAAAATAGCAGAGAAGTAATGAACACGGTTTCTCGAACGTATAACTGACACGTTGGAAAGTAACTACACAGCCCCGACTTGGTTATTACGAATAGCATAGAGCGACATCGTACGTATTAAATATTGCGGAATAGGATTTTCGGGCGCCACATATAAACTGGTTGTTGGAATCCGGCATATAGTTTGACTTGATCAGCAGGAGAACATAAAACATAGGCGCTAAACAGCTTCTAGCAAATTAGTGTACTACACAGCTTCTATGTAATTAATATATTTCGTTGTTACTGACCATTATAGAAAATTTTCATTTTTGACTATTTTAATTGAATATTACGTAGTTTAGACACTAGCAAATTCTAAAAAGCAACAAATTTTACGCCGATAAATGGAAGGGGATTTCTTTTGTCATATATCCAGCTTTCCTAATTCTTAAGTCAATGTCCAAGTCGACGAACTTCTAAATAAAAAAAAAAAAAACAATTTTTTTTTTCTATTTGATTTGCGGTAACTGTTCTGATGATGAACAGAGTACCGCTGTTTGATAAGTTAGCGGGAAAAAATTGTGACGTGTACTTTTTTTTTTTTTTCGGAAACAATAGGAATCAAATTGAAAATTGAAAATTATTTTTGGAACAATTTTTGTTTTTCACCTTCTTCTTCTAGTGCCATCTCCGTTAACGAAGGTTGGCCACAATTTGTGGAAGACTGGATCTGTTCCTGGCCAAATGAAGTAATTTGTTAGTTGACCAGACCGTCCATTCTTCTAAATTCTTTATCCATGACATTCTTCTGCGTCCTTTTCGTCTACGGCCTTCCATTTTGCCTTGTACAACTAACTGCACCAGTTCATATCTATCGTGTCTCATAATGCGTGTCCTACTAGCTTCCTTTTTTTGATGATAGTTACTAGCTCTCTGTTTTGCTCCATTCTTTCAAGAACCTTTTTATTTGATATGCGGTCAATCCGCGATATTTTCAAAATTCTCCTGAAGACCCACATTTCGAACGCTTCTAGGTTTTTTTTTATGCTTGCACTTTTTAAAGTCCATGCCTCTACCCCGTATAATAATAAAACGGAATACACATAGCATTTTACCATCCTATATGTTAATTTGAGGCTTAGGTTTTTATTGCTGAACAGAGATCTCATTTTTTTCCGTAAAGACTGATCTTGCTTGTTCGATCCTCGATCTGATTTCTTTATCCGGATTCATCTCGTCATTTAGCAAATATCCAAGGTATTTAAATGATTTGACCACACTTCGGTGGTCCCTCCACTTATAGTTATTCTTGGCCGTGCTATCTTGTTCTTACTGAATACCATCACTTTTGTTTTCTGCGTGTTTAAGCGTAATCCTGAGTTTTCCATGGCGGATACGATTTTATTCAGTAATATTTGTATATCCTGTACCGTATTTGCTACTAACGCCACGTCGTCTGCGTATCTAATACTGTTTATTATCCGGGTTCATTTACTTCGATGCCCTCTTCAGTATTTGCCCTATATAATTCTCTGCATACAGATTGAACAATAGCGGCGACATACCGCACCCTTGTCGTACACCTTTATTAAGTGGTATGTAAACTGTAAAGCCGTAATCCGTTTTCAAGACTGCTGTCTGTCTCCAATATATTTGTTTTATTATATTTACAAATATATTGGAGACAGACAGCAGCCTTCGCCTATCTTACAATTTTGAATGTAATTATACCGCGGATAATACTAATTGAATATTAGACATGCCGCTTTTATAGAGAGACTAATAGCGTTGGAACGGAGAGAATGGGGTAAAAACTATACGTTGGTTTCCGTCGGTTAACAAATCGGTTACAATGCCAAAAAAAAAAAAAAAAAAAAAAAAAAAACAAACTTGGTGCCTAAGTAAAAAATGATTGCTCGCAATTAACTTCAACAAATAAATTTAAACAAACCAAATAGTCTTCGATTTTTTTACGAAAGAAAAAAAATTGCATAAAACAAAAGAACTCTGCTATGCAGCGTTCAAAAACGATCACGCCAACAAACAGTAATTTATATTGCGTTTTATGTACTACCATAAATTAGCAGTGTCGGCCATTATTCGAATAATAATTAAGATATAACAAAGTTTTATTCGTTATACCTTAATTATTATTAATCATAAAATGTAAAATTATTCGCTTAATTATTAATCATAAAATGTAAAATTATTCGTTAATTATTAATCATAAAATGTAAAATTATTCGCTTAATTATTAATCATAAAATGTAAAATTATTCGTTAATTATTAATCATAAAATGTACGATTATTATTCATTAATCATTTTATCCATCGATCGTGTATGTTAACATCATTACTGATTATTTGTGTTATTCGTCAGTTCGTTAATTTGCACGGCAGTCATTATTCATCATTTGATCGACTATCCTGAAGGGGTGTCGTGATGATCACGACAACCCCGATTTAATTATTTCCGACACTGGTCCCGATCCTCCTCCGCTTGTTGACAGCACATTTATAAGCTCACAAAGTGGTTGCTTCCCTTATCGCATTGGTCCAATTTACTGGTGTGGTAGACACGTCAATCTCTTGCTTTCCACTTTCGCCTGCACCAAACAACATTCCATTTTCCCCGCGCGTAAGATGTCACTGTTGACAACGCCGTTATGTCAAAGGTAATACTAACTTGCAAGTACGAAAATGGAAAAGAGCGTTGGTTAATATAGGCGGTAGTACTATGGTGGTATCGTCGCGATAGCCTAGTTGCTAGAGCGCTTGGCTTCCGTTACGGAAATGTCGGGTTCGATTCTGGGGGTAACAATAGAAATTATTACGAAAAATTAAATTAAATACCGTGGGCGTCGCCAGCGGGGGGCAGGGAGGGGCAGCTGCCCCCCCCGGAGCCTTGAAACTTTTTAATCAACTGGCATTGATGAATATTCATAGGCGCGTAATTATGGACAATTTGGAAAACTTATGTTTTAATTAAGATTTTATTCTTGTTTAATAAAATATTAAGCCTTTACAACTTATAAATTTTATTTTTTCTATAACTCATATCCTCTTTCTATCATATTGCCCCCCCCCCAATGGCGGCTGGCAACTCACCTTGCCCCTCCCTGGCTCATCGGCTGGCGACGCCCTTGTTAATTACTCGCTAATAGCTTCGTATGGAAGACAATGGCCCCGCCAATTTCGTAACGAAAATGTGAAATATTGTAACCGAACAGATGTGTGTTGCAGAGCGAATGTACGAAAAGTTAAGTATGAAATATGAAAACAGGCAATAGCAGATTTCGATAACGACGATAAAGAGAAAAAGAAAACGAAAAAGAATTCTTAGCTTCTCGTGTACTATCCTATTATCGTTCGCTTCGTTGTAATCGCTGATAATAAATTACGCGAAATTCCGTAAGAGCCGCTTATATACAAAAAAAAAATGCGCTGTCAGCTTTCAAATGAAAAGGCTTTTATTCGTAAAAATGACGCGAAATCACATCAGTTGGAAATTATCGTCGACGAAGAAGAAGAAGAAGAAGAAGAAGAAGATGCAATCTGAATAAGGAAAATGTCGCCAGCCGCCCTTAGCGCGGAACACGCACAAATCGGGAAAGTAGATATGTTGTAAAACGACAAAACATGGTCCGTGGATAATCAGCAAGAATTTAATATCAGCATCGCCTGCCGCAGAAATTCGACTGAAAGAGAAAAAAAAAACCGCTAACCGTTTCAATTGGAATTTTTCATCGCTTGCACGCACTTGGCCGCACGTGCGTCAGAACCGTTACCGGAATGAAATAAATTGTTAGGTCGATAATTCGAACTTTTATTCTTCCTTTGCTCCTCTTCCCCTTCGCGAAATAATAATGACGGTTAATTAAGTTTTCCGAAACTTATCCAGCATTTTTTTTGGAAATTCGCCGCTCTCGACGAGAATACTGGAGAATGTAAGCGAACAGGCTGTCGACTTTTTCCAGTGATGAATAACCGATCGAAATGCAAAAAGACTAAATGGGAAAAGTGAATACACAATCCGTTTCTGAATCCAGATCAAAGGAATTTGTCTAAAGTTGAAAAACGAATTTTTGACTTTCTTAGATTTTTCGCGGAATTTTTTATACGTCTTTCCGATAGGTATTTTTCAGTTTGTAGCCGGGGAATAATATTTTAATTCCATTATTTACCTTTCGTTTTTCTACTCTGGACTTTATTTCCCTCCCTTGTACGAATATTGCCTTCTATGTAATAAGCGAGAGTACTTTTTTTCCACAAACTGTGCCGAAATAAAATCGGCCCAATTTAGGATTCTCGAGGAAATATACCAACTTAACGTTTGCCGAAAGAAAACAAAAAAAAGAAGTGCACCTCTTTTAGCGAACGGTCGAACTCACGATCAGTGCGCAGAATTTGATGAGGCTAGAAAATATACGAAGAAACTTTTATTTTTGTTTTCAATAGAGGCTTTACTATAGCAACTAAAAGACAAAAAAAAATTATATTATAGATTGGGGGGGGGGGAGCAACGGGACATATTGTAAAGAGTGCAAAGTGAGCCCAATATGAATCCTATTTATATAATACTTCACCTTATACACACTCTTTCCTCCCTCTCCATTTTATTTATTTATTTTTTTTAAACCTCACGGGCTCGTGGAACTTCACCCAGAAACAAATAGAAAGGAAATAAGTCGGTTATATTTTTTAATCCGATCAGAAACCTTTGATAAAACAGAACAAATAGCAGGGATAACTGGTGGGGAAGGAATAGACAGGATATAAGAAGCACAATAAGGAGTAGGAAGCCCAAGCCTCAACAAACACGAATACAAAGCAGAACGCTCCACAGAAACAGATGAATACTGGAAGCACACATGATCGGCGTCGCACACATTGATATTCGAGCTACTCGGGAATCCCTGGTAATGAAGCGACGAACTCCTTGGCTCGGTTTGCTGCTTCTTTTATTAAAAATACGGAATCCTAAAAAAATACCACCGTCTAATCTTCTTCCGCTGTGCACAAAGGTTTTCATCTTAGGTTTTTTTGGTATCGGATATATTCACTTGCTTCTTTCTGTCTGTCTGTTCGTATTCCCGCTAATCCGTAGTTCTCTCTCGGTTTCCTGCACTTCATCGTTCTGTTGTTACCTCCATTATTCGTCTGTGTTCTTAAGCCATAGTCTATTATTTTTCTCCCGTTTTCGTTTTTCATTGGTTGCCTTTCTGTATTGCAAACAAAGAGCGTGTTTACGATGCTGACCATGTGTATATATTAAGTGTTCACTTCTTTCTGTCTACTTTGTATTTCAGTTTGCTGCGACTTGGTCTTCCTTGCTTCGTATTGCGCCTCTTATATCTTATCTTTTCCTTCTCCACATATCGTTACCATTGTTCGTTCTTTCCTACTAACAATATCTGATCGTATCATGATATAATTGACTCCTTCCTTTTCTAATTGTTTCTGGGTAAAGGTCCCTGGTCAATAGCCCCTCCTCCCCAAAAAAATAAAATCAATAAAAATTAAATGCTTAAAATTCTCGAGATTTCAAAGTTGTAATTATATATATCACGAAATCTCTGTAGTTTTTCTGTTTTTCGCAGACTTTCATGAAATTTTTAAAAATATCTAAAATTTTATTAATAAATTGAAATATACTGTAAATTTATTACCAAAAAAATCACGAACCTGATGCAATGGAGCGTTTCAAAAATCACTATCCCACGTCTGTATAATACGTGCGACCAGTACTATTTTATTTAGTATAGAATTATATGAATTAGTTATGTAAAGTTTCATTCCGATCGGTTCGATACTGTTCGCGCTGTGTACATTTTAAAAATGGAATTACACTGGAGTGCGTGTCTAAACACGTTCTTTCCTTCTGCGATACGAAAATGACCTTACAAAAAAAAAATATTATTATTAAAATGACCTCACCATTCTTTCCCGCATTGTTACGTTCGATGAGACCAAGGTGCCGCCTTAAGTCACTCTCGAAACCGAACTTGCTATCAAAGTCTGGAAGGGAAAAAAAGAGCCGACGACGAGGAAATGTCGAATGGAAAAGTCCGCTCACAAACTGACGGTGACCGT
The DNA here is from genome assembly GCA_039619475.1 of Icerya purchasi. Lineage (NCBI taxonomy): Eukaryota > Metazoa > Arthropoda > Insecta > Hemiptera > Monophlebidae > Icerya > Icerya purchasi. The sequence continues at coordinate 75,854,509 of CM077115.1, read as the reverse complement.
CATCTGAGACCCTGCGGGCGTACTTCTTATCGTTTTCGTGGACCGAAGGACCACCACAAACTCAGAACGAAACCCTCGACAAGCTTCGGAAAGCGATAAAAAATAAACAACCCGGGGGCTTTGTCTCAAAAACTTATCTTGTTTCACGATATTTCACGGCCACATTACTAGCGCGTCACCGTTTCCTATCTCGAAAAATTCAAATGGGGGTATTATTCGATTCACCGCCATACTCTCCTGACCTTGCACCCCATCTGATTTTCATCAGCTCTTTCACCGGCTGAAAGGATTTTTAGAATGGCAAAGGTGCGACAACGATGACGAATTGGAGCAGGCAGTTACGGTATGGTTAGAAAATTTCGACGCCAACTTCTACTTCACCCTGGGATTAAAAAGCTTGTCTCGCATTATTGGAGGGTGCGGGAAAATGATGAAGAGATACGCAATCAAAAATGAAACGGCATGTGACTGTAGATGGAACAGACAACGGATCATATCCTGAAGGAATGTCGGAAGGCCGAGCTCTGGAGGTGACGGGCCTAGCGACAGAGAGGGTACAAAATCTTGCGTTACAGTATAACATGTATAAGAATACTCGTATATATAGTTGGTGACAATGCAAACATGAAAATTCATATGTCATACTGACCTTTGTTAATTACATTGGTTAAGTCGTTTAGTAATAGTAATTTGTTCGCTGTTTCAAACCCTCCTTCTTTTTTGATACCTGTAGACATATGAATAATAATAATAATAATAATAATAATAATAATAATAATATGCGGTGGAAGTGTGCTCCCGTAGTTTACCTTGAGCACCCGATGTCTAAAAACCACTGCGCTGCAAATGGTGAACAGCCGAGTTATGTGGTTATAGTAGAGTCGATGTCTTTAACAGTCAGCATACACAGTGGGGTAAGCAAAACTGATGCTACTTGTATGAATCACACTAATTTTCTAATAAATAAGCAAAGTGGCAAAATAATCGAGATCACGTGGTTGAGACCCGATAGCAAATCAACAGAAATAAAGCAATGTAAGGAAAGAAAGTGCGCGAAGAATGATAAAATCGGCGGAGAAGCAAATCGCTTGAAGGACACTCGTGGAATTTGAAAAATTAAATAATCGGGGAAAAAAACGATTAGAGAAAACGTTAGAATTAAATGATTCTGATATGGATTAACATTTGGGGGGAGAAAAGAAGCTCTAACAGCATCAGGTCCTCTGGAGCCGTCAGTGAAAACGGTTTTATATGTGAGAGAAATTCGGAATTGATAGTGCTGTAGAATCCTTGTTTAACTACTGTTTGAGGAAGGAATCTAGAAAGCGAAGGTAAAAAAAACACTCCGAGAGAACAACTGTATGGAGAAAAAATATGGCAGATTATTACATGAGTTTGTATCAAGCTGAAAAGACTAAGGCGAACGAAAATAAAAGACCTAAGATAGAAATTATTCTCCTAAGTGTAAAACACCAGTTCTGATCAAAGCATATAAATAGAAGACGTTTAATTAGAAAATGACAATCTAAATAAGAGCTGCGAAAAGACAGGGGTGGAGTATTCAACTATAGATATGCTCTGGGTCCCCAGTCATATGGGGATAGAGGGTAACGAAATGGCAGATTCCTTGACTCGGATTGCTGTATCCTGCGGTTTTTATTTCGCTAAAATTCCCGCTTCCAATTTACCCACTCCTATTGTGTAAAAAGTTTCATGTTAGATTTTGGTCAGATTTTTACATTTCTTCCTTTTCTAGTCAACCCTCCTTTTCTTCCTACCCAGCCTTGGTTTTACAATTTTCCTTTGCTGCGCCGCTCCGTTATTGTCTCGATTATCCGTTTACGTCTGAATCATACTCTTCTTTCTTCCTCATGATTTCGTTTTCATCTCGCACTCTTTCCCCTAATTATCCTTTTCATTCTGACGATGACACCGTCTGTGATCCTGACCATATCTTCTTTGAATGTCCATCCTTCGTTAATGTAATCTACTTCTTTGTACTCTGATCTGCTATCACTCAAACTCCATAATTCTTATTGCGCCTCGTATATCTTATCGTTTCCGTCGATCTCCATTATCCCTATCCTCAGTTCTTTTATTCTATCAATATTTGACACCGACTCTACATCTAACTGATTTTTTTCCCTCGTGTCGTTTCTGGGCGAAGATACGTTTGCTGGTTAAAAAAAAACAAGAATTGCTAAAATTTAAGAGAATTTAAGATCGAAAGAAGAGCAGAAATTTTTCCAAAAAAAAATTCTTTAAGATTTCCAGCACATCTCGGTTGGTCACCCGTTTATGGATAAGACAATTTTATAGCGTTTGAACGAAAATTTCTGGAAGTGACCTGATTATGGTTAATGCGGCGTTGTACTCCTCGTTCTGCAAAAGAGGATGTACCACGACGATCGGAGGAAGAATGGGGGCGAAATGGAGAGGAACTGTTAACGACAACTTTCGGAAAGGAATTATAAACACGTACGTGTCAAAACCAGGTTGATTATTACGAAGCAAAGGATTTACAAGAAAACGGAAAAGGGTCCAACTTGTTTCAGATCCATGGAGTAACATAATGAGGCGTGAAATAATTAGGTAAAGGAAGATTCAGCGAGAGGTTACTAGAATAATGACCATTAACGTTACTAGTCCATAAAGGCTCTCCGGTTATAGTCCAGTTCAACAGTGGGAGATGGAAAAGTCAAATTGGGAGAGCCGAAGATAGATAATCCGGAAGAATAAGTTGGAGACAGTTCATTAAGGATGACCGAATTATCGGAAAGAATAGAATTCTCGATGGCGGTGCCATTGGTGCTATACACTCTAGAACTCCGAGATGGAGATAAGCATTGTAATCATCGTAAGGTAGAGAAAGTAACCGAGGTCGTAGTTGGAAGGAATATAAATGGATATCGAAGAGTAAAAAGAAACAAATCGGGACTAGTGAGTCAGAGAGGAACTAAGATCGTGAAGAAAGAAAAGGGACTGAAGCAAAATTGGCTACGAGGATGGAAAAGAAGAAGATGCTGATAGAAGAGGAGAAGAAATTTTAAAGTTAATAAACTGAAACATTCTTCTGAGTTATTGAAACATTTTAATTTGCCATTATCGATGTTTTTGAATCGCGTCTCATTAGGAGACACTTGTACGAAATAAAAAAAAGTGAAAAAAAAGCGCTTAATAGGAACAGAAGAAAGAGACAAAATGGGAAGAAGCTTAAAATGGCATATAATTTACAAAATTACAGTAGCAGATCTGAGAAGGAAGATTCACGGTGGCCAGGTAAGGAAAAGAATCGAAGAAAGGACAGATACCCCAAAATGAAAACTCAAACCTCCCTGACCTTCTTCCAAAATTATCGAAACTCACTCACGCACGTTGGAGGTTATTTCGCTATTTTAATAATCGGCGTTTGCGCGCGAACGTGTAATATTAATTTCGTATTTGATCAGCCGACAAGCACGAAAGCGATCCGTAATGGCAGAGAAGCTTACATTAATAAAGTGACGACGGATAAACTCGCCTCAGTTGAAGAACACATAATACACATACGGTAGGCCCTTAACATTCGTGATCGAAAAGCTAGCGACCGGTTTTAACATTCGCGAAACATACACTTCCGGAATACTTGACACAGTAGAGTCTATGTTGAAATTCAGCGATCCTCGAAAACTGCGACAAAAATAAAAGCACTAAATGAATTATTTAAAATTCATAAATATTAAGCCTGTAATAAAAAATTTAATCGACGTTTTAGGTTTTCCGTAACAGCGACATAAAAATATAATTCAGTCTCTATTGTTTTTCAGACAATAAATATATATTATTTTATATTTCCAGTTAATTTATACCTTTCGTATTGTGAGAAAATTCGATGTAATTTAATATTCTATCGCCCTTTTTTTAAAAATGAGTTATCCGAATATCCGTGGTTGTTATAAATCGGTTGAAAAGAAGATAATTATTTTTTTTCTCGTCTTCGCAGCCCTTCGTAACTTACAGGGGAGACCTACTACTGTTGGCGAATAGAAATTTTGGAACGTGCTAAGGGTTTACTGTAATAACTTTTGTTGTCAGCGCGTTAAATGCAACGGGCGCAATACACTCGAGCGCATTATAAACATTAACTCTACAGTGAGGCACGGTCAAAGTGTTTCTGCAAAAATGAATAATAATTCTTATCAGTGTGACGGCGGTAATCATTATTTTGTCATCCGATTTAATCACAGGAGAAGTAAATAGTTTACTCCATTGTCGAAAGTTTTGTAAAATGTTAAAAATTCCAACAGGACGATAAATTTATGAGCAATTCTCTCTCTACCAAATGTTGTTAAAAAAAAAACTTCACACGGGTGCCTTATAAACAGTTATGATAAATTTTTTTAAAAATTCGTAAATTATACATCAAAAGATTTCCGTTTTTTACCGGAAATCTATGTCATAAGAAAAAGATTGACTTTATTAACAACAGATCCCAAACACCCGCATAAAATTATCTGTCGCTTCATAAATTTTTGAAAACCTATGGCCGAAAAGTGCAACAAAAAGATCATGCGAATCGGAAACATTAAACGTAAAAGTTAATTATATTATATTTGTAAAAAAAAAAAAAAGAATGTAGGTCAGTTTCCGTGCGGGAAATTTTCTAGGTCAGTCTCACGTCACAGAATAGGTCAGTTGTGTCCAAAGATGAAAAAAAATAAAAAGTGATAAGGAGATTGATCAATATTTAACCAACTGTACACCGCGTGATGTTAACGTCTTAATGTGGTTGCTTCACCGTTGGCTGAATTCGCGAATTTTGATGGACTGTTGAAATATCGTTCGCATTTTTTTTTTTTGGCCTGACACAGCTTGACACTTCGCTAATATGATTTTCCAGCAGCGTTGTTTTTTTTTCTTCTTCTTCTTCTTTTAATATAACCGGAAGAAATGAAGGAAATGCGATAAGAACTTAATTTCAGTATAGACATTTTTCGTATGCATATCATTCGACCCTATAAAGCAACTCCATTTAACATATTGATCCTTTGAGTGTGGACAAGCTATCCCGTTTCCCTCCGTTCTGTAGTTTGCAATGATGCAGTTATTGCCCCTTCACCTGTTTTTCTTCCTAATATCTGTAATAAAGTTCGTAAAAATTAATTAATAGTTAATTTCTAATATATGCCGGTTCTGTAGTTCCCTGTTTTTTTAATGAACTACACGCGGTCAAGGTTAGCCTTCTGAAATAATGTTTCCCAACCCTGAAAACCATCGCCTCTTCAGTTAGACTTTTTTTTGTTTTTTTTTCTCTTGTTTGGGTTTTTCCCTGGGCTTGCCAATAATAGACGATTACCCATCAACACGTGTACATAGCAGCAATTACGAGTAACAAAGAATGGAATCTAACAAAAAATGCTATACCAAGGACGATGGAGAAACAATAACAATGAACGTCGAAAAATGCCAAACGTATGCATGCTGAAAAGAAAAGGAATGACATTGCCGAAAACGCACCAAAAGCTTGCCGAGCGGACTAGTTTTCTACACTTTCCAGTTTTAAAATTCGTAATATTGTATAAAATATTATAACTTGTAAAGCTCAGATAAACTACTCATAAAATTGGCTGTTGCGCTTGATTTATGTTATTTATTTAGTATTTATTGTTGGGAAAAATACCGTCGAGAAGAACTTTAGATATTTTGTTAATTTTTCGTTGCACAATGCGCAATCTCCATTCATTACGGTGTAAGTTTGAAAGTTGTTGTTGTTCTCATTCGTCCGTTTTAGCGTTTTTATAAGTTTTTTTTTTTTTTTTTTTTTTTTTTTAAAGTCGCTGTGTACGCATAAACACCAATCAATGTTATTTACCCCGTTCCTTGTCACAAAATCATTCTCATCCTTGTTATTATTCTCCCTGTGATTCTTTTTATCTCGTTCTAACCTTAGTTTAGTAATTTAAAAGCACTCACATAAATAATCAAATATATTTTTGAATTTCTTTACCCGCAGTTTAATTCGTGCGAAATCGTAAAACACTGATTAGAAATTTTAAGAATTGAGATTAAATTTGTTCATAATTTTTCCGTATTCGTTATAATATGGACTGCAAACCGTGTATAACGTTATATCGAAGAATGCAAATCGTATTTATATCGTAAAGTAATTTTCAGTTCCGAGTAACAAACATTAAAAATTCATATGGCTACTTGCAAATTTACGTATTCCTATTTCGAGTGTTGTTAAGGAAGAACCAGATATATTTTTAAATTTCGACTACCGGAGTAATCTATGTATAAAAGGGCATTCCGGCCTCTCTGACACCGTATGCCAAAACTACGTGTCAAATGCAGAAACTAACCTAGTTCCCGGTGCCAAAGTTCAAATTCAAATATCAATTTTCAAAATCTAACCCAAATTTTCTTCCGATACTCCAAAATTCATCCCAGACCGAAGCCCCTTGCGCCTCTTAGTTCTAATAATGCAGTAGAATTTTCAAATATCTTATTTGAAATATGGTCCGGAGCCGTGAAATTCGCCTTAGTCCGAAGATCAGGACCGCTACATAATGATAAAGTCGCAGATCATGATCGTTAAACTGGAAAATTTTGGTAACCTGGAGTATCAACACCTAAATTTTGCGCCAGTGTTCATATGTAATCTGAGTGGGTGTGACGGTCATTTATTCAACAAGGAGTTGGCATATGACGGTCAGGATATCGAGGTGATACCAAATAGTGAAGAACGTTACATATCACTCTGAAAGCGTGTTTCAGAAAAAATGAAAATCAGATTCATTGACACATTAAGCCTTGAAAAGTTGGCCAGTTATTTTTGCCTGATAAATCGCTTCATTATACCATCAGAAATATTGCATCACCTGATTTGCTTCCTTTATTTCATAGAAAGGGAGTTTTCCCATATTCATACGTGTCAACATGGGAAAAATTAAAAGAAACAAGTTTGCCTAAAGAGGGAGCATTTCTATAATTCCCCGACAAAATCGGATATCGATGAAGAAGATTATTCACACGCATTAGATGTTTTTGAAAGACGTTAAATGTTCAAACGCTTGGTGAGTACAGCGATATATATCTAAAAACAGAGGTGCTTCTCTACTGGCAGATGTTTTTGAAAACTTTAAAAGCGTTTGCTATAAAATTTACAAATTATATCCCGCATGGAGTTTTACCGCTCCTAGATTAGCTTTCCGAGAAATGTTAAAGTTAACAAAGGTCGAGTTAGAGCTTTTAACCGACTATGATATGGTTTTATTCTTTGAAGCTGGAATACATGGCGCGGGTATGTGATAGCGTGTAAAACGTTATAGCAAGGCAGAAAATTCCTACATCAACAGTTATAATAATAATTCTAGCGATGATGATAATGGCGCTAGTACTGATGAAAATTCTGATCGACATGCTGCTGATAGCACTTTCGTAGCATATTTGGATGTGAATAACTTACAAGGTTGGGACATGAGTGAAGCACTTCCTATGAACGCCTTCAGATGGCTTAGTCAGAATGAAATAATGGAATTAAATATTATGGAGGTGTTTGATGATGGACCTACTAGTTATGTGCTCGAGATGGATTTGGAGTATCCCCCAAATTTACACTTAGAACACAATGATTTACACATCTAAGCTCTGGGACTAAATCAGTTAGAACATTTGTGAAATTAGTTAATACATTAGAAAATATGTACAATTTTATTATTCATTATAGAAATCTAAAGCAATCAATTGCATTAGGGCTAAAACTGATGTGACATATGTGTATATGTAGATATATGTATATGTACATATCAGTGGCAGAACGAACGCACCTCTTTATATTCCAATCTGCTGTCACTCAAATTCCCTACACCTTATTGTGCCTCGTATATCTTATCGTTTCCGTCGATCTCAGTTGTTCCTATCCTCAGTTCCTTTATCTTATCAATAGCTGACCGAATCGACATTTAACTGATCCTTCTCCTTCCTTTCGTTTCTGGGCGAAGATCCTTTGTTGACATGCCCAAAGGGGGGTTAAAAAAAAAAAATATCAGTGGCAGATCCACCACGGAGATAGGAGACCCCCACCCCCTCCCCCAAGGAACCAAAGCCTCTATGAAAAAATGTGTTATAACAGAGAAACTTAATTTATGATATAAAATATTTGTATAAATTTTACCTACGGATTTAATTATAACTAATATTTAATACTATTTTCTAGTAAAACTATTAATGTTCCCTTTTTATTCTATTTTAAACACAACTATCATCGATCTTTTGCCATTTTTATTTATTTTTAATTTTTATTTTGTAATTTTAATTAAACATAGTTCAATGAGAAATATATATATTTTTATTACCTGCTCGTGAACAAAGAATTCGGATCGGATTACCAGCAAAAATAAAAAAGAAGTAAAGTCTAATAAAAGTACTCTATCTTTCTTACTATTTCTAAACTACCATTTTAGTTAGAATTTTTATAATTTCGTTTTATTTTTCACCCAAAAATAAAACTAAATTTAAATTAAATTGTAATAATGAAGTATTTTTAAAACATTTTTAAATTTCTACAAAAGTCGCTATTTAATTTTCTTTATGAAACAAGTGGTATTTCTTAAATCTACTGCCTACCGTAGAATATTTTACGTAATTATATAATCCCCCCCTCCCCCATGTCCTTCCGGATCAGCCCCTGAAATATATATATATATATATATATATATATATGTGGATGTTGCATGTATGTATTGTAATGTGTCCAGTACAGGGGATGCGTATAAAATTTTAGAAAATAAAATAAAAAATAATATAAAATAATAATAATAATAAAAATAATTTGGAATGTGTGGTGCGAGTGCGAGTGTACGCGTGCCTGGAACTATTGTCGGTTGGGGTGGCCAATCACCGGCCAGTAAAACCCTAAGGATCTACCTGATTCGGGCGAGTCCAGTGGTCACGGCGAAAAGGCGGAGAGAAATTTAGAATGACCGAAAAAGAAGATTTTTGAAAACGGACAGTCGCTGTTTTTCACCGTGCATTCAGTTGTTTTTGTTTTACGAGCCAGTTAGTTTGTTTTTTACCGGGAAATCAGTCTCCAAATTTTACCTAGCTTCGAGTTGTGTTTTTGGTCCAGTTGAACAGTTTCAATTTTTTACCTGTGATCGGTAAAGAAGTTTTTGCTACCTTCGCGGAGGAGTTAATCGTTATAACGGAAGTTTCGCGTTTATTAAAAGTTAAGAAAACAGTGGTGGTTTTCTGTTCAAAGAATATAATTTCGATCATGGCGACGATAGTGAAGAAATATCGAAAGCGATCGAACGTTCATCGATTTAGCCAATATCGGCTCCAAGTTCTCTGTGCCGACCGACCGCCGCATCGCCAACCTACGGATCCAGGATCACTGGCGTTTTGTATTACATTTAATTTTTTATTGATATGTATAACTAATAATTGTGTTTTTCAGCGGTCTACCGGTCCCGAAAGATAGGTGTGAGTTTAATTTGTCTTAATACATTGTTTTTTCTGATAATTGCAACGAAATCATTTTCATTCATAAATAATAAAATATAACCAAATAATTATAATCCACCAACGTCAAACTTCATGGTTGACATCCCTGGACTTAAAGGAATAGTTAGTTACATAACAAACTGAACCTAAACGTTACAGCATAAATATCTATTATGTATATGTAGATATATTTAATACGCATGTCTATCAATAATATGATATATATGTATGTATATAGTATTAGAGTTAGATTAATTAGGATGCGTTGCGTTTCGACGGCGAAGTATTTAAGAATATCGTGATAAATTTAAGCTGTTAAGCATATCAGTTAAGCGGCGTTATTCAAGAGAGCACTACGAACAACTCCGTGTAATGGATTTTGTGTGTGTAATTGTGCTTCCTCTTTATCACTTTATCTCGAACTGTTCATTCATATGTGCAGAAATGTTGTCAAGTGTTGCTCTCAAAAATGACTCCACCGATGCAGTACGGGAATAGCATTACTTCTTTGGAAGTTAAAAATAAGTCAAGCATGGATCAATCTGGTGATGGTAGGATATAGATATGTGCATTAATAATTTTTTACGTTTAACTGCTATTTATCGATCACCAAGTCAAAATGTAGGCGAATTCATAAAAGAACCCGCAGCGCTTTTAAAAAACCGAAATAATAAGGATAATTTTTTGATATGTGAGGATTTCAATATTAATTTACTTCTTCATAATGCTCAGACGGAGAGCTTACTAAATGTAATTTACGGGTTAAGAGGGGGTGGGTACAGCTAATAAGTGGAATTACAAGAGAAGAAAATCGGACAAATAGAAGTACTCAGACATGCATAGATAATATGTTTAATCAAACCATTTTCAATGGAATATTCGTTGGAACAAACATGAGAGGTATGGTAATATTTCGTTAGCGAGTTATATTAGCATTGGCTAATTACAAATATAATAAAATACATTCCAAAAGCATACACACACAAAAACAGCAGATTTGGTAGAGGTTAGAAAAATTTAAAGGTGGCTAGTCAACAGTAAAATATTTTCTCAAAGCACACACAAATATAAACAGCTAATACTGGTTGGCAAATTATTACATTGGTTGAACAATAGTAATTGTATCATCAACACACACACACACACACACACACATGCGCACACAAAGCAACTTAGTATGGGTTAGCAAAAATTATAATTGGCCGGTTAAAGCCTTTCCCTTAATCTCTGTTCTGGTCAAGTGCTGTTACTGAGTGGAGGCATTCATGTACAGGTGTCCGCAGAGAAAGCACGCAAGGGCAAGAAGGTTAATTTTACTCAGGTAGCTTCATATACTACAATAATACCGGTATGACGCTATCGCTCTTGCATACTTTTATGTCCTAGAGACTTCATAGTAGGGGTGCAGTTTTTTTTTTTGTATTACCGCAACACCAATGTGACATTAGTGCTCCTGCAAACTTTAGTACTATAGATGTTTCAATCTATGGGGTGCAGTTCTTTGTACTATCACAACACTAATGCAATACTAGCGTTTATAATTTAGTACTATAGAGGTTTCATTGCGAGGGTGTAGTTCCTTGTACTGTCACAACACTACTGCGACACTAGTGCTCCTGTATCCCCTGGCGGTGAAAGAAGTTGGAACTGCGTCCTAGAACATAGGTTACCTAGCCATTCTCAACAATACTTTTCTCGGTAATATGGTGCCACGATTGGCCGCAATGATTAAATAAAGAATCATTAAATGAGTATGTGATATCCCTCCTTTTCTGAAACTGATAAAAATACGAGCTTATTAATTTCTTATTTTATATCTGTTAAGCTGAAAATGGGCTTCTGAAAGCGCCCCGCTGCCTGTTGTTTTCTCAAAAAAAACCCTGAACTATGTTGACCACACTAAGTTTATAGTTTTTTTTATTGAAAATTATAAAAAAGGTTCTATATTTACGATTTTTTCGTTATCCACAATCGCATTCGTTTTATTTTCACACCAATGTCGAAATCATGTGGGAAAAAAAAAGTCGACGCCGTAATATTATAGGCCTATTATATATAGTAACCGATACCATTTGTTATCAGTTTGAAATATCGTTATATAATATGTCAAAGCATCAAATGGAGTGAAATTTAGAAATAATGAATGGTTTAAAATAATGAACACCTTTTGTTAATAATTTTTAATTACATATAATTTAAAGTGAAATAAAATTCAAAATAATACCTTTTTCTATCCATTTTGGGAAACAATATTGTCCAAAACATTTTTCAGCACAGATAGAAGCTGGAAAACATCAAGAGCCGTGTGGTTGTTGATTTTAGAGCTTCAATAATTCCTGAAAGTAAGTATGAAAGCGTCTTGTATAGAATGAAAAATTAAAATTTATGTAAAACTTTCCAGCTGCGCTTAGATAAAATTACTGCTGAACGGACACATTTATTTGTTAAAATTTCAGTTTAAACAACAATCATAGTCTAATCCGAATTCATTTTTCCCACGTACACACACACACACACACACAGACGGTTGAAAGATCATATTCTTCAAAAATTTCTTCACAGATTTTGTTCTAATTTGTATCAACACATGTGAGTACATTTAAAAAATTTTCAAATAATGAATACCTCTTAATCAACGGGGAGGGGATGGCGTGAAATGTATAAATTTCTTAATTTGAACAGCTTAATTTTATTTTGACAAAAATACCGAATGTTGCATTTTTCAATCACGGTATGAAAAAATGTATGTACTATCGGGATGAAATACAAAAGTGTGTGCGTCTGTTCAATGACAAAATAATAATGAGTTACTACTGGCGGGATAATTTGGCTTTGAAAATTTTAAGATGATATAAATATATAGCAATAATGCATGGTGATAATATGTGGAGGTATTTCAATAAGAGATACAAAATTACCCCTATTACTTTATGTGAGTCTAGTTTGTTTTTCATTGTGGTTATTCGGATCTTGAAAAATTTTAAATTAATTTAAATTATTTTTTAACAGAAAATTCATTTTAAAAATTAATTAATATACATCAGCAACTGACAGAATTGAATAATACATCGAGATGATAATGTGAAAACAGATGCACAGGCAGCTGAGAGTTCAGATATTACTAGTCAGTCGAATGTAATTAGAACATCCAGTAAAGTGAGATTTACAATAATTAATAATATTTAAAATAATCAAGCGTTCACGGTTGGAATTTTTAATCAGAGAATCGGAAGGAAAGGCGGTGCTTTGTCATTTGCAAGCTAGTTCTTTAAATCTTTCATACAGCTGTATTTTCCAACATCTTTTTCTTCCTTCTTATGATATATACGTAACCTTTCTGTCGCCATTTTTTACCTTCTGTCGTCATGTCCGAAGATCCTTGATCTACGTCCTAATTTTGCCTTATCTTACTCCTCTTCGTCATTTCCGTCAAATCACACCTTCTGTATCCTTCTTTCTTCAGCTTCTAGAACTATGTAATTTTCATACAATTTTATAAATATGCTAGCCTTATACCTAGACTCTTACATGTTGAACACTGTGTGAATAGTTTTAGAATTTTTTTTTTGGCACAGTTTGACCCACTTTGTCAGTCTCACTCATATTCTTTACATATTTACCAATTTGGTTGATATTGGAATCGGATTTATTAAGCAATCTCTGTGCATAATATATGATATGTATCGTGTAGATTAGGACCTAATCTTTTAAAGTCACATTTCATTTGCGTTTATTTATCCTATTTATTTTACTTATATGACCAATAAAGGACTTAGATCTTTTACTCTGATTATTCGTACAAATATATTTAATGATAACTAAATTGATCTATATAAAAATATTCAATTGATAATTTGTACACATTCCACTAATACATCCATTCACGATCATACTAAAACGTATTACCTAATTCATATTAGTATAGACTATTTAAACGATAATATCTGCATGTATTAACCTTGATAAATAAAAAGTAAAATGTAAATAAAATAAAAAAGACTGCCCTCCGCGACCTTTAGAATGATCCACAACCTGTTATATTGTGACACCTGTAAGTAAAGTGAACATTCAATTTGGGTTACTGTGTAAGTGCTATATTGAGCAAATTTAATAAAGGTACTAATGGAGAGCTCTCATCATACTGATTATACAGAATTGAGGAACCGTAAATAGTCACGAAACTCTAGTGCTAGACCTAGGTACTTTAAAAAATATTTTAGAAAGAAGGAAATCATCACTGATTTTATATCATACACAAATTTTTAATTAGCTATTTTTCTTGAATTCTAAAATTCAAAATTTGATAATTCGTATATATTATAAGTAAGCTCTAGTCATTTTAATCTTTCCGGTGTTAAACAGCGTCCCATTCTTAATTTGACTGAAACGCTGATGTAGTAGCTTATCATACTGTTAGTGAACCAAATATTCTTAAAAATATTATTCTGCAAATTATAATAATATTTTCCGTAATTTTTACTCAGTTCCATAAATTTACTCTACCACTCTACCTGAGCGTTCAATCGCAACAGTTATTTAAATTTTGTCTAAGGTAATATTGATGATTGAGTGTGAAGCTAACACCATTTTTGTAAGCTCAAATGCAATACTACTATGCCCTGTTATCCATTTAAACTGCACAATATTACCGTTATCCTTTAATTTTCCACAGATATTGACTATATTCTGAAGGATATTATTTATCTGTTTTACTATTAATTTTCTTTAAGCCTGAAAAATAATCTGACAAGATAAGAATTTTTTTTGGTTTTTAATTTTACCTTTATCTAATAAGTATTTTTATATGGCTACGATTTCCACAGCAGACGAAGTAACATGCATATATTTAATAACGCTTTTCTATATTATGTAATTTAAAATTTATCATTAATCACATCTAGTTTTTTTTGTCTGGCGACAAACTATTTGGTCAATGTAGGTATAATATAAACTAAAACAAAATCGTTTTTTTTCTTTCTTTTTCTTTTTTTTTTTATACGTAATATATAAGAACAGAAAGAAATAATGAGCAAACAAGAGCAGGATCCGCTCGCAAAATCATCCACCAAAGCTATTAGAATATGATTAACATTATTCCTTTCACATATAAAAATATCAAACAAACATGGTCATAAATATTTAAAAAAAAAAAAGTGCACAATGAAGAAAAAGGGCAATAAAATAAAGATGAAAACAGCTGACAAAATATTTTTACCCCCCCCCCCCCCCCCCATGGATTTGTCAACATGGGCATTGGCCCAAGAACTGGGAGTATTTTAAGTTTTTGTAAGAGGAAATAATTTTTTAAGCAATATATGAACGGAAAAAAACGCTGAAAAATTTTGCGCGGGTGTTTTTTTTAATTGAGTGATTATTTACGCCTTAAATTTTACACTAACCAAAGTAAAAAAATTAAAAACAACACTACTAAATTGGGTTTACTTGGAAAAAGGAAATTTTTTAATTTTTAATGTTTCATTACGTGTAATATATTTTATAATTGACGTTATATGTTTTGTGTAAATTGAACAAAAATATAACGTATGTACCTGAATTCAACAGTTTTTTAAAAGTTTTTTAAAATCTTATAATTTCATTAAAAAGTGTGGTTACGAAAAGAAAAAACAAATATAATAAATTTAATTATTTTTAAAATTTTGTAAAATTAATTATTTGAACTATATATCGAAAATTAAATATTTTATCGATATCACATCTATCATATCGATTTTTATTTATATGTACACATAATATTAGCTGTTTTCTTTGTTTTAAATTGTAAATTATGATTATGGCGCTATGACGCCGAAACATGTCGTATAAATAATTTTATGATTATATTTCTTGAAAAACAAGTTGTGTTTCTATTCCTTTTCTTCTTTTTCTTCTTCTTCTTCATTGTATCGATGTTATCAAACTGCCGCAACTGTCACAGTTCTCCATTTTGATCTGTCTTAAGCTAGATCTGCTTTCCCTTAATATCCCCACGCCGTACTGTGCTTCCTTTATCCTCGCCTTTCCCTCACTGTCTGTTGTCCCTGCTATTGCTAAATTCTTGTCTTTAATCCGTGACCGTATAAACATTTAAGCAAATCCCTCATCCATTTCTTATCTTAATATTTTGGTTCCCCCACCGCCTTCACTTGGTGCATTGTGGGCCTCTTTGCTCGGATGGTGGCCATAGTGGTACTGGGTCAAGGTGGTGCGGATCTTCCGGAGTTAGTATGAACGCTACGCTATTTGGGGATCATGCTGGCCCCTTCCGATGTGGAGCATCTTTCCTTTTTATCCTTAATATATCGTAAGCTCGTCGTCCGCAGATGCCGTTTGAATAATGGATAATCAATCATTTTGCTTTTCTGGACGGGAATTGCGAGCACTGCTTTGCAGTCGCAACCGTAGGCGAATAGCGATGCCTTGCCTCTTGCCTCATCGGGCACTGTGGGCACTGCATTGCAATTGCGGCCCCATATTGTTGATGAGGATTTTTTTGTGGGCGCTGCCTAACAATCGCAGACATGGATAAAAATACTTTTCTTTTTATGCTGGTTACATCGCGCATTTAGTTTAAATAGATATAATATATTATAATCAGGTATAACGGCTAACAAGACATGAGAGCTTTTCTTTCCTTTAACCTATCCTGCATATTTTTTCGTCTACAAATTTATTTCCCTTCGGACTGCTAATTGCACGAGTTCTAGTACCGATCTTTTTTGACTCCCTTGCTGTCTCTCCATAGTAGTTCTGGCCGTCTCCACCTTCCCCGAATAACTTTCTTAGTGTCCTCAGTTTCCTTTTGTCCTACGTTCTTCCTTCTTGATGGGTAATCGTCCGTAGCTGGCAAGCCCAATAAAAAAGTATAAAAAAAAAAAAAAACTACCATTAAGTTAATCATTTTAATTGGTCGACCTAACGTATTCTTGGTCTACCTTTTGCCCTCTTACCGTTCATTTTTCCAGTAATAACCTTGGGTCGTAGATTCCGTTACTGCTGTCCTTTGTGTTTTCTATTTCTGATCGCGAGTAAATATCGAATGAAATATTTGAAATCGATAAAACCCCTTTGGCTTCAGCTTCGATCGGACACTAGTGGTGAGATAACAGTTCTCAGTTAAATAGTCTATTGCTCCCGGTCTGCAGACCTGTTTGTGGACCGTGCGTATGTGGCGCGATTAGACTTATGCGGTCTGCAGAGTTAGATTACAGATAAACCATGTCGTGAGTAGACACCTTTAACGGGCACACTCAAAGTAATCAGTCAACGACAAGTACATTGCAGTTCAGAATAAAAACACGGATTAAAAAGAACTGAACCACTAAATCTGCCTTATCCTGTTAGCATATACGTTCTTGGGCAACGAAGGAATTGTTCGTAAACCACACTTTTCTAAGTTGTTCTGACTGTAGAGTGTCATCTCTTCACTGAAGGTTGGCGACAATCACATGTTGTACAACTTCTTCGATTGAACTCGGCTATTTTTTGATATTCATCCATTTCTTCAATAAAACTGTCTATAGAAAGTTTGACATTTCAGCACTAATAATCGAAGTTGCGTCTCACAAATCGGCGAGTATTCCAAAAAAGAACCACCTTCTCCGAACGAAATCCTTGATAACGTGAAGAAAGCTGTTAGGCGGTAATAGGTGGGAAAGCTGATACCTGTGTTTGTTGTAAATTCACTTCTAACGTTAAAATTAAGTATATAGTGTCCGTGTATGCTAAAACGCCAAATTTCCAAACAGAACGGGCCTGCATAATTTTACCGGTGCAACTCTTGATGAATCAAGATTAATAAAAAATACGAGAGTAAATTAAATTTATCGCCCTGACAAATTTAGTAAAGAAAAAAATGAATGTCGATGATAAGAACTTTACCAAAGTTGACCGGAACAAATTTTAAAATAAACGCGGTGAAGAAGAAGATCGGAGCTAGTAACCACGAATGCACCGTCCAACTGTTCGTGCAAAAGTGTCTAGGAGACACGATTAGATACGCCAGAAATCGAAGAATATAAATGCAATCTCTTCAAGCAAGAGATGTGACTCCGACGAATATATTAAGAATAGAATAATGCAAAATTGCGAGCCGGAGAAATCAGATTACGTTCCTATATTACTACACAAGACGCCTCTGTTCGGGATGTTCTCAAACAATTTTCTTGAACATGGAGCGAGCAGTACTTTCTCTTAAGAGAAATAACTACAAACGAATTTCAGGATTTTCGATAATTCGTCTTGGTTGAAGGAAAACATTGAAGATGTTACGAGGAATATCGACTAATGAATCGGATAAATTTTATAGGTCACGAAAAGATATGCGGTAAATACCGGGCTCGATTTGGTGGATTTATTTAAGGAAAAAAGGAAGCTGATCAGTGTTGAAAGGGTAAGAAAATGAGAATTATAAATGAGGATACGTGACAGAATTTACCATAAATAAGAGTAGACGGGAAATCAATACAAGTAAAAATAGTAATGGCATATGTCAAAAAATTTAATCTAAATGCGGTAAAATTAGAATTGACGGAATTTTAAATTATTTGAATATTCTTTTTTCATTTTATTTTAACGACATGGAAAAAATTGCAGTTATTATTTTAGATAGATGAGTTTTTCATTTGCAGCCGGCATCGTTTTTATGTGCGTTTAGCGTGATTATATTTGAACGTTTTAATCAGCACCGCGTTTCATTTGAAATAGAAAACATTTTAATAGTCCGGAATCAGCATGTTGTTTTTTGTATTAATTTGTAGTTCGTCTCGCAAAAGTAATTTACAGGAAAGGTTATCTCACTGCTCGATCAACTAATTAACGAAGTTTATAGGTAGTAAAATCTCTTTACTGTAGTGCTGATTTATTAATTATGATCTTTTTCCCGTTTTATGATCCACCCTGGCATTTGCAGTGTCTAAGGTTAGTGACATGTATCCTATTAATGTCAATTGATAATACGATTTTTCGATATATTTAAAATACCCGAAAGCGATTGTTTTTTTGTTTTTTTCCCTAATTACCTTATAACCAACACCGCCTTCCGAGGTATCTGTGTTAACTCCATCTGCATGCACGTAATTCTAATATTGATAGCAGGTTGAATTACTTTACTAAATTAATTACTGACAGTGTTTACGGTTAATTTCGAAATACTAAAGTTCCGGATGTAAAAATTATATTTTTCAAAAAAAAACACTCGAAAACTACGTAAGTCTAAGCGGACTTTTACGAAAACAAATACGGAGTCCTGAAAAGGACTATTTCAACAAAATGGGTATGAAATTCGAATTTAAAAACATTAAAATACGGGATGCATAACGAGGGTGACAACGGGAAAAAACAAACGAAACACGTGGAAAAGAAACGACAACAAAAAACGGACTTACTACCAGTAACGCTGGTCAACAACAACCCAGGTAAAAAAGGACTCGATCGCGAACGGTTGACGAGCGGCCATATTTAGTCCTTTTTTGCGTAGTGCCGCGGTAAACAAAAATGGTGGCTAGATCGAAATAACCAAAAAACGTGTCTCTGGCGAGAAAAGAATATTAAAATCGAAATCGTTAAGCGGACGCGGCGTTTAAAAAATATTAAAAATAAATTAAAATAAATAGTGATTAAAATAGTGCAAATCTACTCTAAACAGACAGTATTAATCTATTTATACCAAAAAAAAAGACGTGTCAGGTGTTCGCGCGCAATTTTATGTTCCGTGTTTTGTCCAGAATATAATTAAACTTAAAAACTATGTTCGGAGGATTTATACGAAATACCGATATCACTCGGAATAATACTGATTACATGAAGAAACCTGTAATCAAATTTTTAACAAAAATAGTCGGATTTTTAATTAACAAAACCAAAAATGATAAATTTCAGAAATTTCTGGCCAATACATAAGATAAAAGTTTATGGAAAGTTTGTTCGAGGTATAGTAAGAACTATGGAGTGTGTGATTCCACCGCTACTTGATTCTGATCTTAACACGTACATGTTAGCAATTTATAATAAACGCCTTTGGCGGGTGTGTGGCATCACACCCTTAAAACTGTATGCAAAGTGCAGAAATTAACCATAAAAATTCAGCAGAGGGTGCGAACGGAGGAGGAGAGAACCGTGTAGGTAAAAATAAAATCAGAGTTTGGATTTTTAACAGAAGACTCTTGTATAATTCCGGGCAGTGAGTTTTAATCGAAGAAAAAGTAAAACCGTAATTTTCGGTCGATGAATGTAGCCTATTTATTAATTACTAGCTGTACCTGCGGCGTTGTCCGCATTTTATCGTGTATTAAATTTTGAAGTTGAAAAAAACATTGAAAAAATATAATTCGCTTACAACTGAAAGGTTTTATATACTTTCCTCCACATTTTATCCAGTCTTAAGACTGGCAGCCGACTAACATTTAGCTGGCATGTTTAAAAAAACGGTATTTTTTTTGGGCTTTATTGAATAGTCTTCATGCTATTTATATTATTTCCTATTTCCACCTTTCTTGTTTACCACAATTCCACTAGCTACTACAACGGGGTTGAGTACCCATTCATTGACTTATGTTACATTAAACGGTCACCAAATAATGCTGCTGAGAATATTTGTTTATATCGAGAAGTTAGGTGATTCATCCGTGACTTACTTATTTTGCATCAGTATTGTTTAACCAAATTTCATATATATATATTTATATGTATATAAATGTAAATAACTGTTCCGTTTTCATGGCTTATTACTTATCTCCGCTCAATCATGTTGGCATCATTGCCAACCCTACTCTGCACCAATCAAATTGGTCAGATGAGGAAAGTGTAAAATAAAATGTATACTATAATTCAGCAAAGTAAGTAATGTTTGAAAGTATCTACAAATATTATCCTTGTAAAGCTTTTGCGTACACAATACATAATGTCTTTCTCTCCGGAGTAAAAATGAATAATATATTCCCACACTGTTTTTCTTTTTGGTGGCACAGTTATAACGGAAATTTTAAAAAAATTTCCAAGTCCCAATCTAAACCCTATAAATTAACGTATAGAAAAAAAATATATACATATATATTATTACCGTGAAAAGCTCATATATTATTAAAGATTTATGAAGATACTATACACAATTTAAATAGACGATTGCATTCAATTTTCTTTTTTTATATATATATATATATATATATATATATATATATATATATATATAGATATGGAATGTAAATCGTGAGTAAGTTTGTTGTTCAAAAATAAATACATTGAGCTCTGTGAAACATACATACTTGCTATAGAATTATAAAAGCTCTGATGGTAGTGTTTCACTTATTTCTTTTTCATTTAGATTTTTTATTTCAACAGCGAATAATAACATATAAATTATAGAGACAGCTTGAGATAAAAATACGTGGAAATTTAGTAATCTAAAAAGTGTTCATTTACTGATACCAAAAAAAAAAAAAAAAATGTAAACAAAAAAAAAATAGAGTATTGAGCTTACCCTTAATTTTCAATATATTTTTGCAGTAATAAAATGTGTACTTCCTTTTACCAGTAGTCCAGTAGTATGAATGATACAGTAAATACTAATTTTTTGAAAAAATTTTTTCAGCGTACAAACTTTTAAGTTGGAAAGAATTTATTTTCCCAACTTTCATAATCTTATATTAAATTAGCAACAGTGCTGCATTAGGGCATTTGCCACACGTTAATTAAAATTAAAACTCATAAAAATTATGAGTGAATATTTTCGTTAAATTAATTAAACTAAAATTTTAACTTTTGACTGAAAACAATATTGACTAAACCATACTCTTTTAACAAATGAATTTCTAGTTATTTCTATTTTCTATTACGCATTAAAGTTATTCCAATGTATTAATAGCAGATCTGCAGAAAAATCTGGAAAAAGGCATTTTAATCTAAATTAAAATAAAGTTTCCTTTGTTTTTTTCTTACTTTTGCGTCGTTTTATCCGACAAAGGTAATTATTTCTATTCCAATTTATTTCGCACACGCGCAAAAATATCGTTTGACAGTTGTCATAAATTACAAATCAAGCCAAACGGTGTTATATAGTGCTCTCAGACTTCGAGGTTTTGTTCGAGTTTTTATTAAAAAGCCTTAATAAGAACTATAACTAAAAACTTGAAAGGAAACATACTCTTCAGCAAAACACTGCCCTGATTTTCAAAATCAGAGTTTGGCCTTTAGCTCAAAAATGTCGCTGTCATAAAACACTTCAATGAACAAAATGATGATGTCGCCAACCGAAACAAAGCATTTCTCGTTGTTTGGTTGTTTATTTTACAATCTCAAAATCGAAAAGTAAATAAAACACCTTGAGATTCATTGCGATTTCAAATTTAAAATGGTAGTGTATCATTCGGTTAACGTGAAATTCTGAAAATAACAAATGCAAGAGCAATCGCGTAAATTTTTGTTTAATAAACACTTAAATTACGAGCTCGTATACCGAAAAAAATAAACCGCGGCGGTAGCCGTTAATTTAACTGAGCAACTTTTATTTAAATACAAATAATAATAGGCTCTGGCATTTTTATTAGTTTCCGAAAAGGTTATATGTTCGTCACGTATGTCTTTTTTTAATGTTTGTCCAGGCGTAACCGTGTTAAACGATTCTTTATTTACTAATCTTTTTTGGTGATCCCATATTGCTGACAAGTATTGGTGAATCTCCTTATGTTTTCTTTTGTTAATACGGCCAGATAAAAATTAGCCGAAAAATTTTCATCCGAATAAAATGTGAACCGTGAAAAAATTTTTAAATTTAGGAGCTCAAATTTTAAAATTAAAGGAGAAAAAGAAAGGAGAAAAAGAAAGGAGAAAGAAAACATTTATTTGTATAATACAATACAGAATTTTAATACGAAAGAGAATTCTTACCGGATCCATGGGAATATCAGTTAATAATTTACATTAAACATTAGTTAACTTAACAGTATTTAATTTGCAGGAAAAATTATACAATACAAAAGAACCTGCACAACCAAAACTTACCATAAAACGATTAATCGGTAATTTTTAATTTATGACAGTATGTGCGCTGAAACTAAAACGCAGCTACTTGGTTAAATACGAGAGACCTAAATTAATAACTTATAATAGCTTAAAAGTTCTAATTGTAATATAACGACGCTTTTTTTCTTATAGTGTCGTCAAGACACAAGACTTACAAAACATTTCATTTAAGTATGTCAGTAGGATGTGTATTTTATCCTTTCATTGTTTGTATTTTTTTTGTAGGTTTAATCATAGTCACCGATATTATTAACTAACGTTAAGTCAGATGCTCCGCATGCGTCAAAATATTTCCGCGTGTTTTTTGTAATTATGTCTTGAATGTATGGTATTTTTAAGTGATTATGCATGGAGTTAATGTTAGTGTATCGCGGCTTTTTTAGGATTATTCTTAGACAGTGATTTTGAAAGTTCCTGAAAAAATCATTTGATAGACGATGAAATTATTACTGCATACGATAGTTTTGGCAAAATGATTTGTTTATAGACAATAAGCTTGTTTTGTGACGTTAAATGCGATTTCCTATTAAGGTAGGGGTATAGGCAGCAAATATTTTGCTGAGCTTTTATAACTTCATTCTTAATAAGTTTCGTGAACGTTAATCTTTTATCAAGTGTTAGATCTCTAGGTATTGCGTTTCATCTTTTTGCATTCCACACGGCTATTCTCGATATCAATTTGTTTTCGTATAAGCGGTCATCTTCCAGTGAATAAAATAGCTTCTGTTTTATTATCGTTTATTTTAATTTGCCACTTTTTAAAGTATTTTATTGTCGCATTTGCTGCTTTATGAAGTCTATTTGCTATTGTGTCTGTTCTGTAAAATGTTACCAAGTATCATCTGCATATAGGTATATATTTCAGTCCCTTTAAAGAAGCGATGAACGCGAATGACTCAAAATATTATCAACCTTACTTTACCGAGAAATGTAGATCCGAAAAAAAGAAATTTGACACTAGCCTAGCGCGATTTACATGTGCTCATGAACAGTATTATGCTGTTTAACCAATGCTCAGAGCTTTATTATATGATAGGGTTCAGGAGGTAGCGACACTTTTGCTGGTCCGTTCATATTATTACTCAAAAATATTTAGAGTAAAAATTGTGAAATTTGAAAAAAAAAAAATAAATAAATAAAAAACAATTACGTACTCGATAAAAAATAGAAGGACATTATCGCGGTAGTCTACAATAAGTTCATATTGCAACAACTAAAAAAAAAACATACTATTAAATATTTGTTTTATATTTTTAATACTTGGCTTGCGAGAAAACAAATAATTGTATTGCACGGATTAAATGGTTTCACATTATTGTTGCAATTTCAATTTGGTGCTGACTCTGAGAGGTGTTAATGTTGTTTGAGAATAATCCTAATTTTTTTTTTTTTTTTTTTTTGTTTTTTTTAATTGGGCTCGTCAACCGAGGACCTTCACCCAGAAACAATTAAGGGAAAACGAAAGTTATACAGTGAGGCGATCAGCTATCGCTAATAAGAAGGAAACAATGGAGGGGATAATAAGTGCAGAAGGAAAAGACAGGATATTATAACGAGCACAAAAAGGAGCAGGAAGCCCCGGCCCAAGCAAGCGGGAATACAGAGCCGAACGCTCTAATGAAAGAAATGAACACTTAATAAACACGTGATCGGTGTCACAAACAACCGCATCGTTTGAATGGAGAGGACAACATGGGGAAGAGGTCAACGAGAGGCGAAAGCGTGAGGAAGGTAGCAAGGAATGGCTTAAGCGCAAACGCACAATGGAGACAACAACAAAGCGAGGAAGTGAAGGAAACAGAAGGAACCAAGGATTTGAAGGAAGCTTAGGCTGAACGGACAGATAAAAGGAGCGACAATTAGAAAAGGAGGAAGGGTACATATTCGACCAAAATCTGAGATGGAAATGTTTACACAAAGGCAAGAGATTAGAGGATGGGATTTTTTTGAAGAAGAATGTAGAAAAAGAAGCAGCAACCCGAGCCAAAGAATCAGCCATCTCATTACCTGAGATGCCAGAATGACCAGGAACCCACAGCAAGTCAACATGGATCCCATGGAGAGAAGAGAGAGTCCGAATGAGAGAACGTATGTGGAGAATAGAAAAATCACAGGAATGATTAGGAAGAGGAGAAGAGATGGCTTGAAGAGCACTCATGGAGTCGGATATGATCAGAAACTGGGAAGAAAGACGATTGGAGGAGATAAAAATAATGGAACGTAAAATAGCCATTAGCTCGGCTGTAAATATGGAACAGAAAGAATGAAGACAGAAGGATTCACAGAGAAGTTATAGTCTGGAAGAATAAAAGAAGCACCAACCCCATCAGGCAGAACCATCAGTGAAAACGGTAAAATGAGAAGGGAAGAGAGAATTAACAATACTGTGGAATTCCTGTTTAATTACAGCTGGAGGGAGAGATTTTGCAAGTGTAGGCGAAATAAATACTCTGGGAGGATAGCAGAGATCGCTGAAGTTAAAGGAGAAATAAGGCAGACTATTAAAGGAAATTGTATACGGCCAAAATGAACTAAGACGGAGAGAAATAAGGGACAGGATAGGAATTTTCCTAGGCACAAAGCGCCAATTCCGAGAAATTGAAAGGTAGGAAAAAATGAGAGAAGAAGATGAGAGAGAAAGACGTTTAGCAAGGAAGCGATAACCCAAATAAGATCTGCGAATAGACAGGGGAGGAACATTTGATTCAGCAAGCAGTGCTGGAATAGGAGAGGATTTAAGAGCACCGAGACAGAGTCTAAGACAAGAATTTTGGATCACATCAAGTTTAGAGAGACGGGATTTGGAAGCGCAGGCATAAATGAACGAACAGTAATCAAGCTTGGAGCGGACGATGGATTTATATAGAAGAATAAGAATGAAAGGTTCACCACCCCATTTAGTCGGAGACAGGGCCTTCAGCAGGTTCAATCGTTTAGTAGAGGAGGAGGAAAGATATTTAATATGTTCGGAAAAAGTCAGACGACTATCGAGAAAGATACCGAGATAACGAAAGCAATTAACACACGAGCAAGAGCTGTGCTATTTAAGGATAAATTAACAGAAGCAGGGTTATAAGGGCGAAGGGTAAATACAACGCAGGAGGACTTAGAAGGAGAAATGGAAAGGTTAATTGAGGCAAGAGCACTTTCAAGGAAATTGAGGGACGATTTGAGAGCATCATTAGCTGCGTCAATATCGTGGGAAGAGGAAAAAAGCAAAATATCATCGGCAAAGAATAAAGAGTGGGAATTTAAAGGAAGGGAAGCGATACTAGCAGTATAAATGTTAAAAATAGTAGGACTGAGGGAGGAACCTTGAGGAAGACCGCAGAAAACCTTTCTAGAAGTGTCAAATAATGGAGGAGAGAGGTGGATAGAACGATTGGACATGAGCTTAATAACAAGGGAAGTGAAATTCACTGGAATGTTAATTGCTGTCATTTTATCTCTTAAAGTTGGGAGATGAACGTTGTCGAAAGCACAGGAAACATCGATGAAGGAAGCCAGAGTATAGTTTTTTTGGATAAAGGACTTATATAAATGAGACACAAAAAGACTGATACAATCAGGAGGACGGATACCAGGCCGAAAGCCGAACATATTGTTAGGAAGCACATTAAACAGTTTTTTTCCATTATAACTTTCATGTTAATTGACACCCCTATTTCCCCCCAACGTGTTCTATATATTTCATCTTAGGCAGCAGTCAAAATTAATTAAAATTCCGATTTACGATGTGACCGCAATATATTGCTGGTGGCAAAACGTGTCACGGTGAAACGTAGTGGACCTTGGTAAATACTATAGGGAAGATTTTTAATATCGGGAACCAATTTTTAACTCGATTAAACTATGTGTATTAAAATGATCATGAAAAACATTCTTTTACCGGAAGTGTACAGGTAATTAAGATTTTTTGCTTTCTTAAGACTAATTTGGTCGCTCTATTTTATTAAAGTGATAATTTGTTCCGTCTTTCATTTTGATTTTCAATTATACGCAATTAAACCTGCGACACCAGCGCTAGTTTTGTACTGCATCTGTTTTAAGCGTTTTTACGCGAATCGCTTTCGTTACTTTCACGCCGCAAACATCATGACGCCGGTTATTTAAGGTACATGACCTTGTATGTGTTACTTTTTCATCATCGACAACCATCAGATTTTTACAAATTCATCTTTGATTTAATCGATTATCATCAAAATTAACTATGTAAAATGCGTATTCTTTCGAGCAGAATAATCAAAAAGTGATATACAACATATAAGGGGTTCGGATAGTTTCGTAATTTTGATGTATATTTCAATTGCGCTGAAATCATAGGGGTTGCTGCAGTCGCAAAACGAAATCTGTGGCCTACACATTGGACTCGTAATTTTGTACAGCGTTTGATGATTGAACAAAGAATACCATGATCACTATTACAGCGTCATCAGGTGTCCGTCTGGAAAGTTATGTTTACATTCTAATGATTTATTCCGAAGTGTACACATACTCTTCCATAGTGTGCGAATGAACTATTGATATTTAGTTTTATTATTTTTTGCAATTATTACGCATACAATTACGATTAAACGATATATAATCACTATGAATTCTTATATTTATATTTCAGTCTACATTTATTTCTTTAAAACAGTGAAGAGTATTTTATTGTAAAAATACGCAACCTCTTAAATGCTTAAACAAATCTACGTTGAAATCGGCAATGCTGCATTTTACAAAATTAGGGTGGTGATCGGTCCCCCCCCAATGCATGCAACAAATTTAGTCTTGCGTTTTAGTTTTACTCATTTTTATTAACATTAACATTGCGTAAAAATTAGCAAACGCAAACGTATTATACACCGCAAAGTATACGACACAATTTCGACGAAATGTACACAGCTCAGCAAAAATTTTTTAACAATTTCTATATGCAAGTTGTGCCATTGTGCAAAGCACTGAATTTGCAAAAAAATATTCATTAAATTTCCTGATAAACTCTGTTATTTCCGTTACTTTCGAAAAGGAAACAAAAAATTTCAATTACAAATTTCTTCCCTTCAAGGGAAAAACACTTGAACTTGAATGTTATCTTTTTTTCTTTCTTCTGTTCTTTGTTGCGTCGATATCACTGACCTTTACGTTTTCGATTGTCTTTTGCTTGCGTTGACATCGAGATTTGTATATTTCGAATTTCTTTCCTTCGGTCGTTACGGCGTATCGATCAAAAGAACAGTTCGAACTCGCGACGTTCATTTTCGACCCGTTCACTTTCACGGTAAAATTTACACTTTCCAGCAATTGGCACATATCGAGAAAATAAAGAATAGTGTGACATTCAATTAACGTGAAACGAGCGCAATTCTTATAATTCTTGTAGTCCATTCGGTTTTAACTATGTCATCGGTTTGCGTAACAATTTATAACGTACAGACCTCAAAAGGGTTACTCTAAGTTCCTGATGTTTTCATGTCACTAAAAGCGTGAAATATGACGATGCAAAAATATTCTCGACCCCAAATCAAAAACATATCTAACAAAATTATCTAGCCTGTGCAACCCGAGAAGCATTTAAAATGTTTCCAATGAAGAGCCGTTTCGTTTCGAAATATTCCCGAAATTTATGGGGTTTCTGATAATACGTTCAAGCAACATCCCCACATTTTCTTCGCTTTTACATGGCTTTTTAATTTAAATCCACCCGAAAGAAATCGCGCTAAAAGCTGAAATTAGTAGTTCCATTCATATTTATTAAAATATCGTTTGAAAAAAAAAAAATTATTTTCGTAAAAAATACTTCCCTTTAGTTATAGTCGCTATACACACATATATTATAATTGCTTTTATACATAATCGTACATTAATAATAAAAATATTGTTTTTCGCAAATTTACACAATATTATTTTTAACATTTTCACAAGTACTGATTTTTTTATTATCCAAAAACTCCACGAATTTCGGGAATATTTCGAAACGAAACGGCTTCGCTCATTGGAAACATTTTAGACTATTGTGTGCAACACCGTGGGCCACCAGCGAGCAACCGTGCTATGAAAAGAATATGTGTATCGAAGGAGCACTTCTTCATTAAAAATTTCCCGCCTACATTACTCTACACACAGAATGGTTAAAAGCTAAAAAGGGGAACAGTGCAAAATACCGATAACGGACAAAAATAAAAATAAATAAAAATAGCGGAGCAAAAAAACTGGAAATTAGATTATATTCGATATAATTTCTGTTTTGGTAAAAAATGTACTTCTATAATTTTTTAATAATCGGTAAACATTTTATTCATTCAATCATTTTCATTCTTTAAAGATTGAAATTTTAATTTACAAAGTAATATTACCTCGGTGATAACCTTTTTAGACGATAAAAATTTAATAATTCGCAAATTACAATTTGCATTGCAGAGTCCGGCAATATAAAAAAAATTACAGTTAATAGAGTTACTATTTGAATTTAAAACGGTCGAAACATCAAAAACTACTTTTAAATCTAAACGTCAAAGTCAAAACCGAGTGATGCAGCATTGCTAAATCAGTATCTTCGGTTTACGCATAAGACATTTCTCAAAAAGTGTAATATTAATCTTCTGCGTGCGAAGTGTATGCACAGTTCACAATAGCAGTAGGTGAAAAATGTTACATTCAATTTAAACGTGGAGTATTACGTGACTCCTTATAAGTATAAACTTTGGGACCTCAGTATGAAGAGACCCCCTGGACTCTTACGTGTATTGTAAAATTTTTACAGAAAAGCTCATTTAAACTATGTTATTTTTCGGAAGATTGAATGTTTTATAAGCGCGATAAAAACAAAAAAAACAAAATAAAAAAAGGTATTTTTATAGGATACCTTAGCTAATGGGCGGACATCTATCCTTCTTTATTTTCAAATGCCGCCTCTCATTATCCTCAAATTCAGCCGGTTCCCTGTTCTCAGCCGTGGTTTCATTTCTCTTCTTATCAACGTTCCGCGATCGTTTCCTTAATCAGGCTGCGTTTTAATCACTTCCTCCTTCTACCCTCTTCACATTTTCGTTTTTCCCTGTCTTCCTCACTTCCTAGTTCCATCTCTCCTCCCATATGTGATGCAAACCACATCTTCTTTGAATGCCTTGCCCTTGATTCTGAGCGCTCTGTTTTGTACTCTAAAATCTTAGCACTGGGTCTTCCTGTTCCTTATAATTCTTCCTTTGTCCTTTCCTTTCCACTTCTAGATATAATTCCTGTACTTCAATCTTTCCTAAGCTCTATTTCTAATCGTCCCTCTATTTAACCTTTTCCTTAATTTCTGTAGTTGTTGGGTCAAAGCCGCTGGCGCGCCCAAAAGATAACATATAAAATAATATTATTATTTTATATTTAAAAAAAAAAAGAAAAGGATATCCAATAAAAAAACATTACAGGCATAATCACTAGTACATGAAATGTTACACTGAGGTGTATATAGCAGAGTAGTTGGATAAATTTTATTCGAGAATACACAACCAGCATTAACAACTCTAGTTAGCTTGTTTGTGATTTCTCTATAGCGGTTTCCCGGGGCACACCCCGCAGTAACATACCATGTCAGGGGCGTGCCAATAGGTATAAAGAAAGTCTCTGATTTTTTTTCGGTCGGGATTTTTAAAAAATGTTGAAATACAATTTAATTTCTTAACGAAGTTTTTGATTCAGTTTGGGTTTGCAATTCTTTCGACTATGAAAAAAAATTTCGATTTCGGCCACACGATTGAAAAACTTCACCCCGTGTGACGATGGTTGGACTTTGAGGCGAGTACGGTACTTAAATAAAATCAAATATTAATAAATATAGAAAAGAAACGAAAGTAAAAAACCCGAACGGTAATATTTTTATTAAATACTCTGAATAAGCCGATTAGACTGAAAAAAACTAACAATCTAATCAAAGTGATCAGCATCAATTAAACTTCGAGTGATAAAGTTTACTCGCGTTGCATTCAATTGTCCATTGAAGAGATCGGTGAGGTCGTTTAATTTATTTACCTCCATTATCTTCCTTTTTTTTTTTTAATTTTATCATTTTTTATTTATTTTTTGTTCTTATATCGGTTTCATTTCTCGCTCCGTCCTTATCTAATTTCTGAATTTATCGCGCTAGTAATGCCTCATTCGTTTGCCAGAGAAGGTAAAACTCCTCCCACTAATCCGCGTTGATACCGGAAAGCGTCACTTACCTTACTGCATAGATTAAAACGGCTAAGAAAATAAAATTGTTCAACAATTATCATCTTCGTCTTCGTCGTCCAATTTATCTACTTCAAAAAACAATAATGTTTCAGTAGAGAATATTGATAAGCTCGGTCGACATGGATATTTCTATTACTTCTAATGATACACTCCTAAAGCTAATTATTTCCCGATGTACTCAATAAACTTTTATCACCGCCCACTTTTCACGAGCGCTATGTTTAACAAATTATTGACTTCGTCGAAAATTTTCAAAAAAAAAAATATATATATTGCCTATCTTCGTACCGTGGAATTAGCCAAAAGGTTTTATAATAAAATCAATGATACCACTCGGCTTCTCATCTCCCTGGACAGTAAAAATTTAATTCTACTAAATGCTACATCAGCGATAGCTGCCGATAAATGTTTGTTCCCCGACAACGTAACTCGATATTGGATCATTAGGGCCAGTTCCTTTCTACTTGGGAACCGCCTTTACTTTTTCAGATTTCTCTGGTACGCAATTCAACTTCAGATTAGTTATAAACTTAACAGCGATTCGGATCTGGAACGAGGCAAGTCTCGAACCCGTGTCTTCTGATTTAGGAGGCAAGTGCCTTAACCACTAGCCTAGTACAAATGATAATTCTTGCATTTCCATTCCCGCTGTGGACATCGAATTTATACGAGTTTTATTCCCTCATTCTTGGTTAATTTTTATGATTCCTACCGAGTTAACCACAATTTTAGATATGGTAGAAGAGTCATTGTTTCTTTTCCCCCAAAGGTTCTTATTTTGATCAGTTTTCTTTCTGTTCGCTTTTTCTAGTTGTTTTCTTTCGTTTACGCATTATTTCATTTCATTTCCATTGTGCTAACGCTACTGAGCCGCTTAGCCCTAACATGGTTATCACGTTGCTGCTTTTCTTGTAGAGTGCGTTCCTTCGGTGTTGCTTGCCTCCTCTTTAACTAGCTTAATGCACCAGTAGCCAACCGGAGGGCTGAATTCTGCACAACGTTTAGGGAGCTAAGAGTAGAAGGGTTCGCTGTGGAATATAACGCAGCTCCATATTCACTTTTAGACCGGATCAAACAACGATAGATTCGCAGTAGAGAGGTTCGGTCAGCACCATAAGAAGTGTGAAAGTAGATAGGGATACTATATTACAAACTGTTCTTCTAGACTACATTATCACAAACGACATACGGCTTAAAATATATCGAATATGTCGAAAGCAGTATTATCCAACTGACATTTACAAAAAATATTACCGCCATTGTAATAGCTAATAAAATATAAAGAGCTGTCAAAAATCTAGGGAATAACGGCATGATTCTCTAAATTTAACTGTTACTAATGCCTTACAGCGAAAATAAATTTAAAATGTCATATCAAAAATAAAAAGTACTGTGGATTACTTTAAAAGAACCTATATATTGTAGTGTACACACTAGTCTGCATGTAGTGTTGATCGATGGTAAAATAATTCGGACTCACTTACGATCGCAGATTTCTGTATATATCAAGTAAGAGACTATATATATATATATATATATTTTTAAATAATTTAAATTCTAACAATATTTCTGGCCTACGCTTTTCTAGATGATGCCTATTAAGTATTATTACTGGCTGATATTTTCGTTACAAAGACACTTGAAATTTTTAATTTCGTATTCATTTTCTTATTTTCATAATTTATTATTTGTATTTCAGAATTCTTATTTCAGTTTTATTTACGATTTATTATATTTTTGATGATTTTGTTAAAATAACACGATAAAATAAATATCTAAAGTGTAATAAGTTGATTATTTTAAAATTAAAAATAATTAATATTGTATGCGGATTGAAATATATCAATAAAGATTCTTAGAAGAAAAAGGACTGAACAAAAGTAAAATCGTTGCAGTGTTCAGTTCTACGCAACAAAGGACGTGAGTATATTTCTATACCGCTCTTTGATTATTGGGGAATAGAGTACCGAATTTTTCAAGATATTTGATAGATTTTCAAGCACTTCAAAGTATCAATGTGAACGGCAGATAATAAAATTTATATTAATATACTAAAATAAATCTTATTTTAATTTTGTTGTAGTTTACGACAATATATATAATATATATATATATATACACATATATATATATATATATACACATATATATATAAATATATATGTATATACATATATATATATATATATGTATATACATATATATATATGTATATACATATATATATATATATGTATATACATATATATATATATATATATACATATATATATACATATATATATATATAGTCGACTCGCGATTATTCGGATCGATTTTTCAAAAAAATAAATAAATAAATAAAAAAAGAAGAAAAAACCAAAACATTTTTGTAAAGTCCGCAGCTTTTGTTTACATTCGATGCAAATGAAGATGCTGTGAAATTTTTAAACTTTGGTTTCACAAAGAGTCGTTTGTGCCCGCAGTTGCGAAACATTTTGCCGACAAACAGTTACCGAGAAAAGCAATCCTTATTCTCGACAATTCTCCAATCCGGCAACTGAGGAGTTACAAGATGGTGATATAAAAGCAATGTTTCTTCCAACAAACGTTACATCAGTGTGTCAACCTATGGATCAAGGAATTCTAGAGACCATTAAAAAAAGATATCGACGCCGCCTTCTCACCAGACTAATATCAAGCGTGAAAATGATGAGGACTGTCAGGTTGCTTTGAAATCAGTTGATATGCTTGATGTTATCATTTGGGATTATCTGAGGGATGGGAAGAAATTAGTTCTATAGCATAGGTGCGGTCGTGGAAAATATTATTAGATCATGAAATCAGTGATAAATGGGACAAAATTGACAGACAATGTGATTTGGACAGTTCAAAAGATAACGAGAAGCTTGTTTCTTTAATAAAAAATGCGATGAGATCGAAGAAACGGCAAATGAGGATATCATGGTACTCAACGAGGATCCAGTTGAAGAAAATATGGATAACGAGTCCCTTCAAAGTGTTATACCACACGATGAAGGATTGAAGGTGATCGAAGTAGCGCTTGAATGTATATTACATTCAACAGGAAGAAGCGTCGCTAGCTGATATCATTTGTTTACACAAGTGTCGAGATATATCGGGGCAAGGAAAAGAATGCAGCGAAAGGCACAGATCTTAATCACAAAACTTCTTTAAAAACTAGTTAATGAGATTAATTTACAGGTCTTTACTTGTTTCATTCGCCAGAAGGCATCGAACAGAGTAGCACGTGGCACATGTACCGGTAGGACGGAAGAAGGAGCAAAGAATGAATAGAATAGAAAAATCGCAGAGGTTAATTACTGCAATTTAGAATGATAAATGTTAATAATTGTTGAGGGAAAGTTTTCAAATGAAAACGTAATATAGGGCACGCATGCGTGACCTTTTACAATGGAACAAATGTTCAAGGCAGAATCGTGGAAGTATGGAAAAGAAAAAAGAAGAAAAGGCAACACATCGAATCGCTATCAGCATTAAAAAGCAACAAGTGAAATGTTTTTCTAGCTATGACGTAAAAATAAAATTTGTGTATTATCAGCAAAGAATTTCATCTTCCGTTGAAAGTAGAAAAAAGTACATAACAAACAGAACAATTTCCAATATGAATACACATATATTTTTATATAAATAACATACACTAGAGTACGTATGTCCAATAACCTTAAGTATACGTATATATATATATATATATATATTGTATATTGATATATATATATACAATATACGTACATAAATATATATGTAACAACGGGTGGTCAGACCGAATGGATGAGAAATTTTGTAGATCGCACTGGGAAGACATATGTGGGAAAAAATTGTTCAACATCTAAGCTTGAGTGCTGGTCAGGGCCGGCGAG
The DNA here is from genome assembly GCA_039619475.1 of Icerya purchasi. Lineage (NCBI taxonomy): Eukaryota > Metazoa > Arthropoda > Insecta > Hemiptera > Monophlebidae > Icerya > Icerya purchasi. The sequence continues at coordinate 75,819,923 of CM077115.1, read as the reverse complement.
GCTAACAAGCTAACTGTGCCTATAAACTGCTATGGTACGTCAATAATAAATCTTTGTGATATCGGCGCACTTGTACTTAGTCCTATAAAACGAAGTAGGGGACATCTCACTAAACTAAAATATTTTTATATGTTTTGTTTCAGTTATGTTCCATTTTCTTCGAAAAAATAAATTATTTCTCGTTTTCTTTTATATTAGACCAGGCGATCTTATCTGCGGCGAAGCGATGATTTTTTTTTTTTAATTATTATTATTTTATTGGCACGTCGGCACAGGACATTCACCCAACACAAAAGTTTAGAAGATTAGAAAGACATATGGAGCAACAGGTTATATCAAGAATCGAAGGCGACTAACAAAAGAACAACAGGAGATAGAAAAGCGAGAATAGAGGAGGCATCGTAGAGAGTATAGAAGATCGCGCGTTCTGAGGAAATGAAGGAAATTCGAACAGTACGTGGTTTGCGTCACAGGTGACATTTAAGGTAGGAGGAAGAACAAAGGAGATTGAACAAGAGCAAAGCGGAAACGGGAAGCCGGGAGCAGACTATGATTAAAACGAAGGCGAACTATGGAAGAAGTGACAGAACAGCTGATACTGGGAAAATTGTTAAACCAAAGAGAAGAGGATGAGGAAGGCTGTAAGGCCAGGTAAAAGGAGTCAGGGTTGGAGAAAAAAGACGGATAGAGATCAGTCCGAAAGTCACGGTGAGAACGAAGAGAGAGAGAGAGAGAGAGAGAGAGAGAGAGAGAGAGAGAGAAAGAGAGTAAAAACTTTGAGAAGGAAATCTGCCTATGAAACGACCATTTACTGCGGCCAAGTATGCTAATGAGTCAGCCAGATCGTTACCAGCGATATCACTGTGGGGCCAGGAATCTAAAGCAGATCAATATGGATAGAACGGGAAGCTAATAAATTGTAAATCAAGGAACGAATATAAAGAATAATAGGACAACAGGAAGAGGGTTCAGGGAAAGGAAACGAGGTAGCTAATTTTTGAGTCGGAGCATAGAAGGAAATTTACTAGTAATTGGAAGTTAATGATATAAAAAGGACCGCAGGCAAAACAGCTATGGACTCGGCTAGGAAGAAAAGGGGGGAAGTTGAAATGACTCAGAATAGTTGAGGCAGGAAGAATAAAAGCGGCACCGACCTCCGAAGCAGATTTCGAGCCGTCCGAAAAAATCGTTATATGTGCAGGAAATAGTGAGGAAAGAGTGTGGTTAAATTCTTCGTGAATAGCAGGACGAGGAAGAGACTTAATGTTAGAAGGTAAAGAGAATAGCTTAGGGGAATGAGACAGTTCAGAGAAGTTATGGGTAAAATATGGAGATTTGTTCTGGGAGAGGAGGAGAAAGTGAGAAAGTGGAACCAGTCGAGAAGAGATGAGAGAAAGAATTAAAATCTTACGAGGAGAAAAACGTCAGTAGACCCGGATATATTGATAAGAGTTCATGAGTTCGGAAGCAGAGATCTGCAGAAGTCTAATCATGAACCTTTCACCAAGGTGAAAATACAAAGGAAGAGATGATGTGGTTAAGTTGAAACATGCTCGCTTGTTTTCTTTAATTAAAAAAAGAAAAAAAAAAGCGTGGTCCGGCGGGAAATATTATTTTTAAAATTTGACCCGGCTGCTGAAAAGGTGGTCAGCCATGCTTTGAAGCCATACCGACTGCGTACAGGTTTGCGATAAATATCAGTCTAACACACTGACTTACGCATCCGAAATAAAAGCATTGTTTCGTCCATTATTCCGAATATTTCTGTATCGACATTTCAGTGTATCTTCAAATTTCATCCTATTCCATACTGTATGTAGTTGCGCCTTTACGTTAATGTGGTAATCCCTACAACTGATTACTACTGGAATGAGAAGTTTATTTTCTCCATTGTATATTTTTTAATAATATTATTAATACTTTGTGTATTTTGCTAATTCTTATGAGAAGTTTATTTGATACGTATCTTATTCGTAACGCTACAAGAGTTTCTACAGTTTCTAATTTTGTGTAAGCGTAGAAGCCATTGCTCCCAGACATTCGCAACGTCTTTCTTAATACTCTGTTTGTGTTTTTTTTTTGTAATTTACTTCAACCGAAAATAACAGGTGGAGAAACACGACCAATGTTGCACCTTATTAAGGCTCTAGATAAAGCTAACCTCGCAGCTGGGTTAGTCTTCCATTTTATGCCAGCTACTTCTCGAAGTATATTTATGACTTTTCCGTCATTTATCCGGTGAATGTATCGAATTTATGACATTCCGTTCATTTCTATTATCGGTAATTATTATATTGCTGAAATTTAAACCAACTTTCGAACTGTATAGATTTATTTATGATAGTTTGTTTTTTGACCAAATACTAATTCTTATGTTTCCGTCGCATTCAGTTCTAATACGTGTAATATTTTTCGTATACATTTCTAAAACCGATTTTTGTGTTTTTTTAATAACGTGGTCTATCGTTGCTGTAGAGGCATCTCTCATCTAGATCATCAGCGTATTGTACTAGCCTAACATACTTTTACCAGCTTAAAAAGAAGACTTCGAATTCTACGGCTTTCCTTTGCCTTGATAAAATTGTAGTTAAATCCCTACCATTATAATAATAATTACGTTTTCGTCGTGACATTAAGATATACTTAATTTTTGTAACTTTTGTACTAAAACTGTGATAAATCGATATTGTCGTAAGCAATAAAAATGCCAATTGTGTTAATATATCGGAAATATTCGCCGCAAAATTATTTAAAGCCTTTTTAAGCTGTCGAGCCTTTTTCTAAAACCACACTGAATTTTTGAAAAACATATTTCTTTTAAAAACCATCATGAAACACTTTTTCTTTTATTATATTTTCTAATGCTGACGCATAAAAGCAAATGATTATGGCCTATATAAATGTATTCACTTTAAGTCTCTTTCCAAAGTCTAGGACTGCAACCATCTTATAAAATCAAGTTGAAAAAATTTACAGAAGTCTCCTCATGCGGAAGACTATTTACACCAACCATTGTTTATTTTTATTGTGTATTGTGATTTAAAAAATGCTCATTGTTATTACAATGTTACATTATAAGGATCTACCAGCCTTTCAAACTGCCGAATAAATTATTTTATTTGGCTGACGTTTAAACTTAACGTTTCGAACTATTTAATCGTCTGCCAAGCCTCGGTCCGATGTTATTTCAGTATTTTCGCCATGCATTTATATCCAGTAGTGTTCGCCCATTGGTCGAAATTCGACCACAATTATTATTAAAAATTTAAGGAAAACATATATGCATATTACCGAAAAAAAAAAAAAAAAATTCTACTCTTACACATTCGTTCATTGTCTAATTGTAAGAACCATACATTTTTATATGTACTTACAATACAGAACAGTTCAGTACCGTATGAATTGAATAAAAAATAAATTCAATAAAATAGCAGTAATTCAAAAAACCCTCATTTACTGATATTAAATGACACCTTAAGACCTCTTCTTCTTCATGCTGTCCCGACCGATCTCGGTCATTGGTGACTATCTAGCGAAGTCTTAATTATATATTCTGGTACCGCTCTCTGTCCTACGCGGAGTGTACCAACCACTCTGTATTTAATCCTGTCGACGTTTTGATATCACAGAACCCCAGCTACGTTTATATGTTACGCGCCCACAAACAAGTAGGGTAGTCGAAAAATTTATTCACTTTTGCAAAAAAAAAATTCCAAAACACTTGAATGAAATAAACTTTTCAAAATTTAGTACAAAACAAAAAACCTTTTTTTTTTAAATTTATTCTTTGTTTGTGTCTAACAATTTACCTTTAAAAAATATTTTTTGCGGCATTGCTACACACACCGAGGTTTACCATTATCTCTTTTTTCTGTAATTATTATTACGATAATTATATATATATACATATATATAGTTAAACATATTTCTCACTCTCGAAGAACGCCGGGTGGTATTTTAGACACTATCATTTGACCATATATTAGTTAAAAATAAAATTTAAAAACTTTTATTATTGCATTGAGAACTAAATTGAACGTTCGGTCCTTTTTGTTACCATTATTATTACTCATTTTTGTTTAGAATAAATTAGGAATAAAATGTTTATCATCTGGACTACGATACAACACATTAGGGAATAAAAAAGAACGGATATAATAGCATTTTACGAAAAGAATACTCATCATTTTTTTTTTTTTTTATATCATAATAAAACGAAATTCTGTTATTTATTTTAAAGAATGCAATTTTTTAGCTCAAATTTGAGTTAAAAAATCCCTCCTTCCGGCAAACATAGAATACAAAAACTAGACAAACAGCGAAAAAATTTAATAACCACTGTAAAAGAATTTATTTAAAATGAATAATTAACGTGAAAAAATGCATTAACTCCTGGCACGCGATAAAAAAATAATGAAGTACAATTTTTAAAAAGTGTTCCGCCGATGTTTGTAATTAGCATTGTTTTGTTGTTTTTTTTTTCAACATTTGATATATTTCATAAACGGCACGAAATGTTAGCCAAGAGTTTTTTGTACCGGGCTCGTTTCATCTCCTCATCTAAAAAAAACAAAAAAAAAAAAAAAGTACCATCGAAATTTCGAAGAAATTCCGCAACGGTTTAGAACTAATTACTTCATCATCATTTAGAGGCTTTTTAGGCATAAAAATTGTAATCTTTAATCATTCGATTAAGTCAGCATAGCAGCCTAACCATGCGTAGCCGTAGTTGCTCTATTCTAACAATTTAAACAATTCGTACGATGATTATAATGCAACACCGCAATTACTACTAAACATCATAAAAATACACCTTCTTCGCAGTCTTTAAAAAAGATTTCCATTCTACCGTCGAAGTTATTATTATGATTTTTAGTTTCCTAAATAGAAGTATCTTAAATTAAATAGAAGGCGAAAGCAATATGATTTATATAGTGGTATATGTTCATCGGCGCGTTAACCTGCAATGCGATCACGAAACTCTGAGAAACAAACTGCTTGATCTTCGCGAATCTCTTATTTCATGACGCTACCGCCTCAAAAAATAAAACAAAACAAAAAACGTCTCTTTCGCTATAAAAAAAAAAAACAAAAAAAAACCAACAAACAAACAAAACAAAACAAAACAAGAAAAATATTAATCTACCACTTTTCATAATATATAATTCCGAACAAATCGAGCTCAAAAAATTAAATTACCGAATTTTTAAAAATTAGCAATATTTTAATTTAATCGCAAAATTGGTTTTTTCCATAGAAATATTTTTTATTCAGATGTTGACATTTTAAGGAGCGGTACTTTAATCGCAACAGCGAAAATGTTTCGTAACGAAGTTAAAAAAAATTCGAAACCGACTCAACGTTGAAATTAACGGGATTTAATAATAATAAACTGAAACATGAAAAGTTGATTAAAAATGTTTATGTTCTAGACAAAAAAAAAGTAAACGTAGTGAAATATAGAAATAATACGATATTATATTTAACAGCAAAACGCAGCAAGTTCAATATACACATATTCGCATTTTTCTGTTCTGAGACCTTTAAACGCTTGTCGGCGCCATAATCCCTAAAGTTTAATAATTGCCATAATTTTTGTAAATTACGAAAAAAAAAAAGGAAAAAACGATAATAATTTTAACTACCGAAATGTAACAAATGAAAGATCAGGTAAGGGACGTAAGAAGATATGCTACCTCGGCGGAATAAAATGCGTAGAGAACTCCGTCGTCGTCAAAAGGAGGAGACGATTATTTCTGAGCATTACTTTTCACAATCTTATCGTACCTTAATAAAATCGACTAAACAACGAATAAAGATTACACACATCAGATTAGATAAAACAAAGTTTCACGGATTAAGTGGCGGGCCCAAAAATCAAAAAATACGAAAAAGCCGAGGAAATCATCCACGCGAGAATGAAAATTATTATTTACAGCAGTTTTACTGATTAGAAAGTACAAATATACACAGCGCAACGTTGCGAAATACTGGTAAGCTATTGCAACCTCTTTGCTATAGCACAGAGGCTGTGTAATTGTTCTTTTCAGATTATTCATAGAGAGGCGCTCTTTAAGCGAAATAATTTCCGCGACTACGGTAAAATCAATATTAACAAATCAACAGTATAAATAATGAAATGATTGACAACACTTTTTAAATTTACTTATGGAAAATAGCGATAAAAAGAAATTAATCGATAAATTAATAAATTCGATAAATTAAAAATAGAAATAGGAAAGCGCATGGAGAGCAGGAGCGGTAGATAGTGGAAATAAGAAAATCTGCTAGCGTTGGGGGGGGTCACAGTCGTTGCGTTAATTTTGTTACAAATTAAAACGTCATCGTAGAAGAGAGTATAGTATTATTAACGGAAGAAGAGAGGCTAGTTGACAGAGACGGGCGCGGGTCAATAAACTGCATTGCGCAATACTATTCGTGTCAAGAAGAGAATCGTTGTTCCGCACGTATATTTCTCGGTTTTATCATTAATGTCGTCGAAAAAAGGAGGGGTAATTATGACACACACACACATACGCGCGCAGAGACAAGGTTCAAATTATGCGCCGCAATCACAAAAAAAAACCTACGTTGAATTTTTTTAAAATTCTCGATTTTTCCGTCGAAATAGGAAAAGAATACACGTTCAGGAGAAAGGAGAGAGAAACAAGGGGGTCGAGGGGTAGGAGTAGTAACAAAAAAAACGAAAAAAAAAAAAAAAAAAAAAAAAAAGGACGAATGATAATGATACATAAATAAATGTCGAAGTGATCTCGAGGGCTTAGGGCTTCTTCATTTGGTCAAGTAGAAAGCGGTCGTTTCTGGGGCGGACGACGTAGCGGCGGCGGCATCGGATCCTTCCAGCTGTGCCACTGGATGTATTGCAACAGGCCTTCTTTGGTGATTGGGTCGCGAATGGAGGCGAAAACGGATTTGGCCGTTTGGAAGCTGTTCGGGAACGATTTATCGGTTCGTTCGCGCATCAGCACCCACTGATTCTTTTCGAATTTACACTCGATTATCTTGCCGTTCAAGGCTTTTACCGCTTTCGTGCACTTGATCTCGCCGAATTTGACCATGTCCTTGCCGTCGCACGTTATCAAATGGCCGACAAATTGACTAGCGTAGCCCGTTCGCGTCTCCGGCTCTACCTTGAGCAGGAAATCGATCGAGTTCATCGATAACGGTTTCCATTTGAGCACCTCCGGCGTCGTGCCGAACTTGTACGGGTCCTCGCACGGCTGATAGACCAGACCGTCCGGCGCGTGACTAAGTTTCGCGGCGAACTTCTCGCTCAGAAGATACTCGGATAGGCCGATGTCGAAGAACGCTTTACTCCGTACGCTGAACGGTTCCGTTTCGCGCACTATACGGCCCTCCTTCATGGCCGCTATTCTCGGCTGGATAATTTCCACCTCGATCGCGTTCATCCGGATCGGATAGAACGGCTCTTTGCCGATCGCGTTGCCCTCGTAAAAGACCATGTCGTAGATCAAATAGCGAGGAATGGCTTTGTTGTCGTCGACGCGGTCGATGACCATCTCGCCATCCAGCAACGTGTTCGACAGGTGCTCGCGCGTTTTCCGGTTCAGGAAGCGCACCCTCCGCGTCAGGAACACACTGTTGTCTCGGTCCAAAAAGTACACCTCCTCCGGGCCGAGAATTAGCATCATGTAGCGCGTACCGTCCGCCTTCCACGAAACCTTGTACGGCTTCTGCGACAAGAAGCTGATGTTGCCCTTATCCATGGACACCGGCTGCGAGCCGGGGAAATTACCGTAACGCATACCGGTCAGGTCGGCCAGTCGTTCGTGCACCTTGTTCACCAGCATCAGATCGGTCACCGTTTCTACTCCCGGCACGCCTTCCATGAACAGAGCGTTCTCTTTCGGCAGTCTGCGCGTTCTACCTCGGCTATTGGATCGCTGCTGTTGTTGCGACTGCGACGATCGCTTATTCGCGCGCATTGTCGGCGGCGACGACGTCGTTCCGTTAACTAGGTCGTCGCCGTTCGGCCGGTCGTCGTTCTCCTCCTCGAAGCACCAGTCCGGAAGCGGCGGAACCGAAATCGTTTCCGTTTCGTCGTCGTAGCGTCGGTACAGTTCGCGAATATAGTCCTCCTTGTAGATTCCGGGCGGCCGGTTTTTCGCGAATTCGTGAATGGCCGCGGCCACGCTCATATCCATATTTTCCACCATGAACGCTACGATCAGGAATCCGGTACGATTGAAACCGTGCGTGCAATGAACGCCGATCAGGTCCAACGGATGATACTGAATGAAGCGACTGCACAGCGACACGAACGTGTTGGTCTGTTCGACGGTGGGCGCGCCCTCGTGCCCGTGGCACTCGATTTTCACGTAAGCGCATCCGGCAGCTTTGATCTCTTCCTTGTCGTAGTAGCGGCTCGTCTTCGTCAGATCGATCCAGATACTCAGCTTCTGCTTGTGACTACTCTTGAGCGAGTCCAAAAGCATGGACGGTGTGAACAAGCACGATATCGGCACCTGCTCGTTGAACTTCGAATCTAGCGGAGTTTTAAATGCTAAGAATTTATTCACTATCAGACCGATCGATTTTCTCGGACAGTGTAGCCAACGATTCGGTATCGGACCTGGACCGTGGTTACCTTTACCATCCATACTCTAACACGTTACACTATTACGTTCGCTATAAGACGCCGGTCGTGTTGTGCCGGTGCTCTTCCTAAAAATTAAAATCTCTTATCAAATCAATAAACCCTAACCTTTGCGGTTTTTTTTTTTTTTTTTTTTTTGTTTCCTTAATAAATAAAACACATTTAACGTACAAAAGTGTGCTACATATACACGAGGTTACAGTAGAAATGCCCTCTTCTTCTACTACTTTTTCCTAATGGTAAAGGATAATTATGAAATTTTGCTTCTACAAAAAGGAGGTCAAATTTTGTTTTATATTCCATTGGCATTATTGAGATGTTTTTTTGTTTTTTTTAGCTCTAGTTTTTTTATCCATTACTTCGAGTGCCATCTTAGACAGTCAATGTTACATTTTCGTTTACCAAAATAATTTTTATTCTACACTGTGTGTGTGTGTGTGTGTGTGCGACAATTTCACACATCAGCGGTAAAATTTCAAAACAAGTAAGAACGAAATAAACAGAGAGTACAAATATTTAATAGATGAAAATTTGTAAAACATCGAGAAAAACATGTTCCATGTCTCTGTCGGAGCAAAATGTATCTATGAAAGGCAAAAACATATCAGTGCCGACAAAAGCATAATCCCTTTGCTCTATGAAAGATCTTCAGATCTGACGTCAACAGCTTTATACTCGACGATATTTCTCGCCAATATCACTGTGGTCAACGAAAACACAGAAAACAGCAACTATGGACAGAAACGCATTTTTCTCTTTGCCAAATTATACGCGGAACTAAATACAATGTTTTTGAATGCTAACCGGCTCGAAAATATCCTTAAAACTAGCATAGCCGAATTTTTGATTAACTAAATGCAATCTGAATTTATTCAAAATCACGCGTATTCATTATTCATTTCAACGATTGAGGCAGACCTAAAAAAAACTAGCCAATCCACAATTATTTGACTAAAAGTCATCAGTTTCTATAATGCAGGAAAAACTGGGGAAAAAACTAATCAACGCGATGTACTTTTTTAGGACTCACTTTTTTCGGGAAGTCACCAAAAGCTCCGGTCTGTTCGTAGCTAGACATTAAACTAAATTATAAATAAGCCGAGAATTGCGACTAACACTACAAGAATAAACGATTTTCCCAGCTCAACTATAAAGTTTCGTCAACAAATGCATTATTAAAATGGTGATGGGGAGGGAATCAATGGAAAACGAAAACGGGAGGAAGGTTTAAGAATACAGACAAATAATGGAAACAACAACAAAAGGACGAAGAGTAAAAGAAAAAAAGAAACCTCAAAAAGAAGGATGACCAACGGACAGATGAAATAAATTATTGGAAAGCAAAAAAGAAAGCATAAATATTCGACCTAAGTCTCAGATGATAACTTTTACACGGCGGAAAGAGATTATAGCGGATGGGATTTTTCTTAAGAAAGTAGAAGGAAGAGCCAACGAATCAGTCACTTCATTAATAAAGATGCCCGAATGAGTAGGAATTGTGGAAAGAATTGATGGAAGAAAAAATATGGACGAGTGAACGTATACGAAGTAATCAAATCACCGGAATAATCTCAGGTACGGGAAAACAGATGACTTAAAAGGTGCTCAACCGGTAATGTGCTCGGTGTGATAAAGTTTACTCGCGTTTCGTTCAATTGTCCGTTTAAGAGTTCGGCGAAATCGTTCAATTTATTTATCTCTATTATCTGCTTTTATCTGTGTGTTTTTTTGTTTTATTTTATTTCGTTCATTCTTATCGGTTTTATTTCTCCTTATCTAATTTTGAAATTCTGCTACTGATTTAAATTAATGCCGGATTCATCTGACCAGAGAGGTAAACCTCCCACTGAATGCTGCTCGCACCGTTACTAAAAACATCACTAACTCCGTCGCACAGGTTAAACCGAATAACAAAACGAATAAACTGTTCAATTACCTTCTCTGTCCTCGTCCAACTCATCTACTTCGAAAGACAACATATGTATACATACAGTGGGTCAAAAAAGTATTCGATCACCACTAAAAAGTACCGCATGACTGGAGGAGGTCAACGCACAGGGTTAAAACACACCACATATAATAGAAAAAGAAGAAAGACGAGAAAGAAACATGTATTTCAATAAAAGAAGTTAAATACAGCTACAGGATATTCAAAAAGTAAAAAAAATGACGCCAAAAAAGTATTCGATCACAAATGACTACAATAAAAAAAACACTTACCACAAATGAAAAGATAATGCTAGTACTTTGTGTGCATTCCGTTAGCATCAATGACGGCTTCTAGACGTCGGGGCGTGGATTTCACCAAGTGACGCGTTGTCTCGGGGGAAATCTCCGCCCATGAAGCTTATAAAGCTTGTTCTAAATCCTTAGCGTTAGAAATTTTGCATTTACGGACTCGGGTATCAAGATAATTCCACAGATTTTCGATGACGTTCATATCAGGAGACTGAGGAGGTGTCATTAACCGACGTGGGGAATTATACAGAAGCCATTCGCGTGTAGACATGGCGGTATATTTTGGGTCATTATCTTGCTTCAAGATAAATGACTCCACCAGACCCAATTTGCTAGCGCTGTCTTTTAGATTGCCACGCAAAATGTTGACGTAACCAGTTGCTTTCATTCGCCCTTCAATAAAGGCCAGATTTCCGACCCCACCAGCTGCCATACACCCCCAAACCATTCGGTTCCCGCCTCCATGTTTTACTGTAGGTCTCAAGTTTTTAGCGTGTAGCTCGGTTCTGGGTTTGCGCCATACATATTTCTGTTCATCCGACCCGAACAGGTTAAATTTGCTTTCATCGGAAAATAAAATGGAATTCCAGAAAGTTACCGGTTTGTTCACGTGTTCCTTTGCAAATTCTAATCGTTCCTTTCGATTTACTTCCGAGATGAAGGGCTTTTTACATGGTGCTCTACCGTTAATTTGGGCAGAATGGAGGACATTTCTGATGGTTTGCGGATGGACAATTTTGCCCGACCTTGATTGAAGGTTAGCGGCTAGCTGAGACGCGCTTGTAAATGGGTTTTTTACCGATTGACGGATAATCTCGCGTCGCTCTCGGCACGTTAGTTTTTTCGGTCTTCCGGTTCGTGGTTCATTTTCAAGTTTTTTGGTATTTTGGTATTTTTGTATCTCTGAATCACGTCTCACACTCCCCCGTACGAATAATTTATATTTTTTGCGATTTCGCGGTAACTTAGCCCGGTTTCTCGTAAAGTTATTATTCGCGCAAGCACTGTTTCAGGTATCTCGGCCTTTTTTGGTGGCATTGCTTACGATTAACACTACTTTATCACTTTTATTAACACCACAGCAATGTCTATAAACTACTGAACTTAATCGAATAGCTTACGTCTACTGTAATGCATTTTTTTTTGTCTTATCTCATACGCATAAATCATCTGTTCATGAGTAATCGAATACTTTTTTTGCCGGGGTTTCCCTTATTTTTTTGTCATTGCGACGTTATTTTTCTCTGCTACGGTTAACGTTTGATGTAATTACCCATATTTGATCATTCTCTTTATAAAATATCACTTTTTTCCATCCCTCTTTGTTCCGATTCAGTTCTACAGCCTTTTTTGATAGTGATCGAATACTTTTTTGACCCACTGTATATATATATATTAATTACAACGTAATTCTTAGGCTACCCCCCATTCGAAAAAATGTCCCAATTTTATGTAACGCTAAATGTCCCAAAAAAATGTCCCAATTTTATGTAACGCTAAATGTCCCAATTTTATGTAACGCTAAATGTCCCAATTTTATGTAACGTTTGTTATATTTTGTAGGATTTTTGTTATTGTTATTTAAAAAATGTCACAATTTTATGTAATGAAATATGTAACGAAAAATGTAACGAAAAAATGTCTTAATTTTATATAACGGAAGGTAAATGTTAGAATAGGATTTTTGTGGTTATGTTATTTTTTGTGTGTGTTGATGCTAGTAAGAATTACGTTGTAAATTTTGATCATTTTATACAAAGTATAGAAGAGAAAGAGACAGAAATGAAAGCAGGAGGGGTCAAGGGGCACAGCCCCTTGCGAGGCCAAAATGGCCGAGTTATATATATATATATATATATATTAATTCTAATAATACTTATAAAGCTAATACTAGGGCTCTACGTTGAGGGACAAATTGTGATCTTAATCGAGAATTTAGAAAATAAAAATACAGTTTCGATATCTTCAGCTAGAATGTTTTATGAAAAAGTTAATGATTTATTCACAATTACTAGTTCAGGACAAAAACTGATTTAACTCTTTTCTTCTACTCTTGAGAAGCTAATCAGTTTTCGGTAACGTCCATAAAGAACTTAAAATACGATCTTTTATTTCGCAATTATTCCGTTTGCGCATAGTTCGTGATATTGAACTGATTGATCTGTTAAGGAACTTTTCTTGAACTTCTCTTCTGAGGTGCCGATTTTGAATATCCGAAGGTTACGGGGAAATGTATTCCTTAAAAATTCCCGTTCTCGAAATTAAATTTTTCTGCTAACTCTTCCCTCCGATGCCTACTACTACGTCAAGGTTGAGCCGGTTATGACCTAAACTTCGTTGTAATTGTCTTCGATTTAATTATTACAGTTCTTCATGTCGAAGAAGCAAACCTATCTGCTCCTTTTCTTCCGGTAGTCGTTCTTTTTCTAAATGCACCATCATCCAACAAAATAACCCAGCTATACTAGTTTTCATTGCATTTATTGTAGCGAAAATCATTCTATCCTTAACCCTTCCTGTCCGCTATTTAAAGAGCAAGTGAAAATACATAAGATCATACGTTTTCGAAATGTTTCGTACTCCGGGGCTAAAAATATCAGTCAACGAAAGTTCGTCTCACCGGCTTTCACTTTTACTAACCGAAAATCACAAAATCCTTTTAACAAATATTATTCGAATTTAATGATTAATGCCACCTGCAAATGACTCTTCGGCCAGTAATTTCTGGCCATTCGAAAATTCCGCCTGAAATTCCGCCTTCCTCTAAGTCAGCGAATATTGACATGTGTTTGACCGCTAATAATTCTGTTTCCACTGACGCCATAACCCTTTCCTCCGAAAATGACTTAATTCCTACTTTATTATCTATTTTTCGTAAATTCCGAATCCATAATAAAAAATATCAGCTTTATGCGAGGTGTTGCAGTCTTAGAAATTTTGTTAATTAAATATTTTCAGGTAATTTCACTCTAATTTCTTCTGATATTAACATGTATCGTTCCATTATTTCTTATGTATCCTAGGCGCAATAGACTTTTTAAGAGAGTCGCTGTTCCGGATTAAATCTTACTCCGTTTCCTTTTTTCTTATTATTCCACAATTACCCTTCTATCTTTTGTGAGGTTATATGTTTTCCATAACGCTTTCAGTTGGTGCTGTTCGCTCCCTTCGACTATGATATGTAGTGTTGATAGGATGCCATACGCAATGATTTATTTGAGCGATGGGAACTTGGATCTGAAAACTCTCCGTTAATCATACATTTCCTTCATAATCCTTGTATATTCGTATTCGTGGACGACTAGATTATAGCCCTTCTGATTCCTTATTCAACTGTTGCCTTTTGACTTTCCATTATTCTCCTGTATTCCTGCTAGTCCACGTTCGCCTTTTTTATTTATTTCCTTACTTTTTATATTTCTCGTTTCTCCTTTCATTGTGTTCTGCCAACTTAAAATATTACAGTGGAATTGCCGTATCCTTAGAGTGAATAGAAACTCTTTTGAGAGATTACGCTGCTCTCGCAAACTTGGCTAAAAGATTTCTTTAATGTCAACTTACGTGATTTTTATTTAATTAGTTCCAAATGGATATAGTGATTCGGCTATTTTAATCGGAAATAATACCCATTTTCTAATTCACGACACCTACTCTCCTATTCCATTTAATTCGGTTAATCCGAATTTAGTCCACATTTCAAAACTTAACTCTTCAAAAACCATTTAACCCCATCTCAGCTTACACATTCCTCTCTTGACTATAATTTATGTAACTCTCCTTTTCAATGCTTTATTAATTCCCTCCCTTCCCCTTTTATAGTAGGTGGTGACTGGAATATTCACCCATTTCTTTGAGACTACAACAATAATGGTTTTGTTCTATACTTGAAAATTTTATCTCATAAAATGACACTAAATCCTCCTTAACGATGGTTCTTCCATTTGCATCAAAAATCCTTTGTCTTCTAGTTCCACTGATCTGTCATTCACTTCTAATCTTCATCTAGAGTGTTCGCGGTCAACTCTAAACGGCACCTTCAAAAATAATCGTATTCTTATCATCATTTCGTTTAACGAATTTCCTTCTTCTGCTTCTTATAAACCTTTTCACTTTGGCCCAAATACATGCTCTCTAAAGTGCTTGGACCATCCTCCGCTTTCTCGTTAACTTCTCGCTGTCTTCAATTTCTTCTAATTTAGACCCATTTTCCTAATATAACTTCTTTGTTGAATCAATCGCCCCTACCTTCATTCATTTTTCTCCTCCTATCGATCACCTCTCCTCAAAAACTCCAGAACGTCCTTCTCATCGTGCTGGAATGAGAACTGTAAGGCGGCCTTAATTTAAGTACATTCTCTCATAGAACTTTTCGCTTCGTTCCTTCCCTTTCTGACTTTCTGGCTCGTAAAAATCTCAATGCTAAAGAGTTGTTTTTAAAACAGCAAATGGGAAACCTTCTATTCCTCTTTTTCTCGATCTAATCCTATCTCTTGCGTAGAGAGAATAACTAAAGTCTTTAAATTCTCTCTCTTCCAACGTTCTTCCAACCGTAATTTTCCTCCTGAAAAACTAATCTCGTCTATTGATTCTATAGCTCCTAGCTATGCCCATAGCTTCCAGGGATCTTGTCCCTTCTCAAATTCTTTACGTCTGCTTTTACTTCATCAGAACTTCGTTCATCTTTAAGCAATTCGATCTGGTCCCTCCTCATATTTCTTTACGTCTGCTTTTACTTGGGAAAACGCCGCCTGCGATCGTGTAAAGTGGAGAAGAGTAGTTGAAGCAGTGTCCTTAACTACTGGACCATTAAAAAGAAGAAGAACAGTCAACGACAGCTCTAGTCCACCTAACGTTTTCGAATGTCATCATTGTGGTCGCATTTGCTATTCCAAGATTGGTATCATCAGTCATCTCCGCACCCACCCTCAGCAGTAGATACGAATGTGCAACCAGTTCACTCGGACACGAGTTTCAGCAGAAGACTTCATCAGAACTTCGTTCATCTTTAAGCAATTCGATCTGGTCCCTCCTCATATTTCTTTACGTCTGCTTTTACTTCATCAGAACTTCGTTCATCTTTAAGCAATTCCTCTAATTCCTCTCCGGGCTTAAATGGGATCACTTTTCCGGCTTTTTTAAAAATCTTTCCGATTTTTCTCACCAGATACTTTTAAATACCTTCAACTGCTTTGTCGGCTTTGATTGCACTTCTCCTTCTGGAACATTTTTACTATTCCGATCCTGAAATCGTATTCTTTCTCGTTTCGTCCTATTTCTCTTGCTTCGTGTCTTAGAAAACTTTTCGACAGTTTAATAAACAAACACGTTCAATCGACCACAGCAGTCGAACAAAATATGTTGTTTCCGTCTTGGATGTCGTTCATCACTCTATATCAGCACTTTTCCTTCAGACGTTAATACATCATTTATAAATAAAAAATTCTTAATTGCTGCTTTCGTTGACATATCAGCTGTCTTCGATAAATCACCTTCCTACACCTTTTAGCATAATACTCTTAATTAAAAATTCCTGTCCACTTTACTTCTCTTAATGTTACTCTCTTTTAATATGCAGAACTGTAATTCTTTCCTCTCATTTCCACTCTGCTACAAGGTTAATTTTTCAAGAATTACCTTACCCCCTTTTAACTTCACTTTTTCATTTTTTTTTGCGACAATTGGCTTATCTGCAGCAACTGCAATATTTTATAAGCTAACTCCCATCTTTGAAATTCCATAATATTGCTAGAAAATAATCTAACATTCATCTTTTTACTTTTCACCCTAAATCTTCATCTATTGTATTTACTCTTCACCTTTGATTAGTCTAACCTTAAATGATGGTCCAATCCTTCTTTAAATTCTTTTCGTTATTTAAGAATCTTTTTTAACAGCCGTTCCACCTTTTACAGTCACATAATCATCTGTAATTATCTTCTCATAATTAACTCAATCTGTTAATAGCTCTCTCTCATATCAATTGAAGAGATGATCTCCGTATCATATTCATATTCTATAAATCCTTTATCCATTCTATCCTAGATTACCTTTATGGCAATTTCTACAGATCCTTTTCCCTTCAAAATTAGGTCGCGTTCAAAATACCTGCCTTGATACCCTGAAATCCGTTCCAGTTCCAGCCATCCTTGCTGAAACTCATACTTCTCCTATCTTTATTCATAGATATTCCGTTTGGGTTATCGCTTTCTGACTAAACGCCTACCTATTAATTCTTCTTCGCGTGTTTCTTCTTACCATTTTATGAATCATAAATAACGATTTATAAAACTTTAATTTATCCCGTATTTCTGTTCGCTTCCTTCAATTTTCACCGTATCCGTGTATATATATACATATATATATATATGTGTGTGTGTGTGTACATAGTCACAATAAACTTTCTTATTTCAGTTTTTCCCCTTCATTCTATTAATTGTTTTTCTTTACCGTTCTGTTCTAAATCTGTTCCCCAACATATCGCCAGAATTAAATTTTCCAATGCTCTACTATCTATACTAACGGTTCCAAAGGGCCAAATGAGGTTGTGGTTCTGCGTCTTTTTGTCCTGCCTTAAATTATCCTGAAACTGTTAAACTTCCCCTTCTTTTTTTTTGCACAATTTTCTATGCAGAATCTGTTGCTATTCTGCGCGCGGTTCTCTTTACTTCCTCATTACTGATTAGATAAGGTGTTTATAATTTCGAATTCTAAAAATGTTCTGTGAGCTACCAAAATTTTTCTTCCTCCTCTTTCCGATTACGTAATACTTTTCATACTCTCATCTATGATCTTTTCCTCCTTCACTCGGTGGAGATCGATCTTCTGTGGATTCCTGGTCATATAACCATTGATGACAAAGAGACGGTAGACACATTAGCCCGTTCTTCCGTTTCCAGTGGTAGATTTTTGGGCGCATTTTCAGCTCAAACTTAAATGATAAGCACTTCAAACTATGGCCTAATTCCGCTGCCTCTTCTTCATTTTCCAATTCTGGCTATATTCAAGCTCTCTGTTCAACAATCTCTCCTCGTCGGCCATGGTTTTCTAGATACTTCCCTTCCGTTATCCGCAATCTCAGCCAATTGTTACCTTCGTTTTAATCATAGTCTCCTTCCCGCATAATTTTCTCGGTTTTCATCTGCATCCATTTTGTCCTTTCCATCTCCCTTCCGTATACGTTTTTTGTGATACTCATGATATTCTATTTGAATGTTTCAACTTTTCTGCTGACCAATCGTCCTTGAATTATTTTTATTCTCTATCCTTAAACGTTTAAAATACAACTTTATTTTCTGCGTCTTCCCATTTCTCAGGTTAATGTCCTCGTTGGCGAACAAAAAAAAAAAAAAAAAAAAAAAGAGTCAGAAAAAGATATATCAGGATCACCACCCTCTTAGTCTTTTAATTAATGAAGAGGAAAGATATTTGTTATGCTTGGAGAAAGACAACTGTCCGCGAGGATATCAAAATAACAATTAACACGAGAAAGAAAAATATTGTTTAAAGGTAGATTGAGAAAAATAGGTTATAAGGTCGTCAAGTAAATGCAACATAAGAAGACTTAGTACGAGAAATAGAAGAGAGTTAATAATCGAGAAAAAGGAATGCTCCAGCATGATGAGAAATTAATTAAGTAGTTCAACACCTTAACCAGGACGAAATAACAATTTCCGAAAATGAGTCTTCATCTAAAAAGTAGATAAAAAACAAACTGCTATTGGTGATTTCGAAAAAATTTCAAAAATATTAACGCGTGTCTTAAAATTGAAATTGCTTTTGTCATAAAAACTGGAAATTACTTATTTCAAAAAAACAAAAAAAAAAAAAAATCTCTTTTTACAAAGCAATGAAAAACAAATTAAACAAGTTTAACCTATCCGGGGCAACGTCCATAAAACCAGACATCGGACTAGACATTATATATATAAAATTTGTTGCAGTGTACAATGTGCGGGCCGGCAAATATGATTCGACGGAAATAAAGGTGATAAAATTGCGCTCTAACAAAGGTTTACAGGTGTTTACCCATCTCTGCACGCCAGTCAACCGATATGTAGGAATTTGTTTACAAATAATCGCGTCGTAACTTTGTAAATGCATAATAAATTATATTCTGTTTATTTACCGAGACCGCGGGATAGATAAACAGAAGACCTTCCCGTCTACTAGCTTAAAAATTGTTCACCTTATCTAATTACTCCCTAATCAAGTTGCATTCTGAAAATACGTCATAGCTCCTATCAAAAACTGAGGTAAAAACTTTCGAAAATTTAACAGAAATTGAAGTAAAACGCAGTCGCTTAAAACTAAGCGTTGCATTCACTTCCCTACGGGAAGGAAGCGGTGCAGACTATCATCTCGAATAGATCATGTATTCCAACTGCGATCTATAAGAAATCACTCGCCTGCTGTAACTCTAAAAATGTTTCAACATCGATAAAGCTTAAGAAAGTCAAGTGACGAGTGGTCAAAACGAAAAATAGAGAAACCACAACATCAAATATCATCGCCTGATGAGAACAGGCAGTAAGCATAATAATAATAACGTAACTTACCAACAAAAATTCAGTCAACTATGTGAACACTTGCACTCACGATATGTTTAACTCGGAAAAAACGTCGCATTGTACGAAAATCAGCTTAACCTTGGTTTCAGTGAAATTCTACTCTAAGATCAGAAAATTCTCATTTATAAATCTGTAACGAAACCGATCTGCACCTACTGCCTAAATTCCAGTAACAGTAATGTCGAAGAAGAGTATTACAAAGAATTCAAAATATTAAAACAAACGAATTTGTAACATTTTTAAGATTTATATTTGAAATAAGAAAAAAACAAATCGCGCAACTTTGTATCGAACGAAATCAAAGCATTCAAACTATTCGGCGTTTTACATGTAATTAGACAACGGAAATAATAGAAATTAATGTTCAGATTTTGTCCTTTCTTTTAAGAAGCAAAATAGTAACTGCGCAAACATAGAATAAAGAGAGATGTACTATCGCTTGGTTGATTATTATAAAAATTGTGAAAAAGAAAAAAAAGAAAGTGCAAACCAAATTTGGAAAAATAAAAAAAACTTTTACCGTTTTAGGGATCTTTTCGGAAATGTTCATCGGGGTTACACGTCATTAGATTTAATTTTCGAATATATTTTAACAAATGATAACTCTAAAACATTTAAAAACATCAAAAACATCAAAAAATAAATCAAATTCCCACTCGCAGTATTCTGCAGATTTATTGCGCACCCATGATGGAGACATCCTTAAGAATTGATTATTACGGAAGAAATATTTCCCAGTTCCCTAAAAGTCGTTCATCTCATGTGAAGATTTAGAACTCCATAACCTGTCCCCCCCCCCCCGCATGATAATATTTTTCGCAATCAATTTTTTTGCTAATTTTTTCGTGCTTTTCTTTTCAAGTTTAACTTCATTTTTCAAGTCACAATTTTGTTAATCTTCTTTTATAAGAAGAACAGTTCGCTAATATTTTAGTTCGCTTACGGCCTTGATAAGAATTTGCCTCATCTTTATTAATGAACATTGTGGTGAATACTATTTGCTGTCAGTTTAGAAATGGTCGGAAGCAGCACGGATGAATTAGTTCTAACCCGGTCGACTAACTCCCAGGTTCGTGTTTATACCATTTCTTTATATTCTGCAATAAAATAATTTGCATTGCTAAGAACACCATTTGTCGAAAGGAAAAATAAATCTACCGCCGCCATTTACGACACTTTTTGTAGACTGCTTCAAATAATTTAGCAACACTGCATTCAAAGATGAATTATTTTTTCGCAATCACATCTGACGTCCTATTTAGGAACTCGTATATCAGAGCCAGTATGGACTTGGGAATTGTTAAAGTTCCTTGTAAAATGATGCAAAATAATTGTTAGTTCTGTGTCTGCAAATTAGAAATAAACAGTTCCAACAATAAAAATGACTTATCGTGGCCGCGGGTTTTACAAATATTTTATTCAATATAAAATCTAATCGTACGTGGAGGCAGCCCTACAGCTCCTTTCCAAATTTGTCACTGATCACACTTCAGCCTTTTCGGAATAATAGGTTTTTAATAAAGCCCAGCTTTTGGCTTTATAAATGCAATGTGTAAAATGTAATTTTTTTTTTTTTTTTTTTTTTTTTTTTGCGAAATGCATCTAATAGTTCTTAAATGTCCAAATAGAATCAAAACCGGCGACCCCTAAAACCAATAAAACGATACTAGATTTTCTTTCAATATTGGACCCATTCAATTAATTCAATGTTACAGGTAAATAAGTCCACATTGAAGTTGTGATTTCCTGAAGGAGGAAAATTAAATCATAAACGACGCAAATATGAATACAGACTTCTTTTGACAGACATCATCTGCCGCAATGTGATCTTCGGAAATTTACATCCAGAACGCGGGAAAGCTCAGTTCATCAACAAAACTGTTTTTTTTTTCGTATACCTTTTACAATTCTGACTACTACTCATGTGTTATTTTACCAAGGACGAGCTCTCAGAAAAAATTCGAAAATCGGTGAAATAATTAAGAATGAATAAAAGTCGCTCTCTTTAAAGTGATTTCCGATATTTATCACATTTTTCATATGAAAGATTGTTTAACGTACTGTATAGTATAATGCATAAATCCTATGAAGAACGTCTAGAAATCGCATAAAAATGAAATAAAACAACGTAATTCCGGAGCAGTTTAATATATAAACTTATAAATATCATAATTAAAACACTCTTTAAGGCATAACTCTCTGCTGGACGTCAAAAGATTGGAAAAGAAAACATCGATACAGTATATATTATATGGAATTTAAAATACCTTTAAAAAATTCCATAACTCTCGCCATTAATGTGAAATTTGAAATATATAACGAAAATCAAAAAGCTTTTCATTTTTTCTTTCTAGTATCCCCCTTTATATACGCGCATCTGAGTTGTTTTTTCCGGTTTGTTTAATATCTATACTGAAACCATCGTTTACAACTAGCTTCCCCTTTGCTGATACTAGCGCCAGAATAATGAGTCGTTAAATTAAATGGTTATCGGGAGGTATTCATTTTTTGTAATGCAGAGAGCTAGGATGTTTGTTTACATTCCTAAAATTTCAAAATTAATATCGACTAGTTATGAATTTAGGAATGATTTTTTTAGATAAATTCGAATTCGTTATAATACATATTCTTGATGTTTTACGCTGATTTTTTCCGGAGTTCAATCGATTGTTCGAACGTTATGTATTTTCTCTGAAAGAACGTTTTAATGCGATTTATGTGTACAATTTCACATTTAAATGTGTAACAGTTGTAATTGTTCCCTCGTGTGAAAATTAACAGGCTCAAACTGGTAAATCATACTAATTCGAATTACTCTATCCATAAAAGAAGACAAAAGAAGGATGCTGCAAAATTATAATTTACAACGGCTTCATATAATTTTTCCCAAGTATTTGAAAAACAATGTGGCAAAAAGAAGAAACAAATATAATCGTTAACACCAATAAGTGGTTGATGTTAATGGGTAACGTAGAATTTAAAAAATATACAAAACATTTTACTAAAAATGGTAACTTGCAAACAAAGAAAAATTTTAGTTGTCACTACGAGCGGTAAAATACGATTTAATCGCAAATACAATGATTCCTTTGAAACTAGAGAGCTTAAAATTGGTAAACAGAAAGTGTCTAAATAACAGGAAGTCGAGCTAACCACCGGCCGAATTGCAAAAGTCATAATTAATTTTTCAATTATCAAAATAAATGAACATCTCTGTTTATCATTGGTCACCTTTATCAAAAGTAATATTTGTTTATTAATGTATTTAAAGTAAACTTATATTGTTAAATATTTTTAAATAAACAAAACTATTCAAAGCTAATGTATAATTTTTTGTTTCTAGATCAAAACTATTTTTCAGACATATGGTCCGCCAAAAGTTTTAAACACCGTTGGACAAATTAAAAAATGCCGAGTGTTTCGCCCCATAAGCAGTTCTATGCTGTACATTGAATGAATATTACGTAATTCAAGTGCCGTTTTCGTCAGTTGTTTTGCTTTCTTTTCTTTCTTTTTTTTTTTTTTATTTTATGCATTTAAAATTCTTCTACGCAATTTCGGTTTAGAGAATACCGGACCATTTTTTTCCGGTATTTCGAGAATTCTAAAATTAAAACCGCTTTCCGGAAGCTGTATCTTTCGTATGTATCGTTTTCAGTCATAAATATCCAAGTGGTATCACATCAAGTGCGGTACGCCAAAACACTTAAAAAAAAGTCCATCTTTTTATCGCAAACTACAGCAATACATATTTCCACTTATATCAATTACTCTAAGAATTTTGTGACAACCCATTTAAAATGAATTCCGAAAAAAAAAAAAAAAAAAAAAGAATACATTTACCGAAACTGCACACGATATAATATTCTAAATTACTCGATGGTATCTTAATATCCGCATACCAGCGTATAAAATTATTTTGAATTTTTTTGCTTAAATAAAATAAGTAAAAATACAATACGTAAAAACTACACATGCTGATGATTTCCAACGTAAATATTTAAGTGTTCACGAAGTAAAATTCCCAAAACTCATTATCACTTTTTATAACTATTAAGGACAAATTAATCCAGTAATAACGGATAAAAAAAAAAACTATTTTATACTAGCATATATTAACGTTGTTTTGACAATGTAAGTAGCTTTAAATCAAATATGACATTTTATATCTCGTTTTTTTTTTTCTTCCCTTTATATATGTATAATAATAATTATGTGTTTCGGCGCAATCGTTATATTTAAAGTACACAGTATGCGATAAATTTCATAATAATGTTTATAATTCTTATAAACTAAAAGATTATTTAGATACCTACAAGTATCGGATATAGCAATCGACGAAAGGATAGAACAAAATGATGGAAAGTAAGAGAATTACAGCAATAGAAATTGCCTTCTTATTCGTTAAGTTCAATAAAATCATTCGAATTCATCGAATCAATCAACAGAAATAAAAGAGTACATACAGTGGTAGATATCGGCATAAAGGCACCAACATTTTTGTACGAATGAGAAAGAGGGCTGAAGATAAAAAATATATTTCGAACATTTACGTAATAATTATCGTTAGAAAACACAACTAACAAATAAAAATCAGCTTCTGCGAACTAACGAAACAAACGTCGGAAAAAAACAAAAGTAACGATCTGCTCCAGCGAAAAATAGTATATAAAAGCAGTCTAGGTTTTTCGCAAAATGGAAAGAAAAAAAAAAAGGCAAAAAAAACAAGTGTCAACATTTCGTCGAACCTCCCCATTATTCTAAAGGACTGCGTAAATCCGGGTTCGGCATCGACCAGAGCAGACGCTGGATTTCTCGAACAGAAATTTGCTGCTCATTCGACACGGATCACATTTTTCATGTTCAGAAACACCGTGGAACTGGCGTTCATCACGGTATACGCGGCGTGCAAGTATCGCCCAAAGGTTCTCCATCGGATTCAAATCGGAGCTACGCGAAGTCCACTCCTGGACGTTGATATGAGTGTCTCGAAACAGCCCATCGTTTCCTTCGATGCATGAACGGCTGCGTTGTCTTGCTGAAATAGAAAATTTTCAGTGTCCAACTAATTAATACATTCGCGGTAATTCAACTTTGAGGATCTCGATGTACTGTTTGGATTTTATGCGACCGGAAATTCATGCGATGTTTAATTTCATTTCGCTGCAAAAGGCTGCCCATATCATAACAGTGCTGCCTCCAAAATTTCTACTCATCTGAACTCGCGTTTCTTTCCTCAAATCGTGACAGTAATATTGGAATACATCCGGGCCATCCAAGTTGAACTTTTTCTCGTCGTTAAATATCACATTGTTCCATTCGGCAGTCCACGACATGTATTTTTGTGCGACCGCGAGTCTGGCCTTTTTATGTCGGTCCGTGAGAGGCGGTTTATTGCTGCGTTTTTTATATACAAGTTTCTTATCGGCCGCCAATTGTATGTGTAAATCATTTTTTTCTTTCAAAAGCTAACGTACAATACACATTATGCGACTTTACATACCGTAGTCAATGTAAAGCAATACTGATCTGGAAAAGAAAAATCGCAAAATTTTGCTTTTCATTCACACGGCGCTCTTTTCTTTTCGAGGGTATTATATGGAGATGAACCGCCACTTATTAAATACTAAATGAAGGTGAATAGAAAATTTTCCGAGCATTTTCCGTATTAAAATAAAGCATTTATTTTCATTTTTAAAATACCCTAGCAGATCAATTGCGTATAGATATGTTACCCATTCAACCGTCGGATGATGCAGAATTAGGCTCTGACATATATATGTATATAAATAATCTCTCGTAAACAGTCTCATAATCTATACGCGGTACGCGGAAAATTGTCCCGAAATAATAGTTTTATCGGTTTTTATAGAAAAAAAGGTAAATCGGTATTAAATATCTGCAGAAAGTACTAAAAAAAAGAATAAATTTAAAAAAATTAATCTTTCTTACTTCGCGGTGTACCATTTCCAATACTGGGAGGAACCTGCATGCTACGATTCTTCGTCAAACGTACACTCTAATCGACTGAGTACTTATTTATAATAAATTCAGAGTAATAACAGATAATACACTGTTTTTTTTTACACATAAAAGAAAAATTACAAGTTCATGCTTCAATTGCCATTCTGTATTTTCACTCCTTAATAATTAATTATTTAAATAACATAAAACTCCGCCATGTTACCCTTTTCGGATATTAAATTATAAACTGAAATTTTACTTCTTTACGAAAAGTAGTATACCTTTACGATTACATGCTCTACCCAAATTAATTGTCGTCGGAATTACACCTCTTTATTATTAAATTAGAATTCCCCACATATAACAGAAAACTTTATACGAGGGCCGTTCAATAAGTAACGTGACACGGCTTGTTTCACAGCCGCTGTTTGGTAAAATTCAGTGAAATTTACGTGGGAGGTGGAGGAGGAAAATACGACTAGGACGACGTTTTCCACGTTCTGATCTGATCAGTAGAACTTCTGTACGCACGTGTGGAACTTGTCGGCGAACGTTTCCAAGCCGATGAGTTACGAGACACGCGCGGTCACCAAACTTCTGACAGCCGAAGGGGAGTTGTAGGCGCAAAAATTAATCGCAGACTGTGCATAGCATACGATGCAAATAGCATTATGACGCTTAAGTGTGTCTCAGAGTCGAAGGAAGCGAGTAAAGTGTAAATAAAATGAAAGGTCAACCAGGCCCGCCAAAAGCTAAAATTGAATGTTCTGCCGGAAGGTTCTCGCAACCATCTTCTGCAACCGGCACTGACTGTTATTGTTGCAATACACAGAAGGATGCGATAACGGAGTAGTACACTTACCGTGACACTCATGTAGCATTTCATCGAACGATTAATCGGAAGAGACATAGCTGCAGTCTGGAGACCAGTTGCACGATAATGCGTGGCCGCACACGTCTGTTCACTTTCGCACGTGAATTATCAAAATTGGGACGAATTTTCATATCCAACCTACTCGCCTGATGTGGCCCCTTCAGATTTTCACGTTTTTCCCCATTTAGGAAACGTTTCGTAACAGATGAGGAAGTCATGGAGGCAGTAACGAAATTTTTCGCTAAATGCACCGCCCAGTATTACCATGACGGTATTGCTAAACTCGTGACCCGGTATGATAAATGCCTTAATGTTTTTGGAAATTACGTCGAAAAATAAAGGGTATTTCTTCTAGTTTCTTTGGTATTTTTTTCATAATTGTTAGATGCCTGGAAGGCCATTTTCGAAAACATGTCACGCTACTTATTGAACATCCCTCGTAATACTGTAATATTATTTCGTCAAAGACACATATCTAAAATACAATCCACGTAAAAAAAAAAAACAAAAAGCGACCAATTTTCAAATAATATAAAGAGACAAGATTAAAGTCTGGGAAAGCATCAAGTTTTATAAAAACGCATCAACTTTTTCCTGCTCAACCCCTAGTGAGCATTTATAATGAAGCTTACATAATTTCGCTTATCGATAGCAAACTTTCAAAATAGGTTCGGTTGTGTTTCAACATACATATATATGTATATATAACAAACATCCGCAAACTTCTTTTACATATGAGCAGAAATTATTCGTTTAAAATTTTAATTAATAATACAACTGACAGCGTAATCTCGATTTTTCACTTAGTCGTTTGCAACAAATTTTACTTTCAATTTGTAAAAATCCCCCCCGCCCAAAAAAAAATTACTTTAACAAAAATTACACTTCTCGGAAAACAATACGTAACATATTTATAATTGTTTTTTTACGCACTTCGTAAATTCATATCAATTGCAGACCAAGAAAAACGTTCCTGTACAGTGCTGTACTTTGTTTCATGTACTATAAAGCTTTCATTTTAATCCTTTAATGTAGTTGGTTGGGCAGTGATGTTTCATTCGTGTAGGACCTGATATTTCGCGGCCGTCCACTGAAATATCGACCGGCACCAATATGGAGATATGGCATTGAAGTATATGGCGCAACATGCAAGAGCAACATCAACAGAATTCAACAGTATCAGTCTAAAATACTCGGACAAATCGCCAACGCTTATGTCGTCTCAAACAAAACACTCCATCGTGATTTAAACATCACATTCGTGCAAGACTATCGAAAACTTCGATAAAGCAAGAGTTCTTTAATAAACTAGAACTCAATGAAAATGTCGAAGTGTCCAGCATGTTCTCTTCGTCTCTCGCTGAGAATCCGTGAAGAAAACTTAAGCGATACTGGTGTAGAGATGCATTACCCGGGGATAACCCTGAGCAAATTACAACATTCTACGGAAAATAATATTACTCGCTCAAACCAACGGATAATTAATCTGAATCAGTACAGGTCGTTTGAACAATGCGATAAAACGGGTTTAAGTTGTGAAAGTTGTTTTTTTTGTTTTTTTTTTACTGTGATTAATATTTTTTATTTTGTGTAACGTAATTCGATTTTGTTAAAATAAAATTATTAGTGTATTAGTTGTTAGAAGGCATGTCTTGTTCTAATGAGAAGAGACCCGAAGAAGTATAAACTTAACGTAGAAGAAGTCAATGTTTAGTTAACTAAACTTCAGCGCTAATTATGGTCCTAGGATCGGAGTGGCGAGAAAAAGAAGAAAAAAAACTTCAAAAAATTTCACTTGCGCTGGGTTAATGACCACAGTTGGCGCCTCCGCCTCCAAAATAAGAAAAGAAAAAAAAAGAATTTTTCAAGTAGCCTAAATATAATGACTACTTGCACTAAACGACAATTTTTGAAATTAAAAACCAATAGCTAAAATGTCGTGGTAAAAACGAAAAAAAAACAAAAAAAAAAAAGTGTTAAACTTAAAGGCAATATTGTTACAATTGCACTCCAATAGTTAATTAAGACACACCTACCAAGCTGAATAATCGTCGGTGCTCAATTGGTGATACTGAATAAGCTGGTCGAATATAGTAAACAGTTTCGTCGATATGTTTTCGATTTTTATTCATTTTTAGTTACGCGATGATTAAGTAAGTTCTAAATAAATTGAATTTATTTGAAATAGAACTATTTCTAAATTTCAAGCAATAATTTAAAAGACGGAAAACGAATTTCGATTACTACATCAAAAAGAGAAAATCAACCATACTCATAATGTGACAGTAAATTGAATTTATTTTCATTCGTAAAAAAAAAAAAAAAAAAAAAAGAAACAAAGAAAACAGCGGAATACGCATACTATTCAATTTTTATTCATTTTTAATTACGTTTATAATCCAGTTTTAAAATAAACGTTTAACCTGTCAAGCATAAAAAATCTCGTATATTCGATTTAACAAAATTCCTCTTTTAAATTTCTTTTCAAATTCTGGAATGTACCGTACAACGACGTGCAAATAACCAAGAACGAAGTAAACGTATACCGTGTCAATTTAATGGAGCATCCCAATGTAACTTCGGAAGAGAACAGTATTTAAGAAAAAAAGCAAACACACGGGGAATATAGTTTACAAATGTCCGTTCCCTGACTACCAAAAATAAAAACATACATATATATATTTGTGTGTTTGTGTGTATATATAGTAGAACCCCGGTTATCCGTAATAAAGGGGGGACGGCCGTTTCGGATAATCGGTTTTTTCGGTTAACCCACGAACATCAAAAAATAGCATACTAAAATAAGTACATATGTAAGGGAAATGGATTACAAACTATTTCTGTAGGTTACAATTATGCTTTGTTTATTTTAAAATGATATTTACAACATTGTTATACGTGTATGCAGTATTTATGTACAATGTACATAATGCACTGTATTTTTGAAAAAAACTCTGTGATTTTTTTTTGCTTTTTGCGTCCCTCACAGCGTTTTCGAGCAGCGATATCCCTCCATCTTTTTATTAACAGGACGTTAGCACGCGTTGACTACGTGCACTGCTCAACAAATCTCAGTGCAACCTAAAATACATAACAACTTCCGTACTGTACCGACTGACGACATACCGTATGTAGGCATGCGATGCTCGACTTACGTACCTCTAAGGCATTGAAACCATCGTCAGCTGTCACTTTTTCTCAGATCTCGCATTGTCGCCGTTATCTGCTTGCATATATTCTGTAGTGCTATTAGCTGGTTGCAAAACTGCCTCTACAATATTATCTTAGTCCGTGCGTTCTTCGGAATCATCTGCGACGATCCATTCGTCTACGTCATTTTCATTCGCATCCAGGGATTATACGAACCATCTCTGACAAGTTTTCAAAACTTTCTGTTCCCTCTTCCTCTTCTAGTCCATCATAAAGTTTTCTCCGGCACCTATGAAATGCTTCATTTTGAATCTTGTCCCATGCTTGCGCACGTCAATAAATCATATGTTTCATGTCCACTGATTTCAGGGCTTCACTCATTTTTTTACTCTGTTTCGCAATCTTGTAGGATAATTCTCAGTAACATCCTTCGGTAGTGTGTCGTTTAAACGTTTCTGACGCCCTTATCTAGAGGCTGAATCAAGCTAGTAACGTTTGGGGGGAAGAAGCGAACCACAATACCGCCAATTTTTAATTCACAAGTGTGTTCAGGCACCGTGTCAATCAATAAAATCGCGTTTTTAGGCAGTCATTTTTCAGCTAAAAACTTCTCAACTTTCGCCACAAAACGATCAAAAAACCATTCGGAAAACAGCTCAGAAGAGATCCAAGCACTTTTTTGTGCTCTATAAAAAACCGTTAAAGCATTTGGTGCAATGTCTTTTAAGGCTCGGGGTTTTTTTGATTTGCTGATGCACGTTGGTGGCAGTCTATGAGTCCCAGAGGCATTTCAAGCTAAAAGAACTGTTATGCGTTCTTTATTCATTTTGTGACCTAGGGCAGAATACATAGCATGAGAGAGGGACACAGGAAGTCGCTCACGACCGGGATGATGAGTCACATGCCCGTTTCTCGTCGTTTAAACTTTGAAAACACGATACGCGTCATAGTCGGGAACGTTTCGTTTAACCCGAGTTCGGATAACCGGGGTTCTACTGTACATATATAGATATTAATGACTATATCATTCTTAGCCCGGGATATACTATATTTTCCATGTATCATTATTTTTTTTTGTAAAATGATTATGCCCCGTTTATTTATATAAGATAACAAAGGTTGAATGTCATGTTGTACAATTGCTAAAATTCTTTTTTTTTAATGAAAGACGGGTAAAAATGACATAGTCAATTAAAAATGATTTTTCAAAAAGATTGTAGATCAAGGGGCTTGCTCCCAGACTCGAAGGCCAGAATTTCATATATATATATATATATATATATATATATATACGCGTGTGGGCATTTACATCAAAAACTCATTAATCGAATAATTTTAAATTATGCATCCCTCATGGATTAGAATTAAATAAAATCGATAATAACAGAACATGTATAATCCGGAAAACTGAAGTAAACTATCAGATCATTAAATTATTTCTGATAAATTTATACCGTTCACATTCATATATTTTTTGGGACAGCTTTTTTATTAGTCTGTGAAAATTCACACAGATAAAATAACGCGATATATACTCGTAACCATTAATAATAATGCTTAGACCTTTTCACGTTAATTGTTGATTGTCAAAAAATTTGTCGACTAACTTCACGTATATCTCTTTTCATTGCCACTGTCAAACTTGAATAATAAAGCAGCATTTACGAAATGCCCTTAGGCAACCCTTCTCCTACTAGATATTCTAAAAAATCAGAGTCTACCTATATATTTCACTGCATCATTACCGTGAACTATACGAGCAACATTATTTACATTATTCCTAATAATGACCACATTATCGAATATGCTAAAGGCTTATCTTTCTTAAACACGTCCTAGAATTTTCTCAATCGAGCTTAAAATTTATGCTTGCAAATGTCCGGCTTTATAGAATAACTTTAAAAATTTTTCAAAAACACCTTTTTATCGTATACGTAAGAGGAGCTGTGTAACTGCGATTTAATTAAGTGTATTCACTGTTATTCGGTTACCTAAAGCGGTGGTATTTCATTCGGGTAGATCCTGATTCAAATACAACTATCAAAAGTATACAAAAAAAACTTCGCTTGCACTCTAGGTCAATGTCCACAGTTAACGACCTCCCTTAAAAAAAGAAGTTCTCGCTGTTTCATTATAAATTTCCAACTTAATGACAGAACTATTTTTATTTGAACAACTAATCTCTATAAATCGGAATTATAAATGTTTGTATCCATTTTCTGTTTTGTCACTTCATTAAATATATATAAACACGTGCATTACTTTTATAACTATAATTTTCTGTAATACGTGTGTTTATATATATATATATATATATATATATTTAATAAACTAATCTCTAGCAGATTATATACCTCCTACTGCAACTAAACTGAAATGTCACCGTGATTCTAAATTCAATGTGCCAAAAGTTAAATCATCATTCGATATAAAAAGAAAAAAATATTTGCATGTTTTCGTTTACATAAAACAAAAACTAAATATTTAAACAATATATGTAAATAATCGAAATACCCATGGTTGTGATACTCAAGGTAAACCCGTAGATTTTTTAATGCATCGACCGAGCAAGTAAGGAAGTACACTTTTAATCTCCGGTAAAAAAAGGCACAGCAAAAGCAACATCGAAGAGATAAAGTTTGAACTTATCCAACAGCTTTTATTCGCTTGCGACTTTTTAAATAGTTTCTTGGAATTATTATATTTAGTGAAATTAAAAGACGACAAATCACCGTTCTCATTCGATATACATATAATACAAAATTTGAATTCGTAAAACTTTCAAAGCGGATTGTTTAAGTCATCGCTGAAAAAACTAAACCGTTCAATGCCCGGACTAATGAAAAAAAAACCAAACAATAAAAGTAAAAAAATACTCAACCGAAACTTCTTTTACCGCTACTTTTGTAATATCGATTTCTCTCTTTTATAATATGCACGCCGCTAAATTAATTATAATTCACTTTAAATGAATGACTGGAAACTTAATCGATTAGACGGAGGTCTGTAACAATTTTCCTGTTCCGCGCACAAGACCAAAAATTTAAATTGAAATTGAAATTGAAAGTGAAATCGTACATCGTTTTTGGAAAATTAATTAATAATTTTTAGATTAGCGAAATAAGTTCGAAAGTTTTTCGATTGACCCACTCTGGTATGTTATTCGAAAAGCTAAAATCTCCCGATACACGCAAGATTCAAGATTATTTCAGTTTATCAATTTCGATGTAAGCTTTCACCGTATAATAAAACGTCATATCGCAAACGAGACGTAAATCTTCCAAAAAATTAATCACAATGTTTCTACGTTAATAATAGAAAAATTGTGAAAACTTTTATATCTTTACATCAGCGTAATTAACCGCAACTCTTATATTTACACTGTGATTTGACTTTAAAAAGTAGTATACGGATTATCTCGATACAGAACAAGGTAATAATAATAATAATATCTTTGAATGGTTAAATTTAGTCAGTAATGATAAACACGCGGAGAAAAATTTTCTTTATATTAATAATTAAACGTTACACTCCACACGATATACGCTGTACAAAATTATTTCGATACAAAAAAAGAAAAAAAATCAATATTAATCTACGCGATAAACTATATTTTAACGTCTTGAATTTAATTTTATCTCTATAATTAAATGTCTATTGCAAAAATATCTGTTTCCTCTTTTTATACAATTTTTCTTATAACAAATACTTTTTGGGACGAACATATTCAAGGAAAATGTTAATTTTATACATTATCCCGATGCGTAAAAATAAAGCCAGTTTTTAAATTTGTTCATTTCATTTGAGCGAATTACTCATTAATGAACTGAAAATAAAAATA
The DNA here is from genome assembly GCA_039619475.1 of Icerya purchasi. Classification (NCBI taxonomy): domain Eukaryota; kingdom Metazoa; phylum Arthropoda; class Insecta; order Hemiptera; family Monophlebidae; genus Icerya; species Icerya purchasi. The sequence continues at coordinate 75,786,651 of CM077115.1, read as the reverse complement.
TTTTCATACTCCGTTATTACCTAACATTTTATTTATTTATTAATTAATAATTTAAAAAAAAAAAAAACAAAAAACAAAAAAAAGCCGTTTAAACAGGCACCTGTCTTTTTTTTTCTCATCATTTAAAGTAGACTTTATTTATTGTTTTCTATTTATTTTTCTTACGATTACACTTAACCGAAAACAAGTGTGGGCTAATTTGGCCTTATAGTTACGACTTCAACACAAAATTCACACTCGGATACGAAAGCTGATGAACTAAAATTTTGGCAGCTAAACGTAAACAATCCCTTTAAAATCGATTATATAAGACACACAAACAACATCGGACTTCTCTTATTTTTCCTTGAAATGTACTCTTTATTATTGAATATAAATGTAAAATCTACGTTATTAAAAATTTACCTAATAAAAATTCGCTACAAAAATAAGTATAAAAAAAAATTGTTAATTTTAACGAGGCGCGGGGAGGAGTCATTCTTGACTTCCTATCGAAAGGCACGGTAAGGTCTAAAAAGGAAAAAAAAAAAAACTTACACATAAAAGAATTTTTACGATGGAAACATTCTTAAGAGCCGATCTTCTTCAATTCCGAAAGCCGGAGGGTAAAAATCCGAACAGTAAACAGTAGAGAGCATCGTCGGATGAACATTTTAGACGGGAAAAGTTACACACTTTGTGTAAGTATAACATAACGCGCGAAAAACCATTCAACTCGTACAATTAAATGTAAAAATTAAAAAAAAAAAAAAAAACACTTAATAAAGCGAAGTTTTTTCCCGGTTCTCATCTCTCGGAACTCGAGAAACGTCGGAAGCACGGGGTGGATGTTCCGTATGAAAAAAAAAAAACTAAGAGGAAGATGTTACGAAGAACGTTCTCACCCTATGCTTTAGCTTATTGGTAACAGCGTGCAACGGAAGCTGAAGGTAGTAGAAAGCGCAATACGGTAGCGGATCCCAGAAAACGAACAAGGCTTCCTTGCCGTCGAAGAGAACGCCGGCTAGTTTAGTGACGGCTTCCACGCTGGGCTTCTGCACCGCCTTCAGGAATATTTCGTGGATCCAGTAACGTCCGGTGTCGGTGACGATCGGTCCGGACGTGGACCGACTAAAATGTCTGCACGGTTTCCAGACGATTCGCGGGTGAACGCTCGTGTAACAGATGTACGGCATTCGTATACCGACTTCGCAGTCGATCGGCACCAGGCTGCCGCTGTCGGAAGAGACGGCGAACGTAAAGCTCACGTGGCCCGTGATTCTGCGGCCGCCGGACGCCAAATTCGCGAAAAACTGATTCAGCCAGGTCTCGATCTGAGCGTGCTCGATCGGCACCAAGCCGTACGCGGACCCATCCAGCCGGCAGGTAACGTTCGCCTCGACGCGACTTTCCTTGACCGTGGTGCACGTGATGAAGTGTTCGCCGCTTCGTTTGAAATCGCGCACCACCAGCCACGGACGCTGCTCTGAAATGGTGTCGTTCGCCAGCGTCAATAATCGGCGCGAAGTCGGCAGCGATATTTTACGCTTCCTGCGAACGCCGAACGGCCCGACCGACACCATGAAGTGGTCCTCGTTCTTCGGAATGCAGGCGTCGTATATTTTGTCCAGATCGTTCCGGCTCTGCACCAGATAGTGCGGCGGAGTGGCCGTTCCGTAACCGTTGACCTTACGCATAAACTCCAGCGTGTCGTCCAGCAGTAGTACGTCTTTCGCGTCCGGACAGAAGCAGCGGCAATTCAACGACTCCAGGTGCGGTTTCGCCAGCGCGTCGTAGTAGGCGGACGACACCTCACTCACCGGTATGTAGTAGGAGACCTGTTCCTCGACTATGATGCGCTTCAACGCGTTCACGTACGGATCCATGTAGTCCTCGTTCGGTTCCGGCAGCACGTAGTACTTGTGAACGGCCGTCGAAAATTTCGCCAAACTGAAACGGCCGGCCAACTCGCAGACGACCACTCTGGCCCCGGCCGAGTAGAAGTTACGCGCCAGATGGATAGTCTGCACGGAGCTACCGCCGCTCAACAGGACGGTACGTTTTTTGCGAAAGCGTTCGATCGGCGAGACGAACAGGAACGTCAGTACCGTTTTCGCGATGGACAGCGGAATTTGCGAACACTTCAGAATGAGCCAGAGCCAAGCGGAGAAGCACAGCGTCGGAACCGCGATCGGCAATTTCGCGATGGACACGTAAACAAACGTTAGAGACAGTTCGTACAGAGCCCGTAGCAGAAAGGCCGGATACCAACCTATCACGTTGGCCAAGTAGTCGTCTTGCGGATCGGGCGCGTTCGAGACGTGCGACGTGATCGAAATTACCGACGAACGCCGATCGATCAAACGGAAGTTAGACGATCTGGAACGTTTCAACGTCTGAGGCGGCGAACTCGACGACGGCGTGGACGAAGTGGACGAGTATCCGCTGGACGACTCCGATTTTGATTCATCCGCCGGTCTCTCCGAATCTTCCACACTCTTTGCCGATCTAACGGCCGCGTCCGTGCCGGCCGCCACTTCGCCGTTATCGTCCACCCTGACGTTACTGTTCGATTTTTCCCGATTATTTTTCAGTATTCCGTTCGCATAATTATTTGTCAAATCGGACTTTTTGCGATTCCTGAACGTTTCCTTTCGTTCCAATTTTTCCGAAACGCTGTCTGCCGCTTCACTACTCTCGTCATTCATATTATTATTATTATTATTATTATTATTATTATTATTATTATTATTATTATTTTGGGACAACATAAAAATAATAACTTAAGCGGGACGGGAAAAACAACTAGAGCACTATAAATATAAAATATAAATATGTTTATCTAGACGCGATGATAAAATCACGACTCGAACGAAGCATAATTACAACAATCCATCGCGAACAAGACACATCACCCATAATAATCGGGCGAACGATAAACAATAACGGCAAGTGCAAGCCGGGAACAAATTGTTAATAAAAACGTGTTATCACAGAGAGAAACACTGATAAGAAACGTGGAGTAAGAGGGGCGAAAACCTTTGCACCGATTCTAGGCCAACATAAATGTCTATTATGCACTGCGAACAGTCAGAATGAACACGATCGCCAGAGCTCATTATTCGCGCATATCGAAATGCAATAAACAAAGCTAATTACACGAATTATTAAATTTTAATATAAGCTGCCGCATCCACGTGAACTCTAAACATAAAACACGAATACGGCCAAGGAAACTCGCCACGCTACTGGCAAAAAAAGACGATGACAATTAAATCGGTTGCCAAAGCAAGGAAAACGAAAATTACGTCGCATTTATCGCTCGTGTTTATTTACCTAATTGCGCGGCTAATCCGCTGACATGACAGTTACCTTTTTTTCATATTCCTTTCTATCGGGAAAATAAAAACAAAAAAAATAAATGCATAATTATTATTATTTCCCATTCTCCGGTAATTGCACCCCCGCATAAACGATATATATTATTAAATAGTGTAAAAAGTATATAAATATATCTACAAATATAACACCGCCACTACCGCTACTACCACTGCGATAATAATGATTATTTATTATCATTATTACTCTTATTCGGTATACCGTAAATAAGTTTATCGACTGATAATTTATAAACAACTCTGGAAGGTCATTCTATTCAAAACTACAGCATCGCTTCCCGTTCTCTTTCCGTAAGAAACAAAAATACTCGTATCGTATTTGTTACGAATTATCCGCATTTCATTGATAACGGTCATATCGTCCGAATGTAATTTAGCCGATTGAACATCGGAATAAATAAAAAACGTTTTCGCCACGCAAGTTCACTTACAGTACTTACAAAACAGAACTTTTTAGGTTAATTTATAGCACACACTGCAATCTGAATTAGAACCAGTTATTCAAAGCCCCCCCCCCCCCCCGTTGCATCTACACATCTTCATCGAGAGAAAACGTATAGTTCCCGTGAAATTATTCTGACCTATAAACTAATCTATCATAGTTGTGTTACAAATTCGAACAGTGAAAACACCGGCTAGCGCTAATTATATATCCCCGCCGCAGGTGCTACTATTTGTGAATTTCAAAATAGGCGCTATGAAAATGACCACTTCCCAGGTACCGACAAGAAGTTATGTTAAAGCAACATTACCTGCTGCTACAGCAGGAAAAGATATTTCAAATATTCTCTTGTTTATAAAAAATCTTCCGAATTACTGATATAAGCTATGTACATTTAGCAACTCTGGAAATTATGCACGAGATAATACTGAAACCACTTTTGGTGCCTCTTTTCGAAAAAGACAAACTTTATGCATTCAGCGGCAGAAAAACAAACAATTCTGCAATCGTTATAATGCAGAATCCCTCCACACAAGTAAACAGAATCAACTCTCGTAACAAGAGAAATATGTCTAAAGAATTCAAAAATTAACTACCGTTGTAAAATGCCGGAAGAATATTATCAGAAGTGCGTTAAAGATATCGCGGGAAACTGTAGTTAATTCTCCGAAAAATGTACAACTATTTAAATTTTATTACAAATGCATTTTTGGTAATGTTCTTATTTTATTTTCGTACTAATGCCTACAAATTCGTTTACATATTAATCATTTCAAAAAAAAACAATAAAAAATCGCAAAACATCGGAGCCATTCATCAAATAGTGTAAATTGCGGACACAGATATAAATTAATTTCCTATATATGCATTATATAAGTAACTAAAAATTGTTATAAAAAAATTACCTATAAAATGAAAAATTATTGCATCCGACGCGCTCCGTATCAAGAAAATTACAGAGTGAAAAATGCAAAAATTTTAGTATCAAACTTGATCAATATGAAATGCAAATTTACGCTTGAACAACTGTTATCGGTACAATTAAAAGTAGCAAATTCCAACCACCCCCACCCTTTATTACTATAATGATAGGCGCGAAAACTCAATTTATCTGGAGTACGAACTTTAATTTAAAAAAAAAAAAAGAAAAAGAAAAAAACCTATAAATATTTTTTCAATCTTAAGTAAACCCGAAATAATCGCATCTTTCAAAATGTTCGTTTCAGCAGTTGACAATATATGGTAATCGATGCTTTACATTTAAAGCGATATAAAACTGAATAGTACAAGATACTACGAGTTAACATAAGCTATAACGGAATGTTCTTCATTTCGAACTCTTACCGAAAATAAGCGTCAGTAAAGTTGCCGCCGACAAATGTCCTCAAATTAGTATTCAGTTTATACAATATGTTTCGGATGTATTAAAGCGGTATACAAAACGGCGAATCAAAATGAACTTTAAATGTAATAGGGACCGCTCTTGTTTCCTACACGAAAAACCTCGGTTTCGATTATACTTACAAGGGTGCCATATCTAATCTGACTACTCCGTAAAAATCCGGATGCTTATTTTCTCTTATTTACACACTTGAAAAAGAAGAAAGTAGATATTATATAAATAAAACAAATTAACATTATAAAAAATGCTATATTATCACCGAGATAGATGTACAGAGCATAACTGTACGGATTCTTGTAATAAACACCTACAGTCGGGTAGATTCTAGTCTTTATGCATCTTATTGTGTTAGAAACGAAAAGAATCCATTTGAATGTACGCATAGTTGTAAAAAGGTTATTCATAAAAAATATCACAACTTTCTCAGAAAATAAAAAATCTATCCGTTCTCAGATTGCACGGTATTCTTGCCAGAAGACAAAAGGTAACTAAAATATTGAAGGCTAAGATGTGTTACGATGTTCCCGGGCTAGTTTTATCCAATAAATTAACTTTATCAATGAGTTGCTTCTTATTGAAGCAACGAAACGAACTTTAACGTAATTATAGTCACCTCACACTATTTTAATATTAACAAAAGCGCTTCTGCGCCGATATTAAATATAAATACTAATAAAAAAGAACACCAAAAACAGAATTTTCTAACTGATCCATTCCGGATTTTAGCATTTATTTATTTATACTTAAAAAATAATAAAAATTAGACGGTATTTATTAATCCTTCGAGCAAAGTTTAAAATATTAAGCGCATAGTGAACTGATGTTTCCCTTTTATCAGACGATGCACAATGGTTTTTTCCCCGCAGTGATGATGGTAAATTCCTTTACATTACATCTAAAATGATTTTTTCGAGATTTTCTTAATATGTACAGAGAATTTATTTACCGTTCCGCTATTTGGCAAAATTAAGTTTAACATTGCTATATTTCGTTTTACTTAAATTTATTTAATATTTTGAAACACAAAATTATAAATTCATGCGTTGAAAATTTTATCATCAATTTTCCTAATGTTAATTTTAAACTATACTTTTCTGTGGAAATTATTTTGAAAATGCATCTCACATATGGAACAAATATTAATTTTCCGATATAAAATATAAATCGGAAAAGTAAAAAGGAAAATCAGAGTTACTTGGATTTATGAGCCCCTAAGTTATTTATATTATAATTTGTATAATATATATATATTATATACACATATGTGTAGTAAATAAAACATTTTAAAGTTGAAAGTAAATTTTTGTTAATAAGTATTAGAAATGGTAAGCGCGATCTATAACTTCCAAGTAAATGGTTTTCACAGTTTCAGAAAATATACACGTAGTTATTATATTAGGGTTCTTATAGTGTAATGAAATATACGTTATTTTTGTCAACTACAATATAATATAATATAGAAGTTGAAATTAGTTCATTGAAAAATTAAAAATTTCTTATTTTGTACACTGCGACGAAAAAGGATTATTATTAATATTCATCAACAGGCCAGCTACTGTGACGCGGTTGGATAGGCAGTGGTGTTTTGCTTGATTAGGACCGAGTTCGATTCCCGCTGCCGTACACTGACACTTTCAAAACTTTCACTTATGCTGCGTTAATATCCGCAATTCATCGTCCAGAAATAAGGAAAAAAAAATAAATAAATAATAATATTCGTTAATAATTCAGCACGACAGAAAAAATTATCTTCAGCTGCGCATAAAACGAAGAGGACGTTTTAATCCTTCTATTAATCAGTAGGCGAAAAATTTCGCTTTGTTCTTATACTCATATAAGGATTCCAAATACGTTACTGGAAATCAAAAAGAAACCCCAATTTTTATGATTTATAAAATTTATTTCCATATTATGCGCAGGTATATTTCAATATGAAAATAATTAAAAAGGTAATTTTCTGACTAATAAACCGATAATAAAAGATAACTATTTCGAAAAAAGCGTTGCACGACTCAGACAGATTTATATAACACCAGTGACATACTGGTTGAAACCCATTTGCTTAGAGAACGTATGAATAACCGAAAAGTAATTTTAATTCTGAGGATCAATTATATCAATTCATAACTCACTGAATTATCTTATTTTTAAGATGTTACGCAGTTTTCAAAATAATCGAAGTACATAATTTAAAAATCGGACTTTTCGCAATAATTGATAACTATAAAAATGAACAAAATATCAATTATTTTCCGTATTATTGAAATCTATTATATAACTCCATCTTTTTAAGTTGCTACGATAAAAATGAAATAAGTAATTATAAAGCTGTTCGGTCTAACAAGCGAGGAAGGCAAAAAAATAAAAAAGAAAAAAGGTAAAAACAATAAATACCGAATGTTTTATTTAAGCTTTGTTAGAAATGTTAAAACAGAAAAAACCAAAACAAAACAGAAAATAAGCGCAAATTAAGAAAGTTGCAGGAACAAATGCGTTAAAAATATTAAAAGCGTGACAAAATTTCTGTTAAAATAGTTGATGGTAAGCGATAAAACATATCAGCTATGATAGTTTAATTTCTTTCGAGTTCTTTTTTTTTTTTTTTTTTTTATTTTAAAGCTAAGATTAGGCGTTTTATTTAATGGGCAAAAAAGAATAGGAGCGATGAGTATGAATAATACGACGGCAAAAAAGAAGATGGGTAAAACAAAATTTTCAAAAAGTCTTTGAACAAAGCGATAAAAAACAAAACCTGGAGCTACCCAGATATGTGGAAAAATTGACAACTCCGATTGTAAACTAAAGCTATTGTTAAAACCACAATTGCGATCGATAGTTACAAGACAACAGATATAGTCAAGTACGAAAGAAAACACGAGAATAAAATAAGCGTTAAATCGTTAAATATTCAGTACTCCTAATAGAATTTGCCAAATAGCTTTACGAATTTACCAAAATAAAACTAAGGTTAAATTGGTCCCTCTAGTACACCATTTCTTTTTTGACAAAAAGATCCGATTTAAGTGTACAACTTACATGAACGCAGAAGGAGCTTTGTTCAAAATAAATTCAACGCGCCTATTGAAAGATCTAACTCCAAATCTGAAATTACCAAATAGCCACCCGGAGAAGGATATCGATCCGCATAATGTGAGAAACATATATTATATATTATATATATATATATATAAAAATATTTTTGTAACTTCATCTTCTATTTTCTGCATAAGTGTATAACGTTCAAAACATTAAACTATAAAAATTACACTGTAAATTTTTCAATGTGGATAGAGAATAATAACAGACAAGATATCGATATCAAAAATGAAATCAATATTTCCTGTTCAAAACATTACAAAAAATTTGTTTACAAATGTAACCTTACGGATACATCGAATAATTGGTAACCAAAAATTTAAAAATTGCCCCTATTAATTAAGCCAATTGTTACTTGAACATGATTAAATGTACAGGTAAAATAATTATCTTTTCTAAACTAAAAAAGTTAATAATTAAATCTAAATCACGTAGCATCAATTTAAACAAGAAAAAAAAAAAAGCCAAAAATGACCAAAAAGATATGAACCATTCAAAAATCATAACTGGAGTACATTCGACAGAAGTAGAACGTTAATTATAATTAGTCAAAATTAATAATACAGTTTAAGTAAAAACGTACATATTACAAATGATTGCAAAAATAAGCAAAAAATAATAATATAAAGATGAATAAAAATCGGAAAGATTATTTTTTAAATTTTACGTGGGAACGCATTTTAGAAAGAAAAAAAAATTACGAACTTCCTTATCATTTATACATATAATTTCTATATACAGGCGATACATCAACTTACTAAACCAGTTTCTATATCAGCTATTCAGTTGTTTTTTTTTCAAAATGTTTAATTCATCATATATATGTGTATACATTTTAAAAAATCATCCTTTTTCTTTTTTTTAAATAAAATTATATATTAAAAAATTAATACAAATGTTTAAATAATTTAAAATAAATGCAATATATTAAAAAGATATTAATGTAAATAATTACTTAAATTCAAACTGTATATTACGTTATTAATGCAATTTTTTTAATTACTGCAAACATTTCATCTTATATCATCTTATATAATAATAGTCACTTTTATTTTAAAAATGCATTGATTTTTAACGAATTCATAGAAGAAAAAACAAAAAGGGTAACAAAAACTCAACGATTTAAACAGTAATCAACAATTTCTGCACCACGTCTTATAATAAGTAGAACCTGTATCACACTGAAAATAAATCCGACCACAATTATAGCAGTAACACCTCATAATAAGAATAGGTAAGCATAACTACTTGTTTACACAAATCGTGATGTCGTGCTTGTCATGAAGTCACTTTTGAATCCTTAAATAATTGTATTACAATCACTAGCAATATGTTTGGATTCCTGACAATTTTTTAAGTTTCCAGTTTAATCGCAAACATCATGATAAAATTACTTTCACACCGCTTTCTAAAAATCGATTATAAAGATATTGCAGAGGATGAATAATTTAGTCACTATAACAGTTTAATCTAATATTAAAATGTATATCATAACTTTTTAAGTTTTACTGTTATTGAACGATTACTTTGTTATAAAATTTTCATAAAATATTTATTTTTTTATGGTGATATGTTTTTTACCAAAAAAATACTAACTTGAAATAAACAGGAGGATAAAAAAATGAAACATAAAATTGAAATAAAACAAGAACAGAAAAAAGGATTCAAAAATGTACCACATAAAACAGCAATGGTTAATCCGCGTTTACTTTTTGAAAAAATCTATAATTTTCGATTATTTATTACAAGTTTCCTCAGTAGCCTTTATGTAATACTTTTTGTAATGAACTATATCATAAATTTTCATCAGTTTCATTAAATTCACAACAAACAATTAATAATTTATAAGCATTCAAAGGGTTAATTAATTATTGTGGTTTAAATTCATTTTTGGTTTCATTCTTTTTATCCGTATTCTCTAAATTCGAATAATGTACAATATTTTACTTTTTGAAACTACAATTTACAGGCAAAATGTTTTCATTAATAGCTTAAAAATTTTTAAATCGTGTTTTATTTCTCTAAAATAATTTTTTCAACCGATCACAAATAAGAGCTTGTTTTACAAGGATCATTTTCCGATTTGTATTGAAATCAGTACGGAAATTATATGATTGCAAAACACACATCAAAAAAATTATGTTCGAAAATATATCTAAATGTATCCCTAATAAAAGCGACTAAAAAAAGCACACTGATTTGAATCTACAAAAATATTGCTGGAGTGAAAAAAAATAAACAACAATGAAAACTAAACAAATGAACTAAATGATAAAAAAGATAAAGTAACAATAATTTTATGATCATTCAAAAAATATTTTCACCAAAAATAAGAAAAATACAGATTGCATTTCATATTTATAAGGAAAACAATATTTAACTAGATTTTGTTTAAGATCAGTATAGTGCAGAATAAAAATCATATATCCAATTTGTAGCACACAGACTTTTTTTTCATAAGAAAATATCAGTACACGAATTCTTATTTAATTAATCTGAAAATAATTAATAAGCATTTAAAAATAAATAACATAATATCTTTAAAAAAACACAAATATGAAATTTTTACGGAATATTTAAAACCTAGTAAATAAATAATTTATACATCAGAATAAAGTGTGAAAATCTTGCCACTAGTTGTACAATTGTTTAAATATTTCGTAATTTGCGAGTTATTTGAAAAATATCAACTTATCTATTTTAATTTTAAAAGAAATTTAATAAAATGAAAAACATACAACTACATCTATATATCGCAAAAATAATTTCATACTAGTAAATATTATATTATTACGCACAGTTATAAGTATACCAGCAGTATTTCATTGTATACCTAAGTTCCAGAAACTATTGGTTAGAACAAATAATCCGAAAATTAAACAAGAATCCGCTTATTATTGTTGGAATAATAATATTACTGAAGCATTAACAAACACTTAAAATCAGCCAATAGAATAGACTGAAATTCAAAGTAAAAGCTCTTTAACGTATATGCATAAAAAATGTTCCACAAAAAGAACGAATTTAAGGTTATATATATATATATATATATATATATGGATAAAACATACTAAAATTTAACAACACTGCGGTTTTTCAAGATACAAAAAATAATGCAGAACATTCTTGTAAAACACAGTTAATACCAATAGTTCTTAAAAAGCTTTTTAAGGTAAATTACACGGATATACTGAAATTTTAAATTTAAATTTCAGTAGTCACACTTCTGATTGTCTTGTCATTGTTTAATCGGCAAACTACAAGATAATTAAAAATGTTTATTAAATAATTCCATCACTCGAAAATTAAATACTGGTAAGATGAGAATTATAAGTCATAATAAAGCAATTTTTTTACATATGGCGAACGTGTACAAATTTTGTTCCACTGTTGTGTGTTGACATCTCCAAAATTTTTACTCGAAACTTACAATATTAATTTGTAGACTTTTTCAGTGTATGAAATTACCCACATTTTCTTGACTACTTAATTTATTGTATTTTTTTTCCTTCCATATCTCTAAATTTGTTTAAAATATAATGAATGAAAAATTAAACATGTTTGTTTTTTAATAAATTAACTATTTTACCGAAACCAAATTTTAAACTCAACAAAAACCAATAAAAATCAATACACTTTCTGAAACCGACCCAAACAACTTCTGCGAAAATACCTATTAAACCATAAACATTTATCGATAAAGCTATACTCATGTTAAAAAAAAACTTCAATAAAATGAATTTCAAAGAGTAATGATTTTTCCAATTACCTAAACAATTCCAGTATATCGTACAATATTAGCACGCCAGTAGTTCTACTATTCTAAAGACAAGGTAATAAACAAGCACTAATTTACTAGTCTAAAGTGTCCGTCTAATTGCATCCAAATTGAATGTGGTACAAATGTTTTGCAATCATTTCCCATCCATTATATCTGCAACAAATTGAACTTAATAATATTTTTCCTAAAAACCCAATATTTAATACGCAATGACCACCGTGTTTTCATTATTTTTACGAAAAATTTCCCCTTTCCTTTATGGTCAAATGTCCAGTAAATATTATCCATTTCTTAATTAATAAATTATATTATCAATGAAAACTTTGTTCTAAGCATTATTATCATATAACATTAAATTTTCATATTAAATGTGAAATGCAAATTTTCATATTGTTTTTTTACCTATTTGTTAAACGCGTAGTTTTTATTTTCTAATTAAATATTAATATAAATTTAATTAGTATTTACATGAAAAATATCTTTTATCCCAACTTATAATTATAATTTTGGAAAATTAAGGACCCGTTTTTTATATTGACTGTTTTTCAGCTTATAAATTTTAAGAATCTTTTTTGTAAAAACCGCCTTTATTTATTAGAAACAATTCACTATAAACAACTGAATTCCACTATTCAGCTTCTTGCAACGAAAATAAGTAAAGGCTGAGAAATTTCATACTTTATTAAACACTAAAAGGTATAAATATTTTTTCAATACCGTAAAGATTTTATGATCAATTCTCCTCTACAAATTATATCTTAATACTATATTACTTATTTGATTCGTACAATTTTTATATCACCGAATTTAAATGATTTCATAAACGTCAAAAAATTACGCTAACTATATAGTTATTTTTAAATGACTAATATAACACTTATTCACACTACTACCGAAATCAAGTAATCTTCTCATTTAAGTAATGTTCAAATAAATTATTTTCAAGAATCGAAACAATTTTCATATAGGAAAATGGCTTCCATTACAAATATTACATCATTCATTGAATAAAGATAACGTTGCTTTAAATATTTAAAAACAGAAAGCAAATTATTAAGTAAAAAAAAACAACAAAAAAAATAAATGCTATCATTCTTAACCAAATGAAACATTTTTGACACACTTTATCATGAATTAACGTGCACCTATAATACAGTATGTGAGAATTTCAGTAACTTCGTGAATTACAAACAAAATGTGTGATTTATAAAATTTAATTTATAAAATGATATTGTTCCTGTAAAATAATCGTACTTACTGAAATTTTTATCTGCTGCTAAACTTTATTTATCAACATATTTGCACCATATAGATAATAAATATAAAATTAGAAAAAAGTAAAATTTTACTAATAATTTAATTGATTTTTAAATGCATTGAAAATTAAAATTTCATTATTTAATTTGTCAAAGAGAAAATTTACCACTTACTTTTACTTTTTTTTAGCTTTTAGTTGATTTAGAAAATCATACGCTATATATTGTTTATTCGATCCATTAATGTTAATGATACATAACATTAAATTTATGAAATGAACTGCGTTTTAAAAAAATTTCAAAATAAATAATTGCAGTTTATTTTTTTATGGATTACTTTTACTATTTAATGCTAATATAATATGCAATAACAAATATTTAAATTCAAATAAATTTATAAGAATATATTGAATTATTTCGTTTAAAATTTTTTGTAAATAATCCATCACAATTATTGATAAATGTAGAATTATTAATAAAATTTACTTGGTTGTGAACGGAGCTTGTAAGCCAGCCGAAAGTCAAAAGCTAAATGCCGACAGCCAATCATTTTTTTGCATTTCATAAACTTAATCTAAAAGCCTAACTATATTTTACAAAATGCCGAATTAAACTTCATATTCAGCTTAAGTTTTTTTTTTATTGTATATAAAATAAAACAATAAACTTTTGTGGTGCTACAAAAGTTAGGAGGCATCTGCTGTCTAAATAAAGACCTTTTTCTCTTATTGATTACAAATTAATCTTTATATTACAAATATATATATATTTCTTAAATTTACAGGCAATATTTCATTAAATTAATTTACATAAACCGCAAATGCGCTTAGTTAGTGCGAGCAGCAGAACTATTTGTAATTAGACCTGGACTATAAATATGTGCAATTATTATTGAAACAGACAAACGACAATTTTATAGTCCAGGTTTACATAGTAATAACGTACGGTTACAATAATTATTCTTCACTAAAAGTAAAATCTAACAATCATTAAAAATAAACAACTGTGAAGCTTACAAAGGTTAATGTTTAGTGTACGAATCAACAACTTAACCAAATGATAAACAAGAAAATTAAAGTGTATATGTGATCATGGGCGTTACCAGCAGGGGGCAGGGAAGGGCAGCTGCCTCCCCCTGGAGCCTTGAAACTTTTTAATTAACTGGCACTGATGAGTATTCATAGGCATGCAATTATGGACAATTTGGAAAACTTATGTTTTAATTAAGATTTTATTCTTGTTTAATAAAATATTAAGCCTTTACAACTTACAAATTTTATTTTTCCTATAACTCATATCCTCTTTCTATCATCTTGCCCCTCCAGGCCACTGGCGGCTGGCAACTCATCTTGCCCCTCCCTGGCTCATTGGCTGGTGACTCCCTTGTATGTGATTAATAGTAATTTTAAGACTGAAATTTGTATTTAAAAATTTTGCAGAGAATTGATAATTGTACTAGCAACCTTTAATATATCAGATGTATGAGTTAATTATGAGCTATTCTTAAGTAATAATTAGTGGTGGCTATATTAGGAAATATGTATAGTCATACTTGGGGGCAAATTTAAGATTTCTTAGTGAAGAGGGTTAACTCTTAAGCGTGCACATTACAGTATGAATGCTGCAAACATTACTCAATTCTTGACATCCATGAAACAGATTAATGAAACATTACAAACTGCTAGGTATGCTATGTCTAGAGTGTATCTTGTAAGGCGTCATTTGATTCATGTGTGTATGAGCAATAAGTTTATAGTTATGGTAATGCAAAATGAGTCAAGTTAGGTCTGTGGCACTAGTACCACTACATGACCACAAAGGTAAGTAAGTTTTGTTCAGTATATGCCAAAGAAACCCACCACTTATAGCCTAAAATTATACATTCTGTGTGATTGTAAAACCTTTTATACCTTTAATTTTGAAATTTACTGTGGCAAACAACATATAGGGCAATACCAAACATCCAACAAACCTTCTGATATTTTCAAGTGATTGGTAAAGCCAATAGAGCATTCAAACAGAACCTTGACTACAGATAACTATTATACAAGTCATCCTCACGTTGAATATCTGATTGGAATAAGAATATCCACATTAGGAACACTGAAAAAAAATAAAATTGAAATTCTGGAATAATTCACAATAACTAAGAACTATGAAGTAGGATCATGTTTATTTGGATTTCAAAATGATTATGTATTAGTATCTTATGTCGCCAAGAAAAACAAGATCAGGCCACTACTAAGCAGCATGCACAATGATGATAAAATAGACCCAGAAACAAGGAAACTTATAATCATTTTAGATTACAACTAATTCAAAGGTGGAGTTGATACAGATGTCCAGATGTGTTCATTGTTTTCAAGACATAGAAGAACCAATAGATGGCCAATGGCATTGTTTTTCCAAATTTTGCACATCACTGGTATCAGAGGCCACATTATTTTTATCACACATAATTTACAAATGCAAATATCTCACTGAAATTTCTTAAATAATTTATCTCTCTCTTTAATGGAAGATTATTTCAAAATGAGAGTGCTGATTGGATCTTTACCAAAAGATATAGTTTTATTTTTGAAAAAATACCCTCCATCTACTGCACCACCTGCTTCAGAAACACAGATCTACATAGGACTTTGTAAATTGTGTGGGTCACACAGGAATAATAAATAATAAAACTTGGTTTTCCTATTGCAGAAATTTTGTGTGCAAGAAACACAGCTCAGTAATAGTTGTATGCAGAGTGTACAAATGGTTCAGTTGATATGGAAGTCAATGAATAATTTTTTCTAAATATTTATTTTTTACTTTTCTAATTTTTAATTATTTGTTATATTCACTTTTTAATTTGTTGAAAAAACTGTTTTTCTTGATCCTTTATTTAAATCATAGTATCTACAATGGGTGTCACTGGGGGGGGGGGAGCTGCTTCCCCTGCAACCTTGAAATTTTTTAATCCACTCGCCATGATGAGTATTCACAGGCATGTAATCATGGACAATTTGGAAGACTTTTATAATTTTATTTTAAAAATTTGCCAGAAACCCACAAACATTATGTTTTAATTAAGATTTTATTCTTGTTTAATAAAATATTAGGCCTTTACAAATTATAAATATAATTTTTCCTATAACTCATATCGTCTTTCTATCATCTCCCCTCCCCCCCTAGCGGCTGGCAACTCATCTTGCCCTACCACTGTCTCATTGGCTGGAGACGCCCTTGGTATCTACATATTCTACTTATGTGATTTTTTGTTTTTATTTTTGTTACCAATAATGTTTGTAAATGTTCAAAATATGTAGTTATATTTTCAGAATTTTGAATAATTATTACCTCTATTTAAATTTATTGAAATAATTCCTTTTATTTTTCCCCTTCATTTATTATAAGTAGCTATACCTTTTAAACGCAGTCTTTATTTTTCTTTATATAACTTATTCTTATTATCTTTTATAATAATAATATTTATAAGTGTTCAACGGATGTATTCTCTTTATTTTGATAACATATGTCCCATATTTTTAAAGAAAACTCCATGAAATAAGCAATTTTAAAAATGCAGTATTCATACCACTCCGCACTCACTAGTATGACTGCAAAAAGCGCGCCTGCTTAAGAGTTAAAGTGAATTGTAATCTTTAAATATGTATCTCTACATATTGGCTTCTGTCAGAAAATTATAATAAGCATACTAAAGCAATCTAAAATATACATAGGGAATAATAGAAAATGAAGAAAAACGAAACAGTTACTGAATAAAATTAAGAGGATAAATACAGGAATGTATATATAGCATTTCAATGGGAGGGGAATTCAAATTTGAAATTTTCATAAAAATTTTTTTAAACAAAATAAAACAGGTCGTTTTATGTTATTATATTATATTAAATAATACGATCTTATTTTATTCTTTGCTTATATTTTTATACAATAATATTATTATAATAAAATATTAAGAATGTATACATTTCGGCGGTAATCTACATGTTTTGGCAATTTATTCTGGTACATTGTTATGCCGGGTTTGTTTTCTGTTCGTTTTTTGAAAGAACTATGTCATTTGAACTTATCTGCTTTGCTTGCTTGAAAACGACCGAGAATTAACTTTTATTCTGAATATTTTGTAAAGTTGTTTTTATAGCTATTACATAATTGTAAGTGTTGATCAGATCAATGTCATATATATTTCACAAAATAATAAATTCAGAATTTTATGTGGAACATAGATAATAAAAGTATAAAAATTATATAAAAAAAGAGCATGCAAATCATATTTAAAATATTAAGAAAACATTGACTAGTTCCAATGAATTACTGTTTTTTTTTTTTTTTCCAGGGTCCCCAATCTGGATATACCAATGGGGCAAATATATTTTCAGTAATACAAGTAAACAAATTTTATATATATTTATATGTAATAATATATTGCACTAGTGATGTTATAACTTAGTCACCAAATGCAAACTTAAGTATTCTTAAATTATAAACATCACATTGAAATGTTTGTACAAATGTACAGTGGCGGCTCGTGACAAGTAAATCTGGGGGGCTCTAATGTAAAATTATAATAATTTAAAAAGTGTAATGACATAAACTTATCTTGCTTTTTTGTCTACATTTTAAACTAAATAAAATTGGTTTAATGCATTCAAGATCTGATTTAATTTTTAAAAAAATGTGAATGCATTTTGTATTTAGATTGAAATTTATTAAATAATATTTTCTAATTCTCGCTGGTTAAATAAGCAAATGGTTCGTTGTTCGTGTTCAAGTTATTGTTAAGTTGATAAGTTGATAGCGGACGGACATTACATCAGTATATAAACGGTAAGATTATTTATATTAACATACTGATAAGCGTGTTTGTTCTTACATTCTTCCCCGCTGCACGAAAGCGCGGACTCACACTGCGTCGTTGGCGGTGGCAGCGCGCAGCGGCACTATGATAAGATCGCCACCGCCGCAGCGCAGATCTCCGTTTCGTTATAATGACACGTTAGAAACAGATAGAAATTACGTTCTTTCTTCAGAGCATCCAACTAGCATGCTACACGGCTGCGCTGATCGTAATGAAAACGGCACTGAACAAACGGCTCGTCCAATCTCCCCCCTGCGCGTGCGAATGCATGAGAATAATCAATGGGCAGTAGTACAACATAAGAAAAGACCACGAATGAGCAGTTCCTCCGCACATTATTCTAGCTCTTCGGTCGAATCGCCAAAAATTAAACGTAATATATTTGAATTTTTATCTACAGAAGACGAGGATGAAGATATAAAAGACCAGATGAAACCTGGGCAGAAAGAGTAGGAAATTCTGGAAATAAACGAAAAGAAAATAACACTCATATAAATGAGGTTAATGTCGATGATTACAGTAGTTTAAAAATTATGGAAAAGTTTTCGTCGCAACTCACTGAAACAATAGATAAGTTAATTAATAACTTCCAATCACTGATTTCACCATTGGTCACAATATTAAATAAACTGTTAGATAAACTTGCACTATGAGTTTGGCTGCACCTACCAAAAGTTCATTAGTGATCATGTTATGGAACTGTAATGGAGCAATTAATAAAAGGTATGAACTGGAAATATTTCTTAATATGAACAGAGTGGATGTGGCACTCATCACCGAGACTCATTTAACTTACAATAATAGTTTTAGCATTAAAGGCTATAATAGTTATTGCATAACGCACCCTGATCAGAGAGCTCATGGAGGAGTAGCAATACTAGTCAGATCTAACTTAACTCATGTTAAAAGCTATGACGAAGCCACGTTTGGATACCAAATAGTAGCGGTCAATTTAAAGGTGGACAATGATGATTACACGGTGGCCGCTATATATTGCCATCCCAACATTATGATACCTAAGGAAAGGTTAAAAGTAATAATTAACGGGCTGGGTAGCAGGGTAATTATGGGTGGTGATTACAATGCCAAGCACTATGCATGGAATTGCAGCACAACAAATGCAAGGGGGAGAATAATTTTCAAAATAGTAAATCAAGATGATCTAAATGTGATTTCACCGGATAGTCCAACCTATTGGCCGGCACACACAAATCGCATACCTAGCGTCTTGGATTTTTTCATCACTAAAAATATACATAAGGTAAAAACTAGCTGTAAAGCAATTCTGGAGTTAAGCTCAGACCACATACCAGTGCTGGCATGTTTCAGTGTTGCTCCTATCTTCAAAGATTATAAACAACCACTAGTTAACAAACATACCAACTGGTCTAAATTTGCAGATTACATGGAAGATAGTACATCGCTGGACATACGGTTAAAAAAGGAAGAGGACTTAAATAGCGCAGTTGAACTATTTACAAATAATATTCATAATGCTTGTAAACTAGCCACTACTCAGCATAAATTCAAAATCCACTACAATCATACTGATACTGTACCCATAGAAATTAGAAGACTAATACAAGCCGCACGAAAAGCAAGACGAAGATGGCAATATAATAAAGTTCCGTCACAAAGATATGAATATAATCTAATCCATAGGCAACTACGCCAGTCTATCATTCAATATAATAATAATAAATATATCAAATTTTTCTCTTCATTAAATGCTGAGGATTTATCAGTTTGGACAACAACTAAGGCATACTTAAAGAAAAAGCCAAGGCAAGTACCGATAAGAAAATCAAATGGAGAGTGGGCCAAGACAGAAAAGGAAAGGGCTGCTACTTTCGCCGAATATATTTATAATACCCTTCAGACACACGGGGACTTAAAGGACGATTACAACAGTTCCATAGTCCAACAGTACTTAGAGGCGCCGGTTCAACTTACGTTACCAACCAAACATGTAACTCCAAGGGAAGTTCAAAGAAAGATTGCCCAGCTACGACCAAGAAAAACTCCAGGAAAGGATGAAATAACGGGTGAATTAGTAAAACGGTTACCACCCAAAAGCATATTATTGTTAACCTACATATACAATTCGATTTTACGACTTGGGTATTATCCGGAAGCATGGAAAGAATCCATTATTCTGATGATACCAAAACCAAACAAAGATCCAGCAAAGCCCTCTTCTTACAAACCTATAAGTCTGCTGTCTGTTCTATCGAAAGTATTCGAGATGCTATTGAAGGACCGCATACTCACATCAATAACTACTAGTAAATTAATTCCGAACCACCAGTTTGGATTCCGAGCAAAACACTCAACAATTCAACAGATTCATCGAATAGTTGATCGTATATCGGCGGCATTCGAAAAGAAGCAGTACTGCAACGCAGTTCTCTTGGATGTAGAGCAGGCATTCGATAGAGTGTGGCATGATGGCCTTCTATTCAAACTCAGAGGGAACATAAATAATGATGTATACTCAGTACTCCAGTCTTATCTAGCAAATAGAATCTTACGAATTAAAATTAATACTACATTGTCAGATAGGTTTAAAGTACGAGCGTCAGTTCCGCAGGGAAGTATATTAGGACCGCTTTTGTATACTATATATACCACAGATATCCCGGTAATGAATTCAACGGTACTTGGAACATTTGCTGATGATACTTGCATATTGGCTAAGCATGAAAATCCAGTTTATGCATCAGCGCTCATACAAGAACACTTAGATAAAATAGTTGTATGGGCAAATAAATGGAAAATTAAGATAAATCATGATAAAAGTCAGCAAATTACCTTTACGTTAAACAAGGGTACCTGTCCACCCGTGAAGATAAATGATAATTTCTTACCTCCGGTTCAGAGTATTAAATACTTAGGAGTAATTATGGACCAGCGACTAACATGGCAGCCTCACATAACACACGTGAGAAATAAGATAGCAACAAGAATGGCCATACTAAAAAGATTTTTCGATGCACGATCGACTGTGAGGCTGTCCTGCAGGCGTCTCATATACTTGGCGGTTATAGCTCCCATATGGAGGTATGGTATTGAAGTGTACGGATCGGCAGCTAGAAGTAACATCAATAAAATCCAACAGCTGCAGTCGAAGATTCTCCATAGAATAGTTGGAGCTCCATACTTTGTTTCTAATGACACATTACATAATGATCTGCATGTTCCTTATGTTCATGAGTACTATGCTGAGCAGTATAGGAAATTCTTTGGAAAGCTGCCAGACAGTGGTAATATCAACGTGGTCAGCATGTATCACCAGGATCTTCCAGGCGTTCCACAAAGAAGGCTAAGAAGGAAGTGGTTGAATCATAGCTAACGATGGAGTACATATCAGAGCTGTTGCAGAAATAGTGCAAGCAGGCTCTCCCTACCTCAACAACGCACATGGTGTAGGGTAGGGGTATCAATGATATTGAACAATGCAGTGGAGGTAAGTAATAAGCGCCGTGTTTGTAAATAGTAAACTGAAAAAAAAAAGGACCAGGTCCTGCGCTCTCCTCATCTGACCCATGTGCGTGGAGTAGAGTGGGATTATCGGTAACGGCGAGATCGTTTACAGTAGAAATAGATATTAAGATTAGATTAAGAGTTATACACAGTTAAAGTAATAATATTATAATTACTACTGTCAATGCTGTCACACCTCGATGGGGGTGATCAGTATAGAGTTATTGATTTATATTTAAGTATTGTTTAAAAAGAACTGTAGCGTCGCCAATAGTGGCCTAAGGGCTGGAGTGGTGTAAAATAAAAAAAAAAAAAAAAAAAATCTTTTCCTTATATAATATACAATCCTTTGCGTTGAGTAAGTTTCACTGTTGACGTGTCCACAAAAAAAAAAAAAAAAAAATTACATGTGCCATAATTTTGTGAAATAAGGTAAGCCAAAATATAAAATCCGGGTCTTCTAAGGTTCTTCGTAAACTATATATGTTTCCTTGCATGTAATATTTTTATTACATTTTTCTTCTAGTTCTTCGAAATATTCTATTAATTTTTCTCGATTTTCGAAAACAATATTCACTGTGCGCATATTATAGTACCAACGTGTATTCTAGGTAATTTACGATTTACAATTTCTTGCAGTAGATCACATCTATGAGCAGAATTTAAAAAAAAGCTTGCTACAGCGGACAAATTTGAAAAAAAGATTTTAATTTTAGAATCCTGGCTTGTTGCTTTTTGCATAATTAAATTCAACTGGTGCGCATAACAATGAATAAAATGACAGTATTTATATTTTTGTTTTATCTTCGCCTATACGCCATTTGTAGAATCGCTCATTATGCTCCATCGTAAGTTTAAGTAATTAGCTTAAAAGGTTAGTCTCTCCAATTAATTTATCTAATTCAGTTTCTAAAATGTTGAACGTCATTCAAAAGTAACAAAATCCAGATTGCAAAATGTATTATTTAAAGAAGAAAAGCAAGGATAGAAATAGAACAAAAGACGCCTTTAAGTTACACTCGGGAACTTCGGCTTTATTCGTTTTTCATGTGTATTTTATATGCGGCTTGGAGGCTCAAATATTCTGAGCCCACGTACTATATTATTGGTTGTTAATATCTGTGATCAAAAAATCAGCTGTTAACGACCTTGACAGTATACTACACTATGAGTAGATCGTACAGTTCCAGCGCAGTAAGCATGAACCCGACAACTGCTATCGGATGTTTCAGCTGTTCGTTTAACAAATCGCGCAAAATGCTTATTTTGCAATTATTTTTAAAATGCACTCTTGCAAAAAAAATTATTTTGAAATAAAAAATTCGTAACACTGATTTTTTTTCTTGAAGTAATTAAATATTATGTATTTTTTGAAAACACACAGGGAGGCTCGCGCCCTTGAGCTCTCTAGGACGAGTCGCCCCTGCAATGTATCTTATTAAGTAAAGCTCCTGATAATATAGATTATAACCATATTATTTACAATAGAAAAACCTTAAACATTATATTAAATATGTTTTCTTAATTATAGGTATGTGGAATAAATGCACAATCTTACATTAATGTAACATGTGTATGTATTCAATATAGATTTATTTGACTAAATCTATGAATGTTTATACAATTTCTTATATATTTAATTCCATAAATCTGTTTAATGTTAAATTTATATAATGCATAATATATATATGTATATATATTTTTATTTTTTTTCATTTGTCTGTAATTTATAAGATTAATCTTACTGAAAAAGGTCTGATCAGCTTATTAATGGCTAATGATCGACTGGATGAATCTCTTTTTCATTGCCTCATGAATAAATGTTAGAAGGTTATCAGACTTTTGGGTTATTATTAGCTGGGCACTGGAATTGATGTTATGTTTTTCTCTTAGGTTTGAAAGAGCTGTACAATGGAAAATTATATGATTTATGTTATCTACAACATCATTGCTGCAGTATTTACAATTAGGAGAATCAGTTAATTTAAATCTGTATAGGTATTTTGTAATGAATTACTGTTATTATCAAGATGTTAGTTTAATTGTTTTTAATATGATTTGTATGTTTTTTATATAATTTTTTTGATACTTTTATTATTTATGTTTGACATAATATTGTGAATTTATTACTTTGTGAAATATAGTGCCGACAGTATTGTATTTAACTTTAAATTGACCTTAACTTTTTGCATTGCTTTGCTTCAGCTTGTTGTTATGAGAAACTTTTCTCAATATAACTAGTGACACAACAAACTGACTATTATCTACGGCAATTTGCAGTTGGTATACTTTAGTGGCAACATTCCTATCAGCAACTTCTTGTAGTGCTTCAAGTGTTGCACATATTACACAAAACATTTATGCAAACCATTCTACAACTACATTTTTTTCATTTACCACATCTCACAAAGGGAAATAAGCGTTGAATGAGATGAGTTAAACTGATCAGCTATTTTCTTTGAAAGGCTGTCATTTGAATATGTTTATAATTCATTTATATGTGTATTTGCTGTTATTTCTTCCTTTCCCTTCTATACTCTTCTTTACCTTTCGAAAAATACTTTACATCTGTCTAATTATGTATATGCTATGATTAATATATATGTACAATCCTTATAAGTTACTTATATATACAAATTTTACATAACTACACTAAATAATTTCACATGTTATATACATATAATTATATATATATCCACCTTCATCAAATGTAAAATTCAAAAAAAGATAATATTAATAATAATAATAATAACTTTAATCATGAAATAATAAGAATGTCAATTTAAAAAATAATAATTTTCACTTATTTTCTTCCTTTACTTTGTATTTATTTTTATTTTATTAATTTTTGCGTTTATTCCTGTAATTACATTTAATTTTCAGATTTTATTTTGTATTTTGTATTTTTAGATTCGGTATTGTATATTCTATGTAAATTTGTTTAATTTAAGTTTTGTTTCCGCTACTTGCACAGCATGGCACTTTTGTGAAATTTTTACAATAGTAATAGTAATAAATTGATTGAATTTGATTTGATTTGATAATAGTAATCATACTAATGCTAATAATCAATCAATCAATCAATACTCATAGAAGCATGGGCGTCGCTAGTGGGGGGCAGGGATGGGCAGCTGCCCCCCCCCCCGTGGAGCCTTGAAACTTTTTAATCAACTGGCATTGATGAGTATTCATAGGTGCGTAATCATGGACAATTTGGAAAACTTATGTTTTAATTAAGATTTTATTCTTGTTTAATGAAATATTAAGCCTTTATAACTTCTAAATTTTATTTTTCCTATAATTCATATCCTCTTTTTATCATCCTGTCAACTCATCTTGCCCCTCCCTGGCTCATCGGCTGGCGACGCCCTTGCATAGAAGTATACTCAACAATGAACTCCTTATCAAATTTTATAATTAAGTTATTTATTATTTATATGGACCATCCAAACAACGTTGTTTTTTATATATTTAAAAAGATTTTACATTCTTTTTTGTAATTCAGCAGTTACATTTTTAGGGCTTCTAGTAAGGAGTTATGTAGGGTTGCTGCTTTGTAAAAAGTCTGGATATGAGTATGAAATTTGTTCTAATATAAGTCAGTTCAAAATGTAAAGATCTTGTTATTCTATCAGTATATGCAATTTAAAATCTTAATAAAAACAATAATGCTAATAATAATAATAACTACAATACATAATTAAATTAAACCAAAGAACATATCACATTTATATATTTATAGGTGTATATTAATGACTAATAATGTTTAAAATTCGGATCGGATTAATAACAAAAATAAAAAAGAAATAAAGTCTAATCAAAATATTACCGTTCTATTCTTTCTAATAATTTCCTATTCAAATTTTAAACTACAATTTTATAATTCTTTTATTTTTCATTTAAAAATAAAACAAAACATTAATTAAATTGTAATAATCATGTATTTTTAAATCATTTTTACATTTTTAAGGAGGTCTTTATTTGATTTTCTTTATGAAACAAGGTATTTTTAAAATCTACCGCTTACCATATAAGATATTACATAATTATACAATTTGGATCCTCCGCTGCTTATTAATATCCATCGGATCCAGTGAAGAATGCAGTTAATGCTAACTCTAACCTCTCTGTTATATTAATCGCTGTAAATATTATTATTACGTTTTTTTCGTTTTACTGCTGCTTCCTCCTAAAGCTTGATCTCTACACGCAATTTGGTAATCTAACGTTCTGTTACAAATAACAAATATTTTCCCGCCGAAAAACAGTTACGGTTTTAGTGGTACAAATTAATTTAATAAATAAATGGTATTTGAAATAATGTAACTCGAATTATTTTATTTTTTTCGATACATATTCTACTGAAATTTATGAGTAAAGTAAATGTTTTTCATTTTTTGAAAAGATGACTTGTATTATTTCGAATGTATATATTAAAGGTATGCGTTGTTTCTATAGCTTTATTGACTACAACAAAATTTCCGCAATGTGTAAACTGTATTCAATTTTGGTTAGTATTTATGTCGTTTACTTTAATAAATTTTAAAATACAAGTGGTTTACATGAATATTTTATGTAGTTTTTGCTAGGGCTGTGCATTCGTTAGCGAAAATTGGAGATGATATATTTGTAGAATTTAGAAAAGACCTTTTGGATGTTTATACATTAAATCAAACACATTCTGCTTTTTCAACATTTAAGTTTAAAGCTTTGTTTTTTCATTCATTCGCGAATTATGAAAAGGACTCAGTAAAATGTAAAATATCGGCCAAAGTAAGTTTATTTATTGTTTTTTATATATTTATTAATTATTGATTTATTATAATATGCTTATGATTCTGAATTTATGTGTATCGTTTATTCTTGTAATATTTATAAAGATTAATGAATTATGAAATCAAATTTAGAGTGCTTTAGCAGTATTTAAAGCACCTTGTAGCATGGACAAAAATATCGAATTATGCCATATGTATCTAAATGATGATTCCACTGAGTTGATTTTTAAACTAATATATGTTAAAGGATTTACAAAAACACATTTTGTACCAGTTTTAGATTCTGACTTTGACGTAAAAGTAAGTTTTTATTGTAATATGTATATATATTTTGTATGTATGCATATTTTTTTCTACATTCACTTTTTATCTATTTAAATATTAGCGTTTATAATTTTTATGTTTCGTATTAATTATTTAGTTAATTAAATTAAATAAATACGTAATCCGTAGAGGTGGAAAATGGAAATCTGACAGTAAAATTGCTGTGCCTGTCTGTAATTTGAAAATATTTGCCTTTTAACCACCGAGTTAAGTAATTTTCATATTAATAAAATAAAATTATAAATACTAAATAAACATAAATTAATAAACTAGAAATTCCCGTCTTCAACTTGTAACAAAAAGAAAATGGATCAGTACCAGTTTTAAAATTAAATACGTGGTATTGATCCGTTTGGTCATACGATTTTAAGCTAGGACAGATTTATTCATATTCGAAGTAGAAATGAAAAAATGATCATGAGTATTATATGATATTACAAAATAATATATTTAGTAATGTTAAAGAATAATTATTAATTTAATGAATTTATGAAAAATAAAGTAATATTTAGTTGTTACATTTTATGCATTCTATATATATATATATATATATATATATATATATATGTAAAATATGAGTTATAAAAAAAGAAATCATAGATATATGGTATTTAAGCAAAGCGCGGGTAAATCCTAGTCATTAAATGATTGATCATAATTTTATTCCGTAATTTTACTAGGTAAATTTCCGTTATATGAACAGTTTACGAAATAATAATTTTATTTATACCATTTTAGATGTTTTATTTTACGACAAATTTAAATCTCCGCATGCTTTTCCAACTCGGAATTTGAAATAAACCGTTTCAGTGAATTTGAAAAGTAGACCTTTAATGCAAAGTTTGTATTGGAAGGTTTTGCGCAGTAATTTTTTTTTAAAATTTAGTGAGCTTCGACTGAAATTAAAGAAAAAGTTTGTTATCATCTACAAAGTTCAGAAATTACAACTTTTTTTGGTTGAGTGTTATTTAAATATTTTCATTATTGATATATGTCTTAACAATTTTTTTTACATAATTACTTGTTACTACAGTTTCGATATATAATTTTTCGAGATGATACTTGTTATATTTTTACAAAATTGTTAACTAAAAAAAAAAATTAGGCTTGATTTTACCGCAGTTTCGGAACAAAAATTGAATTATATTACTGTTTATTGGTACAAAATGATTACACACTTTTTAAAAGGAAAAGAAAAACAGTTATTTTTCATACTTAAGTTTATAATTTTTAAAGCTCCATCTATTGGACAAAAGTTGAAATTAACTTATAGTTCGCAAATTACGTGAAAAAACATATTAATTCCATTTTAAGCTGATAGATGGTAGAATATGTTCATTTTAAAATAATCTGGTAATACATTATGATCGTTAGAAGTCATGCCAATAACTTTCCTGTTATGTATATATTTGTTATTTAATTTGATGTGCCTAAAGAATACATCATGCACGTGCTGCTATTTATAACAACCTTTAAAAATATTACTTATTCCACTTCTTTTTTTTTTAAATATTTGACCGTCCATATTTTGTATCAAAATTAATCGTTTCCAATTCTATATCGTGATTAGTTTTTGTAAAATAATTAAATTACTCTTTATCTTCTTTTTTTTTCTCTCTTTTTAAACTATTAATGAGGAAGATGTCTTCTGTGCAAAATATAATAATTTTGTAAAAATAACTCTTCTGGTACAATGAAAGAAAGAAAGAGAAAATTTCGTGTAAACTGAATTACTCTTTTTTTGTAGGAATAATTAAAATTAAATATTTTAAACTGGTGGAATTTTGAACATTTATTTTTAATCATTATTTTGGCAATGATTAAAATATCAAATTATTAGGTAATAAATTATTAACTAAATATTTTTCAGCCGTAGTGTTCGCTAATTTTTATGTAAATATTGTGTTTATAAATTTTTATACGCATAAGATTACTGAAGTAATATATAATAAATATGTCAAAAAAAATTAATGAGATGCTAAAGAACACAAAAAAAATTACTTTAAATGGCTTTGAACCAACCTGGGCTACTTATTTAATACACATATGTATATACTATGTATGTTTGTAATTGCTAATTTTTGCCACTTTGCTAATAAACTTCATAATTTTTAATATATTGACTTAAAAAATGAATAACTACCAAGTAAAGGAATACAATATCGCCATAGGTATGAAAGAATATACTTTAAAACATATGGTTATGATTATTTTTATTAACATCATTATCATCATTTTCATCTGCTGTTCAGGAGGTTTGGTGCGGCACCTTGTTTTACTACAGTTGTCTCCGCCTGGCCTTTTGTATTCTTTCCAAAAGCGAATTTTTTCTAGCTATTCCATGTATGTATTCCACCCATCTCCTTTCACGTGGTTTTTTTTCCGAATTTTCCGTCGTGAAAAGATCTCGTATTTTATCTCCAAAGTATTTCTTTTTGCTCCTTCGCTGATATTTATTAGGTTTGGCTTACTAATTTTACATTTATTCAATACTTTTACATTTGTTGTTACTTTTTCCTTCCATAATATTCCATGCATTCTTCTAGGTACCCGAATGTTTACAATTCATAGAAGTTATTTTTAGATTGTAGCTATTATTACTTCTATTTATTTTTTAATAAACTTACAATTAAGTTAAAGACTACCTAACAAAGCCAGTTCATTCGAACGACTGTTAATGTTTACTAAATGACTTTTATGTTGTCGGAACCGTGTTACATTTAGGAAGGGGAGGGGATTAAAACGGAAATTACATTACACCGAAAAAAAATATTTTAAAATCTTAGAATGAAAGATGTTAACGACATACGAAAAAACAGAGTAATTTAAACGTTTAATTTATTTTTTTTAAACAAACGTTCATAATCTCAAGTTTCTTCCCCTTTTCTTCATTCATAGTCATGTTTAACTATAAAAATTTCTGTGCCCGAGTAATATAGACTGCGTTGTAGTTTCGTTGCTTTACTAATTTTTTTTTTATTGTATATATGTATATATGAATCCATTTTTAAACTCAAGTATTCGTACATAATCAGTTTGTAAGTTACGAAATGAAATTTTAATCCATTTGTTTCTTAATAGTTTGAGTAACTTAATTTCCTTATTAACGTCATGATTTTTTGTATATCGTGAAGTTGTTATATATTTTGTAACTTTTAATTTTTACAATTTTTACTTTTTATATTAATACTTTATCACTGCTGGTTTTGGTAGGATTATTAAATTGCTAGATGATAAAACTTTAATAATGATGAACTGTATAAAAATATTAGCAATAATTATGTAAAATATTGTAGTATGATTTTGTTAAAAATAACTTAGTTTGATTATCCGGAGAAAGAAATGTCAAATAAGTTTACCATTTATTCCAACTTTCTTCATAGTGCGATTAGACATTTCCGTATTCAAGATCAAGAAATTTCTTTCGTTTTTACCGCTCAAAAAGTCCTTTTGAAAAATTATTCCGTAGGTTATGGAGGTAATCTTGTTTTATAAAAATTTTAATAACTTTGATTTAAAACATTTAAACATATGTATGAAAATAAATTTGGTATTTATGAATATTTAATAGTAATAAGTAACACTGTGTTAAATTATTGTACCAAAGAGATTATAGTTGTTTCAATAATTTTCAGGTAAAAAATCTTTGAGAACAGAGTTATGTATAAATGTGGAAGATTTTGAGTCGTATTGTATTGGTGTATTTGGCACAATAACTTTTTCTTTAAAAGAACTAAGAGCAGTAATTCTATTTTCCGAATTATTCAATTCGACAGTAGAAGTAAATTTCGATGTTCTCGGAAGGTTAGTGAATTAATAGTGATGTTTACGAAATGTAGATATTTTAAGATTATTTTATTTAAAATAGTTCAAACGCTTAAAATGAGCTATGGTTTAAAGTTTTTAATTATTTCTGTGCATAACCACAGTCTTCGAATATAGTACAATTTAGATCAATCGTTAATTAAGAAATTTAAAAAAGATGGGAAGCATGTTTATATGAATGGAAAGAAAGTAAATATTCAATTGTTTTGGTGAACTGGCGGATCTAAAAATTTTGCGTCTCTTACAATTTTTTAAAGGGGTTTTTGTATTCTAAAAATTATAGACTAAAGCTAACAAACAGAATTAGGGAATGTAATTTGTAATATTGCGTATTTAGAAAATGTAATTGAACTATAATTTTATCTTTTTGTAATGGGCTTTTTCCATAATAACACTGTAGTGCATAGGGAAAGCTGATGGATGTAGTTCGACTGTTGCTTCAGTGTAACGCAGTGGTACGTGTATTAATTACTTTACTTCGCGTGAAGATTAGCTATTGAGAAATTATAAATTTACAATTGTTCAAAATTTAGCCAAAAAGCAACGTATTAAAAGCAAAAAAAAACATTTGTAATTTAAAAAGGCGGGGAAATCGAGAACCATTAAAAGCAATAAAAAAGCAGAGAAGAATCGTCTTAAAATGAAAATGCCGTAAAAAAAACAAGATATAGATGAAAATTGTGGTCATACTGACCTTTTTACTTTAGTTTGGATGGAATATAAAAATGGTGTACTGCACGTTGTTTTTCGAAAATATAAATGTATTATGTAAATAAATGCTTAATTTGATGTACTATTTTAACCTGGTAACAGAGTCGTCGGTTTTTTTTAGTTCGTTTGAGAACGTAATTTTATTGTTCATAATGAGTAGTGGTGATAACTTCACAATAGTACCAAAGTTTGATGGTACAGTTAGCTATAAAGAATGGTGATTGCAGTTTATGTTCCTGTTAAAATTTAAATGTGTTCAAGGGGTGGTTGAAAAAGATAAGAGACTAAATGAAATTAAAGAAGACGATTGGAAACACAAAAGTAATAGAGCCATATACGAGTATTTTTTCTTGTTAGCTTTTTTGAGAATTATGATACACCAAAGCGGGTATAGATTACATAAGTTGTATCTGCGGGAGTCTGAATTACGCAATTGTTAACTGAGAAGCTATTAAGCAATTTAAAACTTAATGTTGGCGACGATGCGGAACAGTTTTTTAAAATATTTGAGCGGAAGATAATACCAATCGTCGCAGGAAACTAAGTTATCTCATGACTGTTTTGCTCGATTGCTGAAGTCGTATTATTGGAACTATTGATTTATTAACTGAAAATGATAATACCGTATATTAGTCTTGTGAAAAGTTACTTTAAAGAAAACGAGCGACAATGATAATTCAGATTCAACTCAGATTACTGGAAAAACAATCGAACTTCAGATATTTAAAGTAAGTGCGTCAGATCAAAAAGCAGGTCATCACGCCTGTACAAGAGTAGAAAACCGGGCCACATTCAAGAAAACTGTTGTGGTAATCAACGCTACAACTTTTTTGCTCAACGCGGTCCATTTCGTGGTAAATCGAGGTTGGTACCGTGGTTCAAATTGGGATGAAAATGGTGAACGAGGTAATGGTTTTAGAAATAAAGAAGTTACACTGTCAACACTGAGGTAAATAATGATTTGCCAATATTGATTCTTTTCATGTTAGTGTGAACAAGTAAATAACATTGAGGTTGAACAAATGGATTCAGTTACGTATCTGGGTATGTATTTGGATCGTCGGCTTATGTGCGTGTTTATGTTGGGCAAATCCGTAAGAAGTGACAAATTATTATTTCCTTTAATAGGAAAGAAATCCACATTAAATTGAAAAGATCTGTCTACTCGGTGGTCATTGCACCGATATAGAGATATGGACTTGAACTATATGGGAACACTAGTAGAAGCAATCTCACACAGATCCAAAGGCAGCAGTTAATTATTCTTCGTACAATCACGCCGGCTCCAAAATATGTCTCTAATTTAACTTTACATAATGGTCTAGATATTCCATTTGTTAAAGCAGACCATGTCGAACAATACCAGAACTTTTTTAAGAAATTGAAATTAAACACAAGCTCGAATATAAATAGAATGTATATTACCATTTTTCCAGATAAATTAAGAAGAAGGCTAAAGAGGCGAAAATGGTGCCGTGATGCACTTCATGCACTTAATAACAATTATTACTAAATTTATCCTATGATATATGAGGCTTATCTGGAAAGAAGTACCCGTTTTGGAATATAAAAAAAAAAAAATAGTACATATTAACAAATATTAATGTTTTATTTGTAAAGAACAAACCGTAAACTACTTGTCTGCAGAGTCACTTCGCAAATTTAATCATTTGCGTAAGTGTGACGATTTTTTGTATCCCAGCTGCATATTCCTCCGCTGCCAGTGTATTGAGATATGTAGTCACAGCTTCTTTTAGTTCTTTATCACTTTCAAATTTCTTTCCTGGCAAAAAGTTCTTGAGTTTTGTAAACAGATGCTAATCTGAAGGAGCCAAGTCTGGACTATAGGGTGGATGGTTGAAAGTTTCCTATTTGAATTGTTGCACAAGTTGTTGTGCTATCCAAGCCGTATAAGGACGGGCATTGCCGTGGATGAGAATGGCGCCGCGAGAAAACAGACCTCGTTGTCAATTCATCCATAACATTGTCTCCATACACCTTCTTCAATTGACGATGAATGTAGCAAGGCCGTACATTTTTTGTGCTGAGAAATCTAATCACAGCCCTAACTTCACAACTGGCGGCATTCTCTATTTTCTTGAACATTATAAGCACTCACAGAAACAACACAGTTAATGCCAATAAGATGTAACTTTGCACACAGGCAGCTGAATTGTCCGGCGGCTGCTCTACTCGACAGCGTTCCGCACGGTGCAAACGGGTACTACTTTTCGGATGACCCTCATACACTCAAATCTCTACCTCAATATATTACAAAAAGTACTTTATTGCAGTTACAATAATGACAATCCTCTATTTGGTATAGCTTTAACCCAGCTTCTACAGGCTATGCTTAGCTCCATTTATCGCCATGGTATTTGTGTTAAAAGCTTTATATATTTCTGGACTCATATGGGCTCTGTGCCAAATTGCATTTTTCGCCATGGTGTCTGGGTTCTAAATGAATATATTTCCTATTACATCCCCACTGCAGAATTTTTATCTTGGGCTCAAATCTCTCATTGAAAGGATCGGTCTGTTTTATACTCTCTGGTAAGCTACCGCAATATTGAAGTTACTGGCACTGTTTATGGTTTCTTAAAGCCGGTGAAAAAGTTTTTTTTTTTTCATCATCGGTATTTTCATGTGTATGAAGAAAAACATTTGATTTGAATTCAATAAGAAATATGTTTAGCCTTGATTATAAATAAATAATTATTTATTTAATCAGTGAAAAGTTATTCCGAAAAATATTTTATGGAAGTTGTATAATAGTGTAACTGTTTAGTTTTTTTTTCCCCTGTTCCCGAAACTTCGGGTAGGACACATTTATTTACTAAAAATATTAAATCATTATAATAACGGTATTAATATAACCCATCCAATTAAGTATTTGGTACTATACTAATTACCATTTTACAGTTTTTTTTACAATATCTATTATATTTTTACTATTTACTTAATATAAATGTACATTATTTTTTCGGAATTTTATTTCTTTAGTTGCAAATTTGTTAAATTCATTAAAATAATTTTGTACAAGTTGTTTTATATCATAATTACAGAGTCTATTATTACTATTATTATAATTGCAACCTTGCAGCATATGAAAAACACTATCTCTAAAATTACATATTACACAGTTGTCAGAATCAGATATCTTAAATTTATATAAATATACCTTAATTAGACCGTCCCCTGTTATAAATTGAACATTAAAAAAATTTGGCGTGTATTGATTATTTTTAAATCTATCTATTATACTCGGGAAAAATTGATACGCTATTCCATTATAATTATTCCATATTTCTTGAAATTTTTTTATATGTAAAATTTATCCATAAGTTTGTTCATTTGTTTTATTTTAAGTAGTTTATCCTCATATTTAAAAAATGGTGTCTTATACATTATGTTATTAAACGGATGATCTATATTAATATTATTTTTAATTGCGAACAAGCTTATATGTTTTTGTAGTTCGTATTTACATGCCTACGATAACTATTGCAGCCATATAGCTGGTAGTTCTGTACGCTTTAATCAGTTTAATGGCAACCTCTATTTGAAAACCTTTAATTATGTTTTGAAATCTTTTAGTCCCCAGGTTGTAACTGTTTAGTAATAGTAAATTTTGTACATTAAAAAATTATATGTTATTTTATATCGGATATAAGATAAACTCGTTACAACCATCAGATTATTCACTGTTTCAATGTTTTAACCAATTTTTACTGTATATATATATATATAAGCAAAATAATACTGGACTACTAATAGTATAGATTTCAATACTTTTTGTTCCAGCCCAGTTATTTATACGATTAGGAATGAGTTAGTCTATGAAGTTAATTACGTTATAGGTACTCTACTGTCGGAATTCGGTGATAGTCAACTGCCACTGAATGCAAATGATATTGATACAGCGTCATCAGAAGTTAATGATCTGAATTTTTTTGTTAGTGATGAATCGCCATCTGGTAATATTCTACCGCCTTTTGCTACCGTATTTGTTAATGGTAATAATATTCCAGCTGCCACAACTAATTTATTATCTAAGAACGCTATATCGAATCTGGTCAATCTGGCAGATGTATCCAATGAACAACTTTTGAGCAGGCACTTTAATTTTAATGAGAACGATAATTGTGCAGAAAATAGTTGTCAAGATAGAACTTTAGATATGGTAGATGTGAAAAAAATAGGAAATGTATTTCAGAATTACTTACAAGCAGGTGATAATAATACATTACTTAATGTGTCGGACCATGAAAATGTGTTAGTGTACGATTCAGATGGAATAACGACAGAATCTGATTAAGTAATAAAAAAGGTATGATATAATGTTTTTTTTTTTTTGGCGATAGTTCCGGGATTTTAAATATTAAAATGAAAATTTTTATCTGTTTGAAACATTTATGATAAAAAAAAGAGCTTTGGACTACAAAATTTTCCGCATACAAGATGATCTTACTGGTTCTGCGACGAGAGAAACAGACATTGAAGAGGTTCTGGCTTAGCACAGAGCCTTGAAGTAGACCCAACGTACGTTGAGGAAGTTTGGTGTACAACATGTAGGAATTCTCAGCAATTCCATAGCAATTCCAAAGGAATTCCAGCAAGTCTAGAGGAATTCCAGGAAGTAGTGTAAAAAGTTTACATCGGTTTGTTTACCCCTTAAGTAGATCTCTGCAAACTATTCTTGAAGGGAGGTTTCTTGACCTTGGTTTGCGAAAATAGATCGGTCTGTTTTGTGATTAGTTAACACATAAATAACAATAAGATCCGAAGTACAACTAGCTGTGAGATGAAGATGAACCGGGTCAAATGCTGCATTCACGTTAAAAAATACTGTTGCCAAGATATTTTTTTCATTAAATTTTGCGTATATTTTGCTAGTAAAATGAGTTAAGCAGTCTGAGGAACCCTTTCCAGAACAAAAATCGAACGCCCCAGTAGTAAAATTCCATTATTTTCCATCCGCCTTATCAGTTTGTTGTTTATCATTAGTTCACTTTATACGAAATGTCAAGGAGATTGGACAGGAAGCCAATTGATTGTTAATGTGCGACTTCTTAATAGGAACCGCTATAAAGTCGTTCCGTTAAAGCAGTTGCAAAGAAGATATGATAAGTATTTTAGAATACCTGTACCCGAGCCTTTCTTTTTATTGAAGATGCACTTTTATGTTCTATCAGTTAAAGTGAAGCTGTCAGTATATGATCCTCAAGACCAAAGTTATCAAAGGTGGATGGTAGGATTACTTCTTTTTTCACTAGACAGTAAGATGAAGCTATCTTTTCTATAAGCACTTCGTTCCAATCTACGTCGATATAGGGTGTATTATGAAAACTGTTTGTATATAGAAGACTCCCGCTGTACATAGTCAGGATAGGTTTTAATTGACTAATGGGTAAACATTTTTTCAGGAGTCCTGTTATGTGTCAGTATTGATTTTTTAAAATTTGAAGTAATTGAATAGAGTTTGGGAAGGACGATAAGATCAATAAGCTTCGCTGCAACAATGAAGGAGCGAGGAACATTGCGTATTCCACCACACACTCTTTACCGTAAGCAGTGAAATTGTTTACAGTCTTGATAAGCGAAGCACGATTTAATATCGCGTTAATGGAGTCCATACACTGATTGTGTAGTTCGGTTGAGAATAAGTTATTAGGAATGTTAATGACTTGGTCTTTTAATAAAGAAGACTCCAATTCATGATCAAGGAATTTCATTGCTGTAGTGCTGGTGGTGAGTTGCTACTGTGTCATTGTGAAATATTGATAATAATTTTATTATTATTATTACTATCGTATCAATTACGCGCTTATTAAAGTTAAATATAGATTAAAAATACAAAATTACAAAATTACGAAATATCGTCGTCTATTTATATTAAGTTGAAGAATACGGAGGTGAGTCCCGAACTTTGACGTCAGACAGCCCTGAAAAGAGATATTTCGATTATGTGCACTCATTATCTTATTGGCTTCTTCTTCTAATATTTTATTTTATTTTATTTTTCTTGCGCGCAATTGTAGTAGCAGTGTTAGCCGAAGTCAATGATAAATCATTGAAATCGTTTCCAGGGACATCAGTGCATTTACATAGCGGTTATCGCTAAAAAAACGTTCTGCACTACGTGGAGGTCTCTGCCGCGCCCCCTCGATAATAATTGAAAGTTATCACCACCCGATATTTTCTGTCTCACCAATCAATTTAAAAGAAAGAAAAGTCTCGAGAGGCAAAAGTAACATATACCGAATGGGAGTTTGAGAGGGAGAGGTGACCGTCATTTCGGCCGAGCAGATTAGACTCCAGGCTTATCCTTTTAATTTCTCTGTCTATTCTGTTAAGAAATGCGTTTCCTAGAACTCAGATGTTTCCAGTTAACCGAATGAAGAGATGAATACAATATAATGTGAAAAGTCAGTAATTGAAATTTGATGAGCGGACGGGTAATAGATTTTTAGGATAAGGAGTAGATTACTCCAAAACTAAACGTTAATTGATGTAATATTTAGTTGATGCGCCGGGGCTAGAAATTGTTAAAGATATTTGATTTGTCTATGTTTTACATGGTTCTTAATTAGGATAAAGCAACCGTAATATCTATCTTGTTGGTCTTGACGGCAATAGAAAAACCCCTAGAGGCCGAAGAGTTGATGAACTCTTAGCCAAGTTTCCGAAAGTAGTATTATACCCGTAGTATAAGCGGCCAAGAAGCTTTCTGGACAAATTTTATTTCTTGAAATGTTTTTAGCATTGCATTGTAAAATTAAAAATTTTTGGATATACCCAGTAGAGCTGAATTATAGTACGAGGGTGGTTCAAATATAAACCGGAATTTTTAAATAAACGCGCGAAAAATTTATTGTGGAAAAAGTGGTTGCACTGGCAGTTAGACCGGTTTGTTACGAAGCGTGTAGAGCAATTAGAACCGCGTAACCTCACTTTTTAGTGTAGTTATAGCCATGAGTGAAAAAGAAGTACCAGTGTCTGTTACGCAACGCATCATTATTCGTTTTTTAGTCAAAGACGACGTAAAATCCGTGGAAATTTACCGAAAATTACGCGAACAGTTCGCGGATGAGTGTCTCTCCAAAACTCAAGTGTACGAGTGGTGTTCCGCGTTTCGAAAAGGACGTGAAGTGGTGTCAAACATACCACATGCGCGGCGCCCAAAAGCCAGCATTACAGATGAACACGTCAAAGCCATCGAACAACTCATTTTGGCTGACCGACGCGTCCGTCTACGCGATATGACCGACGAATTGGGCATCAGCATAGGTAGTATTGAGACAATAATTCATGATCGGCTAGGTTATCGCAAAATTGCAGCCAGATGGGTGCCAAGACTTCTGAATTTTGAACAGAAATTCACTCGTTGGGAAGTTTGTACGCGTCTCCTGCAGCGGTATGAAGAGGAAGGAGAGAATTTATTGCGGCGAATATTCGCCACGGACGAAACTTGGGTACACTACTATACGCTGGAGAGTAAACACTCGTCTATGGAGTGGCGGAAGAAAAAAGAGGGAGCGCCAGTCAAAGCGAAGGTTACACAGTCAGCTGGAAAGGTGTTGTGTACCGTGTTTTGGGACATGAAGGGAGTGATCGCAGTCGATTTCCTAACTGAACAACGTACTGCGACGGCGCAGTATTACAGTAACCTCCTAAAAAACACAGTCAAACCGGCCTATCGAAAAAAAGGCGCGAAATTCCGATCCGTAGTGCGATACTGCTTCAAGACAACGCCAGGCCACATACCGCTCGGCTCACGATGGAGACATTGGCCGAATTGGGCTGGGAAACACTTGAACATCCTCCTTACAGTCCAGATTTGTCGCCTTGTGATTATTATTTGTTTGGCCCGTTGAAAGAAGCACTTGGTGGACAACGTTTCGACAGCAGCGATGAGGTGGAATCGTTCGTGCGCAAATGGCTATGTGACCAGCCGCGAGATTTTTACGAAAAAGGAATAAAAAAATTGTCGGAGAGGTGGAAAAAGTGCGTAGCGTGCGAGGGGGGTTATCTCGAAAAATTGTAAAAAATATGAGCACTGTAAGTATAAAATAAAAATTTTTATGACGAAATTCCGGTTTATATTTGAACCACCCGAGTATAACCTACTGGAATAGAATGAAACGTGTTCGGATTAAATGTCAGCATGCATTAAGGAAGGTGTGAAACACATGGAATCGCTGGATATTCCCGGACAATTATTAGATAAGGATGTCAAATGATTAATGAGATTATCTATACAGATGTAAATTTTGGATGTAACGGAGTCTTCAAATTTCTGTTAATAGTGACTATGATGTCCGACTTCGAGCGATCGTCATTCTTGTTTATACAAGTGTTAGCAGTATTTTTGTAGATTGGAACTCGATTCAGTAGAACGCATGAGAAATAGAGAATGGCTTGGTGCAGTCACCGAATAGATGAATAGGTTTAAAGTTGGGAAAAACATTTTTCTACTTATTTATATAATGATATCTGTGATATGTAAGTTTAATCGTAGCATAAATTAACATTTTTTACATTATTCCTGAGTGCCGCATGTACATGGCGAAATTTCATGTTGATTAAACGACTTATAGTTACGGATTTTTAAATCCATGCGGTAATTAATTAACAGTTGACTAGTATAAGACGAGCCGCTGAAATTAATATTTATGCGAATAATTTTTGTAAAATTATATTAAAACAAAAAATGTTCGACCGAATCAATACAATTATAATAACAAAACAAATATCCGTTGTGTTCATAATTAAGCGCTTTAAAAACAAACCGGAATTATGACATCCAGACAGTACTTTACACGTATTGAAATTTATATCCAGTTTTTTTTATTTTTATATTAAATCTATTTTCTAAGTTGCGGAAAAATATAAAAGTTGTTCTATCGTTTGATTTATTTTATAAATAATCACTTTAATCTCCGTCTCATAACTAATTAAACGATTTTATTAAGTTTGCTTATACGTGACAATAGATTTGTTTGTTATAAATATTAAATTCAGAAATTAATGTTAACCTGTAAAGATTTAGCGCCTAGTAATAACTGAAGCAGCTATAGTAGAAACTGTTTTATATAATGATCCTAGAAAGATCTTTTAGTTCAACTAAGATTTTATTAAACAAAATTGAATTTAACTCACACGCGTAAAGGCTATAACAGTAATTAAAGATTATATTATATCTATAACACGATTAGCCTTATATTTAAGGCTGCCAATATTAGGTTGAATTGTGAGAAGTTTGTAAAATTTCTTATTAGCTTTATATGTTTATTACTTAAAAGTTTAATTCATTTGAGTTTTTTCTAAATGTTTTAAAATTCACTTTTTATTAATTACCACCATTTACGGACAATTGCAGACCATTCTGATTGTAAATAATTTGGATTTTTTTATATACATGTATTTTTGATATTCTAAATCTCTGAAGGATTATTACTATTGGTTGCCGCACATAAATTGTCAGCAACGTTTATAAATTCTTCATTATATCTATTGTGATAAATTGTTCTAAAGTTTTCTGAACATTTAAATATAACAGCATTATTACTTCATTTATTGGATAAGTGTTTAGTAGTAGTAGTGGTAGTAATAATAACTGAAAGGTTTTTTTGGGAGTAACATTTCGCTTATACGATCGACTACAGTCATTTATTTTGAATGAGTCAATGTGAAATATAGATTAAGATTTTTCGTGTTTTGTAGTGTTCACTACTTCGTTGTAGCTATGTACTTTTTTTGGACTTTTTAATGCTTAGCGCTTCTTTACATGTTCGTATTTTTATATGCCATTATTTTCTTGATGTTCTCTGAGTTGTTTATTCGGGGCATGAACGATCAATCGCGAGTACTCACCACGGCTCAGTGTGCGGATGGAAAGAACAATTTATTATATCATGATCTTCCGTATATCTTGCTCATTTAACTTTGTTTTTACTATTTGCCGTATTGTTTACGTATCTATGAAGGAGAGGGTTCCATCTTAAATTTTGATTCGAAAATGTAAAATGACTTTAATCCATTTTTGATTTCTTTGTCATCTATAGTAACATCAACATTGCGTATTATACCAATTCTGTGACTAGATTACCAGAGGTATAAAGAGACTCTTAACGCTGAGTTCTACTAAAGTAGAAAGTAATAAAAAGGAGTTAGCCACTCTTATAGAGTTTAATTCTTTCTGGAGCCTACTTCTGTCACTGAAATAAAATCCTTGAACCCATAGATGAGTAGGAAATCTTCTTCGCTATAGGGAATATACAAAGACCAGTAAAATATTACTTCTCTACGCTTTCTAATAGTAAAAGAAGTAGTAGCGGAAAATATGTTGACAGTCTCGGCATTGCAGAAGACTGAAAGATTTCGGTACAACTGGTAGGTCTAATAATGCTATGCCTTTTGGTTGAAAAGATAACGTATCGGAAGCTTCGCCTTATTACTACCTACTTTCAGCGTTTATTCAAATCTTTCTTATCACTAGACATAGAGTGGCTTTATGTGCGGTAGGTTTTGTTGTTTTCTGTGAACAGGTCCGCCACATAGACTTTGGGGGCCCGGGGAAAAAATATGGTTGAGGCCTTCGTAAAATTAAAAAAAAAACATTTTACTAAAACAATATTAAATATTTTTCAAAACCCACTAACTTAGTACTTCTGCAAATAAATAAATAAATAACAATAATAATAAAAAAAAAATTAAAAAATCAAATACTCCCATCAATCCTTATTCAGGTTTTATGTTGTAGATTTTAGACTTTATATTAAATAATACAAATGTACTATAATTAAATGAAATGTATGGCAAATATGGTGTGAAATGAGCCTGAGAGATGAATTTGCAGTTAACCTATGAATAATAAGTTGTTTTTGTTGTCTTTATTATGATGATCCCGGGGTCAATCAACTATCTTACGTTCGATTTTTTTAACATTCGAATTATTTACGCGAATAAAGATATAATATGATATTTTTAACTATCGTTAACAAGAAATCTAGCGAGTTCTAACAAAATGAATATATTCAAAGGCGATCTTTTGTGTAACTTTGCCTCTTAAATTGCGAATGATTAAAACGTTATAAAATAGTTTTTAAATAATATTTTTAAGTATAATTAACTGTTGTAAAAATAAAAAGTTTTTAGATTATTTAAAAATGAAGCGAAGTTACTTAAGCGGGTCAGAAAAAGAAAAAAATTTAAATTTAAAAGAAGTAGAAGATTCGAGAGGTCGAAGAACTTTAGATCAGTTTGGTATATCTAATATAAATAAAGATAGTAATCGAAATGAAGTAATATTTTAAATCAGCCAATCGGAAATTGTTTAGAAGAACAAAATGATAAAAATACAACTTTAAAGGGAAAAAAATGATCATTCAATAGAAAATGTAAATTCAGATAGTTTATTGAAAGGAACTCATAGAGTACATAATGATCCTGGCACATGGAAATATATTTCCTCGCAAGAACGAGACTTCATTATTTTAAAAGGTCCTTCGCATCATCCATCAAAACATTCCTAGAGACTCATTAAATCGCAAATTTCCAATAGAAATTTTAAATATACAATTACAGAATGGGGAAAAAGTTATTCCGAGATTGGTTGGTTTGGAGTTACTCTATGACTGAACTGTTTTGTTTCCGTGCTATTTATTTCGTTCAATTGATTCAAAATCAAGTACATCTAAGTTTGTTATGGGAGGTAGCGGTTATAATGATAATTGGAGAAAATTGTGCGAAAAAGTTCAAAGCTATGAAAGTAACTCTCAGCAAATTAATAATTATCGTTTGTGGAAAGATCGAAAGAATAATGTTGTAACTGCATCCGGTATAGATAAAGAGTTCTTGAACACCATATTAATCGGGAGGAAAAAGAAAAATGGCGGAAAATTTTGCGTAGCTTGATTGATGTTACACTTTTCTTAGCTGAGAATAATTTACCGTTTCGAGGAGAAGAATGTACTATTGGACACGAAAATTGTGGTTTATTTTTATCAACGGTGAAATTTATTAGTAAATATGATTTTGATTTAAAAGTTCACTTGGATTCTGCGTCAGAAAGTCGAGAAGCTGGAAAAAAAAATTACGCATTACATGTCTTCGAAAAGCCATAATGAATTTTTAGAAATTTTCGCTAATAAAGTTTTGGAAACAATTTTATCTGACATCAAAAAAGCTCATTACTATAGCTTAATTGTTGATGGAACACCTGATATATCGTACACTGAGCAGATTATTATAGTAATCGTTTACTATTGATATGTTTGCTATTTTTATTTCAATCACGGCTATCCCTCCGGTGTCTTCCTTTGCATTAATAAGTTTCCATTTAAGGCGTTTTTTCACAAAGGTGGCTATTCTGTGTATTCTACTGCAGACTGCTGCTGCCATCTCAAAGCCACATATTTTGGGCAGCTGTTTTTCGTCAGCTATATGAGTTTCCTGTAATGTCAACATATTTATATTTTCCTCTCGAGCCATTCTTTCTAATATCTCCGTTTTGGCCTTTGTTA
This sequence comes from Icerya purchasi, assembly GCA_039619475.1. Lineage (NCBI taxonomy): Eukaryota > Metazoa > Arthropoda > Insecta > Hemiptera > Monophlebidae > Icerya > Icerya purchasi. Next base: position 75,742,788 of record CM077115.1, on the reverse strand, counting down.
TTCCTTCGGCGTTTAACTGTATTATCCGAATTCTTCGGGAGCCATGATAAGGGCTGTTTCGATCTGATTTCCAAGTTCGCTGTTCCTCTTTTAACTTCTTCACCATTGTTGATACCCTATATAGCGAGAGATACGTTGAAAAGTTCGCTGACCGTTTCCCGTATTCTTGGCCACTATGAAGTGTTACCAGGCGCACGACGAGGAATACGGGGTGCGTGAAATAAGCCCTCGCAAAATTGTTAGTCGTATTATGAAAATATCAAACCCTACTAATATAGACAAGAATTTTAGCAGAAAATTAAGAGAGAGAAAGAATGCACTCATAAGGAAGGCAGCAGACAGATCAGTACATGCCGCACCCATAAATGAAAAAAAAAATGAATACAACCATCGGAAGCCTGAAAACGGGAAACGCAGCCGGAATAGATGAAATATACCCAAAATTTGCGAAACACTTCGGCAAAAACACTATAAGATGGATTTTCAAACTTTTTAACAACATCCTTGAAACTGCGAGAGTCCCACCACTTTTTAAGACATTTAAAATAATTGCCATCCCGAAACCAGGAAATGATCTCTCTATGGCGGAAAACTGTCGCCCAATATCATTGTTAAGTGTTATATATAACTCCGTATGAGTCAGTGTTATCTCCATTCTTTTTTAATTTATATATATCAGATTTACCAACAACCGCGTCTCGGAAGTTCATATATGCAGACGATTTGGTACTAGCTATACAGAACAACAAAATAAAGATCACAGAAGTTACACTTACGGAAGACCTACATAGACATTATCTTAATATTTTAAACAATGGCGATTGCAACTAAATAAAGAGAAAACTGTAGTATCATGCTTTCACTTAAACAACCGAATAGCGAAAAACGAAATTAACGTAACAGTCGATGAACATAAATTAAATCATGAGGACACCCCGAAATACTTGGGCATCACTTTGGATCGGCAGTTAACATATCGAAAACATATTGAATATCCAGCTGTCAAAATACGCACAAGAGTAAACATAATCTGTAAAATAGCAGGAACAACTTAGGGAACACCTGCAACAGCATTACGAACTTCCGTTCTGGCTTTGGTTTTCTCAGCAGCCGAATATGCAGCTCCAGTGTGGCTGAATAGCGCTCACGTCAACAAAATCGACGTTGAACTATATTCAGTCATGAGAATAATAACAGGCACCTTGAGGCCCACTCCAGTAGCATGGTTACCAGTACTGAGCAACATTATGCCTTCAGAGTTGTGGCTAAAAGAAGCAGTGGGGAAAGAATTGGTAAATTATAAGGTAAATATAGACTTGCTAATACATCAGGACATGGACCCAACGGATCGCTTAAAATCTAGAAAGTCGGTACATAAAACTACAGCAAAACGAATGGCTAAGAATTTTAATGATATTCAGGAGTGGAGAAAGAAATGGAGTCTGAACAATCCAGACAGAACAGAGATCGTTCTTAATCCAGATGACAAGCCACTAGGCTTTGATCTACCAAGAAGAATCTGGACAAGGTTTAACCGCTTCCGAATGGAACATGGAAGGTGCGAGAAAATGATGAAGAGATACGGAATCAAAAGTGAAGCGGCATGTGACTTTGGCGAGATGGAACAGACAAGGGTCATTTCCTGAAGGAATGTCGGAGGCGAGTTCTGGAAGGCGGCTGGGAAGAGATTATGAAATTGACGGATCTAACGACAGAGGGGCTACAAAATCTTAATGTTACAGTATAGCATGTTTAAGAATATATATATATATATATAGCTAGCAACGATGTAAACATGAAAATTCATATGTGATACTGATCTTCGTTAATTATTGGTTAAGTCGTTTAGTGATGGTAATTTGTTCGCTGATTCAAACTCTCCTCCTTTTTTTGATATCTGTAGACATATGAATAAATAAAAAAAATTACAGTAATTAAATATTTTTTTGAAAATAACAATAAATGGGAAACCACGAAAGATTTTTGGAATTAGTAGATTGCGAAAAGAAAACAGGAGAAGATGTATTTAACGTGATTTTAGAAATTTTCAAGAAATATAAAATTAGTTTTCAAAGTCTTAGAGGCCAAAGCTATGATAATGCTTTAAACATGAGAGGAAAATACAACGGAGCGACAAATCGAATTATAAAAGAAAATCAATCTGCTATTTTTTATTCTTGTATGGCTTATTCATTAAATTTATGTCGAGTTCATGTAATGGAAACGAGCACGGAAGTTAAATCTTATTTTGGAAATTTACAAAAACTATACAACGTATTCTCATCCAGTCCTGCAAGATGTAAAATATTGAAAGAAACAGCCAAAGTATCTCTTCATTCAGTATCGACTACAAGATGGAGTGCTAGAATCGAAGCTGTAGAGCCATTACTACAAAAATTCTCAATTGATTGTAGAATCTCTTTTTAAAATTAAAGAGTTAAATTTATTATCCGAAATACAAGCTGAAATTACCGGGCTGATTGATTATTTTCAATCGTTTGAATTTGCTTTATTAACTGAAGTTTGGCATAAAATTTTAAAAGTGATTTATGATCGAAATGAAATTATTCAAAGTCTGAAACTTACGTTTCAAGAAGCCAATGACCAAATAAAAGATTTATTTAATGAGATAAAAAAGTATTCGTGACTCTTGGGATAATATATATGTTTATCGTAATTAAAGTTGGTTGTCTCTCCGTGTTATTGTTAATTCGAAACGCCGATTGTTATCTGTTATCTCTTATCAGCTTACTCGGTGAGATCGTTTTAATTTATTTAACTGCGGCGTATTTATTTCATTTATCTATTTTTACGTTCGTTCGATTTTAATTTTATATTTCATCGATTTATTTATTTCCTTTTTATTTTTATGTTTTCTACATCTCCTCGTGCTGGTAAATGAGCTCGTTCAGTACGGGCCGCCCGACTGCCTCCGCCAAGGATGCTAAAGCCAGCAAAAGCATGTCGCTCAACCTAATGGAGGTTGACGTTGCTGCTAAGCGCAAACTTTCCGGCCCCCTCTCGCCGTCTTCGACTTTACCTAGCAAGGATCTGCGGCTTTCTCAGCCCGATCTTCCTAATCTGGTTAGTTTACAAAATTCTAGCAGCGTTAAAGCCATTGGGAACTGTAATATAGATCCCCATAATATTACTAATATTAATAAGAATAATAATAACAAAAGCCAAAACTCTACCTCTTCCACCTCCAATTATAATACCAGCGACACTAATACTAAAAAGAAAAATAACAATAATAATAGCAATGACAATAAAAATAACAACAACATCAACAACAATAATAGTAATAATAATAATAATAATAATAATAACAACCAAAATAGTAGTAGTAGTAACAATAATAGTACCAATACTGATAATGGTAATACTATTAGTAGCAATAGCTACAACAGTAACCAAGAAAATAGTAATAGTAATGATAATAACAGTAATGACAATGTTAATGATAGTAATAATGACAATAATAGTAATAACAACACCAGCAATAATAATATCACTGGTAATGATAACATCGTTAATATCTCAGAAAATCTCTACAGCGATCAGGACATTTTTCCTTCAGACCACCTAGGTCCCTTTTCAATTTTTGTTGAAAATTCCTCCCCTGATAAGAATATTGGATACTTTCATCCGCTAACCTTGGCTAGACTGATCAACAAAATGTTTACCTCTTTTTCAGATATTGTCCCACAGGGTAAAGGGCGTATCTCTGTTTTGTTCCCCTCTGTTGCTTCCGCTAATGAATTCCTTTCTAAGACTTCCTTCTTTAAATCCCATAATTTTAACGCATTTATCCCGCATAATGCGTTATATAGGATTGGAGTTATAACCGGTGTCCATCCTTCCTTTTCATTGGAAGACATCAAAGAAGGACTTGATTCCTCTATTTCGGTTATTTCATTACGACGTATTCTCCGCTCTTCTGAAGGTTCTAAAATTCCGACTAGAAGTGTCGAACTGACTTCCTTACTTTTCTTTTGATTTCAATAGTACATGTCTTCCCATCTCATTTCCCTCTCATTCTCTTCGTGATAACTCCACTCCTCAGAGCACAGTGGTCAGTGAATATGTCCACATATTAAATTCTTCATTTCCCCGTCATGTAAAAATTTTCACTGATGGTTCCAAAAATGATTGCGAAGTGGGCGGTGCTTTTACGGCCCCCTCGCTTATTCACTCGGAATCCTTCAAACTTCCTTCCTTTTGTTCCATTTTTTCTGCTGAAACAGTCTCCATTCTCCGTGCTGCCTCTATTTCCTCTTCAAGAGGGATCTGTAAATTTCTCATTATTACTGATTCCAAATCCGTGCTGCAAGCTATCTCTTTTCCTCCTTCCCACTTGACTAATGATATCATTCTTTCTGTTCGTGCCTCTATCTCCAACTTGCGCTTAGCACGTTCTATCCTTATTGACTTTTTATGGGTTCCTGGCCACTCTGGTATTCAGGGCAACGAAGCAGCTGACTTCCTAGCTCGCTTGGCGTCTTTCAATGGTCCATTCTTTCCGCATTTTCCTGCCTCAGACATCCTTTTCCTCTCCGCAAGTCTCCATACCAGACTATGGGTTGACATCTACCCTTCCTTTTTTGCCAATCGCTCCTCCTTCTACCTCCTCCTACAGCCTAGTGCCAATTCACAGCCTTGGTACCAATTTCTTCCCTTTTCTCGACGCTCGGCTATTGTTTCTTTAATCAAACTGAGACTTGGTCATTCCCTCCTTCCCTTTTCTCGTTTTTCTTTTTCTCTTTCACCTTCTCCCTTTTACCCTCTCCACTCTACTGATCCTCCCTTTATATGCGACCCCAACCATATCTTTTTTGAATGCTCTGCTCTTTTTCCTGATTGCTCTCATCTATACGCCGAACTTTTGGCGTTGGATCTTCTTAGCCCTTTCAATGCTTCCTTTATCCTTTCCTTCCCATCTAGAGCCGTTATTCCCCTCCTTCGTTCCTTTATACTTTCTATCTCCGATCGCCTCAGAATCTGAGTAGGTGATCTAAGTCCATGTAGTTGGGCCAGTGTTAACACCGAGCCCATTTAAAAAAAAAAAAAAAATATTCTTAATGAAGTAAAATTAAAGGCATTCGACATGAAAATTCCTGTAGAGTTTAAAAAAACATTTAGGGTACGACGAAAAAAGAAATTTCACGACTAGGTGTATCGTCTGATCATTTAAATTCAGAGGTTTTAGCAAAATTAAAAATCATAATAAACATTTTGAGGTTCTGTATGGGTCATCCCGTTTGAATCATTGTATGATGTTATAAACAGAACGGGAATTAGAAAAAAATATAGATTATGATGATGTAATTGACGAATTTTCAGAAATGAAAGCAAGAAAAATAAAATTTTAAATATATAAAAATTAATTAAAATTCTTACGTTTATTATTTAAATATAAGTAGATAGATGGGTAGATAAACAATGTATTTATATTTGGGTTTCTGACTAAAAACGTAGGGATAAGGGGATTTTAACTTTTTAGGTTTTTAGGACCCCCTCTTATCTGGGGTCTGGGACAATTTATCCTAGTTCCCCCCACCCACCATTGACGGGCCTGCTTGTGAAAGTCATATGAGGGGGCTTCCTTTTGAGTACTTATTTTAACAGTTCTAAACAAAAGTCCAGTAAATAATCTGTAAAAGGTAAAAAAAGAAAAAAAAGTAACTGATAAGACGTTAAATAAAAAAACGAAAAATAGTTAAATTTTTTATTAGAAAAAAAAAAAAAACAATTAAATAGCGATTAGCTGAAAGCGGATAGAGATGAATTGAACGCTGAGAACTCGAAGAAACAATTGCTCTATAAAATACAGACAAAAAACAAGTTTAAGTCGAATTCCAATATTGTTGTCAAATTCCTGTCTCCTTAAGGGGAAAGTGAATCGTAAAGGGTCTGGAAGATTATATTGGGCACTTTTTTTTTTTTTCTTCTTAGCCGCCAGGTCATAAAAAAAAAAAAAAAAAAAAAAAAAGTGCCCAATAATTTCTTTCCTATAATCGGCATATTCGTAAAATAATTTATGGTCCAGTTTTTAGTAACTTCATTCTATATATGTATACAAACATTTATTTTGTCAAATTTTCTTATGGGTACTTTCTGGTAATTCGGAAACGTAATTTTTAATGTTTCGTTATTATTAAGTTTTTTTTGTTTTTATTTTGCTTATTTATTAATAATAACGTACTTTTGAAACTTGCAGATATCTCATTAGGTCGTTAATTTGGAACATCTATAATCGTAATTGACTCGTACTGTATTCGGTAATAGTGTGCGATTTAATAATTTTTGCAGAAAATTTATACTTTTTAACGTAGGTATTTAAAGAATTTATTTAATTTTCATTATATTACTTATTTGCAAAAAAAGTAAAAGTAACAGGGATTGAATACCACTGGTTCACTTAAGTTTATACGACAGTTGCGGTTAATTTTTTGTTACGGATGTTTAAATTATTTATGTAATTATATAAAATAAAATATATGCGTAGATAAAAAATATCTGTTAATTATACAAATTAACAGAAATTTGAAGTTAAATTCAAGTTTATGTGGAATTGCGTACCAAGGATACCTAATATTAATGGGGTCAATCGTAAAGTTGTCGACTGTTTCATTTATATTAATGTTGCAAATGAACGCTTTCGTAAAATGGGAGGGAAAATTTACGAAAATGAGTAATAATGTGGAAATAGTAGTATATTTCTAGAATAATATTACTACGTATATTTTTAGTTCACTAACAGTATGAGAAAAGATTTCACAATCGATTTAGTCAGATTAAGAACGGAACACTGTTTAAAATCGGAAAAATTAAAAAAAATAACATTTTAAAGTCGGAGAACGTACGATCTGAAACTGTAAGCTATACAATCATAACAAGGATAAATTGTACAGAAAATAATATAAGATATACACTACCAATGAATATTGCGCAGATAGTTTCCTTAACGGAAAGTTATACAAAAGTAGCTCTAAAATGATACTTTAAAACATTAAGTCCTAACCTATATAATATATATGATAACTAAGTACAAACTGCCCAATAGATCGGTTTCGGTATCAACTAACTTGGTAAATAGGTAGAGAATATAAGTGAGACTGGTTAAGTGGTTTCATCCGAGTCTATATATATGAAAAAGGAAAAAAAAGAAACATGGACGGAAAAAAGAGTATTTTAACTTTACACGGATAGTTGGACGGACAGAATTACTCATCGCGGAATGATGTAAAATAAAAAAGAAACGGTTTCACAAAAAGTATCACAAAGAAACAGAAGTTATAATCGTTACAAAATGATAACACGCTTAATACATTAATACGAGTATTGTAATTATGAATATTTTATGATTATATTTTCGAAATGCTTGGTGTAATCCAAGGCCGTGTCCACGGGGTGGGTTTTGGAGGTTAACCCCCCCCCCCCCATGAAAACTGAAATAGCTTAGGTACTTCATTAATATTTTATGCAAAATTTTTTGTTACGAGTATAATCAATAATATATGTAATTTTTATTAATGTTCATATACAGGGTAATTCATTTATGTAAATTATTAATATATAAATCAAAATGATGGAAATGATTAATAGCATGAATATTAGTGAAAAATGTATTTTTGTTTATAAAATAAATATGCGAAGAAAATTTTCACCCCCCCCCCTCCAAAATTCTGGGCACAGGCCTGGTGTAATCTATATAAATTCGATTAGTAATTCTATTAAGTGTTTTCTTTTGGTGATGGGGGGTCCTGTAAAAATTTTTAAATTTCAAAAATAATAAAATTTAAATAGCCTTCTGCTGTTTGTTGCATTAACCCGTGAAGTATGTTCAGGATCAAGGTATGGGGCTACAAAATTGCATTCATTAGGTGAAATGATGTATACTTTGAAAAAAATGAAACAGTACCATAATTCTGTGCAACGAAAAACTACACTTTGTTTGAAATCAATAGTGTAAAGTTAAAAAAGTGAAGTATTATGTTGGTAGCCGCAGTAGTTTTTAACAACGGTCAGATTTTATTAATGAAAGTAAAGCAAAATGGCAGCTCATTACTGAAACGACACGTTTGTGTAGATGACAAGGAATCGCTTTTCGTGGTGCACAAGATGCCGACTGAATTTCGATGAGCAGCAGACGACGAACGAACCTTGAGATTTTCGAGCCCTTTTAGGGAGCAGTATTAGGCAAAAACGGATGAAAAATGCGAAAAAAAAAGAAAGATATTCCGAAACTAAGCCCACAAATTTAGAATGATATTTTAACCGTCATCTGAATTCGATTTTTATGAAAATTATTGAGTGTGTCGATAAATTTTAGATTTCCTCATCATTTCCTGACGAAACTGTACATTCCACAGGCGTAAAGTAAAGTGTCTCTTTGCAGTCGGTACGTCGGGAAAGGTATGGAAAATAAATTTAGAAAGTGAAAAATTTTGTAAACACGTTTTCAACAAAAATGGTTTAGCCGAGGTCATTTGCAAATTTCTCGTAAATTCTGATGAGGATATACACTTTTTTTTTCTTTTTTTTTTTTTTGTTTTGTTTTTCGTAACGTTAAGGTTGCTCGAAAAATGAGCGATGACAGATAAGGGAAATGAAATATTTAGCATTAAAAAATAGAAAAATTTCAAATTTTTACTGCGTGAAAAGACCGATGTCGTTTACATAGAGACTGCTGATGTTGGTAATCAAAGAATAAAAATAATGGAAAACAATATTGTATAATGAGGTGGATCCGGTACAACTTTAAGCGCAGTTATTAGCTGCGTAGTGTTTTACCGTGCACTGTTAACGATGGCCTTAAAGATTATAGCTACCAAATGGAATAGTGAAAAAAGTACCTTTCACTTTTTCTAATTATTTTGCAAGCTTGAAAATTACCTTAGAATTCTCAGATTTCAATCTCTAAACGTTAATTCGATAACTTTTATTAACTTTATCGTCGAGTAAATTATTGTATACAAAACGTTACAATTTAAAGTTTGTCGTTTAGACAGACCGTCTAAAAGATAAATTTATAATTTAAAGAAAAATTATATAGATAACTTTGGCAGAATTTTTCTAAAAGTTAAAACTTTGTAATGAATATGGAGCAAAACTATTAAACAACTATAAGAGTTGTTTAATGTCAAACCAGCAGCCGGTTTTTTCAAACGTATATAGAGAGTATGTACCGACTGTTTCATTTTTGAATAATGAAAATCGGAAGATGTATTAATATACATAATGAAGTTAACACTTTTATTCACGGTGAAAAATGCTGTAAGGACTCCGTATGAGTGATTTAAAACTATACGTCGTGTTACATTTCTCCTTTTATTCGTAATTGTTTATCGTTGTGCTTTGAGAGGGTAAAATGGTCGTTTTATTTTTAAAAAAAAAATTATATTTCAGTCATTTTTTCGTTTTACGACAAATGTAACTCGAGGATAAAAAAAAAAAAAGGTAACAAAGTTTAAAAATTTAATATTGGAATCAAACGTAATAACTCAGCCGATATACTAGCTCGTTCATCCTCTCCTACCGGTAGATTTCTCAGCGTTTTTTCATTCCACAATATTAATCTCCTCTGAAAACTGCTTATTCCAAGCTATGTTTGAACTCGTAATCCTCCTCATTCTCAAATCCGGATTCCTTTTACCTCTTTATCTAGCCTAATCTACCGTCTTATCCCCGGTTCTTTAATTCTCCCTTCATGCAGCGTTCAGCTGTCTCTACAATCTGTCGTCTACGTTTTGGACACAGTTTGCTTCCTGCATCTTTTTTTCGTTTCTCTTTAGCTTCTTCTCCGCTCTGTCTCCTTCACTCTTCCTCTCACAACTTTATAGGGTGGTGCTGATCACATTTTATTTGACTGCATTTGTATCTCTTCTGAACGTTCCTCTTTCTACCCTTCGCTTTTTTTAATCGATCTTCCAACTCCTTAGTGCGCATCTTTTGTTTTCTCCTTGCCATCTCCTTCGGTTACGCCGGCACTTGAGTCTTTTTTATCTTCTATATCCGATCGTGTAAACATCTGATTCCATCTCTCATTCTTTTCTCTCTTCTTGAGCTCATGTCTATTTCGACGAATCCGATAAAAGAAGAAAAAACAAAAAAATTAGCGTTAATGAACCAAACTCTATTGTATAATGAGTGACAAAAGAAAACGGTAGAGCTAGGCTTCCACGGTCCTTATTTCAAAGAGTGTGAGGTAACTCCAGTTCAGTAATCGGAAAAAAACAAGAAATCATTTCTGATGCTTTATTATATTTTAGTAGAATTTCATTACATCCAGGATGTGGGTTTTGCGGTCAGTTTTCGAAATGAGGAAAAGAAATGTTTGCCTGGCAATGTAAAATAAATCTGAAAAAAATGGTATTTAAAAAAATACCGATTTCAAAATTTACTGTAAAATAAAAAAAATGCTTTTTTACAAAAAATAAATACCGATACTTGAAGATTTATTATAAAAATTTAAAAATGCACTAAAAAGTAAAAAATAATTACTCCCGATAAGAAAATATATATATCAGAGTGATATAACACTTAAGTGGTGATATCGTAATTCTTATACAACATTAATACTTATTAGAGTTGGAATTAAATTCATGTTAGGAACAATTTAATCAACATTTAATGCAGTTTTTAATTATTCTTTTAATATGAATTTTATGCCAACTCCAAAAAATTAATGTTGTATAAGAATTACGTTATCACCTTATACTCGTATATATTTTCTCATCGGGAGTAATTATTTTTTACTTTTTAGTGCATTTTTAAATTTTTATAATAAATCTTCAAGTATCGGTATATGTATTTTTTGTAAAAAAGCATTTTATTTTTTCCTTTTTAGTGCATTTTTATTCAATTAAATTAAAACATTTATTTCCACGGTGTGAAAACACCAAAAGCTACATTTCCATGGTAATTTGGCAAATTTATAGTATTTTAAGTCAAAAATCTAATCCGACGGTGAAAACAATCATGAATGAAAAGCATCCAAAAAGCTTCAATCTCCCGCATTATTAAGGATAACTCAAAAACTATCGGTCAGACCTTGATCAAATTTAAATGGGACCATATGACAAATACCACCTTTCAAATAAAAGAAGAATCATCAAAATCGGTTCATCTAGAAGAAAGTTCTGTGGTAACACACATAAAAAAAAATAAATAAATAAAAAAAAAAAAAAAAAAAAAATACAGTCGAATTGAATACCTCCTCCTTTTTTGAAGTCGGTTAAATAAAAACGCACTTAAAAGAAAAAAATATAGAAAGATAACATATCTTACACGGTGAAGTATACCCTTAAAAGGAGATATTATGATAATACTCAACATTAATCTAGAGTCGGCATCAAATTCAAATCGGTAATTAAAAATCGCATTAAATGTTCCTGATGTTTCCAATGCTAGGATTATGGAAAATGTGACTGTTTTGATATATTCATTTAATATGGGTTCTAATTTTTGATATTTGGCGCCATCATTAATGTGGTTTAAGAGAATAATCGCAATATCCCTCCTTTAAGGTTTATTTTATTGCAAGATGTATTATCGTTTAATTTTTTACTTTTTAGCCGTTCATTTTTATTAAATCTTTAGAATAAACTTTAAAGTCGGACTTCTTTTTCTTTAAAAACAATTTTATTTCGTAATTTTTAGTATAAATATTTTTGATTGATAATATGGGTAGAACAACTAAAAATGATGTCTTCTGTTCTTTATAAAGCCAGTTATTGGTTAAAGAGTTTGTCGGTGATAAGCTTGCAAATCGCACTTTGGGGATTTCAAATTCATTACCTTTCAAAATTTTTCGGCTGCATATTTTTCCTATGTTTTAATGATAATGTTTTAACTAATTTTTGTTTGGTTATATTAAGCGAAGAAAGCGATATCCTAAAAAGAACTCCTTTTTACAACTTTTAATTTATACGCTGCTGATTATTAGCCTTCACCGGTATTCGTCGATACTTACACGGGACCGCTACTGACTGGTACACTTATTAATAAACAAACGATATCATTGGAGTCAGTCTATATGCTCATAAAGTTATAGTTAAGACATGTACTTCAGTAGATGCTTGCGTGTAAATGACGCCCGAGGGTTTAATTTCATTTGTTTTAATGTAAACTAACAATTTTAAGGTTTCCGTTTAGCTATGTTAAAAATTAATTTTCCAATCCACGTTTCCGTGGTAAATACCAACGATATAATGTGTTAGGTGTCAATGGTTTTTTTTTATATAAATAAAAATTCCTCAAAAGAGAAGCGCTCCTTTTTTAATGTTTATTCTAATGATCACTGGGTATCTATGTTCAGCGATAATCAACGATATACTCTTATGATACCATCATTGGACGATACGCTTTCGAATAAACAAAGAATTATTACAATTAAAAGATATACTTGAATAAACGGAAAAAATAAAAAAGAAACATTTGAAGAAGATTAAAAAATCACATGAGAAAATAGGAATTTATAGAGATCTGTTTGTTTTTTTTTTCTTTTTGGAACGCGTCACCTATGTACATTACGTAAATGAAATTTTTGAAGTGTTAATGTGTGTGGTAGCGGGATATTCCTACTCGGACGAAATCTACCTATCCAACTACGCCGCCGTAGCTGGTTAAGGGAAATTATTAGATGAAAATATTGAGTAAGTTTTTTCTGATTATTATTTATTGTTTAAATTCATTTGATCACATTAAACCGTTATACTGTAGTTTTATACGTGTATTGTAAATTTATCCGGATATTATTTTAAATGATTGTTGTCGGTTTATGAAAAAGGTGAGCTATCAATTATGTTGTTTCGTTATTTACTTTCACTTGTCATAATGATAAATTTGTCCCGGAGAACTATCGGGTCGATGTTTAGGTGGTCAAGGAACGTGTGTGACAGAAGTTCCAGATCCCTCACTCCCCTAGATTTTCAGAAATTCCCTTTTTGCTGAAATTCGGTTAATTTTTCCTTTTTTCTCAAACGCAAGTTGACCGCTTTTCTTAATTTTTCAGTATACTATAGAGTCACATGGGAGTGGCATTTTCGAAAAAATTAACAACTCCCTCCCATCATATTTCACCCATCAAATGACACTTTCTAACATTGTTTATATTTCTTGTCAATGATAATACAGAGCATAAAAATGAAACTGGCATTTTTAGATGTATTTTAAATTTTTAAAAAATCGTAATGGTTAAAATTGGCAAAAATGTACGGTAAGTGAAAATTTCATATATTTATATTCCACTTATAGTTATATGCTGCTTATTTCAATACAAGACCGTGGACAGGAAGCACCGACTACCCTGAGCCCCCTTACGGACCACCCTTAAAGCACCCCAACCGCCTAAAATTCAGTCGAAACTAGGTAATAGAAATGTACACTATACTTGGGCAGAATTTTAAGTATGAATGCATCGGATCAAGTAATGCGTTAAAAATAATAATAAAAAAAAAATACTATATAAAAACGTATACTTTTTTTCCTGGACATTCACCAAATTTCGTAATCACGGCAATACATAACGCAACAACAAATTCTTCGCGACACAGCCAAAAAAAAAAAAAAAAAAAAATTAATAAAAAACAATAAACGATTTTTTTCCTCTACAGATGCCGCGGAAATTGTCCGTGTGGTCAATTTCACGGCGAAACGACAAATGCAACAATCAAGTTAATAAGGGATACGCGCTTAGAACCGACCCAATGCTCTAAGCACACGCTTCACTCGTTACCCTGACTGATTTTAGCGGGATTTTTCAGCTCACGTTGCCGGCTATAACAGTCGATGCGCGCAGGTTGTGTCGCGAAGAATTTGTTGCCGCCTATATTCTGTTGATTACCGAAAAATTGGTGTCTGTCCAGAAAAAAGAATTTACGTTTTTATGTAGTATTTTTTTCTCATTATTTAGCGGATAACGTGATCCGAGATTTCTCCGTTTTTTTTTTTTTTTTTTTTTATTGTTGTTCGGCGGCGAGTAAACAAATATCCCCTGTCTGTATGTTACTCTCTTAGAGGGGGTCCGTGTGTGTTTTTATCACTTTTTTCTCATACGGCTAGATTTTTTTAAAATAAGAAAGCCATTGAAAGGAAAAAAAATTGTATTTTTTGGTCATCCCTAAAATCTGGGATTCCAGGTTTTTTCCTTGCTTCGTGTAATTTTTATTTTCAATTTTGAGCTCCAGACGAAACGAGGCAAAGTGCTGCATCTGTAATAAATGTTTAAGAAAGACAAAAGGTATACTATCAAGTTCATCTCGACGGATGAGGATGCAGCGACCTGCGGTAGCCACGATTTATTATTTAGCATATGGCCTCGTTACCGGTCCAATATGCAAGATCGGTTGAAATTCTTAACCGGCTACTCAATACCGATGAGACTAAGGTGGCGATCAAAGTTGATGTTTTTGATTTTCCTTTAACTGGGTATTGAAATAAATTCCTTGCCATATATTAGTAGATTACTTGCATACTTACAGAGAGTCTGCCGAAGTATATAGTGTACATTTCTATTACCTAGTTTCGACTGAATTTTAGGTGGTTGGGGTGCTAAAAAGGTGGTCCGTAAGAGGGCTCAGGGTAGTCGGTGCTTCCTGCGAACGGTCTTATATTGAAATAAGCAGCATACATATATAAGTGGAATATAAATATATAAAATTTTCACTTACCGTACATTTTCGCCAATTTTAACCATTACGATTTTTTTAAAATTTAAAATACATCTAAAAATGCCAGTTTCATTTTTATGCTCTGTATTATCATTGACAAGAAATATAAACAATGTTAGAAAGTGTCATTTGATGGGTGAAATATGATGGGAGGGAGTTGTTAATTTTTTCGAAGATGCCACTCCCATGTGACTCTATAGTGTATACTGGAAAATTAAGAAAAGCGGTCAACTTGCGTTTGAGAAAAAAGGAAAAATTAACTGTATTTCAGCAAAAATGGAGTTTCTGAAAATCTAGGGGAGTGAGGGATCTAAAACTTCTGTCACGAATAATGTTCTTTCGTGATATTCGCTTACCACCCAAATGTCGATCCGATAGTTCTCCAGGACAATGTTTACAATTCGTATCCACCTTTGGACTTTTTTAAACGAGATTTGTTAGTTTGTTGCTTTTGTTTTATCTACTCTTTTTGTTTTATGATGAAATTATTCGTTGATAGCCTTGAGTAATAAACTCTATATCGATATGTTTAAAAATCTCAAAAAAAAAAAAATGAAAAGGCCGTCACGAGACGTCTGGCAGATGTGAAATAATAGATGGTTAATCAAAGAATCTATATTTAAAAAAAAACTAATAAATAAATATGAAGTAGAATAAATAAAATCATAGAGTTTCGTTAATAAAATATAATGTACCCTATGTCTCAAATTAGATTTTGGTCATTGTGTGAGTTTCAATTATAATATCACCTATGTATATTTCTTGCGTTGTTTGTGTACTGCGAAAGTAAAGTAGAATGTTATTAATTTGAAATTTTTATAAAAATAGAAGCCAAATTAAATTAAAAGAAAGTACAGCGAGGAAGATGCGATGCGGGCAAAAAGGAGAGATGCGGTGCGTGCAGAAAGAGAGAGATCGCGAGAGAGTTGTTTATGTTAATGTGCATTTAAGAAAGAGCAGCGACGGAGAAGAAAGGCAACAAAGTATATAGTATACGCGCCACCACGCACACACAAGCGTGTAGGGAGCGGCGTCGGAGAGAGGACATGACGGCATGAAAACGTCACGCCGTTTGCCGTCACGGCTTACGAATCGATTTTACTCCCAAGGCGCGCCAATACATTGTTATAATATCAACAAAAAGAAAAACAAAATTTCCTACGGAAAATGTTTTTTTGACAACTTAGAAGGATAAATATTTTCAATGTATTTATCGTATTTGGGAATGCGTTTAGCTTTGCTTAGGATAGGGGAGCCTGCATCGAGATCAACCGGTTTGTTTAAACTACAAATGCGCGTTTATTAGTGATCGTACCGGATTACTGTCCGCTAAAATAGAATCGAAAAAAAAAAAAACCCATTAATTACGTTTTGTTTATTATGAAGTTTTAGCGGAACCGCAACGAGCTACCCGGTCGAGCAGATCGTGTGTAGAGTGGTAAGCGATAAGAGTAAGTTAGAGAAAGTTGTGTATTTTTATACATATACGGTGAGTGACATGTGCGTCTAGTCTCCGCACTGCGCTCTTATAATTTTTATATTAGAAAATAATAAAACGGACCGTTTTACGCACACGCGCGACGCTGTAGACCACCGGTCGCGGACAAACACGTTTATTCGGTTCAGTATTAAATGTCTTTTTGACGGCTGACACTTATATTTCGTTCAGCTTTTCGGCCGAGATGAAGAATTTCGCTCTTTAACTAGAAATAATGTCGGTTGTCGGGGGATATCGGATATAAAAGACACGAACCGCTTATGAACTAAATCGCGGTGATATTTCTTACTTTCCTCTTTTTCATTAAACTTTTTCCTAAACTACACAAGTCTCACTAGCTTTACAGCTGGAAATTCTCATATATGAAGGGTCATTCGTTATCTGCAGCTAAACTGCTCTCGTATCTTTCATTTATATTTTCCAGGCAGAATTTACGGGGCGGTATTATTTTTTCGCCTACTATCGCCGTCACATTGTGTTACTTTAGTTAAAATGCGATGCTTGCAAAATCTGTTCTTCACTTTTTTTCGATTTATCCGATACGATAACCTATGAATCTCGTTTTAATTATCTCCGCCACAAAAGACAGATCTAGTTGGGTTTTTAATCTTAATAAAGATCTAATTACTTTTCCTCTCTCTTCACTAGTTCGTGGGCTAATGTCTATGTTGATGAACTCAAAAAGTTGAATTTTACTATTAAGTAATGTAAAATTAAGTTTCTTGAAAAGAAAATAAGAAGACATAGATTGAGAGTCTCCGGTTTTCCAAAGTTTTAGTAAGATGTTCGTTAAATTTCGGGAGTAGGCAAATTGTGAATACATAAATTTTTCTCTATATTGCATCGACGTACACGGTGTGTCTGAAAAGTTCCCGAACTAATTTCCTACACTCGATAAAAGTAGCGCTTTTTCTCGTTCAATCAAGGAAGTATGTAGTACGAAGTGTAAAGAGTGTGTATATACAAAATTCTAGCACTATCAGTCTCTTTTAGTTTCCCAGTAGTACACGGTTAAGTATTGTGTGTTCATAACTTCTTATGCAAGCTCGTTGAATCGCCGAAATATCGTGAAAGTTGCCCTTCATCGTCATTTTGATTTTTGGGAACAGAAAATAGTCTGCCGTGGCCGAATCAGGTGATAAGACGGTGATCTGATTTGCGGCGTAGTGACGCGTCAAAAGTGTTGCCGTACGTGGCATTGTCATGCAACAGAGTTGCCCGTGATCGTGATACTAGGGGGTTGGGTTCGATGAATTTGACGTACCAAACGCTTCATTACTTCCAGATAGAATTCCACATTCATAGTTTGCTCTGTTAGAACGAATTCACGATGAATGAGAGGCCCTTCGAGTCGAAAAATGCAATGAGCATTGTGTTCACTTTGGGGATTTTTGTTGCCGAACTTTCGTGGGTCTTTGTGTTTTCGAACGGAACCACGCCGAAGATTGTCGTTTGATGTGGTTGTTGTAGGTGATAGAGCTTCATCACCGAATGCTTTTTGAATCATTAAAAAAGATTTCTACAAAAGATTTATCAAGACTTAATGTACATAACACGCGCGTATTTTTTTTTTTTACCCCCCTTGGGTTTGCTACCAAAGAGCATTAGCTCAGCAAAAAGGAATAGATACATGGAATAGAATAGAAATTATATTTTTATTCTGTCGACAATGGAATCAAGGAACACCCCTAGGACAGGGACAACAGAGAGAATAGGTAGAGAAAAGAGACGTTGAAAGGAGCAGTAAGACCAAGCTTTAAAAGATGATAATAAAGTAACTCACGCTCGCGAGATAAACCGGAGCACTCGAAGAGCACGTGATTCGCATCACAAACATATACTGAGAACCTTCAGGATCCAATGGATAATTAGGAGGTGTAGCCCCAAGGAAAAGCGATTTAAAGAAGGAAGGAGACTATGCAAGAAACGGAGGCGAGATAATTTAGTAATTATGGACCGACGCAAACTGGGGGGAAACTCATAGAACCAAGGACGAGGAGGAGGAACAGGATTAATCAAGAGATAAAAGGAATTAGAATTAGCGAAAAGAGAAACATAAACAGAGTGCCTAAGATGGCAGGATTTAGTTGGAAGAAGAATATTGTATGCTGGAACCCTACTAATAAAATTCCAATTGGAAACAGCAGCTTTAGCAAGGAGGTGTCGACGGCTACATTTCCATCAATGCCTGAATGTCCCGGAATCCAGAGAAAGTCAATCTGGGTAGACGTCGATGAGGATAGATCACGAAGAAGAGAACGAATAGAAATTTATCTCGCTCGATCATTTACAGCTGATATTCTATCTGTTTAGACGATAGTAGAAATATGCGCGCTGATGCATGCCCTGCCTCCATTAAAATTTCAACAAAAACCTGTTCACCGCATCAAAATGGTGTCTTCCGGAGACGAAAAATCTCCGGACGATACAATATTTTACTACTTTTTTCTTAATTTTAAATATTATACGCATCTCAAAATATAGTTGAATGTTTGCGACCTTTTTTTTTTGATTTTTATTTTTTTTGATGATTTTTTTTTTAATAATTTTTTCTACAATTCATAAGGGAATTTGTTAACACACGAGCTTGTCAATATAATGTGATAAATGATAATATTTATTTATTTTTATTTTTTTTTTCTCTTGGACTCGTCAACCAAGGACCTTCACCCAGAGAAATAAATAGTAAGGAAAGAAGTCGGTTATATTTTAATCCGATCAGAAATCTTTGCTAAAAACGAACAAATAGCAGGAACAATTAATTTGGGAAGGTATAGGAAGCGTAATAAGGAACAGGAAGCCCAAGCCTCAACAAATAGGAATACAAAATGTTCCACAGAAAGAGATGAACACTGTGGAAGAACACATGATCGGCGTCGCAAATAACTGCATCATCAGGATGGAGGGGACAGTGTGGGGGAGGAAATTACGGAAAAGCGAAATCTGAAGGAAGGCTGCAAGGAATGGCCAAAACGCATACGAACAACGGAAACAACATCAGAACGTCGAAGAGAGAGAGAGATGCAAAAGAAACCATGAATCGGGAGGAACAGTAGACAGATGAAATGAAGATTATTAGAAAATGAGGAAGCGTAGGTAATAAATGTGAAAGAGAATACTTCTTGATAGGAACGAGTTAAAGATCATACTTATGAGAGGAACTACTCTATGCATTAAACGCGTCGAAAACGTAAACACAAAGGCCATCGTGTATTTCATCGCATCAATTCGGTTACAATACTTTTTTCATTTTTTACCATATTATATTTTTAAAATCTATCGTACAATGCAATAAATTTTCATTTCAAGCATCGATAGGAAATAAAATGATACACTTACATTTTATTTTTTTAATAAAAACCGATTCGTATTCTCGCTAATTATTGCTATTTTTTCACTACTTTACACATATTTTACTCATTTTTACATTTTACACGCATGTGTCATGCTTGAGCTAATAATGATGTAAATTCCAAATACGCTATATTAATGTTTTCTTTGACTATCCTTTGTACATTATTTTTCTGTAATTGTTTGCGCCTATTGTTGTAATTGAACCGGGTAATATTTGAAAATATAGGAAAAAGTTCCAAAAATATTTATTTCGAAAAAAATCATGAAATGGTTAAATACACACTTACATATATTTCACATTATAATATAGTTTATAAACAAAAATAAAGATTATAAAAAAAGCTAATAAAACTAGAAATTCTCTATCCTCGTTAACTTTGAGTTCATTCTGATATTTCCAGTCTGGCAAAAGCGGTTAAACGACATTTTCGAAGGCTGTTTTTGCAACATGGAATTGCTGATTATAACTTATCCTTCTTATTACTGGAAAAGAAAAAAAAAAAAAAGTATATACGTTATCTAACAACATGTATAAAACAACTACTAACGAATATTTTTAACGGCGACAGTCCCCTGAAACAAACTCGTCATCGCGAGCAGTGCTGTTGCGATTTTGAGTCGCTGCTAGACCGTTTGTACAGTGCTTATTAGACGAACGCGTCACGGTCGATTAGAAGTGTACTACTTCGTATAAATTCCAATTTAACTCCCGCTGAACCGGCAGGAGAGACACAGTGCAGTCCCCTCGGAACTGCGATGATCATGTTAATTCTACGCAGCGGGGCCAGCGGCAAACGGAAGATAAGAGCCGCGAGGGGCGAATTATTCTAGAGACGACGGTTATTTAATTCAATTAAGGTGCGGCGGCGCTGTTCCGGCGAGGAATCGAAATTCACCAGTCGGAAAAAATTGACCTTAGCCTATCGTTAAGGAGAGTGCGCGAGAAAAGTTTATCGATAAGATTAATTTAATTGCGAGGGAAATCGGGAAGAAAGCGAGAGTTGTTGCCCCGCGATAACAGTATGCAACCCTAAAATTTGGCGTGAAAAAAGGAAAAGCCTCGTTTCCGCCAGGGCGTAATTGACAATATCCAACTGCCAGAATAAGAAAGAGAGCCTGTTTATATCCAAAAATAAGCATTTATTATTCATCGGAGGAGCTGTCACAGAGCCGCCACTTGCTGTACCGTTCGCACTTCAACGCTGCCACGTATAGACGCGACGGAACAGTTACAACGAGCGCGCGCCTTACACAGACGCAGTTGATCTTCTTTAACCGATAAGGCAAAGTTCAAGATGGAAAAAGTGTTAAATGACTTCTGCTCGGTGCAACTGATGAAATATTTATTCGATTTTATCTTATGGGAAATCTAACTTTATCCGGTCAACGTCGAATGCGCCGCACCCTAATCTGCACATAATGGCGCTCTCGAAAATGGCGAACAGCGTTTTAATGCACTTTTCAAATTCTATAAACCGAACACAATTTCCGGATTTCCAAAGCGTAAATCACCGAACAGAAAATAGCGGGAAAACTGCAGACCCCAGATCAGACCTGTGCACGAAATCAGTGCAAAGTAAGAGGGTGGTGCATTATTACGGATGGGTAATGAGAATGCCGCGAACAACAAAGAACAGCTTCCTTTTATCGGGCCAATGAAATATGAAGAAAAATGTGGAAATGTATAATTATAAATAAAATATTTAGCGTTCGGAATAAGGCTACGCAGAGAAAAAAAGCAACATTTAAACAAAACAAAACCGGTCAGAGTTCATTTCACATTTTAGGAAAGGAGGTTTCTTTGAGATCCCCGATGCCGGTTCTTTCGTGCGGAACTTTTCTTTCTATTTCGTGCTGTGCTGCAGGGTCGATGAATTTTCTTATAATTAAAAAAAAAAAAAAACAATTAAAAAAAGAATTACAAATTAAAAATTCTTCCCAGAGATCCGGTGGATAAAGGCGCTGGATCGCTCAACTTCTATTTTTAAGTGCCGTTTTTAGCCGTTCTCATTCCCTCCTCCGCCGAATGTATTTGATCTATAAAGAAAAAGTAGCAGTAATAATATGAAAATTAAAGAAATGTAAGAATATTAATGACTGAGGGCGTGGAAAATTACGTTTTCCAGAATAAAGGGAAAATTCCGGTTCACTTGAAAAGGAAAGTACACAACTAACGTGTTTACTGCTAGTCCTTGCGTTTTTTTGTTTTTTTTTTTCTTTAAAATTGCGATCTGGCTAATGTATCCAATAAGCAATTGGAATGGAGGTTATGACATGATGGAAGATGCCATTCAACAATAACACTCCACGTTGTTTTACCGGTCAATCAAACCGGTGAGGAAGATCTAGGGGCGTATAACGATTTAGTCTACGATTGTCGTTGCCTGAGTCTAATAAATCAACTGCCAGCGGGTTAGGGTGGCCTACTAACCTACGCAAGTAACGCTCGCTATAATTTTTAATTACTTCACTCACATGCGATATATTTAGATTCCGATGTAAGTTATCATTGCGCATGTACCACGGTGCACTGGCTATTATTCTCAGTATTTTTAACTGGCACCGAGTCCTTGCGTATGTCTCGAAAACATGGTCACTCATAAAAGCAGTGGCGAGCGGGGAAAACGTCTCGAAAAAAGGATTACGTTAAATGTATGATAATCTGACCGAACGAGAATCACGCGAATAAGCGAACCGACGGAATTAACTGATACACCCTGCAACAAATAGCTAGAATATAATGGAGATGGGTCGGTCACATCACAGCGCCAAGTAAAAATAACTAAAAAAGTATCTTAGACGGAGCGACGGTGTAGCAAAGGTGGTTGAGCTGGATAAGGAGCGCGCGAAACAGAAACAAGTGGAAACTGTCGAGAAGGGACCGAAAATTTCATTCGTGATCATGATATTTTACAGCGGAGGTAATAAAAACTATGTAACGTTGTTATGGAACATTTGTGCTTTCCTTTTTATTGTTGTAGAGGTTCATTGAAATCTCAAAACTAACTAATTTGAGGTTCTCGTCTAGATCATCGTCAGTGTGTTCCCTACATATTACGATAAAAACTAGCTCACAAAAATCAGCTACCATGGCCTATTGGAAAATGGTGTTCCGTTCGAGTAGAACCAGGTTCGAATCTCGCCGTCGCACATTGTAACTTCTAAAAATTTCAACTTACGCTGGGTTAAGATCTGCAGTTGACGCACCGAAAAATAAAAAAAAATAAGAATATCAAAGTCAAAAATAATTATTAAATAAATTTTTGTGTACATCTCTGTCTAGTAACTGTGGTCGACAATTTTTGAGTTTCATTAATTTATGATTTTTACGAGATGCAATTAACCTATTCTCGTAAAGCTTTAACGACAAACTGGTTTTACATTTCCGTTAATTCTTTAGATTTTTCCCGGTAAGAGTAATCAGATTATTCTGGCGGTAATAAAAGAATTTCGATCAACTTTTATAATTAAATTTTAATAACACTATCTTTTCATGCATGTAACCATGAGAACATGATTACGGCTGTATACATTGATAATCGCACAATTCGAGCCATGTATACAAACGATAATATTTTGTATAATAATCATCTGTGATAAATAAATACAGAAAACGCTTGAAGTGACACTTTTCGACAAGAAAATCGCCCTAACTAGAAACTTTCTATTGACAATACACCGAACAACTTGTTTTTACTGCCCGAGTAATCTTAGAGGATTATTACATTGCGCAGTGTTAAGGTAGCGTGGTAGCCTAGTGGTTAAGGTGCTTGGCTACTAAATCGGAAGGCATGGGTTCGAAATGTGTCTCGTTCCGGATCCGAATTGCTCCCAAGCTTACCCAGTCTGATGTAATTGGGTACTAGAGAAATCTGGGAAAGTAAATCCGGATCCCAAGCAGAAAGGAACTGGAGGAACTGCCCCCCCCCTACTTTCATTAGTGCCGTTGTGCTTAGTACCACTATGAAAAGTTTAACTTCACAATCCCCAACACCCTGCTAAAGGGTACGCGATTTACTTTACTTTTAGTATTTATGTGGAACACTTTTGTGCCCAATGTACATCCTATGACGTTTTAAAAGCAACACCGATTTTCTTCCATAACAATTATAGAAGACTACCCATCTGCGGACGTTGAGGTCTTTCCTAATTACTTGTAGTTCGAACATGGCTTTGTAATGTTTTGGTGACGAACAATTTTCTCTACAAAGTTACTGCATGCAGGATTATACTTGAGACTAATCGTAGATGTTCGTATTTTTTTTGTGTATTCTAAGCGTACAATCTTACTTTTCAAATGTATTTGCTTAGTATCATCAAACTTGCTGCAACAGCATGCTATATGTTTTGGTCTTTCCCGTTGTACTGCAACAAAACACATTTTTTGTTTACTTACTCTATATAATCGATGTGATTCTTAATCGGGATAGGGAAATGAATATTTGTGCGTGTACGCCTGTTAATTCATAGTTGCAACATTTGTGTGTAATGAAAAGCGTGAATTTTACATTTCTTGGCTAAACAGGCGATGCCTATGAAACAGAAAATATAGAACAGTATACTGCTGACGGGCACTCACTGATTTTAACCGGAAAAATAGATTAATATAGTGCATTGCAGTACAATCTAGAAGCATTGTTGTTGATGTTGTTTACACTTGTTCACAATTATACTCTACTTCGATGAATAGAATGCTTAAGCAAACAAACTGTTTCACGCCGAGCCGAGTAAAATGAAACTTTAGAAGACAAATTTCATTAAATAATCCGTTCAGCAACTTTTTGTTTCTACGTTTAAGATATATACATATATATATACATATATATACATATATATATATATATATGCGAAAGGGTTGTGGATGAACGAGCAGATAAACAAGGATAGCTTCTTTTAATTCGAATTGATACGGGAAAAAATGGTGCTGGTTATCTCTTGACGTTTTTCGTGCATTTTTCAGACTATTAACTGTCTTGGGTGTGCATTTTACCTAAAGGAAATCGAAAAAATGTTAGCGTTATTAAAGTTGGATGATTTTCATTACTGTGGACACTTTTGAAGCATCACGAAGTGAGCCGGAATTTGTAATGAAAAAGCTGAAAGCTTACAAGGTACTCCGGGCACAAATGGCACTGCAGCAGAAATCTGAATATCAACGGGCGAATAGTGTTTTGTGAAATATGCAAAAATATATGGAATAAAGGTACATCATGGCGAGCTAAAAGGGCAAAAGGTAATATATAATATCTCAATAGGGATAATGTATGTTTGCCATTGTAATATTGAAAAGAGAGTGGGTGCCAAAATGGATCCTTATGGAACACCTGCTGTGAGTGTTCTTCGATAAATTATTTCATTATCCTTATTCTATAAAATAATTTCTCTGCTTTTTAAGAAGTTTCTTATTATTTTAATTAAGTTTATGATAACTTATTCAGTTGCAGACATTCGATAATTTTTGACCACTTTATATTATCAAAGGCACTAACCACTGATATCAAAACTTGTTAATAATCTAAATTTACAATGACTTTTGCAGTTGCTAATGATTTCCATGCATTTCAAAATGGATTTTTCGGTTAATTTGTTCCTTATATATCCATATTGTTCATTCAGTATTACGTTATTATCCAGTACCTCATCAATTTTATGTTTTATTATTTTTTCATAAATCTTTCCTATGTTGGAGAGTAAAGTTATCGGTCTGTAAGCTTTTGAAGATGGGAGTTCCTTATCTGTTTTGTTTAGCAGGATGATTTTCCTTCACTTCCACATTTCTGGAAATTCTAATTTCTAATTTCGTATTGAATCGCTTGTCCTGAGTTCATCAACAACTTTTGGAAAAGTGCATTACTTATTAATTCATATTTTTCTTTTTCTTCTGTTATAATTTCCCCCTCGTCATTAATTAATGTTGGAAAATTAAATTTTCTATGTTTCTCCATAACTATTTTATACGGCTAACTAGTTGTTTCGACGCTTTTGATTTGCTTTTGTCGATTTTGCTCCTATATCTTGCGGAATTGAAGGGAATGAGGTGGCGGACTCATTAGCACGTTCTTCGATGCATGCAGCGCACTTCGTTAGAGAGATACCCGTTAGTAACATTCTGCCTCTATCCAAGGAATATCATTTAAAGCTCTGTTCGGACATCTATGTGGCATCATTTTCAAATCCTAACTTGCATTACCTGACAGTTCAGCCTGATCTTTCAAGCTTCTCAGGTTCCAAGACTCCTCTTCTCAGTCGTTCTTCAATTTCGGCAATATGTCGTCTGCGCTTTGGTCACACTTTGCTCCCGTTTTTCTGTTGTTCCAAGTCTGCACTGCCCGCTGCATCATCCTGATTCTTCTTTTTTAGGTGACCCTAACCGTATTTTTCTTAAGTGCTCTTCTCTATTTAACGAACGGAATACTTTGTATGCACACCTGTTGGGACTGGGGCTTCCTGTTCCCTATTGCGCTTTCTATATGTTGACCTTTCCTTCTGCATAAGTTATCCCAGTCCTTTCTTCCTTTACTAAATCCATAACCATCATCATAGTTGCTTCTCCTAAGTCAGGAGATTGCATACATTCATATTATTCGTTCCCGGAAAAGAGTTATTATCTTCTGTAAGGTTTTTGCACGGCGGATTTATTGGTAAGTTCGCTGTTGTTAATTCCAGCCATCTCCTCCCTCTTATTGATTTTCCAGGAACTTTCCCCTGCACCGCTATCATGAAAATTCCATTTTCTCGGATTTTATGAGCTAGGTATTTCAGTTTTCGATCTTTGATATCCTCCAGTAGTGTTCTCTTTTCTTCTAGTACTTTTGTCAATAGAGCGGTATTTGTTGTGTGTGTGTGTGTGGTCTACGATATCTTCATCAACCGTCTGTAACACCACATTTCCAAAGCGGCTATCTTCCTTTCGCAGTCTGCTCCCATTGTCCATGTTTCGCAGACGTATTTTAATACGCTTCAGACATAGAATTTCATTATTATTTAAACTCATGCTTTGATTTCCGAGCACCTTGTACTAAATCCATACCAAATCGAATTATATTCTGATTCCTCCAACTAACCTACAGCTTGTGTCTGTGTGGTCGCTTTTGTTGTATTTAAAAAACAAACAAAAAAAACTAGAGTTCCTTTTTGTCCCAATTTAGGTCCGGACCCACCAGAAATGACAGTATTTTATACCCTACAGTCTCACGTAGGGCCATCGAGTACTATTTAATATATTTTTGGTGTACTGTATAGTCATGTAGAATATCCGGTAACACCGTTAAGCTGTCGAAATGAGGATTTATCTTCGAGAATACAAACGCCAACAAACTATGTATATAATTACCCACTTCGTGAAACATTATCAATTACTCATCGTAAATGCAACTCCGACAATAAACAAATAACACAAATATGGTAAACTATGTCGTTCCTTACTGTATGATATAAACGCACCGAAAAATTTGAATGCGGTTAGAGACAGAAGAAATGAAAGACGCCATGATAGGAATGATCGTAAGGGATGGAAGTGAAAGAATAAATGAAATCAAACCAAGATTCAGGAGTTGTTTACAACAGTGGGAGCGTTCTACGGATACAGACGCGTATTCCAAGAAGGTGTTATTTGTATTGCAAAGTAAATCAGAATCATCAGGATGGAAAGAACAAAAAGAGAAGGGAAAATAGAAACACGAAAAGAGGATGTCAAGGCGAAGCCTCATGGAACATATTATGCCTTTATTTATTTTTATTTATTTATTTATTTAAATTGAAACAACTCGTACTATAAACTGCTACGAAGGCCAGTGTACGGGATTTACATATATAATAGCATAGTTATAATTTCGATGCTACACCGACGTCCTTTAAGAATTCAAAAACGATGTGAGGAGGAGTGCAAAGGAGGATGGATCGCAGTGTTGCTGGAAAAGGCAAACGATTTTAGAGCGGAAGAGATAAGGGGCATTCAAGAAGAGTGTGCGCAATAGTGCAAGGATAGTAGCAAAGGGAACATACAGGGGAAGGTTCGTTAGATAATAAGTGTCGGTGAGTAAGCAAGATATGTCCTGTAAGAAGACGAAGGGGTAGAACGTTGGTTTGCCGACAGTCGGTGGATATGCTGAATTGAGATGGGACTTCGAATATGGATCAGAGTTGGTTTGTGCGGGGTAAATCCTTTCATCGGCGGTACTATTCCGTGACCACGGCTTCCTTTATTGCTCAATTCGAAAGTCCTATCCAGTTCGATTTCGTTAATAAAAATAACGGATGACAGTGGTCCTCTATGCACTTGGCGGAGTACGGATACGATGGTTTTATGCTTATAGGTGTATTTAGAAGCGTATGCTCTAACGATTGAGTGCGCGTCAGGAACTGCCGAAATCGCGCTGTACGGTGCAAGTCTGGCGTAAATCCATTGCGCAGGAAATATAAATTTGTACAAGGTGTTGTGCGGAAAGTTCCCCAAGGTCGTCTGCAAATAAAACTTATCGTACCGGGGATGAAACTTCGTTGACTATGCTACTAAATGCTTTGTTAAATAATGTAGGGCTTATGACCGAACTGTTACGGAACTCGGTTAAGTAACTGGAGACGACTGGAGCTTGTATTGCTGAGAAATTGATTGAAAAATGATATGCCCCACTGTAAGTTGTGAAGTGACCTGGTTTTTGCATATTATGTCGAAGGCATTCTTTAAGTTGAAAAATATTACGAGCATATGTTTTTGGCTAGGAAATGATTCGTAGGTGGCATTTGAAAGAAACGCTAACTGTTCTTCTGTTGAACGTCGTGCCTGAAAGCCTGCTGTTCACAAGGTAGTACTTTCCGGTCGTGCAATATCCGTTGTAGTCTAATAATTTATTATTTTTTCCATAACTTTACATAAAACGGATGCATAGGTCGGTAGCTCTTCGGCCGGTGTATTGGTTTAAGTGGTTTCAGCAGGGGGATGATAACTGTTTGCTGCCAGCCTTCCGGAACAAGCCCAGATTTTCATAACTGATTAAAGAGCTCGACTACGTGTTGAATTAACTCGTGAGGCGCATTTTTGAGCATTGAAGTATGTATCCCGTCCGAACACGGGTTGGTGGTACACGATTTCGAAATTGCGTTCCTGACTTCATTAACGGTGATGTCTATGTTATAATCATCCGCGTCTTTATGGTTTGAAGAAAGAGAGTTTCTTATAGCGCGAGGGTGACTTTTTAAAGATGATTCGACAAAAGCATCGGCGAAAGCTTCGGAGATCTCTGACGGATCCGTAAGTCAGAAACTATTAGATTGAATTGTCTGCGGGAAGAGATATGGTCTTTTATTTTCCACTGCATAAATTTTCCTCTAAATGACGCGTGTTCTGTGTAATTTGAGATGTGAATTTTCTCCAAGATTCCATTTTGAATACGAACAGGGCTTTCGCTCTTAGCTTTCGGTATTCCATGAATGCTTCTGCTGTTGAATTGTCTTTAAGACGTTGCAAAGCTCTTCTACGGTTAGTGAGGGCGGCTAAGAAACCTTTGTTCCACCACGGGGGAAAGTTCCTTATGGGAAAGTGGCGGGAGGGTGATATCTGATAGCACCTGACGAGACATTGAGTGAGGGAGTTTATATCTTCTTCCGGGTTGATGCGATTCTGCGGGAGACGTTCAATTTGAGAGTTGCGTAGGTCCGAGAAATTTTTTCCAGTACACGTTGCGGTATTTGTCTTCGTCGATGACATCTTGAACGAGAGTTGTTTGTCATCAATACCGGTAATGACGATTGGTATGTGATCGCTTCTCGCGAGATTTGAGTGATAATAGGGGACCAGCCGTTTTGGTACGATTAGTACTAAGTCAAGAGTTGACCACTTTCGATGCGAGAAATTATAGTGCGTTAGTTCAGTGTTTACCAGATGATGTAGGTCTAGGATTTCTTGTGATGCACGTCCGCGCTGCTTATAATGCGAACTCCCTCATAAGGGGTTGTGCGCGTTAAAGTCTCCTACGATGATATATGGCGGTTGGAGTTGGTTTACGATGTTGTTCAGCTGCGTAGCTAGAATAGAGATTGATCCGGAGGAATGTATAGATTGTATATTAACATAGAGTCTTTAAGCATGGCTTTAATTGCCACCGCTTGAGTGTTAGTTTGAAGATGGATTTCTTCTGACAGTAGCTGTGATGAGACTCCGATGGTCAATTCTCCGTGGACGGTTGTATTGTTGTTAGGGGATTTTGAAAAAGATACGAAGTTCGGTATGGTACGAGAGGTTGATTCATTTTAGGATGCGTTTCCTGGAGCCAAAGCATTACGGGTTGATAGAGATGAAGTAGATTTTGTAAGTTTCATAATGGCTATAGACGCTTTTAATTAACAATGGTAAGTAAATGTATACTATTTTTTACCGTGGTGCTAATAGGAGCGGGGGGGGGGGCGGGCTGGGTATTGTCTACTTTTTAATAAATCCTAAAAACAAAATGATCATTTAAACGTCGGTCGCTTTCGTTTTAAAATTTGCTCTTTTTGGTAAAATAATTTTCTCCAACATGGGACCAATCGGTTTATCTAAATCCTTAAAAACCCCTAATTTACGAATGAAGCCGAAATTTTTTTTTCATACAAGTTAAATATTTGGAATTTAGGAAAGTCCATTTTTCCCACCTCTTTTCATTTCAAGAAAAATCCCCCTAATTAAAAAAAAAAAATAGGAAAAAGAAAAACAAAAAAAAAAAGGAAAAAAGTCCATAATATAATTAACTGGAAAATATAGATGGAATAAATGAAAATTGAACATATGCATTTTTTCATATTTCCATCGATTCCAGTTGATAGGAGATATACCTTTACACGTACATACATATATACATATATGCTTTAGTTAAGTGAAATATAGGCAAGCGGTGCTGCGCTTACATGGATGTAGTACGCGTAAATAAGCTGAAAGAGGAAGCTTTTCGTGTTTTGGAAATGGAATAAGAGATTGATTGTGCTGTAAAAAGTTGCTGGAAATAGAATCCTTTAATAATATATGGCTCGCTGCAGACATTCTTAACTTAGTTGTTTGCGAGACACTGCAAAGGGCCAGCGACAAACGGACCGATGAACTTCTGCGCGCAGACCGCTCTATTATTACGCTTTTTAGTCGAGTAACAAGCTCATAACTTGTGGTCAGTTTGTTAAGCAAGAGTGACAGCGAATAGGATGCAAAATAGTCGAGTGCCGAGTCAATGATGCAAATCAGAGTCCCTTCAGGCTTATGCGGAATGGAGCGAGCATGCCCCCCACATACCGCCGAGACAATTGTAACAGAACGCTACGCCGAGCGCGGTGTCTGGTTAACCAAAGGGACAACTCCAACTTCAGAAATACAATTGTACGCTAAAAAGCAGACTCAACTGCGCCCGCGACTATTCCTGTTGCCAGGCTTTTCTTCTTTGGCTAATCCGCAAGACTGGCCGAGTGAACAGAGAGACGCAATGAGGGAGAACGCCTCCGTTCCATCTTTGTCCTGCAGAGATAATGTTCAGCGTATAACACTGTTTAGTGTGAATTGTCTCTGGTGGAAATTAACGTAGTCAGTGTGGAAGCGGTTCCAGCTCGCTTCGGTCAGTTGACCGGCGCGCATAAATCAGCACAGTAAATTGCTCCTGCTACCCTAGGTGCGTTTCTCCTTTGTAATTACCTTTTAAAGTAACCATCTGTCCCATCGCCGAGCACTGGTCCTCCACTTGTCGTCTAGCTGCTTCTCGGCTCTTAATTTTCAGCTGCTTTCAGAGCACTGGCTAAAACAACTGCTTTTTTTCCTTCTCTAATTTGGATTTCTTTTTATTTTCCGTCAATTTGAATAATCAGGTGTCCTTTTCGTAACTTCCAGTGCATTATGCGATCCTTTTGCCTTGCTGCAAATGAACGGTTAATAACACAAAATTAGTCTCTTAATAATCGGAAATTGCGTGTTTTTATTTACTTCTTTTTTTTTTTCTTTTTTTTTTCAAAATCTTTTCAACTGCATTTGCGATGTTGTACGAATAAAATTTGACTGATCTCCATTTACTCGACGATGTCGCAATGAGTTTATTATTTTTTTTTGCAATTCCTTTTATAAAAAAGGATTTGTACGATTAAGATTGACGAAAGCCGTCTTCGATTAAAGCGTTCGGTACATAACAGTTTCTCAGACTACTTATTATTTTCTTTTCACGTATCTGAGATTTCGGTGAACTTTGAAAAATTCGTAATATTCTCTGCAGTTTAATCGGAATTTTCGATATGTAAGCGTATTCATAAATTTAAGCTCGATCATTTTTCGATATGTAAGCATATTCGTAAATTTAAGCTCGCTCATAGATGCGAGTATTTCCGTGAGCCATTACAAGTTAAATTCTTCGTTAAAGGTCTACCAAACTAGTGTTAAAATTTTAGCCTTTATTACTTCAAAATATCATCAACACTAACAATAAGTCGCGAAACTTCTTTCTTCTTACTTCGCTATAAAGAGATGAGAGTACGAGTAGTTTTTCTTTTTCAATAAGCTACAACTAGTAAATATTTGCGTTAAACGTTTGTTCATTTATTGCAATCAACTCGGCGCTATTAAAGCATTAAGCGGTTATGTTCTTCTAAAATCACCTATAAACGCACCTTGTTCATTATTTTTGTAAATTTACGGGCCGCGGTATATAGTATACAATGCAATGAAGCATCCGGTTACGCTCGTCTAAATATATATATATATATATATATAATTGGGACCTTTAGTTTCAAGATAAAACATTCGCAAGTCCTTTTTTTTCCGCTTTTCGGATTTACATTAAAAAGTTTAAATGTTTGTTCCGCACAATGCTAAAGAACACGAGATGTTGTTTGCGGTTTCATGTTCCGTTCTATTCAAATTGGACGAAGAAGAAATGTAGAACGCGATTTTCCCTGCAAGTTACTTTTCACCGGATAAATTAGGAAGTTGGTCTCGGTTAGTGTGTAGAAACGTGTATTAGCTTTTCAACCGATCGAAGTATATTTAATACAATTGTGTCGGTAGCTTTTTTTGCTTTTTTTTTATTTTGCTTTTGTGTTCGTTAACTACGTTTATTAAGCCAGGCAAAGAGGGATTTTTTCTAAATTTTTAATTTACAAAGAATCGGAACTTGAACTAAGCCTCTTACTCCCGAACGAAATTCCACTGTCTAACCAACTATAGTCTGGCTTTAATAGGTTTAATTTGGTGTGTTCCATAATGAACTAATATACTTTTATATGTAAAACACTATTATTAAGTTTATGTGAAGAAAATATATACGAATTCCGTAAAAGACAAAATTCAAAATTAGACCTAATAGAAAATAATGCGCACTGAGCAGGTACATCTGAAACTGATAATGCTAAATTAAAAATTAAAAATTATTATATTCTTCGAAAGTTCGAACACTTTGGCCTATAATACGAAATGGACTGTGGGATGTTTTTGAAACTGGAAAAGAAAAATTTGCTTTATATTCATTCAGCAGTAGTGTTTTAGGTGTAATTATTTCTAAAACAGTTTTCGAAATACACAAATGCAACATTATCTAGCAAGTTATGCTCTGATCATTGACTTGACAATGTTTAAAATGAAGAAGCAGTGTCAATGTTGTTGTAGAAATATTCAAGTTGCAAAAGGGAAAAATAAATTATAAGACACAAATAGATTAAACTACTGCCGGGTATAAATGTAAATTTATACAATATTTTATCTCTTTGCACAATCTCATATTTCAAAATAAAACTGTAAAGTATCATAATGGAAAGGTAAAATAAGTGAAATTAAAAATTGAAATAATTATTAATTATTTTACAAGGCATTTATATCTAATGTGTAATTTCATTAACATTTTAAACTTTTATATGGAATATAAATCAGCGGTGAATTATTTAAGAGTGTTTTTCATTAAGCATGAAACATCCGGATGACAACATTCCACAGGTAATTAGTCAGGCATTCTACTAGTGGCTGGAGAAATAATTTTTCCAGTTTTACAGCTGGTATTTATGATACACAGAGCACTTACCATATTTCGAGTCTAGTGTGAATTAGCTTGATATTTCTGATTTTAGTAATCGTTTATACAGCGTCGAAAATTTGATGAAGAGACCTTTTTTATCGAGCATTAAATACAGTTTGCGCGCTATTTACTACTCAATAACGTCTTAAGTTGTTTTTGTTCATAATTTCCGGCTGAAATGGGCGAGCTGCTTGCTGCTAACATAGTTGTTTTGAAAAAAAACTAAAGTTATCGCTAATCATTTGATGTGCTAGTTTTCAATTTGATTTCTTTTTTTCATATGATCTGCATCGCAACAACCATTAACGAAGAATAAACTGAAATTTTCAGGAGATTAATATAATTGAATTATAAAACCCTAAATTAAAATTATATTGTCAAAATGTCTTCAAGTTTTAGAATATTTTGCAGCGAACAGAATTAAACGCACGTACCGAATGTAATAATGTGATTATATTATGTTGAAATAATAGCGATTTGAGTAATAAATAAAAGAGTTCATACAAGGCAGACGAAAAGATGATTTATTGTAACGTTTAAGAATCCTATGCAACCTATGACTTCACAGTAAAATCTAGATTTACTGTCATTTGATTACGATAAAATATAATAATCATTGATTCTTCTTCTTAAGGTGCCGTACGCTACATAGCGCGTTGGCGCAACCTATTCGTACATTTTTTTAGTTGTACCGATATTACAGGTTGTGTACCAGGCAATTATTATATGCAACGCAAGTGTACACAACACGGAAGACTACATTCGGAACTGATTGTAATCGTTTAATTTATCGATATACAAGTGCAGCCGGTTCGGTGCGGGTCTGCTGTGTACTGACCTAGCGCGCATATGATGTTGAACGTGTAGTGGTTAGCCATTGCCTTCCACGTGATTATTAGCGATTATTTATTTATTTATTTCATTCTTGTAATAAGTTCGTCGTCGCCCGGGATCGAACCCGTGACCTCCATATCGGAAGTCAAGCGCTCTAGCAACTAGGCTATCGCGAATTGATTAAACATCTGATATGCGATAATACACGATTGAGATTTAATTAAATACCACTGTCGCAATTAACATGTAGGAAAAATTAAAAATAAACCGGTTTAGAATTTTCTTTATAATTACAATATACTGGGGGAAAAAAACAAACAAAATTATAGATTAAAGTTGATAATAAATTGCGATCAAATACTATAAAAGCTAGAGTTATCAAATGCCCCAGCGATATCGAAGGAGAAGACGGCTGAAGACAGTCCGGCGGACTGTGCTGTTTTGATTACCGTGACAAGTTTATAAACTGCACTTTCAGCAGAGCTGGGGGTTCCAATATGCAGAACGGCTTATCTTATATAAAGGTCTAATACAGATGGGTATGGTGCCGCAATCTATGTCACATCAAATCTTCTAAGAAATCTTAATAAACAACAAAGGAAGTTTCTCTCCTAAGTATTCCGTCCCTTTACAGAACAACGTCCACGTCAGCTGCTGCTGTTATTAGTGGGGTGTTCCCTTTGGATCTATTTATCATTGGCAGGGCAATGATAAGTGAATACCGTATTCTCGGTGATATTAATATGTTGACAACTACTCATCTACTCGAAAGCATGAGTTCTCAAACATTTAGTCAGACTCTCTCAATCAAAGAATTTACTAAACAAGTTTTAGGTGCCTTAACAGGCGAATGGCAGAGAAGATGGGATGTGGATCCTACAGGTAGAAAAACATATCAAATATTTCCTAACATTACTGAGAGATTGAAGCTAAAACAACTAAGTATCAATTTTTACAACTCGCAGGTACTTTCTGGCCATGGCAAGTTTGCTACCTATTTGCATAGGTTCCGCCTTACTATGGATCCTCAGTATGGTTGCTGCACTGTTGGCGCCCTGGACGGCTTAAATCATTTTGTCTTTGAATGCCCTGCCTTTGCGGTTCTTCGCATAAAATACAATATTGAAAAAATGGACTCTCTTCTCCTTAACAACAAAAATCAATTCAACTTCCTCAAGTTCTGTGAACATGCAATGCGGCTCAAGTTTCAACTCATTCACTAATGTATTTATTAACTTCAGTTAATACGATACAGAATACAGTGAAAACTTACTAGTTACAACTATGCTCAACTTCTGCTGTATTATGGTAAATAATCTTATACAACATAAAAAATGTTTTTCTCTATAATACTAACATCTTTGTAGATAATAGTTTTTAAATGTTGATAGCAGTATTATTATTAAGTTTCTAATTCACTTACAATTTTCTTTCTTTTTTTTTTTCTGTAAAATTAATTCAACCGTGAACCCATTACTGTTTATTGTTTTTATTTTAATTTTTACTGCATCATAGTTGAAAAATATTTCTTTATTATGCAACTAAATTTATAATCACTTTTTGGCTATGGTTGGGACTATGTTGTTGTCATCCTGATCATTGCCTCTACTATTGTATAAGTACTCTTGCAAGGACTATCTACACACAACTTTTCGTTTCTTCAGTGTAGTTTATTTTATTTATTTATCTTTTTTTTCTTTTTTAATTTGCGATTTTCTATTTCCACACTTAGTACTTGCACCTTTATATACACCTTTTGCTAAAATAAACCATTTAAAATTAAAAAAAAAAAAAAAGCTAGAGTTGACAATTTTTATAAATTTGAAAAATAATATAATTATTGCACTTTTAAAGAATGTATCTTACGTTTATAATTATTCATCCATATTTTTGTATGTTCGCGATTCTCTTTTTACTTTAACAAAAAATACAAAACAACCCCGCACCAGTGTATACGTGGAATTTATTTTTATTTTGTAATAAGTCTTGGCAGAATTTATATAGGTATGTTTTAATGTTTTTAATATCACGGGTGATGTCAATGTTATTGTGATTTCTAATTAAATACGGCGAGTGAACGCTAGCCGATTAATAATATCGTCATTTTCAAATGCGGCTAGATACTCTTTATATCCGATTTTGAAGGTTATTTGTGTTTGCACTATATGGAACTATTGACAAATGTTACGTCTTAATGTGTATCTTAAATTTATCATACTGATCGGACACATATATGTATATTGTATTGTTGTTTGTATATATTGATATTATTATCGTTACGTTATCTGTTATAAACATTATGCCGAATCTGTTTATTCTAAATAATTTTGTTACATGTATATTTGCGAATTTATGAAAGTAAAAACTTTATTCTTATTTTTGTTATATGTATTAGTTCTGTTAATTGAATAACTGTTTTTAATAGATATAAGGCAATGCTGTACGTAATAATAGTAACTTCTGATGAATTATAATGCATAAATAAATATAAAGATGAAATTATACTTACCAAGATAGTGTGCCTAATCTAAAACTAGCTGGTGGTTTTTATGTTTTCAGTTTTAATATATATCGCAAATTATTTATTAATAGCCAATTCACAAATGATATAATCCGTTATTTAATATACTGCTACAAAATATTTGAACTTATTTATCTCAATTTAGAACTAAATTTGTAGAATATTAGACAAGTAACCAAATATAGTCGACCGAATACGCGATACTACCAATAATTTAGAACTTAAAATGTTTATTGTAAATATATATATATATATATATATGTATATGTATTAATGCGATATCTTGATATGCTCTTTATTATATAAGTCTTAATCATTTAGCCTCCTCTCGTTAATAAACTTTCGTCATTATTTTGACTAATAAAACCTGGTGTTTTCGTTTCGACATATCTGTTATAAATAATGCGCATGTAGATCATATACTCGTATTTACACTTGGCATGAAGATAAACTATATTCAGCTCTAAGGAATCTCCACCGGTGACATTTCTGACCAATACTGAGTATCTTTTTACCTTTCAAAAGTTTATTCATAAACTGACATATAGTTTTATCATTGAAGCAAATATTTTAATGTAATTGATTTAGATACTAAGTCAATGCCTTTTTTTTTTTTTTTTTTGGGCACGCCATTTGATATCACCCAATAGCAAGAACAACTGCCTAAAGGATTGAAACTTTATACGATTAGAAATAAAAAGCACAAAAGAAAGTAGCACAGGGGAGAACAACTATTTGAGTTGGGAAGGAAAGGATAAAGGAAGCATTAAAAGAAGCAGGAAAGTTTAGCGCAAAGAGTGGAGAGTATAGAAGAGAATATTCGGTATAAAGAGTGGAGTATTCGAAGAGAACGTGATTGGATTCGCATACGAAAGGAAGATCAGAAACGTGGAGAGGACAATAGGGAGAAGTTGAAAGAGAAAGTTGAAAACGAGAAGAGGGGAGAAGAAAATGATTTAGTCTTAATTTAATTAAATAACATAAGAGCGGAACGACGAGCAGAGGGAAAAACTTGGAGCCAAGGTTGAGAATTGAAAATGGACTGAAAAAGGAAGAGCAGTTGTCGAAGAGAGAAGGGTAGATGTCCACCCGAAGTCTGGAATGGTTACTGGAGGATAGAAAAACGATATCTGAGGCAGGAAAATTGCCCGGAAATGGACCATTAAGTGAAGCCGAGCGAGCTAGAAAGTCTGTTGCATCGTTGTTTTCGATGCCAGAGGGGTCAAGAATTTCCATAAGAAGTCCATAAGGATAGAATATGTTGAACATGGAAATAGAAGCACAGATAGAAAGAATAATACCGTTAAAGAAATGGGAAGGAAGCGAAAAAATAGCTTGTTGAAGAGCAGATTTGAGTTGGAAACAATGAGCAATTTGCAGATCCCCCTTGTAGAAAAAGTGAAGGAGACAGCGCGGAAAATAGAAATTGTCTTAGCTCAAAAGATTCCGAGCAATTAGTTGAGGAGGCCGTAAAAGCTCTCCGCTATCATTCTTGGAACCATCAGTAATGATTTTTAGATGAAAGGGAAATGAAGAATTTAACATGTGAACATATTCGTTTATCACTAAAATATAGGAGGTAGAATTAGCGCTAAAGTGAAGAGATGAGAAGCAGAGATGGGCTGTCACGTGCTGTTCAAGTCAAGAGAAAGGAAGTTTATTGAGGGAAAAGACATAAGGAAAGAATTTAGAAACCCGAGCAGTAGCTATATGAACTAGAAACGGGATTTTATGGGGAATGAAACGCCAGCGGTCTTTAACATACCGGATAGGAAGAAGTAAGTTTGGATGAGGAGATTGGGAGACGTTTTATTAGAAAACGGCAGCTAAGTATAGTACCGGGTCCGGACAGAATAGCAGGAATGCGAGACGATTTTAAGGCTCTAGAGTTTTGGATTCTATCAAGTTTGGAGAGGGGAGAATTGGAGGCAAGTAAGTTTGGAATGAAAGAAAGGGGTTTTGTAAAGAATTCGGAGAATAAATGGATCGTCGCCTCACTTGAGACGACGTAAGTCTAAATTAGAAGATTTAGTCTTTTAAGACCAGAAGTTGTAAAGATAATTAATATGTTCTTGGAAAAAGAGTCTACTATTTAAAAAGAGATCAAAATAGCATATGGAATTCACAATAGGAATAGTATTGTTGAACGAAATAATGTTTACCAGAGAGCGATTATAAGGGCAGAGGTTGAAGACAATAGAAGAAGACTTGGAAAGGAAAAAGGGAAAGATAGATATTGGAGAGGGAGCTACTGAAAACAGAAAGAGAGTTATTTACCTCTTCGTTGGCAGAAGATAGGTCGTCCGAGATGGAATAAATAAAAATATCACCTGTAAAAAGGAGAGAGAAAGAGAACATATTAGGAGTACAGCGATATCAAGGGAATAAATATTAAAAAGAGTAGGATTAAGACAGGAGCCCTAGGGGGATCGCGATAACTGCGTCTGACTTTCGAAAGCGAAGGAACAGAAGAATAAAGCGATTTATTTTGGAAAAGTTTAAGAATAACGGTAATGAGAACGGAAGGAATATTGATAGAAATGAGATTAGTGCCCGTATTGAAGCGAAGTGAATGTTATCGAATGCGGACGTGACGTCGACAAAAGTAGCGATCTTATATCTAAAAAGGGTTTTTATAGATTTCCGAAAGGAAACAGCGTTGATGCAGTCGATCGGGCCAAGAGACCAGGACGAAAACTAAATGAATATTAGGGTAGAAGAGATTATTGTGTTCTGGTTACCAGAGAAGACGATTGTTGGTTAAACCCTTATAGAGTTTTCGAAGGCAAGTGACAAAGGAGATAATTCGGAAAGAGGATTGGCTATTTTTAGGGATAGGAATGATTATAAAGTCGTTCCAGGATTTCGGAGTATAACGGATTAGAAATGGTAGTCAGTGGGTTATGTTACAGGAGCCCCCTTCCAATAAAAAAAAATAAAATAAAACAAAAATCGATGTTCTTTTATATGTTAATATATGTACATATTTTTATTGTTTCCATATTATAATCAATTTTGTTCGTTGCAAATATGCAAATACTGATAAAACGGCAATTTTAATTTGCCTTTTTTATAATTAAATTACATTAATATTACGAAAAGTTTAATTAGCTGTACGTGAATATGTTTAAAAATTTAAGGTTAAGAGGAAAAATTAATTATAATTCGCTTGACATTTTTCTTGTACTTCAACAGGCTCTGCTATTCAGCAGAGGAAAATGTGCTTCTTGATAGGCAATTGCGGATTTTCTCTTTGATATTTGCGGTCGATTAAAAAAATTTTCAGCTTTTCGCTCTTTTTATTGGCATCGGAGTGCAGCTTTTTTTTTTCTCCGTTGAAAAATCATTTTTTTATTTCTCTTTTGCTTTTTCTTTTCTCATTGCGCCGACCATCCTCATCGTGTTTATAAAATTAATTTCGTCCGAGGTTCTTTGTATGCTAGATGGGCGGAAATATTTTTGGCAAATTTTCCCGTAGCTGAAAAGATATTTTTTTCATAAGTAATAATGAAAAAATAACGAAATATAGTAATAATAATAATAATAATAATAGTAATAATAATAATAATAATAATAATAATAATAATAATGAGGGGAAAAAATTAACGAACAGAAGAGGATTTTTCTTCTTTTTGAGGCTTAGTATACAAAAATGAAACAAATAAAGGAATTGCGGCCACTTTTATTTTCTTTCCAAAGGCGAGCATTAAGTGACCTCGCCAACTAATTAATCATTAAATAGTGACGTGTATAATATACCTTTGGAAGGTTTCGTTCGGTCGGAAGATTTCCAGCGATACTGGTAAAGTTCCGTTAAACGGTATAATGCGTTCCAGACCGCCTATTAGCTGTGCAAATTAACCGAACGAAGGACGCTGAATAATCCACCTTGCTGCTGTTTACATAGGCGCGACGTTATATGTAAGTTACTATTACCCACTTCGTCATCTATGCAAGGCAGTAAGTATCCTTAATTTAAACCTTACACTACCTATAACATACCTTTTCGGTGTACGAAGAAGAAATGATTAACGAGTTTATCGGTAATAAAGCTGTAAAAAAAGGGCGAATTAGTATCGGGAAATTCGAAAATAAAGTTTAAAAGAAGGGACCGCTATCAGAAAAATGCCAAGAGAACACTGAGCGTGAGACACGTTCTGGAAATGCGAAGAACGAAAAGAAACATAAAAAAAAGTACGCGGATAAAAGATAGGAAAAGAAGTAACGAAAGCGTTAGGAAAGTGCCGAGTAATTGAAGCGTGCGACTATTAAAACGAGCAAATGAAAGGTGATGTGAAAATGAAGGTGATGGAAACTGCGGTTGTTGTAGATAAGGAAAGAAGAAAGCAGCGAAAATACGGAAAATCGAGTATAATAAAAACTGTAGCGGTTGAGAAAGTCATCGATGGAATATGGACTATTGCACGGAAAAGTTCAAAATATGATTCTAGAAAAAGAGGTCGGAAGTTTACGCGTTTTTATTTTTCGTATTTTTTCAATCCGTCGGCTTTCGGAGACTAGTTAACTTTTTTTTTTTAGATATTTTCAATATGTAGCTGCTCGATTTGAACCTGATCTCATTCGAGTACTTAAACAATTACACTATATAGCGGCTGTATGGAGTGAACGTTGTTTGTTGCGGAAGTGACGGAAAGGAGGACCAACATAGTGTTAGGTATTTTGTTCTGCTCTCGAACATTGAAAAAAATTTAAAAAAATCAACGCCTAATGTCTAAAATTAATAAACCTGAAAAATAAACAAAAAAAAAAAACGAAAAAGAAAAAGGTTAAGAACACGGGAATACGATTAGTGTACGCATTAACAAGCTCCTCCCTCCGAAATGATAATCTCAGGAGACTAACCCGATTTAATAATATTCATTAATGCCGTTGAGTTTAGTACACTGCGAACCTTAACTTCACAATACCTTATCAAGCGTACGGGACTTACTTTACATATCAAGTATTCCGTTTAGCTATTGTGCTTTTCACTGTATTAAAGTTTATGGTAAAAAACAACTTTTAATAAATAAAATTTAAAACTATCGTAATTATTTTTACTATAAAGTAAACAACGTGTCATTTTTCATGTAAATAAAGGCGATTTCGTAAAATAATTACAAATGAAGTTATTTAGACATCTGGCAGATGTTGGTAGAAACAGCACTGCGCTGAATGATTGAATGATAATAACTGAATGATACCGGGCTCTAATATCGACCTCTTTTGCTATTTCCTCTTCAGTAGTTTTGGTCATCTGCTTCTTCTCCGAATAACTCCGCTGGCCACCTCCTTTTCTTTTTGATGTGGGCATTTTTTTTTTTTTTTAAATAGGTTGTGGGTCTCACAGAGCAAGTATGCCCGTTGTGTGAGTGCCTGATACTATTATTAACGTTTATTAACAAAAAAAAAATACAAAACTTACAAATTATCTTAACTTATTCCATAAATCATAGTATTAGTAAACCTAGCGTTATGTTTAAGTATAAGTATATATACGCATGCAAATACGTAACACGCCTCGTAATACGCATTTGTACAACCGATACCTGCAGACAACTTAATATTTTAAAATCAAAAAACATGATCTCTTTGAGAACTCAATATCAGGGAAAAGCACGAAAAAGTCAAAATACATAAAGAAGGAAGCATTTAAAAGGTAGAGAAATTCAGGACGTAACTTGTTCTTCAACCTTTGTACCATTCTTTCAGCCATCTTTCTAATTCCTTTTTCCACACACCAATTTTTTTTTTCCGTTTAATATATGATTAGGGATTGTACTTATTAATTTAATTAAAACTGAGTCATCAGTGTTATCAATCCGTATATTTACACCGCGGGGATAGATGTAATATGTATTTTCTTTGGTTTCTTGTTAACTGAGTCTTTTTCCTGGATGATAATTTTATATTATTGACATTAAATTCTAGTAATCTATTATAGAAATCATACATCTTGGGGGACATTTCATCGTTTTCCTCCTATACATAATTAATCCAGAGTCGTTTTGCTTCTAGTGGGGGAGTATAGGTTTCAAATATCTCTTCTGTATTTTATTTGTTTTATTTTTGTTTTCTTAGCCTCGCCCCATATTTGAATTCCATATAAAATTCTAGACATTATTATTGAATTACAGTATGTACGTGTAGTACCTGCTTTATTTTATATAAAGCCGGAATTGTCTATCTAATTTTCGAATTTAAACTTTGTGTTTTTTCTAACGGCTTTTCCATAAAAGGGTTAAGGATCCATCTTTGAACATCTTTAGTTTTGGTTTCTGGAAAGTAATTTAATAGCTGGTCTTTCAAATTTTGCAATCCTACAATCATATTAAAATAATTTTCACTGATTGATCACTTGAGATCTCTTCAATAATTTATTCAACACAAGGAAATGACTCAAACACATTTTTCTTCATGGAAATTATCCATAAACGGATTTTTTAAACGAACACACTGATTTTATTCTTTGCTGTTCGAATTATGTGTACTATAATCGTGTTTATAAACTCATTAAACACATAGAGACATAAGAGCGGATGTGGCGTGATGTTTTTCTCCCTTGTTGTGATGTTATTGACTTTGTTGTTATTGTAAACAACATTTCTGATAATTTCTGAATCTGTTTTTGGAATTTTTATTAATACTGTCACGTTTTTGAAACTGAAAACTATCTTCTCTGATACAATTATTTTTGTGTTTGTAATTTAAGATCCAGTTTGTTGTGGGTATGTTAGTAACAGTGATATCGCATGAAAACTCACCCATT
This sequence comes from Icerya purchasi, assembly GCA_039619475.1. NCBI lineage: Eukaryota > Metazoa > Arthropoda > Insecta > Hemiptera > Monophlebidae > Icerya > Icerya purchasi. The sequence goes on along the minus strand of CM077115.1, from coordinate 75,699,131 downwards.
GTCAGTTGTTCAATAACAGTGATATGAGTTCTTGACAAAAGATGCTGTACTACTTACAAATGGTGCGAATTTTTTGGCTAACCATTTGGACAGCTCGTAAGTAGGCGAGTATAAAATGAACAACATATAATAACTCGCTGTGATCATGAAGCTATTGCTTCGAAACACATAAGCATAAAATTTTTTAAAAATATATTAACATTATTGTTTCATGAAGAGTTATTTTATATGTTGTTCATTTTATAAGCATTCGAAGTGTATTTTCAGTAATTGATTCCTTAATTAGAGTTTCGGTACTCCGAATTCAAATTACAATATCTGGAAACAATTTAATAAGTATTTTCTATGATCCGAGTAATGAACATTTATTACGGTTTTTTAATTGTTGCAGTTTGAATTTGGTGTACCCCGAGACACTCTAATTAAGGTACTAATGTTGTTCAAGCAGTTATCATAATATCCCTCCTTTAAGGTGTGAAACCTTTATATCGGGAGTAATTATTTTTTACTTTTTAGTGCATTTTTATTATAATTTTATATTAAATATTGAAAATTCCTTTGTTTAAAATCGACATTTTTTAAAACAAAATTTTGTAAACGGCGCCACTATGGTGGTTTAAAATTCGGTTTCTTTATTAGAATCTGTATTTATCTACACACACGGTAATTGTGCCTTTTTCGGTTATCGAAGGTTGGCGTTCATATATCCTGCTCTGCTCTTTTCTATAACTGTTGATCCCGCGCTAAATGGAGCAAGTTCTCTGTTTTGCCGAAATCCGTTATATATTAGACAGCTCCAGCATGTTCTTTTGCGGTCAGCCCCGCGAACACGCTCTATCGTACCCACGAGTATCGTTTAAAGTAGCGCATATTTTTTCCCGCGCAGCAAATAGCACAGATAATTAATTTTCCTCGCTTTTTTATTGTTTTAATTAGTTCTCTATCTTTAATAATACCTTAATTTTCTTTTCCTCTTTTTTTTTTCTCTTACAGGTCCGTTAACGAGAACATCAGCCCAAAAAATGGAAAGTTCAATTCTTAGCCGTTTAAGGATAGAGGATAAAAATAATACGAGGACAGGAATAATGGAAGCAGAAGGAAGTGTGAGAATACAAGAAGTAGCCATAAGGGGATACCAAGTTGTTTTGATAGAGAATAGTAGGAGGACAGTTTCTGGTCAGAATAAAAGGTGAAAATATATGTTGAGGGCGAGATGAAGAGAACAAAAAATAAAATAAAAACCGAGAAGATGATGCAGAAAGTATGATTAAGACAAAGACGAGTAAGAGCCCCGAGACTGCGGAGCATTTAAGAGGAGGGGGCATGTGTCGAGATATGGTTGAATAGAAAGATTAAATAAAGCCGGAATTGGAAAATGAAGAAGAACAGGAATTCGATCATAGTAATGAGTGTCATTTAGGAAAAGAAGAGCTATACTATGGGCCGAGGGAAAGGAATTGACTCTAATATTCTCATCAGATCCATTAGGTCCTTTACATTATGAAAAGCTTAACCTTACAATCCATGATACCTTATCAAAAGGATATATGGGGGACTTACTTTACTTTACTTGATACTATGAGCTGAAAATAATACGGGAAAACGGGCTAAAGGGTATCTCGTTGTTTTCGATGGCCAAATGATCGGGAATCTACAGAAGATCGGTCACCGAGTGAAGGTGGAAAAGAGCACGGATGAGAGTAATCCGAAGAAGAAGATTCGACTTTTAGAATCCGAAATTAATTAGTAATAAGGAGAAGAGAATAGCGCCGTAGAGAAAATTAAGCATAAGGAGGGAGAAGTTTAAAATATTCAAATTAATTTAAGGCAAGATAAAAAAAAAAAAAGAGCAAAACCAACTTTATTTTTGAGACTGTCATATAGCATATGTGCGAGGGGTGGAGTTTAACGTATCGGAAAACTCAATTCTACCTTGATTCGGAACAGATCACTAAAGAAAGACACTTTTATGAAGATGAAAAGGTAACTGGAAAAACTGAAAGAAAAATAAGCGAACTTTTATCGTGACTATAAATATGCGGTGAAAATTGAACGGGACTCAAGTACCAAAGGATAAAATTGGAGTTTTATTAGAAGTAAATCGCCATTTATGAAGGATAGTTGAGTAGGAACTTTGCTTTTTTTTTTTTTTTTTTAATTATGTTTCTCAGCAGACAATTGATAATATTTCCAGTCTAATTGCGTCCGCTACATTAATAATTGTAGTTTTAATTGCGCACAGGGTACATTATGAAAAAAACAATAATATACAAGAAGTCGCGAAATCGAGCCTCGACCGAGATTATATATAATATTAGTAATTACGATTTAAAGCCGCTATTTTAACGGGGTACGTTGGTCATTTTGAAATTTCGCTCGACCGATCTTTAACACGGCAACTCTTTGTCAATGCGGGAACCATTCTGATATCGCGTGGGGCACCGAAAATCTTAGTGTCGCAACGGTATCTAAAATGATCCGGAAGCCGAAACGGATTTTAGTGGCGAATGATGAACTCTTGCTGCGAAACACCATCTAGTAGAAGTCGACAGGACGGGAACGATTGATCACGGAATGAAGTAACGACCAACGGAGAGGGGACTCTATCGAAGGAAGGAGCTACTTACATACGGGGTTTTCGAAAAATCTCGAAAAATTTCGAAATCGTTAATGAGAAAAACCGGTAAATTATTATTTTCCGGCCGATTCGGGGGACATGTGGGGATATCCGAAAATACGAATAAGGTTGCACAACTCTTCATTCTCACCGTTTGATGAGATTTCGGGATTACGAAATTCTTCCCCTACTCCTATTTCTAGGAAGGCGCTGTAATAATCAATGATAACGTCGTAGATTTACTTAATAATTACGTATAAAATACAAACGGTATGATTACAAAAATTACAAAAAAACAAAAAAAACAAATCTATTAAATTATTGAAGTTTGTTACACACATTACTTAGTACGCTGTGATCATGAATTACTTCGAAACGCGTAAGCGTAAACATTTTTTAAATATATTAATATTAATGTTTCATAAAGTGTTTATATGTTGTCTATTTTTTTTTTTTTTTTTGTCCCTACCAGATAACCTCTGGAAGGACAAATTTATTCATTTTTCAATCATGTACAAAAGGAGTAGGGAGTAAGTATTGTGTAAGAACAAATTTAACCAGTAGCGTGAAATAAAAATAAATAAAAATTGTAATAAAAAGCTTTAAAAAAAAAATGTGTGTGAAAACTCCCTGCAAAGTGTATTAAAAGTATAAACAATAACAGGGGTGAAAACCATAGTCCCTGAAACTGTAAGTAGGTAATAAGTTGACCTTAATAGGGCTACAGCTTAGAGGAAAAAAAGAAAATTAATACTTCATAAAAAGAGGGGGAAAAATGAATAAATAAAAATAGAGAAGTATTAATGAAACGTACAGATACGCATGTATAGCGAAGTATACTAATAAATACGACAAATTCCACAAATAACAATACGAAATAAATTGTGAGTGTACAGTGTTAGTCAATGATATGTGGATGCTTATAGTTCAATAATAAAGAGTTGTGGGCGAAGCACTCCGGCAGCACAGAATTAATTAAGTTTAAGTTTTCTATAATTAATTTGGATTCACGGTTGACTTCAATAATATGCCAAATAAATAATTAATTATTAGCTAATCGAAAATTTCAACTTCATTGCTGCTTCAGAAAATAAAAGAAAGCTCTCAATATTGTCATCAGGCGTTAGTGTAAGCTTGGAAGAAGAGGAAATGCGATACAAGCTACGTAAAGTACTGAAAGCCCGACAGTCGTACACAAGGTGCTTAATATCATCGGGAGTAGTGCTATAAAGCGTACACTCTGGCCCACTAGTAAGACGAAATCTATATAGATATTCATCAAACTTTATCCAGAGAGCAGCTGCGCATTGTTAAAATTAATTATTGGCATCTTTGAATTTAGCTCTAATTGTTAAACTAGGAAAAAATTGATAAGTTTTGCGACCACCCGAGTCACAACTGTCCCATCTAGATTGCCATTTAGAGATTACGGCATCCTTAATAATAGATTTAAAGTTTCTTATTGGTAAGACATCCCCAAATTTATTAAACAGATCAGGACTTAAATGTATACTGCATTCGTGAGAAGTCTGGTAGTCTTAATAATTCTGTATTCAGAAATGATGCTAGATTTAGTTATAAATAAATCAAGAGGGAGAATATTACAAATAACATTTGCGGCTGATGTTGGAGTTGTTCTATATAGAGAGCCAATATTTAGGAGAAATTTTCGTTGTAATTTATTGACTGATTTCAAAATAGACGGAGAGACGTAGACACACGAGTAATACGTATAAAGGGATTGAATAAGTCCTTCATATCGTATGACCTTTTCTCTACATGTTAGACCATTAATGTTTGGCCGAAGCCGTTTAAATTTAGCATAGAGTGAATTACGCATTTCCTGTGCAAATAAAGAGTATACGAGGGAAAAAGGTTAGCCTATCATCTATAAGTACACCAAGATATTTCAGAATTCGTGTGTGTGCAACAGGTTGGTTAGACACAAGTTTAAGATTGTTTATAATATCAACAATTTTCCGATCTTCAAACACAATATATTGACATTTGGAAATCGAAAATGTAAGGCCTAAAGAAGTTACGGTATTTTCTGTTTGTTTGCAAATTAATTCTATTTGCAAGAAATCAGTATATTTATTGACGCTGAACTAAATACGTAGGTCATCAGCGTAGGAAATGATGTCGCGTGAATTATTAAATAGCGCGCAGAATTCCTCCATATCGTGGTGTACCTTGGAATATAAAATGTTCCAAAGAGTAGGTCCCGAGACAGAACCTTGGGGAACGCCACATCTAGGCTGTATATGGTCGGTTACATCATTAATTGATAGGGTGGCCTACCCATCAATAAAATAATCAATGATTATATTAATAAGGAATGGGCTAAATTCTCTTTCCTTTAAAATTTGGGTGATGGAGGACCATCGGCAGTTATCAAATGCACCGTCGATGAGATGCAGTTCCTTTCTAATCTTAGAAACTAGTAAGTACACCGCATTTTTTGCCGACATCTGACGTCTAAAACCGAACTGGCAATCGTGAAAAACAGATTTCACTGTAACTTCTTTTAATATAAATTCATCAGTAATTTTTTCATAAACTTTACCAATAGAATTTAATAGGGAAATAGGTCTAAAAGCAGAAATTTCAGAATTATCTTTACCAGGTTTAGTAAGAAGTATTGGAAATATTTGAAATTGCAAATATTTATTGAAAACGTTTGTTAACAGTGTTTTAGATAAAAGATTAATCGGTTTGATAATTTTATTAGTAATTTTATCCTCACCGGGAGCTTTCCTATTATTTAGTTGCTTAATAATGTCATTAACGAATTTTGTGTCAACTACCCAGCCTGAAATAATTGGGTACCAGAGAAATCTGGGAAAGTAAAGGTGGCCGAGAGAAAGAAACTGGCCCCCTACTCTCATTAGTGCCGTTGGGCTTAGTAAATTGTGAACCTTAACTTCACAATCCCAACGCCCTGTCAAGGGTATGGAACTCACTTTATTTTTTACTTTTTTTAACGGAACTTTACATTCAGAATGTCTAGTCGTGATTGTAACAGCCAAAATTTCTCGTATGTATAAGAATTTTATCTGTAAAACATTTGGAAAGAAGTTTGCGAGGAATGCATTGCATTTTTCTCGATTATCTGTTGAGGTTTTATTGTCATGAATTTTAATATCGGGAATAGTAGTGTCCCGATTTTTAGACGTCAGAACTTTGTATGGTTTACCTCGTGTGGTGCTATTTTCAACTAGTATTCTTTCCGTTTATTCAACTTGGACTTAGATATTAAATTGTTATATTCCTCATTAACAGCCTTAAGTGTACTGTTGATAAAAAATAAAATATAACTGTTCTTGCATTTTGTTTTTTTCCTACGAAGTATATTAATTTTGGTTTTTAAAAACTATAAATCTTTATTCCACCAATCTACACTGATGGAGATTTTGCAGTAATTAACGAACGAGAAATAGTTTTGGACATATATGTGTTTAATTGAGTGATAATGTCACAAGCACAATAAATAACCCTGTTTTCAATTTCGTGTAGAAAATCACGGTCAACATTTTCGTAAAACAGACGTATATCAATTTTGTTTGTGATTGGTTTTCAGAGATAGGAAAGGAAATATATATGGTAGATTTTATATTTTTTATTTAACAAAAATGTAACGCTGGGTGAAATTCTGTGGGAAACCATAAGATGTTCAATAATACGATTGTGGTTAGTGAATATGAATTATTATTTAGAATACACAGATTGTTACTATAGATTAATTCAGAAAAAGCGATGTTTTCTGAGTTAGGTTTAATTTTAGATTCGAAAGTGGGCAATCTAATATTAAAGTCGTCTACTAACAGTATAGAATAGTAGCTACATTTTTTACAAAGATTGTCAATGATGGTAATGTGATTGTGAATTTCGGTTTATTAGGGGAAATATAAACGCCGATAATTATTAATTTATCGATGTATAAAGCAATGATACTATTACTACATGATATAGGGGAGCCTATGCGTGATGTTGTTTTTAATAATAACGGCAATTCGGGAATTTAAATAGGAAGTGTAGTTTGAGACTGACGGAAAGAGCACCAGATGGAGCTTACGGTTCAGCAAGAACTGCGATATCCGTAAGCTCGTCATAAATTTCTTTGAGAAACAATAATTGACAAGCGTAATCGTTGTTAACGTGTGATAAATTACTGACCATAGTTAGTCCTAGCCTTAATGTTATTGAGAGCTTTGATGTAAACAGGACAATTCCTGTCACCGGTTTTGTGGTCAATTTCGCCAACACAGCTTTGATATTAAACGAAAAATTTGGTTGTAATTTAAAATGCAGACAGTTGGTGCATGTATCTTGTTTGTGTTTACTAACAAAGTTGATGTAAGATTTATCTGAGCGGCAAATTTTTTCAGAGTGACCGTACTTGTGACACATATTGAAAAAAACTTCGCAGAAATGGCATCCACGAAAGCGAGAGGCTCGCAATTAATTCTAATCCTCCTTTCAGTTGGTAGGTTTTGATGGATTCGAGGAGTAAGTCGTACGTATATTCGACTAGCCTTCTCATTGCTAACTTTGTTAATTGAAATAGGCTTTTCTCGTCAAACACATTAAGGAAGTAATTTTCGACGTCTTTTTCCGTGATGTTATTAGTTCGGAATATTAGAATAGTTGGATCTCTGAGTAGTCTTTTCACGTGGGTAGTAAACATCCTTTATTATTTTGTCGGTGATTTTCTGCTGCAACTTGTTAGTATCATCTTTAGACGCCGTATTAATAATAGCGGTATTTTTGTTGGTTTTTTTCTTTTATATAAAAACTAACGAGAATATTAGATTTATATGGACATATTTTTTCTTTTAGATTTTTATCAATATTATCTGATTTAATAATAATTTTGTTCCTTAAGGCAGTTTTTTTTATTATTTATTATTTACTACGTCGGAGTACGTTTATTAGTTGTCATTGCATTGTGGAGGACATCCTTAACAATAGTAGTGGTTTTAGTAACTTTTGTGTTAAGTACCTTGGAAAGTTCTTCTAGATTTTATAAATCTATTAAATGTTTAAAATAGTAATCTTTACAGCGAATAGCAATCGTCTTAAATATCATTTGCTGTCCTTTCATTTCTTCAGAACGCGAGATACTGTATTCCGGTCTTTTGCGTCTTATCCTACTCCTTTTCCTCCTTCTCACTCGGTTATTCCGTTGTGAGCTTCATTCATATGCTCCATTTCTAATATTTTTCCTATATAATCACTAATGTTGCCATACCTTTGGATTGGCGTCCTTAGTCGACATGCCTAAAAAAAACAAAAAAAAACAAAAAAAAACATCATTTTCGGGCAAGCGAATTAATTTTGATGTTTCGTAGGGATTAGAGACACGGTTTAAGCGTTGTGTTCACGTTTTGCAGAATGTCAGAAGTAATTTACGTTGCACAACAATGGGCAAAAAGGTCTGTTTCGATCCCATTTCCATTGTCCGGAAAAGTTGATTTCGGTGATGACATTCGCTGGTGACGCTTTTCAACCGAAGCGTCCCGTTCGAAATGTAATAATAGCGCAGTTTGAAGGGTAATAAAATTCTACCGTAACCGGTTTCGCTCTATATTGAACTTTTTTTCTTTTTCGTTTTCGTTTTTTCCTCACTGTGCAAGTGTGTAACAGGTGCGAAATATTCTCGTTCGGCTTGGGCACATCGAGACGCTCGGCGCTCGGCGCTTGGTCGAAAGAGTACGTGTCTGGGGAGTTGGTCGGACGTCAAATATGCGCGCTTAGCCGTCGAAATGACAAAATGGAAAAATACGAGGAGTCGCTAGCCGGAACACGGGTTCGCTCGTTTGTCAGTAATATCGCAGCAGGTTTGAAGTGCCCGCATGAAAAATACGTATACGGCCCGGCAGCTAGATGTATATATTTTTGAAGTTTAACTCCGCTACAATGACAACATATTTTTCTGAAAGATACTAGCGAGCAGCAGGGCTGGCTCGCCGTGTGCAGTCAGCAACAGCGCACCCGGTCATAGCGTCAGCGTGAAGACGGGCTGTGCCGCGTGTAGACGTGTGCCTTTTATAAATAATGTAATTTCATAGCTCTTGGTTTTTTTTACAAGTCGTCACGGGCGGGAGCTGCAGAATGCCGCTCTTATGATGCAGCCGCACACACAAACACACACACACACACACACACACGCAGTTTCAGTTTTTTCAGTTTTCGGAGTTCTTTTTCGCGTGTTTATCATTACATGTCGTTCTGTTTTTACGGCGACGACGATGACAGCGTGTTTATTGCTCGTGCATAAAAGAACAACGCCGGATCGCGGATAAAAAGTGTACGAAACGGCTATACGGAAATTACCGGGAGCGGCGGGATATAGCGCCTCAGCGGCGGTGCATGAGCGGCGGGAACAGGAAAAGCGGATGAACTGTTCCGAGATTAAGAGGGAGCAGCAGAAAGTCTGCCGACAGCGTTTAGCTTTGGGAGTTGTTGGCGTAAATCATGGCCTTCGGAGGAAATGATAACTCTAAACGAGCAGCGAGCATAGAAAAAACTCAAAGAAACAATATGAGTTATTACCGGTAGCGAATAATGCGGTGTAAAGGACGAAACGCGAGTCTTAATTCGGGAGCCGATGCAGCCGCGCTTGGCCGTCGGAATGAGAGGGCAATTGCGCTCGGCGGGACGCGCCGACATATTTCCCGAATGGCAGTTTTAATATTATTTCGAATTTTTCTTAAAGCGCTCTACCTTGCCCCCCCCCCCCCTACATCCACCTCGGTTGTTCGCATTGCCGAAGAAGCGGAACAGATATTTTTGCCGGGGCGGAACGAATTCTTCTCTGTTGCAGAAGCTCAAGAGGCGCGCATGTTCGTTTGTTTGCGTAATCGCATTAAAGACTCTATTACCGCGTTTTGAATCGCGCCCTATCCCCCGCCGGCTTGACATAAATTTAACGATCATTTTTAACCGATTTCAAAATCGGCCACCTTTGTCCCATTCGGCCGTTCTATTTTTCTCTATCGCGCACTGATTACTTTTAGATTTGCGTGAAATAATAACATATTTAGATTGAAACTATTTTGTTCGTTTTTTTGTTGTTTTTTGCTTTTTTTCGATGCGGTGAATATTCCGAAGGTTCTGAAAATTTTCCTCCGCAAATACCTGAAATTCGCAACTTTACATAGAGCTAAAAAAAAGAGAGACCCACTTTACTCAAGCTTTCCTCCTGACATTAGCATCTTTTAACTGCGCATCATAGATGAACATCTGAAGAACTTCACTCAAAACCACATCCAATCTCTCGCGTCGATTTTAATTGCTGGAACTGACTGCGAATCCTTTCCGTTTTAACGATATATCACTTCCGTAATTCCGGTCGACATAAAATCCGTTCCCGCTTTTCGGTACATTTCGCGGTTAACTAAATTAATTATAAAAAAAAAAAAAACGTGGCGTCGAATCTATTTTGATAAAAGTACATCAAGTCCGATCGTTTACATTATCAAAACCGCAAAGAAGGAGTCATAACAACCTACCCTTCTTCTTCTACGAGTGTCGTATCCACATTACTGGACGTAGACATCACAATAATCTTGATTGAGCTCTGCAGACTCGGGTGTGCTGCTTGATGGTACCTATTTATTCTGTTTTTCTTCTCTTACCATTGATCTTCCTTGGAGTATAGTTCGTAGCAACCCGTATTCTGCCTAGGTGTCTGAAGTACTTAATCTTTCTCCTCCACATCGGAGTATGTGTTTGGAATTCGCCATTTCCAACACTTTTGTGTTTGATACAGCTAGAACCCATGATATTCGCAACATCCATCTGTATATCCACTTCTCAACGGTTTCTAATCGATCCGATTGTTTCTTGTTCAATGTCTCTATACCATATAATAACGCTGAAAGTATACAACCTTGTCTTATTCCTTTTCTAAACTTAAAGTTAATTTCAGTGTCACTCCCTATGAGTAGCTCTGCTGTTTAATTCCGGTATAAGTTCTGGATTATTCTCAAATTACTGTTATCGATTTCTGTTTCTTGTAGTATCTCCGTGAATTTATCGTGGTTGACTCTATTTTCATAATCCAAGAAACAAATAAACACATCCTGATGCATATCACGACATTTTTGTAACGATACAGTTACAGCCAGGAACGCGCTTCCTTGGTTCCTAAGACTGCTCTAAAACCAAATTGGATATATGATAGGACAAATTCGCATTTATTTTTTCGTCTCCTATAAATTATGCGTAAGAAAATTTTCAGTAAATGACTCATGAAACTAATTGTTCTAAAGAAGATATTGTCTCTTCGGTAACAGGATAAAAGTTGACTTCAGCCATTCTTCTGGAATTCTGCCTGTTATATAAATCTTATTGAACAGGTCAGTGAGTATTTAAGTTTTCATCATCAAATAACTGGATAATATCTGCTAGAATGTAACCACGGCCTGTTGCTTTTCTAGGCTGCATCAAGTTCATAGCAGCTTTAACCGCTTACAATCTCAGAATTATTCACATCCATATGTTGGTAACCGGTTCTACATGTATTACCAGATAGTCTGTGTAAGATAATGATTCCATATGTTGTCTTTTGGTTTATAACTGGTATATACCATCTTCACCCGCAAGTTTCAATATCATCCTTTTTTTAAATGTGTTAGTGACTAACTTAATTTGTTTATGCATTTTGTAAAAGTCGTGCATCTCCTCAAGCTTTTCAATTTTCTTGTAATATTCGCAACTAATCTCCATATCTGAAGGCAGTTCCACCATCCACCATCTGTGGACGCGCCCCTTCCCTGTGGTCGGGATACCTAGGTTACACATATCGGTGTCTTCCGACCGCCTGTGTATTAAGCAAAATTATGTCCCTCTCATATATTAAGGCACATATTCCTATCGGTGGCAGTTAGTGCGCTCTTAAAATATATATATATATATATATATATATATATATATATAATAATAAAAAAAAAAAGGTAAGCGGAATAATTATAAAACAACATTAAACATATCTGGACTACATTCACATACGCTAACCCGGCAACAAACAGTCTTACCAACCTACTCCATAAAACAGTTAAAATATCGTATAGAACAAACAGCAAATTATTATATAATCAATTAATTAATACCAATAAATTTACAAACACGGATAAATATAATAAATCTGGGGCATATAAAATTAAACGTAGCAACAAAATAAATGTGTAGGACAAACGCGTTGTACATTCCGTATACGTTATAACGAACATATTGTCGCTATTTTTTATTTTTTGGCCCAGCTTTTGCCTTTTGATCAGTCTATATACCCAGATCTAATTAATTGTCTGTCCCTTATTATATTTTAACATTATCAGTTTTTAAAAAAACAAATAACGCCTTACATTCTAAAGAAACTGGCTCCTTTACAATTTTTGGTATACAGATATCGGTAATGTGTAAAATTTATTTAAAATTCCTTTCACCAGTACTTCTTTTTCCTGTTATATCTCTCACACTGGCCACACTATATGTTCGATCGATCCTTCCGCATTCATTACAGTTATTATTATTTATTACTCCTAATCTTGCCAAATGTAATGGCGTTCGGTGATGACCCAATCTTATACGACATATTGTGTAGATATAATCTCGCTTCCAACTTTTTCCCTTAAACCAAGGATCCTTCTCTATTTTGCTCTTAATAGAGTAATATATTTTCCCTTTTATTTCGCTCCCGTTTTTATATTCTGTGCTCTACCTTTTAGCTAAATCTTCTCTGATATACTCGTAAGGAACTTATTCCTCCCAGTTTAACTTAATCTCCCTGTTTTTATATTTCCCTCTTTTACATAGGTTGTATTGCGGCTATTAAACATGGACATATAAATAAATCGTCTGTTGCTGAACATATTATTATTAATAAACATAGGTTAAAATTAAACATACAGAACGATTTAGAAATAATAAAATACATTAATAATAATAATTTACTTAATAGTGTCAACATTTGTTATATTAATAAATTTAAAGATATTTTAATTAATAATAATATAATTATAAATAATAACCCACTATTTAAAATTAACATTTAATTATAACGTAACGATATGTCGAATGATCAATTACTGTAAATAAGATAGTTATCGTTTATTTTTCATTAACTTTAATTAATTATTGCTATGATTGTGATGTATGTATGTAATTCTGAAAAACATGTCGGCTATTTTGTATTTTCTAAATAATAATTATTTTCTATAATACGTGCGTTTTTATGTGTTTTTAATAAAGGATATAATGTATTCAAACATTTATATTTTAAATTTAAAACTATAAAGTTTGTCAAAATGAACAAAACAGTCCTGAGGAAAAAATCATCTGGACGAACAATTAATTAGTCATTATTTATTTAATTATTTAATTTAAATAAAAAAAAATATTTTTTTTTTATAAATTAATATTTTGTAAAATAAAAATAAATATTGAAAAATAAGTAAAATACATATTGAATGTAATCGTAAATGTATAGTCAACAATGATTTGTCAATGGCCTAGAGCAAGTGCTCAATAACAGTTGACCATTTTGCTGTACCACCAACCCAGCTCTTCGCAGAACGTTGTTCACGGTCCGTTGCAGAAGTTATGCTGGATTGGAGCATCGGCACACTACAAAAGGGTTGTAAGAAGGCATTTGGGTGAAGTCTTATCGGACAGATGGATCGGGCGTATCAGACCTTTTGATTGGTCACCAAGGTCTCCCGATATAACTTCTCTGGATTTTTTCTTGTGCGGTTGTATTAAGGAAAAGGTGCATCGTACACCAACCGACATACGAGGCGACTACATTCAGCGAATCGTCACAGCGCTTGACGATATTCGACGAACACCAGAACTTCTGCAACGGGCCGTAAACAACGTTACGCGAAAAGCGGAGTTGGTGGTACAGCAAAATGGTCAACATATTGCACTTGCTCTAGGCCATTGACAAATCATTGTTGATTATACATTTACGATTACATTTAATACGTATTTTACTTCTTTTCAATATTTATTTTTGTTTTACAAAATATTGATTTATAAAAAAAAAGATATTTTTTTATTTAAATTAAATAATTAAATAAATTATAATTAATTAATTGTTCGTCCAAATGATTTTTCCCTCAGGACTTTTTTGTTCATTTTGACGAGCTTTATAGTGTAAAAAAAATTTCCTGAATTCATAACACCCTGTATACATATGTGCATGTATATATATATATATATATTAACATAATGTCATTCTTAGCCCGACCCTTATCACTTTCTTTGTCTCGAAACGTTACACATATTGTATATATAAGAAGACAAAGTATCGACAAAATGGATTGTTGCCCTGGTTAATTATGTTATTCAATGACAAAGTCATTCTTATCTTGACCACTATCACTTTTTTTGTCCCAAAATGTTACATACATTGTATGTGTAAGAAGACAAAGTAGCGATAGAAATAGTAGCGGAGGTCGGGCTAAGAATGATGTTGTCAATTTTTCTCATCCTCTACGAAGTATAGAAGTGATAGAGCTGGGGGTTTGGGGGCTTCCCTAGGCGGAGTCAACAAGGGCCAAGTTATATATACACGTGTGTATATTGATACGAATAACGCGATTTTAGGTCCCTTGTTTAGGGTGCCATTGATATGAATTGCTACTACTCTATTCTCGAGTTCCTGTTTCGGAACGCCATTGATACGAATTGCTACTACGAGTCCCTGATTTCGGAGCGTTATTGATACGATTCTCTTCTCGAGCCGTTGTTTCTGGAGATCAGTGAAATATTTTCACTTATTTTCGTTAATGAAATAGTTTATCGTGATTGCTTTTTATAGTTTCTTTTCATACGAGCATTAGGCTTTTATTCAAATTTTTTAATTTATCGAAAATAATTTAAAAAGAAAATAGAAGTAAGATAAAAAAATAAACAATAATTCGTTTTCGATCCCGCTCCGAAGCGGCGTTGTTCTCTCCGCTAGAGATATCACGAAGTCGGATACCACGTGTTCAATAACCAAAACTTCTACCAAGAAATAAACTTATATTTGACGGAAAAGTTCACAAAAAAACTGACAGGACGGCGATCCTGATACATGTACTCGGCCACGATAAAAAAAAATAACAAAAAATTTAACTTTTAACAAAAATACAATAACTTATGCGGCATGGCGCGTATTCATTTCGATACACGTGCGACAACGACCAGATATGTAACGAACACCGCTTGATCGACGAAGAATAACTAAAACGGTAACCAAAGGCTACGCAGAAGTGTTCTTACAGAAACTTCTGCGTAGATCCCCCCACTAACTACCCTGCCTGACTTTTGGCGGAATACATCTGAAATCTCTGCTTTGGCTCAAGGTCATTCGACACACAGTACGGATGCGCGCTTTCGCCGCAAGCACATGTCACTGCCTAAGTCCTCGACCACTACCACTACACAGACACTAGTGTAGTATCATCCCGGTGCAGCTGATCGAACGAACAGGCACGGGATTTTCCGTTTTGGCCGAGTAAGCATACTTGACAAGGCAAAGCGACGGCTAAAAAGAACGATGTCCGTCAGATCGTGAATTAATGACGTTTCGGGGAGTATTTTTATAACTCGGACATTGTCAAAACATAGCGCTGCAAATACCGAATCCGTATCAATATATATAACTTTCTGGTAGATTATCTCAACCAGATCCACTCATAATTATGCTTCTCAAGTTCACTTCCTCAAATTCTTGCAAATAACCGATTGAAAATTCTACTGCTCTTCAGATTGATAAAACATTCAAACGTCTCCTTTTCAGAACATTTAATTTCCGTTTATTCATGCCTTTGGTGAATTTTGCTGTACGAGTTAATCGATAAAAGCGAAAGCAAGCAGAACTTTTGCGTATTATTGTATTTATCTAGTTTTTTGTGTATGTAAGTTTACTAAACCATATTGATAAGTGGAAATTAAAACTGATAGGACATTTAATAAGGCACATTAAGTTTATAAAAAATATAATAGAAGGACAGGTTAAAGGTCGCGAGAAATACTAAGAGTATTTTTTTTTTTTTAAATGGGTTCGTCAACATGGACATTGGCCCAAGAACAGCGGAACAGAGAGGAAAGAGAGACTCAGATCCTTACACGATCAGAGATAGCCGACAGAAAAGAATCAAGAGCTAAAATAACCGAAGGAGAAGGAATGGAGGGAATGAATGAAGCACAGTATGGAGCGGGAATACCGGTTTGTAAGAAGAAGGAATAAAAAGAAGCTTGTTCAGTTGATAATTACGAATAACTGAACATTACATGATCGGGATCAGAAATACATTGATCGCTGGGAGGGTGCAATGGACAATAAGGAGAAGGCACGAGAGAATAACGGAACAATGAGGAAGGGAGCAAACTATGCCGAAAATGCAGGCGGCAAATCGCAGAGAGATTGGAACGGCGCATAGAAGGAAAGTTAATAAACCATGAAAACCGGGAGTATTTAAAATAGTGTATATCATCGTTTTTTTTTTTTTTTTTAAATATAATATACTATTACGAGCTGTCCATCAAGGACATTTAGCAATACGCATGAATGAAATTAAGCATGAAGGGAGGAGTACCCGATGGAACCTACCCGATTATACCATCCGGTTGAATATAAATAAATATCAAGAACTTAGAAGAATGGCTATCGGCTGACACAATGGCTGCAGCGACAAGGCATTGTCTTTAGTGAATAAAAAAATAAAAAAAAAAATATATACATATATATATATTGTTATTATGTTGGTGATTTTCTTTTTTTTTTTCATAATTAGAGGGTAGACCATAATTTAAGTCTCACTTGGATATTCAGATTTTACATATTGTACGTTTATTACATATTTTTATTTACTTTTTTCCAGTACTGATAGTCCCGAATTACTAGCTTGCTATACTCTATTTTTAATTATTGTTACAATTATTATGTACTTCGGTGGTAATAAAAATAGTGTATTAATAATACTAGTAACATTCTAAGTGACACTATAAATTGCGCCAACAAAAGTGTAATTAAAACAAAATCGGCCAGAACAGTAACGATGATAATAAATAACCTTGATACTAGGAATGATTTAGAAATTCGCACATACACAAAAAAAAAAAAAACAAATATGTATAAAGAAAGAAAAAAAAAAAACGTCTACACTAAGATTACCATTGGTTAGTCTGTGAAGCATAAAATGCTCGGTTAGCAGTTTAATTTGAATGTATGATAATAGCGATAATAGAAATTGATAAAATCGAAAAAAAAGGTAAAATTTCGAGTGAACAAATTGCTGCTTTTTCCTAGGGTTATTTTAAATGTGTTTGTATAGAAATATGTCAATCAGTTGTCGCGTTCTTGGGTTAATATGTAGGTTTATGCTACAGTTCGGCGAGTGACGCAAACGTTTATTAAATATTTTCCGAAATGGTTTTTTAAGTAAATAAAAACTAAAATCAGCTCCGAATAGGATTAGGCCTGAATGTGACGTGGCCGAAACGGTCGTGGTTGAAACGTGACAGGGGCAGAAAAGAAGCTCTACATTGTTTCGTTGCTGTAAAAACGTGTATATCAGTCGCGCGGGCCTCGTGTTCAATATTTTTCAAATTACGTAATCGAGTATTAATTTTAAAGAAACGCAAAGTTCAATGCTGTAATAATTTTCACCGATCTATCTAGTTCTGGGTTAGAAGTACAAATCTTATTGTCAAATTTTTAGAAAAATCGAAATGTATTAATTTTTAATCATATATTGCCTTTAAACCGAAGAAAAAATATAATACAAGAAAATGCAGGATCGTCCACTGGGAATCCTTGTGCATATATAATAATACAATTAATTTAGAGTATTACTGAATGTTTGTGAACCGAACAGATTGTAATAAAAACCACTTAAGTGGGTTTTTTTTAATAAAAAAAAAAAAAATATATATATATTGCCTTTAAAAGAAGAAGAAAAAAACATGAATTTTTCGCAGATTCGTGACTTACACGCTATAGTTATAGAATCTCTCGGAAATTACATTTTTTCAAAACGAAAAAAAGCCAAATTCCGTTGCTCGGTTGTCGTTAACAAACTGCGTTTATGTTTATATTCTGTTTCGTTTGTTCCGGTCGACGGGTTGTAGTTAAACATTCACAACGCCGCAGTCAGACTTGTGGTGTAGAAACCGTAGACCTTCCTACGCTGGTTATTAAGTATATATATATATACATATATTCCTATTTCCCGCTACTTAGATTATCCCATGGAATAACTTTCTTCTGTAGGTTGGCCTAAGACGCTAGAAACATAGGGGGTCGTTATATTCATTTTCTTTATCACATACTGCACGCTTCTAAAGGTAAATGCACCCCCGTTTGTCTCTATTTTTACCTTTTATGCTGTTTTCTACTGCTCTTCAGTCGTCTTCTTTAAATGTAGGGTGCTGAAATTTATTCGCTCGTCGTGAACGAAAATGCTTTTCTTTTTCGACAGCAGGGTGGTGCTCGATTGCGAATCATCTTCGGTAGTTTACACGTTGCAATTGGGACTGAAAGGTTTTAGTGAAATATTTATCGGGATAACACATTATTGTCGAACATTGTTCCAGTGAACTGTGGAAGTTTTACACGAGTGCGAATTCTGTGGAAGAATTTATTAAAAATATACTACTTGAAATGGAAAAACGGGCTATAATGTGTCCACCATTTCATTGCCCTCAATGCTTAAATGACCGAGAATCCACAAAAGATCGATCGTAGAGTGAAGGAGGAAAAGATTACGGATAAGAGTATGAGAAGTATTACATATTGGGAAGAAGCGGAAACACTTGTAAAACACTTTTATAATCTGAGATTATGTGGGTTTTGTGAGAAACTAATTAACGAGGAAATAAAGAGAACAGCGTGTAGAGCAGCAAATAGAGTCCGCGTAGAAAATCGAGTGAAAAGAGAAAAGTTAAAAAGACCCAGAATCTAATCAAATGCAGGAAAAAAAAAAGGTAGAACCAACACTATTTGTGACTGTTTAGAATACCGTCAGTGAAAATAGTGACATGTGTAAGAAAAAGAAAGACATCTAATATGTTACGATGGAGGGAAGAATGTCGAAATCGCGAGTACATTTTTCATGAATGGCGTCGTAACAATGAAGTTTGGAAATCAAGTTATGCCGGTGCGTAGGCTTAAAATGTCAGCGGGTAAGCTAGTATTATCTAACGTGCCGACAATATCAAATACTATGTATCCTCTTCCTTAAGGTTAACATTTTTGTCTCCGCTAGCGATTCTTCATGTAAATCCGTCAGATTCCGAATTTAGTTATGTTCTTAGTTGGCATAGACAACTTGGACCAAGTTAATTGCATAGATATTGCTGAATTTTTTCTAATTGAAATCAAATACAGCATATTCGTGCATCTAGAAAACCGCATACAACAAGAAATAAGAGCCATCTAACATGGTCCACGCAGAGAATTACAAAGCAGAACAACTCCATTTTGGGAATAATCAAAATAAAAACTCTCTTAGAGTGTACCGTTATTTCTTTCGTCAATAGGCTATCACAATAAGAGACATGATGAACCGATAGAATCCAATCGTGATAACATTTTCATATCTCAGTTAAAATAATCCGCACCTAATGAACCCTAATAACTTATCGTACCTACATAATGAACAAATCACCCATGCGCGTAAAATACCTCATTTTCTTCCATTCGAAATTCAGTGTAAGATCAGTAAAAGCAAAAATTTACTATACCAGAGCGGAGAATTTATGGCGGTCTTAGTAGTGCAGTTCGTGGATTAGCGCAACTAAACGTAACGCGAAAACCAAACCCTCAACCGGTTTAGAAGAAAAATCCGGCTTGTCAAAGCGATATTAGTGCAATAATAGAGCAAACGCGAAGCACTTCTTTCAAGGCAGCAAACAAAATTTAAGAACACTTCCAAAGTTTCGAGACATTACTATGCAAAAGAATTTATTGAGGTCATAGACGGTCTTTTATATATATTGGCACAGGTCAAGCCATACCCAGATAGTAAAAAAAAAAAAAAACAAACTAAAATACGAAATTTCGCAGGAGGAACTACATCAGAGAATGAATTTACCTGTGAATCAACTGAATGCGAATTTTACAAATAGACAACCGACGCAGAATAGCGGGATAAATCAAAGGATAGCGTCAATGGGAAAGAGATTATTTTAATCCACGGCAGCGCAATGGATCTTCGTCCAGAAACGACACGAAGAAAACGGATTAGTTAGATGTAGAGTCGGCGTCAAATATTGATAGAATAAAAGAACTGAGGATAGGAACAACGGATATCGACGGAAACGATAAGATATACGAAGCGCAATAAGGATTATGAAGTATGATAACAGATCGGAGTACAAAGAAGTGCGTTCGTTCACGAGGGATGGACATTCGAAGAACATATGGTCAGGATCACAGACGGCTTCGTCGTCAGAATGAAGAGGATAATTAGGGGAAAGAGTGCGAGATGAAAACGAAAACGTGAGGAAGGAAGAAGAGTATGTTTGGAGACGTAAACGGATAATAGGGACAATAATGAGGTGAAGGAATAAAACCAAAGCCGAGTACGAAGATTAGGTTGGATGGAAAAATTTAAGAGGACGGTTGATTAGAAAAGGAAGAAACGTATGACCAAAATATTACATGAAACTTTTTACACAATGGGAGTAAATTAGAAGCGGGAATTTTAGTGAAATAAAAGTGGGAGGATACAGCAATCTGAGCCAAGGAATCTGCCCCATTTCGTTACCCTCTATCCCTCATAAGATTTAAACAACTTATCATACGGTAGAACTGTAAGGGCTTCTACAATAATAATATTTCGGGAACAGATTATTTCCACCCACAACCTTGCGATCATTTGCTTACAAGAAGTACATCAGCAACAATTCCGCTCTTCTACTATTCCTAATTACTAAATTTGTCATAAAGATTATACTGAAGGTGGCTGTGTCTGTGGGGGAGTAGTAATATTCGTTTGTTTCAGCGTAGTCTACTCCAGTGATTTCTCCTCTAGAAACTATTTCCGTGCCTACGTTTTTTCTATCGTTTTACCTAACACGACATTGCAATATACGTAATTGTTATCCTTCACCTAACAGTGGTACCACTGCGTTAATAATTGATTAATCCACTTCTATTTTAATCACCATACCCATCACAGTCTTCTTCGGAGATTTCAATGGTCATTCTTCTGTTTGGGTGGCTCAAACCACAAACCACCATATTGATCTGTATTAACAAACATAATATTAAACAGTAATTTTGACCGGATTCTTCTGAAGTCCTCTATACTCACTTTAATTTTGTGTCTAATCTAGACACGCGGTAGCGTGTCAAGGCAAATTCAAGCCGAGAAAACGGAACTGGCGACGACGTAGCAGCCGTGTGTTATATTACACGAATCATTTGGAGCTACTATAAAACCTCTCTTAATAACTCAATATTTAATTAAACATGAACACATGAAATTTGGTTTATTCATTAAAACCCCCCTTAGATTAACTATAATCCCAAATTTCATAAATACAACTGAAACGGTTATTGAGATATTAACGTGTCTGAAAATCGTAATTTTTATCACTGAATGACATATACATAGATCGAAAACCTAACCCACTTCCAGGTGACCTAGAAAGTTGAAATTCAGTGTCCAGCCGGGTAATTGTGTGCATACAAAGGGGGAAAAAATCTCAGGTAACAGTGAAATTTTCTTCATATTTTTTTACCGTAATTTCGTTCGTTTATTACTTAATTTAGTTTATTATTCAGGTAGATTGCTAGATGTAGAGAGTTATCAAAATTTAAGAAAGGCCGGAAATTGACAAGTTTCGCTGCGTTAGATAAATACCTGGCTCACTGATCTTTTAACCGTCAACATGTTGCTGTTGTTCTTGTTTAACTTAGTTTCTTCAGTATGTCGCTTTGAAAAACCCTGTTTCACCTCTCATCAGTTTGTATGTTTGTCAGTCTCTGCATCGCGGTTTATTTCTATATTTACCGCTTTAAATCGTTTCGGAAACAGTCGACTTTTGAGACTTTTAATCAATGTCGAGTATTTCATCTTATTTCGCTAATAAACAATTTATTAATTGACCCCGGTGGTGCATTGCGTTAAATATCGTTCGAACACATTTTGGTCCTCCGGAACGTTGAATTAATATCGTAACACCGCCTGTTTACTCATCCGAGATCCTGCATCACCATGTTAATATTTATCACTGTCGACAAACAATGATACGTACCATTTCATATTTATTTTTATAAACGTTGTTGTTTGTTGTATGTACCGTATAAATATTATAATTAATCATTGTCTATTTTCGAAAGAAAGATCGGTACAGGTAAATAATAATAATGATTTCTTTACAAAAAGTAATGATATCCTATCAAACAAGGTAAATGTAAAAATGGGAGCCAAGTTCAATATTAGGAATATGTCGACTTCGCCGGCAAAAGATGCAAATTTGCCGCCCTTTGAATTTTGCCGCTGTGGGCTGTAGCCCATTTAAGTCGGTGATGTAAATCCAAGACTGCCTATTCATAAGAGAAACCTGCAATCCTAGCAAATAACACAGATACATATATAATTACATTCATAGAAATCGTAAGGGGAAAAATATAAACAAAGAATAGTGAAATAGAAATAAAAGGAAAGAAAAAGAAAATGTTTCCCTGAACTTTTAAACTATAAATTGTACGACTTGCGAAATAATCAGGTTCCATTTGGTGGAGCATTGGTGTTGCTATCCGGTGATTTTAGGCAAACGCTTCCAGAGATTGATGAAAATTACATGCTTGCATAATTAGATATTGCATACGAGTACGTGTCATCGCCGTTGATCTACTGCTTCTTGGCGTTGTTGAGACGAACCTTGCTGCTCTTCTTCTTCGCGCTTCTACTTGTAAGACTTCAAGTCTTTCTACCTACTGATCTGTCAATTTTTCTGCTCGCCTTTGATAAGCTCCGACTCTAATATAAAAATTATTTAATATAGAAGCGAGTTTTAATCGATTGCTGATTTTATAAATACATTTGTACTTCGAATAACTGAATAAATCATACTGTATTTCATTCACTATTTTCTAATCGCGTAAACAATTATGGAATTTTAAACATCGCATGAGTGTATCAAAATTAGCTTGAAAACCGCTGTAGCGATAATACAGACACCGCCGCTCTGGATGATGCACATAAATAATGTTTTTATTTTTATTAAAAACCCGATTATCTTTTTTACCCACAATATTTAATTTTTATATATATATATATACATACATGTATATATTTTTTATTTTGTAGAAAAAGAAAACGTAAAGTTGTTAATAAAAAATTACAAATATTAAGATGTATATATAAAATTCCTTATTTGATGTTTAATTTATGTAGTATTCAGTTTGTTAGGGTAAGAAAGTTGATTTTTAAAGAGAGCATTTTAATTTTATTGGTTTTTTTTTGTTTGTTAGTTTGCCCATGTACGATAATGAATTTTTTCACCAGTTTTTCTTCAAAGGGGGGGTGGGGGTGGGGGCACTAATTCGAGATTAGTCCCGGATCCGGTAAATCCTTAATCCGCCTCTGGTTTGAATGTATAACAAAAAAATAAATAAAAACAATCAAAATTACAACCAATTGTTACCATTGAAAACGTTACTTAACAGCCTAGAGATATCACTAAATTGTGTTTAATCCGACGATGCTTATATTTAACGTACATCCGGGATAGTTGCTCGGAATTATAATCGCCTATATTCCTGATAAGCATATATTGCTATGGTAGGAACAGCCATGAAAAAGTTTTTTTTGCTGTATTAATTATAAAATCTTTTACATAAGGCAACTATAACTAATTATGCATATTATCTATTTTAGTCCAGCGGGGAACGTTTAAAATACACACTGACAACGTCTATTTTGTAGTAATTTAAATTAATTAAAATCGGAGTTTGATATCGAGCACCAAACTTTGGTCTAATAATACTTTTATAGATAATAAGCTTGTTTGCAGTGTTTAAATAAGATCTCCGATTGATAATTGGGTACAAAGCTGCAATGGTTCTATTTGTTTTCGCTTCAGCGTATTTTATGTGTTCCTTAAAAGATAATCTTTTATCTAGAACTACACCAAGATATCGAACATGATTAGCTAGTCCTGATGCCATTAATAATCAATTGCCTCGGAGGGATGGGATATCCACGAGTAAAAAGTATAGCTGCTGTTTTAGTTGGATTAATTTCAATTTTCCATTTTTCCAAAAATTTTAAAACCCGAAAACTGTGCAGCTGTAGACGATTATAAATGGTAGACGTTCTGTACGAGCTACAATATAATATAGTAGTATCATCAGCATATAAAGCTAAACTCGTATGTTGCAACTTAGGCAGATCGGACAAGTAGACTGAAAAGAGAAAAGGCCGCAGCACACTACCTTCAGGAACTCCTGCGACGGCAGTTTATTGATTTACCATCTTGTAATGAAACGTAAAAAGTTCTATTGCGTAAGTAACTTCTAAAATTAATTTAATTAGATATTTCGGGAAATTATATTTTAACATTTTATAAATCAGCCCGTCGTGCCAGGTCGTGTCAAATGCTTTTGCAATGTCAAATAGAATTTTAATCCAGTGTGTTTGTTTATATTAAAGTTATGCGTGACATGATCAGTGATCCTAGCAACTTGATGCGTAGTAGAATAACCTGGTCTGAAACCAAATTGCTCTATTAGAAGTATGTTACTACTATCGGCGAAATTACGAAGCCTGTGTAGCATAACTTTTTCCGCTATTTTGTCTAAATTGCTAATGGGGGTGGTCGTATATTATTCACTTGGGAAGAGTCGTTGCCTGGTATAGGTAGCGCAATGATTTTGGCTACTTTCCAGAAATTTGGAAAATAGCCGAACCACGTTGTAGCATTGATTATGTGCGTTGAATATGTTAAATGTAACATAACTCAGAAATATCACATAGCCTAAAAAAATGTTAGAATTTCGGTTTTTTATAGCAGGATGTGTAAAGCAATAAAAATACCGCAATTTTTACAACACCGTCATTGGAAATATAAACACAATATGTAAATTTTAATTCAGAATGTACCGCAATTTAAAAGTAGAACAACAAAAATTGTAACAAATCAGATTTTTCACTGGTATTTGAACATGTTTTATTAAAACTCTTTATTAAAATAATATCATCACAAAGAACGGGGAAAAAATAAATTAACAAAACCTATTAAAAAACTTAAAAAAAGCGATAAAAAAGTTGATTTTTGGTCAAAATCGGGGTGGCCGGCCATTTTTTTTTTTTTTTTTTTGAAAAAGTAGTAGCACTATTGCAAAGAGCGAGAAAAAAATATCATACTCGTGAATTTTAAAAGCGAAACCTCAAAATTAAGGGCGTGAAAAAATGATTTAAAAATTAAATAATTTTTTTAGGGGCCAATTTTAAGGTTATGAGATTTGAAAAATATTATAGTTATTTCTTACGTGGAAACCTACTGCTATGAATTTTTTCAGAATTTTCAGATCGAAACAGTTTCATAAGCATGCACAGAAATTTGGCTGTTGGAATTTTTTTCAGCCCCTATCGAATGGTGTAAATTTCACTATAGTAATCCGGCTATAGCCTTTGTATCAAAAAAATAAATCCAAATGCAGGAAAAATGTAAAATTCGAAAAATTTTGATATTTGGGATTAAAATTTGCAAAAAATGCACGCTTAAAGTGGTAAGACTCGAAACTAAAAAAAAGTCCACAGCCATTTCCGTGGTAGCTGGAGAGTCCCTTTATTTTTTAAATGATGTATTTCACCCACTGGAATATAGGAAAAATACGAAACCTCAGAAATTTTAAAATTAAAGAGCTCAAACTTTGAAAAATGTGAAAATTAAGTTTTAAGAAAAATACAAAGGTCTCTAGAATACAGGAAAATAATAAAATTCGAAAAATTTTGATTTTTTGGAAACAAAATTTGTGAAAATACACTCTTAACGCGATAACCCTGGAAACTAAAAAAAAGTCCACAGCCATTTCCGTGATAGCTGGAGAGTCCCTCTATTTTTTAAATGGTGTATTTCAATCTCTAGAATATAGGGAAAATACGAAACCCCCAAAATTTTGAAATTGAAGGGCCCAAATTTTAAAAAAAACATAAAAATCAAGTTTTAAGAAATTTTTTTTTTTAAATTCTACAACCGGTTCTATATAAGTTACGGTATTGATTTTCTTTTTAACCTGTAAACTAAGGTCTCTAGAATAGGGAGAAAATATAAAATTCGAAAAATGTTTATATTAAGGAACCATAATTTTGGAAAATACACGCTTAAGGCAGTAATCCCGGAAACGAAAAAAAAGTCTACAGCCCTTTCCATGGTAGCTGGGAGCTCACTTTTTTTTTTAAATGATGTATTTCAATCGCTAAAATATACGAAAAATACAAAACCTCCGAAATTTTAAAATTAAAGTGTCCAAATTTTGAAAAATTTGAAAATCAAGCTTCAAGAAAATTTTTTTTAAAAAATTCCGCAGCCGGATCTATATGTGTTACGGTATTGATTTTCTTCTTAACCTGCACACTAAGGTCTCCAAAATACAGGAAAAATAAGAAATTCGAAATATTTTGATATTTAGGGGCAAAAATTTGGGAAGATACACGCTGTGAAAGCGGTAAGATTGGAAACTAAAAAATAATGTAATAGAATTCCTGGAATATACGGAAAATACGGGAGCCCTAAAATTTAAAAGTTAAATGCACATGAACGGTTTGATGGAATTTCTAAATAAAAAATTCAAAGAACCAACGAAAGAAAAAATAAATAATATAAATCTAAACCAATAGATGTAGTAGATGACAAAAATAAAAAAAATATCTTAGACAAAATATTACAAATATTTGTTACGATCAGAATCAAGATATATGCGTTTAGATAGATTAGGGCAAGAATACTTTGTTGATATACGGTGTAAGGTGGAAGAAGAAAAATTACGGTTTTTATTAGATTTAATTAAATAAAAATCCTAAGAATGGATACTCGAAGTGAAATAGCCGAATGTATCGCAGCTGAAGGAGGTCTAAAACCAGGAAAAATTTACCTTCGAAGATCATATACACATGGTCCGCGTTATATGCAATTAACATATCAAGATGGCATGGCAGTTGTTGCCAGATTAGGTAAACCAATGTTTTTTAATTACGATGACGTACAATCCTAATTGGATAGAAATAATATTAAATTTAAATGAAAAGCAATATCATATCGATTGTGCAGATTTATATTGTAGGATATTCCAATTAAAATTAAATAATTTATTAAAAGTTTGAAAGTCAGGTGAAATTTTCGGAGAAATAGTTTATATTTTATACGTAATCGAATTCCAAAAAAGACGTCCTCCTTATGCTCATATTGCTTTAAGAGTAAAAAATTCGACCGTAACTAATGAAGAGCTTAATAATTTTATTCAAGCCACAATCCGAATTTTTAAAATTTGATTCTTTAAGTTTTAAAATTTTTGCCCATTTATTCATTTCTACATTATAAAGGCGAAAAGACGTCAATTCAAAAAAAAAGAAAAATATATCTCCAGCTGCTATAAAATGGAACTAGGGACATTTGCTCTATTTTTTGCCTTACATCTAATGCACCCGAAGTATTGCAGTCGTGGGAGAAAAATAAGAAAAAAGTAAATAGCCCCTCATAACAGCTACGGATTTTTTTTTTTTTTTAACCAACGTCGTTTCATTAAAACACAAGAAAAACATGAAATATCCAAAATTTTAAAATTTAGGATTCCAAAATTTTAAAAGAATATAACAAAAATTATCAATGTTAGTTACAATGGAAATGTAGAAGTTCCTGAAATTAAAATTTTTAAACTATAATTATAGAACATTAGACGTTTCCGTGTGAACAGAGTTAATATAATAATATATTATTTCTGACAACATTTACTTATTTATGTATACTGAATCATTATTGAAATCCATGAACATATATAGTTTATGAATTTATGAAAAAATATCTGGCTATTGAGAAGAAATTCTTTCTTCTTAAACCTGAATGGCTAATTTTGTCGTTATATTTCACCGAAATTATATATAAGTAGGCTGCATTAATTATTTAGTCGAGTGATTATTGATCTCGAGAATCAGAAACGCAGTGAACTGATATCAAAGTCAACCATCATCGCACCCCAGCCGATAACAGTTATACGTATTGTTTTAAATATTTCCATTATACTATCCACAAAACTTTGTATATTATTATTATTATTATGTTGTTCTCTAGCGGTCGACTGACAAAGAAAGTGCTTTAAATTGTAATTAGAATATCAAATTTCAGATAACCTATCGATATATTTCAACTTTCGCTTACCGTATACCATATATATATATATATATATATATATATATATATATATATATATATATAAATAAGTTCACAACCACAGTTTTCTTTTATACTTAAAATATATGCTATTTGTTTTACACATAAGTAAATAAAATAATTTCATGTACTTACTGAACAGTAAAAAATATCCGTAAAATGTAAAATTGGTGTATGGGTCTTTCTTGTATAGAACTGAGCGACTGCCGGTGCGATAGAAATAGATACTGTAAAGTAAAATAAAAAATTGGAGAAATAAATATGTATACTTTTTTTTAAAAAAAAAAAAAAATGTATACATATCGCTTAAATAATATAATTTGTTATTCTGCAGATGGCGTGAAAAAATCTTTTCTTTCTTTCTTTCTTTCTTTCTTTTTCTAAATATCTAGTAGTATCCATTACTGTTTTCATAAAAATATATTAAAACCAAATTTAAAAATAAAAATGTATGTATTGTTTGAAAGTAAATGTGAAGGAACTAAATTTCGTCGACGTGCATATGTTAAAAAGATAAAATAAACAGTACTTTTTATTAAATTTTTCCTTCGCTAATAAAAAACAAAAATACACATATATTTTAGACATGTACGTTGTAAGAAAAAGAAGTGAAAAACTATTATTTCATTTCTGTATATTATTGACTGCCATCGTGTACATAAAAAATCAGTAATGTTTTAAAATTGTTACTGTTCATATTTTGTAAAATTCGGTAATGTTTACTTCAGCATATATTTTAAGCGGATAATTAGATTTGAACCGAAAAGTTTATTACCGAATACAAATAATATTGCATAAAAGGTAAAATATAACAAATAAAATAAACAATGTATGATAGTACTTACCGCAATAAATGTAAACGATGGATGGATACAATAATCAGACCGCGTGGTTGAAATTTTAAATGGCAACGCAAAAATGACAACTGCTTCGGATGTGCACAGCGCAGATCACAATTTCATGTGTCATGTGGTGCAACATTCTGCAATACTCTACCCATCGAAATCACGAACAGTGCCATAAAAAACGTTTTTGTTTTTCTAGAAGCTGGACGATAATGATCGGTTGGTTTCCAGGAAACTGTTGTTGCACATTTTCTCTCTCTCTCTCTCTCTCATCCATATATACACCCTGTCAAGAAAGTATCGGGAATTGTTAAATAAAACGAACAATTTTTAATTTTCATCCAAATTTATTTTGTCACCTTCAAAATAACATCCATTCGAAGCGATGCACATATGCCAACGCTTTTTCCACTCGGCAAAGCACTTCTGATAGGCGGTTTCCGGGATGGCCTTTAGCTCTCGCGTCGCATTCGTCTTGATGTCATCAATCGATTCGAAGCGCATTCCCCGTAGCGGAAATTTGAGTTTTGAGAATAGGAAGAAGTCGCAGGGTGCTAAATCTGGTGAATACGGCGGTTGTTCGATGATATTTACCGAGTGTTTGGCCAAAAACTCATTCACAATTATGGCTTTGTGAGACGGCGCATTATCGTGATGGAGAATCCAAGAATTGTCGACCCACAAATCGTTACGTTTACGACGGATAGCCTCTCTCAAACGTCTCAAAACACTTAAGTAAAACTCTTTGGTGACTGTCTGTCCGGCTGGCACATATTCATAGTGTACCACGCCTCGAATATCGAAGAAAACAATCAACATGATCTTCACTTTCGATCGGCTTTGGCGAGGTTTTTTCGGCTTTGGCGCGCCAATTGGCCGCCATTCGGACGATTGCTGGTTCGTAAGCGTGTCGTACTCGTACACCCATGTCTCGTCACCAGTAATTATCTTTTCCAAGAAGGTAGGATCCAAATTGGCTCGATCCAGCATGTCTGCAGCTACCTGTTCTCGGTACTTTTTTTGAAAGAAATTCAGGTCTTTCGGAACAAGCCGAGCCGCAACGCGTTGCATACCCAATTTTTCGTGCACAATCGTACGTACGCTCTCGTGTGACATGCCCAATCCATGAGCCATCTCTCTCAAGCTCACATGACAATTTTCAGCAACGATTTCCTTGATTTTATCGACGTTATCATCGGTCACACTCGTTGAAGGCCGTCCAAAGCGAGGCATGTCTTCGACCGTCTCCCGACCATCCTTGAACGCTCTGTACCACTCGTAAACCCGCGTTTTTGATAAAGCAGATTCACCAAAAGCCTTCTGTAACATTTTCAGTGTATCGGCACAAGAAATTTCGTTCGAAACACAGAATTTAACACAAGTACGTTGTTCAATATTTTCACTCATTGTAAAACTTCGACAAAACACTTCAAGGTCGACTGATTTTAACAGCTGCTGTAAACACACTGGTTGACAGATCGCGCTAAAAATAGGCATCATAATACAAAACAGTTGTACCAACCTGGAAAAAAAAAATTATCTGCCTAGCTATTACCCGGGAGATTTAAATTGACAATTCCCGATACTTTCTTGACAGGGTGTATGTATATTCTCCGTCATTCGTCTCATCCGCGATTGTAGACTGTTGCCGCGTATTTGATTTACACACACTTATGCAATTACAGAGCCTCCTGCATATTTGGACACAATAGGTTTTTCTGAAATTCCTCGCTATAATGCCGAAAGCAAATCATAGATCGCGCCCTTTACAAAAGCTTAAAATTTCCCGCTCCCAAGGAAACAGGGATAAAAAAAAATTGTACAAACCATCTTCTATAAAAATGCAACATTGTGTAAAAATTTCAAGTCAGTCCATCCGCTACTTTTTGAGTTTTGCAATCACAAACATACACCGTTTGATTTATATATATATATATATATATATATATATATATATATATAATATATAGATAGATATATATGTATATATATATACGCATATATGTATATGTATGTATGTATGTACATATATATTTTTTTATACACGCATATCTGTGCAGATGCCCAGTTTTTCCTTTATTTTAGATTATAAACAATAAGATCACAAGAACCTTTTCAGTTTGCTCGATAGAGTCGATCTCAGGAAAAATGCGTTTGTATAGCGAGAAAAAAGAAAAACGTTCTCTACATGTACAAAGGCTGACTGTTCGGGGCATGATTAAAAATTAAACGCCTAAAGCCTCCTTGTTCCATTCGCTTATTAGTCAACCCGGTATTAAGTCATTGACGTAAGATATTCGCGAATGCGCGAGTAAATTATCGTTAGAGCGGAAAAGGTTTTGGTCTAAAAATAAGTAATTTAAATTCTGCATTCCTCCTCTTTTGAGCTCAGAACTCTTCGTACATATTTACATGTATAATATATACGTATAAAATAGATACATATATATATATATATATATATATATATATATATGTGTGTGTGTGTGTGCGTAAAGCGGACCGCTGATTATAGGTGTGCCTAACGAAGGATAGGGGTAATATTTAAATTAATAGAAGATATATGCACATGTATCGGTTTGTGCTTACCTGACAGCGGTTGGCTTTTTCAACGACCGCGAAATAGCAGAGCAGACAAACCAAAAAAGCTGCTTAACGGTTAAACGCGGTAATTGGGACTATAAATTTTGCAGCCAGCATATTAATCTAGGTGCTGGCACGTGTGCGTTCCTGCCCCGCTTAGTGATGGTGCGTTTTGTTTCTGAATTTCCTCGTTCCGACTTAAATTTTTACTACAAGTTGAAAAAGACGTACACACGAACGCACGCACTCGCGTCGAGCCAGAGCGAAGTGTAAGAAAGTAGGCGGCAGAATAGGTGTGATAGGCGCGCTGTTGGCGATATACTGATGCGGGAAATATATATTTATTCGAATTTCCCGTAAAAATCTCGTCCTATGTGTATGAGTACGAGCATGTGTGAATATGTGTCTTAGCAGTTGCCGGTAACTTTGGTAAGCTTTATCAGGTATTTCTAGGAAGCGGCTGGTCATTAATTTTCATAAAATCAGTCGCTGCATTGCTACTAAACAAAATAGCGAGCGCTTTTCCGAAATATCCAGCTCGGCAAGAATCAGCTCTACTGGTCACTGACTATTATTTCGCACGACGCTGTTTCGTTAATCATCTAATTTATGAATCCGTTTTCGAAAATGTCTCTGCCGTTGGCCGCTAATTTCGAAACTGCTGATGATACATTCGTGCTGATTTTTTTTTTTTTTCATATCTTGTAGTCTTTTTTTTTGTTTTTCTTTTGTTTTTTTGTTCGTTGTTCTTTTATATAGTTTTGCTCCTATTTTTGTTGATTGCGCCGGAATTTTTCTTCGATTAATTTTTCAATTTATCCTTCCAAGTCTTCTTACGTCGTATTTACCCTTCGACCTAATAATCCTGCTCTGTCAATATATCCTTGAACAATACGTTTCTTTCTCGCGAATATCACGGTATCTTCCTTTTCATAGTCGATTTAGTCATCGAATTTTCTCTTATTCTATCAAAAGACTATGCTAAAAGCATTGTCGCCAACTGAACGTGGTGCTGATTCGTACATTCTTATTTCTTTGAGTTCGTTATTTGTTCTTAATTTGACTATCATTCCTTTATGTATGGAGTTGTACTTTCGAGTCTAAACTCTTTAGATTTAATATAAAATTCTTGTCTTTGATTGTGTCTCGGTGCGTTTAAATCCCCCTCAATTCCAGCGCTAGTTCATGGTGACTCTAGTACGTCACTTCTGTCTGTTCGCAGATCTTATTTAGACCATCGTTTCCTCGCTTAATATCTTCCGTTTTTACGCCCACTGCTCTTATTCACTTTTACTTTTTCAAAAAAAAAAAAAAAACTGCTATTTAACCGTTTGGAAAATACGCTTTTTATTTTTTATTTCTTTTGCCCGTATACAATTTCCATTAATAATCTTCTCTACTTTTGAAGTTGGCCGATCTCTGCTATTTTCCGAAAGTTTTTATTCTCGTACCGTCACATTCAAAATTCGTTCTGCAAACCGTTATTAAGCGGGAATTCTAAGATCAATTCTTATTTCCTTTTCATGTAATCCCATTTTCATCGATGGTTCGAGAAGACATACCATATCGGAGCTTCTTATATCGTTCCGGATTTTTATATTTAAAGATTTTTTCGTCTTCCTTCTTTCTGTTCCATATTTACAAACGAATTAACGACCATCCTAGTACCACTAGTTTCATTGCCACTAATCGATTTTTTTCTCATTATTATTTTCGATTATCTCCGACTACATGAGCGCTCTCCATTTATTCTCCCCTTTCCGATCATTCTTGTCACTCTATTATTTATTCTTCGCATACGTTCACTCATACAAATTACCTCTTCTCTCTATTCGCGCTGATATTTGATACGGGTTTCCAGCCCGCTCAGGCATCTCGGGCAATGAAACGTTGATGTTTTTTCGGCTCGGATATCTACTTCTTTCCACTTTCTTTCTTAAAAAAAAAAAATCCCATCCTCCAATCTGCTTCCGCTGTGTAAAAGTTTTTCATCTCAGATTTTGATCGGATATTTTTGTGTTTCTTCTTTTTACGGTATTATTCGTAATATTATTTATGTCATTTGTTTAGCCTATTCTTGCTGCCAATCCGCGGTTCCTTTTGTTTTCCTCACTTTGCCATTCTGTTGCTGTTTCTATTATTCGTTTGCGTTTCGGCCCCATTACCCTACTGCCGTTCTTCTGTTTTCATTTTTTAATAGCTTCCTCTCTACATTATCCCCATTTAAATGATGCAGTTGTCTGGGACGATTACAACTTTTCCTTTTAGTGTTTTTTCTTCTACGCACTGCTTCATACTTCATTTCGATTAAAATTTGTCTTATAAGTGCTTCTTACATCCTCTTCTGTCTTCCTCACTCATCATTTCTGTCATACTGATTACTTCTTATTAACTCTATGTGATCGGATTAAAATATATAACCGACTCTTTCAATTTTTAATTTTTTAATTTTTTTTGAGTAAAATGGCGAGCCTGAAAAAAAAATAAAAATAATAAAAATAATAAAAAATCTAAATTAAGACATTATGACACGGTAATTAAACGGGAATGTCTACATGCGTCCGAGTGTCTAGCAATGAATGTAAGTGAAGAACTGGAACAAATCAAAATGAAGGAAAGAAAAATAGTACGCAAAATTCTGGTACCATCGAGATTTAATCAGGAAATATGGAAAAAAAGGAGTAATAAGGAAATATATGAGCATACTGAAGATATTATTAATGCCATAAAAAAAAAAAAAAAAAAAAAAAAAAAAAGGAGATTAAGCTATTATGGTTACTTAAAAAGAATGGAGACAAAACGCTTAACAAGAGGGAAATTAAGAAAGATCTTGAGAAAATTAACAGGTTTAGAAATGAAATTAATGTATTCCGTTAAAGAAAAAAACTGGCGTCAAATGGACAGACGAAAGGAAGGAAACACACAGTAAAATAATGAAGAAATACCGGAGTGAAAGAAACGAGAAGAAACCGCCATCATGAAGAGATATTTCACGTGGTCCATAGTTGGCCAATTCGATGGAGCAAAAAGAAAAAAAGTTGATAATAAACTGTAAAGTGATAAAAGTATAGTTAATTTTTAACCTCTTTGAATAATGAAGGGGCAAATTGTTTATTTAACCTTCGAAGGAACTGCTTTCCACCTACTTTGAAGACGAGCGCGCATTTCTAGAAGAAGCTTCGCTAGTTTTAACTAGAAATGGTCGCGATAAATGTTAGCCCTAAAACGTCCGTTTAAAAAGTATAAATAATTCAGCAGCATTCCAGTGGTTGCTCGGATAGAAAAAGTTCGAAGTTAAAAAAAGTTCAACGTAACCAAACGAAAATGACTAAATGTAAAGTTGTTCTCAGTTTTGTATACTGTGTGTGTAAGCGTGTTTGTGTCTGAACGAATTGCGGTAAAACATTTACTGTTATAAACTCGTAATATTAGACTGATGATTGAAGCATGTCGGGCAGTTTTGTGAATTTTGCGAATTGTGTGTATTTCTGTGTTTGTACTTTTATTTTCGAAATTATACTAGTCCAAACGGAAATGATCATTAACGGTTACCGTTGTTACGAGAGATTTAAGCCGGTCTTGTAGAGATTTAAATAAATCAAAATCGGATAATATAAGAAAAAAATACGACAAAAGGTTTTTTTATTCATTTATTTACGTAAAATTTCAACAGTTTATATAATCTCTATAGCAGACAGAGAGTGAGGGTAAAATTCAATGGAACTACTTTTGAAGACGCAAGCGGTAAGGAAAGGAGGTAGACAAGGGTTTCTGTCCTCACCGGAATTATTCAACGTGTTCGCTGAAATGATTACCAGAGAAACTTTCAACGAACTCAAACAGGGAATTAATATTGGCGGTAAGCGAGTATAAGAAATTAAATTTGCCGATGATCAAGTGTTACTGACGGGCAGCGCCAAAATGCTATCAGAAATGATTAGTAGTCTAAATACCATCACGATGAAACATGGAATGAAGATTAACACGAAAAAGACCAAGGTCATGGTAATTGGCAAGGTTACCCGGAAAATTATCACAAATTGAACAGATAATGGACATTTAAATATTTAGGTCAGATAGTAACACATAATAATATGGTATGTATTCAAGCAAGGGCGGATCCAGAAGGACATTTGGGGGGTGATTATATAATTATGTAAAATCTTCTACGGTAGGCAGTAGATTTGAGAAATACGCCTTGTTTCATAAAGAAAATCAAATAGCGACTTTTATAGAAATTTAAAAATACTTTAAAAATACATAATTATTACGATTTAATTTTATTTTTAGGTGAAAAATAAAAGGAAATTATAAAATTATACCTTAAATATGGTAGTTTAGAAACGGTAAGAAAAATAGTATTTCTTTATTAGACACTTTACTTCTTTTTTATTTTTGTTAGTAATACGATGATCCGAACTCTCTTTGTTCGCGAACAAGTTTAAATATATATATATATTTCTCATTGAACTCTATTTTTAATTAAAATTACAAAATAAAAATTAAAAATAAATAAAAATTACAAAAGATCTACGATATTTAAAATAGAATAAAAAAGGAACATTAATAATAGTTTCACTAGAAAATAGTATTAAATATTAATTATTAAAATCCGTAGGTAAAATTCAAATAAATATTTTAGAGCATAAATTAAGTTTCTCTGTTATAACAAATTATTTCATAGAGGCCTTGGTTCTGGTGGAGGCATCCCCCCCCCCGTGGATCTGCCACTGACTCAAGAGATCAACAGCCGCATCGTATTAGGTAAACAAACTTTTATGGATATTCATTGTTTACGCAGAAACCGATGTCACTGTCAATGCGTAAGAGGCTAGTGAAAACTCTGGTATGGCCAATGTCTCTGTATGGAGCAGAAACATAGACATGGAAACAGAAAGACCGAAATAAAGTGCAGACATTCAAGATGTGTTGGAGAGAGATGCAAAAAATTAAATGGACCAACAAAGTCAGCAGCAACTTGGTATTGGACAGGATTAACGAAAAAAGAAATATACTATAGACGATTCGGAAGATGAGACTGAAATGGTTCGACACTACGCCAAGACTGAAATATCCTGAAGGAAGTTATCAAAGGGAAGATAATGGGGAAACAACCACGCGGTCGACCAAGAATAACCCTCATGAACATCTTATTGAAAGAAGCCGGTATTACATCGACATATGTAACATAAGAGGAAAAAGTAGCTGACAAGCTTGCATGTAGATTATTGGTGCATGGGGTGGACCAACCTACGGGCTGAAACACTGACGATATTTATTTATTGAACTTTAGCGGAACCAATCAGTCCGAGACAATATAATAAAATTATAAACTTCCACTTGCCACGCATAAGTCAATTTCTGGTGATGAAAGAAAAGCTCCAAGTATCCAACGCAGACAGGAATTTTAAAAACGCACCAGTGTTCTTAATATTTTCGATACAAATGGATTGCCACCCTACTGTGTATTTCTTAACATTTTCAGAATGTTGGTAGCCGGAAATGACTTCGTACAGAGTTGTTCGATGTGCTCCTTCCGAAGAAATTTCTGCTCCGGTACTATACCGGGAAATTTAACACAACCGGAATTCGTAATGAATTCATTATTCATATTGTTATCAGAGCTATCAAACGCTTATAAGCAAAGACTACCACGTGTCTTTTGGGCGACCGATATCACCAAATGAGACTCTCCCATCCAAGCATGAGTTTACACTAATATCATCCTGAAGAATGTCACTTCTCCCGAGTAATAAATTACTATATCGTCAGCGTGAAAACCGTACTTTTAGTTGGTAATTTAAATGTCGGAGATGTTAAATAATATCCTATCAAAAACACAGATGTAAAAATGGGAGCCAAGTTCAATATTAAGAATATGCGTGGTTATCGACTTGGCCGACAAAAGAATTGAGATCAAAATAGGTGTGCCAAGTTCTGTAGATAATCCTGAAATTTATTTATCAACATTATAAAATAAATTTAAAACATAATTTCGTAGTTTTTTTCTGTTACGAAAATTTTTTTGCTATTTAAAAATATAACTTCTTAAATTTGAACAGTCGAATTATTTATACAAAGCAGATAATTTAGGATTAATTCTAACGATTTGACTTGGCTAGTTTTCACATACAAGTTATCTTATATTTGGCTAATCAACTTATTTTCTTTATGTTATACACAATTTTTTTTTTTTTCTTGCCCGACTTTAGTTAACTATCAAGCCATTTGGCCACCAACTAGTTGATATAGGAATAATAATTCCAACTAATGAAAGATACATAATATTTCATTTGGAAAAAGGTTACAGACAAACACGGCCGTAAATGTTCAACATTATCCACGGAGGTTGAATAGAATCTTTAGGAAAGAGAAATTGGCCAGACTGAGTCCAAGGTACATAGAATACCTGAACTTGCCTAACCGGAAAATTAATGGAATAGGAATCACAATCATCATATACAATGATTATAACAAAAACAATCATGGCCACAAATGCTTCAGCATGGTCCACGAATGTCTGCATAAAATCATAGTGAAGGGGAAACTGTTGAAGTTGTTTTTATATTGTAAGGTCAACATATCTTACTCTTCTAAAAATTTAGTTTGTTGGTAAAAAGTAGCCAAGTCAAATCGTTAGAATTAATCTTAAATTATCTGCTTTGTATAAATAATTCGACTGTTCAAATTTAAGAAGTTATATTTTTAAATAGCAAAAAAATTTTCGTAGCAAAAAAAAAGATAAAAAATTGTGTTTTAAATTTATTTTATAATGTTCTATGTTCTTATAAATAAATTTCAGCATTATCTACAGAACTTGGCACTTATTTAGATCTCAATTCTTTTGTCGGCCAAGTCGATAACCACGCATATTCTTAATATTGAACTTGGCTCCCATTTTTACATTTATGTTTTTGATAGGATATCATTACTTTTTGTAAAGAAATTATTATTATTATTCATTCAAATTCAAATTCAAATCGTTTATTCTTCAAAATAGGCTTACAAAGTGAACACCCGTTTTGAAAGTCAAGTTATCATCGAGTACGTCTGTGCCCTAATTCTAATACTACCACCACTTCGGACCCGTATGGCTGAGGGAAGAAGTGATAAGAAACACTTACTGCAGCACACAGAGCCCTACAAATATGTCATGTTATTTTCATCTCTTCCTTTAACAAGTATGTCAAAATCAGTATGCAATATCATGTTCGTTTCCTGGGCTCCATAATATATGTGTTTTTCATTAAGATAGTCATCTATTTTATAATAAGCTTTGTCAAATAGAACTTGCTTCACAGCAATTTTAATTCTTTTTCCGCAAGGTCTAGTATCTCGATTGGAATTTTATTATAAAAACGCACACAAAGCCTTACAAAAGATTTACGAGTTTTTGACAATCCAGAAATGGGTAGAACTAACTTCTGTTTATTCCTAAGATTGAGACTACGTTTTGAGGGATTAAGTGGAAACATGTCCAAATTTTTCCTTACATACATAATATTGGCATAAATATATTGATAGGGCACCGCCATGATCTGTATCCACAATCTGTATTCAAAAGTGATTCGTAAAATTAATTTGTTTTCCTGCGTTTAAGCTGTACGATTTTCTTTTTTTTTTTTTTGGTGCTATTTTCTACATTTTCTTGAACGTTAGAAATATTAGAGCGCATTGCCGATTCATTATCTGCAATTTTTTTTACACGTTTTCTGTTTATGCTTAAATTGTCTAAGTCGGTGCGTTATAAGTTTCGCAAACGATTGTATTCTACTATAGAATTTTCTTGTGCCTTAATTTGACTAGGATCTAGATTGATAAGATGTACCCCGTCTAGCGTTTTAATTCTGGAGAGTGCAACGTAAGCCTGCCCTCTGCAAAATATTGATGTTCCTATGTTGAGAAGAGCGCTGTGACGACTAAGGCCTTGTGATTTGTGGATAATAATAGCATATGCTAAGCAAATAGGGAATTGTTCCCGGTGAACATATGCATTATTTAGTACCTGAAACTTACGTCTTGACACGTTCTAGCTCGTAAGTTAAATTATGATTAAATTCGATAATAATTTTACGTGCATTATTGTTGCTATCGGCGTTTCAATTTATTTTTTCTATTATTCCTATGGAGCCGTTTACCTACCCCTTATTTACATTGATATTTCTGCGTAACATTACCTGAGCACCTATTTCTATGATGATAACATTTTCTAAGCCGGTGGTTAATGACGAATCATATCCTCGTTCTTTTTCAGTACTTCCTTTGCTCGTTTATTTAAACACCGAGGGCAGTCTTCTATTTCATCCATCGAATTCAATTTAATTTCTGGTTGTTCCATAAACTGATAACACATATTTTTAGTAGGAAATAAACAAACAGTATTATCAGGCATCAATTTAAAATAATTTATTATTTCTTTAAGCCGGTCGTTTTGATTCATGGAGGTTAATTTAAGGAGTCGATTACATAAAGCATAACTGTCTTGACTTGTTACTACAGCCATTCTCATACGACTCAACATTTCGCCGAAAAGTTAGTCGTTTTTTTGCCCCATGATTACGGTCAATTCATCATATGAAAATAGTTCTTTCCATAAATTCGGTACGCTAAAGGGAACCTAACCATTTTAGGACATCAGACGACTTCACGTTTTCGAACGGCGAAAGTTGTCTCACTGGTGGCAGCTGGAGTAAATCTCCAAACAACACCATGTTAATTCTACCAAACCATCCATCATCAACGTCACCGGTATCATAAATTTCTGTCAAACGAAGATGAATGTACATTAGTGTTACATTTGAAATCATAGAAACTGAATATTGCCATCGGATTTCCTCCTTCGAGCTCGCCTTTCTCTATCATCTCTAAATATTGTTGAGCTGTCAATTTTTGATTTGCATTGGTTACGTTTAATTCATAAAATATTCCCGCATTCAACTGTCTTAAATTCAACTGTCTTAAATTCGCATCATTTAACAAGTAAAATAAGTATTGCCGGTTAAGTCTGAATCGTGAATCTTTTGAAGTTAAGCGAGAGATTTTAAGAATTCTGCACTTGAATTTTTTTTTCGCGATCATAAAACTGACCGTATTTGTCCTTATTAAATAAATCTGGAAAGCATAAAGCACCTATATCCTTATTACGATTATCGATTGTTGCCGCATTAATTTTAAGCATTTGATATAGAACGGAAGCAGTATTATTCTGTTTCTTTTCGTGTAGAGGCTATATATTGTATACTGTTCATAAATATCTTCATTATCTTCGGTTACCTCAGTGAAAATCGAGGACTGATTTTTTAGTTCTTTGTCATTGTCAATTAGTTCGATATCGTGGGCCAGATTTTGGTTAAGGTTATCTAATAAATTAGCT
This sequence comes from Icerya purchasi, assembly GCA_039619475.1. Taxonomy (NCBI): domain Eukaryota; kingdom Metazoa; phylum Arthropoda; class Insecta; order Hemiptera; family Monophlebidae; genus Icerya; species Icerya purchasi. The sequence goes on along the minus strand of CM077115.1, from coordinate 75,658,315 downwards.
GAATTCTATCGCGCAGGATTATATTTGTGTAATGAATGTTATTCTGTTTTAAATATTTTAATTCCTTTTATATATATTGTTGATATCCACTATGTCTTGACATATTATTTTGGTTTTAATCGGACGGCTTCGCACGAGTATAAAAAGTTCTTGGTTTGCGTTTAAGGGGGGTCTTCCGGTTTTGGCAATTTATTTAAAGTAGTGTTTCTGTAGGTAATGGGGCAAATGGAAAGTCCTCCCTTTAACCTTTTTTTATCATTTGCCTGTTAGGTATATTTTTATTTCCCACTGGAATGAAGACTTGAAAAGACTTGGCTCTTTGAATTTACATTTTTTCATAGTTATTAAGATCACTCAATTGCTTAGGTACATCGCTGTAATATAAACTATTAAGTATGGGAATTAAGAGGCAAATCATTAGCTCTGATTTTTTTCAAGCATAAATGACAAATAAAAGGACTGAGTTCAATATGAAAAGTTGTAATCTATGCCATAGGCTGAGTTTGGACCGGATTTCTTAATTTATTAATAACCGACAGGTCACGTAAACAAAGAAATCTGTGGCAAGATACGTAATGGTGTATCGGTACATCATCGCATCCTTTTTTTTTTAAGTTACTATAAGTGCGCTTATTATTTTTTTCTATTATTAAATCTTCGTTTATTTCGCTGGTATTTACTTCACAATGAGCATTATTGATATTAAAAGGAACTCCTCTAATTCGTATAGCTTATTTACATTGACAGAGTTCAAGTCACAATCTATTGAATTTATATTTTTGCCATAAGATGTTAACTGATAGAGTTCTCTAGCAACAGTTCGTATTTTAGGGAAATGGGTTTTAATGTTATTAAGTATTTTAATTTTACTTAAATGTTCTTTGCTCTGGTTAGATATTAAATTAAAACCATCTATGGCCGACTTTGAAATTAAGTATTTAAAAACCTCTACTAAATTTTGTAGAGAACTGTTTCATCTAATAAACATAGTTTGGAATCACAATACCAGGATACATTATTTTGTTCTTTTTTCTGTAGCGGAAATATGTTAGCTTGTCGTCCCTCATCGTTTATTGGTACAATTTCTTCCGAGCTAAATATTTTATACGAACTTTCATAATAGTATGGTTAGATTCCCCTGCAAGAATAATAAATTTATCTAGTATATTTTTGTCATAAGAAATACTTTCCATTTTTTCCATACTTATTGTAATTTTATTTTGAACACGCGATCTAAAACTTTACAGTAATTATCTTAATATATTTTTACGGCGCTTAAGAACCCATTTTACAATTTTTTCAGCTTGCAACATTTTCTGTTTTCCAATTTTTTCTGGTAATTTATTTATCGCGTCATTTTCACCAGTATATGACAATTTTTTTCTTTGCATAATACCTTTTCGAAGCTTTTTTATGATTTTTTTCTACATATCGGTTTGAGGTTCTTTGGTGTACGTCGGGATTCTCTTTTGTATAACATTTAACAGCTTTCTGATGCACCTCAGGATTCTTTTCTGTATAAAGTTTTACGGCTTTCATCATTAGGATTCTTTTCTGTATAACGTTTTACGACTTTTTGATGAGTTTCAGGGTACTTGTCCGTATAACGTTTCAGAGCATTTCAGGATGTGCTTTTTTATAACGCTGATTAGCTTCACGCCGTTGATTCTTACGCGATTTGTCTGATGTTTTAGGTCAACCTCATGTTCACGCTTTGATGGACGGCCCTCAGCGATGAGTCTTCTTTTTGCTTCAAGGACCCATTCTGTATATCAGGAGTATTTGACGTATTTATATTGTCTTGCTCCACTGGGACACAAACGTCATAATATTAGGTTTGAGCGAGTGAAATTAATTCCGTGGATATGCTGATAAAAACATTTCCACTGAATTTCAGTTCCGTAACAGTGCGCTGGTAACTTGTATGTTTATTTTAGTGTTTTTTGTTTCTCTCTGTTTTTTTTTTTTAAAAGATATCTCAGTTATTTTTCAAACAAAAAGTTAGGTTTTTTTTTTTTTTTTTTTGAAAGTTAAAGAGTATAAAAAATATGCAAGGGTTTTTTGAAATGTTTAATTTCAATTGTAAATATTTTCAAAAAAGAAGAATATTAAGATTCCATTGTTTGTAATGAGCAGAAATTAATTACACTCGATGAGGAAGGCAATCTTTCTATTTCGGCTGTCTAAAAAATTTTTAATTTACATTTGTGTTATTTAAATTAATTGCGTAGTGTAAATTTAAGATAATTAGATGACAGCGTGGGAATATGAGCAATGTGTCATATATTTACTGAATTTGTTGATTAAAACCGGCTTTTTTATCTGGGCGAATCTTGTTGAAAATTTTGACTAAAGCAATTTACGACGATAGATTTCATGTTTTTTAAAATTGAATCTTAAAACTTAACGTTTCGGAAACCCTCTATCACCATCCGAAATGGTTTGTTTTTGCTGATGATAAGTGAAAGTGTTCGGATTAAGTTTTAAGATAAAATTTTTTATACATGGTGTCTACCGTAAATTGTTTTCCTAATTATATTTACTATGGAAGCTTTAAATGTTTAATTAACGGGGATGATGGTAACTGTGAATTATTGATTTAAAAAACAATCTGTCAGAAGCGATTTTCTTATATGTAAGAGAGGAATTATAGAGTCAATTTGAAGCGTTATAAGAAGGATCTGATTTGATATTATAAGATTCAGATTCTATAGAGTTTTTAATGCTAATTGACTGCGAAGCCGATCCACAAAAAATTGCATCGTGATTAAGTTTAGATATCTAATAATAATTTTCTAGAGAAGACTCTAAAGTTTCTGGATTCCCTTCTCGGAGAAAGTATCGCTAAGTAGTTCTCAACGGATTAAACATTTTGACCAGTTAATGTAGTAATGATTGCACATGGAATGGCCGAATTAATTCGGAATCGAGAATTATACCCGGGCATTTAATCTGTTTTTGGGAAACGTAATGTTTTCATTACCGATTTTGCTTCTTTTTTTTTTTTTTTTTTCCCATTGAGAATAAAGTCTTAAGCGCAGCACGTGATTTTTCATGGTAATAGTTCCAAGCCAATTTTATGAACTGCGAAAAGCGTTGACTGAAAATTGTTTATCTTGAACGCATACGGAAAGATTTAACGGCATGATAAAATATATAATAATAAAGATAGATGAGTGTAAAAAATTAATGAGATATTGAATAATAACAAAGCTGAAACTAATCCTTGAGCAGGCCCTTTATAAGTTATATTAGGATTTTGGAAACTGAATTCAAAAAATAGAGCGATCCTTTTAAAAATAACTTGTAATTAAAATTTTACTGTGAGATTTGTAATTTTTATCTCGTCAGTTATTTTTTAATCTAGTTTTATTATCGGCTATCAACGCTTCTGTGTATTTTCCTTTGGTATCTGTTCTTGCCAGATTTTGATTGTTTTTCTTTTAACTTCTTCAATTATTACTTTCAATATTTCTGCGTATGAACTGATAGCTCGGCTATATTTATCTCGAGTTTCTTCATCTAATTAACTTGCGACTCATTTGAAGATCTACAGAGCTATACCGGCTATTACGTAAATGGAACTGTTATACTATACAGTTCTATATGTTGTGGTACACTTCTAATAAGTAGAGTAGTCTTTGCAATGATCTAAACTTTTTGACATATGCTTTTTTAAACTATTTGAAGTAAGTTAAAAATCCGTATTCTATGATTGATCGGAAAAAACCGCTACATAGTATCCTTCATGTTTTGCGTCATATCCAAATTTATCATTGTACAGCGATCTCAATTTATTATCGTGTTTTTTGACATCGTAAATCATTTAGGTTATCTACCAACCAACGATTAAGCAGAGGAAGAAGAAGAAGGATACCGGGCTATGGTTAGAAATTTAGTTCGTTTCAGATCCAAGTCGCTCTTGAGTTTACAAAGAAATAAAATTGGCTATCAGATCATTGGGAATGTATTAATCCTAAGAAGAAAGGCTAATATTTTCTTCAGATCATCGGACACTCCGGATACAAAGCCGGACTACTCGTTTTGTTTACTTATGTGTTAGGAGAGTATTAAGAAGATACGCGGAACCGATAAAATACAGGTATTTAAAATTTAACGAAGTTCTCATTCTTCAGCTTTCTTTAAAAATTAAATATAGATTTTTATTGGTACGGTACGTGGTATTTTGTGTAATGCTGTGATGACGAGTTCGAAGAACGCAGCTGGTTTTTGCGCTTGTATATCTGCATATAGTGTGTGTTTAATCGGGTTAAAAGTTGTGGTTTGTTTCTAAAAGTTTAACTGTTTCCGCCAGCTATTGGAAAAATATAACCAAATGTACAGAAAGTGCGCATTCGGTGTTTTCATTAATTTTTGACTTGTTCTCATTGGCGAAAATAGTTTCCCGGTTTTAAAAAGTGATTTCTGTTATCCAAAACAGATTCCCGGTATCGAAAAGAGGATCTCTAGGTTCAGAAAAAGATTCTCAGTTTTAAAAAGTGCTTGGTTGTCAGGTTTTAAAAAGTTCCCAGTTTTAAAAATTTTTCATCGAACACATCGCGAAAGACGCATATTAAACGTGGGGTATTAAAAATGTCGATTATGTGTTCCCACATTCAATGTTACCATCATTTATTAGTGTGTATACATACATACATACATATATATATATATATATATATATATATATATATAAATATGTGTAGAAAGAGAGAGACTGATATGTTTCAGCTTATATTCAAAAGTATATACGCGCGCATAAATAGATATACGTATTTTGCCAGGCTGCATTAATGGATGCTGTGGTCGCTTTCAAGTGGTTTATAATTGAATTATATTCTCGGAAGAAGGACGCGATAATTAGGATGCAGGATGCTTTTATATTTCCTCCAGTGATGATGTAAATTCGACATTATCAACTTGGTGCGGTGTGCTCGTGTTCGTAATTCAAGCTGTCACTTCGCCGCCGGAATTAGTCGCTTTAGGTGTGATAAAATTGCGCTGACTCGGCAATATTTGCTCATTATTTAAATAATTAGCTGAAAAATTTATCAGCCGCGTTATATGTAAATTTATTCTACCAGTCGCCAACAGGTTCTTTGATACACCCGCGGATGGCTGGCTAACATCGCCGTGTTCGCGTATTTTTATTAATTCGCCCGGAATTATTCCGTCACAGCGACCCTTTCGAATTTCTGGACCTTGTCACTTTCTACGCAGCCTATTCGTGCTTTGCAACTAGCGCCCGGCGAGGGGCTTTCTCCAGTCAGCTCGTTTATAATTGCCCCAAAATGAAATTAACTACCCCTAAAATGCGTCTTTCACTTTCGCTGTTTATGATATAATGCAAATCGAGCGACGACAAATTTTTCAGCAATTACAAGTCGCATGCCTCTTTTTCCTTTTTCAACTTTCCCCTCGACATATATATTTGACTGGATCCGCTCATAATGCTTACACACATATATACTTTAATACGTTTGATGGTGTTTTGAAAAATGTTGAAGACAAACGTGATGTGTTTTCAATTTTTTTTGTTCGTTGAGTATCAGTTTCGTAGGCAATTGGTCTCTTTGTCTTGTTGCCTGAAGCGAGTAACGAAATTTATACTACGCATATGGAGCCAATTTTTGTTGGTCTTTAATTAATAAACGAAATAACCTTTTTAATAGATTTCTCTGTTTTCCCGCTATCTCGCTTTTTATGGCGAGTTTCGGCTAGAGAACTCTATTCTACTATTCAAGACATTGAAATGATTGTCCGTGAATTGCGGGGAATTTGGTCATTTGCAAAGCCATCTTTAGAGTTCTAAATAAAGAATTAAAGATATCACATCTAACAGTAAAAATTCGGTACTTTTCGCACGGATGACTTTTTTTCAACGTGTGGAAACATTTTTAGGCTACTGATAATTCGTAAATTTTTGTAACCATTTCGGCATCGCGACACTAGAGCTTATTTACGATTTTCATTGTATTCAATAATTTCCATGTTCAAAAAAAGCATACATTTTTTCGTGCAGCGGAGGAAATGTAATTTTTTAATTGATCATATATATTAATTACAACGTAATTCTTAGGCTACCCCCCATTCGAAAAAATGTCCCAATTTTATGTAACGTTTGTTATATTTTGTAGGATTTTTGTTATTGTTATTTAAAAAATGTCACAATTTTATGTAATGAAATATGTAACGAAAAGTGTAACGGAAAAATATCTTAATTTTATATAACGGAAGGTAAATGTTAGAATAGGATTTTTATGGTTATGTTATTTTTTGTGTGTGTTGATGCCAGTAAGAATTACGTTGTAAATTTTGATCATTTTATACAAACTATAGAAGAGAAAGAGACAGAAATGAAAGCAAGAGGGGTCAAGGGGCACAGCCCCTTGCGAGGCCAAAATGGCCGAGTTATATATATATATATATATATATATATATATTAATTACAATGTAATTCTTAAGCTATCGCCATTAGAAAAAATGTCCCAATTTTATGTAACGTTTGTTATATTTTATAGGATTTTTCTGATTATGTTACATATGGACCGATTTAGAATTACGTTGTAAATTTTGATAATTTTATACAAAGTATAGAAAAGAAAAAGACAAAAATATAAGCAAGAGGGGTCAAGGGGCACAGCCTCCTTGCGAGGACAAAATAGCCGAGTTATATATATATATATATATAAGAACAGATGCATCGTGTGTCTAAATGCAAAAACCTCCTCCTGCTACTGAATGCGGCTCTCACCGATCATGGAATTTCCGTCATGCCTTCAAGCTCATTAAAAAAGAAACAGGACGTCACCACGGATGAAAATAACAAAACTGGAAAAGCTTTTAGATTACAGTTAAGAACAATAACTGAATCTTCAAGAACAGCTCGTTGAGAAACCATGTCGGCTAATCAACATAATAGGTGGAAGTAAAGTTTCATGACGACCTACATTAGTGGAAGCTTAATTTTAAGGAATTCTTACATAAATACATGTAACACAGTGTGCAGGTCTGGAAAATGGCCAGATGAATGGTGCCAGTCTACTTATTGATCAAGGAAGACCGCTTGGAAACTGCGAAAACTACTCCACACAGTCATTAATATCCCCCATTTCGGTAAAGTGATGTTGCTCAAAATTATCAGTGAACAGTCATATTCCCATAATGCACTCTCAAATTTCACAAAAGAAGGCTGGTTCCACTGAGGATAGAACAGATTTTTAACTTTCGTCAGCTTATATAAAAAGTCCGAGAATATAATATTCCAGCAGTATTTCATTCCAGTATTGATTGTGTAGAACGGGATAATAAATTCTAATGAATTTTATCGGAAATGGGCGACCTGTAGCGTATAATATGATTAATTAAACAGTTACACGAAGTTCAGCAGAAATACATATAGACCAGTCCATATACGTACGAAGTTAATGCGACTGAGTACAGTGTGTAGAATAGTCTTAAAAGTGAGGTGGTTTTACAGCCCTCTATCGCGCCAATGTAGGGTCACGCCTACGCTAAATCCAACCGGTGAACACCTGTGCTACACTTGTTTACCCTACATGTACCCGAAAAATACAAAAAGAACCCAAATTTCCATCGTCCAACAAGTGGAGCTAGGTATTTTTATCAGTAAGTAACCCTTCCCCTACTGTTATCTTTTGCAACCATACGCTCACCTAGATGATCATGTGTTAAATATTGAATATAAAAATACCAGGTACGGTAAACTGAACTACTATAAGATAGTCGAATTATTTAACAAGTAATAAATAAATTTAAACTATATACACATCGAAATATGGAATAAAATATCAAGTTTTGCTCGTCAGCGTCGCTCCTGCCCATCCCGCGTCTACCGCCGCGAAGTATTATTTTGTCAAATAAACAATTATCAAGTGTACTTTCACTTAGGACAGTGGGTCTCAGTGCTGTCGGTTTTGTAATCACCCTTGTTTTCATGTATTCTTATCTGCCATTAATTCGAATACTCGCTGCTTCCATTGATTTAGCGCATTCGCATCTGTTCTCATCTCCTTTTCGTATTCGATATATAATTGTTCGCCGATTTATACATCTCCGATGCAGCAATGGAGTTATCATGCCGAGTAAACAGCCTATTCTATAATAGCTATCGACAATACCAGCTCGTTCAGTTCGATAGCAGTAGTCACTGAGTTTTCCCCGTCATTTGGCTAATCGCATTCAGTTGTCACTTTATTATAACAGCATGCTTCGGATCGAGATCACCGTTAACAGTGACTAGTCGTTTTTCTCGGATAGGTTTACACGTCTGTGTGTTTACACAATCATTTAAAAGGCTTCTTTAAATTGCCAGGGTATATCAGCTCTTGCGGATGTTTACTCATTACTGCTTCATCATCTTGCAATTCTATTCACTCCTTGATTCATGATCTCTTTCTTTCCCACTTACTCCAAACGGACTTCTTTTGGATTCCTGGTCATGTCGAAATTAAGGGTGAACAGTTAGTTGATTCATTGGCTCGGTTATCTTCCTCTTGCAGTAGATTTCACTTTGTTTTCTCTTCTTCCAATATATTACCCTTCTGTCTGCAACTGCTCATTCCAAACTATGATTTAACTCTTACGTCTCTTCATTCTCCAACCTGGATTCTTTTTTCTCGTCTATTCAGCCTTCCCTTCTTCGCTTCCTCCGGTTTCTTGACTTTCCTTTCATACGTCGTTCCAACCTCTCTGCGATTTGTCGCCTGCGTTTTGGGTACTGTTTGCTTCCTTCCTCTTACTCTCTGGTGCCATCTCCTTATTGTCCATTGCAATATTCAATGTATTTGTGATCCCCATAATGTTCGGTTTTTCGTTTCTTGTAACTGAACAAGCTTCTTTCTACTCTGCCCTTTTACAAATCGGTATTCCCTCCCCATACAGTGTTTCGTTTATTCTCTGCCTTCCTTCTACTTCTGTTGTCCGAACTCTTGATTTTTTTTTTGTCGGCTATCTTTGATCGTGTATTCTGAGTCCCTTGCGGCTTTTTTCCTTTGTTCTTGGTCCATTGTCCTTGTAGACAAACTCATAAAAAAAAAAAAAAAAAAACAATAAAAAAATAGAGAAATAATATACAGAAACTACATTATAGATAAACCGAGACGTTGTTTTTTGTTCTTTTTTTTATAAATAAACCAACATTTATAGACAAACATTTGTTATTCTTATTCGGTACTTTTTGCGTATCTCTATATCATTGCAGTATTTATTCAACACTCATGTTTTTATAAATTTACTCTGTTACGGCTAATAAAAAATACACAAATAATTTTAAAAAACGTTAACAAAACTATCTACTACTTTCGACGAACTAGTGCCATTATCAAGATGTTAATTAATTAATTAATTATAATTAACATCTTGATAATGATGCTAGTTGGTCGAAATTAGTCGATGTTTTTTTAATATTCTGAATATGTTTTGCGTGTTTTTTATATGATAATTTTATTATTTATGTTTGGAATAATATTGTGAATTGATTACTTTTTAAAATAGTATGTGTATGTAGTGCCGGCAGCATTTATTACAGCTAATAAGTTCGAAAATTTTATGTACTTTACGTAAATAAGTAGATATAGATGTTTATACAACCATATAATAGAGATTAAAAAATTACTAACTCCTTTGGGCCCCTCGCTTGTTATTATATCGAGAAATTATGAAAACATGCCAAAAGTACGTCGACAGTTAAATGTTTTTTTGCTTTTTTTTTTTAGAAAACATAATTTCTAGTTTAAACTATAAAAGTAATGTAAAGAAATGTTTCCTATAAAACTCGTTCAAAATGGTGGTAAACAAAATTTTAAATAAATATTAGTGTACTTATATAGAATGTGGTGCATGGAAATCCAGCTAATTCAATCCAGTTAATTTCACACAATTTGTTGAATATTTCGTCAATGCTGACCTTACGAAGTCAGAAAGGTGTTCATCGGTAATTCTGTTTTTTCTCGAAAGGACGTTGCCAGAATATTTTATTTGTTATTCTTAAGACGTTTTTAACTTATTCTTATTAATTATTTTTAGCGGGGGTTCCGTCTCTATTCGCATACTGCGGATACTTCATTCGTAAAAGTCGCAATTTTCAGCAAAAAAAGGTGCAAATAAAAAAGGAACGGTGAAATATTGGCGCTATCGGGCTCGTAATTTTTGTATCGCTATGGCGTTGTCTAAAAACAACTGTTCCGCTTTGATAGAATCGTCTCTCAGTCTTACACACTGCCTACACAAATATGACGCCGTTCCGGTTTCATTTTATTTTCTGAACTGTATACATGGGAAGAATTTGTGTGTAATAACCTACTTGGCCGATATATGCGCGCATTTTTTCGCGGTAACCATCGAGCCGACGCTCTGTTCGGATTTATCGTAGAAATCAGCTGATAATGCACAATATTTTATATAGAAAGCTATTATTTTATTCGTATGCGAATGATATGTGAAATCAGGAGGCATTATTAGATGCGGCATCGTTGCCCCACCTGCCGATAAATCTTCAGCGCGCGCTGTTGCAATATTTATGGAGCAATTAACCGTCTGTACTCAATTCGACAACAATATTATAGCGGGCGTCTGAAAAAACTCTCGCCCCATTTATTATTATACCTGCATTATATATCCCATATCCGTTTTCAGTTATTTTTTCCTTTTACTTCGGACATTAAGCGGTGCTGGTCCAATTGGCTCACCGTTATTTGTCGTATCATCGCACATACTTGCCTTCAATTATTTATCTGGTCAGATTTATATGATTTAAATTTTTTATTACGGTTAACGCGCGACGCAGTTTCATATTTCCCCGTTATAATGGACCAAGCTTCGCGTTAGCGACGATTCTATGTCATTATCCTGAAGCCAAAATTTTTTAAACGATAAAAATGTTTTATTGCTAAATATAACAAATTTAGTATAAAAATCTCTCTCTTCCTCTCTCTCTCTCTCTCTCTCTCTCTATATATATATATATATATATATACATATTGTTTTTTTTTGTTTTTTTTTTTTCGGAAAGAGAAAAATGTTTTACGTATTATTACTTTTTTTTCATTAGTTACGCCGTGTACAGTCTTTTGACCTGAGGCGTGAGACTCTGCGATGGATACGTCCGACGGTAGTTTTGAGGTACGAAGGAAAGGCCGTAGGTGGATAACAGTGGTAAATTTTCCCTGGAGAGCTATCGGATTGATATTTAGGTGCTGGTGGATACCAGCAAAGAACATTATTCGTGACAGGAGTTTCAAATCACTCTCAACACCCCCTAGTTTTTGAGAAACTCCCTTTTTTTCTAAAATACAGTTAATTTTTGCGCAAGTTGACCGTTTTTTGTTAATTGTTAATTTTTCAGTATATTATAGAGTCACATGGGAGGGTCATCTTAGAAAAAATTAACAACACCCTTACATCATACTTTATCCTCCAAATGACACTTTCTAACATTGTTCATGTTTTTTGTCGATGAAAATACACGAGCACAAAAATGAAACTAGTATTTTTAGACGTACTTAAATTTTGGCCAAAAAAAAAAAAAAAAAAAAAAAATCGGAATGGGTCATGGTTAAAATTGGCGAAAACGTAGGGTAAGTGAAGATTTTATTGAAAATGAAGCTGTTTATGTTACAATAATTTTATATTCTACCCATGATATATGCTGCTTATTTCAATACAAGACCATCGACAGGAAGCACCGACTCTCCTAAGCCCCCTTACGGACCACCCTTGTAGCACCCCAACCACCTAAAATTCAGTCGAAACCAGGTAATAGAAGTGTACAACTTAGGCAGACTCTCTAGTAAGTATGCAAGTAGTCTAATATAAGGAAAGGAATTTATTTCAATACCCAGTGACTGGCGTCCACGATGGATTTCACGCGAAATCAGACAAAGTATTTTCTGAACATTCGCTACAGCGTTAATTGCATTACTTAGTATCGTGTTTCAGACCTTTCCTTCACACCTTTCTATTCTGTAAAACTGGCGCTTTACTCCCAAGAAAATTCCTATCCTTGTCTACATTGCTTTGCGGCTGAATTCTTTTTTATCCTATAACAATCTCCCTTACTTTTCTTTCAATTTTGCTGATCTCGCCAATCTTCCCAATATATTCTACATTTAACTCTTTCCTCCGAATCTCTTTCCTATGCAACAGTTATACAGGAACTCCATAGTTATATCGAATCGCGTTTTTCTTCCCATATGGCTATTTTTACGGATGGTTCGCGTAATGGAGTTGGAGCTTCTTTCATCCTTCCGAGCATTAATTTCTCTGAATCTTTTCTTCGTCTTCCTTCTTTTTGTACTATCTTTACGGCCGAATTAATGGCCATTCTACGTTCCATAATTTATATATTTCCTCCTATCGTTCTTCTTCTAAATATTTAATTATCTCTGACTCCGTGTGTTCCTCACATTTCTCCTCTCACTCCTCTGACTTTTTTATCCTCCGCATTCGCTTTCTCATTCACACTATTTTCTCACTTCGTGCTATCCGCGTTGATATGCTCTGGGTCGTCACCAGTCATATGGTGACGCAGGGTAACGAAATGGCAGATTCCTTGGCTCAGATTGCTGTATACTCCCGCTTTTTTTTCTTTAAAATTCCCGTTTCTAATTTACTCCCATTGTTAGATTTTGGTCAGATTATTACGTTTCTCCGTTTTCTAATCAACCTTCCTCTTAAATTTTTCCATCCAACCTAATCTTCCTACTCGGTCTTGGTTTTATTCTTTCGCTCCGTTATTGTCCCTCTTATCCGTTTACGTCGGAATCATACTCTCCTTTTTTCCTCACGTTTTCGTTTTCATCTCACACTCTTTCCCCTAATTATCCTCTTCATTCTGACGACGAAGCCGTCTGTGATCCCGACCATATGTTCTTTGAATGTCCATCCTATCACTCAAACTCCCTAATCCTTTTTGCGCTTTGTATATCTTAACCTTTTCTATCGATCTCCGTTGTTCCTATCCTCAGTTCTTCTATTCTATCAATATTTGACACCGACTCTACATCTAACTGATCCTTCTCCCTCGTGTCGTTTTTGGGCAAAGATCCGTTGCTGACATGCTCAAAGGGAGGGTTTGAAAAGAAGAAAGTCCAGTTGCACGTCGAATGTTCGGCACGACGCCAGTTTTTCACTGCTCAATAATTTTATATAGCAACGCTATAGGGAACGAAACATCCGGAGAATGAAAAAAAGAAACTGTTTCACTGCACCACTAGAATGTGAGAAATTTGAACAAATAAGGGTGGATTTCAATATCAGGGATGAATAAATAACACAAATTACCATAAAGCATTATACACAGACCATATTTAAAACGAAACACGGAATAGAGGATTGGCACTTATAAAATAGAAGAGTAAATTTTATTATAAGATTATTTTGAAATGTGATGTGGAGAGGGGTATAGAAAAACTTTTGATAAAATGTCTCGTCCTCATAAATAATCGCACTTGTTATTTCATTAATAATTTATAAAATAGAAAAGAAATAAAAAATTGTCGCTTATATTAAAGCGCATTTGTGGACCCGATCACATGTTTTATAATATTAATCGTGATCGGAAACTATCGGGAACAGACGCGGGCGTATTTCGGTGCTTGCGGATGATTATTTTCAAAGGGCGGACGAAAAATTTGCTTTTCACGCCAACTTTCACATCGATCACCGAGAAACTATTACCGTCAGAATGATCCGCTAATTGCAATCCGATTTTCAGTCAGGGAACTTCACGTAGTGCAGCCAAACACTTCGGACAAAAAAACACTAATAAACTTACAACGTAACCAGATTCGACTGAATCTTATTTCAGAATTAGCCCCTAACTGCGGCTATTTCTTAAGCGTTTTATTATATATAGATGTAGATATAGATATAGATATATATAGATATAGGCATTCATAAACCGCCCGTAAAATGCAATGTAAACCTCTTCATCATTACACGATGAAGTATATTTCGAGCGTCGCGGAATTTTAGCAATACCAACGTACATATAAATTACGTGTTTAAGACATTTTTTCCGGAAGTTCTGAATCTGTTTTGCGGTTTGCTGTTTCATTCCGCACATTATAATACATTAAGAAGGAGAATAATAGCGACTGTAGCATTTTTAATGGCGTGTTAAAGTTCGGAATCTTGTACGCTAAAATCAACATTATGTGATAAATTGCCAGCGTATGACACGCAGAAGAGAATACTCAGAGAATTACATGAAGGTTTAGCGTGGAATGCCTCGATTCCGAAATAATTAGAAATAAAGCTGGAACATGGATTAATTTCGACAATTTTAATGAAGATGTTTAAAATTCCTGGGTCACACATCATCGGGCGAGATGGATTGGACAAAAACCGTAATGCAAGGAAAAGTGGACGGAAAAAGAAATGGAGAACGGCTTCCAGTTCGCCTAATCGATTATAAATATGCTATAAATGTTTTCCTTCTGTAAACCGTTCCATATATTATAGTAAATGTAAATAATTGGAAATGACTGTTCATATGCGGTTACTAATGTTATATTTTCTATATTACTCGAACGAATTTACAAAAAAGTATTGTTGTAAACCCTTCCTTTAACGGAATACTGATTTCAACAACCAACAGTTCCTCCGTACTATACAGGTATCTTCATTTCGGGTGCCAGAGCCGTCAAAATGACTCAATAACAAAAACAACTAGTTTCCAAAACACGTAAAAATTTCGATAAAACGACGATGATACTGGCCTCAAACGGTGAATTTACGTTCACGGCGAATAAACAGCGATCACACCGTCCGACAGTACATAGACAACAACATAAGCCGACAGATTTACCCCGGTCGATGCATGTGATATCGCTGCTGTTCAACCCCGAACCCCGCTGGTTGTAGCTATTTAATCGTAGATAAACATTTAATACTAATAATAATTATTAATAATCGATTTATGTTACTTTAATTTCCGAAAGTGTTCAGTGCGGATTCTGTCTCATCTGCGGGCAACAAGTATCCTTAATTATCGATTTTACATTGATTCTCTGTTTTCATTGTTATTTACTTTAAAGTTAGAGGCTGCCCTCGATGGCTTATCGTCCCCTTTAATTCCATCTTCAGACTTCTATTTTAAAATTAAAAGAGATAACAACTCTCTACATGACAGAACTATTTAGCCGACCACGTTTTTGGTTCAAAAATTATTTTTTCGTCAGGCCTTGCTTAACTCTGGTCCGTGGTACCACTTTTTTTCTTACAGGTATCTCGTATTAGATTTCTATATAAATATGTCACCACCATTTGTCGCCTACGTATGGGACATATGCCTTAGTAGGTGCTAATTTTACCGACCACAGTTATGATGTTTTCTGTGATTCTCACCAATTTTTCAATTTTGACCAGGGTATCAATCATTTATTGTTTAACTGTAATAAATACGAGCATGCTAGAGGTCGCTTCTTTAATACGTTAATCTTCCTCGGATGTTCATATAATGTTTCTTACATATTATACCGATGCTGTTGTAGTGGTTTTGTTCAAATTTATTATTAATAACGGAATTACTATTTAGTGGTGAAAGGGGCCGGTTTCAGAGTTTTAAAGAAAGCTAATAACTGGCATCTTCGGAAGTCTTGCTACTACCTTGCTAATTACTCGGTTCTAAACCTATATCCTTAACCTACTGCTATCCAGTCGCACCGCAGTGCCTGTTGCACTTGGGATGCGATATAGTCAGTGTTAATTTTTACATTCTATTCTTCTCGGCACTCGTGGGCTATGTCAATCATTGCGGCCATGTGTGTTTGAATTGTATTATAAACGTTTGATTGTCAATGTTAATTCCATATCCTTCTTGGCACTCGTGGGTTATGTCCATATCATTGCGCCCATATGTGTTCAAATTGCAAACGTTTAATTATCACTGTTAATTCCGTATCCTTCATTTCGACATACGTGGGCTATGTTACATCATTGCGGCCATGTTTGCTCGAACTTTATTGCTAACGATACTCTTTGCTTTTATTCAATGACGTTTTAGGATTCAATCCACTTATTTATATACACTATTCTGTTAGTCTAGCTATTTTGTAGAAGTTGTTAGTGGCCAGATGGTTTTTTGCCGGGCCAAAAAAAAAAAAAAAATAAGAAAAGTTACGTTACTTTCCCGCATGAATACAATATTTAGAATTAAATTATAATTGAAAAGATAACACAGAGAACAACTTAGCTAGATTTTACGTTAATTTTTCTTATTTATTTTGAATTATAATAAATCGCTCTTAGATTTATATTGTAATAAACTTATAAGTTGTTCAAAACACATTAAAACGAACGACTAATATATATATATATATATATATATATTATATATAAAAAAACACAATAAATACAATAAAATAGTCCGATCAGTTTCGTCATTTATGCGACATATTCATGGATTGAATTTTCGACTACATTAGAACTACTATAGTGGGCTTATTATGGTCGAAAACAACAAGATAAATGGGGGAAGTGGTCATGCGATGCGTCTGCTTGGTTTGAAAAATAAAAGTGCGGTGCATGCGAGAAAACACCTAATACGGTACGTTTGGCCCGGGGTTAGTGATTTTATTATTTCTGTGTTTTGTTATTATTTATCTGAATTGTACAGTTTAATTTCGACATTTTCCCGCCAACATATTTCCTACCTCGGATATATCTTTAATTTCGCTTACCGCATTTAGTATAATTGTTCATTGCCTGTCTGGAAATGAATTTCTTTTTACTGTTGTACCGTATGATTTTTGTTATTTTGATTCATAATTATTTGATGGCCCCTTTTCGGGATATTTAATTAATTCGTCTTAATATTAATCCTATAAGTTATACTCGTAATTAGATATATTTCCTGATTTTCGTTTATTCAAAAAAAAAAAGAAAAAAAAAGAAAAAGGAGTATCAGGAGAATAAGATGATGTACTTTTTCATCTGTTTTTCTCGTAAAGCCTTCTTTTGTTCTTAAAAATTTTGCACACTTTTTTGTCTGTAAAAATTTGAAGCTAGTATGTTCTCGTTAAAAACAATAATAATAAATGGACTCAGCCGAACAGTGTACTGCCCCCAAAAAATAATCGGTTTGGCTTTTAAACGCTTTTATTTTGCTTTTTCAATTTTTTAAACGGCTACCGATTTTCAGTCGAGAAAACTGATTAAGAAGAAAAGCGTGTTACATTTAGCGGCTGTTTCCGAGAAGTTTTTTTTTTTTTTATTTTTAATTTTTTATTATTATTATCATTAAAAATAAGTTGCAGGTCCCATAAGGCATACTGCGGTGCCCAACACACGCTTATCATCGTTTATTCAAAAGATATGTTACGGATATTTCATTACAATTATATAATTAATTTTCGTAATCATAAATAGTAAGAAAAAACCAAAAATAAAAACGTAAATAATAATAATAAAACAAAAAATAAAATAGATAAAAACAAAAAATGACTACTTATCATTATACAAACAATGCTCGTATTACACGTTCGACAAATACAAATGGTCGATATAGCCAGTTCCCGATTTATCTAATACCTAATGTCACTCATTAATGTTATCAACCAACCATTGCTTAATTAATATGATCCAAGTTCCTATTTCTTTTTCGGCATTATATCTTCTGGCATTCGTTCTAGCAGCTTAATTAGAACTATTTCATCCGTATTATCAATCTTACTTTGTTTATGGCTTTCGGTGTCGAATGAAATATTCCTCCCCATTATTATTCCTCGTTGTCCCCTGCTTCTTTTCATCGTAGCTATTGATATATATGTGTGA
This sequence comes from Icerya purchasi, assembly GCA_039619475.1. NCBI lineage: Eukaryota > Metazoa > Arthropoda > Insecta > Hemiptera > Monophlebidae > Icerya > Icerya purchasi. The sequence goes on along the minus strand of CM077115.1, from coordinate 75,640,519 downwards.
TCGTATATTCAAGAAATCGAGGTGATAAAAGTAGCACATCTTTGCAGACATTTCATTTCTCTCTCTCCATCAGTTAATATTAACCTGATCTTTATTAGGTAATATTATCTTTAAGCATTTTTTTTTGCTGTCTACTAATCTTTTTGATTATCGTTCTCTTTTTGCTCCCCCCCCCAAAAAAAACTGATATCTCATTCATGATTCTTGACAATACTATAGCGTTATAATATACACAAACAAACCAGCATATGGTATTGAAAGAGCCAATTTATAAAGTGCCCGTATCATTTGCCTGATTTTATTAGATAAATTTATAACATGCTTGTCGCAAGATTCTGTCGATGATTAATCCTACATATATTTAACTTCTTCCGTCGATTCCAGTTGTGTACACCTACAGTAGTTCGAAGTACAAGTTAAGCAGTTATACAAACAATCATTGTTATGTATTTTAATAGATGGTTTATATGTTTCCTATATCTACTGGACGTTCTTATATACAAAGCCTTCGATTTTTTTTCTATTAATAGTTAGATATTTATCATCTACCTACACATACTATTCATATCCTCTTGCAAGAGTTTTTCGGCCTCATGATTGTGTCGTGGTGCTCGATGACGAGTGCTATATCAACATCCGCATAAGCAAAGACTGTCGAGTTTTTAACGAATTTATGAAGGGAGTTGGTATAAATGAAAAATAACAACGGAGCGAAAATAGTTCCTTGCCCTACGCGTCTTGATGCAAAGTCCTCTCTACTTAATTCTTCATCGATGTTTACTACGCTCTTTCTACTATACAAATAACTTTTAAACCATTTCTTTTGCTTGCCTATAATACCACAATACCTTTCATATCTCACAACAATATTTGATGGTTTATCGCATCGAATGCTTTACTAATGTCTATAAAAATTGTAATAAATTTTGCTAAAACCGAGATTATTGTAATTGGTTTATAATTGTCACACAAGCACTCTTCAATCCGTTTTTATATATAGGTCCAATAACTCCAATGTCCATCAGGAATCCTACCTTCTTTAATCGAGCAGTTAATTATCTTTGTAAATAGTGGGCTAAATATATGTAGCTTTTATACTAATAGTTAGATGTTTATTATGCGTCCGCCTACACATACTATTCACATCCTTTTGTAAGAGTTTTTCGGCCTTACGGATGTCGCGTTGCTTGATAACGATTGCTATGTCATGAGAATTTCTACATAGCCGCCGTATTCCGTGGGATATATTTAGGACTTCCAGATTTCGTGTTGGCTTACATTAAGTAAAATTTTCACTATAATAGTTAAAATTCCGACTGAATTATAATAGTCACGGAGAAATTAAGAATTAGTCGAACTTGCCGGGACCCGTAATTTTAGGTGTTCACTGTTTTTCTGATTAGTTGTGACGTAATAGTATTTCGGCTATATGAAAGCCAGTGTAGTCTGTTTTAGGTGTGAAAAATTTACACGAGTACATATACACTTATATATATATAGGTGTATATATGTATATATATATATATATATATGACGCAAAATACGTGAGATGTGTCGTCGAAATTTTCAAGTTATAAATTTATTGCGTGGCGGAGTGGCTCAGGAGGCTCCCCGTTCAAGAGCGCTTCTGATTTGTAGAAGGAAACGCTAGAAGACGCGATGCCGGATGTTCATGGTAATCTTGTGCGTATTCTACTGAATAATAGATTTTAACGCGGCCTCATCAACTGTTTTTTTTTATTCTTCAACGACATACCGTATAAATTTAAGTTTCAGACTAAGCGACCAGAGGAAATAATGTTGGGTAATCCTTTCGGCTGGCGATCCCTCCCCCCTCTCAAAAAAAAAAGAAAAACGAATCATTAAAATGTTATAGAGATGATACTTTTTTTATACATCTCGTAAGGAAAAGTTTATATTGTAAGACCATGACATAATACGGATCATTTTTTTCATTACTTTGTAATCAAGGGTGTCGCCAGCTGCTGAGCCAGGGAGGGGGGGGGGCAAGATGATAGAAAGAGGATATGAGTTATAGGAAAAGTAAAATTTGTAAGTTTTAAAGTCTTAATATTTTATTAAACAAGAATAAAATCTTAATTAAAACATAATTTTCGTGAAATTGTCCATGATTACGTGCCTATGAATGCTCATCATGGCTAGTTGATTAAAAAGTTTCAAGGTTCCAGGGGGTGGGCAGCTGCCCCCCGCCCCTTTGCCCCCCTCTGGCGACGCCCGTGTTCGTAATGATAATAAAAATTTAAAATTTTTTGTTATGGCGAAATTCAAATACTCTAATACACATTAAAGTAGTAATGTAACCACCAGACTATTTTTATTTTATTTTGTTTTTTTTTAATTTTGGGCGCGTCAATTATGTGCATAATCCCGGTGCAATTGAATTTTTTGAACGCGGCAATGTGTGGCAGTGGGATTCGCACTCGATTTTAACGAAATGCCACTGCCTAAACAATCACACTACGGTAGAACCACCAGACTAATCGTTTGTTTGTACTTTAAACTCCGATGTGTGTTTGTAGTATTACATAAAAAAAAACAAAAAAAAAAAAAACAAAAAAAACGAGGTAATGTTATGTTAGAAAATGTAATTCAACGACTTTATCGAATTCGCACGACCTCGGACGGCCAGGTAGATCTAATTGTTTCTGTTTAATGTAACTATAAGCGCTAAATATAATTTTCCTCAAACAACATTAATGCTTATTAGAGCGGACGCGAAACATTTAAATTGCAACAATTAAAATACTATATATTAAATATGACTAATATTTTTAATACTTTTAGCTATTACCGAAAAAAAAGTAGCTGATTGTGTATTTTAACTGCCCTAATTTGAATTTGTCATGTCAACTTTAGTAGGCACTATTGTAATTTTTAGAATTAATATCCCTTATATATATATATATATATATATATATATATATATGTATATATGTATATAAAACTAGCCCCTTCGGGCCTCGGAATGGGGCAAAGCTCCTTTCACCCCAGGTCTAGTTCTTCTACGAGTATAATTCTTACAGAAGAATAAACTTTTTCATTGGCTACGCCGTTCGACAGAAAAAAAAATTTCAGTTCCAATTTTTACCACCGGTGGATGTAGGAACGCTAATATCGCATTAAAGTCTTATATATCGGACAAATTTCGTGATAGGGCACTTTTCCTGATGACCGCTGATGTAAAAATGGCATAGCCATTAATATATGTATTACCGGATACCGTGGAGAGGGGTGTACACCAATCGCTGACGAACCGCTCACATAAAATTTTGTCTCGCCATCCATTTCATTAGAAATCATGTATTTCATAAAAAAAGAAAATACATTCCAATTTATTTTCTGTAACTGTTTTTCATGCAGATAAGTTGAGGCATTTTATGTTTCCGGAGAGAACATATTGTCGTCTTTTTTTTGAAAATTCCGTAAAATTTTAAAAAATTGTAAAAATCCTAATTCTGAGTTGCTCAAAAATTATGAAAAGGTTTGGTGTATTTTATATTCTCATTCGTACCAAAATAGGGGGTCCAGAGGAATGCGTCACATAAACAAAAATAAAAAGAGCAAAGTCATACTTGTATTAGTTCGAATCAAAATAACGCCAAAGCAGACGGACAAGATTTGGATAGTCAGCCCCGTAGATAAAATAAACCGTGGTCGAATTTGGAACCGACGATGTATTTGAGATCAGAATGTACCCGGGATCACCATTTAGTTGGAGATAGGGTTTTCATAAAAATTTAGCCTTCTAATGGTAGAAGAGGAAATATATTGGATATGTTCACAGAGAGTCTCAGATGTCTGTAAAGAAAAACTGTAAGATAAGCAGTTAACGCGAGGAAAATCGAGAAAAAGCAAGGAAAAGACGTATTATTCAAGAATGGGATTAGTCAGAGTAGTATCATAACGACGAAGCATGGAAACAAGGGAAGAAGAATTAGATGATAAGAAATAATTTCGTGCGGTGAGAGACGAGTTAAGAGCTTCATTGGCGTTCTATTATATTGCGGAAAGCAGAAAAAAGGAAGATATCATCATTAAAGAATGAAAAGGAAGGAGTTTAAAGAAGAGGAAATTTATAGAAGAGCTGTCGATATTGGGAATACTCTCTGCTTCCTTTTATTCTGATGATGATATTTTCATTGATGTTAACTTTTGCCTGACGAAGTATAATAAACCCCTGCATCCGAACATCGTTCAGTTGACAACAGCAACAATGCAAAAATACCCCGACCACCTCCTTTTCTACACGGATGCTGCCAAGGCTACCCCAGAGGCTACTTCATCCCCAACCGCCTGTTCCTTTGAAGTCTGCGACGTGATTCGAAGCATTCGACTGAATGACAATTGATCGGTACTGGATGCTGAAATATACGCAGTATTTTTCTGTTTGGAATATTTTCTTTCTACAGAGCCTACATCACAGAAAGCCCTGCTGGTATCTGATTCATCCGCAGCTTTATTAACAATTTCTGATCCCCTCACCAAACATCCTGTAGTAATTCGAACCCAGCAGGTATTATACGAACTTATTAAGAGACAGTGCTCCGTATCCTTTCTGTGGGCGCCCAGCCATGCAGGGATTCCTGGAAATGAACGCGTCGATACATCTGCCCGAGCAGAAATATATTGCCCCTCGCCTAGTAACAGCCCACCTCCACCTTATCTCTCGAACATAATCTTTAATAATCTCACGTCCTTATGGAAAACCCATTGGTCCTCGTGTCAGACTTTCTCGAGGTTAATTAAACCCTCAACCGAACCATGGTGGCCGGAAAAAAGCATTTCCCGCAGAGATTTCTGTTCACTTAGCTGCTTGCGCACAGGCCATACGGCCATGTCGCATAATTTTATTTTGCAAAGAACCCCCTCTCCTATGAATTATCCTTTCTGTGGCCAAGATGTTGCTCCCTCAACTCTTCATATACTATGCGACTGTCCAGCATTATCACCTCACTGGCCCCCTTCAATTAATAACAAAACAGTCACCAACATTCTTGAGAATTCCCCCGATGCAATTTTATCCATAACACAATTTATCAGAACTAGCGGAATAATCAGATATCTATAAAAACAAACTGCGCATCTTCGTACTGTAATAGCCACAGCAGTTAAACACGGTACAGGATGTTGCTTTCACAAAAAAAAAAAAAAAAAAAAAAACTGTTTCTGTGGGCATTACTGCCAATACTGCTGATCTAATTCGTCTAATTCTTCTTTCAGAGGACGAATATGGTTCGTTTTTAATTAAAATTCATATTTTTTCGAATACCTTTTGCCGCTATTTTGCAGTGTTCTTAAACGGTCACTTTTTCTTCTTTTTCTTTCTCCTTTTCAAATACTCTGAATCCTTTGAGGGCTCGTTCTGCTTCAGCGGTTCAGATTATATTTTCCATTCTACCGATTCTTTCCTTTTTCAAACTTAAAGAGTGTTTTCAAGTTTCTCCCGATTACGTTCGTATCTTTATAATGCTTATTAGTCCGCGTGCTTTTTCCTTTTCACGATTTCGTTCGATCGGTTACGGATCGCAAGGCATCTGCGGATTGAGGTGGTGACCAACTTTTTCAGCGTTCAATGCTAAAATAATACTCCAGTATACATCGATTTTGTTTGTAATGCCATACGTTTTTTCCAGTATTCTTTTATTCCTCCGAAAAGGCGACTTCAAAACTCGCATTGTCCTTAATTTTTACTTTTCTACCGTTCACTTTGATTCATCATTCTTCTCCCCGTGTTAATATATCCGATCGAATTGAACCCGTAATAACGACTTTTTCTTTTTAATGGCCACAGTGTTCGTCCTTAATTGGTCAACCGATAAAAAATAAAATTATAAACAAGGATATACCGTTCGTAGTCGTTTTGAATTGTACGCCGCTGCAGGCAAAGCTAAATATGCCAGTAAACAGAAAAATATGCGGCAAAAAGCAACGAAAAAAAATATAATTAAAAATTAAAGGAACATTATAAAATACCATGCATTATTAGAGTAGTAATGTTTAATGTTTATACAATTACATTATTATTATGTAAACCGCAGCCTTCTGTTGGTATTGCTAATTATAATCGGAATACATAAAATTTATTATTTTTTTTTTTTTTTGGTTTTATTTTTTTTTCTGTATGTACTTGTAGGGCATGTGCTCTAAAATTGCGGTGTTTATTAATAAATAGATGAACAAAAAAAAAAAAAAATCTATATATGTATATATATATGTATATATCTATATTTATATTGGTTCAGGGATAACGTTTGGATAACAATTTTAGCATATTACGCACGATGTTTAGAAAAAAGTTTTTTATGCAATATAGAAAATAATATTTAACATTCTGTATTTATTATTTAAACTCATTGTTAACAATATTATAGTTATGACAAAAATAAATTTAACATACTGTTTGTTAAATATAAATATAGTAATTTGAAACAAAATACAAATGTACGACATAGAAATTTCTTTTGGAGTTTGTTCCGGTTTTATTTATTCATTTTTATCTGATCTCACCTATGACCCCGATAAAACGGTTCCTAAGTAGCGTTCACGAATTTCAATTTATTTGTTATATTTTCGAATTTTGTTCCATCGTTTCCGCAACAATCTGCGGTATTGTTTATTCCCTTATTTCGTTTTAATAAATAAAATGATTACATGGTTTTATTTATGTAATACGAACACGCAGTTACTTCCGAGTGACTGATGGGACTGCAAGTTTCCTGATTTGTTGCATAGTACTGATGGCGTGATCGGGGAAAATATCGAGACTGTGTCATCTGTTTGTAAACTATTAGCTGCTGCAAGTTCCTAATTGAATAGTTTTCATTAATATCTCTACATGTAAATAGTTTGGCTGGCTGTTTCACGGCACTTCGCATTACGACCGGGTCGTTATTACCTGTTCCGGTTCAAGTTCCAGAAGCAGCAACTTTAGCAAAATAATTCACTATCAGCTCAGCGAGCTATTCACAAAGGCAGTTATTATTTCACGTCGCTCTATAGAGATGTATGGAGGTTACATGTGCGTCGTATGAGAAGTTTCGATGAAGATTTATGATAAACTGCCTAAAGCAGGTGCGACTGATTTCCGAGTTTCGCAAACTGTCTATGCACTCTACTCATTTTCTATAACTAAATCAGACGCTGCTGTTATCGTCGTTTCGTCAACCATCATTATCATCATCGTTCATATACGCATAATGTATATGTGTGCAGCGGCCTAGTTCAAGTGACCTAAACCTTTCATCCACTTCAGTTATTTCGCCGTGCCTTCAACTCTTGTCACAGCGACGCTTAATTACCCGCCCGAAACGCCTCCTCCGTCTGGCCCGGAAAATGAAGTTGAACCGTTTGTTAAACGATCGTCTCCGAGTTAAATTAATCAAATTTCCGCCTAATTCGAAGAAGAGGAATAAACGCTGTCCATTCGCACTGCCAAATGTTACTGTTATCACCCGATATGTATCGGAGGCGACGCTCCTACAGATGGTCAACCCGGAAAACCGAGTTAACATTTTTTTTTATTGTAAACGTTTAACTTAAATGGAACTCGCAAAATTTCCATTCGTTCCATCTTTTTCTTTCACTAATATATATGTATATATTAATTACAACGTAATTTTCAGGCTACCCCGCATTAGAAAAAAATGTCCCAAAAAATGTCCCAATTTTATGTAACGTTTGTTATATTTTATAGTATTTTTGTGATTATGTTATTACATTCATATGGATTTAGAATTACATTGTAAATTTTGATCATTTTATACAAAGTATAGAAGAGAAAGAGACAGAAATGTAAGTAAGAGAGGTCAAGAGGCACAGCCTCTTGCGAGGCCAAAATGGCCGAGTTATATATATATTATATTCGTGTTCAAATGAACGTATAAAGAAATTATTTTGTCTTTCCTTTCTTGGAATTAATTTAGAAAACGGTACAAAGTGGTTCACAACCCAATAGTCATTCTAAATATTAATGAAATCTTCAATATATACGTTTTAGTACTATTAAGAGATTTTTTTTTAACCCGGGATCACGGGCGTGTTTAATTTTACGTGATTGCTCGCGTGTTAGATTTTTCCTGAGAATTTATTAATTTACATTTAATTTCACAGAAATATGATTTCTATTTTTATGCAGATTATATTTATCGCATTATGAACTAGATTGTATGTGTGAGATAGTTTTGAGATCTCATTCTCCCACTCGTTAGATTATTACTAACATATCATGTGTAGCAATCGCTCGCTTGTTAGATTTTTTTACTAGCAATTCACGTATCGTCGATTACAAACAGGAAATAGTTGTCAATAACTTTAATCTAATCAACATTTATAAATGTTATCCGTTTCGTTATTGTGTAGATGAAGTATTGGTGGAGTGGTGATTATTTATCATTCAATCTATTAGAGTTATTTTAAAAATAAGTTGTTTGTTAGATTTTTTCTAACAGTGCGAACTACCGCGGGTTAAATATGCTACGTAGAAGCCACCTGTTGCATACCGACGGTAAGTTGGAGATGCCTGGAGGCAGGCAATGTTCCAGAATGTGTTCAGTAGTTGGTGAAATGAGGGAATTTGCATATGAAACAGGCAGAGGAAGTAGATATTCCTTCCAGCAAAAAATAGTTGTGGGATATTTCTGAGTGCCTTTTGCGGAGTCTGGTCAATGATATCGGTGGCCATCAAGGCTCAGTGCTCACCTTGATGGATCGCAGCCATGATATGTGAGCCGACCAAATAGTTTCCCACGTCTATGACTTAAGTTACTGAAAAAAGGTTGGCCCCAACTGAGGAAGAGGGGCGCCTTCGGGAATTGGGCTATCAAATTCACATGCTCGTTCCCTGGCACACCGGCATGACCCGGGACCCACAAGAACGTTACACGCGAGCCAGCCCGAGAACACACGTTAATGATGTGCTTTATTTCTCGAAACAGTGTGTGTAAAGTTTTTGTTGTCTGGAGTGTCCTAATCGATTGTATCCGTGATTATAAATGCACTTCGGCATTGGGGGTAAGACTGCAGATATTCCCTCAAACAGAAGAAAATATCATACAGCTCCCCCTCCAACACTGAACAGAAGTCGTGGAGTCGAACCGCATGAAAACTCCCTTCATCTCGTAGGCGCAAGCTACCGGCGAGGATCCGTCGAGGGGGTTTGCTTTGAAACCATCTGTATACAGCTGACTGTAGTTGGGAAAAAGTTGTATTTTTTCCGCCAAGTACTGGGACGGCAGTGTGACATCCTGGTCCGAACGATCGTTCAGCAACAATAAATCCACAACAATCGGAGTATTCTCCCAGGAAAGTTCATCATACTGATGTAAGGTCAGAGTTCTAGTTAATTCCCTTTTCCTCAACACTGAGGAGGGGATTGTTTGGAAAGGACGGTAGTGGGATTCCTAAATTATCGCTGCGGTGTAGCTTAGCTTAGTACCAATGAAATAGATCTTTGAATTCATAGGAGTTTCGGATAACCGTTAAGGGTGGGATACCCGCTTGTGAACAGATTTCCAACGATGGCGACGTCCTATGCGCTCCTAAGATAATGCGTATGGCTGTGTGATGGATTGTGTCAAGCGATTTAAGGAGTGCTTTGTTTGATGAGCAATAAACTCGGCACCCGTAGGTCAATTTACTTAAAGTGAGAGATTTGTATACAGTTAGCAGGAGCTTAGGATCTATGTTGTATATATTTCGGATTTGACAATTTTAGTATATATATTCAAGGATTTCATGCATTTATTCTTAAGATGGCGAATTTGATGTAACTAGGGCATTCGTTAAACATAAGACCCAGGAATTTAATTGAGTGGAGAAATGGGAGCGGTGAATTCCTTAGGAAAAGAGCTATGTTGGAATCGGAATGACACAGGCGTCTCTTGTGAAATTTCACACATACGGATTTTGTCGGAGATAATTCCAGGCCATTGTTATCAGTTCATATTTCCAAGTTATTGATTGTTGATTGACGGATTGATCTTGCATTGGACGGAAGGTTAGAAGGAATACATTAAGATCATTAATAAATAAGCGGGCTGTAACTGGCGGCTGCATACAATCTGCCATGTCATTTATATATAGTATGAACAATGTTACGTTCAGCGCTGAGCCTTGCGGTATACCATACTCGATGAGGAAGGAGGAAGATGTTTTATAACCAATCTTTACTCGGATCGCCTTATCCGAAAGAAAGTTGAAGAAAAAATTGCCCATGTTTTCGCTGATTCCGGCGTTCTTTAGCTTATTAAGCACACCATATTACCATACGCGGTCGAAAACTTTTTCTAGGTCAATAAAACGCGAATATAAGTATTGCTTGCTATTTTGGGCTGTAAGTATCTGCCTCTATAGGCTCAGAAGGTGCATAGCTGCAGATTTTAATATACGGCTATCGACCTGAATTGCAGATAGGGTCTTCAAAGATTCTAGGCCAGGAATAGAGATGCCTGTTCACCATTTTTTTCAGAGTTTTTGAAAGGACCAATATTAAAGAAATTGGCCTGTAATTTCGAGGAAGGAAAGGTTCTTTGTTTGATTTAAGAACAGGGATTATTAAAGCAGTTTTACAGGAGTTAGGAATGAATGATAAGAACCAGATTTGATTATAAATATGTAGTAAGAAATTTTTAGTGGAAGAAAAGAAGTGTTTCAGCATGAGTGGGTGAATTGAATCCGCACCCGGCGCAGTGTTTCTAGTCTTATTTAGTTGGATAGTAAGAATGGAAGGTTAAACTCTGTATCTTGGTCGGAAAGGAAAGATATTGGTTTACTTTCCTCTGATGTTTTACTCAACTTTTTTATCCGTATAAACAAGCGGGCTTTAGCTCTGCATTTTTTAAAATCAAATAAGTCTTGCTGCGACCTCGTTGCCTTGAACTTTTGAAGTGTTTTTTTCCGTTGGCGAATTGCAGACTTAATTTCTGGACACCACCATGGAATGCATCGGCGTTGGTAATTAGATGTTGACGAAATCGTTGCTCGGGCTGCAATTTTGGATGAAAATAGACAAGTTTTCTTCTATACTTGGTGCAGAGCGACAGGGTATTATAGTTTTATCTCGATAAGTGCTCCAGACCGCCTTCTGGAAAGCGAATCTGAACATGGATAGGGCGTCGCATGGATGGCAGAGTAGGGCAATGGATAAAAATGGGGTAATGGTCACTAGAGCATAAATCCTGGTGCATCATGATGTTTATGTGAGGGATTAGCACCATTGAAATGAAGGTCTATTATTGAAAACGTGTTGTGGCATTGAAATGTGTGTCGGAGGATGAGCTCAGCAATATTAAATCGCTACCCAGTACGCAGTCAGAAATCACTTTTCCTCGCTCATTGGTATAGGCGTCACCCCATTGAGGGGAATGTGTATTAAAATCACCTATCCAAGTCACGGGAGTCAGTAACTGACGATGCAACATGTCAATCTGATCTTCAGAAATACCTACTGAGGGAGGGAAATAACAGTTACATATTGTTACGGAAGGGAAAGAAAGGGATGGCAGCTTTACTGTAACTGTTCGCGCTTGTGGCTCTGCGATAATGCTAAGGAATTGGGACCGGAAAGACTTATGCACTAGTGTGGCGACGCCTTCACACGCTGATATTCCTTTGGAGTAATCTGAACGGTAGACTATACATTTTTTAAGTGAGAAAGACTGGGTCGGTTTCAACTCTTGGAGACAGATTATGCCCGGCGCCCAATCACTAATTAGTAATTTGAGTTCTATATGTTTGAAAAAACTTCTGCAGTTCCACTGCATAAAAGTATTTATAACAGCCATTATTAATTAATTTTGTATATTTTAAGGGTGAGTCTTAGGTCAGACTGAGAGGTTCGTACTCTGTGAATCTGTACTTTCCTCTAGCGCTTTGCTTAATTTTTTTTATGATCCGAGTGCACCTATATTCATGTTTTTGTCTCTCAGAGACAGGTTTACTGCAGACAGTAAGTATAGCAGACCATCCGTATCTTCGGTAAAGTTCATTGCAAAAAGACGTAGTCAGGAACTGAAATAACACTTAAGATGAACTTGATTATTCTTAAAGAATGGCTTCGCTTTTTCCGTTATTTCGTATATATTTTTAGAGCCAGTTCGTAGTGAAAAGGTTCAACGGTAGCTTAGCGACGAATCATTGAATCTTGCGGATTGGTAGACTCCGTGCCTACTTCCGGCGATGTTAGTTTGATTTTTTGCTCGCAAGTTGCGGAGTGAAATTTGATTCAATCTTTTCGGATGGGGTCGTTTGGTCACTGAATGTTTAGATTCCATTGTTTCCCGTTCGTCATTTACCTCATTAGTTGGTACCAAAAACTTCTATTGCTTGTTCGGTTTCCGCTTAATGTACTATTTTGCAATTGTTACAGGTATGGTTTTCAAGACTCAAAAAGATTTGAACAGAAATGAGTTAGGTATATATTTACACAGCTGCTATGTTCTGTGTACAATTGTCGTTTCCAACTCACAATGTGGCCAAATTCGTCATCACCTGGATTCAGTCTGAGTAGTATGGCGATCGGTGCTATCGGGTTTAATTTAAGTATTGTTACTATATACTGGTACAATTTGTCGTTTGGTATCGTTGGTGATACGTTCGATAGAATTATTTTGCTAGCGGGATGTCGATACGTTTGATAGAACTATTTTGCTAGCGGGATGTCGATACGTTCGATAGAACTATTTTGCTAGCGGGATGTCGATACGTTCGATAGAATTATTTTGCTAGCGGGATGTCTAATTCTCCACGCTCTGACTGTAGTACTATCTAAGTTTATTGTGCCTTCATTAGCAAAGAAGTAATCGGTTATCTGTACCGCTTTTTAGAAAGATGGCTACTCTTCCTTTATAGTATGTGGCGCTATATAAGGCAGTAGTATGCTTTGCTCATCTTTGGGATGATTGAAGTTCGTTAACGGAGAGATTTTCTTGTCTTCGTTGCTGCCATTACCACTAACCGATTTTAGCGTGTTGGAATAAGATTTTCTCGAAGTTAATGTAGCCTCAGCAGGCTTGCCAGCGGGATTATTAGTCGGTAAAAAAGGATATTCCATATATGTATGTATTATTGACGGAGGGATTTACTTCGAGAGATTCGTGCTTGGCCGGTTGCTGCTGTGTTTGAATAAGCGATTGGTGGTTTTTGTCTGTACGTCCCGAATTAGATGTATCGGGTAGCGAAATGCTGTGAAAGTCGGTGTGCGCTACCGGTAATGCGGGATGTGCCCGAGCTTGCGTAACGGTCTGGCTAGTGACGGCTAATTGGGCATCGGAGCGTGCGGGTAACGGAGAGTTATGCGCATGTAAGTTATCAAGGTCGAGATTGAGCGGGTTTGCAGCGATAAGATCGTCGAAAACCATAACGGGATTCTTATGTTACGCTCGACGCAAGAATGACGTAGTTATTAACACGCATTCGTACGCTGATTATTTGCAACGTCATTCTTGCGCTGGGGCTGTTACGCAAAATATAGATTATTTTTTGTTAGTATGACGTGTTCGATTGAAATTCTCTCTTCTGTAAGAATTCACATATCCCCTTCCTGCTTTTCTGATTAATAAACGTTGATAAGAGTGTTGGGCACACACACACAACGAGCATATTTACCCGATGAGACCCACAACTTATTTTTTAAAACCAAAAAAAAAAGGAAAAAATTAACTTCTCTTTTATCTCTTTTTAATCAACACTTTCTTCATCCGTCTCATTCTCAGTTTTTATAACGTTCCTTCCTTGTGGCGCTGCATTATTTCTTATACCGGTTGCGTTTTAATCATAGGCTCCTTCCCTCATTCAGTTATCGTTTTTCACCTACAGATTCTCCTCATCGTCCTTTTGCATTCTGCCCTTCCCACGACAATCAGGAATGTTGATCAGGAACGTTTTTCTAATCATATTATTTTTAAATGTTCCGTCTGCCGTCGTCCGTTTTTTACTCGGAAATTCTTTAAAATTAATATTCCTACTTCTCATAGTGCTGCATCACCGTTTTTTCATTTTTTGTCAAACATATGTAGGTCAATCCTCTTTTTCAGCAGGCAAGAAAAGAGTAAAATAGGTATTACAGAGGAATTATACTTCTGAGATTGAGTGAAGATTTCTTTTTTTCTAACAATTACTAATTTAAGTTTATCCGTTCAAATTAAATCATTCTAATTCATACGGTTCTCTTCATTTGCCTCATCTTGTCGTTCTGTCACTATCCCCAATATTCGCTTGCATTCTTAACTACACTCTGTTATCATTTTCTTTGTTTCGTTATTCTTTTGGTTTCCATTCATACCTGTTCTCTCCATTCAAACGATGCAGTTGTCCAATGTTTGTTAAGTGTTCATCTTCTTCTGCGCGGAGCGTTCCACACTGTACTAGTGAGACTTGCTCCTTATAGCGCTTATTGTATGCTTTCCTTTCGCGCACATTATTCTTGTATTAATTATTCGCGCGGTAAATATTTTAAACAATAACCGGAACAATCAGAGTTAAAATTAAGGTTCGGTATGTTAGCTAAAGCGAAAACTCAGTGATTGTCTAGGATTGAAATTTCAACTAATGCAGGAACTCGACTTTTTTACTTTTTGCGGCGAAAACCTTGGGATTTCAACTTCATTATAATCAAAAACTTGCCGATAAAAGAATCATCAGGAGTTGTTCGAAATTTATAGAAATCTGACTAATTTTTCGTTTTCATTATAGATTGATTCTTGCGAAACGATAAAATCAATTATTCCACAACGGGTCATCGGTAGACCATTTCACGCTGTTTATGTGAGCGCCGATTATGCGAGTTACTGGTAATAAGTTCTACGAAAAAGGTCCGTCAAATTAAGGCTTCCAAAAGAAAGAAAGAAAAAAAAAATCTATAATGTCGAATTCTTTATCAACGTGTATCTATTTTACCAGCAACCTTCTTTTTTTTTCTAGCTGTAATTTGCAGGTCAGCTGACAGATGACGAGAACCATGTAAAGAGAATAGTGTGCACTTTTACGCAAAGCGCGCTCGTTCGAGACAGCTTTATTATTGCCTTAATATACGCGTGCAATCTGGCTTAAATTAAAAGGTATGGCGGAAGGTGGGAATGTTTTAGCAATTATAAAATGCATAATCGTATGCCATTTTTCAGTAGAACTTTCTATAAGTCGATGGCAATTCTGCTATTCGACATATTCGACATCGGAAGGAAATATTCGGCATTCTGCATTATTGAAAATGGAAGGAAAGGAACTTAGCATAACTATAATATGATGTTGCAAATTGGATTTTATTTTCCGCCATTCCGAACAGCGCTAGTATAGAATAATCGCAGTTATTTATTTTCATTCTCCACTATTATATAGAAATTTTTTTCCTTCATTTGGCTTTTACACTCGAACGAGCGTAAACAGAATATAGTTGGCATTTTTTGCTAGCTCCATTTTTTCTTTGTCTTCTTTCTATTATGCTCGCCAGCACTGCCGCCATTATCGTGCAATTTCGCTCTTCCGTTATATTGTTTTTTAAACGTTCTCCTCCGCCGATTCTAGGTTATCATTCTTCTTAATAACCGACTGAAATAGTTTTGTTCCAGGAAACTTTTCTTTGTTAAAATGTATTCCATGTAATAAAAATCGTCAATTTTATACGCAGAAGAAGCCGACCATTCCCCAGCGCTGTGTGGCTGCTACAGTAGTTTTATTCTTAAAATGTAATAAATTTTTCCGTTGCATCGAGCGGTGCCGTTGGGATAGAAATTTTAATTAAATCGTTCGAATTATTATCGTGCTACTGTTCAAATTTATCCGTTTCCAACGATTCCGAGCGGAGATTTATAGAAAACAATTATCATCCCTTCTTTTTGTTTTGACGTTTTTTTTTTTTCTCTTCATTTTTTTTTTTTAAATTATATATCGGAAAATCTCTGCCCGTAGATATTTTCCGAGCATAATTATGATAATGTAGTACCCCGTTGTAGGACAATCGGTTTGCAAATGTTAAATATAGCCGGAAAACGGCACCGCTCCAGAATATAGTAACTGAAGGATTAAATAATAAGCTAAGTGTATTTGTAAGTGTTAAAACACGTTATGCGCAAGCGTTAGTGAAAATACGGAAATACGGATAAAGATGGTCCTAAAATATGGAGTAGAGACGGTAAATTCGATTAGATATTAGGAAGTAGTAAAGGAGAACGGAGTAGAAGATATTTAAGATAAGGCACAGTTATTGTCGTTGGTAGTATCGTTGTCGAAAATGAGAAAAATGTGAGGTATAACTGAGAATAGAAAATTAGAGACAATATTGATAATTGAAGGAAATGGTATTAAGAAGAATCATCATTAGATGGAGGGAGGAGAATAAGGGATAATACTTCTTAGTGTGATTCAGTGAAGAAAATATGATTGAAATAACTTTCAACAGAGACGATGAGAGAAACAATAAGGATAAATTGGAGAAGGAGCAATGGGAAAACGAAAAAGTGAAGCTGGAAACAGACTGTGATTAAGGCGGACACATCTAGACGGAGCAGTGGGAAATCAGAAAACCGAAAGAACAAGTAAGGAGACAAGGGGTATCAGGAGATAGAACGAATAAGAGTTGAAAAAGAAAGAACGGAAATGGTTTTCCCAATTTGAAAAAATTGTATATTGTTAGCTACAACTCAATAATTTGTTCGCGCGGGAAGCCGATTAAAAATATTTCGAGAAGAAGCCGCAGTGCGAAGTATAATTTCGATTCTTACGTAACCAGAAATTTGTAGGAAATATATACGCATAGAATTAGGGAGATAGAGAAAACGGAAATCAGAGAACAGATTTTGAGAACAACAGGATTGTAGTCAAGATGAATAGAATTTGATGAGATGGACTCGAGGACGCTTTTACAATTAGAAATTACGAGAAATTGGTGGCAACCTTCTATAGATGGGGTGAATTTCATTGACCCGTAAAATAATTAAAAAATATAGAGCATAGAGATATAAGGGATAGAAAAATAATGTCTTGTGCGAATAGTGAAGGATGCACCACTTAAAGCTGTCAGTATATACATATATATATAAACTCGGCCGCTTTGGCCTCGCAAGGGGCTTTGCACCTTGACCCCTCCTGCTTTCATTCCTGTCTCTTTCTCTTCTATACTTTGTATAAAATCATCAAAATTTACAACGTAATTCTTACTGGCATCGACACACACAAAAATTAACATAACCACAAAAATCCTATTCTAACATTTACCTTCCGTTATATAAAATTAAGACATTTTTTCGCGACATTTTTCGTTACATATTTCATTACATAAAATTGTGACATTTTTTAAATAACAATAACAAAAATCCTACAAAATATAACAAACGTTACATAAAATTGGGACATTTTTTGGGACATTTTTTCGAACGGGGGGTTGCCTAAGAATTACGTTGTAATTAATATATATATATATACATACAGCGGCGTGTAAGAAGAATAAATAATCCATCAAAGAAGTTAAACCCACGATTTATTGATATGTTAAGTAGGGATTTGCAGATGTCAGGCCACCCGAAAAACATCGAGGGAATAGATAATATCAGTAAAGTTTTAAAGAGAAAATAAGGAGAAGTATATTGTAGGAAATAACGTAGGAAGAAAATTCTTCTAGACACGAAGCTACAAGAGAATATAAAGGAATCTCTTTTTAGCAGAAAAATTAACCCAAATTGAAGTACAAGGAGGAATATTTTTGATTGACAGTATTGGAGGAGGTAGAAAGACGTTTGATCTAGTATAGAAAAATGAGTTACACTAGGAACTTGGCGAGAAAAGCCAGAATGCAATTTTAAGAGACCAAGACAAAAGCGAAGACAGGAGTGTAGGATTTGATCAAGTCCAGCCGGCTCAGTACTGGACACATTTCTGTACTGAAATCAGCAATAGTCCAGTTTAGACTGGCTAATAGACGTAAAAAGAATAATAAGAATTAATATCATATAGGTGGTCATCTTTCCAATAATGGGAGACAACGATTTCAATATGTTTATACGTTTAGGAGTAGAAGAATATAGGAAATTCTCATACGTTCCATAAAATGCAGATGACTATGTTTCCGGGCATAGAAGAATTCACTGTTCGGATGAAAAGAACGACGACATGGAGAAGATATAAAGGAAAAGCGAAAGCGAGAAGGAGCTAATAAACATGATTAAGATTTTAGCTTGTAATAGAAACAACAGCAGAACGCCGAAGTAAAAGAAAATCATAGAAGCGCAATTTAGAAGTAGGTCGGATAGACAGATAGTTTGTTCGAAAAGGACAAAATAAGTATATCGGACTGGAATCCAAAATGAAAAAAGAGTTTCGACCTTGGGATTCTTGAAAAGAAAGCGCGCGAGAAAGCAGCAACTCGAGTCCGAAAATCCGGAATTCTATTACACCACCCACTACACCTATATGATCAGAAGTTCATAATAAATATCGTTGTAGATTGAATGTAGAGAAAAGAAATTACGTATGAGCGTACAAAGTCGCAGGACTGAGTGGGAATAGGAGAAGATAATGACGTAAACAGCACCCATAGAGTCAGAAATAATCGAATAACGGTAGGAAAAAGTATAAATAATAGACCGTAGAAAACCCATCAGTTCGGCTGTAAATATTAAGCGGAAGAAATTAAGTGTCTGACAAGAAGACTGCGGGGTTTTGATGAAATTTTGCAGATCGATAGAAAACTATGAGTATATAAACTGTGTAAAATACACTATTAGAATGAAACTTTTTGATTTACGTGAACAATTTAAATTTTTAGCATTTAACGGATAATATGTATATACATATATAAACATATATATATATATAGCCGTTTAGACAAAAATTTCCAGATTATGTTTATTTACCTTGTGCAAATGGTTCGGAAGACTGATTATTTTAAAACGAAGTATATTAAACGTAATTATTATTAAAAAATAATAAAATAATTTTTAAAAAATCAACTTTTAATTTAATAAAAATTTAAACACGTCATTTATTACATTTACATAGTATAAAGGTGTCAAGTCATGACACACTTGTTTTGTGGCGTAGTGGTAAATGTTTACTTATACAACTAAAAAAAAGGCCCGGGTTCGAATCATTCATGTCAAATTTTTGATCTTACATTTTTAATCATTAATTCTTATTATAGTATTATTTTAATTCTTTATACATAACTATATAAATATAATAAGGCGAAAACCAGGTCAATAAAATGTAAGAAATATAATAAAACAATAAATATTTTCAATTTTGTATTATTTACATTTCTTAATGAATTCGCTGCGTTTTAAATACACGTTTATCGTTTATAGAAATTTAAATAACACAAAATTGAAAATATTTATTGTATTTATATTTTGTTTATTTAAATTTTATAAGTAGACGTCACTTTTACCACTACACCAACTTTGTTATAACTTATGTTATTATGTTATATAAATGTAATAAATTACGTGTTTAAATTTTTATTAAATTAAAAATTGATTTTTTAAAAGTTGTTTTATTATTTTTTAATAATAATTACGTTTAATATACTTCGTTTTAAAATAATCAGTCTTCCGAACCATCTGCACAAGGTAAATAAACATAATCTGGAAATTTTTATCTAAACGGCTATATATATATATATATATATATATATATATGGTATATACATATTATCCGTTAAATGCTGAAAATTTAAATTTCTCACGTAAATAAAAATGTTTCATTCTAATAGTATTTTACACAGTTCATAGACTCATGGTTTTCTATCAATCTGCAAAATTTTATCTAAATCGGTGACCGGCAGGTCGTTTCCTTGTGAGTGATATTTAAGAAAAAGAGATGTCCGGAAGAATTAAAGAAGCATTAATAACCCCTCGAGCTAAAAGATACACAAAAAATTAGGAAATAAATAGTGTTGCGGAATTTCTGTACAGCTATCGCTAGAAAAACAGATTTAAAGTTAAGGACAGATAAAGAACTTTAAGCAGGGATACGTAGGATTTCGAAAGTTGAAAGAGAAGTTGGAAAGATCGTAGGAAGTGATTATATAAAACAAGTAGAAACTAAGATGAAAAAGTGGTAAGTGCGAGGATAGGATTTTTTTTTTAGAATTAAACGTCATTTCTTCTTTGTAACGATGCAGAGAAGTTTAGAAGATGTCAGTGGTAAGCGTTATATTCTAAACGAATAAACGAGGAAGGAGAATTTGATTCAGCAAGTAATTCTGCTTTTGGATGGCCTTAAGAGCCGAGACAGCGACGAAAGCTCGAATTCCGGATTACGAACTAGTTTGGAAAAAAGAATTTTCGAGGCATTGCGATACACCAAATGAGTAGTAATCGAATTTGGAGCGGATATTCACGCAAGGAAATACGTAAGTATAGGTCATCACCGTGATTTGTAGCAGAACGAGTTTTTAAATGAGTCAGTTGTTTAAGGACAGAAGAGGAAAGGAAATTTATCAAAAAAGAACAGCCAACTTTAAAGGAATGCATTAAGAGAGCAGTCTGCGCGAGATAAGTGTTTAAGGATACATTAACTAAAAGGGGCGCTATGGCGGTGAAGAGGGAAAACAATACAATAGGCAAAAATATAAAGCGACGAGGGTATAGGGCAGCATAGCAAAAGACCGATTAAGTTCATCATTCGCGATACTTTGAGAGGAAGTAAAGCAGCACATAGAAAAACGGATGCGACAGAAATAGTGTAGATATTGAAAAGTATAGGACCATTACAAGAACCTTGTAGAAAGTTGCGATGTCTATTTTTGATACCTTGAAAGTAGTGGAGAGGTAAAATGGATTACGATTCAACATACGGTTATAATCACCAACGATTAATCAGGAAGCTATATTTCAGCGTTCGACTGTTTTTATCGTCTCGAAGAAACTTTATCGCTTACGCATTAACGACGTTGTAAAGTCGTTTTTTATTCGGGCCGACAAATCACCTGACGATATAATCCTTTGTTTCCTGTCCCCGAATTCCGATATTTCGAATAGAGCGATATGAACCGACTACTATTGTAGCAAAATTATATTTTACCGTGTCCTTTTGTATATTATTATTCTATTGAATTTACTAAGAAGTCCAGAGAGTTCTGTGTTCCACCAGTGATTTTCATATGTCGATGATGTAGTACTTCTTACTTATTAAGTATAAATATGGTAATTTTGAACAAAATAAAAATATTGTCTAACAAGCAAAGTAAAATGTATAAACGATATTATTGCGTACTTTTTTAGAAAATAACTTAGGTCGGATAGTTGAAAATAAAAGTGAATCCAAAGCAGAGATTAGAATTCGTGAACAAAAAAATGTTAATACGTTGGTTCAAAAAGGTGTATATCGGCCGACACCGCAATATGCGTAAGTGAACAGCTTGGGATTTTCGGGATTTCGTTATGGAGTGCAAAAACATGGGGGTATTCGAAAATGCGAATGAAGAAAAACGACGTGCTGGAAATGTAAAATTACTTCGTAAACGGTCAAAAGAACGAATAGTTTTCATTGTTACAAGAAGCTGATGTGACCAGTATCACTGGAAATAATTTCAAGACTACTAAAGGTGCTTTGACGATGTAATAAGAACGGATGGATTAGAGTCCGTATTTCTTGTAGCCGTAAAATAGAAGGAAAAGACAACGCGGGGTCGATTTCCAACGAGATGGTCAGACATAGTGCGAACAATTCTCAAAAAACATTTCAGAAAACATGTTCGTTTGTCTCGCCAGAGAGATGAATGAACGTAATATAGACGAGAAGTAAATCTTATAGTCTCTCGTTTGAGGAGATACGGATGATGATGATTCTTTAAAATATCCACTGCAATAATTAATCTCATCGCGAACAGCATCTACTATTGATTTATTATTTATTTCGACACGTTTTAACATGTAGATTAGTTATTACCGGTTATATTTTTAATAACTTTTTTACCTGGGTATGTATTTGTCCAGTAGTTTACCACGATATAACCGTTTGACACTTGCTTCCGTAAAACCAATTTGAAGCGGGAAGCCGTGCTCTGAGTCCGTGGGTGAGATTGTACTCATATTTCTCGGCTGAAATAAATCATTCAAACTACTTTTCATTAGTGCTGGAGTAGAGTCTTTACGTGTGATTGTTTTTTTTTTTTTTTTTTTTTTTTAATGTTGAAGGAAGATTTATCGGAAGTATTACACGGTAATTCCACTTTTACTAATTATTTTGAAAATGCATAAATATTCTCCAAAGTTACCATGGCTTGTTAGTGTTTGTGCGTTGACGAATGTTACATATTCTATTTGGAATATCTAGGAAAACAAGTGTGGTGGTGAAAATTTTATCTCGTTTCAGTATATCACAGTGCCTAAGGTATTTTATTGATCTGACCTCACGTAACCTGTCTGCGATTGTGTATTCAGAACTTCCAGCTTTGTCCATTAGGAATAGATCTATGACGATGATATGCGTGGATTGCCTTTTCTTTCTATAAAGCGAGGATAAATTAAGAATGAACTTTCTCTGGTGTTTTTTTGTCTACGGGTTTTAAAATATTAAATGGAATGGGAAAAAACCCGTGTAAAGTACATTACACTTTCTTCGAACCGAAGCCTACATATAATTATTAAAACAATCCTTTGTAATATTTATCATGTTAAATTTTCTGTTTCCTCTCTAAATAGGCACTAAAAGTAAGTTTATGATCAGTAAAAGTATCCTTTAGTATTTGGCTCGTTATTTGTATCGGTTGATCAGGGATTATTCTTTATTTTTTAACTTTTTATTTTGCGATTCTTAAAAAAAGGTCGGTTTGCATTTATCAATGAAGAAAGATAAGCTCAATTCGGAGATTAAAATGCGTCAATATTTATTAGATTGCAGAAGTTTTCCATTCCGTCGTGTATTTTTGAATACTATATGTTTCACACAGAGTAAGAATAATCATGTTTTGAAGAAAACTGATTTTTTTTTTTTTTTTTGAAATATGAAATTGATCCGTAAACAAACAGACGAGAGACAGATTGGTTAATTTTTTATGAAGGATTCCGATTGCCAGAGGTTTATGTACAAGTGTATAATTTTCTTCTCTTTAGGAGGTGGTGGGTCGTATGGCGATTTTAATAAAAATTAAATCGAACCAAAAAACTAGAATCCGTATTACACCCTATTTGACAAATAGCTCTTAGGTTTCGAAAGTTTTATTGCACTCCAAAAACTAATATTTTGTTATCTTCAAACTTTGAAACGAGTCGGAATTAGCTGCGTATAATTAGTGTATTATTTTACAGATTGTCTGTTTCAATATTATTAATAGAAAAAAATAGAAAAAATGAGTGATATTCAGTGAGCATCATCATCATCAAGTACATTGTCCTATGTAAGGACGTGATAGCATCATATTCCTTTTACCGTTTCCTTCTATTTATTTCGATCCATTGCTACGTGGAATGCTTCCGACAACTTGTACTCGGTTAGTGTATTCACTTGATCAGCCCATCGTAGTGGGCATCTTCCTTGAACATACCTTTTTGGATATGTGAATCTAAAAGGGAAGATAGTTACCATTTCATTGCCTACTGTTTGACGATGGCTATTTCGACGAAGGTTATTACTTCCGTAAAGAATTCTTCTTTCTTAAATCGAATACAGTTAGAATTGTTCACATTCTCGACAAAAGACCGGAATTTACTATGCTTCCATGACAGTCGAGCTGCGGGAACGATTGGACTGCCAAGTGCATCGAGTTCCCGATTTCCAGATGCAGTGGCGACTGGAAAATTATAGCAAAAAACTAGTACGCATTTATGCGGACATGAACATTACAAACATACGCATACTTGGACTGCGCCCAATTCACATTGTTCGTCTAATGTGCTATTGTCTTTAGATTTGTAAAAAAAAAGGAAAAAAAAAAAGATAGTACGAAGATGGAAATGTTCTCAGTGCGGTCAGAACGGTCGATTATCGTTAAGATTAATTGGCCCATAAAAACGCATATTACGATGTAACGATTAAAAATTGAGTGAAAAATCATTTCTATCTAAGGCGATATTTATAACATTTTTATAGCGTTATTATCGAAGGATGGCAATCAAATTTTAGCGAGCGGCGATTCTTTCGCTTGCAATTTTTTCCCCCGGTTTTTATGAAATTGATGACAAATCGTAAACTGATGTTAACGAGCTGACTGAGTGTTTTTCCGTTGTCTTATCTGGGAGATGATACATTTTTCCGAACGAAGGATGATCAATTTTCTAGAGTAAATTTGCCGCTCATGTTTTGTCTTGCTTTTTCTTATTGACGCGTACGTTTTCGCAATGAACCGAAATTTACGATCGCATATAATTGGCTGCGATATTAGCTCGAACAGCACGTAATTATCACTTTCTTAAGAAAGGAGATCTTCCCTTCACCGGCTGTTCCTCGAAATTGCTGCTTTGTATCATCAACGTTTACTATTGCGTTATCGTGCGATGTGACGTGTACGAAATATACATACATACTACTGCGAGAGAAACGAGTTGAGTATTCGTAATGGTTCCGTTTCAACCAGCTAGTGTTGTTATGGTAATTATTGAAACAGTCGGAGATCTGGAAAAAACTTGATGGCACTAAACCTATGTTTACTACTACGCGACTAGAGTTTAAATCGATTAACTGTATTTTAGAAATATTCATACTTGAAAAAGTGGAATTGCCGGGAAAACATCTTCAAAAAAATCCGAAGGAAACCTTAAAGCACCATACGAGCGTTCATTTTTTTTTTTTTTTGGTTGATCGATACGTTGTACTCGGAAAAACAGCGGAAGTCCTAGTACATAATTTTAAACATCTCACTGAGATATTGACGTGCGGCATATGACTTCAGCTCGTTCTCAGATCTACTCCCTCACGTAGGTTGCTTGAAACAATAATAATCGGGCGTTCTGAAGAAATCTGCAGAAGTAGCAGCGAGGTCAACTAAAAGAATTTCTGTTCCATCTGGGATATTGTCGCAGCTGAATTTAGAATATCTTGAAATAGGACTTTCGGATTTCCGAAACGTTACTTTTTTCTTTATTTTTTTTTCATTTGTCATCGGTATACTATACTTACTTCTGTGGACAACTTATGCTTCTTCCCATTAGTTTAAACTGAATTTCCGAATCTCGCCTTTTCAACCTATTCTCCATCGTACTGAACCTTGCGTTCTTGACCCCTCTTGCTTATATTTCCATCTCTTTCTCTTCTACACTTTGTAAAAAATGATCAAAAATTACAGTGTAAATTTTAGGCCGGTCTTCATTAGATTTTATGACGAAAAAATGTCCTAATTTTATATAGTAAAAAAAAAGTACGAGCAATAATTTATACCATAAGTTTTATTAAACTACCGAAACAACTTAACGTATTACATAACACATATAAATAATACGTTTTTTGCATTTCTATGGTATTATTAAATTAGAAATAGAGTCTTACATGGTTTTACCTATATATATGTATGGTGGGATTCCTCATTCAGCAACCTGCACAGTAATAATGTATTCATTATGTAAACAAAAACCGTTCCTGGATATAAACGTGAATTGCGGTAACGAAAAAAGGGACGATGAACTGTAGCGAAGAATGTGCCACATTTATACGTGATAGGCCTTTTGGTTCGAAAATGACAAGTGTAGAAAAGTTTGAGCCGTTTGATGGCATTTTAAGCCAACCGCCCCTGTTGTACTAATAAAAAGTAATAAGAAATAAAATTATCCCACCACATTTTTTCATGTTTTTTGACGAATACTCAATTTATGTTCACCAATTTTTATCATTACTCACATGGTACCTAAGTTGAATGGTACTCTTTCTAATGGACAGAGAATCAGTAAAATCGGTCTGTATAAATATGAGTTAAAGATAAAAACATACGCGACGAACGTATATAACCCCCTTCTTTTTTGAAGTCGGTAAAAATGAAAATATAACTAAAGTTACATAAAATTGGGACATTTTTTCGTTACATAAATTTGAAACATTTTTTCTAATAGAGGTCGCCCTAAGAATTACGTTGTAATTAATATATATATATATATATATATAGATATATATATATATGTATCAACTCGTATCGAGTATGGAGTTATCTTCCAATTCATAGGAAAATTAGAAGAGAAATAGCAGCGCAATTGAGAAGCACGCAGGCTGCCATTGTTCGCCGCCTGAATATTTCTATGCGACGCTAGCGCACACGCACGACGTAAACATAAACATAAACAACCGTATATTTGTACTCGTCTAGATACTAATATAACACGTTTAGATTTCGTTTTATCCGTACCGAAAACGAGTGTTTCTTACCGGATAGGAGCATGAGATATAAATTTACCTATTAATTAGTCGTACATAATTAAAGTTTATGGGAAAACAATAAAAAAAAACAGCATTGCGCAACTAACCTTTCCAAAAAATAAAGGAATATTTATACTAATTTTTAATTTATAACGAATATTACGTACAAAAATCGAAATCGGCAACTTGCTTAACATTAATACGAGATACAAAATATATAACTTAAATAAAATTATTCCTTTAAGTGTCAATAGTATGTGCTTTATCCTTCTATGTTTATATGTTTTATATCTATGCTTTAGGGTTTTATAATCATAAGAACAACCTATGTTATTTATTAATATTAAGTCAGATGCATTGCACGTTTCAAAAAATTTCCGCGTGTTCTCCGTAATTAGTTTTCCTGAATGTACGAAGTATTTTTACCTATTGACGCATACAGTGTTGATGTCAGTGTATCGTGGTTTATTTAGTACTATTCGTAGACAGTGATTTTGAATTCTTTCGAGTATTTGAAAAAAATAATTTAACTTGCATATAATATTTTGGGAAGGATGATTTGTTTATAGATAATACGTTTGTTTTCAGATGTTAAATGCAATTTTCTGTTAAAGTATGGCGCATGGCTACATTTGGAACTGATTATAGTCGCTTGTTATCGCGCTATGAGTGCAGTCGAAATGTGTCTATACCGCTTTACGCTAAGTAGCGCGCATATTCTGTCATCACCCGGGATTGAACTCGAGACTTCCGAAACGGAAGCCAAGTACTCTGGCCACTAGGATATCACAACAACATGTATATATATATATATATATATATATAATTACAACGTAATTCTTAGGCTATCCCCCATTAGAAAAAATGTCCCAAAAATATGTCCCAAACAATGTCACAATTTTATGTAACGAAATATGTAACGAAAAATGTAACGAAAATATGTCTTAATTTTATATAATGAAAGTTAAATGTTAATTTTTGTGATTGTGTTATTTTTTTTGCGTTGATGCCAATAACAATTACGTTGTAAATTTTGATCATTTCATACAAAGTATAGAAGAGAAAGAGACAGAAATGAAAGCAAGAGGGGTCGAAAAATGGCCGAGTTTATATATATATATATATACACATATGCCGTGCCCATCATTTTGAAGGGGGCGGTGAATTTTTTTGCATATTTATTTTATAAATAACAATATATTTTTCACTAATATTCATACTATTAATAATTTCCATCATTTTGATTTATATATTAATAATTCACATAAATGAATTACCATATAAACATTAATAAAAATTACATATGTTATTGATTATACTCGTAATAAAAAATTTTGCATAAAATATATATTTTTTTTTTTTTTTTTTTTTTTTTTTTTGTTTGAAATAAGTTGTAGGTCTCACAGGGCAAATATGCCCGTTGTGTGAGTGCCCGACACTCTTATTAACGTTTATTCAAAAAAAATATATACATATAAAAATTATAATTTATCTTAACTTATTCTATAATCATAATATTAGTACTCTAGCGTTAAGATTAAGTATAAATATATATACGCATGCAACTACGTAACACGCCCCGTAATATGTATCTGTAAATTATTACATGCCGACAGCTCAATATTTAAAATGGGAAACATAATCTTCTTTACGATTTGATGTCCGGTAAAGACACTAGGAAGTCAAAAACAAAAACGTAAAAAGAAAGGAGCATTAAAAGGTAGAGAGATTCAGAACGTAGCTTGTTGTTTAATCTTTGCACCATTCCTTTAACCAATTTTCCACCTCCTTTTTCCACACACCAATTCTTTTTTCCTCTAATATATGATTCGGGATTGTACTTATTAATTTAATTAAAACCGAATTATCCGTATTATCAATTCGCAGATTTACCCCACGAGGATAGATGTAGTATGTATTACTTTGGTTACTTGTCAATTTAGTTTTTTGCCTAGATGGTAATTTTATATTATTGACGTTAAATTCTAGTAGTCTGTAATAGTAATAGTCTTCTCTTCTGCTGAAACTCGTGTCCGAGTGAACTGGTTGCACATTCGTATCTACTGCTGAGGGTGGGTGCGGAGATGACTGATGATACCAATCTTGGAATAGCAAATGCGACCACAATGATGACATTCGAAAACGTTAGGTGGACTAGAGCTGTCGTTGACTGTTCTTCTTCTTTTTAATGGTCCAGTAGTTAAGGACACTGCTTCAACTACTCTTCTCCACTTTACACGATCGCAGGCGGCGGTTTCCCAAGCTTCTAAGTAATTTGCATTCCTTAACAGCGACGCAATATGGTCCTTGTAACGCTTCCTAGGTCCACCCCGTTTTCTAGCTCCTTCTTCTAATTCGCCATACAGCATTCGCTTTGGTAACCTGGAATCCTCCATTCTTATAACATGTTCCGTCCACCGTAGTTGAGCACGTGTGGTCAGCGATTCTATTCGTTCTGAGTTAAACCGACGCAATACCTCTTCGTTCGTAACAAAGTCGTCCCATCTGATTTTCAGTATCGCTCGCAAGACCCGTTGTTGAAACTGCTCCAATTTTTTGATGTGGCGCCTGTATAGCGTCCATGTTTCGGCTCCGTATAACAAAGACGGGATAACGATAGCACGATAAACTGCTGCTTTGGTGGCGATCGACAAATCCTTATTATAAAACACCTTGCGCTTTAGCCGGCCGAAGGCTGAAGCGGCTCACTTGATTCTATTTTGTATTTCGTCATCTATTGTTCCTTTGTGGTTTAGGAACGAACCGAGGTATTGAAAAGTGTCTACCTGCTCTAATATTTTTCCGCGTATCTGTACGTTATTTGTAGGTGAGGTTTCGTTGCTGAGTAATTTGGTTTTATCGATGTTTATTTCAAGGCCAAAATCTTTGTATGTTTCATTCAGTACCTCCAGCATCATTTGTAGATCGGTCTTATTACGTGCCACGATGACACAATCGTCAGCATATTGCAATTCGATGACCCTGAACTTTGACACCTTAGTTTTCGCTTTAAGTCTACCCAGATTAAGTAAGCCTCCATCCGTCTTGTAGTTAAGGCTGACGCCTCTGGTATGAAGACGTTTATCGACGACGAACATGAAAGCTGCCATGAAGATGTTGAACAAAAGTGGAGCCAAAATACAGCCTTGTTTAACTCCCGTACCAATGCCAAACTGGTCAGAGATTTTACCGCCTGTCATAATTGCTGCTTTATTGTTTGAGTATAAGGCGATTATTATACGAACAATCTTCTTTGGACATCCAAGTTTGATCAGGATATTAAAGAGAGTCCTGCGATTGACGGAGTCGAATGCTTTTGTCAAGTCTATAAATGCCATGCAGAGTCCGGTCTGTTGTTCAAAAGCCTTTTCCTGTAATTGTCTTGCTGTGAAAATCATGTCGATGCAGCTTCGATTGTTGCGGAAACCTGCTTGCGATTCGGGCATAATTCTTTCGAAAATTGGCGCGATTTGGTCGTAAATGACCTTAGCTAGCACCTTACCTGTTGTGGACAGTAGCGATATTCCCCGATAGTTTGAGCAATTTTCCTTTTCCCCTTTTTTCTTATAAATGTTTACAATCATTGATAAACCAAAGTCCAGGGGTACAGTTTCTTGATCCCAGATCATTTCAAACATTTTCCTTAGATGTTCTGCAAGATTGAGTCCACCAATTTTCAAGATCTCTGCTGGGATGCCATCGGGACCGGATGCTTTCATATTTTTAAGTCCGTCTATTGCCTTCTTAATTTCGAATACTTCTGGCTTATAATCCATGTTGGTATATTCATCGTACGGCGGAAGAAGGTCTGTTATACTTTCCATTGTTGGACGCTCATGATTTAGTAGTTCACAATAGTATTCCCGCCACCTGTTTGTAATGCCATTTAGATTAACTAAGCGATTACCTTCTTTATCTTTAATTGGAGTAATGTTCTCGTAGGTTGGTCCATAGACCTTCTTGAGTGCCGAGTAAAAACTCCTTAGGTCGTTCTGATTAATAAAATTTTGGATTTGGTTCGCTTTTTCCGTCCACCATTCGTTTTTAAGTTGCCTAGTTGCTCTTTGTAACGTGGCTTTAGCCTCTTTGAGCTTTATTCCATTTTCGACCGATTCCTTGCTCAGATATCTGTTGTACGCTTTGTTTTTGGCTACTATGAGTCTTTGAATCTCAAGCTGGTTATCATAAAACCAATCATTCTTTGCATTTACTTGTTTTCCAAGCGATAACGAGCAGCATTGGTAGATAGAACTCTTGGTGATGTTCCAAACGTCCTCAACTGTTCTCTGTGCTTCCAGGTTTATTTGGGAGATTGCCCTATGTAATTCGTGCGTGGTTTTATTCAGTATTACTTGGTTACGAAGATTGTTTATAGCTAATTTCCTAGGTGCGCGGCCGTAGGTGAATTCGCATTTTAGAGAGCACCATGCGATGGTCTGTATCGGCTTCCGCTCCTCTCATGACACGTGTTATTTTGACGTCTCGGATGTCCGACTTTCTAACTATAATGTAGTCAATAAGATGCCAATGTCTTGAACGTGGGTGCTTCCATGTTGCGATGTACTTGTGTTTCAGTTTAAAGTATGTGTTTGTTATAGCCAGGTCGTTTTCTGCACATAAATTAAGCAGCAATAAGCCATTGTCGTTAGCTTTCCCAATTCCACACCTGCCAATAGTTTCTGGCCAGATGGTAAAACAGTTTCCAACGCGAGCATTAAAGTCACCGAGTAGGATGATCTTATCTGCTTTAGGTATTTTACGCAGTATGCTTTGGAGTTCGTAGTAAAATTTCTCTTTCTCGCTATCCGAAGCTATCAATGTAGGAGCATATGCTGATATAACGGTGGCATATTTACCATGGGCAAGAGGTATTCGCAAAGTCATGAGACGTTCATTGATGCCTATTGGGAGCTCAAATAGATTTTTCAAAATATTGGTTTTAATAGCGATTCCGACACCATGAGTTCTGGGTTGTTTTGAACTTTTTCCTTTCCAGAAGAATGTATATTCATCGGTCATTTCTGATAGCTGCCCCTCTTCTTCGCGTCGAGTCTCACTGAGTGCCGCGATGTCGACATTATATTTCTTTAGTTCGTGGGCTATGATGGCAGTTCGCCTTTCTGGTAAACTGGTATTTGAATCCAACATGGTTCTAACATTCCAAGTGGCTACTCTTAGGTCTATGATCTTACATTTATTTGTAGTTATTTTGCTGTTGTTTCGACCGCTCGAGTTGGGTGCCCCCTGGACGCGGTATTCCAGGCAGGTAGTAATAGTGGGCTTTGTTTAGGCCACCTTTTCTAGGCCTTTCCCTTGATGTAGGGGAAGCAGTGCGTTCCTGAAGAGGCTGCTTCGTCGCGCATGATGCTGCCGAGCGTCAGTTCCACTATGCTGACAAGCGACCAAAGTCACACGCCGCCTTACGTGCAGAAATTCAGCTAGAGGCTTCTAGCTAACCAGGTCTGCCTCCGTCACCGTCTTTCCATCGCCGCAGGACTTGAAATGTGCACCTTGCAGTGCGTGAAGTTATCGAGAAAGCGGTTGCACGTCCGCAATCACGTCTGCGAGTATTAGCGATGCCAGTTCCAATGGTATGCTGAAGCACAACAATTGGGGCAATCGCGATACAACTAGGCAGAAGGACAGTTGAATTCGAATCGTGTAATGAAGTTTGTTTTTTTTTCCATAAATTGATATATATATTTTTTTTCCCACATTATTGATTATTTATTTATTTGATGATTTAATGGTTAATATCTTGAATGTTATTGCCTGCACAAGTGGGGTTGTTATCCACTTGCCTCCTTCCGCATTTGTTGTCGCCCAACTATGTTGCTTGACTTAACAGGTCCGCCACGAGAAGGCTGCAGATAGGAGTTAGGCAGTACAAATGGTGAGTGACACCACTTCTGGAGTCATACCCATATGAGAGTAGAAGAAAAACTACTCACTCCGGAAACCCACTACACGCCTCGTTTGGAGCCCAATAGTAATAGTACATCTTGGGGGACATTTCATTGTTTTCCTTCCACCATGTTGATCCAGGGACGTTTTGCTTCCAATGAGGGAGTCTGAGTTTCAAACACCTCTTCTGTATTTTACTTATTTTATTTATTTCAGTTTTCTTAGCCTCGCCCCATATTTGAATTCCATATAAAATTCTAGACATTATAATTGAGTTATAGTATATACGTAGTGTTTGATATGATAGTACCTGCTTTATTTTATATAAAGCTGGAATTGTCTGTCTTATTTTTGAGTTTAGACTTAAAATGTGTTTTTTCCAATTCAGGGATTTATCTATATATGTATACACCTAAATATTTAAAGTCATTTACGTTTTCTAAAGGTAGACAAGGACATAAATGGGTGTTGATATTTACATGAAGCTCATGAATGCAATTGTTACTGTGGAGGATAATTCGCGGATCGCGTATTTTATATTTAGAACTATTCCGAATGTGTAATACTTTTGATTTATTTATGTTTATACATAACTTTCTATCATGTGCCCATTTACTAAAATTATCTACATCATCTTGTGGTAATTTTTCCGCCATCTCAAAATTGTTGTGCTCGATTAACAAAGTAATATCATCAGCAAAAACATATACCTTTGCACTTTTAATATGTTTGTGTAACGAGTTGGTATAAATAAGAAAAAGAATCGGGGCCAATATGGTACTCTGACCTACTCCATAATGAATATTTTTTTCATTACTTATATTCCCTGCAATTTTGACCATACTTTTCCTATTTGTTATATAATTCTTAAACCACTAAAGTTGATTGTTTTTAATGCTTAGATTTTCTAAATCCTTGATCAGTAATTCATGATCAACTAAATCAAACGCTTTGGATAGGTCAATAAATGAAATTAAAAATTGGTTCCCCATCGACAATCCCATATTTATCCTATTTACAATTGTTCTCAATAATGTTATCGTGGATCTTTTTTCTCTAAAACCGTGCTGGTTTTCTTAGAGTAGATTGTTTTTTTCCAGATAATTTCTTATGTGTTTATCAATGTAGTGTTCTAAAATTTTAGTTATCACAGATGTTATTGTTATTGGACGGTAGTTTTCATACTGATTCTTCATTCCTTTTTTTTTATATATTGGTCTAACAATACCTCTTTTAAGCCCATCAGGAGTAATAGCTTCCTTTATAGAATAGTTAACCATGTTAGTCAAAATAGGAACAAAAATATTTAAGTTTTGTTTTATATCTTTAACCCTAATTTCATCCCATCCAGGTGCCTTATGAATTTTTAGATTATTAATTATTAATTCTATTTGGGATTTATTTGCAAGTGGAATGAAAAAAGAAGATACAATAACAGTATCGGAGTTAGTATTCAGTAACTGCGTGTGACATTTGTGTCTAAGTTGTTCAACTGAACGTATAAAGTATTCACTAAATTGTTCAGCTGCTATTTCAGTATTTTCAAAATGTTTTATAATGAAATCATCAATTGTTGTTCTGTTTTTTTTATTAACAATATTGTTAATTACATTCCATACTTTTTTACAGTCATTATTTGCTTTAACTATTTGACTTTGATAATACTTCTGTTTAGCGTTTCTTATTTCTGTTGTAACTATGTTTCGATATTTCCTAAATAGGTTTTTATATCGAATATTGGTTCTATTCCCTTTACTAAGTTTAAAGTACTGATCTCTGATTTTCATAAAATTGATTATTTTTTGACTCATCCATTCATTTTTAGGACGGTATTTAGTCACCTTTTTACTCTGCCGTATTTCTATTTTGCATTCTTTGTAAAAGCCTTTAAAAACTGACTGTATATTATCGTATATATTTCCTGCCGCTGTAGAGATCCTTACCTCATTCCAGTTATGATTAATTATCTTATTATGCAATCTCTTTTCATCGAAAACATATTTCAAAGGGTTACTAATAGATTGAAAACTCCAGTATGAGATACTAAATTTGCACAACAAATGATGTAATGATCCGATATTTTCGAGTGAATAATTCCCGAAGTAATTTCATTTGTATTATACTTAATAAATATGTTGTCTATACATGACCGAGTACTTCTATCAATCCGTTCTTCTTCTCTCGTAATTCCATTTATTAACTGTATTCCTCCTGACCCATAAATTACGTTTAAAAAATTCTCAGCCTGTACAGTACGAATAGATAAATCAATATTAAAATCACCACAAATCAGGAAATTATCTTTATTGCTT
Source organism: Icerya purchasi (assembly GCA_039619475.1). Lineage (NCBI taxonomy): Eukaryota > Metazoa > Arthropoda > Insecta > Hemiptera > Monophlebidae > Icerya > Icerya purchasi. The sequence goes on along the minus strand of CM077115.1, from coordinate 75,606,014 downwards.
AATTTTTTTAGGAGTGAAGCGGTTTCGTTTATAAATTCGCCTACGTTTATACTCGGTGATCTGTACATAGCAATTAAGTGTAAATGGTTGTTTTTGCAAATCTCTATATCTATCATCACCAGGTCCATACTTGGTCTATTATTAACCTCCCGAACGTGATATTTAAACTTATTATTTATAAACACAAGTATTCCTCCATTAAACCCTATAGGTCTTTGTAGTCCAATATTCGTGAATCCAGTTATATTATATAGATTTAATTCATCCTTACTTATATTAATTTCAGTTAATATGATGACACTTAAAGATGACCTGTGAATGTAAGTTATAAATTCATCCCAGTTACGTCTCAGGGTTCTTATGTTTAAGTGCAACACATGAAAAAGCTCCGTATTAATTTGTAGTGAATTATTTACATTTAGTATGCTGTTTACATTGTCAGTCCATTTTTTGATATTAATATAATTGTTGCAATTTTGTTTACTGCGATATTGAATTAGAGAAGTCATATTTGAGAAGAGAATCAAAAGCTATTATTAGTGGAAATGATAGCTCTTTTTTTTTCTTTTTTTTTTTCTCTCTTTTTTGCAAAATTGAATTATAGACGACAATTTTTTTTTTTTTTTTTTTTTATATTGTTTATTTATTTACTCCGCTGTACCATGCGGTTTTCAGCCAGAGTTTCTGATTGTTACTGTTATTATTTGTTGTTGATGTGTTTTTTTTTGTTATTCATTACATGGTTGACAAAGCTGATCAAATTAAAAAAGTTTTTTTTATGTATTTCGGTTATTGGTTGTTTTATTATTTTCCGTTTTTCTCTTTCGTTTTTAAACTTATTGCATTCGAAAATCGAATGAAAGCAATCGTATCGAATGAAAGCAATCGATCGAATGAAAGCAATCGTATAGACGACAATAGTGTAACGTTAAAGTACGGTATAGAGGAAAAGAATTGATCATATTTCGACAAATATTGAGCTATCACAGATTGTATTTGGAAAACGGTTATCGATGTTGCACTACTAATCGCCAAAATTATCAGTAATTGAACTAGGATATTAATATACCGATATTTACTCGTATATAAGACAGAATATCTAGTATACACATATAACACACCCACATTATATAGACACAATCACACTTCCACACACTCACTGACAAATTACAGTTGAACGCTCTGTACACTATATACATAGAAAAAATCGATTTAATTTTATCGCAATGGAGTGCATCTAAAATAAAACAGAAGAAGGAAACAGTGAGTAGCAACAAATTAACCACCACCGCACGAAGCCCCTTACAATAAAGATACGACCCCGGCCAAGCGACAGTTGCACTTACTGACACTACACGCTCACGGTTCTCTCTCACGTCAACAACATTCGATTTTAAACGTCTGAACTTTCTTTCCGTATCTGCATCATACAACAAAGAACAAGAACACACAATTCCGCATCGACCAACTGACAGACATACCTCATCGACTCTAGGGTACCACTGAACCGTTCTACACCACCTGAACACACAAGCACACTTATCAACATCAACATACATTACGCACACTTCCCATCGCACACATACCATCACACACTGCACTTTTACAGAGATCTCGGATTTCCTCTTATCATCTTCACGCGTATACACTCCCTTAACCGCCTTGCCCAGCCGGCGCCGTAGATCGACACAATACACGCGCACCACACTCATTCCTGCACACACGAAAACTAACAAAACATTTATAATAACATTTATAATAATTTATTTAAATCCGCTTCGGATCGGATGTGAAGTACGTGAGCTTCCTGGTCCTTCCTAACGTAAATTTTCCCTCTTTTCGACCAGACGAATCGAAAATTCAGTAATTTCGCTTTTTGCTTCACCTTCCATAGCAAATCTTTGTAATACCTCGACAGGTTTTCGTTTATGTAAACCTGTCGTTCACTACTTAAATTATTACTAATTTCTTTGTCCAAGATTCGGCGTTCTCTTTTTTTGTCTAAAATTTTATCCGCTAATTTCCTGGTTGTTTTCAATATTATCGGTTTCGGCAGACTCACATTCCTTGAAGGTAGCCTGTGCGTCGCCACAATATCATCTTCCTTAATCTCGACCCCAATTTTCTGGCAAACTTGAATAATAATTCGTTGCAAGTTCTCATCCTTCTCTTCCGAAATTCCATGCAACTCAACATTTTCGCGGCGGCCGTACTGCTCAAGCTGATGAACTGTGGTTGTGAGCTCTGCAATCTGATGGTCTTTATTTTGAAGCTCGCTTGTTAATTTTTCAACTTGCTGTCGTAGAGCTTTAATTTCCGTTAGCAAGTCTTGATTTGACTGCTGCATGACATCATACTTGTCTGACACAAATTCAATGCACTTTTTCATTTCACAAACCTCGCGCTTTATCACGTTAACTGACGACGAAATAATGAAGTACGTAAAAATATGGAGCATATATATATATATATATTTTTTTTTTTTTTTTAATGTAAGAAAACCTTAAGAAATCATCAATATTTATTTTAAATTTTTGATTTTTTTCAGATTTTCGTGCATTTATAATAACTATTTCAGTTCTAATGGTGGGAGGGGGGTTAGTCCCACCCGTGGACACGACCTTGATATATATATGTATATAATGTATTATGCCGATTATTAATTTATGAATTTTATTATTTACCGCTAAACTAGTATACATTTATATAAAAAATTAACTGTTTTAATTTAGTGCTATTCATGGTTCAGTGAAATCGAAACTAGTTAGCTAATTTATATTTATGCAATGATTGTGTTAATATGTATGTTTTGTCACTGATAACTATTTTGAACTTATAAATATTCGGGCTTGCATCTCCTTTGTTGTAATTTCCACAATGTTCCACCTTTTTTCTAGATTCGTCTTTCATCCGAACACCAGTTAAATAACGCGGCTAGATATTTATTTAAATGTTTTTCACCTAGTTTTTAATTTTTTAAGGGAAATTATCAGACACTGAACGGAGATGAAAAAAGTATTTCCAACACAATACATTAAAAGACGTTTCTTCTTCCCCACCGGGTTCAGTTGCTAATAGTATATTATAACGAATAAAATAATGCGATATGGAGCAAGAATCAAAAACTTTTAAAATATGTGTGAGTAGGAAAGGAATTTTAATTGCCATCCAAAATATAATCGGTAGACACTCCGGCAAACAAAGTTCATTTTTTGCCCGCACTCATTTTGCCCTTCGCTGTAAGAAGGATGCTCTAGTAACGAAATGATATAAAAGTTGATAGAAAAGTTTTATAAAAAGTCCGTCATGCAGTCTCATTCTTGTACCAATTTATAAGTAGGCGAAGAGTTTTTTTTTTTTAATGTAAAACTTTTTACACGATGAAGTCGGCGCGAATAGGATGATAAGGCGGCGCGAAAAAGAAAAATAAGAAAAAGCAGTTTAAAAGTGAAAAGATTTTCGTCTATTAATAGCCCGATGGAGTGAGAGCGCGATAGAAAGGAAGGGGGGACGGAAAGGAAAAGACTCTTTTAGGAAAAATGACGGCTGCTGAGGATGCTGAAATTTTCGACGACTTCGGAAAAATTTGTATAAAACCGGTAAATAGGCTAGCGGCTGTAATTTTTTCTTTTCGGAAGAAGAATTCAAGTTGTTGCTGAAGTAAACGGAACACGCTTTTGATGAACGAAGCAGAACTCCAGAACCCGCTGCACACGTCAGACCTGACCGGCAAAAAAGAAAAGAGAGGAAAAAAGAAGCACCCTTCCAGTACGTGCTGCTTCCAGCTGGAACTTTGCAAAGGTAATCTTCTGAATTGCGCACGAGTCGGTTGTTCGACTTTTGCTGAAAGAAATAAAAGATTGCAATGACTCTCAGTCACGTATTTAGCTTTCGTCACGAAGATGATCGCGAGCCTCTCCCTACTCAACCGTCAACCGGCGTGGCGTCGTGTCCGGACCGCTAGCATACGGCCGTCGAAGAATTTTCCAAAACTTATTTCGCTTGCTGATAAATTTCCCGGCTACTAGCGGAGGAGCCGGTTAATTTTCGAACCCGGGTTTTATTTAATTAAACCGAGATTTTTCCTTGCTCGGCCAAGATCGCTTTTATCGTCTGGAGGACATTGAGGTGAATGTGTCGATGTTGTTCGCGCCAAATCGTCCAGCTTCTTCTGCAATGGAGCGTAGCTGGTAAGGTTGCGCTGTTCGCCCTCCTTTTTTCAATGTAGCACGTGTATCTCGCTTGCAAAAATTATTTGACTGTGCAATTGACCTCAAGAGCCCTGCAGCTTAGATTCGCTGCTACACCGGTGACCGTCTCGACCTTTATCCCGCTGGGAACAATATGTCCAATTCGGTTCTATTTTCTGACTCGCGATGGAATGATACATATTAAGAGGCTACATATATCGATGCCGTTAGAAATATTTGAATTTTTGATGAAAAATAAACTGGCTTTATTCAGTTATGAAGATGTGGACATGAGCTTGATTTCTATGATAAGCAGAGTGATCGAGCCGGCTTAGTTAGCGGTGTTTCGTTCGGGTAGAACCTGGTGCAAATGCCGCTGCTGCGCGCTGAAAATATTTAAATAAGTTATGGAATTAACGAGTTGTGAAATAGAATTCAAAAAGAACGTCTAACGGAGTTGAGGAGGAAATGTGTGTTGACCTTTCGGACTCTTAAAGTAAACTGTGCAATTATCGCACTTTTTTCTTTATCAAATGATTACAAATCAAACAGGATAAATAAGTCGCAAAATTTGTATTCTGAAAAAAATTGGTAAGACGAAAAAAAAGAAAGTTAGAAGAAGAGAGAAAAAACGGAGGAAAAGCGATTCCGAATGAAGACAAACGAATGTAATTAGGTTGGATTGGAACGGAAAAGGAGAATAATTTTCTTACCATAAGCGTAATGAGAGTGACTGGACTACGAAGAAAACGCAAAAAGAGAATTGATGAAGGTGGTAACTGACTTAATACTAAACCAGAAAAAACAGAATAACCAAAGCATACTGGCAATAATGCGAAATTTAATATGGAAGATTAAGCGAATTCTTCTCGAATGAGGCTGAAAAAAGATATTTTTAAGAGGGCTGGGGTAAAGTGCTTTTAAGCCAAGTTGTACTAAAACCGGCATAGGGCACGATGATAGAAACATTTCAATAAATTTCAGTTCCGTAACGTTGCATATGGTTTTTCGTTTTTTAAAGATATCTCGGGCATTTTTCGATCATTCAAAAAAGTATTCTCGCTTGCAGTTAAAAAGTAAACTTTTTTTGCCGCTAATTATTTAAAGAAATCATTAAGTAAAATAAAAAATTAGAAATTATAATAAAAAAAATATAAGTTTTGTATTTTACGTTTTCCTATGTCCTCCTTTAAAAGGCTCAACCTAATTAAATCTTTTTTCTTACACTGATGTGATTTTGTGATCCTGCTTATGTTTTACAAATCTTTTATTCGCTCCGTTCTTGATTACAGTTCCCCTATATTTATGGAAATTCTTCTAGATCTCTTTTGTCCAAGCTCGATCGGGTCCAAAATACATGTCTCCCCGCCTCTGCCTTGAAGCCGGAAAATCTACTCCAACCGCAGCTCTGTACGCTGAATCTCACATTTTCCCTGTTTTTCTTCGACATTCCTAATTAGGTTTTTTTCGGTTTTCCTCGTCAAACGATTGCCAATTTCCTCTTGCTGAGTCTTATTCCTTCCTATTCCTTCATCTTACGATCACTTTTTTCGTCTCAGAACGTTGTATATATATATATATATATATATATATATATATTGTATATATAGGAAGACAAAGTATAGACAAAATGGATTGCTAGGAAATGATAATTTGTCATAAAATTTGTGTCACGAAAGTTTGTTTTTTTTTTTTTCTTTTTTGTTACAAAAAATTGTCCCAAAATGTGAAATTAAATAGAGATTTGTTTTTTTTTTCGTCGAGCGTTTTCCGCGGAGAATGCCTATCTCACAGTGGCCGATCGCGAACAGCATGTTCAAACGGAGGAAAAATGGATTAAAAACAATTTCATGTTCATCAGCATGAATATAACCGATTCGTAACTAGATGGATTATAACGTTGAATGAAGTGGTGAGCAATAACATAAAAAGATACACGGCTAGAAAAATGAGCGCCGGTTGACCGATGAGAAAAACCACGTTAATAACGAAGTTTGTAGATCGTCTGTAGGACACTAAAAACCACGGCAAAGACGCTCTACTCCACTAAAGCACACGGCCCGTGGAGATCAACTTAAACGCTTTTACATCCCCGGAACAGCTCGTGAGAGTTGCCGCACATTTTGAGATGTTCCGTCGGAGCCGAAATCTGCCCAGACAGCAAAAATCCCCGCCTCGCTGTCATGGCTCCGCTGAACAGAGTATCTAGGCGCACGATGGAGTGAAATAAGACGGAACCCGTCAATTTACAACTCAACCCGCTTTAATCGGTCTAAACATATGTACACATACGTACATATTAATTTTAATTGCAAGTTTTATAAACTAATCTATTATTTGGTCTTTGAGTTCGAAGCAAACAAGTTTATAACATTTCGTGAAAGTTGGAAATCTTGTTGAACAGTTGTTTCTCAACCGATAGCATAAAGCTTTTAGTCTGTCTTCAGTTATTGTAGAGTTGGGCAAATTGTATTCGAATACAACTACAGTATCCGCGTAAATTGTTCGTGGAATACGTTGCACGGATAGAGTATTTGTTTTCTTCAGACCGCGAATGCGAATAGTATTTGTATTTTTGTACAGAGGATTCACGAATACTACGACAATACATTAAAAAATGGCGAAGAGTAAATATTTTTCTTTGTTTTAAAGAATACGTAGCTAATAGAAAAAAAACTTTTAACATTTAAGCAACTAAATAATTACTTAAAAAGTAGCAACAAAAAACATTTGATCGTATAAATCCTAAATTAAATGCTACAGTAACTTAGCAACATTTATTGTATTCTAGTATGTTTAATATGATTAGTAATTATTTATTCAAGTTTATAGCATGAAATTATTAACATGTGGAATAACGTTGAATTCGAAGTAACTAATATATAAAAGCAACAATAATCAAATCAAATCAAAGTTTATTATTATTATTATTGTTATTATTATTATTATTATTGCAAAAAAGCCCACAAATGCGCTGCATAGCGCGAGTAGTGGAAAAAGTTAAATTTAAACGAATTTCTACATTGGAAATACAAACAAAACGGATACAAAGAAATAAAATTAAACTTATGCACTAATATTTGAACACATAAAATAGAGCGTATCGTTAGAGGAAATATACAAAAGATATAAATTAAAAAATAACAAATATAAATATAAAATGTATCAAATTCAAAATAAATAATATCCCGGATTAAAATGGAAAGAACAGACCCAAGTAGTATAAAGCAAAATTTATAAATTTAATAATACGAAAATTCGACTTACTCTTAGTAAAAAAATACAAAGTTTAAAAGTTTACAATATATTTATAATTTATTATTTACATCTTTTTTTTTTTTTTTTTTTTTTTTGTGAAAGCAACATCCTGTACCGTGTTTAACTGCTGTGGCTATTACAGTACGAAGATGCGCAGTTTGTTTTTATAGATATCTGCTTATTCTGCTAGTTCTGCTAAACTGTGTTACAGATAAGATTGCATTGGAGGAATTCTCAAGAATGTTGGTGACTGTTTTGTTATTAATAGAAGGGGTCGGTGGGGTGAGAGAGCTGGACAGTCGTACAGTATTTGGGAAGTTGAGGGAGCAACATCTTGGCCACAGAAAGGACAATTCATAGGAGGTGGGGTTCTTTAAAAAATAAAATTATGCGACATGGCCGTGTGGCCTGTGCGCAAGCGGCTAAGTGCACAGAAATCTCTACGGGAAATGGTTTTTTCTAGCCACCATGATTCAATTAAGGGTCTGATTAGCCTTAAGAAAGTCTGACATGAGGACCAATTGGTTTTCCATGAGGAAGTGAGATTATTGAAGATTATATTCGATAGATAAAGTGGAGGAGGGCCGTTACTAGGCAAGGGGCAATATATTACTGCTCGGGCGGATGTATCGACGCGTTCGTTTTAAGGAATCCCAGCATGGCTGAGCGCCCACAGAAAAGATACGGAGCACTGTTTCTTAATAAGTTTGTATGCTACCTGCTGGGTTCGAATTGCTATAAGATGTTTGGTAAGGGGATTAGAGATTGTCAATAAAGCCGCGGATGAATCACATACCAGCAGGGCTTTCTCTGATACCAAGCAATTGTCATTCAGTCCAATGCTTCGAATCACGTCGCATACTTCAAAGGAACAGGCGGTTGGGGATGAAGTAGCCTTGGGAGTATCTGTGAAGAAAATGAGGTGGTCGGGGTATTTTTGTATTGTTGCTGCTGTCAACTGAATGATATTCGGGAGCAGGGGTTTATTATACTTTGTCGAGGAAAAATTAACTTCAATATTTAAAGGGTCCCACGGCGGGATCACGGTGTTAGGAGCTAGGTCAGGGGAAGGGATTACGCTCACATTGTGCATGAATAGGCAAGGAACGTTTACTAGAGAAAAGAGCGAGGGTCTGACGGTGGTAATAAAAGGTTCGGGAATACTTTAGTGGGGGAGCGCCTAACAAGGCACACAAACTTACAGACGGGAAAGTTCTATGTGCGCCAAGTATCGTGCGATGTTAATCGAAATGCAACCATGCTTATCGCTGGCGCTTGGCGTTATTATCGATGAATGATAAAATAAATTTTTTCGCTGTTGTTTATTAAAAAAAGAAATATATTGTGTGATATTGTGCGGCATTTAATTTATTTATATTTCAGTATATTTAATAAACTTACACTCCATTATAAACTTAAAACAAAAAAAAATAATTTAAATATTCCGACAACAATAGTGTGGCAGTGATACAACGCTGTGACATTGTTGGGCATCACAGTTGCTTTATATTTCAGTATAAGATAATGCCGCGGAGACAATCGAACCTCAACAATGCGCGTAGCAGAAATGCACAGCGTATGCGTGTTATTATGAGAACTACTGAATCGGAAGAAGAAGAAATTGCAAGAATAAATGCATGTTGCCTGCTGCTCACGTGTGGGAACACCATCAAGTGTCTCTATTCGTGTTAGCAAAAGACAGGTTGACCAAGAACATTGTGCACAAATTAGTGCTTAGATAATTTTCAATTTTATAAATTAATATAACTAATAGTTCGAAAGCAATGTTATCTGGCTCATTTATAACATTTAATTTTTATGTAACTAATTTATTTAGTATATTGTGTAAATAAGTGATTGATTACAGATTAAAGTTAAAGATTAGATAAATAAAATGTAAATTCAACAAGTGTATATTAGTTGGATAATTTCATTCTCTACATATGATTCAAAATCGGCTAAATAATTTCAGGGTTATTAGTAAAAATGAATTTGGTTGCATCAAAATAATAAGTAAAAAATTAATTAAATCTATTATAACTACTAAGCCACAGCAACGCGTGCCTGGGTCAGCTAGTATATATACATATATATATATATATATATATATATATGTATATATATGTATATATATATATATGTGTGTATGTTATTTTTACGACGGGGGTAATAGTATGAATTAAGTAAATCGTTTTTATTTGTCGAAAGGTTTTCCGTGAAAATTATTAACAAAATTTGTTAATCGTGAGGGAATAAAAGAGTCGAAATTAAGAATAGTCCATCGAAATCCTTTGACAAGTAGCATAGACGTTTCTTGTGATTAAAGTTTGCTCGCGTTGTGTTCAATTGTCCGTTGAAGAAATCAGTGGGATCGTTTAATTTACCTTAGCTTCTTTTATTTTAATTTCTATTTTATTTTATTTCGTTCTAGCCCAGGTTATATTTCTTGTTCCGTCTCGCTGTCGTAATTTTTGAATTTATCGTTGGTTTAAATTAAGACCGGATTCGTTGAAGGAGAGGTAAATTTCCCCCTAATTCTGCCCGTATTGTTACTAAAAACGACACTAACTTGGTACACAGATTAAAACCGCTAACAAAACAAATAAAACTATTCAACAATTTCTCCATCCTTGTTCGATTTGTTTAGCTTCGAAAGACAATAATGTTTTTCAGTGAAGAATTTTAATAAGTCCGTCGACACGGATATTTTCATTACCTCTAGTAATTCTCCTACAGCTAATTTCTCAGATGTACTTAATAAACCTATCCTTATTACGGTCACCTTATCGCCAGCACTACTATGTTGGACAAATTGTCACTATAGTTGAAAATCTGGGAAAAACGATATTGCCTATCCTCGTTCGATGACGTTAGCCAGAAAGTTAGCATAATAAATCACTGTGGTATATCTCTCTTCTTGCTCGCTCCGGTAAAAACGTAATTAAATTAAATTTTACATCAACGGCGGCTGCTAATAAACTTTTATGATGTTCATAAAGAGTTTAATATTCGATCATTTATTCATCGATCTCTCTGATTGCGATAATGTTCGTGATATTGTAGTCGACCTTACTGTTGAACAACTTTATAATAACTGTTTACTTAATGATAAATAATTTTCGGAAACAACTGTGTTTTTATTTATTCGCTTAACGTTTCGACCAGCTTACACTGGCCATCATCAGAAGCAAACTGAAGTAACGAAAATTGCGATCGACAATAACATTAAAATAAGAATCAGAAATCATGAAAAACCCAAATCAAAACAGATAAACTACCTCTAAACAGGAAAACCGACGTAACGCAATAACAACAGATAGAAAAAATATAAAAACATAGGGAAAAAAAAATAATAATAAAGGAACACAAAATCTAAACGGGAAAAACCGACAAAACGCATAACAACAGATAGATGAAATATAAAAACATTAATGTTCCGATCAATTGAACAAGCGCACAACTGATAATTCATACACATCCCCATTCCCGTTTTTGATTCAAATTTTTATGATCGCTATTCTTCCATTCTTTATTCATTTTTATGATTCCCGTCTGAGTTGGGGAAGAATCGATGATAGGTAAACCTCCAGAACTCCGTCATAACTACATCCGTTTTGGTTACTTGCGCTTCGTGCTGCAGCAGTGGTACTTCTCCTTATACCGCTCCTCTACAAAATGTTGCATTTCTCAACAAAACGGGTGGCTTAGAATCCTTAGCTAAAGCTGAGGATCGTTTTTTGTTAATCCAAAGTGAGAGAGAGAGAGAAAGAGTGAGGGAGAAGAATCTTTACATAAATTTGTTGATGGAATACGTATTACAAAAAACGTGTTAAAGAAGGAATAAAAAAAAAAAAAAAAAAAAAAAAAATTTGATTATGAAAGCAATAGTTTCAGAAATTATACTCAGTTGACACCTTAACACGTATTTTGTCAAAGAAGGTACAAATTTACCGGAAATATATACATGTATAATGTACGCGATGTTATCTCACTGCTGTTTGATGGAAATTAAATGTCTCAACTGGTATTAGTGGGCGCAAAAATGTTAATATATAATTTTTTGTTATATTTATTAACTTTTTTTTCGAATATTTCGATGCGCAATTTAGTGTAATACTCCGCAGTGTTATTTAATTAGATAAACTTTCAGAAATTTAGATTAAAAACCGGAAATTGTTAGAGAATTACTGCAATATTAATTGCATCAGGAAAATATTTACCTAGAAAATTTTAAATGGTCATCAGCCGGTTTCAGATTGCATCTAACGTTATATCAGTTAATCTAAATTAAAAAGAAGAAACAAAAAACCGACCAAAGCAAATGAACATTTGGTGCGAATATCATCGTAAAAGAAAAGAGGAGGAAAATTAAAAAAACATACGGGCAAACTCATGAGTTAGTACATATTATACATGTAAATAAATGTATGAACGTCGTGGATGTGTAAAATCTTCTTCTTCTTTCAGTGCCATGACCGTTCTCGATCTTAGGCTCATCTAATGGCAAGCTTCATTAATTCTTTATAGGCACCGCTATCCTTTGCCGTGTGGAACAGTTCTTCAATACTGCATCCATGTCTGTAGGTTCTTGAACCAAGATAATCTCTTGTTCGTTTAACTCTTCTTTTTCCATCCACCTTTTCCATCAGTATATTCTATAGTAATATTTATTTCGACCCACGCACAACATGACCAAAGTATTCCATTTTTCGACAGTGTCGATCAACTCCTTTTCCTTTCTCATCATTTATAGTAGCTCAGCGTTTGTCTTCTTTTTGCTCCACATGATCCTGAGTAAACGTCTATAACACAAAAACTCGAAGGCTTTTCTAATCTGTGAAGTGTTCCGGATGTCAGTGTCCACGTTTCTACACCATATAGTAATACTCACCAGACATAGCATTTCAGAATTCCGAATCTTAAATCAAGGTCCAAGTGATGAGCACTTTTTCATTTTAATGAAGGCAGAACATGCGACATCTAATTTCTCCGTCCGGGTCACCTACTGCATCTGAATCGGCGCGGCACCAGTTGATCCGGTGTAAATTAGGTCAGAGGGAATGGTCGGTATCCAGTAGTTCCAGTGATATTCGTACGGAGGAAATGGTAAATCGTGCTCTGGTTCTGTATTTTCTTCTTTTTTAACTGAACGCGATAGTTAACCTTTTCTTACTTTTAGTTTCGTCTTGCCCAGTGTCGTCGCACTTTAGTCCTCTATTTGCCACTACACTATTATTTGGATAGGTAGCGCAAATTTTAAATAACCGAAATTTGTTGTAGATCGTTGAAAAGCCATCACCCGCCAAACGAGTTACACAGTCTGCGAATTCTGGTTCGATTTTATGTCTTGAACCGAGTCGAGTCGAACGGTGTCCGATGATTCATTGTCACTCCGAAAATAACGGACTGCATTAGCAATCGTTGTCGTAAGAATTTGTGTATTTTTTTTTTTTTTTTTTCAAGCGGAAAAACACACCGATCAGCTGTTTGAAAAGGACCCGGATGAAAACACGTGATTTTTCTGCGGGAGGAAGGAGCATTTGAACGGTGCGGAGGCGGTAGCTGGTCGATGTTTCAGGAATTCTTCGTCAGTCCAATGATTCGACAACGTGCAAATGCTCGACCGGGGGCCGCAACTTTAATTATATTGTCTGGCTGCGCTTATCCATCTGCGTCGGAGAATTCCACAGGTAAAATTCCGTCCTATCGCTTACAGCGCTTTCTGCCGCGATTATTGGAAAAGTTTTCTTCGGTAAAGAAGTATATCTCGGCGCTTTTCAGCTAGCGTGGCCTGCCTCGCGTCGCTCTACATTCTGCGTGGATTGTGTTCGTCGTCGTTCTCGATAAACGTGATAAGATTAATAATAAATCTTTTCGCGGCAGTCGGTCGTTTTTAACTTTACGGAAGAAACTCAATTAAAACAAACGGGGTCCTTCTTATCGGCAGCGGGAGATTCGCGGCTGTAGCCGTGGCGCGGGAATCGTGTTCGTATGTATGCGGTCTGGGCGCGATAAGTCGCCATCATATGCGGCAACTTTGAGACGCGCGTTCGGAATTCGCCGGTGTAGCGCGGTCGCTCGAACTACTTTTGGGTATGCGAAAAAACGCGCGCCGAGAAAATGCGACGGCCCTAGCAGCGGATGAAGATAATTTATCGTCCGGAGATGTTGGAAGCGAATAAGAAATTTATAGCGGCGCTACACTCTATTTAGTCGCGTGTATTTATTTTTCCGACCTACAACACAAGCACCTTAAGTGTTCCAAGTCGGAATCGTCTGCGTGTTTTTCGGCGTTCGTTGCGCGCGGATACGGTTGTCGGCCGCTCGGTGCCGGTCCGATGGTCGATCGGTCCCAATCTGTTTCCGACTCTTCTGGGAGATGTTTATTTGCGATTTGGGACAAAGCGGCAAACGATTTGGATCGTATGCGAAGGTAATTAGGATAGCGCTTGCAGCGAACATGGATACGCTGTGCCTTCCATTGCGGCAAATGAAATACGACTCGCCAATAAAACTTCCCTCGCACGCTGTTCGTCCCGAAGCACATCGCTCGTGCACTCGTTCGTTCACCACCGCCTCCCCAATAATAATCCGCACCTCTAGCTTATCTGCTCTAATTTTATTTCTTCTTACACTTTTTTCCTTTAACTTTATTCTAACGTTTATTTCTCTTCTTCTTTCACTGATTTTATTCATGATTATCTTTTACGCTTTTAATTTGTAGTCTTCGAATTCTGTTCTTATATACATACATATATATATATACATACATATATATTATATATATATATAGACCGAGATTTGTACTATTCTGGAATGTGAAAAAAACTTATGCGTCTTATGCGCCATTCAACTTCCGCACAATTGATTGATGGAAGTTTTATTAAAAACATCCGGGCGATGAATTTTTATGTCGGCTTTATTCTCTTTACAATTGTTTACAAATCATTCTATGTATTAGAGCGACGGGTAAAGAACTTTTTCAACGGCCGAAGGAATTTCTCGTGGAAAACTCGCGCTGAAGTTTGGTTTAAGAAAAGTTGCCTGGAGAAATTGTAAATTTTTCAAATTCATCGGCAATTTTTAAATTATTTTATTCGCGTACTTTAAAAAATAAAAATAACGCATTTTACCGTTAATTACTAGCTGCACAAAACTTTCTTTTTGTGAAAATTTTATTCCACCTGGACATTGATTTCTTGAGACATGTACTATTATCATCTGCTGAAACCTCCGAGTGGACCGCAATCAAATTATTTTCGACGATGTACGCAAAGGAGGCAACTGATAATTCCGATCTTGGAAGAGCGGATACAGCGACAATGTCGAAAATCCCTGATAAATTTAAATTACCGTTGGCTGTTTCTTGTGAAGTTCTAGCGGTTGTATTCACTACGTTCCTCCATTTTTCGCCAAGATTCAAGCAGTTAGGTTTATGGTATTTTTTGGACTGTTTCGTTTTCTTGACTCTTTTTCTTCGACTTTAGGTAATCTGTGATCCTGCATCCTAGTAATATGCCCCGTCCGTCTTAGTTGGGCTGTTCGTGGGCTTGATAATTAAATCGTCGTAATATCCGATGGTAAATGCTGAAGTACGGTTCAAATATAGCTGGGAATAATAAAAATAGAAATTAAATTCGACATTGAGAAAATTTAAAGCTAAAATCGTTTTCCGAAAAGAATTTAAAAAAAAACTTCTTTGTGTACAGAAAGTAATTCGATAGAACTCGGCAAATTCACTTTATTACCAAATATGAAGATTTTTTTTTTTTTTTTGTTGGGCTTTAAACTCCAATTCCACCCATCGTCTGTTCCTTTCAATTACTAATCTTAGTTATTTGTTGTGTTATGATCAGTATCCTACTTCTTCTTACAAAATCATAGATTGCATGATATGTAATCGGTAGTGAGAGAATATATAGTTCATATTATATGGACACGGGATATTCAGTAATAATAATGCTCGATGCAGATCAAAATTGTGCGAAGTATAATAAGAACATTTTAAGAACATGTGATCCGCATCAGCCATTTTATCAACGTCCCTTGGATGCGTACGGAACTGGGAATCAATCCACCGGATTTTATATAGAAAAACAGGTAGCATATTTGTACCGGTGCGTAAAGATTGCTACATAGAAATTTCTTGAATAAATGTTAGAGTATGATAACCGGGAATACCATGGTTTGGTAGGGATATTTCTTTGAATCTTTTTATAGAATTTATCAGTATATGGGTTGTGCCACAGAGCTTCCCAATATTCTTTATGCGTTAACCTTATTACACTTAGTAAGTTCCCGGATGGAATATGCTGTAAAATCCTACAATTCCCAGCCGCGTTCCTAGCCCAGTTGTCGGCAACCTCATTCCCATATATACCCACATGTGCTGGAATCCATGCAAATTGCAAAGACAAATGATTTTAATAAAGGCTAATATATAATTTAATTTATAATCAAATGTCATTTTTGATATAGACATCAAACAGATTTTCGAGTCCGATAAGATCAAAATATTTTTGCCGTCAACAATAGTTAACATGAACGTTAAAGCTCGTGCTACCGCTATGCATTCCACTGTCTAAATTGAAGCCAAACAAGGTAGAAGATATTTTTTAATAACGCCCAGTTGTGGAATGACAAACGCCGCACCAACAACATCCTCCTTTTTTGAACCATCCGTATATATAGAGAGATAATTAGGCCATTTGCTCTTACGAATATTATTGAAAATATTGTTTACTGACCGGCTATTTGAACAGTTATTAATTATTTCAAACTCTATTATTATAATAAACATTATTTACAGAAAACAAAACACGGAATTATAAATGTTTAAAAATTAAAAAAGCATAGCATTATAATATATATGCAAAAAATGATATATATATATATATATATATATATATATATATATATAGTACCTTGGCTTCGCTCGGTATTTTTGTTGGTAAAATCGTGTTTTTTTGGAAAATATATTTAGATATGAATCACATACTGATTAAATATGAATATTTTCGATCTCATCTACGTATGAACTGGTTATTTAAATAAAAAAAAAATCACGAGTACAATTAGTTTAACATTTTAATAGAAATAATTTGCTATATTATAGTACTTTTTTACAGTTTATCTATCATTACGTATATATTTGAACACACTCAGTTTTACTATGACGCAATCGGGTCTTAACCTAATACTTCTTTCCGTACTATGTTGTGGGTATGTCGAGGATTTTCATTTGGAAGAAGTACTTTTTACTTAGTTTTTTTTTTTTTTATTATTTAAATAAGTTGTGGGTCTCTCAGGGCAAGTATGCCCGTTGTGTGTGTGCCCGACACTCTTATTACCGTTTATTTAAGATACCAAATTACAATTATTCTAGCTTATCCTATACATTATAATTATAGTCAACTAAGTTTATATAACTTATGGCATAGTACACACATACAATTACATACACACACAGCAAGTACTCATCTACATACCGATACATGAGGGTAGCAAAATATCTTCAAATACGAAGAAAAGCAAAGAAAAGAAGAGAAGAAGAAAAAGTAAATAAAGAAAGAAAGAAAAAATAAACGAACAATAATATAAAATTATAAAATGTGATGATTTGAACCGTATCTTTGGGGTTTTACTCTTTACACCGTTCTTTCAGCCATTTCCTTATTTCCCCTTTCCACAAACCAAGTTTTTTTTCGTTTAATATATTACGGGGTATTTTACTAATTAGTTTAATTAGAACTAAGTCATCAGTATTATCAGTTCGTAGATTTACGCCTCGAGGGTAGATGTAATATGTACTATTTTGGTCTCTTGTTAATCGAGTTTTTTGCCTAGATGGTAATTTTATATTATTGACATTAAATTCAAGTAATCTATAATAGAAATAGTACATCTTGGGGGACATTTCGTTGTTTTCTTTCCACCAAGTTGATTCGGAATCGTTTTGCTTCCAGTAGGGGAGTATAAGTTTCAAACACCTTTTCTGTATTTTGCTTATTTTATTTATTTCCGTTTTCTTAGCCTCACCCCATATTTGAATTCCATATAAAATTCTGGACATTATTATTGAATCATAGTATATACGTAATGTGCGATATGTTAAAACCTGTTTTATTTTATGTAGAGCTGGAATTGACTGTCTTATTTTCGAATTTAAATTTTGAATGTGTTTTTTCCAGTTCAAGTATTTATCGATATACATATATACCTAGATATTTAAAATTTTCTATGTTTTCAAGCGGTGGACAACAACACAAATGAGTGTTGTTATTTATATGCAGTTCGTGTATGCAATCATTATTATGGAGGGTAATTCGCGGATCGTGTGTCATATGTTTGGTACTGTTTCGAATGTGCAGTAATTTAGATTTATTTATATTAATACGTAACCTCCTATCATGTGCCCATTTACTAAAATTATCTATATCCTCTTGTAGTAATCTTTCCGCTATTTCTAAATTCTTATGCTCCACTAATAAGGCAATATCATCGGCAAACACATATAACTTTGCATTTTTAATATGCTTATGTAACGAGTTAGTGTAAATTAAGAAGAGAATAGGGGCCAATATGGTGCCCTGACCTACTCCGCAATGAATTGTTTTTTCATTACTTTTATTCCCTGCGATTTTTACTATACTTTTCCTATTTTTTATGTAATTCTTAAACCACTTTAGTTGATTATTTATAATTCCCAAATTTTCTAAGTCCTTGATCAGTAATTCATGGTCGACTAAGTCAAACGCTTTAGACAGGTCAATAAATGTAATTAGAAATTGGTTTGCCTTCGACAATCCCATATTTATATTATTTACGATCGATCTTAGTAACGTTATCGTAGATCTTTTTTCTCTAAAGCCGTGTTGATTTTCATAGAGTAAGTTGTTTTTTTCTAAATAATTTCTTAAATGTTTATCAATGTAGTGTTCTAATATTTTAGCTATTACAGGTATAATTGTTATTGGACGATAATTTTCAAATTGAATTTGCGGTCCTTTTTTATATATCGGCCTGACAATGCCTCTTTTCAGTCCATCAGGAGTGTTAGCTTCCTTTATAGAGTAGTTGACCATGTTCGTCAAAATGGAGATAAATATATTTGGGTTTAGTTTAATATCTTTAACCCTAATTTCATCCCATCCAGGTGCCTTATGAATTTTTAGATTATTAATTATTAATTCTATTTGGGATTTATTTGCAAGTGGAATGAAAAAAGAAGATAAAATAACAGTATCGGAGTTAGTATTCAGTAACTGCGTGTGACATTTGTGTCTAAGTTGTTCAACTGAACGTATAAAGTATTCACTAAATTGTTCAGCTGCTATTTCAGTATTTTCAAAATGTTTTATAATGAAATCATCAATTGTTGTTCTGTTTTTTTTATTAACAATATTGTTAATTACATTCCATACTTTTTTACAGTCATTATTTGCTTTAACTATTTCACTTTGATAATACTTCTGTTTAGCGTTTCTTATTTCTGTTGTAACTATGTTTCGATATTTCCTAAATAGGTTTTTATATCGAATATTGGTTCTATTCCCTTTACTGAGTTTAAAATATTGGTCTCTAATTTTCATAAAATTGATTATTTTTTGACTCATCCATTCGTTCTTAGGGCTATATTTAGTCATCTTTTCCCTCTCCCGTACTTTCAAATTGCATTCGCTATATATGCTTTTAAAAACTGAATGTATATGATCATATATATTTCCTGCCATTGTTAACTTCCTTACTTCATCCCAGTTGTAATTAATTATCTTGTTATGTAACCTTTTTTCATCAAAGACATATTTTGGGGAGCTTTTAAGATGCTGACATTTCCGGTTCAGTGTACTAAATGCACAACAGATGACATAATGGTCTGATATTTTTGTATTAATAATTCCCGAAATAATATCATTTGAGTTATACTTAAGAAATATGTTGTCTATACAGGATTGTGTACTTCTATCTATCCGTTCTTCCTCTCTTGTAATTCCATTTATTAGCTGAACTGCTCCTGACCCATATATTACATTTAAAAAATTCTCAACCTGAACATTATGGAGCAGGAAATCGATATTAAAGTCGCCGCAAATCAGAAAATTATCTTTATTACTTAATTTTTTTATGAGTGTAGCGGTTTCGTTTATAAATTCGCCTACATTTTTACTCGGTGATCTATATACTGCAATTAAGCGTAAAGGATTTCTTTTGAAAATATCTATATCTAGCATTACCAGGTTCATATTTGGCCTATTATTAACTTGCCGAATGTGAAATTTAAATTTATTATTTATGAACACAAGTATTCCTCCGTTATACCCAATAGGTCTTTGCAGTCCGATACTCGTGAATCCCGTTATATTATATAAATTCAATTCATCCTTACTTATATTGATTTCGGTTAATACAATGACACTTAAAGGTGACGTGTGAATGTACGTTGTAAACTCATCCCAGTTACGTCTTACAGTTCTTATGTTTAAATGCAGCACATGGAATAATTCCGAATTAATTTGTAGTGTATTATTTACATTTAAAATGCCATTTATATCATCAGTCCATTTTTGGATATTACTATAATTCTTACAATTTTGTTTACTGCGAAACTGAATTAGAGAAGTCATTTTTTAACGAAAAGAAAAGAAGAAGAAACAGTAAAAAAAAAAAAAAAAAAAAAAAAAAAGAGGTCTGCTAGTATGATTATGAACGAAACCCATCCATATATTAATGTATACTCAACACTTTACTTTCTTTAAAATATTGTTTCAATGGCGGCCTTAGAGGAACATTACGGGATGGTACAGAAGAAGTGAATTGATCGTATTTAAACAAATATTATGCTACTACAGGTTTTACGCGGGCAACGGTTATCGATGTTAAATAATTTATCGCCGAACTTATCAGTAGTTACACTAGTATAAATATATATAAATACACGCGCGCGCGCACATACGCACGCATACACACACACTTACACACATAACACTTGTATACCAAAAAACAATTTCGCACACTCTCACACCTTTTACAAATTACCGCATTGGACACTGTATGCATATAGACAACTAGTTGATTAGTCGCAAAGAGTATATCTGAAACAGAAGAGACGAAGAAAATAGAAAATAGCAACAAAACGCCCGCCACCGCACGAAGGTCCCTTAACTCTGGAAAATGCTATACATATAACATGCCATGCATGAAAACTGACGATCTTAAGCCCACGTTGAAAAATTCGAATGTTTGGCCTTCAGATTTGTGTACTGTCATAGCAAATGCAGATTTTACTGGAAATTGATGATTGGTGTCACTGCATGGTACATCCCAGTTGACCTTTTGACGTTATTCTCGGTATATGTACCGCTTTGCCAGATTGTTCACCAGTCACGATTTTTGCCTTTATCATGCTATTACACAGATTTGTCACATTGAGTCTTACACCGTTAATGCCCCTATTGTGCAAATTTTATCCAAATCGTTCGAGCCGTTTCCGAGATATGCGAAATTAATTTACATACAACAATTGCTTGTTTAAAGATATTAGATAGATTAGACAGATGTATTATAAAACGAAGCACCTGCTCGATTCATAAAATCATTTTAATAATTACAATTAAAAATAGTTAAGTTTTCTTACAATTATTTATTTAATTCCAAATTACGATATGGTTTTACTACACGTTTCGACACTCAAATCGTTGCAAATTTACCGGTATAAAAAATTTTATTATTTATTTACAAAAAAAAAAAAAAACTCGCGATTATTCATTTTATTTAGAATAATTAAAAATTATTTTTACTCACTTTTAAATTTTTTATAAAGTTGATATTTTTCGGGGATCATAATTCTAACCGGTGTCCACACATGCAGCGTTGCTTTCTATTCAGTCTTTTAAATTTATCTATTAAGTTGGCAATTTTTCTGAGATTAAAATAATTTATGAAAGTTGGCGCTTTCATAATTCTGACTGCAATGTCCACACATTTAGGGTTGTTTTTTGTGAACATTTTTTAATCCCCTTAAAACCCGCGAAAACGAATTTCGCCATGGATTTTAGACCCTGCCAGATCGATTTTTTGACCAAAAATCCCCCCAAGCGTGCAAATTTTGTGAAAATCTTTATAGCCGTTTTCGAATTCGAGGGACGTACAAAAAAAAAAATAAATATATATATACACACATCATATATGTGTGTATATATACAATTCCTGGCTCGTATAATAATAGTAGATATGAGTATAATTATATCGAAAAGAAGCAATTATTTAAAAAATCTGCGAAATATGTAATTAACTTAAATAAACGTACTATAATACATTATACTAGTGGTAATTTATGGATACATCTAAAACAGTATTCTTTACTAGCTAAACAAAAATGTCGTATATTTTTGAGTCATAATGTTGCCCACGATAATTAGTGTGACTTTAAGAATACGGTTTGTCGGCGCAGTACACTGTTATAATGGAAAATAATGAAACTGGTTACGAGCTATCAATTAGCAGTGGTCACAAAGCGGCAACGTACGTGATATCGGTGAAGGAAAACTATTCTTTTTACCTCCTGTGAGTCATAAAGTATTATTTACGGTCTCGTAGAGGATGACAAACTGATGCAAACGGTAGTAAAATTTCCCTGCATTTGTGATGTGGCAAGAGATATCGAATAATAAAAGATAATTGTCGAAAATAAATGGAGTTTATCGAAGAGATCAGGAAAGAAGATACAACGCAGATTTTTTACCACTTATTAGACCTTGTCTTACATTGAAGAATCGCCTATTATAAATTTCAGGCGATGATGTATATAAGTCAAAATCGGTGTATATTCAATAATAATGATAAATAAAAAAACGACGAAACAAAAAATTTACTTTCTTCTTAAATTATTATTTATGTAATGCCATTTATTTTTGCATTCTATTTATTCTATTTTCTTCTTTTAAAGGCTTTTATTTAACTCGACCTCCTGGTCTATATTCGTGTATTTTTGCAAATTTTGCCAATCTCGGAGCGCTAGGATCTTGGAAACGGCAAGGATAATTTGTATCAAAATTGGCACCTAAATGTAGAGAGATACTTGTATTGCGGAAAATAATTTAACGAAGGCATTGTTTCAGGTCATTTCGTTGCTGGTGCATAGGATTTTTGGCTAAAATAAATCTGGTAAAAAGCTACCGCGATTAAGTAAATCACGTTATTTCTAAAATCGTTTTAAAAATTTCGTTCTTTTTCACTTTCTCATTCGTATAACATTCGTGCTGTAACTTTTTTTTCGTTTTTCTCAGTTATGCACGAAGATAAATACAGAATTGTAAAATAAAATAATATAATAAAAATTTCAAGAAAGTCCAAGTATTTATTAATGCAATAAAAATGAGGAAAATAATTTTTGCAGGTTTAGTTAAATTGGGATATTTAAAAAAAAAAAAAATGAAATAAAAGCGTCGGTTTAAAATTAAATATTTCACATATTTCACCCTTTTAGAAAACATCCTAGCTCGATTTGGACCGGAAAAAATTAATTTTTACTAGATTAATAAATAAAAGACTTTCTATAAATTTTTTTTGTATTATTTTTTGTGTTTTTCAAAATATTGTATTTTTAGTAAAAGAGTTTATTAATTAATTATTCAGAATTTGGATAGATAATTTAAAAAAAAAAATTCAACTCCGTAATACTTAATCCAACAAAAAATTTTAGAATTTTTCATCGCCTTGGACTAAATGACGATTGAAAAGTGTATTAAAATACATTTTGCTCAAGGACTTTTTTCTTCCAAATACTGTGATATACATACTTCGGTTCTCGACTTGTTGATTAATTGTTAAATTTTTTCTTGATTTTCTAATAACTAATCGCGTTCAGCCATTGCGCAGAACTATAGAAATTAAAACCCATCATTATCATCGACGGAATATGTAACTAAGTCTAGTAAGTTTTTTCCTCAACTCGTATTCTGTTTCTATTTTTTCCTCCAATTCGATTTTCTTTCCTGTTGATATGTATTCCCATATCTTCAGTAATAAGCACATTCCTCTTATGCTCATTACGTCTTCTTTTTTAAGTACTTCATTTTCAGTCCATTAAGGATTTGCTATTAATTTCAAGAATTTAATTTGTAGTTTATTTTTATTTTCCCCAACTATATTTTTTCGCGCTATTCCCCATGCCTGAATTCCATATCTGATCCTCGACTCTACTAGCACATAATAAACTACTTTTAATGTTTCATGTGTTGCATATTTCTTTAATGTATATAAAGCTGGTAAAACTGCTCTTTTTTTCTGTGCAATGTATTCCATATGTATGTACCATCTTAAGTGTTGGTCCATCATTACTGTCCAAAAATATTTATACTGAGTTACTATGTCTAATTTCTAACAATTTTTTCATTTCATATTCGTGTCTTTCTTCCATCGCGTGTACACATTCGTTTGAGTGCATTATTATATTTAAACAATACAAATCGCAGCTGCCTCTTTTTTTCCGCAGTACCATTACTTTAGTCTCTCTTACATTAATTCTTAGATTTTTATCATGTGTTCATTTACTTATTGTTATTAAATCTTTTTATACCCTTATTTCTCCATCTTTAACATATTTATGTGACGTAATTATTGGTGTATCATCCGACAACGAGACTACCTCACTGTAACATAATTCCTTATGTTCGTATATATATAATAAACAGTATTGACGCCAAGTTGCTACCCTGCGGTACTCCTATATTCATCTCCTCTTTTTCACTTTGCAAATTTAAGATGTCTGCGAGAGCACAGAATAACACCAAAGAATTGGAGATAGACTAGGCTGAATCTGATGAAATGATGATCCCCAGTTACGTCTGTCGCTCTGGCTGACCCATGCGCAACAATAATAAAGTTTGATTTTATTACTAAGGAGGCAATGAATGAGAATGTAACTCCAATCAAGGTAGCTTCTTTTGCGATAACATCTAGTACTTCATTCAACTCAGCGTCTCAATGACTGTGTAACAAAGACAATTTTGAGTTATAATGTTTATCCATCGTGTTAGAATATATTTTTTTTAATTTCACATCTAAAAGGATAGAGTTTGTAGCTAAAGTTACTATGCTGAAATGGGGATAGACCATAGATTGTCAGTACAGATTAAAAAATTATTAGAACTGTTCGATTAGACTACGCAGCCTAAAGTTTTAATAACTCAGCTATGTATATTGATGCTTTCGAAGGCAGTTTAGATTCAGGGATCAAATTATATATCTATGTATATCTATTTATATGTATATATATATATATATATATATATATATATATATATATATATATATAGGTGTATATTAATGGCAACGTCATTCTTAGCCCGACCACCATTACTTTTTCTGTCGCAAAAATTTGTCCCAGAATGTGACATTAAATAAAGATTTATTAGTTTTTTGTCGGGTAGTCGGAAAGAATGGCGTTGTCAAGTTTCCTCGTTCTATACGAAATATGGAAGCGATAGAGCGGTGGTCCGGGGGTGTCCTCAAGTGGGGTCAAGGAGCAGAGCTTCTTGCGAGGCACAAAGGACGGAGTTTTATAGATAAATATATAATTATAAAAATTTATATTTATATTGTCATTTATTGATATAGTTTTTTTTTTTTTTTTTTTTTTTTTGGAGAAATTTCCTGCTGCCCTGAATATGTCAGCAATGTTCGAAATTTTTTGATAAAACTGTAAAAAATGATTATTTTTTTATAAAAATTAAACTTTTTTCTCCGGTTCCCCACCGCGGATTGACTGATTGAGTTTTTTGTAACCATTGTCGAACCACGCAGTAATTGTTTCCGGTACAGTACTATTTTTAAACGCATCTTTACAGCTGTTTTTCTTGCTCTAATTTACATCTGGATAAAGGGTGTATTTTAATTGTATTTTTTGGCCGCTTCGTATTTTCTATGGAAAAATGTTTTAACATTTTAGGACTGTTTTTTTTTTTTTTTGAGATAAAATTTTAAACGTTTTATGCTTTTTCATTGTTTTTAAATCACTTGCGTTATATTAATAGAATAAGCGATAATAAGTGTCTGGGCACCCAGACAACAGGCTTTGGTCTTGTGAGATCCATTACAGTTAAACAAAAAAATCAAGTTGAATGAAGCTGGCAAGGAAGCAGCCCTGAGTATAAATATGGATAAAACAAAAACTATTACCAACATAAATGAGAAAATAAAAACTGAAATAGGTGGACAAAGATGATTGACTATGTAGATGAAATAATCTACCTCGATCAAAAGATAGAACTTGAAAATATGACCAAAGGCGAGGTACATAGGGGGATAGCAATAGCTCGGAAAAAGTAATGATCCCTAAAAAATATATTCAAAAGTCCATTTGCGGTTAAAGCCACAGGTGAGGTATTTCATAACTGTGTTGTTCCAACAACATGATCTATATAACAAAGAAGGAAGAGAAAAAATTTGAGAGTATTCAAAAAACGGAATGTTTAGGTCTATTTTAAATATTCGGCGTAGAGATGGAATTAGAAACACACTTATCGAAGGAAAATTAAAAAATATAATAAATTTAGTTAACGAATGAGCTGGACAGGTGAACATTAAGGATAAAGGAAGAAGAGGTAGACAATTTTCGAGATGGGACGACGAAATAAGGAAGTTCTTATATAATAGACAGTATCAGTGGATTGTCCAGAACCGCAGGGAATAGGTAAGATTGAGGATGGCCTTTGCCTAGGACATGGCCTTTTAGTTTTTTTTTGTTTTTTTAGTTTAGTTTTAGTTAATTAATTGTTTAACTTGTTAGGGGATGTATGATGTTATACTGGACGGGTGTGCATGAGAGTGTAGGATGAGTTGTCAAGTACTCGCAGCGTAAATTTGTTATTAAGGCTAATAATAATAATAATAACAATAATAATACTCCGACAAATCACTGCAACACTGCTTGGTTTGATTATAATATGCCCGTAGTGTCAAAATTATCGTTTGCGTTCGTCTCGCTACGCAATATGATCAAATGTCTGCTATCGGTGGTTGGTGGTTGGGTAAAACTTAACGCGGTTTCTAGTTACTTATACTTTTTTTAAATTCTTACTCTGATTCCATTTCGTTTCTTATTATTCAATTTTCTTCAATTCTTGTATTCGCGGAATTTAACCTGGTTGCAGCCGTTTCAATGAATTAGTATTATAGTATTAGAAGGAGTTGTACTGTTTTAAAATTCATATTACCATGCAATTAATACGTGGTTACGCCGAAAACAGCACAGAATTCACGCATATGTTTCGACAAAAACGAAGAACAAAAAAAAGTAGTGGTGGGTTATTTTCCAAAAAAAAAAAAAAAAAAAAAAAAGACTTCACAAAATGCATCTGAAATTCTGTTTTTGCTGGTTACCAAATTCGTACAATTGTTTAGGTTTAGTATGAAAAAACGTCATCAGATAATGCAGCGAATAACATTGATAGGGCTCAAGTATGAATGTCCTCGACTGTTTTCGGTCATGGTTTTTGTCGTTAATTTCGTTATCAAAGATTTACAAAATTTTGAGATTAATCGGTTCGTTGTTTTTTTCGGGGGGGGGGGGGGGTCCCGGCGTAATCTCCGTTTTATTAAATTGCGACAAGAAGAAATCGACCCGAAAAACGAATTTCTTTGCTCGAAAAATTTCCCGAGTTTAGAAAGTTGCGTTCCGAGGCTGCTCAAGAAAAACTCGGGACGGTGTAGTGAGATTAGGAGGCAACCTGTGCCACTGTTGTACCGAGAGGTTGCGTTCGGTCTGTGTTTACACGTTAAAAGAATTAAAAGTATTTGCGAAAGTTGAGCGTTTATTTTATTTCATTTTTTTACAAGTTTTTCCGGTAGCAGTCGGACATGAAGGCGAGATTTAACTAGCTACGGTCGAGGGGAATAGTCGGCAATATGGTCAAAAGTTTTTGAGTTTATTTTGGTAAAAGACTATCGTCCAACCGACCGAGTCGTGTCTTGAATATAGAAAGCGGACACGGGAATTCCTCGCGATTCCTTTTCCCCCAAACTTCAACAACGTTAACAAAATGATTCATAACTTTATTTTACCTTTTAAGCCCCGCTCAGTGCGGGTCCGTCTATAGCGAATTTTTTCGCTTATTAAAAAAAACAAAAAAAAAACAAACCGAAAAACTGAAAAAGAAAGAAGAAAAGAATAAAAAGCCGAATCGGAAAATAAGAATCGGACATTTGTCGAAAGGAAAAGAACGGCGGAATGTTCCACGCGATTTCTCCGATTAAATTCTTTGTTTAGATTTTGACATCGTTGAATGTTTCGAAGATTTTAACGAAACCGAGTTAGGCGTTGAGGAGATTTTTCGATTGCGCTCGAGATTATAGAAAATGTAGGATTGAATTTTATCGGGTTTGTTTTTCTTTTTCCGTGTGGTGGACTCTTAAAGGTAACTATGTTATTCATAAGCTACAGACACTTAAAATTTAAACGACGGTATATACTTTTATATAAACCAGCTACATACTATATATCGTGGATGGTAAGGTAGCGGCTTTTCGTTCCAGCTCGAGTCTAATTGCAGCACATTAAAAGTTTAAAAAATTGCTGTGGTTCCGTGTTAATATTGTATTTGACGAGTTAAAAAAAAAAAAAAGAACAAAATATGCATACCATTAAACAGGTGAATAATATTTGTACGAGGATAGGAGTGGTTCGACGATTCCATCGTAAATGGTTAAATTAAGCGAAGATACGAATAATGTGGATTTCAAAGAAACTTCCGATCACTCGCAAATTCTTCTAATCTAAAATTTCAATTACGAAGATGGTCAGAGATCCGCAACGAATTATTTAAGAAAATAATTGGAGCGGCAGCAGCAGTAATAATTAATTATCAGTAATTAATAGTAACAATAACTAATTATAATAAAAATAATAATATTTATAACCGTTAAGGAAATAATCATTTTCATACATTTAGTTGTCACCGAAAGGGTATAACGATGAAAACTTTGTTTTTAATTGTAGCTCTGAGTGAGCTAAATGTTTTTAATGGACAATTTATTAAAATCGCACACAACACAATGATGTGGAAGATTTAAAGAGACGATGTTTTTTTTTTTTTTTAATAGACCTGTAATTTTTACGATTATTGTAACTAAAATGATGCATTTGTTTTCGTAAAATTATAATTTTTAAGGTGTTTTTCATCAGTACATTTGGAATAAATTACTGTACCGGTTTAATTCGCAAAAGAGATACCTGTTAATAAATATTTATTTAACTATAAAACAATTTTTAAAATTCATGTTTCGCAATTTTATGTAATATAACAGTAATAACAAGCACTGACTAGAAACAAAA
Source organism: Icerya purchasi (assembly GCA_039619475.1). Taxonomy (NCBI): domain Eukaryota; kingdom Metazoa; phylum Arthropoda; class Insecta; order Hemiptera; family Monophlebidae; genus Icerya; species Icerya purchasi. The sequence goes on along the minus strand of CM077115.1, from coordinate 75,577,235 downwards.
TTTAATTTGAAATTTTTTTTAAAACATGATTTACATAGTATATTTAGAAAAAGTTTTTTATATATTTATTTATAATTTTACATTCATTTATTTTTTTTTATTTACTTTTTTCACTAATATACATATATGTATTTTTCGACCATTGTGATATATCGTTTTTAAGTAGATCGATTTTTAAATGTTAGTGTCAGTTTTTGTATTGTTTACTTTCTAACTTTAGTGTACTTTTTTTTCACCATGATTCCATGGAGCATTATTTCTGAAACATGTCGGTGTATTAATTTTTAAAAATATCATGCCCTTGGTTGGCGTTCCCAAATAAATAATAAATAAATAAATAATCTTTAAAAATAAATCTTGTTTCTAGTCAATAACCTCGCCTTAGCCCTACTTTATTTAATTTATATGTTTCCGAAATTGGTTTTCTCTCCTTAAAATCCAAAACTTTATTTTTTGCAAATGATATCCTTGTTTACTCCTCTTCCCGTAATCTTCTAGTTGCCAGTGAGGAACTAAACAGCTCCTAAGTACTCTAGAAGAGGCCCTTTCTAACATTCATCTCTTCATTTCCGCTCCAAAATCAGCAGCTGTAGTCTTCACCCTTCGACCTTACAACCCGGGCTCATTTGAAATAAATATTAAAAATCATTCCATTCCAATAGTCAGTTCTTTTCGTTATCTGGGTATCACTTTATCCCCTCGTCTGTTTTTCCATGAACATATCAGCCATTTATATGCTTCCTCGCTTAAAGTCTTAAACCTTCTTAAAGCTCTCTCACCTACGAGATGGGGAGGCGATCCTTCTGTGTTAATAATGTTGTATAAATCTCTCATACGCTCTAGATTGGATTATTGCAGCTTCTTATATGGCAACGCTTCCAAATCCGTTCTTTACAAATTAGATCGTCTCCAAAACAGTTGCCTTCGGCTTTGTCTTGGAGCTCTGAGGTCATCTCCTATCCCAGCCATTCTATCTGAATCCAATATCTGTCCTCTGTTCATCCGAAGATCTTATTTGGGTCATCGCTTTCTCATTAAACGTTTTTCCACTTCCTCGTCAAATATCAGTACCTCTTATTCTTTTATCCTTCGTCACTGGCGTTTTTCCTCCAATAAAATTCCTATACTATCTCATATATCGTTTCGCCTTTCTAAATTTTCCTCTTTTGTCATTCCTCATCACAAGCTTCCATTTTTTTCTTACGTCTATTCCAAATTGTTAAAGCCACCAAATATTATCTTCATGCCATGCTTCCTTAAATCCTCTCCCTCTCATATCGTCAGTATGGAATTTAATAATACAATAAATTCTCTATTCCGTGATCACTTTTTAATTTTTACTGACGGATCGAAGAGCCCGATAGGAGTTGGGGCGGCATTCTTGTGCCCTCAGTTCTTTCATTCTCGGTCTTTTAGACTTCCGTCCTTTTGTTCTGTCTTTACTGCAGAATCTGTTGCCATTCTACAAGCCATTATTTATATTTCCTCTTCTGCAAGTCCTTCCAAATTCCTTATTGTTTCTGATTCTTTAAGTGTTCTTCTAGAGCTATCTCCACCTTCCCTTTCTCCTTCCACTGATGCTATTATCCTTTCTATTCGTTCTCTTCTTCATGATCTATCCTCATCGACGTCTACCCAGATTGAATTTCTCTGGATTCCGGGACATTCAGGCATTGATGGAAATGTAGCCGTCGACACCTCCTTGCTAAAGCTGCTGTTTCCAATGGAAATTTTATTCGTAGGGTTCCAGCCCACAATATTCTTCTTCTAACTAAATCCTGCCATCTTAGGCACTCTGTTTATGTTTCTCTTTTCGCTAATCCTAATTCCTTTTATCTCTTGATTAATCCTGTTCCTCCTCCTCGCCTTTGGTTCTATGAGTTTCCCAGTTTGCGTCGGTCCATAATTCCTAAATTATCTCGCCTCCGTTTCTCGCATAGTCTCCTTCCTTCTTTAAATCGTTTTTCTTTGGCTGCATCTCATAATTATCCATTGGATCCTGAAGGTTCTCAGTATATGTTTGTGATGCGAATCACGTGCTCTTCGAGTGCTCCGGTTTATCTCGCGAGCGTGAGTTACTTTATTATCATCTTTTAAAGCTTGGTCTTCCTGCTCCTTTCAACGCCTCTTATGTTCTTTCTCTACCTACTATCTCTGTTGTTCCTGTCCTAGGGGTGTTCCTTGATTCCATTGTCGACAGAATAAAAATATAATTTCTATTCTATTCCATGCATCTATTTACCTTTTTGCTGGGCTAATGCTCTTCGCTAGCAAACCCAAGGGGAGGTAAAAAAAAAACCCGAAATTCCAAATACGCTTGCTATTCCTGTTATATTACATTTATTTAATTGCTTGGGTGTCTAAATCAGCGAAAGAGTGTAATTATTAAGTTGATACGGCACGGCCTATTGTTGGTAATTGTGTATTGTTTATTCCATTTTTGTCCTTTTGGCATTGTGTTTTTTTATTCTTCCTTATCGTTAGGAAATGAACTGTTCGATGAGTCACCTTGAGCTCTCTCCCTCTCTCTCTCTCTCTATATATATATATATAGAGCTTCTACTAATTGTAACTAACAATCACAACTGATCGACTTATTCGCAATCTTGATCTCTTACTAATTGAGCTGAGACTCGGTGTATTTTATCAGCTTCATCCTTAATTCCGCTTAATTTATGCGATAATGTGTTTAAAACCTGATTATTCTAGAGCCGATACAAACATACTTCAGACAAATAAGCGGGAAAAGAAAAAAACCAAGAAACGGGATAGATAATGGAAAGAAAAAATGGTTTCACTTATCGCCGAAAAGCGGGTGTAACATAGTAAACAAAAATGCGGATTTTTAAAGAGATTCGTCAATTGTGCGACGTAGTACAAATTAAACGGAATGCACGAATTAGTAGTTAGTCCTGGCGGATTTTGTTTGATATTTTGGCGTTTGTATTTTTATCGCCTATTTTTCCGGTTGCAGACATTGAATGTCAATTGTTACACTGTAAGCGGATTTTATTATTCCCCCTGTAACGTATTTCCTGTTTGAAGTTATTTTTTCTTGCGAAAAGTGATTCGATAATGCGGTAAATTCCTCTAGCGTACGAATGGAAGTGCTCCATTTAAGTAGAGATCGATCCCATTTCCGTAGCCGCGGTGCATTGGAAGTTCCAAAAAGGAACATTGCGTGCTCGGTTCATGCATTTTCTGCGTTGAGGAGATTAAAAATTTAATTTAAAAAAGAAAACGTTGTTCTTAAATTTCGAAGTGTCTTTTTTTTGTTTTTTTTTTTTTTCTGTTACCGTGTTTCATCAGTATTCAACTCCAATGAACAAAATTGAAAAAAAGAAATAATTTGGGAAAAAAAATTAGCTCTACACATAACACGTTTGATTGTTTGATCATTCGAAGAAATTTTTTTTTTTTTTTTTTTTTTTTACCACGCCAGTCGAAGATGACTACTATTGGCACTGCTGACCCTCTAAAAAGAAAAACAGAAATTTAAGAATATTATCTCTTCTCCCAGCGAATCAGAAACAACAGCGAAGAGCATACGATAGCTACAGCGAGACTTGCAATAACTATTAGCCAATGCTGTCTTCTATAAATAAACGCATAAGAAAAATTTATATAGATCAATACGTAACGCTAAACGATTATGCGGAATGCTACATGACGACGTATCTGCTGTTGTAAACTTTCCTTAGTCATCTGTTTGCCAAAACGTCTCTACACCATGTCCTTCTCAGTCTCCGGTGTGTGCAACCCGGAAGGCTCATCCGCCTCATGCTGGCTATATTCGGGTTATCGTTAACTGCCAACTTATTATAGAACTTGATATATAGTTCTTTGTGAACATCTTTGACATACGGAACGTTTAGATCCTCATGGAGGGTTTTATTTGACATGTGATACGGAGCGTTAACCATCTGCCTTAATATTCGTGACTGCAGTTGCTGTAGTCTTCTGATATTGCTCACTGCTGAAGTTCCGTATACTTCAAGCCCGTATCTCCAACATGGGGCTACAACCGCCGTGTGAACTAGTCTTTTATACCTTAGGGGACCTTAGATTTTCCATTAGAAATACACCCTAGCGTCTTGATTCTGGCAATGAATTTTTGTCTGCAGTTTGCAACTTGAGCTCCTCAAGTAAGTCGACAATTCAGTACCAATCCTAATATATGAATCAAAAAAAAAAAAAAAAAAAAAAAAAGACAAGAATTTCATTTATTGTTTTTTATGATGGAAAATTAAAACACAGCTCCTGCCTGCGGAATGGCGTAAATATTTTTAGATAACTTAATTTCCCGTACATATGTAAACATGGTGATACAGTATAATCTAGTCGATTTCACTCAACAAATGATCTTAGCAGTCTTTTCTTTTTGTTTTTTGTTTTAATATGGATTGATTTAAAAAACGGTGGAATGTGCATGAAGATATTGCTTGTATAATACTCGTAATTCAACTGTGACTTTATACATATTTAATTAGGACGATCTATACTTATAAATGTATATCTAGCGATTTCCGATCAGCCTAGCCGCAGAGGACCCTTCATGCAATGCACAATGATTCTGTGGGACCTTTAAAAGAGAAAAATTTCAAATTCTTATCGGACGATTATTTTTATAAAGATTTACTCACAGTAAATGTAATATCAGAAGCGAGTAATTAGTCAGGTGGCCATGCTCCCTTTTTACTACTAGTCCTCGAGTAAGAGTTAACCATCATGCTGACATATTCTACACCAACCACGATCCTTCATCTGTTGCGTACACATGTCCTCAGTTTCCGAAATAGCCCAGCAACTTGACTTGCTTGCACCCCAAATGCTTTCTCTGTAATTAACTTTCCATGAGTGCCCTCAGCCGACAACAGCACTCGAACACAATAGAGGCTGTAAGAGGGGACCTTAACTAAACAACTACATATAATAATTTTTCCAACCTATATTATTAAATTGATTGATATTTTTGCATGTTTGCATATGCTCTTAACGATACATTTAACAATATCGCCTAACTAATGCGAAAATTTTCCAAACTGCACATAAATAATTTCATGTTTTCGCACGTTTGGCGAATCATTTATTGTTGACTGACCAACTTTAACAGTTTCCTGATCTGTAACAGTTGTTTTTATTCACCTATTCCTAAGAAAACTTCTTCCTTACGCCCCATTTCCTTGGCATCCTGCATCAGAAAATTGTTTGAGGGTATGCTGAATAAGCGTCTTATCTGGTGGTTGGAACATCATAATGTGATTCCTAACAACAATATCTATTGGCCCTCCTAGTTGTATCAGTCTTTTCGTGTCTCATTTATATAAGTCTTTTATCCAAAAACATTATACTTTGACTTCCTTCATTGATGTCTCCTATGCTTTTGACACATCTCCCAACTTTAAGAGATAAAATAACAGCAATTAACATTCCAGACAATTTTACTTCCTTTGTTATTAAACTCATGTCTAATCGTTCTATCCACCTCTCTCCACCATTATTTCACACTTCTAGAAAGGTTTTCTGCAGTCTTCCTCAAGGTTCCTCTCTCAGTTCTACTCTTTTTAACATTTATACTGCTAGTATCGTTTACCTTCCTTTAAATTTCCACTCTTTATTCTTTGCTGATGATATTCTGCTTTTTTCCTCTTCCCTCGATATTGATGCAGCTAATGGAGTTCTCAATTCGTCCCTCAATTTGCTTGAAAGTGCTCGTGCCTCAATTAACCTTTCGATTTCCCCTTCCGACTCTTCCTACATTGTATTTACCCTTCGCCTTTATAATCCTGCTTCTGTTAATCTATCCTTAAATAGTACAGCTTTTGTTCGTGTTAATTGATTTCGATATCTCTTTATTTTTCTCGATAGTCGTCTGACTTTCTCCAAACATATCAAATATCTTTCCTCCTTCTCCACTAAACGGTTGAACTTGCTGAAGGCCCTGTCTCCTACTAAATGGGGCGGTGACCCTTTCATTCTTATTCTTCTATATAAATCCACCGTCCGCTCCAAGCTTGACTACTGTTCGTTCTTTTATGCCTGCGCCTCCGAGTTCCGTCTTTCTAAACTTGATGTGATCCAAAACTCTTGCCTTAGACTCTGTCTTGGTGTTCTTAAATCCTCTCCTATTCCAGCACTGCTTGCTGCATCGAATGTACCTCCCCTGTCTATTCGTAGATCTTATTTAGGCTATCGTTTCCTTGCTAAACGTCTTTCACTCTCATCTTCTTCTCTCATTTTTTCCTACCTTCCAATTTTTCGGAATTGGCTCTTTGTGCCTAGGAAAATTCCTACCCTGACCCTTATTTCTCTCTGTCTTAGTTCATCTTGGCCGTATACAATTTCCTTTAATAGTTTGCTTTATTTCTCCTTTATCTTCAACGATCTCTGCCATCCTCCCAGAGTATTTATTTTGCCTACACTTGCAAAATCTCTCCCTCTAGCTGTAATTAAACAGGAATTCCAAAGCACTGTCTATTCTCTCTTTTCTTCTCATTTAAACATTTTCACTGATGGTTCTAAGAGGCCTGATGGTGTTGGCGCTTCTTTTATTCATCCAAATTATAATTTCTCTGAATCCTTCTGTCTTCCTTCTTTCTGTTCTATATTTACAGCCGAGCTGATTACGTTCCATTATTTTTATCTCCTCCAATCGTCTATCTTCCCAGTTTCTGATCATTTCCGACTCTATGAGTGCTCTTCAAGCCATCTCCTCTCCTCTTCCTAATTATTCCTGTGATTTTACTCATTCGGACCTTCTCTTCTCTCCATGGGATCCATATTGACTTTGCTGTGGGTTTCTGACCATTCTGGCATCTCTGGTAATAAGATGGCTGATTCTTTGACTCGGGTTGCTGCTTCTTCTTTATTCCGCCTCAAAAAAAATCCCATCCTCTAATCTCTTGCCCTTGTGTGTAAATATTTCCATCTTAGATTTTGGTCGGATATGTACCCTTCTCCCTTTTCTAATTGTCGCTCTTTTTATCTGTCCGTTCAGCCTAATCTTAATTTCAATCCTTGATTCTCTCTGTTTCCTTCACTTCCTCGTTCTGTTGTTGTCGCCATTGTGCCTTTTGCGCTTTAACCATTCCTTCCTGCCTTCCTCCCGCTTTCGCTTCTCATTAGCCTCCTGGTCCATGTTGTTCTCTCCATTCAAATGATGCGGTTGTTTGTGACGCCGACCACATGTTTATTAAGTGTTCATTTCTTTCATTAGAGCGTTCGGCTCTGTATTCCCACTTGCTTGGGCTGGGGCTTCCTGCTCTTTTTTGTGCCCGTTATATCATGTCTTTTTCTTCTACACTTATTATCCCTTCCATTGTTTCCTTCTTATTAACGATATCTAATCGTCTCACTATAAAACTTTCGTTTTTCTCTAGTTGTTTCTGGGTGAACGTCCTTGGTTGACGAACCCAAACTTTAACAAAAAAAAAAAGAAAATCGTAAAAGCATATACAAGTATAAATAAAAACAATTGTTACAGATTAAGAAAGTGTTAAAACTGGTCAGTCAACAATGAATGATTCGCCAAACATGCGAAAACATGAAATAATTATGCGGAGTTTAGTAATGCAAACGCATCAATCAACTTAACGTAGGTTAGAAAAAGGTGTCCCTCTATCCCCTATTGTGTTGCGCTGTTGTTGGCTGAGGACGTTCACGGAAAGTTGATTGCAGGGAAAGCAGAACATGTCAGCATGATGGTTTAGTCTTACTTGAGGACCGGCAGTAAAAACTTAGCGAGGTCTCGTAAATAAATATTCGCTTCTGCTTGTGTTCCAGAACGAAGGTGTTATAACTACCACTCTCGCAAATAAATAGTCACTCCCACAGGTGTAAAATAAAACGACTGGTCCCATACCTTCAATAAGAAATGTTAGACGAATTGTGAAATTATGTTTTTCGTAGCACGCTTTAAACTTTTAACGGATCGGTCGGTAGATATTTTCTTGTGGGATTCGCTGTAATCGTAATTAGACTTTGATTTTTGATAGTCTGGAAAATGAGACGCCAAATGACCTTTCCTCCAGTTTCAGTAGCTGAGTGCTATAACCCCACTGGGCTATTGAACTAACTATCTGAACTACCAGTCAAGACATATGCGAGGCGAAAGTTATGATTTTGATTTAGTTATACCGACAAAAAAATAAAATACACGCACCGCAAAAAGAAAAACTTGAAACTGATACTGAAGTTACGCAGTACTATCTGGTGAAGTTACAGATTAACCGTGTACCATTCTGAAGATGGTTTATTTAAAACCGGTTCGCAGTCATGAAATATGCTTGGAAAAAAAAAAAAAAGGAAAACCGGATGGTATCGGTAGAAAGATTCTAGATGGTTTGTAGACGCAGTTTAAGCTATTTTTTCACGGTATAATTCAGGACGACGCCGTACGTAATATATAAGGGCGCGTTTTTAAAACATATGATTATTCAAAAACATATATACCCAGAAGACTTTCATTTGGCACGGATCAAATGAAGCTAATAATATCTCGCTTGAAATAACCGGCGAAGGGAGCACAAAGGATTGCATTGAAAGGATGCTGTGAACAATCAGCGTGGACAACGACAAGTGAATCGAACATCAAAATGCAATTAACCGTAAAAAACGCACGTCGAACGGGAAAAACGGTTGGAAAGACAGAACTAGTTGTTTCATCACAATGGACGATTTATGATAGGGTTAATGGGAGTTATTACTCTCCAAGAAGATGTGTTTTTATGAGAAGTACCTTTTTAAAAGTTCTCAAATACAAGTCTTGTCGAACTTTTTATATTTCTTTCTTTTTAATATTTATTTAAATTTTAAAATTTTTAGTTTTTTTTTTTCCCCTCTTTGTAATATAATTTTCTAAGGTAATTTGCTCGGATAAATTCTAATGCTTTTCACAGAATGCTACTGTCGAAGGAGCGGTAGAAATTAAGTTTACAACAATTCTTACTCAATTCGTGAATGGTGCGTATATAGGATGACTAGAGTTGACCTGAATGTCGCATGTTAAACATCTTTGATAAAATTATGTACGCGCTTATAGATTTTTTCCAAACTCGGAGGAAAAAATTAAGTTTTAATTTTTTTTCGTATTTTTTGAGAGAGACAGTAGACGGTGGAATGGTCCACCGCAGGGAAATCTACTTGCGTCATTCTGTTTAGTCGGAAGAAAGAAGCAACCGCATTTATATCGATGATCTCTGGTGTAATAATGGTATAGAGACAAAACTGAATATGTAAAATAGCAGAGATGAATGGTTTCAACTCTGCCAAAACAAAGTACGATCTTCAACTGAAGAATTTAAACAGAGGAAGTATAAAGTAAAATAAAAGCGGTGTGAAAATAGAACGTACGATGACACTTTGAAAATGATATTTAGATGAATGCGTCTTTGGTTCGGCAAGGTAATATAACCGAAAAACATTCACAACCATGCCCTACTACTCGCTGCCGTTCTTCTTGTGAGCGATCAGCTTACGTAACAAAGAAAATTGCAAATTTAATTACGGCCTGTATAATAACCATTAAGAAAAAGATCAAACTCTCTGTTTATAGAGTAACGTGACCAGATACGTGTTAATGCAAGTCATTCATAGAATGGTACACACGGGAAAAGTGTAGTCAATAGAAAAAGCAGTGTGATTTGGAAAATGTGGAAATTGTGAATACATTTATAAACTTTGTTCGGCTTTATTTGTTGATTGCATTCTCAAACGAGTTTACTAGATTCATTAAGGATTTCTCCTCCGCCCATAGATTTCTTTCCGTCCATTAAAGTGGTTGATGAGGCCGCTGCTAGAAGCACCTTTCACAGCGGTAACTGTACTCCCTGTTATCGTCGTAACTGAATGCTGTCGCTTGAAGAGAAGTACAGGATGTTATTTTGATGAAAAAACTCTTATGCGGAAAAACATTACAAAAGATCCTAAACTCGATGTCTTAAAAATTCCTTCGTACATTACACAGTCTCACTTACTGTAATGCTTATAATATACTGTAGGTAAATTTGCAATTGACTCGGATTGAGAGCGTAAACCATCTTGCATTTTCTTACTTAAAACGATGCACAAAGATCTTCCTTTTATCATTTCAAATATTATAGGTAGCATGTCTTTCTCTTTTCTTTTTTTTTCTCTTAACCACGTCAAACAAAGGCCTTCACCTAGAAAGTGAAAGAAGAAAAAAAGTGGTCAGTTGTATATTTGTGGTTCAGTCAGATATTGACAATATAAAGAGACCGGATACCTTGGACGAGCACAATTATTAATGACAAAATTTTGCACAAACTCCTGAGTCTTGGAACGACTTCATCGTCATTCCAATTCCTAAAAAAAATCAGTGTTCTTTTCGTCCTATCTCTCTAGCCTCATGTCCGCGCAAACTCTCTTTGAAGGCTTAATAAACAACCGTCTCGTTTGATGGCTTGAATAATCTAGTTCCTTCAAATATGTTCGGTTTTTGCCCCGGGCTTGGCCCGGTAGATTGCATCAGTTACTTCCTTGCAGATATCTATAAATCCTTCATATCAAAGAAATATACTGTCGCTTCTTTTGTCTATGTCTGCTCTGCATTTGATAATATGCATCTTTCCTCTCTGGGCTCTTTTCTCTTAATTTTCCTCCGGTTTTTATCACTCTTATAGTCAACCTCATTCAACATTGAATTCTTTATCTATCTTCTCCTTCTCTTTTCACCTTCGGATGCGTCTATCGTGAGCTTCTCCAGGGTTCCTACCTAAGCCCCACTCTTTTTAATATTTACTCCTTCGATATTGCTTCTCTTCCTATTCCCTCTTTCTCTCTCCTTTTTGCTGATGACATTTTAGTTTACTCCATCTCAGACGATCTATCCTCCGCCACCAACAAGTTAAATCATTCATTGTCCCTTCTTAGAAATACTCTCTCTACTCTCCATCTCTCTCTTTCTTCTTCCAAGTCTTCCTGCATAATTTTTGCTCTCCGCCCCTTTAACCGTGCTTTTATAAACATCAGTGTATCTAGTATTCCTATTCCTACTATTAATTCTATATGTTACCTAGGTCTTTTCTTAAATAGTCGCCTTACATTTCATGAACATATTAACTATATCTATAATTCCTCGATCAAAAGCCTAAATCTCATCAAATCTTTATCTCCGCTCAGTTGTGTTGGCGACCCGTGCATTCTCTTAATTCTATACAAATCAATTATTCGGCCCAAACTCGACTATTGTTCCTTCATTTATGGCAATGCCTCCAAATCTCTCCTTTCGAAACTTGACGCAATTCAAAATTCCTGCCTTCGTCTATGCATTGGCGCTTTAAAATCGTCTCCTATTGCTGCGATTCTATCTGAATCTGCCACTCAACCTCTATCCATTCGTCGTTCACTCCTTGTAGGTATCGTTTTTTAATAAAACGCCTCCCCATCTCGTCATCCAATCTTATTTCTTTCTATCTTCATATCAAAAACCACTGGCGCTTGGCGCCTCATAGAATTCCGATTTTATCGCATATAGCTGCTCGTGTTTTCAATTTTTCTCCCTACGATTCCTCTTATAACAGTCTTCCTCACTTTTCTTTCGATTTTAATAGCATATGGCACCCCATCAATTTCTCCTCCCTCCCAATCCGAGCTGATTCTTCCTATCAAAATGTAGTCAACTTCGAATTTCTTCAGCGGCTGGACTCTTCTTTTTCTTCCCAGGTCTTAATCTTCTCGGATGGCTCCAAGAGTGATGGGGGCGTGGGTGGTGCGTATACGTCCCCTACGTTCCTGCACTCTGAGTCTTTCAGAATTCCTTCTTTTTGCTCTATCTTCTCGGCCGAATCGGTCTCAATTCTTCGTGCCATTCATTTTATACCCTCTACAAGTGGGGTTCACAAATTCCTGATCGTTTCCGATTCCAAAGGCGTTCTTCAAGCCCCTCCTTCTCATTCTTCCGACGGTACCATCCTCTCTCTTTTCGATCTCTTGTCTCCTCTTTGTTCTCATCTCGTTCCATTCTCATAGACTTTCTATGGATCCCTAGTCATTCCGATATAGAGAGGGGAATGACTCAGCTGACTCTTTAGCTCGCTCAGCCGCTTCACGGTACCGTCTTATTCAACCGATTCCTCGATTCCTGTCTTGGTTTCATTATATTCCTGTCTGTCGTCGTTCTACGGTTGTTTCCTTAATTAGACTCAGAATCAATCATTCTCTTGTGCCTTCTTCTCGCTTTCGATTCGCTTTGTCCCCTTCTCCTTTCTACTCCCTTCACGCTTCTGAGCCTTCTTGTATTTTTGATTCAAATCATATCCTTTTCGAATGTTTTGCACTCCTTAACGAACGCTCCCTTCTTTACGCCCATCTTTTTACTTTGGCTTTTCCTACTCCCTTTAACGCTACCTATATCCTTTCCTTCCTGTTGCCTTCAGTTATTCCATTGCTGCTGTCCTTTGTTTTTTTCATTTCTGACCGGCTGGCAATTTAGTTCTACCTCTTAATTTTGTTAGGTAAAGGCCGCTGGCGCGCTCAGGGTAGGAAAAATTAAAAGATAAATGAATAATGAAAAATCCGGAATACGATCAACATGAGAAGAAATGAAATGGTGTTGGACATCTGATCAGACATTCGGAATGGATGACGACATTAATCAAAGGAATGATGAACGGAAGCAGAAGTAAAGGCGAAGACGTTTAGATATAAGGATGAAGTAAAAAAAACGGTGGAAGTTGTGTCACCATAAAAGTACGTACCTGCGCTCCCGAAGACGGATCTAACATGGTCATATTAATACCCAACAACCATAAGGTTGAGGAGAGAAAGAAGAAGAGGAATCGCTGGAATGATAGATAAAGAAAATAATAAATAGTAGAAAACGCGCGGGATCTAATAAGCGACAATGTAGAACTTAATGTTCGATAGATATAATCAGCATTACCAATAACAATGCTTCATTAAGATGACGCTATGGGAAAAAAGTTAAGGAGAAGACAAGAGGAAAGTGATAATAGCGTAGACGAATAATAGAAAACGATGAAATGGAAGAAACACTAAGCAGAAGGAAGACACTGATAGGCAGAAAGAACGATCGTTAAGAGAGAAAGAAGTGTAGATGGTCGACTGGAAATTTTAAGGTAGAATTTTTTCATGTGGAGACGTGAGATTAGAGAGTTGTATTTTTTTTAACCGACTTCAAAAAAGGAGGAGGTATTCAATTCGACTGTATTTTTTTATTTTATTTTTATTTTTTATTTTTATTTTTTTTATTTTTATTTATTTATTTTTTTATTTTTATTTATTTTTTTTTATGTGTGTTACCACAGAACTTTCTTCTAGATGAACCGATTTTGATGATTCTTCTTTTATTTGAAAGGTGGTGTTTGTCATGTGGTCCCATTTAAATTTGATCAAGGTCTGACCGATAGTTTTTGAGTTATCCTTAATAATGCGGGAGATTGAAGCTTTTTGGATGCTTTTCATTCATGATTGTTTTCACCGTCGGATTAGATTTTTGACTTAAAATACTATAAATTTGCCAAATTACCATGGAAATGTAACTTTTGGTGTTTTTACCGTGGAAATATCTGTTCTTATTAAAATGTTTTAATTTAATTGAATAAAAATGCACTAAAAAGTAAAAAATAAAATGCTTTTTTACAAAAAATAAATACCGACTTCAAGGTTTATTATAAAAATTTAAAAATGCACTAAAAAGTAAAAAATAATTACTCCCGATAAAATATATATATCAGAGTGATATAACTTAAGGTGATATCGTAATTCTTATACAACATTAACTTTTTGGAGTTGGAATTAAATTCATGTTAGGAACAATTTAATCAACATTTAATGCAGTTTTTAATTATTCTTTTAATATGAATTTGATGCCAACTCCAAAAAATTAATGTTGTATAAGAATTACGATATCACCTTAAGTTATATCACTCTGATATATATATTTTATCGGGAGTAATTATTTTTTACTTTTTAGTGCATTTTTAAATTTTTATAATAAACCTTGAAGTCGGTATTTATTTTTTGTAAAAAAGCATTTTATTAAAAAAAAAGAAAAAGCGGCAAACCGAAACGTTTTTAAGTACTTTAAGCACACATTGTTATTACCCTTACAGACAAACAAAAAAAAAACACATTTTGTTCCTTTCCTATTTACCTTTTCACCGCCGCCTTCCTTATTTGAAATTTTCAAGGTTATTTTTTTATCTTAACTATAATTGTTTTTTTTGTTTTTTTTTGTTTTTTTTTTGTTTTTTTTTTATATATTAATTTTGAGCATGTCAGCTAAGGACGTTACTCAATCCAAAGGTATTGATTATAAAGGAAAAATATTAGAAGTGGAACATACGAATGAAGCTAACAAAGGAATAACCAAGGGAGACGGAAAAGAAAGGATGCTGTGAGCGCTGGAGGGCTTAGGGAGGCCAAGACGCAAAAGACCGGAATATAGTATCGCGCGTTCTGAAGAAATGGAAGGACATTCAAGCAAAATAACGAAGTTTGCTTCTGACGGATCAAACGGACAAAGAGAAGACTGAGTAATGGAAAAACGGAAGAGCGAAGCAGGTAGCAAGCTGTGGTTTAACCGAAGTCTAATTATGGATGAAATAGTTGACCGCCTCATGTTGGGGAAATTAAGAAACCACGGAAAAAGAGGAGGAATGGGTTGTATAGCTAAATAAAAGGAAGCAGGAATAGAAAATGCAGAATGATAGAGATACTAATAGTCGCGGTGGCAACGAAAAGAAAGAGGAAGAAGACTTTGAGCTGGGAAATGACTAATAAAGCGACCGTCTAAAGAAGCCGAACGTGCCAACGAGTCGACTAACTCGTTGCCCCCGAAATTCCACAATAACTAGGATAATCAATAATAGATCAATACGGACAGAGCGGGAATGAAATAGATGTGAAATTAAGGAACGTATGTGAAGCACGATAGGATCAGCGGATGGTTTAGGAAAGGGAGTAGCAATGGCTTGTAAAACGCCTTTTGAATCAGAAGATAAGAGAACCTTGGATATATTGTTAGTGGAGGCTATAAAAAGGATTGCTTGTAAGATCGCAAAAGATTCGGCTAGGAATATGGAGGAGAACGAGGGGAGTTTGAACGTCTCAGAATAGTCGAAACCGGCAGAGTAAAAGCTGCTCCAAACCCCAAAGCCGACTTTGAGCCATCTGTGAAAATTAAAGTATAAGAAGGAAAGCGCGAGGATAAAACATTCGTTATGAGCAGCGGGAGAGGGAAGAGAATTTACATACGAAGGAAGAAAAAGTAAACTGGGTGATTAAATAAAATCTGGGAAATTATAGGTAAAATAAGGGCATTTGGTGTAGGATAGAACAAAAGGAGAGAAGGCCCTGAGAAGTGAAGAAATCAAGGAAAGGATTGTGGGGTTTTACGAGGAGACAAACGCCAGTTGTTGAATATAAACCAGTAGGAATAAGGCAAGTAGGGATTGGAAATATGAAGACGTTTGGTCATAAATCGTTCACCTAGATAAAGTATTCGGATGAATAACGGACAGGAACCAGTTTCTACCAAAATGGCTGTAATAGGAGAGGAGTTCAAGGCGCCGATACAAAGTCGGAGGCACATATTATTGTTTTATTATTTTTAAGCTTGCCATTTATTTTTTAGTATCATTGTGCGATTCTTAATTCTTATGTAATCCTAGACTCGTACAGTAGTATAGTAGTATATATATATATACATATATATATATATTAATTACAACGTAATTCTTAGGCTACCCCCCCATTCGAAAAAATGTCCCAAAAAAATGTCCCAGAAAAATATCCCAATTTTATGTAACGCAAAATGTCCCAATTTTATGTAACGTTTGTTATATTTTATAGGATTTTTGTTATTGTTATTTAAAAAATGTCACAATTTTATGTAATAAAATATGTAACGAAAAATGTAACGAAAAAATATCTTAATTTTATATAATGAAAGTTAAATGTTAGAATAGGACTTTTGTGGTTATGTTATTTTTTTTTTGTGTTGATGCCAGTAAGAATTACGTTGTAAATTTTGATCATTTTATTCAAAGTATAGAAGAGAAAGAGACAGAAATGAAAGCAAGGAGGGTCAAGGGGCACAGCCCCTTGCGAGGCCAAAATGGCTGAGTTTATATATATATATATATATATATATATGTTATATAAAGCTCGATTGTTCGCACTTCGCCTTAGGGACACTCCGTTTTGTATAATTGTTACGGAAAAGTTAGTTTTAATTGTATTCATGTCACTTTCCGCAAAATGGAATAGATGTCTTATAAGCTTGATAAACGAAGAGGTTATAGATTCAACATAAAAGCATTGCACTTATCAGTACTTTTCGTATTATTTCCGGCGTAAAAGTGAGATATGGTCAATAGCATAGAATTGCATAAACAATATAGACATCTCTAACGAGCGTGTAGTGCATGCCACACATAATGAAGCAGCTGTTATTCCATATGCCTGTACAGCGCAATACATTATCTTCCTAATAACTTTTATGAGGGCTATATCTTACCGAGTCACACTTTAGCCGTGCGATTGATTTCGCGGCACAATTATCCGGGAAACTATACTCGTCGCTGAAACTTACCAGATGTTATTGATTTTCTGAGTGAAAATGCAGCTGATGAGGTTGTCCTTATAAATTATATATATATATAAAATATTTATTATTTTCTGTTTCTTTTTTTAATTTGATCGTCCGTCTAGAAAACCAGACAAAGCTGGTTCCGGATAATGGCGAAGTTAGCAGCAACAGTGACTATAATGCCAAGGGAAAGCTGCTGGTAACTATCAACGAACAGTTACAAACAGCTTTTCCTGAATTTCCCTTTTTTTCCGACTTTATTTTCCGCTCTCAGCTCGGCCCTATATATCTGGGACCACGCGTCATTTTTGTTTTTATTTGGGGAGATCAGATTAAGAAATCTTCGGATGGACTATGGGCGAGAGAAATTTTCTTTGAAACGCCGTAAACGATACATTGGCAGCGACGGCAGGGAGTTACCGGTACTTCTGCGTTATTGCTTTTAATACAGAAAAAGATTATACGCTGTTACACAACAAAAGACGATGAGGACGATGGCAATGACGACTGGAATGATGATGATGACGACAACGTGATGATAATAATGAGGTTGACGGTGCTGTATAGACTGCGGCAAGTGTTGCAATGTGTGAGAGATGGTCTCTTACCATCTCCATTGTTCGTTCTTCGCTTTTTTTCACGGGCTCTCTTATTATATTGCGCGCTGAACCGTCTGCGGAAGGAGATGGTAGCTCGCTAACTTCTGTTCCATAGCAGCCGGTTTGATTTATATATCAGCGGTGTGCATTCCATTCGAGGGTATCAATGAACATCGGTGCTATAGCAGTCGGAATGAGAGATAAAACTCTGGCCAAAGAAGGAAAATAAGACTAGGAAAAACTGTTTGGAATTTATTACGCTTTGTCGAAGACGTAATTCAAATATTTTCTTTCGCTTCTCTTGCCCGATCCTCTTTCCACCGTGTCCCATGTTACACGTTTTTCATTCCTGCCGCACTTCCTTATCTATCTAACGAATGGAACATGTAAATTTGAGGAAATCCGGCTTTTTTAGAACATGTTTATTCAGCATAATAAAACTAATGAAAAGAGTAATGGTTCGCTTTTTTATTAAAAATTTCTTTATTTATTTATTTTTATTTTTTTCGAGAGGAAATTTTCAAGGGTAACTCACCGCGCGCCATCTTGTTAATTTCTGCATTTTTCGGTTGGTAATTTTTTCGGCACAGTTCAACAGTTTTATTTGAAGCGATTATTTCCAAATACCCTCCAAGTGTTGAATGTTTTGCCTGCGAGGCGGGAATTATAGAAAAGAATAAATATTTACACGATTCGAGTAAGGAGGGGAGAAAATTCCCAGAACTCATTGCAAAGGAGATGAAAAGGTGAACCTTTCAATCTGCTATGTTAGCGAGCTGTGTTTAGACAGTCATCAAAATTAAGTTTAGCGTTCTGTCGTGTGTTTTTAAGTCTTTATATGTTTAAAAAGCGAGCCACGACGAGAAGGGAATTAAACACGGACAATAACAAAAAACAAAAAATGAAAAAAAAAAAGGAAAATAACTATCAATTGATAATAATCTGTTTAAATAGTAATTATAGTTTTTATATGTTTTCACGATAGAGATATCGAACAAGCATATAGAGCTGTAAATGATTTAACACATGAATGTCGTAGGAAATTTAAGTTAATTAGATGTCGGTGGCGATGCAACGAATATTCGAGATGAACAACAAAGATCAGAATTAGAAAATAGAAATATGATTGCAGAAGCGATAAGTTAGCCGCAGAGCAGCTAATGACAAAAGTAGGAAACAACTGTAAGCAAGCAAGGTTCAAATATATTAAACCGGACACCGGATGAAACTCGTATCGCTGGATAGGAGTTTCCATAAACTATCATCATCCATACGCCGATCACAGGACTATTCGCATACACACTCACGGAAAGAAGAAAAGAAAAAAGAAGAATTTTTTTTTTATTAAATTGCCGCCGAAAATTTCAATGAGATTAGAAAGAGATAATAAAATAAGAATGAACTACTATTAATAATATGTTGAGGAAAGTATGTGTATTTTTTATAAGAACAAAATATTACTTCTGAAAAAGAAAGAAAATTAACTGCAGCGCAGCCAATTAGTTAATAAAACTAATGAATAATTTTATATTACGAATAATTAAACATTTTAAGATTGAATATTAAAGTAAAATATGTGCTGGTTTTCCGGGAAGCATGCCTCACTTCTTTAGCGCTAGGAAAGAGAAATATACTAATTAAAGATAAAAACGTACCATGTATCACCTAAATATCTGGAGCAGACCTGAATTATCACCTATCTTTGATTTAGAGAAAACCAAAGAACCATATTAGAAGTTTGATTCTAAATCACACTGGCTTATATAATTATATATAAATGTATATTACTATAGATATATATTTTATGAGTCAGTAGTAATTTAGATCTCTTTCACATTCAAGTTTCTATTAAAGGGTTCTTTTATATTTACATATATGTATATAATATCTTTTTTTTTTTTTTTGGTATTAAAGATGGGACATTCTACTTGGAAAACCATTGCATGTATTTTATTTTATATTTAATCTTTAGATGTTTAGTTAAATTCGTGGTTTTCATTATTTCTATTAAATAAATTAATAACACTATTTTATTAATGATGAATTTAAACACCGTGACACAAGTAAGGTATTGCTTATAGTTCACTATACGCCGCTTATAGTTTATTTTATTTTATTTGGTTCAAATTAATCAGACTAAAATTAACTGCTTTTATAATAGATCTCCTTATATGACGTCACGTATACACAAAAATAAATTGAATATTAGGATAAGGCGCTTTTGGAATTTAGAGGAGAAGTTCACATAAAACTTGTCAATATTTTAATTAAATTAAATTAAATTAAATTAAATTAAATTAAATTAAATTAATTTATTAATTTATTTATTATTGTGCTACAACGAATAGGTCTTTCACAGCGTAATAGAAATTACATGAATGTTACGTATAAAAGGAAGAGATAGTTAAAAGATTAAAGTATGTGTATAAATTATAAGTAAAGTAAAGTAAATCCAATATCCTTTAGTAGGGTGTCGAGGGTTGTGAAGTTAAGGTTCACAGTGTACTAAGCCCAACGGTACTAATGGTGAGCAAGGGGCCAGTTCCTTTCTCTCGGCCGCCTTTGCTTTTCCAGATTTCTCTGGTACCCAATTATTTCAGGCTGGGTAAGCTTGGGAGCGATTCAAATCCGGAACGAGACAAGTCTCTAACCTGTGCCCTCTGATTTAGTAACCAAATGCCTTAACCATAAACGAAAAAAAAAAAAAAAAAAAAAAAAACTTCCGGTTAAAAATAAATATTAATTTTCTTCACAAATAAAATTATTTTACACGTATTGCTGTGGTTATTGGTAAGTAGTTCTTGGAAAAGGAGATTCACCGAAGATCTTGTAATAAGCCCCCCGTAAAGTGGAATGATAGTTCAAAATATGTGTTATATCGACTAGTACATTACAACATTTGCAAATGGGAGGTCCTTCTATGTTATGAAGTAGTGATGTGTCGATTAGGACTGCCCGATCAGCAGTCTTATACGGTATGCGCTATTGATTTCGGCAGTTCGGTAAAAATGGTATTTCTCATAGATCCCATGGTGGTTTCATACTACGGAGTCCGTATGGCTTTTACATATCATTTCTGTTTTATACGATTAATAGAATGTTAACACGTATTGATTTCCGCAATGCGGATTTCATACATCCGAATTAATTTCGGCGGTATATCAGGATATTAGTTGATATCCTTTTTCCATTGTTTAATATTATTGGAAATCATATAGTTTGTATTTGCAATCTTTAGTTTGAATTAATCTTTTATTTTTTTATATATATATATTTTTTTTTTCACGTTTAAGAAAATTTTTCAGAATCATTATTATTCGTCTATTTCCAGTTTTTCTTCTTCTTTAGCGGTCGAGAGTTGTACTTCGTATTCTTATTTTGTTTTTGTGTCAACCACCTCTAATTAATGTGTATTTTTTATTCCCCGAGCGCGTGAGCAAAAAACATTCTCACTCAGCTCAAGGGATTAGAAGAGAGAAAGTTACGAGAAGTAATAGGGATTATATTAGAAAATAAAGATTAAAGAAATGAAAACAGCTAACAAAGGAATGATGAATATTATAAGGAGCGGAGAGATCTAATTAATTAGTTTAATTCGATGCTTTTTTATTTATTATACGATTTAAAAATAAAAATTATTCTTTTTAGATTTTTGTATCGAGATTATGGAGGCTGATTTTTAATTACAATAACTTTTATACAAGTTAACTGCACCCAGAACTTATTAAGTTCTCTTAATGATGAGCTCATTAATGAAAAAGATCCGAGTAGTACACGACCATTTGTCTTCATAATTCAGAACGTGTCATAGAAAAAAAAAGAAAAATAAACAAGTTGAATAAAAAAAGTAGCAATGTATGCGATGTTGACACGTACATGAATATATTTCACGTTCAACCAATAGTGTGTTCAGTTCATTTTAATTGCTGACGATACAAGAAAATTTAAATACACTCTTGTACGATTGTATACTTGTTCCTTGTATAGAGGAAATATTAAATACCAAATAGTTTACCGGAATTGTTTGGTACATAATTAACCCCGTCGTCGGGGATGATTATGTAACCGTACAGTCCTCGAACACTATTTTAGAGTTTTTAATTCAGTTCACTCGCTCTTATTGCACATTGCATTCGTCCCGTTTGTTGAAATTTGAAAAATTCCACGGCAGGGAATATTTTTCACGTATTTTCGCTAATGTCCGAGGGTTCTGTTATCGGAGACTGTTGCACAGAAGATGATTTCATTCTGTCGCTTTCAAACACGACCGTAATGCAAGCAATGTTCCTCGCACACACTAGGCGTCAGTTTTGTAGAATCGCAATTAAACGGTATTCTTTTGGAGAGTTTTTTACGCTTTATAAATGGGGGGGGGGGCAAAAGGGCTTATATTCGGTGAATATTACTATTGAAAGTTAATTGAGCGCCAACCGCTTTTCCCAGAAATGCTCGAATTTTAATCGCGATAAGTTTCCTTTTTTAACGGAAACAAATGACACCATCTTTTATCGGAAGATGTCCAGCTTGGAAAATGTGATACATTTCGAAAGAATAACGCGATTTCTCTCGTTTTATTTCAAGAAAAAATTTTACTTCGATGAATCTGGCCAGTATTCGGTTTTGAGCATATAATGTCGGTAACAGGGGAAGCTTGTTGAAAAACAATTTCTAGATAATTTTTAACGCAAAATTATAAGACGAGGTCGATTAATTACAATTCCCCCCCCCCCATCTAGATGACGGTGGAAATTTTATTCTACACTTTTTTTAAAGATAAAAAACAAATTTATTCGTCGTTGATTAGTACCAATTAAAAAACAATTCCTAGGTTGCGCCAACGCGCTGTGTAGCGTACGGCACTTGAGATTGATTGATTGACTAACGGCCAGACAATTATAAGTTAATATTAATAAAATTTTATCCATTTCTCTGTATCGACACTATAAGTACAATATACACGAAACGAAAGCAAAAATATATTAATTCACAAAATGAAAATTAAAAATGATTTAAAAGCCGCTCCATACTCGAGATTATTGGTAATTTAATAATAACTCGTCAGATTATGATTTTGAAGCATATTTTGTCGTTTATTTTGCAAATTAATATATTTCTGATTTTTTTTTTTTATGCTTAATTTATTTATGTTTATTGTAGATAATTTTAAATGAAAGATAACACATTCAGACTGAGTTCCTTTAGATTCCGTAGAAGGAAATGAAAGAGTTGATCAGTTGTCTCGTGGTGCAGCTGTTAATGGACTCCTCATTAATAAGTTCACTGCTAATAACAAAATTTCATTATAGGTTTTGGTCAGACTCATACCCTTCCTCCTTTTCTAACCAATTTTCCTCCTAAATTTTTCTATTCAGCCGTATCTTCCAGTTAATCCTTGGTTTCGTAAATTACCATCTTTGCAGCATTATATCATTTCCTCTTTATGTCGGTTGCGCTTCGATCACAGATATTTTCCTTTATCTCGCTATCGAGTTTCACTTTCAGACTCTCCTTACTGTCCGCTACATTCTTCCAATGATATCCACGAATGTAATTTTAACCACATCCTTTTCGAATGTTCTGTCGTCTGAACAACTTCTGAAATTTAATATTCCTGCTCCCTATAGTGCTGCATCTGTTCTCTTCTTTCCTTCATTATTTGTTGTCGGTTCCCTTGTATCCTTCATTGATGCTATAGCTGACCGCATACGAATCTAAATAATTAATTTAGCGGTACTTTTCTTTCTTGTCGAACATATGCTCTTTGTCAGCGAGCCCTAAAAAGTAAAAAAAAAAGCGAAAGAGAAGAAAAGTTTAGTCAAGCATGATGTTTCATGCGCCGAGGATTCCGTATGTTAAGTTAAAAATAACTATAATTTACATTTACGTAATACTAAATTCAAAATAAAGAAATCTGATTTTTCTCGCCGCAAAGGAAGGCTAACGTCATTTTTCGCCAAATTCGAAAGTTTCGTTAAGAAAATGAAATACGGGTTCGCTCCCGACAAATAGCGATCTTTCCATCGGGGTATATCATATGCCCGGGAAAAAAAAAATATTTTTTTCAAAAAATTTCAAACTTTCAGCGCCCGTCCCAAAGACCTGGATACCCGGATGCTCCAAACTAGAGAAATATACCGGATGCGCATATTTTTAAACTCGTTTAAAATTTCTAACTTCAGTAAAGTAGAAAGCAAAAAGGAAAAATACAAATGGAAGCAATCAATTCTTTTTTAGCTGGGAAACTATTAGTCCAATTAATGTAGGCATCCCGCTTTTTAATTGTACATTAGCGTATTAGGTGATATTATATGCGCATAGGAAACATCAACAAAACACGTATGCAACGTCTACTCAAGATACTGCGATATTCTACAAATCTAGTCGGATGGTTAACTTACAGAACGGGTTATAACAAAAGACAGAAAAGGGCGAGAAATAAGATCGAGAAATATTTTTAACTATTTTTAAGATGCAATATATAGCCGAATTATAGTGAAGATGAGAATTATTTGAACGATAATGGTAAACATTCTGGAAATTAATGTGACTGTGCCTTCTAGTGTCATTTACACGCAGTGTGACTATTTTTTAAAAAGCTGCGATCGCCGAGAAATATTTTAGTTGCTGACAAAACGAGTTGAAGATGCAAGACGATCGTAAGCGATACGGGCGAATGACATTAAAAATAGAAACAAATAAGCAACGTTGCTTACACGAATGATTCGTGTAAGAACCACTTTGGCGATCTGGTTCAAGTTTCGTGTATTATCGTGCAGATGGAGGCTGAATTATGGTAATTTTAGATTAGTGACAAACGTCGAGGAGTAAAAGAAAAAAAGTAACATTTCAAAGAAAAAAATATACTGGCACGAAGAAAAAGAGGTCACATATTTGTATTTTCACACATTTTCAACACTGAAATATTTAATTTTATTTATTTTAAAAATACGAATTTGAGATTTGTTGGCCAAGTAACAAAAAAAATATATTGTGCTGAAATTAAAATTAGTAATGTAATACCTCGATCACTTTTTTTACCAACTTCATATTACTTTTATAATAAAAAACATCATAAAATTAACATTTATTATATCAGAAAACTTCGTCATAATTACGGATGTTCTTATCTCCAAAATTAATCGACATTAGTATACTGTTTTTTTTTTTTTTTTTATTATTATTATTTTTATACTGGGTGTTTTTAATTGCTATGATTATTACACCCAGTGTCAGGTAGGTATTTTAAATGCTGGTTGTTAAGTTTAGTTTTCTAATCAGGGTAAGAATTTTTTGAATTTCGTATTTTTAAACAATGAAAATTTATGTGTATTGTGTTTGTCTTTTTTTTTTTTTTTGTTATATCTATAAAAGTCAGTAATTTTGCATAATTTAACTATATTATATAGAAAGTTTACTAATCGTAAAAGCTTAATTTCTGTGATACGAGATATTTAAGAGAAAACAATTTTAATTAACCAAATGACGTAAAAAATGTTGGAAATTTGAAACAATCGTAGCGGTTTAGCCGGCAGCGATTAATTAAATGTTATCGTCACGATAAGAGTAGCATCAAATGCGCCGGGTACCAGCATATGTTACGACAGTATAATTACAGCGCGTATTTTGTGGAAGGCAGTTGATAGATTCTCTAATATGCATAATTTTCGACAAAGTAAGGAACTTTTGTGCATTGCAGACTTGGGCGCGGTGTGATTTCTAACGTGTAAATAAAGCGAAGACACAAAGCTTCTGTTGATGGTGAATCAGAGAACTATAAACGAGCATTTTGATATTCACTTATTCACATCTATACAAATACCGCCGGTGAAATAATTCTTCTGACGATAGTTAAAGAAAACCAAAATGGAAAAATTAAAAAACATCATTAATAACCGTTCAATTATGGACGGTGTAGTTTACAAAAAAAAGTAAATAAATAAATAGAAATGGGCAGTTATAACAATACTGAATAAGATGTGAAAAATTACTTTTAACTTCTACACTGGAGTATGTTCAATTGATCTGCTTTAAAAATCTTATTTCCACCGCCATATATGCGATTTTACCATTCCGTTCTGTACGTGTACGTCCTTCTCTCTTCGTTTTTTTTTTTTTTAATTTCGTTTCTTCATTGTATTAAATTAATGTGTTTTATGAAATTTTCTGAATTATTTCATTAAAAACATTGGATTGAACTTTTTTTAATTGAACGTTTAAAATATCTTTTTTCACTATAAATTAAAACGGAATCGGAATTGAATCTCGCTAGAAAGAAGGAATCCCTTGGATCCACGGAGGCTGGTTCTTTTATGAAACTTATAGAAAAGCCAGTTTCAGTCATCTTAACAAAAGAAAAAAAAAACATTCGAAATATATCAAATATTTTTCTTTTTTTAATACGTTTATTTATTGTTGCTCAGCAACTCTGGCTATTTGCGACGAATACATAAAGTTTACATCTTATAAATAGATTACATAGCGATTGATTTTAAATATTTCATAGGATTTTACGACAGATTTAAATTTAAGTTAGTTTATATCTTATATTATACAGTACAAAGAGGTTGACTTTAAATATTTTATGAGATCTTTAGAAACCAATTCATCATCGCTCAAAATGTCGTAGAGCGATTTCCCCTCGAGGTTGCAGTTTTTTCTATGTTCCACATATTTTTTACATTTGCACAGTAGATGTTGTACGGTAATGATTTCGTTGCAAGTATGGCATTGAGGAGTTTGTGTTTTTTCTAAGATGTATTTATGCGTTATCGAACAATGACCAATTCGGAGACGTGCTAGAACGATTTCTTCTTGTCGATTGGTTCGATACGATGTTTCCCAATGTTGCAGTTCCTTTTTGATGAGAAATAATTTATTTGAACTTTGGGTTTGTTGCCATTCGGTTTGCCACTTTTTCTGAATAATTTTCCTAATTGATTTGGTTAACAACTTGTCCTCTTTTTTCGCCTTATTGATGCAAGAATTAGCGAGTTGAAAGGTAGAATACCATGGAGGTCGATCTCGCGAGTGGATGGTATAAATAGGTTGAGTGTAATTCAATTCTGCAATTAATCCCATACACTGTATCGGAAATGGCTTTTGGATTCTGGATTTTTTATCATACTGTTGTACAAAGTTTGGAAACATGTTCTTTTGGTTGGAAGGGTTTGCGGTGTTAGCTGTTAATTTGACGAAGTGCTTTAGCGACAAGAGACGTCTTCTGAGTTTTAAGGGTAAAATATTACTCTCGGCGTGTAGACTAGCGATAGGACTGGTATGAAATGCACCTGTAATGAGGCGTAGAGCGGTGTTTTGTACTGGATTTAATTTTTCGAGATGATTTGTCTTCGCGCTATTATATATAACTGATCCATAATCCAGCTTGGATAAAGTCAATGCCGTATATAGGTTTTTCAATGTTTTCCTGTCTCCGCCCCATTTTGTGTGTGCAACCATTTTTAGTACATTTAGGGATTTATAAGTTTTTATTTTCAAGTTTTGTAAATGATGTTTCCAAGACAACTTGCGGTCAAATGTCATTCCAAGGATTTTTATGGACTCGCAGCTTGATATGGGAATATTGTTTAGCTTGATGTTACATTCGGGAGGAGCAGAACGTTTGTTGCTGAATGTAATCGCTTTGGTTTTGCTTGTTGAGAAGGATAGCCCATTAGCTAGAGCCCATTCTTGCAGTTTATTGGTGGTGTTTTGTAAAGCGGTGTTCAAACTACATAAATTCGAAGATGTCATATAGATGACTAGGTCGTCGGCAAATACTTTATATTTAACTGGTGGTGCAACAAGCTTAGCTATGTCTGTTATACCTATGATGAATAAGGTAGGGCTGATTACCGATCCTTGTGGTGTACCACTTTCTTGAATTCTCGGGGAAGATAAGATGTCTTGGATCCGTACTTGGAATGTTCTAATTGATAAGAAATTTTTTATGAAGTACAGCATATTTCCTTTTATATTCCATTCTTCCAGCATTTTTAGAATTTTATATTGCCATATTCGATCAAAGGCTTTTTCAAGATCGAAGCTTACCAGCATAGTAAATTGATTAGTCACAAAACCATCACAGATTTGCTGATGGAGCCTGATAAGATGGTCAATCGTATTCCGACCTGAGCGGAAACCGTACTGCAGAGGGTCTAGAAGATTTTTTTGTTCGAGTGTCCATTTTAGCCGGTTGTTTATTATTTTCTCCATAACCTTGCATAGCGTATTTGTTAATGAAATAGGTCGATAGCTGGCTGGTAAGAGTGGGTCTTTTTCTGGTTTTAATAGGGGGATAATGTGAGCAACTTTCCAGCTATCTGGTATCTGGTTCGAACTCCATAAAAAGTTGGAATATTTGACTATAGTTTGAAGAGAACCAACATTCAATTTTTTGATCATTTCTATGTGGATATTGTCCGGTCCAGCTGCCGACGATTTCATATGTTTTAAAGTGAAGAAAAGTTCATTATAGGTGAGGGGCAAATTGTATTCCTGAGGACTAGTCTCGATGCAATCGACTTCTCGTTGTTCGGCGGCCTGTTTTTTGTTTTGAAACGATATTGAATAATTTTCCTTGGATGATGATTGATAGAAATGATTCGCAAAGCATTCGGCTATGTCTTGCTTTTGCTGGATAATTTGTGAGGTTGGTTTAAGTACCGTGATCGAAGTAAAATGTTGCTTGTTTGAAATCATTTTTACTTTATTCCAGACTTCTTTTACCGGTGTATGGACGTTAAACGAGGATGTAAATTTGATCCAGGACTGTTTTTTTCCTTCTCGAATAGTATGTTTACAATTTGCTCGAGCGATTTTAAATTTACTTAAATTTTCCTCCGTAGGATGACGTTTAAAACGGGCGAGAAGGCGGTTTTTTTGTTTTATTGCAAATTTGCAATCGTTATTCCACCAGATTGTTTGTTTCCTTATTATGTTTGAACTATTTTTGGGAATATTTTTGTCTGCAGCACTAATGATTTGATTTACGATTACATTGTTCATCTCGTTGGCATCTGTGCAATTTCCCGGAAGCTGTAGGTTTATGGAGTTGGTAAAGTTAGGCCAGTCAGCATCCTTGATTCTCCATGTTGGGTATTTTTTATTTTGATTGATGTCGACGACCGTTTGTATAGAAATTAAGATGGGGAAATGGTCGCTTCCGAAAAGAGTGAGGAGAGTTTGCCACTCAAGCATCGGAGCTAGGGCACTGCTGCATATTGAGACATCTATAGCTGACAAGCTTCCGTTGGAAGAGTTGAAGTGAGTTTTGGCTCCATTGTTGAGCAGGGTTAGATTGTGACGGTCTATAATTTTTTCGATGATTCTTCCTCGATCATTTGTGTACTCCGAGCCCCATATAAAGTTATGAGCATTAAAATCCCCACTGATTATAAATGGAGTCGGTAATTGGTTTATTAGGTGGTCTAGGCTGAATTCTGTAATTTCGTCGGAATGATGAAGGTACAAAGAGCACAGAGTAATTTTGAGTGGACTTCTTATAGTGATCGCCGCTGCTTGTAAACTTGTTCGAAGGGTTAATATGTGGTGGTATAGGTTATTTCTGACACCAATAAGCACGCCACCGTTAGCAATTGTATCAGTAGCTACGTCAGTACGACATAAAGTGAAGTTTTTTAAGTTATAAATTTCATTTTTTTTCAGTCTAGTCTCTTGTAGGAAGATGAAATCTGGGTTATTTTGAGCGATTATAATTTGTAGTTCCGGAAGTTTACTCCGAAGATTATTTAAGTTCCAATTTAAAATCTTCATAATAAATCTATCTGGGTGTGCCATTCTGCAAGTGGTCATGCTCCAGTTTTTTGATAATTTTTGTGAATTTAATTTTGGTACTTTTATGGGTAAGAGGAACGCGTATTTCTTTCAACATCTGAATCAGTGGGCGGACGTCGCTAATCTGCATGTCGTCTTACTTGTGCCACATTTTGTGCATTTGGTCCTTTGCACATGTCAATGAAAATCATTAGATTTTGAAAGTTGAGAGGGTATTTATTTTTATTTTGGGTGATGTGCTGTTCAAGCGGAGCAAAAATTTCTTTTAAAGTTGGTTTCGGTTTACCGGGCTCGGGTTCTGATTCAGTTTCTTCATCAGATTGCGAGTCAGATTCGTTTAGGTTTGGAGCTGATTTGGGTGGCTTTCGTTTCTTTTTGGCCGATTTATCCGGTTTTTGGTGTGCAACGTCATTGCTTTTCGTCGAGTGAGAAGTAGATGACTCAGGACGAGGTCGTTTGAATTTTTCCGTTTGCAATGGAGGAAATTGTGTGGCCTCTAAATTGTTATCACGTATGGCTAAGTTCGATTGGCAATTAGAATTTGAATTTCCGAAATGATCAGCACTTAATTCATCTGTTTCTACATCATGGGTTGCGTCGAAGTATTCCAGACCACTTGGGACTGTTTCGTCTTCTGGGCAATTCTCGGCTCGATGCCCTCTGCTGTGGCATTTGAAACATGAGAATTCATCGCATGTGATAAAAATACGATGATTTTGCCCGTTGAATTGAATTAAGATGGAACTCGTAATCTTATCTTTATCTATTTCAGTATTGGTGTAAAATTGACGTCGCCAACTTATTATGTGACCGAACTGTAGGTCGTGCGGGTTTAGTCTAAGGTAAGATAACGGGGTGGTTATTTCCAACTTTAGTTCATTTCTTACGTAATCCTCTAGGGTGTTGTTAGGAATACTTGGATTGACATGCGAGAAAATTATTTTTTTCATAGGGTTTGACAGTCTACGGCATTTAATGAAGTTTGACTCAATTTCGAATCTTTTATGTTTATCAAAAAATTTATCTACGAGTTCTTTTGATTTTAAATGAATGATTATGCGATTTTTACTGACTTTTGACGCCGCGATGATGTTCTTAGGATTTTCGATTATACTGGTTTTAGTTAACGCAATCAGGTAATCACGTATTTTATAGTCGTTTATACAATTAAAAACCATACCTTGTTCTTCAGTTGGATGCTGAATTTCTGTGATCGGAGAAATTTTGGTTTTAGCTATCTGAGCGTAAGATGAGTTGGTTTGAACGTTCATGCTCGGTGACGTAGATAACGTTGCCGTAGTGTTAGATAATTGCTGGTCGGCCATGCCGACCGGCGTAATTGATAACGCCGATGATTAAATCTGATATCACGACGAAACTCGAATAGCGAGAGTCGAAAATTAAGAGATAAGATTATTATTATACAGCTATTATTGTTTTATTACTTTGAGAGAGAAACACGAACGCGAAACACGTGAACTTCACTTTAAAGCATAAACTCCCTGTCATATATCTTATGAACATAAAGTTAAAACCTAATAGGATTCCTTATAACACCCAGTGAACAATGAAATAGTCATTAATATATCAGGAGCGGATCCAGAGAGACACTTGGGGGGGGGGGGGGGGATTATATAATTACGTAATATCTTATACGGTAGACAGTAAATTTAAGAAATATTTTGTTTCATAAAGAAAATGAAACAGCGACCTCTTTAGAAATTTAAAAATGTTTTAAAAATACATAACTATTACAAATTTTATTTAACTTTTGTTTTATTTTTAAGGGTAAAAAATAAATAAATTATAAAATTGTGGCTAAAATGGTAGTTTAGACTTTGAATAGTGAATTACTAGAAAAAATAAAACGGTAGTATTTTTTATTAGACTTTACTCCCTTTATATTTTTTTGTTAGTAATCCGATCCGAATTGTTTGTCTGTGAGCAAGTAACACAGATACATATATATATATATATATATATATCTATTTCGCATTAAACTATTTTTAATTAAAATTGCAAAATAAAAATTAAAAATAAATAAAAAATATAAAAGATCGACGATAGTTGCATTTAGAATAAACACTATTAAATATTAGTCATAATTAAATCTGTAGCTAACATTTATACAAATTTTTTATAGTATAAATTAAATTTCTCTGTTGTAAAAAAATTTTTTATCAAGCATTCGGTTCTTGGGAGGTGTCCCTTATTTTCTCCCCCCCCGTGGATCCACCGTTGAATATATACATACATAGATATACATACACACATATTATATATATATATATACATACATATACATACACACACACACACATATATATATATATATATAGTAATTTAGATCTATTTGTATTATTTTAATTAATTTTTTTAACGAAATAATGTATTAAAAACTTTTAACGAGATAGGGAAATTTTTGATTTTTACTAATGCAGTTATTTTATTTTATTTATTCGACGAATATTTTTATTTATTTCATTGATTATTAATAATATTACTTACACATTTTTTTGCCATATTTTCGGTTACCAGAAATATGCTAAATCCTTAGGCATAAAAATATTGATACTAATTTTTTTTCCTTTTAACGAGTATTTAATGCCTCGCGGCTATTACTCGATGCTTAATTTAATTAGTAAATACTATTAATAATCTTAATTTAAATTAGAAAGTCTGTAAGGTCCTTCAGATTGTAAATATCTGGGATAGCCGCCATTATCTCCTTGGAACAATGTGGAGCGTACTTTTGGCAAGCTGTGACAATATGGTGGACCGTTAGCGGAGCTTCGCATACGTCGCATAATGGTGGTGGCTGATTACTGAGTAAGTACGAGTGAGTGGTAAGAGTATGTCCAAGATAAACTCTATTTACAGTTGTTTTCAATCTTGATAAGCAGGCCTTGCCAATGAGTTCGGGCCACGCTGAGTGGTCTTTTTTGGTGTTTCCCAGGATACTTGGTCGCGCATGGAATGATCGACTCCGCGAACTTACAATGTTCTGGATAGAAAACTGTACGTAATCCATTCCTATAGTTATCGGCTAGCAAGTCTGCGATGGCCGTCGAGCCGCACGATGAACAGCGTCATGGGAATAAATACTTCGATGGCTTGGGATCCAAACAAAGGTAATTTTAGTATTAAGATTATATAACTGCAGTAAGGAAAGCAAAATATGATCAACAACTGCTTCTTTGGAGTTTAGAGCCTTTTTTTTTTTTTTTCAATGGGCTCGGTGTCAACACTGACGCAACTACATGGATTTAGACCACCTACTCAGATCCTGAGACGATCGGAGATAGAGAGTATAAAGGAAAAAAGAAGGGGAGATGGGAAGGAGAGGATAAAAGGAGCATTGAAAGGGGTAGGAAAATCCAACGCCAAGAGTTCGGCGTATAGATGAGAGCACTCAGGAAAAAGAGCAGGGCATTCGAAAAGGAGTTTAAAGCCTCTATATGTTTTAAAGTCAACCGTGAGTCTGAGAAAATTACATAGTGGTTAGACTGAAGATCAGCGATCTGGAGCAGACACTGAAGCAAAGCCACTAGCTCAGCCGAAAGGACTGACAGCATGGGCGGAAGGTTGAAGACTGGATTTTGTTTTGGATGTAATAAGCTCCGCCTACATGTGATGCTGTTTTGGATGCATCTGTGTAACATTTAATCGATTCTAGCAGCCGGTGTAGTATCTTTCTTAAGATCTCTTGTATCTCGTGGTTTGGTTTACTTTTGATTTCTGTTGAAGAAAGGTGCCAACAAACATCAGGTCTGAACTGGCTCCATAGCGGGAGGACTGTTGGTATTCTTTTTATAATGTCGCGTTTAATTTTTAATGGAAACTGGAATCCGAACGATTTTGCGAGTTCATTGATGTGGTCTTGATTTGGATGGATTTGGTGGCTGGCCGCAGTTACTGCATATTTAATGGAAAGTAATTTCTGCCTGTAGCAAAGCGGTGGAGTGCCACTGAAGTAATGGAGGCTAGCCGTCGGCGTTGTCGGAAAGGCTTTTAGTACTATCCGAAGTATGGCACTTTGAATTTTGTCCAATTTGTTGAGTAGGCATTGACTAGCGGATGCGTATGTGATAGAGCCGTAGTCCCGTCTGGAACGGCTAGGACCGTAATAGATGCGGAGTAATGTAGAACTTCTTGGTCCGAAGGACTTATTGCTCATCATCTTGAGGATATTAAGTAGCGGTATACAGGAGTGCTTGATAGTAAGAATGTGGTTTTTCCAGGTTAGTCTCGAATCAAAAAGTAATCCAAGGAATTTGTATTCCTTTGATTGCTTTATCGTTAAGTTATTTATTGTTAAATTTAAATATATCGGGTCTGATCGTTTTCTAGTAAAAATAACATTGTTTTTTGACTAATTTGATTCTTCTGATAATTTGTATTCATTCATCATCCAGTGATGGAGTAGTGAAATATAATCAAAATAATGTGAAATTATAAAAATTACAAAAGGAAACTGAACAATAAAAAAATTTTTAAAACATCAAAAGTAAAAAGTTAATGTAATAAATAATAATGCTGTTGATACTATTAAAAACGTTAACATCAGTAGTTCACACAACAACATTAATAATAACGATAACAGTGATAATAATAATTGTAACATTAGTAATAATAATATTCAAATCAAATCAAATCGAATCAAATTAATTTATTATTACTACTATTGTAAAAATTCCATAAATGTACTATGTAGCGCGAATAGCAGAAGCAGAAAATTACTGCGTATATTTCAGCATCCAGTACCGAGCAATTATCATTCAGTCGAATGCTTCGAATCACGTTGCAGACTTCAATGGAACAGGCGGTTGGGGATGAAGTAGCCTTTGGGGTAGCCTTGCAGCATCCGTGTAGAAAATGAGATGGTCGGGGTATTTTTGTATTGTTGCTGCTGTCAACTGAATGATATTCGGGTGCAGGGGTTTTTATTTATACTTCGTCAGGGAAAAATTAACATCAAAATGGAAGCATTACTGAGTGATTATAACAACATTTTAGATAAGTGCAGCGTGACATCTTGAGTTGCCATAATTTTAAAGATCTTAGTCGACTACTGGGCACTATAAACTGAATTACAACTCTCTACTTCTCCGTTCACATATCCACTGCGCTTATATATTGCTGAGACTGCGCTGCTCGTTTGTTTGAGTACATTTAATATTCTTGTCTTTTCAAAATTTATGACTACTTGCTAGCTGAAGTTTTTGGAGAACTGGAATACTAGTGTTTGTACATGGGTTTGAGTAGGTGTATATGGCTGAGTTTGAATGTAGATGCAATTATAAGTTGGGAGGGATACGTGTCGTCATATTATAATACTTACCACTATAAGTTTGTTCGGTCATATTGTTTTAATCTGTCAATGTGAGTTTATGTGAGTTTGTTTCAGCTAGATTAATAATTTATATATCGTTGTTTAGCTCTATAAGTTCAAACTGTAATTGGCCGAAAGGCTGTTGTTTGTACATTGTTGCAAATAAATAAATAATTGCATGTGTGAGTAGTTTTTTTTTTTTTTTTTGTAATATGTGTAGGAGTGAAGGGATTAACTCAGTTGTACATGTGAATATATGCATCAGGGTTTGTGTATAAATAAATAAATAAATATATATATATATATATATATATATTTATATAAAAACTCGGCCCTCGAGACCTCGCAAGGAGGTAAGCCCCCTTGTCACCAAACATTTTTCTTCTAAACTGATTTTAGAAGAATCGTTTTCAATTGACTACGTCATTCTTAGATGTCCTGTCTTTGCGCAATTTCATGACCAAGTTTAAATGATTCGGAAATTCGGCTAGTCCACTTGACTGGGCCGTTATGTATCTTATATACATTGTGACGGAAATTTTAATGAGATACATATATTTTGTAGCGTAACTCAGGCTAAGAATGACATAGTCATTAATATGTGTGTGTGTGCGTGCGGGTACACGCGCACGTTTATATTTATATATATATATATATATGTGTGTGTGCGTATATATACATGCGTCTGCTTATGAACACCAACATGCATATACGTATATTATAAATTTTGAAATTTATCCGTAGGACCAATTTCATTATTACTGACTATTGTACATGTAGCGAAACAGAAGTAAATACTATGTAAAAGAAAATACAATTAAATATACTTTATTAATCACATGTTTTCCAGAAAAATGCTGGAAAGAGGAATAATCAGAAGGGTACGTAAAGATGCGGGTTTCAGGTTCCGGGTGATGAAAAAATATCGCAGTTTTCCGGAAATGATGATGATGAGTGAGCGATATATCTGTCCAGTGATCGGTTTCATGACGATTGAGTATCTTTAAAGTCTAGTTCGGATATTAGTTGCAGATTAAACAAGCCCAAGTTGAAGAGCTATCTTGACGATAATTCGGATATTATATGTTGAAAATTACAGTATCGAAACTTGCGGCATTTCCAAGCACCGGTTTGAAATCTATAGTGAATCGTCTCTGTAGAGTCTAACCAAGTTTGAAACATTCGAAGAGAATGTCGGCGCAAGCTTCACTTAACATCACTACTGACTAAACTAAACATTTTCGTTTTAGCTTATCATATTTAAAATGAGGCGACTTGCTAATTTAAATGAAAAAGAAACGAAAAACTTTAAATATCATAAATATTTTACTTTTGTTATCTTTTTTCGTTTTCAGTATGTAATTCGTTTTTAGCATGAGGGTAAACTGAATGTTATACATACGTAATAATAACTTTATCTATTGTAACGGAATTGTGATGAATTTCTGAAACCACAATGAAAAATGTAATGCTCGAATATAAATAAAGAAAAGCGCTGCATAAAAATTAAATGCATATTTAGCAAAGTTCAAAATTATTGAAAAATATTTTTTGAGATATTAAATAGTTTGTGAAATTTATCGCGAAAATCAGTTTGCAGTGTCTTTAAAAACGACAAGATTCTTTTATCTCGTCATCGACGACTGTTCTTTTACTAATTGTTTCATTTAATCGGCGCTAAGTTACACGGTGCGAATATTCTAAATAACGTTCACATACGGTAGAGAGTTATTAACAATGTCGTTTTGGAGTAGTTAATGTGAATCGGGAGCTCTTGGAAACGGTTATCGGAGAAGAAAAATTACTCTGCAGCCGTTGAACAGCTGATGGTGATAATGAGACGGTTATTGAAGATGAACAAAGTAGCAATGGAAAGGAAGAAGAAGAAGCACTTAATTAATGGTCAGCGTTGGGTCGCCATCGTAGGCGGCTTAATTAGACGTAACGAGGTTTAATGTGTCGTTTTGTTTTGCAGACGAGAGAATATGTTTCAAATTACAGCGCGTACGACAAAATGATGTAGCGGTCGCAACTGACCAGCAGCACAGTGTATCGACGTTGGAGATGGGTTCATTCAAAGGACTGAAAGACAAACTGACCCCGTGTGTAGGCCAACCTGTGATTATTATTATTAGCATTAACTCTGGCCTTCCGATCAGGTAAGCCGTACCACTGGCAGTGGTAATTACCTTTTTTGTAGCTAACGAGGTGCTGTTTCGAGGCTCATTCAGTTACTGACAAAACGCAGATCGTCTCTCATTATTCACATTCAAGCTTGTTTTCCGAACTGCCCACTAAAATTACAAGCTTTGTCTTTTTAGAGACAGAAAAATATTAATGGTAATTACAAAGGATTCATGCTGAATGATATAAAACTTGGACCCTACAGTTTGTTGTCGGCAG
The DNA here is from genome assembly GCA_039619475.1 of Icerya purchasi. Taxonomy (NCBI): domain Eukaryota; kingdom Metazoa; phylum Arthropoda; class Insecta; order Hemiptera; family Monophlebidae; genus Icerya; species Icerya purchasi. The sequence goes on along the minus strand of CM077115.1, from coordinate 75,540,535 downwards.
ACGACTAGACACATCGCCGACCGTTAAGTGTGCCGCTATATAGAATAAAGAATATTTGAAGGAAAAAAAAAAAAGATAAGAAAAACGACAAATAAAAATATGCTACATCTACTGAGGTCCTTATTGAACCGAAAGCGAATAAGACATTCTTATTAATTATGCAAAATCGTATAGAAACTTCTTTCGGTATTTTCGTTGCCGTCATTTAAGCTTCTTGACAACTTGCTAGTTGTTTCGGATTACTAGAGATGGTTTGCATCTTCGTGATACTTTCAATTATCGTTTCGATTTTAAAATAACTTTCTATTTTCAAAATGGATGTCTCGTGTCCGGGAATCTATCTATAGAATCCTGTTGGGTTTTGATCATTTGTCGTAAAATTGTGAGCAGGTGCTAAATACATTAAAATTGCCTTATCGAACTGCTTAAAAAATCGATATAAAAATCTGTATGAAAATGGTTAAAAAGTCTATAAAAAATAGGATAAATTAAACCCTCAGCGGTTGCACTCCTTTACACATTTCTTTTGATAATGATTTTGTAATATTCCCCCCTTTGCTGTAACAAACAAACTTTTAATGCGAAAAAAGAATCACGCGGAGGTCAAATTTATGAAAGGTTTTTTTCCAGAAAAGAGAGAATTACACGATCGTGGTTAGATGTTTGGAAATATGCGAACAATGTCATAGTTCTGCGCACCACTACCATATTATAAATGATTAACTTATAGAATTTGTACTCAGTCTCCCAATTAAACTTTTCTTAAATTAAACGTACTACACGTTCGAACGAACCGTAGCTATTTGTATGGTAAATTTATGCGAAAGATAATTTTGTGATTACTCATTTCCAAAATACTTTAAGGCTGTCTTGGAACAAATGCATTTATGGAGGTTTATTTCAGTTGCAGCCTATTGCGCCAGCACATTGTCCTAAACCCACAATACTAATAGAGTTTCTAATGTCGATGCTGTTAATTGAGCCTTGATGACTAATGAAGAATGACTTAAACTTCTGTTAGTCATTAACTGTTCAAAGGTTAAGCGCTCATCTCTGACCTTCATTCTTTGGAATTGTTTTTTTCCCATCAGTTCATAACAAACCATCTCGCTTTGTTCTTAAGCTGTTCAATTATTCATCTACCGAAGCCGTTTTGGTTTAGTACTTATTCGACTAATGACTCCTCTTAAAGAATTTATCTTTCCCACTGTTGGATTGATTTTTCCTAAATATTTTCTCAATTGCTGATTGTAGAAACATGCGTCAATTTTATATATTTATTTACACATATGCGTATATTAGTAGAGAGATTACTTTTGTTCTGGCACATTAAGCGAGGTGACGGTAGGGCAAGAGGTTAACCTGCGACGTCGTTACAAATCCGCAGTACTATGCCGGTAATAAAAAATCAACCTCTTCTCATAGTTTCTCCACCGGAAGAAAAGTTCTACTCCATGCACCAAATCTAACCCAAACCTCCTTTATCCTCCAGGAAATTATAACACCATGCTAACAAGTCTAGGTTATTAATAGTTAATTTTATGCTCCTTTAACCACACCCGCGCACAACGTGCCTACAGATTAGAATTTAACTTAACCTACTTCCACAATGGATGCATCTGCACCACCGCCATGGCTTAGCAGAAGTTGCATAAACTTACGTCAACGGTACACCGTACTGGAACATCATGCTGAAACCCAACTAACATATCACCGCATCAAAGCCAGCATTTGCCCACCTCACTCAACACATACAGAGTACATCCATAAATCTGAAGCACTCTCGTGACTGTGTGTCTAAAACTGCGCCATGCTGACGTCGTACAGGCACTGTTCTACCCATACACTGCACTATAATACGCCAATGCTCCATGCCACGCTATCGTCACATAATCACTAAGCCCCACCTAATATCACACGATCGTCATGGTTATGAAGAAAACATCGAACAATTAAATCATCTTTGAATAAAGTCTACTCTTTTAATATCGCAGTTTATAATTGCCTTTTCCTCTTGCATGGCATTGAATTGAGCTGCTCGTATTTACCACAAGATTTTATTCTTTACCACATTTATCGAATAGTTAAGTTGTTATTGTGTTTTATTAATACTAATACACAAATCATTAATCGCATTTTTATATTCTGCATAAGTGTACGGCGATGATTCTACGTTTCTTGCCAATGTGGCCCATTTACCTTTCCATTCATTAGCCAATTTCTTCTTCAGTTTATCAATCGAATTATTGTAATAAACAACAGCCTCGTCTTCAATGTTAATTGGTTTTTGGTCCTTTGACTTAGTTTTTTGATAGAAATAACGTTTATTCTTTAAAGCAATTTACTTTTAAAGCTTATCCTCCATTACTTTGGAAATATTTTTTTTTTTTTTTATTTAATGCAATTTTGCAACTAGCTCTGGGCTATCTAGCAATTTTAATAACATAGTATGGATGATTTGTGGAGCTCCTTATCCAACGACAAGGATTTCCGCTGCCTGTATTTTAATACTTTTTAATTATAATTGTTCATTTATAATAAATCTGTCGGCTTTGTTCGTTTTAATCGCCTGATTTCTGCCAAATTGTCTAGTAATCCAATGGCTAAGGATATTTTTGTGATGATCTAGTTCAATTCCATATTGCCGAGCTATTTCTTGTATTTATTCTTTGACAGCTTTAACCGTCAAATCCGTGTGCAATGTAAGATTACTTACACATATCATGGGGCGTCTGCAATTGTTCTTAGTGCTTTACTTTGGAAACGCTGCATTATCGCTATATTACTCGGTTTAGCACAGCCCCATAGTGGACTTCCGTACGCCCAAACAGGTTTCAGAATTTGATTATACAATAGTAATTTATTCTCCAGCGATAATTCGGATTTTCTTCCTATAGGCCATAACATGTTCCTGTACTTAATATTAAATTCGTTCCGTTTTTTAACTATATGGCTTTTCCATCTTACCTTGTTTGCCTAAGTGGATTCCGAGATATTTTGCTGATTCCTTAACCGGAATTACCTGATTGTTAATGCGAATATTTTTGATGTTGCAGATTTTTTTATTTGTAAATATTACACGGGCCGATTTTTTCTCGTTGATTACTATTCGCCACCGCTTGAACCATATCGAGAGTGTATTAACTGCTGATTGTAGGTTTATTGCGACATTTTCTAGCGACGAATCTGAACAAATCACTGCTGTATCGTCCGCGAAAGTGGCTATTTCCCCTGTTATTTGGCACAGGTATATCCGCTGTATAAATTAAGTAAAGAACCGGTCCCAGTATGCTACCTTGTGGTACACCAGCTTTTATCGGATGCAATCGAGATTCTTCATCTCCATACTTAACCACAAAATATCGTTCACTAAGGTACGATTTAAATAATTCGAAAAGCTGGTATGGGAGGTGGCGCTGGATTTTATAGAGCAGCCCTTCGTGCCATACTCTATCAAATGCCTATTTAACATCAAGGAAAACTGCGTCGCATATTTTTTTAGCCTCCAAGGACTGTTCAATAATATTGACTATACGGTGTACCTGCTTTATAGTTCCATGACCAGCTCGAAATCCAAACTGATGTTCCGGTATTAAATTTCCACCTTCCAGGAATTGTTTCATTCTTTTTAATATTATTTTTTCGTATACTTTAGAAAGTACCGGAAGAAGAGAGATTGGTCGATATGATGTTAGTTCTTCTGCAGGTTTTTGCGGTTTCTTTGCTATTATAATTTGTGAAAACTTCAGCTGGATAGGAAAGTATCGTAATCGAAGTATAGCATTGAATATGTAAGTTAGTAAGACAAGATCTTTGCGAGGTAATTCCTTTAATACCCTGGAAGTAATTAGATCGTACCCGGGTGATTTGTTGGGATTCATGGTTTGGATTATTGACTTAATTTCTCCGGGAGACGTAAATTTAACAGTATTCTTCTGATCTATATCGTTTAGCGGTGTTGGTAGAGAATCTTTTCCAGGATTTGTCTGGAAGACATCAGCAAAATAATTTCCAAATTCTTCGGCCTTCTCGAGATCACTTCAAGCCAATTTTCCATTTAACTTTCTAATTGGATGCAGTTTTTCTACCGGTCTTTTTAGTCGTTTGGTTGCTTTCCAAAGGGAATATTAGTATTGAGGAGTGGGTGACAAGTTATATAAGTTATTTAAGCGAGCGCTGTTTTGTTCTCATTTGTATAATTATTAAGATGTCTCGTTTTGCACAAATATCCTTAGGGTTAATTTTATTACTAGCACTTTTGGGGGGTTTAACCGACACAGGCTTAAATAACTCGATAATCTACTGATTCTGAACTACGTATGCATAATAAAACATTTTGGAAACAGTAAAGATCAAAATGTAACATTTCTATTATCTATAAAAACACTTCTTTGATCGTGATATTTGTTCTTATCTCTACTTCTCTCTTTTCATTTTCCTGTTCTGATAATCTCCCTTAACTTCTGTATTTATTCAGACATCAGTTTTCGAGTTGCATAATAAATTGCCCATATTCTTCATCTAATCTTACAATTAATGTTAAAACATAAGTTGATAAGTTAGAAATGTTTATGGAGATATTCCATTTTCGGCAAGAAAAAAAAAGAGAAATATTAGTTTAAAATAAACGCAACGGAACTAATGGAGAGTTTGAGATTAAGGTCTTCTTCAAATTCAGACTATGCAGTTGCCTTTAACAACATTTCTTTTGTTATTTTTTTATACTGAAGCGAAATATTTCCAGCGTATCTAAACATGTATTCAATTTAAATATTTATTATTTACGATTATAATTATTAATTACTTTATTCTATCAATTATAATTAATAAATAGGCTACATAGATATACACAGTCTTAATAATCTTCTTTTCTGTCCGTATTGTGTCGCAAAAAATGTTGCGAAAATTTCGTACGACTTCACCATTTCTACCGTTTATTCTTATTTTTTCACTTTCCAGTTTAACTGGCGCACTCATTTTATTTTCTTCTTTGAAAGTTTATTTTATGTTTTGGCTTGCTGAAAATAACGTTAACCCAGAGCTACCATATAAAGGAGGCAAGAATAAGTTCATTAAAGGAAGTAAAGAAATGTCGTGAAAAGAAGTTGGACATTTTAAATGTAAAAAATTCTAGAGTAAAAAAGGAGCGTTCAGAGGAAAGAGAGAAACAATTAAAAACTGTATGATTTGCATCGCAATAAAATAAAGTGATCAGAGGTAAAGGAAAGTGAAAGGAGCAAAAAATCCAGCGCCAAAAGTGGATAGCGAATTATAGGTGAAGTTAAAGGGCATATCAAGGAGATAGCGACTCTATCAAGGGATCAGAACTGGAGGTAAGAATGAGTAAGTAAAAGAACTATAGATTAACGAATAAGGAAGAAAAATGGGGGAGACTATATTTTTTTGAAAACTTTTTTATTGAAAAGAAGAAGATTGGGAGAAATTAAATTTTTAAAAGAAGTTTGTTCGTTAATCACAGTTGTCCGTGCTTATTTGCATCTTTCCACTGTCCTGGATGTTCCCGTGACCGGAAACTGAGAGGAAATTGTGTAAATATAATTGCATGAGTGTAGTAAATGCTGAATCTGTAAGATTGTGAAGAGAAAGGCGATATGTAAGCAGTTATGGGGAATCAAAAACTAAGACAAATTCACAGGGAGAAGAAAGTGAATAAATAAAACGGCTAGCACAAAGAATATAGATTTAACCGAGAAGTTAAAGCAGAGGTCATGTTTAAAAGAGTGTAAATTTAGGTCAGAAATTGTGAACAATACGCCGGTGCGCTTATACATTTGGAACCGTCTTGACAAACGTTTCGGTATTGTGGTAAAATTCTTAGTGTTACTGAATTTCTCGATAATCATTAAGTGGAGAGATGTTTAGTATATAATGGAAGCGTGAATAAATTAGCAAAATACGGGATTTTTAGAAGAATTAAAAGCGAAATAAAGTAGAAAATCAAATAAGATCGGAAGCCGTAAAAAGAGGAATTTTGTTAGAAGAAAATTTTTTTTTTTAAAAGTATCAAATAGTATAATGAAAAGATTTTGGAGGAGAAACGGGAAGAAGACGTTTCATAAGAAATCTGTAATAGGTCGGTGTGAGATGAGATTTAGCTATAATAGCAGAAATACGGAACGATTTCTTAACAACTGAAGACAAATAGTCGAAGGCAGAGAAGTTTTAAATTTAATTTAATTTATATAATGTGAATTTCAAGGTGTTACTATAAAGAAAGGAACTTGGTGGAAAGAAAACAACGAAATGTCCCCCAAGATGTATCTATTTCTATTATAGATTCCTTGAATTTAATGTCAATAATATAAAATTACCATCTAGGCAAAAAACTCGATTAACCCAAAATAATATATATTACATCTATCCCCTGGGGGGCGTAAATCTACGAATTGATAATAGTGATGATTTAGTTCTAATTAAACTAATTAGTAAAATACCGTATCATATATCAAACGAAAAAAAACTTGGTGCGTGGAAGGGGGAAGTAAGGAAATGGCCGAAAGAATGGTGTAAAGAGTAAAACTCTTTTATAATTTTCTATTATTGTTCCTTTCTTTTTTTTTTCTCTTTCTTTATTTTCTTTCTCCTCTTCTCTTCTTTTCCTTTCTTTTCTTTTCTTCGTATTTGAAGATATTTTGCCAGCCTCATGTATCGGTATGTAGATTAGTACTTGCGGCGTGTGTATGTATTTTTATGTGTCTACTATGTTATAAGTTATATAAACTTAGTTGACTATTATTATGATGTATAGGATAAGCAAGAATAATTGTAATTTTGTTTATCTTAAATAAACGGTAATAAGAGTGTCGGGTACTCACGCAACGGGCATATTTGCCCTGTGAGATCCACAACTAATTTTAAAAAAAATCAAAAATTTGGACCGAATTATGGAATTGTATTCGGAGATGAAAGTATTTTCATTTGGAGACTTGATGGCTAAAGTACGCTAATACATGAAGTTTCATTTGAGAAAAGATGCGTAGAGATTATTAATTTGTTCCACGAACGAAAAACCGGCTGTTGAAGAATAAACCTAGGTAGTAGAAACGGTCTATTAGAGTAGTTAAGGAATTATTCCAGGAAACACATTGGCAGCAAAAATACTGTAGAGGAAGTGGAAGCTAGAAAGATTGCTTGAGAACATACAGATGGATTGATGAAAAGAAGAATGTTGGCTAGAGAATTTTCTGTTAGGGGTATTGAATTATTTTTCCTTTTATCTGCAGATTCGATTGTGCATTTGGATAAATAGATGAGTATATATCATCGGGGCAAAGAACGAAAAACGTTGAAGGTAATAATAACGAAGCGGACTTAGTAGTAGTGTAAAAATTGAGTAGAACAAGATTGGAAGACTGCAATAAACTAGGAAGAAGAAACAATGAGAAAGTATGATTATGAGTGAATATGGAAAAAGACTGAAAGAGCGCATTTTATCTCAAAGGAAAGGAAAGTGAACTTAATTAAAAGCATCAGAGATGTCAATGAAAATAGTTTGAGTAAAATTATTTTTAACGAAATTTATCAGAAACAGAAATAATGCAATCATAAGAGCCAGGTCTGCGGCTAAAACGGGACATAAATCAAAAGGAAGCTATGTTGAACAAATTTCTGGACCAAGTATTGTTTACTGAGAATATTTTTAAGCGGTAAAGCAGGATGTTAAGGACGTAGGAGAAAATGAATAAGTGTTGTTTTTTCGGAAATAGCAATATAGGAATATCTGAAAGTAGTTAAGTAGATAGCGAATTAAATATAACCCGCAGAGCTTTTAGTGAGCGATTATCAGAATCTTTGAAAACTAAATAAGAAATTCCATCGACTGTAAGGAAAATGAGTTGGAAGCTTTATGAAGAGAAGAGTAAAGTTCATTAAGGGTGATACTGGAAGTTAGAAAATGATGCGAAGGACTAGAATCAGGGAAAGAACATGATTTGTTGAAATTTAGAACATAAGGGCGGGAGTAACGCGAACGACAAATTAAGTTTGTCTAAGGAGAAGCTGCGTGAAAAAAAGTGATTGTTCGAAACGCGATGTTCTAAAGGGCATTTCTTAATGTTTAAATCTGAAAGCGAGAAGTTAAAAAAAGAAATAAGTTTTTCCGGCTTTTCTGTGAGTTAGGAAATTAGGAGAGAAAGATAAGTGTGTAGTACGTGAAGTTCTAAAAGTTAACCACTGGTACTGCCGTTCATTTGAGAAGAAATTTGTCGGTGAAGAGGCGGAAGGTAGTCTTAAATAGACAGACCGGTAAAAATAAACAACATTAGGACAAAGAATCTGAGTTGCAACGGATAATGGGAGAAGAAGGAGGCAACGATAGAGTAAAATTTGTACTTTTGGTTTTATGAAGAAAAGTAATAAAAGAAGTCTGAGGAAATGTAGAATTTTGTTGAGTAGTACAAAAGTGTGTGTAAGGGGGGGAACACGGCCACCGCCAGAAATGCTCTTACCTGTTTTGCGGACGTTTACGAAATGAACGTGATTTTCGATTCAATTAAATATATATCGCGTGTTTTTGGCAACGTCAGTCGGCTTGTTATTCGAAATCGGAAAGGTGAATGAATTACATTTTGAGCGGATTCTATTTCGGATTTCTAGCGATGGAGTGGCATTTTCTGAACTGTCGAAGGGAAAGTTTTAATTTTCGTTTTGATGAGGAAACAGCAGCGTTTTTGCCTCATCGAGTAAGATACGGCTAATGAATGGTAGTTCTCGGAGTTTTCCAACAGTTACATTTTTGTATGATGTTGCGCGATTGTAAAGTAACATTTGTTACGTTCGAAAAGATTGTTTTACGCGCGCAAATCATCGGCTATTCTGCCATTAGGAGCGATGTCGTGTATGTCCGGGGGACTAGTATGTAAGACTGAGAAAAATATGACTAGTGAAAATCAGCTGATTGTTTCTCGGCATCTTGAAATGTAGGAAAATTTGATTGTAAAATTTACAATATGATATTGTTATTTTATATTTTTGATCGTAAGATGGATTTTTAAAACATTTTGTGTAGATATTAAATAATAAATAAAGCGAATCGGTTAGGCTGAAAAATTTACGGCATCATTATGGAAAAATATTGGAGGTGTTTTTTTCATTATTATACAGTTAATTGAATTCGTCCCTATTAATCGTAACACCGTAAAGGAACTGGCCTCAGTATTCTCTTCGAATCCATTAGATCCTTAAGTACCGTATGAATTACATAATAATCTATGAGATACCTTGTCAAGGATACATGGGCACTTGTTTTACTTTTTTTTATATTTCGAATATGCATCTGTAATTTTCTTTCTCAGGAAAACGTTAAAAAAGTAACCGTCATAGGAACCCACAAACGGACAGAGGCCTTGTGGGATCCGCAAATTATTCTAAACGAAAAAAAAAAATGAACTGTGACATTTACAGAATTTGATTTATGAAATCACGAATATTTTTAGCTTAGGAAAGTATTGAAATTCTATGCTTATACATTGCAGAGAAGGTACAGCAAAAAACCCCGCTAATTCGACCTAATGTGGACTGCAGTCGGTGCGAATTAGCGAAAATTCCGAACTACGGGACACTTCTAAATCACATGTAATCCGAACTTTTACGAACATCATCGTGTACTTAATTTAGATAAATCTCAAAGCGTAAGTAAGTGTATGTAATAGTTTAAGTCGGCGAATTCAGTAATAAATAAGAAGTACAAAAATGAAAAATTTTTAATTTATCTATGTTTAATTTTAATAAAAATTGACTACCAAATGTATAGTAATTTATTATACAAATTACATATTCTTTAAAAACACTAAAAATACAGTACTGTTTTACATATGTATATGTATATTATTTACGGGGGACAGCTTTTCATTTGAAAAAGTTTGAATTTTTTTCTTGAGTGTATTATTTTTAGATTTCTTTTGGCACAATGTGCTGCTTCATTTCATTTAACATGAATAAATATTAAATTCATTGTTTATATCGGTCCATAATTACTAAATTATCTCACCTCCGTTTCTCGCATAGTCTCCTTTTTTCTTTTCTAAATCGGGTTTTCTTGGCTACATCTCCTAATTATCCATTGGATCCTGAAGGTTCTCAGTATATGTTTGTGATGCGAATCACGTGCTCTTCGAGTGCTCCGGTTTATCTCGCGAGCGTGAGTTACTTTATTATCATTTTTTAAAGCTTGGTCTTCCTGCTCCTTTCAACGCCTCTTATGTTCTTTCTCTACCTACTATCTCTGTTGTTCCTGTCCTAGGGGTGTTCCTTGATTCCATTGTCGACAGAATAAAAATATAATTTTTATTCTATTCCATGCATCTATTTACCTTTTTGCTGGGCTAATGCTCTTTGGTAGCAAACCCAAGGGGGATAAACAAAAAAAAAAAAAAACACTTAATAATGTGAATCAATATGATTTTTAGCATCAGTTAGTTTTACAATCTCTTCTTGGATTTTTTCGCAATTGTCTTCCGAATCTTGTGACGCACATCGCCCCAACTAAACGTTCATTTACGACAGCCGCTATTTCTTCTTCTGTCTAGACAGGGCACTTAAATTCATCTTCATTATCATTTAACCAGTCCCATACGTCTACCACATTCTTCACCAGCATTTTGTAAAATATGTATGTACTCATCTTTTTTTCTTTTTTTTTTAACCCCCCCCCCCCGCCCGTGGGTTTGCTAGCGAAGAGCATTAGCCCAGCAAAAAGGTAAATAGATGCATGGAATAGAATAGAAATTATATTTTTATTCTGTCGACAATGGAATCAAGGAACACCCCTAGGACAGGAACAACAGAGATAGTAGGTAGAGAAAGAACATAAGAGGCGTTGAAAGGAGCAGGAAGACCAAGCTTTAAAAGATGATAATAAAGTAACTCACGCTCGCGGGATAAACCGGAGCACTCGAAGAGCACGTGATTCGCATCACAAACATATACTGAGAACCTTCAGGATCCAATGGATAATTAGGAGATGTAGCCAAGAAAAACCGATTTAGAAAAGAAAAAAGAAAACTATGCGAGAAACGGAGGCGAGATAATTTAGTAATTATGGACCGACGCAAACTGGGAAACTCATAGAACCAAGGACGAGGAGGAGGAACAGGATTAATCAAGAGATAAAAGGAATTAGGATTAGCGAAAAGAGATACATAAACAGAATGCCTAAGATGGCAGGATTTAGTTGGAAGAAGAATATTTAGTGCTGGAACCCTACTAATAAAATTCCCATTGGAAACAGCAGCTTTAGCAAGGAGGTGTCGACGGCTACATTTCCATCAATGCCTGCATGTCCCTTCAATTTCGCTTACACAAAAAAATTAACACGGCAACATTAAAAAAAAGGTTTATTTTTTTTTTTGTCAGTCCGAATTATAGGAATTAGTGAAGTCCGAATTAATGAGGTTTTACTGTATTTCGATTTTTAAATTATCGCGTTATCGAGAAAAGGCGTAGCTAAGATATCGAAACTGAGAACTTTTGTACTATCTGCGTGTAATGTTCCGAGAAGGTGTAATAATTCCTCGAGGAGATTTCTGTCCGCGGAATATTATGATAAAACTGGGAAGGATTGAAATATAAGAAAGTATTTAAGTTCGTGACGCGCAAATATCAGTTTGACCAGTACTGGGAATTCGTCGAATTTAAATTTTCCGCTATTGAACACAGATGAAATTGGAAAAGGAGTGAGATGGCGTATTATATATTTTTATGGAAGTAGATCAAAATGACCCCGGTTAGAATTGAACTAAAAAAAATGTATTTTACCTATTCACAGCAATTAGCAATCAGCAGTGCGCTGGGGAAGGGGGGAATTTTCCGAAGCCTCGTAGGAAAGATACTGGAGCAATTCAGAATGAGCATGTATTACGCTTGTATGCTCATCGTTTTGAATGATGTTTACGTTGGCCAGGATTTGTTCTTAGATTGCCAGAGTATTTTTTGGAATTGAAGTCGATTTTAGAGAATGATTTATTTGATTCTAACCTCTTTTTTGAGGTCAACTTCGACATTAAATATGCGAAGAAAAAAAGGTGAATTTTTTTCTCTTTTTTTTTTTTTTTTTTTGTCGAAAATGAGGTTTAAGAACATTTTCAATAATTTTTGTATGAGGTGGTGGTGTTTCGGATGTTAACAAATTTTTTTAGTATGTGATCGAAATTCACGTGCAAAGCGGCTACAAAGAAAAAAATTGAAACAGTTGGAATTTGTCCGGCACTATTAAAGTATTATTTCGTTTTTTCTGCTAACTTATGACGAGTACAGATCACTGAGAAATAACGTTTCCTGAAAATCTCTGCAAGTGTTCGTCACACCGAATGCCTGTGTCTTTCTAATGAGGAATTTTTTAATGAAATACGACAAGTGTTTCTAGGATCTTTCGCAGAATTAATTTTGGCAGCTTTTATCTAATAAATCTGACAGTAATTTTTCTTATTTTGAAAATCTATCTGAACATCGAAAAAAAATCGTTGTTTAATATCGTCAGGTCGACCAGCAGAAACATTATTATCGGGCGATAATTTAATAGTTTCGGCGGTGAATTGAGATTCCGGCCTGATTCGAACTGAAGATAAAACTAATTATTTCCGACTAGAATGTCTTTGGAAACGAAATAATATAATTTAGTGGCCGGAAAATGTTCGAAAAGAGAGTTGCGTTTCAACTATTATCATGATTGGTGCGCAGTCCGAACTTATCCCACCTAAAAAAATCTTCTGAGGGAAATAGTTATCTAAAAAAAAAAAAAAAAAAAAAGAGCTCGGTTTAAAATTTTCTAAACCAGTCTTTGTTTTCATTTGTGTTTCTCTCTGCAGACATTAAATGTACTTTAGGAATCTCTTTGATCGTTGTTAATAATGACGATATTGATGGTAAAGTGATCAATGAAGATATGTACACACCAAGTGATCGGAAAGAAAATCTCCGTACAGCAAATTAACATTATCGGGGGAAACGTCTGAGAATTCCTTTGCGAATTTCAAGTCCACTTTTCTATGAGGAAGGGGTGGCGAAAAGAAGATATTTTCTTTTCAATCAATCCTAAGAACTCTTCGAAAATGTTGTTTCTTTTTTTCTTCCAAAAAACAAAAGAATGTTAAAAATTACAGCGAATATTTTTATATAATATGAATAAATTAATGAGAAATGTGCGTGAAAATAAATTAAAAACAATTATATTCGTCGATTTTAGGGAGTGCAAAATAGACCGCCATTTTTTAAGCAGCTATTGTTGCATAAAACTAAGGATATCGGATTGAATAAGAATTTAAATGGAAAATTCAAAATAATCGATTTAGTGCTAGCCTCTTTTTTTTTTTTTTTTTTTTTTTTTTTTTTTTGTTGCAGTCCGAAAAGGACTAAATTTCAATACGAACTTTACTGAATCAAACATGTGTATGCGTTTTTGGAATTTCGGGACCCACAACTTATTTTTAATGATAAAAAAAAAAAAAAAATCGAAATAACACTACAACTTCGCGAGAATAGTTTAAATGCAAATATGGGCTGATAATGAACATACATACCGTGAAAAATTATGTAAAAGTTGACACCGACCATGCCACACTTCTTAATACACCCTGTTCAAAAGATCACAGTGTCTTGAACCGGTTGTTGTCTACATACACTCGTTGCAACCATATTTACTAAGCATGTGTACACAGAATTTTGTATTTTGCTAACGTTAAAGCCCGTGTCATTATTTCCTTATTTGCGAATGTGGAAACAGCGGGCATGTTCTCCAACGCGTCGAAGATAACGATGTAATTTCTGATGCTTTACGGTGAGTGGTGCTATTCCTGTCCGTCCGTTCGTATGAGTAAAATGTCATGTTTAATTAGCGAAATTTTAAAAGTTTCCTCTATGCTCTATATAATGAATGATAAGATGATCTAACAGAAGTCAATCGGTAGACGTTGTAAAAAAAAAAAAAAAAAAAAAATGTTTATTTTTTGAATATTGCTGCTGATGTTAGTATATCACAGGTATATTATTGATTAATAATAGGGCCGGCTAATCTAATACTTTTAAAGGACCAATGGCTGACACAAAATCAAGGCGAATATTCTGTCATTCTTCTTTTAGACGAATTTTTGTATTAGAGCTCGGGATATCGGCTTCTCGCGAATTCTCTTATCGAGGTAGGCCCATCGTAGGTTCTCTATGGAATTATAATCCGGCGACTGCGGAGGTGTGGCGAGGATCTCGAGTGTTGTACGCTGCACGTTAAAATGTCGATATATAGATCGGTATTCACATTACCGTCACAATGACGACTGACAACTCGATCCGACTCGCTGACATTTCCTTCGCCGTATTTAATTGATACAGTGAAATTTTTCAATTCATACGCAGTATCCGGCTTACGTCATACTTTCCTGTTTCTATCACTCCCAAAAATATTCGACTTAGACTTGTCAGTGAAAATAAAGTTCTTCCAGGACTCCGCCGAATGAAATTGGTACTGTTCTGCGAATGCGAGACGTTTTTTTACATTTACAGAACTAATATAGGGTTTTCTAGAGTGTACCCCATCTCTTTCACGGCTCGACGCACAGTTTCGATTGAAATATTTGTCATCATTCTCACTCTCTCAGTGCTGAAATCAGTTTCGGCGCACTTACGTTAGGATTTCTTTCTGTTTTTCGGCATATCGTATTCTGTTCGCTTTTATAGTCCCAAAGACGTCATGTACTGTACTCTTTTCGGGATATTCAGAAACTTTCCGAGAAACCTTGCTTATTTTTCCAAATTACTAATTGGCGTACCGCTGTAGACGACGTAATTTTATCCGTACGCGACATTTCACACTGCACCAGCATGCACCTTTTTTAGCAGTTACCGTTACAGACTATCTGTTCAACTACATAGTTCGCATTTTCATGCAACGACTCGCCTTACTGTGATGACTCATATCAGTATTTATGACCTCGGGAAAAACCCGTCAGTGTTTTACTGCACTCATTTCTACGTGCCGCATATTAATGTGGCGCTCACAGTTCGAAATTTTGTGTTCTCTCTTTGTACCGGAAGTTGCCTTTTTTTAAGGGTTATCGCTGGGTTTTTTTTTCTCTTTTTTCAGGAGTATGCTGATATTTTCGTTACCTGAGCTCCGGGAGTAAAGCATTATTTTCCTTTGTTTTTGGCATCGATTCATTGGGCCACCAGTGGTGCTCGGATATTATTGTGAATCATATTGTGTGTACATAGTAAGTCTTACAGTACTTCTAGTCTTGTGGCGGAGTATCAAAGCAAACTGAAAAAGTAAGAAATCCTATAATTTCTGTAGCAGCAGACACACTAACTTGACTATAGAAACATTTCGTTATTTGAATATGCAGAGAAAAATGCTCAATGTGTAAAATATCTCTGTCAGTATTAAAATAGTTGAAATTAAATTCGATGATCGGCTCGTCTTTCTGATATTTTATTTACTGAACGCTGCAAGTACATCTTCCAGCGTTTAATGTCTTTGCTTCAGCCGAGCAGCCAGCGCATTTTACGTTGCAATTTTTTTTTGTTTTTCAATGCGAGCAATAGCATTCCATATAAGGCTAGAATTGATCTTCTGTTATTATTACGACACCATCGCGTATAAGAAGCACTACATTTAACCTATACTAAATCAGGGACAGATCCAGAAGGACAATTTTTTGGGGGGCATTATAAGAACATTCGAGTCGGGGGGATTACATAATTACGTAAAATCTTTCACGGTATGTAGTAGATTTGAGAAATACCGTTTGTTTCATAAAGAAAATCAAATAGCGACCTCTATATAGAAATTCATAAAAATATGTTTTAAAAATATATAATTATTACAATTTTTAATTTAACTTTTGTCTTATATTTAAGGGTGAAAAATGAAACGAAATTATAAAATTACACCTTAAATATGGCAGTTTAGAAATAGTAAGAAAGATAGTGTTTTTATTAGACCCTTTACTTCATTTTTTATTTTTTGGTTAGTAATCCGATGATCCGAATTCTCTTTGTTCATGAGCAAGTTTAAATATATATATTTCTCATTGAACTCTATTTTTAATTCGAATTATAAAATAGAAATTAAAAATAAATTAAAAATGGCAAAAGATCGATGATAATTACATTTAAAATAGAATAAAAAAGGAACATTAATAGTTTTATTAGAGAATAGTATTAAATATTAGTTATAATTAAATTTCATACAAATCTTTTATCTCTGTTATAACAAATTTTTTTATAAAGGCTTTAGTTCTTTTTTGGGGGGGGGGTTGATGTCCCCCGGTGGTGTTTAAAATGTAAAAAAAAAAAAAACGTTGCGCTTCTTTTTGCACATTAAGTTAATCCCATTTCAACATTTTTCTACTATCCGAGTACCGGGAAAAGTACTGGAATTCACACACACTTTGATACGTGAACGTACAGACATATTAAACGATAAAAGAAATTTAATAAGTATGCAGCATAACGCAGTTCGTAGGGAAATAATGTAATATTCTATTTCTATCACTGGATAGACGTTTCTTCTTCTAAAAAAAACAAAAAAGAAATGTTTTCTTCCAACATCACATTAGCAGCCGTCTCGTTAATATTTCCGATTCTTTTTTAATCAGCTATTTTGGATGTTGAATTTTCATTTATATTAGTAATTATTAGAGAAATTCCTTCAACGTCCGATTCGAAAATTTATAAATGAAAAAAAAAAAAGATATAAGGGAAAAAACCGTATGCTCTTTTCTGGTGTGAGTTTTCTTTAAGGAATTTTTTATAAAAGTAAACTTCTTCCAGAGTACCCTTTTAATTAATCGCCTTTCAATTTCCTCCTTTGGATAGGGGGAAATCAAGTGCTTAACCGGAGTAGTTTTAAATGGTTTTTAATTATTTCTAGCGTAATTTCCGGAGATAAATTCTAAGCTGTTTAAGTTGCTTCAGCGACGAATTTAATTTTGTGTCGTCAAAATTTCTCGCTGACAGGTACTTCACATCGAAAAAAGATACTGAAGCAAAAAAAAAAAAAAGGTTAGAGTCGGTTGTGTTGATTGTTTCGAATCGCTTAAAACTTTTACGAAATTGTAACAAATCGATATAGCTCTCAACATTTGGCGCACTATAAAATTCATAATAATAATAATCGGAAATGAAAGATAAAACATTTATTACACAACCAGTAAATGAATAAATTACATTTATAACAATATTTTATATACATTCGTATACGTAAATGGCATCGCTGAGTGTGTATGTGTGTTGGTGTAAATGTGTCTCCATATGTGTGGATTGTTTGATATCGATATACATATTATGTACATAATTATATTCTTATATATAAATATACACACATATATATATATATATATATATATATTTACATTTATATGTTTGTATAATTAAATCAAGAAATACAAGAAATTGACTAATATCGGACAAAACAACATGTTTTACAAAGAGTGTAATTTTTATATATTCGGATAAATTTCTTTCTTCATTAGTAGAAAATGCATAAAGCTCGTTTATTTTAATTGAAAAAAATTGAGAAGTATTATTATAATTCTTATAAATTTTTTTTATTTAAATTTATTAAATCAATGTAAAGAACATATTTTGGTAAAAAAATTTCTCGTCGAGATTTTTGAAATACCGCGAATAATTTAGTATTTCTAAAAATGGTCTAAATTAACATATGAAGTAATACAAAATTCGTATCCCCGGCTGAATTGTTGAGACGGCTAATAACTTATTAGCAAAATGTTACACTGCGACTTGTATTAGATATAAAATCAGTTTTTGAATTTTTTTTACCTGTTCCATGATAAAAAATATAAACTTATTCTAAACATAAAATTCGAAACGCGCGATTTAATAAATTCGAAATGCGAACAACTAACAATCAGTCTTTTATATGAGATTACCGCTGTACGCAAATATTTTAAAGCACTTTACTACGGTTAAAGAAGAAGAGAGAAAAAAAAAACAAACGATTCGATTGAATTTGCATCGCATTTTGTTCTGCAGCCAAAGTTTATATATATATATATATATATAGTATTCTATATAGACCGAGTTTTTCGATGCACCAATATTTCTTCTGCGCCGTGTACTGTGACGCTTGAATGGAAGGACCTATATTATAAGTTTTTAGGCTGAGAGCGTTAAAGCGGGAGGGGCGTTTGAAGAAAAATTCGAATTGAATTCGTAAATAAATGTTTGCTCGGCCTTCTCCGGAAGAAGACCGAAGAACTGTTGGAGCAAGTGCTCTGTACAATTAAAAAAATTGTGTACGTATTTTTGAATAACATAGTCGGTCCCGTCTATAATTCACGACTGTCAAATTTTCGATGTGTTCATTATTAACACTTTTCAAACAATCGTCTAACTCCTGGTGTCGCTTAGAGAAATAAATACGAAAGAGTAGTTTGGATTCCAGTCTAGTAATGTGTGCCCCCGTCAGGAGACGGTGCAGCAGCGTGGGCCCGTGTAATAATTTGGAACTTGAGAGTTGCGCGAAATTAAGAATGCGTGTTTAAATAGGTCGAAAAAGTACTTCATCGAATTTTCGACTTTCGTATTTCTTTCGCAGAGATGATTTTAAAAAATTGCTCAAGAATTCGCACCGTGAAAACAGATTATACTTTCCCCAGCATCTCGTGACCAAAAAAAAATACCATACTCTTTGTTAACTTCCTTCGGAATAGAGTGTTATTAAGTATAATGTGTGTCCGTGATGAATTTTGTCCGTCGGTATGCTACTCTTTTATATTCTCTTTCGATCAGCATGGAAAGCATCCATACATTCTGAGATGTTAGATGAATGTTATTCAAGAAAAGATTCGGAAAAATTCGCGTAAAGACAACACCCGGTTATCGAAAAAAATACAAAGAGCTTGCTTACAAAGACAATATATAGTCTAGCAATGAAAATATTTCATCAGCGGTTACTTCGAAATTTTTTTTTTTATACCATCAATTTACCTAATTGTCTGATCAAGTTTCACGCTTCATTCTCATTATTTAGCCTTTATTTTTCTTTTTTTTTTCAAGGTATCATATAATACCGAAGGTCCAAAGGGTATTTTTTTTTTTTTTTTTTTATATATAATTAATTCTTCTTACTGGAAATAATCGAAATTTTTTTAATTTACCATTTTTATTTAAAAAAAATTAAAACTACTTATTACGTACAAGTGAAAAACTATATCGCACATGATAAAAGTATATATTTTATAAAATAAAAAAAAATAGAAAAAAAAACCATTAAAATCACTAACACGTTTCGTAGCGACAAACTACCGTGGTAGAAAATAACAATTCAAAAAGTAAATAATGAAGAAGACAAAATAGAAAAATCGACATCTGAAAGAGCGTTGTCGACAATCGTAATAAAATATAAATCGAACATAATAAAGTAAAAACATCGAAACGAATAAATAAATTAAATAATTAAGCGACGTCGTAATAAATGTTACAATTAATTTTCGGTAAATAATTTGTACGTTACTATTAATACTCCCCGTAGGGGGGGGATTCACCGCACTTTTTCGGGCCAAAGTTCTAACCGTTATACGTCCGCAGATAGAGTGAATAACGAAATGGCCCCGGCATATTATATACCGGTGGTTAGCTGCGAATAACCAATAAGCAGTTAAGAGCGGAATGCCTCTAGCAGATGATTGCAGTAATTACACGGGGCAATGGATACCTTCGTATGAACGGTTTGAAGAAGCACCTACTAAAAGTTTTTTGAAAAATCCTACGACTACTGTTTTACTCTCAGCGAGTTTTGGTCGCTGTGACAAAACCGTTAAACCGGCTACTTCGTAATCCGCTGCGTCGCGGCCAGGGGATTTTTATCCGAAGGCGAGAGTATCGTCCGGAATTTTCTTATTCTCTTATCTTTTAAATGTTATCATTTATATAATTTTCCTTTCCTTCTTCCTTGTTTTATTCCTTCAGCATACATTCTGTTTCCAGTCGTCTTACTTCAACGATGCAACTGGAAGAAACACCTGTGCATGGCTACTGAAATGCGGTTGCTTGGTTTTGTGCATCTATACTTCATGAAATCACGCACAGGGTTCTGCACATCTGTTATCCGTTATTATTTTTTAATTTCTTTCTCTTCTTCGCTGTTTAAAATTTCTTTTTTTTTTTTTTTTTTTTGTTAAAATTTGGTTTCGTCAACCAAGGACGTTTACCCAGAAACAATTAAAGGAAAACGAAAGTTATATAGTGAGACGATCGGTTATGGTTAATAAGAAGGAAATAATGGAGGGGATAATAAGTGTAGAAGGAAAAAAACAGGATGTAACGAGCACAAAAAGGAGCAGGAAGCCCTAGCCCGAGCAAGTGGGAATACAGAGCCGAAAGTTCTAATGAAAGAAATGAACACTTAATAAACATGTGGTCGGCGTCACAAATAACCGCATCATTTGAATGGAGAGGACAACATGGGCCAGGAGGCTAATGAGAAACGAAAACGGTAGGAAGGCAGGAAGGAATGGTTAAAGTGCAAAAGGCACAATGGCGACAACAACAGAGCGAGGAAGTGAAGGAAACAGAGAGAATCAAGGATTGAAATTAGGATTAGGCGGAACGGACAGATAAAAAGAGCGACAATTAGAAAAGGGGGAAGGGTACATATCCGACCGAAATCTGAGATGGAAATATTTACACACAAAGGCAAGAGATTAGAGGATGGGATTTTTTCGAAGAAGAATCCTGTATGGTGTGGGGGGATAGGTGTCTGAACATCTTTACTAATATCGCATTTACATCCTCTTTTCCTATTAATTTCTTCCATTGGCCACTCGTATGCAAACGGCTTTAATACGAGTACCGATTATTGCTACTATTAATAGAGTAATAAGTATAATAAAGATTACACGCACATGGATATACGAGGTAGTGGTAAGCCGTTGTTTTAAATTGAACTGTAACATTTATTACGCATTATTACAGGTAACTTAATCTATTCGTTTCAATTTTTTACTTTATAATTTTTAAATTTAATTCGTATTTCGATTTTCTTATTTTATTAGTGTCTCTATTATTTACTTTAAATGTCCATTTCGAATATGTTTAGTTTGTTGCTGCGAAACGCGTTTTGGTGACTTCTTTTTACTTATTTTTATTTTACGGAATATACATATTTCTGTTACGCTTACGCGCAATATTTTCATATATATACGAATCCCGCTACTAGCTTTAAAAAAAAAACGAGAAAAAAACCGAATTCTATAGAAAATTTTTTTACAATTTTGAGACCAAAGAATTTTTACCGAATAATAATAATTCGTACGTTAGACTTTTCTTCTTTTTTTTTTGGAATTGCAAAAAACGCGGTGTGTCTGGTATCGGGAAAAAAAAATTATAACAGGGCATTTCATAAATAGGCACTACGTTTAAAAAAACAAAAAAAAACAAAAAAACGCAAAAAAATCTCACTCGGGTAGTTGGAATTATTCTTTTTTTTTTTTTTTTTTTCAAATACATCAGGATGAAGATGTGTAGCATTAAAAAGTAAAGTCGAGAATTATCTTCTTTTTAAAGTTTGTAAATATACACGAAATTTAAGCACACATGTCTGCGAAATAGAACAGGTTTTTACGTAGACAAGTAATAACGACAAAAAGACCGTCAAGAATGTAGTACAAAATTGAAATGACTAAAAACACCGGTTAACATAAATGTGAGAGATTCGTTTTTTTTTGTTTTTTTTCAAAGAAAAAAATAATAATAATAATAGACATTTTTTAATGACCTTACAAAACTTAAATGCGTCGTTTTTTGGATTGTTTCAAAATGCCTCGGCCGATTCAGAAATGTTCTATATACTTTTTCTAGTCGGCGGTATAGAATGTCTCTAATAGATGTTTCGAAGGCAACGGAGATAGATATCTGCGCTTTTTAAATATATACGAGAATCTGAAAAAAAAGTGAATTACCGTAGAAAGCAGATTGCAGCTAAGCTGTCCATGTAGTTTTCAAAAAGTATTTTCGACTAGTGCTATTTCGATTTATATACTTACGAGTGTTGTTTAACTGCGCGGTTTTGACTCTAAAAATTAATAGGAACTGTAAAAGTATAGGCGACTAGTGTCTGACGGTTTTTAAGCGATCGAAATGAAGCCTATCGCGTCGATGGAAAAAATAAAAACAAATAAAACATAATCAGCAAGGTAATTTTCTAGTTTTCGTCGATATTGTTAAATAAGTCAGTTATCGATAGTAGAGTATCGTTGATGTATTCGCGAACAGTATTATCGAGAACATTATCGAATTCCAGCGGCAGGTGGATTGTTGAAGAAAAATCACAATCGCGAACATGGCACTGCCGAGGCACCAATTACAGCTGACTTTCGATACTCGGCTGTTACCGATAAGACTGATTAGTTCATCCCCTAATTCTTTTTGTTGAATTCGATTTTTGCCGTTGTTCTCCTCGGATAGTTCCAAGTCTACGAAAACAACAGATAATTATGCGACTTCAAATGTGTATTAACTACAGTCTACCGATTTTACAGAGAAAAGCATCGTTTTTTTCACGATGAATACTATACCGTGTTAAGCAAACTGATTGTTTTCTCTTTCGATTTTATATGATGTTAAAGTCGAAATTGTATATATTCTTTTTTTTTTTTTTTTTTTTCCATAAATATCCGTCGATTTAAAACATTTTTTCATATCGTGTTACGAACAATTTGAGTTTTTCTCTTTTTTGTTGACATTTTTCTTACTTTATTTTATTGCGTCAGTGTTTATACTTTGTGGCGACATTTTTTAATTCGGAATGTACATCGAGAAAAAGGAAAAGTTTCCATTCCGACTTAACACTATTTTAACGAAATACCGCAAGTAATCATCGCTTCCCTCTCAATAAGCAAGTTGATGAAGCAGCAACAATTCTGTTTCCATGGTCGCTAGTACCGCAAATTTTGACACCGGCCGAACATTTAATAACCGTAAAATCTGATCGGAAACAAAAATGCCCTTTTCGACTGAAACACTACTCTCAGCTTACACAAATTAGCGTCACGCGTTGCAGCAGGATGAAGAAACAAATTCATCTGCATCGCACGCATCGTACCTTAATAACCCTTTTTCTCTATGCTAAAACGTGAAAACCCTTCTATTTTTTAGTTCCGTTCGCTTTTAGCAGTATCCGATAATTCATTATCTCCATTTTCCCCTCTTCCTTAAATCGATTCCCACTTCTCCTAGCCTAAATTAACGTTTATCATTTTTGTTTCCCTTTAAACTCTATCCCTTAATGTTACACAAATTGGAACACGGGGTGTCCTTTTGGCGATACTATAAGAAAAAAACAAAACTAATCGTTTTTTTTTTTTTTATTAGGAACAAAGATGTACGACGAACGTAGTAACCAACTCCTATTGTTTAAAATTTGAATAATAATTAAAATTAATTATTTAGTTATTATTTTGAGATTTTGATTTAAGCGTAAAGCAATAATGTAACAATACCATTAACATCCGCAGTAGCCGGTACTTCTAAGTTCCTCACAGAGTTATTAAAAGAAGTTATCCAAAATTTTATACATGGTTGCTGCTTGAATTCGTTATATATATACATATATACATATATTTTCTGTACCGAGTTTTTGTCGGTTTTATTTACTTTTTTTATTATTAATTTTAATTCGCCTCGCTTGTAATACCTACTGTTTAGCTTACTTTTCCTTTTGATCTCTTTCTCGCCTGATTGTTGCAACGATCACAAATTCGAAATAGCTTCTTTTTTTTTTAGGTTTCGAATTTGTTCCTTTTTTTTTTTTTTTTTTTTTTTTTTATTGTTCTAATAAAATATGGTGTAGAACCAAACCGGTGATTTTTCTTTCGCTTGAACAGCGCACACGTTAATTATTTGTCATTTAAAATAACGTAACTCCTATTGTGCTGTTCCTAATAAAATGCATTCATCGTGAGTACACTTTGAAATTCGAGTTTGCGAAAATCGAAAAAAGTTTATTAATTTATCGAGTTCCATTGTGTATGTGATTCTTTTAGTAAAACCCGTTTCCTCCAATATTAAAGACATTTCGTACATTATTTAATGCGAAATTTTTCGAGTGTGGAGTCATGGAAGATTTCGGAAGCGCAAAAATATGACATATACGGCAATGAGAGAAGTTTATGATAAGAAGGGCAAAAAAGTTAAAGAAATCGCATCAAGAGTTCATTTACGAGCGGCAGAAGAAGAAAAAGTTTGTCATTCAAAGTTCTAGCTAAGTAATCTGTCTTTATGAATAAAGCAACAATTTGACCCCTGAACGTAACTGTCATTGGCTGTTTTTAGATTTATATCGTTTCACTAGAATCACTCATCCTCCTCCGGGTTTATTTATTTATTTCATTTCTTTCCTCAAATGGCTAATTTAAACTTCGGGTTCGTTGCAAGAAATGGGTCTTACGGTGATTTCTCTTCTTCCCTTGTACACTTTTCCTGTAATAATTTTCGGCAGTAATTTGTGCTTTAGGTCCCTTGGTATGGTGTGTGGTTTAGATATCTTTCGTTTTTTTTTTTGTTTTTTTTAATAATGTTTAGCAGCTCACAGCGCTTTTAAACGAATTAAGGTGACTGCTATGTTGGCGGGGACCACCGAAATAACAAAATTAAAAGAAATACGATGATATATATGGTATATAAATGTATAACGAGGTGTGACAATTTTTTTTTTTCTTTTTTTTTTATTAATTACAACTGGTCTCCATAGACCATCAAGCAATTTTACTGGAATGCAAATTAACGCGTAAGGGGCCACCACTATCAGGGTTCCCCAGGAACATCTATTCAAGTTCTAAACAAAGTCAAAGACTGTAGAGCGCTTCAGCCGTCGAATTTCTTGACTATTGTCAAGCAGGTTGATAGCTAGTGGGTTGGGATGTGTTTCTAATCGACTAGTATACCGCTGTGCGGCAAGTTTTATTTCTTCCTTTACGTAAGGTATGTTAAAGTCCCTATGGAGTGTGTCCGTGGAGACATACCAAGGAGGTGACACAATGAGTCTAATAGCTTTATTTTGGAAACGTTGTATTTTATTAATGTGTGTATTTTTAGCACAGCCCCATAAAGTTAGACCGTATGTCCATACTGGTTTCAATATTATTTTATATATTAATACTTTGTTTTCGATCGACAAGCTGGAATGCTTACCAAGAAGCCAGTAGAGTTTTCTTAGCTTTATATCCAAGCACTTTCTTTTTTGTGAGACATGCTTATTAGACCTTAATTTACTATCCAAGTGCAACTCAAGGTATTTCACCTCATTCCTAACTGGGATTGTTTCGCCGTTAATTTTGGTTGGCGGGCAGACTACCTTTCGTAGAGCGAATGTAACCTGTGTACACTTTTTCTCGTTAACTTTAATTCGCCATCGATCTAACCACCTTTCAGTTTTTGCTAACGCCAGCTGCAATTTATTTGTTACTGTTCCAGCATCTTTGTTTGCCGCTATAAGCGCAGTATCGTCTGCAAATGTAGCAATAGCTACGCCCTCGCTGTCAGGAAAGTCTGCAGTGTACATTTGGTAAAGCACTGGACCCAGTACACGGCCTTGAGGCACACCAGCGGATATAGGATAGATGTTTGATAGTTCATTCTGGAATTTAATTTGATATGTTCGATCATCAAGGAAAGACTTTAGAAGAAGATAAAAAGGATGAGGAAGATTTTTCTTAATTTTATATAACAGACCACGATGCCAAACCTTATCAAAGGCCTATTTTATATCCAGGAATACACCTACACATATTTCCTTAGCTTCAAAGCTATCTTGGATAATACGTTGGATTCGGTGTACCTGTTCAATAGTCGAGTGTTTTTCTCGAAACCCAAATTGGCGGTCTGGTATAATATTCTCCTTTATAATCAGAGGATGCAATCTTTTTAAGATTAATTTTTCCAGCACTTTAGATAGGATAGGTAGTAAGGATATTGGTCTGTAGGAAGTTACATCCTCTGGAGACTTTCCTGGTTTAGGAATTACCACTATTTGTGCCAGTTTCCAAGACAGCGGGAAGTATTGCAAGCGGAAGATTGCATTAAATATATTAGTAATAAACAAAATAGCTTTGCGTGGCAGTTCTAGCAACACTTCTTTGGTGATCAGATCGTGCCCAGGGCTTTTTTTAACGATTAGTTTTTGAATTACATACTGTATTTCCTTTGGGGATGCCGGCGTAATGGGGACACTAAGCTGTAGTGGGGAGCTCAAAAACTCTGTTATATCATCTGAGTTTGTAACCTTAGGGTTTGGTTTAAAGACTTCGCTAAAATATTTAGCAAAAACTTCAGCTTTCTCATTATCAGCCTTGGCCCAGGTTCCGTCCGATTTTCTTATAGGAGGAGAATATTGTACTGGCCTATTTCGGCTTTTAACTACTTTCCACAGGCTGTAGTCGGTAGACTGATTTGGAGATAAATTCTGCAAGTGTCGTTGTAAGGTTTCATTTTTAGCGTTACGAATTAGTATATTTAACTGTTTGGATTTGTTATTTAGCAAAGTTTTATAAGCGGGATTTCTTGTTATATGCCACTTTTCGCGAATTTTTCTTTTTTCCCTTACTAAATTTAAGACGTGCCTTGGTAGGTTAGATATTGAAGCTGAAGGCTTAATAGGAGGCGAAGATTTCCATGCCATTGTTTGGATAGTTTCAGTTAGGTACTGGACTGCTATGTCTATCTCTCGTTCATTTTTTAAAGGAATGTTTAAATTCAGCATTTTATCTACTCCTTCTCGGAAGTTGTCCCAATCCGTTCGTTTATTATATAAAGAAGGAGGTTTTTCTTTTGTTATTAAGCCTGTACTTATTGTTAGAATTTGGGCACTATGGTCTGAAAATAAGTCAAAACATGTGTTAGTTTTACAATTAAGCATTGATATTCCCTTGGTTATGAAGAAATCGATCGCGTCAGGAATTTTGTTTTTATCTGTTGGCCAATATGTTGGCTCACCAGTAGCCAGGCACCCAAGATTTACAGTGAGCATTACTTTTTCGAATAGACTACCTCTTGTGTTCGTGAACCTTGATCCCCAGCGCATATTCTTTGCATTCCAGTCACCACCTGCAATGAACCTATCACCTAAACTCTGAAAATATTCACTTAATTTTTGTTCATCAAGTGTGCGGTTTGGTGGGCAATAACTAGCTGAGATCGCAATTTTTCCATTTAAAGAGTACACCATTATACTAGTAGATTGCATTTCTATACTAGAAATTTTACATAGTTCATAATGCTTAATAGTATTCTTGATTATAACTGCACTTCCGCCATGGGCTTTGTGATCAGGTCTTGTTGTTTGGTACGTACGGTAATTCGGAATATGGAAGTATGTTTTTTGCGTAAAATGTGTCTCTGAAAGAAGGAGAATATCAATTTGCTCACTATTTAAAAACAGCTCGATCTCACGTCCCTTTTGCAGCGCCCCGTTGGCGTTCCAGTGAGCTATTCTCAACGACGGGGCCATTATTTTATTAATTTGCTTATTAGTGATGTTAGCAGATTTAGGACAATGGAATTCTGCTGCAAGAGCTGGTTAAACATTGCTTTAAATTCATTTAAGAGGGTTGTTAGCGTATTTTGGAGATCAGAGTTGTTATCTCGATATTTAGAACTATTGAGATTCCTATTATTGTTTTCGCCTGCTGTAAGTTCAGCATTATTATTGATGTTAGAATTATTAGCACTATCTTGGTTTGTTACAACTATTGTATTCGTAGAATTATTTCATAGCGCGACTTGTGGCAACACTGCGAGCCTGATATTATATTTAATACTAGATAAAGTAATATGCTTTTCGATTTCCATATCCATCGGTTTAAGACCTGCGCTATAACTAATGCTGCTTAATAACACTTATCGTTCTATACGATTTAATTAGTTTTATAATGATAAGTCGTTGATAGCTATGTAACATTTTCTTAAATCGTTATATTTTTAACATGTCAGTCTTACGAGCGTGTATACATTAATTATTATTCTTAAGATAGACACTTTGGATTTCAAATGAAGGAAAATACATTTCGCAAAAACAAAGAAAGAAAAAAAAAGTGCACGATAAAATCAAATCTTAAAGGTAAAAAGTAAAAAAACGGAAAATCCCTTTTCGAAAACATTATAATAGTAAAAGGGTAGAAAATCGAAATTCGAATTAGAAGACTTTAAAAATATTGAACACGTATTGTTTTTTAAATTTTTTTCTGAAATTAAGCAATGCGCTTTTCTTTATCCAGTGAAAAAAATTTCCCCCTCTTCGGTAATTTCGAAATCATATTTATTTTCCATAGCTAATGTAAATTTATTTTCTCTTCCTTTTCATTTTTTTAACGTCCTCGCCGACAAACCCATTAAAAAAAAAAAAAAAAAAAAAAAAAAACGAAAAAAAGCTGGGTTTTGTGAAATAGTTTTTAGACATTAACGGAAAGAGTTCTCTTTTGAATATTAAATAAAAAAACTGAAGCAAGATAGTCCGACATAAATTTTACTAGCATCGTTATTATTTGCAAAGTGTAACGAATCCCCTTATCGCCAACGCGAGTATTTTCCCAGATCTATATTATTATTATTCTTCGTATTAATTACAAGTTAAATGGAATAATATAGTGTTTTCTTACCGTTCGTATTTATCTTCGCCGGAGCACTGGTAGCTGTGGTAGGGGTCATGTTTTCTGAGGAAAAAAAAACAGAGGCATGATAATTAAATTAATAACAAAATTTAAAAAAATTAAACACCACACCTGCATGGTCTTGAGTAGCTTTAATACATAACGTCTTGAGTAAGATTTATTAAAGCCACGGGGATCGGTTAAAAAATTACTAAAACATATTGTAAGTCTAGTACAGTTGCACTAAAGGTATTGAATTTATCGGGCAGCTACTATTGGGTACTTCTCCCTTCATGCTAAATATTTCCCTGTTAAGAATATTGCTAAATGGCCCCTAGATGGCCAGTTTGTAATACAATAACAATTTAAAAAAAAAAAAGGTATTGAATAACCGGCGCACCCTTACTGTCCGTTCGATATTGAGCTAATCTTTTAAAATGTCTACAATATCGAAGCAATTGAACTTTATATCGTACGGTTAAATAAAATTAGGTCGAATTAAAGTCAATTTTTAAAATTATACAAAATAAAACGATTGCTTTTTTCCCTTTTTCTTTTTTTTATTTATTTTTCTCATTGCGCCGATAAAACCCGTAGACAGCCCGTGAGCTCGTGTTAGGAGTATATTAATAAGTAAAAGTTTATTTCTGCAGCGTGGACTACTAAGCGAGTGGATAATAACAGTAAAGTAAACTAAAGTAAATTCCATTGACAGGGCGTCGGGAATAGTGAAGTGGAGGGCTAAATTCGCAACCGATGTAAATAAATTTCATTGGAACCGGCCCGACTTGTATTAGATAACATTTTTCCCGTATCATGATTAGAAATAGCGAGACCTGGATGATTATCTCAAGCATAACAGGTGAAAAGCAGTGAAGATAATCAACGTGTGCCGTTGCTATTTCATCGTATAACCAATAAAAGAACAGAAAAAAAAGAAAACTTAAAATAGTAAGTGGTTTTTTTGGCTTTACTTATAATCGCGCAGCGTCGTTTATTAATTATACTAAATATACTAAAATAAATAAACTGCACATATTAATTAACGGAAACAACAATGAGTGTATTTAACAAATTCGAAATAGTTCAATTTAAAGAAACCTTTTTGGCACTATATCTCAACTAACAATGGACAATACACTCAAATATAACAAAAATCACGCTGCGTTCTAAACTCTATCCGCAGCCATATTAGTTTCCCTGGTAACGAGGCCATGGCCATCGACCGAGCTGCTAGGGAGGCATCCCTGTTTCTATCCATATCCTCGTACTTCTCTTCTACCAGCGATATGAAATCCTTCTTGAAATCCCTTATAATTAAATCCTGGGAACGAGTATGGAGTTCTAGTCAACAAAACAACCTTTTCCTTATTAAACCCGATCCTCTATCTTACTTCCATTCCGTTCAAGGAAGAAAAATATTATTCTTACCAGACTTAAGATTTCACACCTCCGCCTGGCCCATTCGTATCTTCTCCAACGCACCGATCCCTCTCTTTGTCCCTTTTGCCAAAGAATTTCCCGTTTACTAACATTTTATCATTCCCTTATAAGAGCCCAGCATGGCTTCCCCCCTTCCTTACCACAACTCCTAGCCGATTCTCCTTGTCATATTCGCAGTGCGTTCCAATTCCTTCATTACCTTAACCTTCTAAGTTCAATTTAGTATCCCTTCCGTTCCCCAGGTGCGTATGGCCCGTTTGAGCAGCCGGCGCCTGTACCTTCTAATGTAATAATAATAATAATAATAATAATAATAATAAACTGTATGTTGTTAGTTGATTTTTTTTTTTTTTTGTTTTTGTCGGCGTAACACCCTCTACCGTGTTTAACTGCTGTGGCTATTACAGAACGAGGATGCGCGGTTTGTTTTTATAGGTAACTGCTTATTCTAAACTGTGTCACAGATGAAATTGCATTGGGAGAATTCTCAAGTGTATGTTAGTGACTGTTTTGTTATTTATAAAAGGGGGTCGATGGGGTGAAAGTGCTGGACAGTCACACAGTATGTAGGAAGTTGAAGGAGCAACACCTTGGCAACGAAAAGGACAATTCATAGGAGATGCGGCTCTCTACAGGCTATAAAGTTGCGCGATAAGGCTGTGTGGCCTATGGCTAAGCGGCTAAGGGTACAGAAATTTCTACGAGAAGTGCTTCTTCCTGGTCACCATGATTTAATTGAGGGCTTGATTAGCCTTCAGAAAGTTTGACATGAGGTCCAATGGGCTTTCCACGAGAACGTGTAAGATTATTAAAAATTATGTTTGATAGATAAAGCGGAGAAGGGCTATTATTAGGCTAAGGGGACAGCATAATGCTGCTCGGGTGGATGTATCGTCGCGTTCATTTCCAGGAATCCCAGCATGGCTGGGTGCCCATAAAAAGGAAATGGAGCAAATACAGGTTGGTATCGAATTGCTAAAGGATATTTGGTGAGAGGATTAGATGATAGCGCCGCGGATGATTCAGAGATACCAACAGGAGGGCTTTCAATAATGTAGCCTCTGCAGGAAGTGAATATTCCAAACAGAAAAACACTCCGTATAAATCAGCATCCAGTACCGAACAGTTGATGATATAGCCCTAAACCGTTTCTTTTAATTGAACTATTTCGAATTTGAAACTTAATTTCGTTTGTTAATTAATAAGGGGGAGTTTATTTATTTTACATTTATTAGTATTAACAAGCAGGTGTTATGTACCTACGCTTAAGTTTGAACGCTACATAGGGCAACTTTTATTGAGCCCTGTTTAGAAATTGGAAGACTGTATTTTTCTAAAAGCTAGATAATACGTTTTGATTGTATCTAACAGCGGATTTATTTTTGTTTCTTTTTCAATAGTGACATTACAATTTTTTGATAACTTTCGCAATCGTAATTTTTTTTAATTATTTCGTTTCCGTAGATCTCAGTTTCATTTATTAATGGAGGAAACGTGAAGCAGCAGCTTACGGTATAAGTACTGTGGTGTTTCGTTTAGGTAAGACCCGATACTGCTGTGCGAATTAAGAATATAGCAAAAATTTGCACCGGGTTAATGACCATAACTGACGATCCTCCCTCATAAATAAAAAACAAAAAAAAAAAAAAAATAGCTGAAATAAAACCATGATTGGGATAGAAAAATGCGTCACTTAAAAACGATCGAAAATTAATTTCCCAGGCGAAATCGCTTAAAACTGCGTTAATACAAGAGCGGACACAAAAAACATCGGGAAGACGTTAAGTGTTTCGAATAATTAAAAATATAACGAACGCCTAAGATTGTGAAGAGTGGTCGGAGCGCCTTCCAAAAATGAAAAAAAAGAAACGAGACATTACAGATTTTTGGAAAGCCGGGAAAAATTTTCCAGCCCTAATTTGCCTTTATGTCGGCCCATTTTACGTTTCGCAACTATTCGAAAATAACCGATCAATCAAAAAATAAGGCACATCATCGTTCGCGCATTTTTTGTATTTCAGGAAATTTCTCGCGATTCATTTAGCAGTTTACTCTATGAGAAAGTGCCCTATTGTTTCATTTCTTCGATGTGAAATCACACTCGGCGGCGTCGTTGAATTCATTAAGGTGAAAGCCAGAAAAGTAGATTACACAACTGCGCTATCGGTTATACATTTAAGTAAAGTGTAACAGATTAATAACTTATGGAGTCCGACTGATTAAAGATTTTATCTTATCTGCTATTAACCTTTTTTCTCCGTGCATAATTATAGAAGAAGAAGAAGAACGAATATATTTATGCAAATTACGATACAACATAACGTTAGAAGTGCAAGTTGAACTAGCGTATCGACGAATTGTCTTACCGCACGATTCAACATATAAAATAGACGATTATAGGTTATTACAATTAAAAATTTATCAATAGTGTCATTGTAGGAAAAAATTTAAAAAAACCTACAAGCAGATATGATGAGTAGTTTGGAATAAAGTCTGCTTAAGGAATAAGGATTCAGATACAACAAGTGAGGAACAGGACTGTGAGTGAAAAAAGTAAAGAAATGGTATAGTATATACTGGTAAAAGATTATAGAAGATTATGCTTTAGACGCCTGTGCTTATATTTTGAATACATAAATGGGAGTTGGCTGGAATCGTAATTCCCGATGTGGTTAACAAGTGGATTACTGTGGGTCGAACAATTTTCAAAAAAAATTTTTGCCGAAGAAAGTGCATAATTACGAAGATATGGTAGTTTGAGGACATTATGCATCATTCGAATTCTGGTATAGCGGGATGCGTTTAGTACGTACCTGAGACGTCTATTTTTTATGAGCTGTAATTGTTTAAAGCGGACTCAGTTTCTGAGGACCACACAGGCGCATCGTAGGTTAAGATTGGTCTAATAAGTGCCTTATATAGAATTAATTTGTTGTGAATATTTAGAAACGATCTGCGATGGAACATTGGATAAATAGCGCAGATAGCGCGATTAGTTTTGGCGACTGCATGATCGAGATGTTTATTAAAGTTTAACCTTTTGTCTAATATCACGCCGAGGTATCGAGCTTGATCGGACCAAGGAATATCGGTACCTCTAGTATATGCAGTTTCTTAGGGGTCAATGGGTACCTACGAGAAAATAGAATTGCCTCAGATTTTGCCGGATTAATAGAGATACGCCATTTTTTAAAAAAGCGAAGGACGCGGTCAACCTCATGTTGGAGCTTGTTGGCTATTGCATTCGGTCTGTATGAGCTGCAATACAGCGCAACATCATCGGCAAAGAGCGCCGTGTTAATGCGGGGCGATACAGAGAAATCATGAAGGAATATGTTAAATAAAATTGGCTCTAACACACTGCCCTGTGGGACACCAGCTAAGCATGTTTTAAATGACGAGGAGGTATTAGAGATGTGAACAGCGAATGTTCTGTTGCTTAAATAGCTTTTAACTAGTTTAATAAGATAGGCCGGGAAATTGGTCTTGATCATTTTAAAGATTATGCCATCATGCCAAGTAGTGTCGAATGCTTTGGCCACGTCTAGTAATATCATGCCTGTGTGTATTAGCGGTTTGAGTGGTTCTGCATAGTGGCGAAATGTACAAAAGTTTTAGAGAGACGACATGTTATAATTCATAAGAAAGGGCTAGAAAAATAATGGAAAAAGGAAAAAGAAATACAGTTTTAAACTTTATAAAAGATAAAACAAAAAAATATCGGAGGAAATTTTAACAGAAAGGTAAATAAGGTTTTACAAAACCCCGTCTAGCGCCTCATTTGTAACTTTTTCTTAAATCGTATTTACGTTACCGCACCTAGGAGGTACAATAATTAATTCGGTTTTTTCGTAGATTAATTCCGTTCTCGGGCGAACCCCTTTTCTCGATTCAATATAAAATGTGTGCGAATTTTATTTGGAGATTTATTAATCTTTTTCGAAGATAACATTACCATTATTCGACTATAGTTTTATTAATATTTTCCACCAAAATCATCTACCTTTGAATGCGGTGTATTTTTTTATTTTATTCTCTAATTTGGTTTAATCAGATAGGTAACTTTATTAATAAACCATTAATTCTTAGCATAAAGTTTAGGTTGCTGCGGAAATGCGAGCACTGTATAAGTATATTTTTTTCCTAAATTACCTTCACTAATACGAAATATATTATACATATATATATATATATATAGTTTTTATTTTTCCCCCGATAAGGCAAGTATACATATTTATGAAACGCTGTTGCATAAAATAAAAATTAAAAAAAGAAAGTATAGGTGATGCATATACTTTAGTTACCCATATACTATTATATTAAAATAATTGCTTATATCATTAGAAGCCATTAACAAACATGCACGCAAACAAAAACACACAATATATCCTAATCGAGTGTGTATACTCCTGTAAAGTATTTGTAGATTTTTTTTTTTTTTATAGTTCCCTGTGGCGTTTAATGTCAAATAGTATATGCACAAGTAGAACAGGGGTTCGAGACTTACCTCGTTCCAGATCCGAATCGCTCGCAGGTTTACCCAACCTGAAATAATCGGGTACCCGAGAAATCTGAGAAAGTCAAGGCGGCTGAAAGAAAGGAACTGGCCCCCCTGGTATTCTTCTTTTTCTTCTTTTTTTGTTTTCCCCTGGCCTGGCTGTAAATACCATTTGACCACTAACCTACTCATTAAATTAAATCAGTTTCTTTTATTCTCATTAGTGTCGTTGGGCTTAGTTCATTGTGAACCTTAACTTCACAATCCCCGACGCCCGGTCAAGGGTGTGGGATTTACTTTACTTTACTTTACTTTACTTTACATCTGCATAGGATATTATAGGGCAGTCAATGTTTATTATTTTACAGAAGGGCTCAATTTCATTATGTACCTTAGAGAATACAGAATGTTCCAGAGTGTTGGTCCCAGGACTGAACCCTGGGGGACACCACAGGATAACTCTTTGATAGACGAGGCCGAGTTCATTTTTCGGCACGCATAATGGTTCTGAAGTGAGCTAATTATAATATTTATTATAGATGAATTAATTTTGTTATCTTATAATATACGAATAATAGCTGATTACTTGCAGTTATCAAGTGCACCTCGGATGTCGAAAGATATAACAAGCGGTGCGGTGGGTGTACATCCATTAGTAAGCCAGTCTCTGAGAGAGGAAGTTAGTTTATAGACTGCTCCTCCGGCAGAGTGGTTATGTCTCAAACCGAATTGTTTTGGGCGTAATATTTGTTTTTCTGCAATTTCTGTTGCAAGAATTTGGTTTACAACTTTTTCATACACTTTTCCAGACGATGAAATTGGGGCCGGTAGGCTGTGATTTCTGTTGGAGTTTTGCCAGGTTTTTGTATTAAGACTAGATCAGCGACTTTCAGTATTTGTAAATTTGTAGTTTGTAAATTATTTTTTACAGATATATTTATTTACAAAATATGGTTCATGTTTAAGTTTGTACTCACACATTTAACCTTAATTATTGGTCACTAAACACACACACACACACACGCGCGCGCTATTATAACAATATATTACTTTTATAAAATTCGTTATTTATTAACTCGTGAGTTGTTCCTATACTACCGGCATTTCTACTATTACATCAATTTAATACGTGTGATAAAATGCTTCGTACGCATTTATCAGAATTTGGAATTTCACATTTATGCAGGTAAATTTCGAACATTTTATTAACTGTGAAATTCGATATTAATTTATTTATTTATTATATTTTTATTTATGGTCGCTATATGACATCTTGGCCATCAGCGACCTCGAAATTTACATTCGGTTCTGTTTGTTGTTGATTCCAACATCCTTGGAAAATAATTGCTGTTCCCCCGCATAATCTCGTCCACGAGATATACGATATTGTTCGAAATAGATTGAAAATTCTTTTAATTCGTTTAAAATTTTTCATTTTCTCACAGTTAAAATTACCGCGCTTTTAATTAAGAATATTGCTAAATTCGCGCTCGATAATCGTAGTTTTAATTAAAAAAGTATTTACGAACATCCAATTCAGCATTGTTTTAAATTCCAACGATTACAACTGATTCAACGAGTAATTTTTTGTTCCATACGATTTCGTAATAATTGCCATCAATGCTTAAAATTGTCTTATTTTAATTCTGGAAACCTATTAATTTTTGACGTATAAAAATAAACTGTTCAATATTTTGTATAATTAAGAGCCTCTGTGCATTTTTCATAACTCGTAATTTTATTACAAATTGTTTTCGTTTGCATTTTCGATTTTTGCGGCTGTTTGTGCGTGTAAAACTGCAAAAAAAGAGGACAAACAAAACAAACTTTTTAAACCCCTTATTAACTAGTAGTTCTCAAATCCAATAATAAAGGGAAACAGCTCTGGCCCTCTTCTTGTATTCTTTTCTTCATCTTTATCGATCTGTTGTGATGTTCGGTGTACTTCGATCGTATCTAAGATTTTATTTCGTCTTCTTCATTGTGTTGCTTCGCTTCTATCGAATTCCGCGTCAGTAAATTTTTTTTTGTCTCCAAACATTTTAAGCGCCTGCTCGCAGATTTTCTAAACCGGTAGAGCTCATAACATCGACCGGTATTCGAAACATCTTGCTCATCGTTAATGAATTTCGGTGAGTACTTTACTGGTCCTCTTTTTTAAAAGTTGAACCCTAAGAAACTGCATATACTAGAGGTACCGATATTCCTTGGTCCGATCAAGCTCGATACCTCGGCGTGATATTAGACAAAAGGTTAAACTTTAATAAACATCTCGATCATGCAGTCGCCAAAACTAATCGCGCTATCTGCGCTATTTATCCAATGTTCCATCGCAGATCGTTTCTAAATATTCACAACAAATTAATTCTATATAAGGCACTTATTAGACCAATCTTAACCTACGATGCGCCTGTGTGGTCCTCAGAAACTGAGTCCGCTTTAAACAATTACAGCTCATAAAAAATAGACGTCTCAGGTACGTACTAAACGCATCCCGCTATACCAGAATTCGAATGATGCATAATGTCCTCAAACTACCATATCTTCGTAATTATGTACTTTCTTCGGCAAAAATTTTTTTTGAAAATTGTTCGACCCACAGTAATCCACTTGTTAACCACATCGGGAATTACGATTCCAGCCAACTCCCATTTATGTATTCAAAATATAAGCACAGGCGTCTAAAGCATAATCTTCTATAATCTTTTACCAGTATATACTATACCATTTCTTTACTTTTTTCACTCACAGTCCTGTTCCTCACTTGTTGTATCTGAATCCTTATTCCTTAAGCAGACTTTATTCCAAACTACTCATCATATCTGCTTGTAGGTTTTTTTAAATTTTTTCCTACAATGACACTATTGATAAATTTTTAATTGTAATAACCTATAATCGTCTATTTTATATGTTGTATCGTGCGGTAAGACAATTCGTCGATACGCTAGTTAAACTTGCACTGCTAACGTTATGTTGTATCGTAATTTGCATAAATATATTCTTTCTTTCTTTCTTTCTTCACTTACCACCGAGTAGACCCGCGTATATACATAAATGTCGCCTTAACAACGGCGGTGGCACCGGACAAGCAATAAAGTTCACTGTAATTTACGTGAGGTTTGAAGCTGCGGTTGAGAGGAACAATTCAGCAGGATATTAGGCGAGAGGGATTATTTAGATTTCGTAGACTAAAATTTAAGAAATAGACTGGAGTACATGATAAATTTGAAGAGAGAACGATTGAAAACGAAAAAGGTACAGAGTTTTTCGAGAATAATGATGCCTGTTCAGTGTGTAATCGTTGAGTATTTAAGATAATTATTTACTTATTTCGTTCTATTCACGGAGAAGAAAAGGAGTGGTACTTACGTTCAATTTTTATCGGACCATCCGTTTCTCCCAAGGAATTCTTCGCCACGCATTTGTACGTTCCGAAGTCGCTCTTAGTGACGTTTTTAATCTTCAGCATCATATATTTGTTGTAGCCGTTATCCACGGAGACCGCTTCGTACTTCTCCCCGGAAACCAGCATATCTAACATCAGCCGATTCGCAAATGTTACAATGATATATTTTAATTTTTATAAATTACGTTCGGTCATTCGGAACAAGTTTATTTTCAGTGCTAGAGCCAATTTGTTTAAATCGGCTTTTAAATTAAAACGTACTCTTTACATTTAAGTAAATAAATTAAATAAAAAATTCCAAAAAAAAAGTATCTTTTTCTTATAGATAGTAGTACAATTTTAAAATCTGCAAGTTTAGGTGTTCGACGAAAATGAAAAGTAATTAGCATGCGGGAAGATTAGCTATTAAGTATCGTTTTAAACTTTCAGACAGTTCTATCGAACTTTATATGTTTCCTTTTGTTTAGTATCAGTTTAAATTTCCCAAAATTTCCAAATTTTATTTCAATTTTATTTTTTCTGAATGATGGAGTTGGAAAACTTCCTTTCCATCTGTTCGTTCAACTTAGTCTTTCACCTTATCCCCGGTTGTATCGCCGCTTTGCTGTCACTTCTGTCATTTGTTTTTCGATATAATTATTCTATGTCCCTTTCTTCTCGTTTCAGTCTTTACATCTTCCCCAAATTATTTTCTTCACCCAGTTGATGAAGATTTCTGCAATTTTAATCACGTATATTTTTTACTATCCATCCCTATCCGTATACCGAACGTCTATTCCGTATTCATACTTGTTATCAACTTTTCCCTATATCATTCCAGCTCTAAGCGTATTTATACCGTCAGTTTCTGATAGGATCTTTATCTCTTTCTCTTTTTATGTTGTATGTGGGCAACGGTGGTCCTTTGTTCACCTGCTCAAGACCAAAAAAAAAATAAAAAAAATTACGATTAAGATGATTATTGCTCATGTACGGAACCTTTCATTGAGGATTTAAATATTTTTTTTTTGTATTCCGTCATGGTTTAAATTATATATCTTTATCGGTTTTCATTAACGGTATCGCCTGTTGTTCCAGACAAGATATGTTACTTATAGTTCTTTTTTAAAGTATTCTGACGCGGTTTTTACCGAAAATATACGTGTAGGGAGAACTTTCGCATTTCTTTTAAATCTGTGATATTTTTAAAGATTTATTCTGTCACTTTGTTGCATGCAGTCATTTTTTTCGAAAAACTCGAAAAAAACATTCATATATGGGAAATTTTGCCCCGATATGTTTTTGGAATTTCTTCAAATTCGATGGTACCGTGAAAGGCGAAGGAAGTTTATAATGATATTTTTAAGATTTTAGTTTATGGTTTTATAAGCATAGTAACAAATATAAATAGAGAAAATATTTTTCAAATACCAAAAAATGACAATCGACATGCTGGATTCATTTTTAATATAGCATACAAAACGATTATATATATATATATATATATATATATATATATATATATATATATATATATATATATATATATAAATATATTTGTATATATAATAAAAATTAAGAAGACAGTTTTGCAAAAAAAAGTGTCTTTAAAAATTAAGGTATATCAACATGATCTCCTTCAAAATATATTTGTGGCTACACACACTGATTTCAGTCCTTTTTCTGTAACACTTCTGGAAAACAACTTTAACTGACACTTCTCTGAGTATCCCCTTCACGGAGCGTTGGATGTCAGCTACCGTCGCAAAATGTGCTCCTTTTGCGACATTTTTAATCCGAAGCTACAGGAAAAAGTCGTATCATGATAACATATCCGGGCTATCCGGTTCGAGAGCTCGACAACCGTTCAAAGCCATATTTTCATTATCAATGTTTAAACTTACATCTACTTTACAACCGTTATTAAATTGCATAAACTGTTCCGCACGACAAAAAGGTAATATTTTTGTACTTTTATTTTTTTTTGACTTTTTAAGCTTTTTAAACGTACCTTCTTAATATTCGTGAAGTTTTCGGGCTAAATAAAATACAACGGGAAAACAGTAAAATACATTGGCTTTTAATTTCTTCCCCTTATTTTTTCTCATTCACTGAAATATTTTTAGGCAATTAACGTTTTTAAAGACGCTCTTCGAACGTTGATATGTTATAATATGTAAAAGTTTTTGTACTACACTCATTTTTAAATTAATCCTTAAAAAAACGCTTCGATATTCAATCGAAAATAAATTAAGCAATCGAACGTAATCGCAATAACCGGATATACTATAAAGCGACAAATTTTACTCACGGAGATAAATGAACATCCCCCCCATTACTGGTTAAATTTGCATAACTCATATTACACTGCATAATATTAGTCAGTAAGAATCGTCTTGAGTTTACATTTCAGACAGGAAATAATCTTTTGCGCATGCGCCATATTCGTTCCCATTAGAAACTAATTCGAATATTATCTGTCCGTGCGATTCCACTGTTACGGTTGCGCGCGTCGCAAATAATGGGTAATTAATTTTTCCTTTTCTCCTTTTAAATATTTTTTTATTTAACACTTCATCATTATTTCAATATTTATGAATAATAATAATTTCTTTAATTTAAAATGTGGAATACACATATAATATATTTTTAC
The DNA here is from genome assembly GCA_039619475.1 of Icerya purchasi. NCBI lineage: Eukaryota > Metazoa > Arthropoda > Insecta > Hemiptera > Monophlebidae > Icerya > Icerya purchasi. The sequence continues at coordinate 75,499,943 of CM077115.1, read as the reverse complement.
TGATTACATGGAAAGCTGCTGCCTAAATGATTGCGAAAACGTCACCAATTTCAAAATAATCGTTAGTTGGAGTTCTATCGAATTCGGCTAAAGAAAACCGCCGTAGTATATTGAGAAAACTAAAACCAGGGCAAAAATTGGCTAATTCGTCGAACTTGATAAGGAAATAAGCCAATTTTAGATACGATGTACGTATTTTTCTGATATTATATAAAAGTATACCAGTAAATTATATTCGTTCATTTGTGTCGTTCGTTGAAAATTATCAGCCAGGCAGAAGACAACAAAGTAAAATCTATAAAAATTAAAATTGATACAATTGAAGTGTTGTTTTTTTTTTCGTTTTTTTCTTAAAAATGAAAATCGAAATTTTTTCTTCAGTAGAAAAAACAAAAAAAAAAGAAATTTCTTTCAAAGAAGAGACAATTCTCTTCTGAATGGCGTTAGGTTTGCCCCAGTAGAGCAGGGGCAGATCCAGAGAGACATTGGGGGGGGGGATTATATAATTACGTAATATCTTATACGGTGGACAGTAAATTTGAGAAATTCACGAAAAAAATACATTTTTAACACTTTTTGTCGTGAATAAACTTAACAATGTGTTAAATTAATAAATTCGGTGAAATTTGAGAAATACTTTTTTCATTGGCGCACCTAGGATTTGTCTTGGGGGGGGGAGGCTAAAAGAGTAGCATACAGAAAAATGTAAAGGCTGAGGTCGAATATGTTTGGTATATCTATATCGTTCTCTCTTCTCTAATTTATATATTTATTTTTGTGTAAAATGTATTATTTATAAACACTTTATATTTTTATCAAATAATAATTTTTACTGTCAGAAATTTTACCCATAACAAATTTGGCCATTATTAACAGTGTCCATTTATTCTCCCTGGGGGGGCAGCCTCGGAGCCCCTCTTGGGTGCGCTAATGCCTTTTTTCATAAAAAAAAATTAAAAAGCCACCTCTTTAGAAATTTAAAAAAGGTTTGTAAAATACATAACTATTACAGTTTTGTTGTTTTTTAGGTAAAAAATAAAAAATATTATAAAATTGTGGCTAAAATGATGGTTTAGAATTTGAATAGTAAATTACTGGAAAAATTAGAACGATAGTATTTTTTATTAGACTTTAATTCTTTTTTACTTTTTTTAGTAATCCGATCCGAATTGTTTGCCCATGGGCAGGTAAAACAGAATATGTACTTATATATGTATATTTCTCATTGAATTATTTTCATTTACATTGAAAAATAAAAAATAAATAAAGAAGACAAAAGATCGACGAAAGTTGCGTTTAAAACAGAATAAAAACGTAACATTAAACTTTTACGAGAAAATAGTATTAAATATTGAAACCCTTTATATCTGATTTAAAAGCTAAATCCCTTCAATCTTTAAGGGTGATCAAGTTCCTGTCAAATCTCAAATTTAACGTTCAACCAAAGTTTCTTCTAAATATTTACAAAGCATTAGTCTTCAGCAAAATCAATTACGGGAGTCAGATGTACTAGTCAACGAATGGGGTTCCCTATTAAAAACACTTGACCCAATTCATAACGCTATTCGCATGATACTTGGCGCCTATCGTACATACGTGCTTTGCAGTCGGATCACCCGGAATTACCAACGGTCCTAGAAGTTCTGGCTACCTTATACTAGCTGAGCCGAAGAGGATGCTGAGTTGTTTTTTTATGGGTCCCCAGTCATGCCGGAATTCCGGGGAATGAGCGGTTAGACCAGGTCGCTTGGTCATCCACGATGTGCCCAATGTCGCTATTTACTTTTGGTCCATTATCTTTGAGAAGTTTCCTGGCGGATGCAGTCTTCGCACTGTAGAATCATGACTGAATGTCTCAAACGACCTTTCTCAGAGAATCGAAACCTACGACGGAGCCATGGTGGCCTCTAGTCGGAACAGAACGCAGAGTGTTCTCGGCAGTCAGTCGCCTGAGAAAGGGACATGCGTCTTCTTCCCACGACTACATCCTCAAACAAGCTCTAAAAGTACCTGCCCACTTTGTTCTATCGACGAATACCCATTAGTTTCGTACATCTTACTGAAATGCACACGTCTCAATGGGTTGCGGCGCGGCCAGATTACATCACTTTCAGACATCCTTTCAAATACCCCTACCGCTTTGAACAATCTCATGACTTTCGTTCAGTCTAGCGATTTGAAACGTGAGCCCGCTCACTGCGATAACCTAGGTAGTTACATGCAGTGTGTGATTTTAAAAAAAAAAAGAAAAAGTATTAAATATTAAATCCATAGATACAATTTTTTTTTTATAGTATAAATTAAGTTTCTCTATTGTAAAAAATGTTTTCATCGAGGATTTGATTCTTTTTGGGGCTGTCGCCTATTTCCCCCCGTGGTCCACCACTGCAATCGGGTTTTTATTTTTTCTGATAAAATACAGAAACGAAATATTAATAATAATAATAATAATAATAATAATAATTCTGTCGCTGTTAGTAAATTGCTATTTCTGACAGCGTGTATTCATCGTGACAGAAATTGCGAGACTTAAAATTTATTAAATTTTAATATTAACATGAAAATTTAGTAATCGGGATCGAATATGCTGATAAAAATATCGTGCTTGCGCTACGAAGAAGCATACAGAGCGTGGTGATAACCATCGCCTGAGACAACTCGATACCGGTTACACTTACGCGTCTAAGCGTGCCTGTGTACGTATTCGCATGTACATGTGTGCGTGTGTATGTATGTGCGTGCGCGTATGTAGGAATTTAAAATCACTTTGCATTGTCGGGCAATTTATCGTGGATTCTACGCGCGCAATATCAGTTTATTTCGGTAAATTCGCGATCGTAAAAGAGTGTACACACGTTTTCCCGTTATAATTCTTGTCGGCAACTCGGTCTATCACTAAGAGACGGTCGTCGCGCGGGTAGTTCGCAAAAATGTATTTATTCATAACGTTTCCCGATCCTTTCCGATGTACTGAAAGCCGCAGTTCAAATGGCCTCCCGCATGACTGTATGTATGTAGATAAATCATCGCTTCGAATATTGAACATTCGGAGCTGAAATTTGCGTGTGAACTTCACCACGATTTATGTCAAGTTAATCCGGTAGAGAGATAGAGAGAGCGAGAGAGAAAGAGAGAGAGAGAGAGAGAGAGAGAGAGAGATGGGAGAGAGAAAGAAAGAGAAAAAAACACAAGGATAGTGCCATTAAAAAATAAATCAAACTCTATCGAAATTTCGTCATGATACATCGTCATCTTCGCTATGTTTGCATATCACGGAAGACAAAATGGAGTGTTGATAAAAATAAATTTGAACGGAATTGCATGCGACTGAAGCTGTCGGGATTGCAGTGGTTATGTTTTTAGAAGTTGATTCATTACTTTAGTTCGCCAAAATGAACTGTGTCCAAATTAGTGGTGTGGAGTGGCGATTCTTGCGAGGAACAGCCGATTTTATGTATCGCAAGAGCGGTCAAGTACTTTTACAACCCCATACACAACGGTGTCAATCTGATTTTATTATCCGACGTCGAGCTGCGGAAGTTGTCCGCTGCCCAGTCTAACACTGATTAGGCAATTGTCTCTTTCCTTTTGACGGTCTGGGAGACGTTCGATATTCGATAACGTTAAAATAAGCACATATTTACCGGAAACAATCATATCGCCCTTCTCGGTTGTCCAGTAATTAATGGAAGCCGGGTGGGCTTCGGTTCGGCATTCGATCGAGACGTCTTGACCGATGTAGGCGTATTCCAGTTGATTCGATATGGACAGCATAGGCGGAACTGTGTATAATACGTTTGTTTTATTAATATTCTTCGAAAAATAAATCACAATTAAAAATTATATTAATTTTCCGCGGTTTAGCAGAAATAAAATTGTGTCCGAGAATATGTTTCGTTTTTTTTTTTTTTTTCTTTTCTTTTAGTCGTTATTTTGTTTCGAATCGTTATTATTTTTAAAGTACCGAATAATAAAATTATCTCTAAGTTCAAAATTTCAAACTGATCTTTACCGAAAACATCGATGGAATTTAGCTGGTTTTTAAAATTGCCAGTAAAAATAGGTTGAAAGAGAACTTTTACGAAGTTAAAGTGTTCGTAATATACTGAGTCTCACGATGATACTAAAGATAAGCCTTTACGTCCTAACTTTTAAAAACGACGATACTTACAGAGACTAACCTCAGACTAGTATGCGATAAAGTTACGGAACATCATGTTGCAATGTACTTTCTAAATACACATATTCAGAAAAGAATAATAAACTACATGAAAATCTGTTTCGGTGGCACGTAACAAAAGCCAAATTTTGAGTTTTGTAAACTTTCCGATGTTTGCCCAACTTTTTTTTTCTTTTTTTTTTTTTTTTTTTGGAAAAGAAAGTGTCGTAAATTTTTAACACGAAAAATGGCACCGATAAACGAAAAAATTCGACATCTAAGAAGGTATCCCGATGTTTGCTCGAATAAGTTGTTTATAAACAACCACATTTTCTCATTATGAACTATTTCACAAACTTCAATTTCATATTTTCGTAATATTAGCCATCAGTTTGTATTATTACAGATTATACCGCGGACTTCAAAGTTCTATTCCGTTACAACTATATACTAAATATCGTGAATAACACTGAGTACTCAAAACCGAAAAGAATACAGAGAATCTAATCGTTTTGAACAAAAGCAAAGAAATTTAGAGACTTTCCATTCTCTTCATCCACTACCATCCTAATAGTTGAAAGCATGAAGCGTTTCTGCATTACAAGAAAACGATAAGAAGGTGAAATGAAAGTGAAAACGAATAGTATTATCTGGGGAAAAGCGAAACAGCATGTTAAAAGCGTCATTACTTCATTTCGTCATCGAAACTTTTGAGTCCCCCTAGAAGCAAGTCGTATATAGAAAACGTAATGGTTTTGAACAGGGACGAAACTTTCCTGATCGATAAAGTCGGTTATAAAATCAGACCTCGCTTGATTCCAATCATTCCCCTGAAAAAGCAGCACGTATTTAGCAGTCTATCATCAAATTTGTTTGGGAGATGTTTAACTTCGAATACAACTCCATTTCTTACTCTCGCGGTAGCAAAAACTTATCCGACAACATTCTCAGTATTTACACGTCGAACACTTACAAAACACAAAATAATATTTCGCAATTTTAATTAGGTATTCGATTATTACGAATTGCACAAAATCCGTTTCATAATTTCATTTTCGAAATTGACCGGGTTCATTCGGTTTTACTCCGAATATATAAATACTCTGGCTGAATAAAACCAGTTCTCTCTGAATCGCATTATTCGATATTTGAACACAACTCTCTTAATATGCGGGCGGTTTCTTCCTAAATTAAAAGGCCGTAAAATATTTTAATGGTATTTAGATGTTTTTCATGAAAGAGGAGCAAGTTTTGAGACAGCCGATACCCCGATCGATATGGTTCTGAGTATGTACTTCATAGCTTTTGTTTGACAGAACTTTTATATGCAGTTCGTAATGGAAAAAAACAAAATAATGCTGTACATAAAAAAATAATTCCAATCGTAAATGGTGTTTCATCATTGGAAACTAAGTGAGAAATTAAACCGTTCGTAGAAAAAAGAGTATTTCTTTCTTTGTTTTTTTTTTTTTATTATTTTATTTTGGACTCGTAAACCGGGGGGGGGGGCATTTATCCAGAAACAATTAGAATAGGTAGGAGTCAATTATATCTTCATACGATATCAAATGTTGTTAGAAGGAAGTAATCAATATAATGGGAACAATGTGATTAGAAGAAAAAGACATAGGGTGTAAGGGGCGCAATATGGAGTAGGAAGACCGAGTATCAATAAAATGGAATAGAAAGCGGAATGCTTAATAGAAAGAGATAAACACTCGATAAACGCATGGTCCGCATCGCAAACATGTTCTTCCCTTGAGGGAACAATATGGAGAAGAAACCAACGAAAAACGAAAACGGGAGGAAGATAATAAAGTCTGGCTTAAGAGCGCAGACGAATGAAAGAGACAATAACAGAACGACGAAGTGAACGAAACAAAGAGAACCATTAGGTTAACAGAAAGACTAGGTTGAACAGATAGATAATAAAAACAGCGAGGAAACGTATACATCTGATACCAAATAGTCTGAGATGAAAACTTTTGCACAGCGGAAGGAAATTAGAAGATGGGACTTTTTTTTAATGAAGAAGTGAGAAGAGACAGCATGTACCGAAGAATGCGCCGCTTCATTATCAGAAAGATGCCCGAATGGCTGCGAACCCACAGAAAATATCAATACGAATGAAATGGAAACAAGAAAGAACGTGGATAAGTGAGCGTATGCGGAGTATGATAAAATCACAGGAAGGATCAGGTAGGGGAGAATGAATTAAAGGGCGGTCATGGAGTCAGATATAATCAAGAATTTAGGGGAAAATTTCACCATCACGATTTGTTGTTACGGTCTTGAGCCATTCTCGAGATTACTTAATTACTTAGTCTAAACTAAAATACATTAGGGAAACCTGGGAAAATAACCATCACAGGGAAAAAGCAATTGACCCTGCTTGCTTTCAGCAGCACTGTTGGGTCTAACGCTCTTAAATTCTCAATCCCCGATGTCCTATCAAGAGTGTGAGACTCGCTTTAATTTATTAGATCAAAAAAGGAATTTAACAAATATTTCAGAAGTTTGTTTTAAAAAACTATATTAAAAAAAGGAATAAAATAAACGAAGCTGTGATTGAAAAGTTCAACTTAACTCGCTGGTAATATATTTATATATAACTTGAGTTATAAATGTTTATTTTCTGTATTGTCACTTTATTCAAAATTTATCAAAACACGTATTACAGAAAAATTATATTTTTAAACTATAATGATGTTTCTGTAATATTTTTTCTGGTAAATTTTTAATAAATTCATATATAATATTAAAACCTGGAAATACGAAATTAAAAGATGGTCGCTCAACAGCTTTGAGGTAGACTGGAAATTTTCCTCATACTTCGACACCGTGAAAAGTTAATTTCACAACATAATTGACCAAGCGATGTTAATAATAATCAGTATCATTCGTCAGTTTTCTGATTTCGCTTGTAAATTATGTAGTAAAAAGTTATACGCTGTATTAAATTTATTCTCAAGTCTTGTCTTTTTAATTATTTTTCATACGGACATTCTTTTATAGCTGGTAGTGGTCGTTTTGTAAAATTCCTACGTCACGAAAATTGTTACCGTTATTTATAATTACATTATAGTAGTAAACATTTTATTCGATTTATGATCAATAATTTGAGTTCATATTTACAATAACAATTTAAAAAAAAAAAAAAATAAAATATTTTTAGTAAAATGAAATTTACGTATCATGCGAAAGAATGAATTTAAAAGCTTCCAGCAAGAGGCTGAATATGATGAATTCGCGACTGCATCTCATTTGTGAGTTTATCATGAAACGTGAAGGGGCATAGCCGTAAGCAAAAGAACAGTGGTCGAATTATTCGAAACGGACGATGGCTACACTTATAAAGTAAGAGTATTCAAACTATCGCCTCTATTGAAGCTTTTAAGAAGTTCTAATAAGAGCGGAAAAGAATTTTTTTTTCCCCCGACATATATTCAAAAATAACTGCTTAAGACGAGAGAGATATAATGCTGTGGAATTGACAGCTTTGTGATTACAATTCTTTCCTTAGTAACATTTCCCCACTTATTCGTCATTCTTCGTATTCAATTTCTTGTTTGCAATCTTCTCGCCGTTCATCATATTGATTTGTTCCGGATCCCTAGCCATATGGACATTGAGGGTAATGAGATGGCGGATTCCTCGACTAGAGTTGCTCCTGCCTCTGTTTCAATAAAATTCCCGCTTTTGGCTACCCCTGTTAAATGGTTTCGACTAGCAGAGTGGTGGTTGACGACACAATATTGGAAAATCTCTAAATTTCTTTTTGTTCTTATTCGAAACGTTTAAATTCTCCGTATTCTTTCTGCCGCGTCGAGTACTTAACGTTATTCGCAATATTTTGTGTAGTTGCAGCGGATTAAATGGGGAATTTTGAAACTGATGTCGTTCGCAGAATAATATGTAATAGTTCGATCTGACGACGGACAACCTAAGGAGAAAATATTATTATGGAAATTTTTAAAATTCAACTTCGTAAAACGGTTCGGAATGAAGAAAAAAAGCTAAACCTCATTAGTCTTCGAATTTTGTGGTTACCGCGGCGGCGTCTTTGGTGTTAAAACATTCGGGAACACTTGTCTGAAAAATTTCGGAATGTCGAAAAATATTTCGAGAGGATGGAAGAGCATTTACAATTTTATATGTACGTCACAGGCATAAATACAGCGGACCCCATAGATAAGCGCATAAGACATAAATAGAACTCGATACTTTGGATGCGGTAAAAACCTTACTGATACGTGTAGAAATTCATAATTTTAAAATCGATACATTTTAAGTCACATTACTCTATCGGGAACGTTATTTGACGTTTCGAGCTTTGGGGCGATCTATCATCGGAAAATGTAGCAAACAGTAGTAACAATAATAATTGAAGGTAATATAAATAGTACGCATTGAATAATAGTAATAACTTGCGCTTTGCCAGACAATAGTATGATTTTTTAATTTACTCCCCGTGAACATATGTTTCTACGAATGCATAAGAAATTTCACCGTACATGTGTATGAAATCGAAAATTGTACACCGTATTGTAATACTTACATTGTACTTTTAGCTGTATGCGTTTGCTGATCGAAGGTGGTACACCATTTGATGCGATGCATAAGTAAGCACCCATGTGCAGTCGACTAACCTTAATGATATGTAACATTTCGCCATCGACCACATTAACTGTAATTTTAAAAGTCAAAACGGTACATTTTAAATTCTCGCTTAACTAAAAAGAGATAAATGATTAAATCCATTTATTTTTATTGTTATTTTTATTTTTGTTTATTTAGACACGCTCAGCTATACGGGGGGACATTTACCCGGAGCGAAGCGATACGTTTTTCTAGTCTCCAGTGTGCGGCGCGGGAATTCAAATTCTACTCGAACGAAACATCATTAGTTAATCAGTTGCGCTTCGAAAATAAATAAATAAGTAAATAAAAAGGGGAGAAGTCCGTACGAATCGATTTGAAACGATTATTTGATTTTATGGAAAACCGCTTCATTTCCTTTTAAAAGGTTTTTTTTTCTTTTTTCTTTTTTCTTTTTCTTCTTCTTATATTCTCAGCAAAAAGCGAAATTGTGAAAAATGCAAATTTTCGAATTGTTTAAGAAGCAGTTGAGGTCGGACAAAATTGCGATAAAGATCCGCTATAATGACACAGCTGGGATTTAATTTTGATTTGAAAAAAATTTCGTTCTTCTTGCATATGTGAAAACGAATGAGTCACCGTATGACGCAAATCCGCTTGGTTTTTTTTTCGGTCGAACAAAGTTTAAGTATCGACTCTTTTGGCGAAGTTCACTGTGAACGACGAATTATGTTTTTAACGTGTCAAAATTATTCTTTCATCACGAGATTAATATCTCACCGAAAGAGTTTAGTTCAAAGAAGACTCTTCTTTACTCCGTAACATTGTACTCACCATTGGGCAACTGCGTCAAAAACCCAAAACTGCTTTCTCAGCTATGCTCTATTTTTCTTCCTTCTTGGCAGAAACATGTTCTCTGTATTCAGAATTTTTTCTGTTCAAAATCCGTCGGTAATCCCCCCCCCCCCCCCACCCGTCTTTGCTAAATTATTTTTCTATACAATTGCTTCAGTTGGCCACTTCCAGCTTTACTTCTTTCAGTATTTTTATCAACTTTTCATCTCTGTAAAATTCTTCTCGATATTTTAGTAACCACTAATGCTGATGGGCCAAGGGGGTAACCGGTTGAGAAAATCTGTACACTACAATGCCAAAATTGCAAAAAATTCCAAATAATTCCGAACGATTCCGAAAAATTCCAAAAAATTTAAAATAATTTTAGTACTGTTAAATAACTTTCAAGCACTTTTAAAATATTTTAAACAATGTTAATCATGCCAGAAACTCCTTCTTGTAGTGTATATATGTATGTATATATATATATATATATATATATATATATATATATATACTAATTAAGTGTAATGTTGAAATGAATTTCTTAATATAGTAAAAGTTACTTAATACAATTGAATCTTAAGAAATAGAATAAAAAAAAAAAAAAAAAAAAAAATGTGACCTCATTGAAATAAAAGTAATTCTATATAATATGATGCCAGGATCTTGAGTTTGTTCTTATAATGAATGTTCTTTTTTAACGTTACATAAAATAAAATTTTTTATACGCATATATAGTTTCGTTTAATTAATGTTAGTACGTGAGTGAGATTTAACTATGTAATTGCAAATACCGACCTACTATAATACTATAAATATTATTTAAACATTCTGAATATAGGATAAATATAATATACCGAAAACTATAAATTATTTTATTTTTGATAAACCGAGAAGTATGTACACTTTAGCCTACGTAAATTTAAACAAAAAAAAAAATGTGCGCACTCGCGGGTTAAATTTTAATAAACTATGAATTTAGAAGTTTAAATTGTTTATACAGGTATATCCTTTAACTAACTTAAGTAGGAGTTTTATGTTATTTCTTTTGTAAATTGTGTTTATATATGCGAAAATGGTAAGTCTAGATTTCGAGAATTTATTGACTGCACATAGCCTTATATATTAGAACAAAGATCAGTTAAGCAATAAAATATTTCAAGATAATTGAAATAGACTGGCTAAGTGGTTCAATCCGCGTCAAGAAAAAAAAAATTGAACTATAATTATTATTAGTCATATAACAGTAAATGTATCTATATCATTATACGCTTGACTAATATTGAAATTATATAATTAACGCTGGTAATGGACAAAAATCTCTGAACCGAGCTCATTTCCGTCGATCATAGGGGTCACCGTTTAGTAATATTTGTGCCCCGGCATTTCAGAACATCACTGCCTTTTTCCTTTTTTTTTTTTTTTTTCGTTTATAAGTAATCCCCAGTCTATTATTAGTAGTTATCGTAAGACTTTAAATCGATCAATTTTATTTATTCTTTTTCCGAAAATTCAGATTAAATAAATGTAATCACAACTTCTATTCGGAAATATTTATATATAATTCCGAATAAAAGTTGTGATTCCATTTATTTAATACTATTAGTAGTGATTAATGTAGAGCATTGAAATTTTACATATGTTCTTGGAACTGGACTCTAGACTTGCTGCAGACAAAGGTTTGAAAAGTTGAAAATGTAAACAGCTGGTTGAAATATTATTTTCGAAAGAAGGTGTGGCATTTAAACCATAGTGGTTGTGACATCTGTGCTTAATCGATGAGAGACGGTGGCGTACGATGTAAGGCCGGCAATAGCCGATGACGCACGAGTAGTTTCCAGTAAGATACATTTAGCTGGTCAAATTTAGGTAAACACTGTATTTTTGTAGAAGCATCGCCGTGATACTGAGTAAATGAACGGCTGAAAACCGACCAGCTACTAGAAATGTTTTTCAACGCAAATAGCGAGAGACAGCTGCTTGAAGTTGCGAAAGGGTTTTTAACGGGTAGCTCTTTCACGCGCTAGAAGTAACATCAACAGTGGTAAAAGTTTTAAAGTACAGTGAACCACTTCTCGGATGACCCCAGTGCAAAACGCTGAACCGATGTTGTCATAGGTTATGTTGTAAATTGCACAAAAGACGCGATCTCGCCAAAGACAACTGTTGCAAATGCTGGACAAAGTTTAGGCATGGCACCCATGAGCTAACATTAATAACAAAATCGTTAAAAACAGAAAGAACCTCCTTTTTAGACTTCTCCTTTTCCTTAAACAGATTTACGCTTATATTCACCTCGGACGCGATACGAGACGAACAAGGTTGTGATATATGGTACACGTAGTAAAGAGATTATTTCTTTGGAGAATGTCTTTCCGGATTTTCCTTAAGCGGTCGTCACCCAAGAAGGCCCCTCTCATGACCATCGCCGATTATGCGAAAGTGCATCACGAACGATAAGCGCAACAGAAGCTCAGCTCTTGACGTCATCTGGAGACTAGCGCGTTTTAGTGTTACAAGTATTCCTGTGTTCATACGCTTTTAATCGTATTGAATTTTAGGTAAAAAAGCGCCAATTCGGAACAAATAAAATTTAAAAATATTCTAACTATCGTTTACTATTTTTACCGCGTGAGAAAATAATGTCATTTATTTTTCTGTAAATAGGCCCGGTTTCGTGAGGTAATTGTAAAATAAAAGTTACTTCGGAACGCCGGACAATCGTGTTAGTGGAAATAGTGAAACAACGCTTCACTAACAATAATAATTCAGTTATAAATAATTTTGTGACAAATACGGTAGTCTCCAATGGCATCATTATAAAACATTATGTATTATTTCTTCCTGTAAACGTTTGTTTCACTGATATTATAAGTTATGTATTTTTAAACCTTAAATTACGTTACAAAGTTATAGTTTTAAATATTACTCGGACACAAAGTACCTTTTAATTCGTTAAAACATACAACATTTATTTATATTAAATTATTACTTAAAATAAAAGTTACAGACATTATTATTCACAAAAAATATATATAAAAATCCGTCCTACCGGTTTCGTCTACTTGACATATTCATGGACTGAATTTTGTTGTATTATTTATTTACATGTTTGGTCATTATTAAAGATATAGATCGATATATTATAATTGTTGGTCTATGTAATATACTGCTAATTAATAAATGTAACTTAACCAACTTCTTATTTATATCCTGTTTCTTCTTGTATAATGACCTGATTTCCAGTTTTATTCTTAATTTCATCGCAATCTTCTGTATTTTCCTTTCGATGTCATTTCTGTTGTTGTTAAATTTCTTGTTTGCGTATTTCGGTATTACATTATTCTTTAAACATTGTTTGTTAAAATATATGTTTGCAATAGCTTTCTGAAGCTTAATAAGTTCGTATTTGTATTTATGTATAAGGTCCATCGTTTTGATGTTATTCATTATGTATTATTTCTTCCTGTAAACGTTTGTTTCACTGATATTATAAGTTATGTATTTTTAAACCTTAAATTACGTTACAAAGTTATAGTTTTAAATATTACTCGGACACAAAGTACCTTTTAATTCGTTAAAACATACAACATTTATTTATATTAAATTATTACTTAAAATAAAAGTTACAGACATTATTATTCACAAAAAATATATATAAAAATCCGTCCTACCGGTTTCGTCTACTTGACATATTCATGGACTGAATTTTGTTGTATTATTTATTTACATGTTTGGTCATTATTAAAGATATAGATCGATATATTATAATTGTTGGTCTATGTAATATACTGCTAATTAATAAATGTAACTTAACCAACTTCTTATTTATATCCTGTTTCTTCTTGTATAATGACCTGATTTCCAGTTTTATTCTTAATTTCATCGCAATCTTCTGTATTTTCCTTTCGATGTCATTTCTGTTGTTGTTAAATTTCTTGTTTGCGTATTTCGGTATTACATTATTCTTTAAACATTGTTTGTTAAAATATATGTTTGCAATAGCTTTCTGAAGCTTAATAAGTTCGTATTTGTATTTATGTATAAGGTCCATCGTTTTGATGTTATTCATTATGTATTATTTCTTCCTGTAAACGTTTGTTTCACTGATATTATAAGTTATGTATTTTTAAACCTTAAATTACGTTACAAAGTTATAGTTTTAAATATTACTCGGACACAAAGTACCTTTTAATTCGTTAAAACATACAACATTTATTTATATTAAATTATTACTTAAAATAAAAGTTACAGACATTATTATTCACAAAAAATATATATAAAAATCCATCCGAAACCGGTAGGACGGATTTTTATATATATTTTTTGTGAATAATAATGTCTGTAACTTTTATTTTAAGTAATAATTTAATATAAATAAATGTTGTATGTTTTAACGAATTAAAAGGTACTTTGTGTCCGAGTAATATTTAAAACTATAACTTTGTAACGTAATTTAAGGTTTAAAAATACATAACTTATAATATCAGTGAAACAAACGTTTACAGGAAGAAATAATACATAATGAATAACATCAAAACGATGGACCTTATACATAAATACAAATACGAACTTATTAAGCTTCAGAAAGCTATTGCAAACATATATTTTAACAAACAATGTTTAAAGAATAATGTAATACCGAAATACGCAAACAAGAAATTTAACAACAACAGAAATGACATCGAAAGGAAAATACAGAAGATTGCGATGAAATTAAGAATAAAACTGGAAATCAGGTCATTATACAAGAAGAAACAGGATATAAATAAGAAGTTGGTTAAGTTACATTTATTAATTAGCAGTATATTACATAGACCAACAATTATAATATATCGATCTATATCTTTAATAATGACCAAACATGTAAATAAATAATACAACAAAATTCAGTCCATGAATATGTCAAGTAGACGAAACCGGTAGGACGGATTTTTATATATATTTTTTGTGAATAATAATGTCTGTAACTTTTATTTTAAGTAATAATTTAATATAAATAAATGTTGTATGTTTTAACGAATTAAAAGGTACTTTGTGTCCGAGTAATATTTAAAACTATAACTTTGTAACGTAATTTAAGGTTTAAAAATACATAACTTATAATATCATTATAAAACATGTTTCGCATATCTTTCTGACCATGGTAGCACTCAACCTTTATTGCAGTCTTCCTCCACGGCTGCGACCTAATGCACGTTTAATGTGTTAACCAATGAAATCAGTCCGTGTCTATAGTGTAATTTTCCAGCAGCTGATCGTTTTTTGTTTGCTTTTCCTGAGTTGCTTTTTTGAAGTGTTTTTTTTTTGTTTCCGTTATACACCGTGCAAAGGTATTTCATTATTTTCATTATAATCAGTTTGTCCAAAACAGATGATAGTGTTCCGATCACATCATGTGCGCATTTTGGAACTATTTATTTCTAAGGTCACTTTCCGGTGCGGAACTGAAAGTAGGAAATATTATCGAAATAAAAATTTTTAAATACTAATCGATTTTCCGAAGAAACACAGTTTAACTTCTCGGTTGCCATGCGAGCTAAGTCTATTCGTTTTTTCATATCGGTTTTCGATACTGCTACATTTTCGGTGAGAAAAAGTACATACATATATATCTTTGTTTGTAAATTTCTTTTATCGACAATATTGTACCTGTCTATTACCCGACCAATTTAGTTTTCATTTTATCAGTTTTATGCCCTACATTCGTTGTTTCCATTTTCTAACTTCTCCCTTTTTTTGGCACACATTTCGCCTACACTGACTGCAATAGGGTCATATAATCTGCGATATATATTGTTTACTTTTCTTCCTTCGATTTTCGAGGGCTTTTTTAATACTTCATGCTGATTTATATAGGAGGTTAACTCTGTTTGATAGTTCAAAAAATTTCGGTAGCGTTTAATGCTCATCCTTCACTCACATATAGATTGAAATCAAAAATTTCATCACTGAGAAGACTTCGATGTCCAACCATACAAAAACTTTTTTCGAAATTTTAACTATCCCCTCACTATTTTTAAGGTCGCTGAATTTAAAATTGTTTTCAGTTTTTCTCTATTACGGACCATTTTTTCAAAAAATTTATGTTTGAAGTTTTCATAAACATAATACCAAGTAATCAAGTAAATCTGCAAAATGCGTCCACTTTGGAGGCGTGCCAGTAAAACCCCGGTTTTGATATATAACCAAATCCCTAGTAACCAGATAAAGAAAGACAGTCGACCAGCGGGCAATGTGGCACTGGCCGCTCTGAATCAGTTCGTTTTTGTAATCCTGTATGAATTGTTTGTTTTGTTAAATTTTTTTTTTTTTTTTTTTGTAGACGTAACACCCTGAACCGTGTTTAACTGTTGCAGCTATTAGAGTACGAGGATGCGCGGTTTGTTTTTATAGGTAACTGGCTTATTCTGCTAATTCTGATAAAATGTGTCACAGATGAAGTTGCGCATTGGGGGAATTCTTGAGTGTATGTTAGTGACTGTTTTGTTATTTATAAAAGGGGGCCGATGGGATAAGAGAGCTGGACACAGTCACCAGTATGTGAGAGTTGAAGGGGCAACACCTTGGCAACAGAAAGGGCAATTCATAGCAGGTGGGGTTCTTCGCAAAATAAAGTTACGCGACAAGGCTGTGTGGCCTGCTAAGGACTCAGAAATTTCTACGAGAAATGCTTCTTTCTGGCCACCATGATTCAACCGAGGGTTTGATTAGCCTTCAGAAAGTTTGACATCATGTGGTCCAATGGGCTTTCCACGAGGACGTGTAAGATTATTAAAAATTATGTTTGATAGATAAAGCGGAGAAGGGCTATCATTAGGCTAGGGGGACAACATAATGCTGCTCGGGTGGATGTATCGTCGCGTTCATTTCCAGGAATCCCAGCATGGCTGGGCGCCCATAAAATGGAAATGTAGCACTTTTTCTTAAATAAGTTCATATAATACCTGTTCGGTTCGAATTGCTAAAGGGTATTTGGTGAGAGGATTAGAGAAAAATTAAATGGCCGGGGTATTTTTGAATTGTCGCTGTTGTTAATTGAACGATATTCGAATGCATGGGTTTATTATATTTTATCAGGGGAAAAAAATCAACATTAATCATTCAAAGGGACCCACGGTGGGATCGCGGCATTATAGTTTTTTGTGGAATTTTTTGAGTATTCGCTGGAAAGCTGGAAGATAGGAAAATGTTCAAGTCGTCAAAGTAGAGCCGGGCGTTAACAGACGTAGCGACAAGATCCTTGTGGTGGTAGGTCATTCTCAGTTCGAATGGTGCTCAATGTTAACGAACCTAACACGGAACGATCTATTTGTTAAAAAATTATTCAGATAGTTGGCCATTTTTCCAATTATACCAGCTGATGCCATCTTGGGTAAGAAGCCGTAGCGCCATATTCTGTCAAACGTCTTTTCTATACCGAAAAAGACGGAGTATACGTGTTGTCGCCTGTGAAATGCTGCTAATATTTTCCTCTGTAGGCTCAGCAGATGATTAGATGTAGTACGCATCTTACGCCCTCCAGCTTGTGACGCGGACAGGAGATTACACTGCTCAAGTAAGAAAAGAAAGTGCCAATTAACCATTTTTTCAAGTGTTTTTGTATGGACACTTATGCGGGATATAGGCCTGTTGTTTTGTGGAAAAAGAGGATCTTTATTTTTCTTCAGGATGGGATTAAAAACTGCTAATTTCCATGACTCTGGAATAGAACCGGAGGACCAGATTTCGTTATAGATATGTAAGAGGAGGTTTTTCGCTGCAGGAAGTAAGTATTTTAACGTAAAAAGATGGATAAAATCGGGTTCAGATACACTGTTTGCAGTATTTTGGTATTGAAGTTAATAGTTTAATTCACAGATATGGTGAAATGACAATTGTAGGTCAAGAGTCAGAGATGACAGTTATCGGTTGTTGTTTCATGGAATATTTCTTTAAAGAGAAGACAGACGAATATGACGATGAGAAGATGCGCCCCCATTGAAAAATGATTTGCAAAAGCATTTGCGACCTCTAACGGGTCAGATGACATGGAACCATTCTTATTTATCGAAATACTGTTCAGTGCCTTAATTATGGGCCAAATATTGTGACTAGAAGTATTTATGGAGATTGAATGCATAAATTGCTTTCAAGATTCCTGCTTTTTTGCGCCTACGATAGAGATTCGGATTGTTCGCTGGCGGGAACGTTTACTTTAACTGAAAACGTGCTCCAGTCTGCCTTGTGGATTAGAAATTAAGACTTGGATGGGGCAGTCTGTGGGTGGGAAGAACATTTGACGGGCTTATGAGTATTACGGTCGCCAGAGTATAAGTGTAGGTCGATCATCGAGAAAGTATTAAGAGGCAAATTTAGATGGGTATAACCTGAAGGGAGAAACAGTATCAGATCGCTATCTAGGACCAGTTTAATGATGACAGAGCCATATCTGTTTTCCAGTGTTGCTCCTCGCTGAGATGAGTGGGCATTAAAATCACCGAGTAAAAAATTATTAAGTAAAATGGCAAGTCGTAGTTGTAACAACAGTCCTAACAATTTTTGTTATATTTGTGGAGATATCCGATTAAAAATAAAAATAAAAAAAATAAACATCAAAGGAACATCACAGAATTTGTCAAAAAAGTTTACTTTACTTATTTTGGCGTGGGACTGGGACAAGCCTTGGACACACATAAGGAATGCTTTTTTGTAAACAAGAATATTATTATAAAGCATTACTTCATCTTTTTTTTGCACGTCTAGGGATATTGTTGTAGGAAATTTTTAGTACATTTATTTTACATAAAGTGTGCCATGTTTGCGTGGAAGAACTGAGATAGTGGTCACGGGAAAAAATAAAGGTCTTCATGTATGGGAGTTCCTACAGTGTGGAGAGAACAGAAAAAATACAGCGACGACTGTTATTTCTGCACTATTGACGGTCGCGGACACAATTTAAAAATAAAAAATTGATCTCATATGCGAACCTGCAATCATCCCAGTTCTAAATCCACCGGAATCATTGGAAGATAATACCTTCTGAAGCGGTGATGACGAAAGTAGGGAAGCGGAACCATGTAAAGACCACGCCCACGTTTTGGTATATAAACCATGTGAAAGGTAACGAATAAATCAAAATTTATAACAACTAAAAAGTTTAAACGAGCCCACGCAACTCACGAACTCACGAAAACTGTGTTCTTCGCACAGGCAACCTACGCATGGGCGTGGGTTGGGTTCAGTATGTGGCCCACATTAGTGATTACTTCGATTTTAACAATTTTTACTCACCGCCGCTAGACACGCTCAAGACGCCGTATCTGATGGTGCAATTTCCGACCATATAAGCCGTTTTCAAAGCGTACAAATAATAATTATAGACTGCTGTGTAAAACCTAAATAGTGCGCTTCGTGTCAAAACTAAATGCGTGCCTCTAAATAACACGTTTCACGTTATAAAATATCCGAAAAAGAAAATTACATCTGTTATTATTTCGACATATCATCTCACCGATTTACAATCAGTAAACTCGCAGTGTCTACGAATGTGAGTTAGAGCCGCTGTGCTGTAGAAGGAACTGATGTCTCTAAATGGGAGTCGAAATATTCGAAAGCAATTGGCTTGCAATCAAAAAATCTATCAGTGCCCTCATTTGATTTCCGCCTCGTGTACTTCCAGGAATTTCCTCGATTAGATTCACTTATTGATTTATGATATATTAAACAAAGTTACATACGAAACAATTTCAATCATTTAAAATTAAAACATCGATGCCTTTCGAAGCTTCATGAGATCACGGTAACATGCATCGTAAATAAGTGAAACAGCGAGCGTTACTACATACCATAATAGTCACTTATTATTTATTTACGTTATAGCCACGCGAATCATTGAAGGTTACATGCGATGTAAATAGTGAACGAGGGTAACAAAGGATATTCCGGTAATTACATAAGGTAAGGCTGTCACATCAAATGAGGACGTTGGGCGCTAATGGGGCTAATCGATTTAAGGGGGGTTTCAGAATGCTACGAAAATGGCAAAAAGTTGGCGAGGTTAATGTTAAAATAGCTCGACATTCTTAGCGTAATTACACAGCGGTATGGCTAGTTTGTTTAACGAGAACAAAGTAAAACATTTCTACTGTTGCCGCGGCGATTATGATTTTCGTATTATAATTGAGGGCACGTTTTGTGTAATTTTGTTTTCTTCTTTTCTACTGCCTTCAACATAGACTGACAATTGAGTTCCGAATTTGTCGCCGTCCGGGTCCGAGGAAGTAGTCCGGTCTTACGCGGACACACTCTCATTCGTGAAACAATGTAACAGCTTTCGGTGTTTTTCGTGAAATTAGTCGAATGACTTTTTGATTTGGGAATTGGCTAATCTCATAGCAATCTGAAGATTGGTTTAAATTGAAAATATAATAACGGAAGGAAAATTTTTTCCAGCATGTAGCGACCTACTATATGTGTTGGCAGAGTTCAAAGGAGGAGGGCAGTTCGATTAGCGTGACCAGCACGAGATTGCGCCATCGACATCTCGTCTGTCTGGACAACAACGTGGCCTATCTCATGTTTTCGCTGCTTCAACTATTATTAACGATGATTGCCTTCAGTTCTATTTATGTCCTTTCCCGGTTTCCTTTTATTGTACCCACTGCCTCTCATATTTTCTAGCTCAGTTTCTTAATCTCATTCGGCAATATGGCAAGCGCTCCGTTTCCTCTATTCGCTCGAGGGAATTATTTCCGTCAGACGCGGCTCATATATTAAAATAATTCCCTTCTACCGTTTCGATGCGATACTAAAAAATCCGTATAAACGAACGGAATCAGAGTAAGTGGACGACACGGTCGATGAATTTGCATCACCTACACGTCGACCGTTGTTTATACCTTTATGCTGTTCTATCCTCGCCGCTTTTTAATGAAGTTCGCCACGGAGACTCTTAAACTTCACAAGTTAAATGGTATTTCCGATGATAACGGTCAATACGCTAACCTGAAAATACGGACTTTTTTCTTTCGGAGACATACTGACGAATTTTTAAAGATTTATTTTTTATTTATTTTTTCTGACCACCATTAGAGAAAGGAAATTTTGAAAACGAATATGTCTGCCGATTTCAGCGTATCAAAATGAATTTCCGGTGTTTTTCGAGGCTCTAAATCTACTTAATATTTTGGCTAAATTTATTATTAAACAATTAAAATTGCCGACAAGTTTCGGACGGCTATAATCATATGGCGATGTGAATAATTGAAAATTAAACTAAGGTAAACAAATTAAAAAGGACGATTTCAGTTTTGTACAAATATCGATATACAAACGTAAATATAAAATAAATATTGAGATGGAAATAAATAATCGAATAAATAAATGCTATATATGTTATTGTGAATAATGGATCGTTACTTTTTATTCGATAATTTATAATATTACGCTGGTATTTATTAAAATAAGTTTCTGCACAATTTAATAAGTTTTGGTCTTTTTTCATTTTTATTATTTTCATTTTTATTATTTTCATTTCAAGTTCGATGCTATTGTTAATGCTGTGTTTGTTTTTTATAAGATGTTCTGTAAATTTTGACTTTTTTTTGTCGCAAAGGGTACCTTCGCCTGTTGTCCTTTCCATCGAGGAATTCATAAGACCGGTTTTCGTAGAAATTTTATGTTTCCAAGTGTCCGTTTAAAGTTGAGCTCGTCGCATTTCTCATTTCACAAAAATAACCGAATGCGTTCACCGAAGAATTTGCTTCAAATTTTAATCTTGACCATACGGTGACGGAAACAAGTATTAAAAACGGTTTTGGAGACCGAGTCATGGGTAAGGCATAAATAAAAGAGTGGTTTAATCGGTTTGAAAATGGTCGGGAGTCGGGAGTCGAGAGTCGGGAGTCGGGAGTCGGGAGTCGGTAGTCGGTAGTCGGCAGTCGGGAGTCGGGAGTCGGGAGTCGAGAGTCGGTTGAAATTGATCCTTGTTCTGGAATAGTGTTGACTGTTTTCTTCGACTGTGAGGGTGTCGCGTAATATAAATATGTCAAAAAAAGTCGCACTGCTAATGAAGAATATTATCTTGTAGCTTTAAAACTGTCCCGAGATACTGTGTGAAGAATGCGACCGGAATTTCGGAAAAATGGTTAATGGACGCTTTATCACGACAACGGTTCTCGTGTCGCAACCTGTTCAAGACTGTTTGACTAAACACGACATCGTACAGGTTAGGCAGGCACAGTCCGGGGACACTGCTTTGTGTGACTTCTGACTCTTCTCTAAGCTGAAAATTTTGTTGAAAGGAAAAAAAAAAGATAAAACAAAATGTGACGCGTGAACTGATGACTGTTATGACAAATGCGCCCCGGGAGTGTTTCCAAACATGGTAGAAATGTCAGCAGCGGGTCACCATTTTTCCGAAATTCCGGTCACTTTCTTCACACAGCGTCTCGGGACAATTTTAAAGCTACAACTTAATATTCTTCATTAACAGTGTGACTTTTTTTAACATATTTGTGACGCGACACCTGCACGGTCGAAAAAAACACCGTTCCAGAACAAGGATCAATTTTGACCGACTCCCGACTCCCGACCATTTTTAAACCGATTAAACCACTCTTTTATTTACGTCTTACCCATGACTTGGTCTCCAAAACCGTTTTTAATACTTGTTTCCGTCGCCGTATGGCCGCGATTAAAATTTGAAGCAAATTCTTCGGTAGACGCATTCAGTTATTTTTGTAAAATGGAAAATGTGACACGCTCAACTTTAAACGGACACGTGGAAACATGAAACTTCTACAAAAACTGCTCTAATGAATGCCGCGATGGAAAGGATAACAGCTTATCCGAAGACCGTGACGAGTTCGAATTCTGAGTTATAAACAAAGGTCGGATACTTTCCGGGCAGACCTCGTAGATGCCCCTCCTTATAACGTGTTTTAAACGATCTTTTACTTTGTCCTATATAAATATTTTATTACAATTTTTACATATCCTTATATATATATATATATAGAAAAATCCCGTGTTACAAATGTTTGGTCGTCCGAAACTACTCAACCGATCTTAATGAAATTTTCACACTATGTGTGATTTAGTCCAGCTTAAAGGATTTTATCTCGATTAATCGCCTTAATATTTGTTTATTGCAAATTAAATGGTTCATTAGGATAAAAAGTTGTAATTAGTTATAATGAAATTTGCACACTTTCGGCCAAAATCGATCTGACAGGGTCTAATCCATGGCAAAATTCGGTTTCGCAAGTTTTAAATGAATTTTAATGTTTTCAGTATGATACGAAGCAGGGTTGGTGACGCGATCTTCCGACGACGATCTAATAGTTTGTTCTGACTTTAGTATTATTTTTTAATTTTGAAACGCCATCGATTATCAGCTCTGGTGGTGTCTTTGTGTCCGGGGGGGGGGGGGCGTCAATACTGGTAGGGCAAAGCAATAAAACATACGATCGGCAAAACATGCGAGCCGGTAATTTCAGATATCTGGAAACGGCGAGGAACGAATAAGCAAAAAAAAAAGGCATTCGGATCTCAGCCGATCAGCTTGGAGGTCACATAACGGCGGTTCGAAAATCATGCGCTACGCATGCAGTAAAAATACATATATAACAAAAAACAAAAACATAAATGAATCAAAAATATCGTAACAAATAGTTCGTTTGTTATTTTTTTTGTATTTATTTTAAATTTAAATAAGAAAAAAAACTGCTTTTTAATAGCTACTGAATAAAAAAAGAAAAAGAAAATCGGTTAATAAGCAAAGAAGGACTTTGCCTATTTATATGCAGATATTAAATGTTTTGCGTATTTATATATTTGTTTGTAAAAGTGAATTACTGAGAATATGTTACGTACATTTTAAAAACCCTTACTACATTTAGTAGTGATTTAGTCGGAAATTTTTTCAAATTGGTTCGGAAACAGCTGATCACAGATAAAATTACAAGACGCTTTTTATTTGTTTTTATAACGAATAAACCCCGATAGAGATAAAGCTGACGACACTATATACGTAAAATATAATTTTTCTAATAATAAATGTATAGAAATATATATTCATAAAAATTAAAGATTTTCTAACCGTCCGGAAAGCGAATTCGAAGGACCTTTACATTTTTGTTACGTTCAGTATTGAAAAGCAAAGTTGTATGGAAAGAGGTTTTAAATTCATAAATTAGTTATAAAATATTTTTTTATGTTTTGTGAATATAATTTGGATGAAATTTTGTATTTAGATAAGGTTTCGCCTTTTTAAGTTTACCTATATAGTTGTATTTCTTTGTTTTTTCTTTATTTATTTTTCATTTTTTTTCTCCGTGCGTGCTTACATCTAACATTTGTGAATTGTAGCGGACCATATTTACCGTCGTTAAATGGTCGCAACGCTAAACTAAATATATAACAAAAAGATGTAGTTAAACAATGTAGGCGAGTGATTGTTTAGCGAGTACGGGGTTGATTTTTTTTTTAATTTTTTGATATGGTTTCTACCAAAAATATGTGTGTGTGTGTGTGTGTGTATGCGTGTGTGAAAAACTTTCGTATTTTTTTTAAAAATCGGTGATATTTTAAGATTTAGCAAGTTGCAACAGGTTGAAAAGAAGGAACGTTATTGACCACTAGTAGTGTGGCTATTCGATAAATAAATTCGGGATCGGCCGATGATCTTGAAATTCACGATCTTATTAACATTAAAATCTAGTAAATGAGACTATATAGTTAGTTCTAGATGTGAAGGAGAAATAAAAAAAAAAAAAAAAAAAAAAATGTCACGTTACTACGTGTAGTAATTTTTTTCTCGAAAAGGTTGATAAAAGGTATACATGTATATCGAAAATTCGTCCTGATGCATTTCGGAATTTATTCTGTAATCGCTGCACTATTTTTGATTAAAATATTTCCCTTACTCTAGTAATGATTTTTTTTTTTTTTCGATTTTCGAAATGCGACAAATTAAATAGTTTTTCTACATACTCCAACTGTAGTCTAGAGTTTTTACCTTTATATTTCCGGAGTTTAGCGGATCTCGATCGTTCTTTGAAATGACTCATCTCTCTATTGCTACGTACGTACTCGCTTATTTTATTATGATTGCTAGGCACTTTTTGGTTCTTTATCAGACTTGTCGAAAAATTGTCTTCTACTCCGACTGTATTTATTTGCGTAATATTTCCTTTTGCTTTATTATTCGTCCATAAAAGATTCAATATCTAGAATTGGATTTGTCAAATTGCACGCGTATGTGCGTTTTTTTTTTTTTTTGTTTTCTATTTTTTTCTCTAAGATATTTTATCATGTGTGTTTTTTTAAACCAGATTCCTTTTTTCCGTTGTATTACACATATTACTCGCATTCATGTCTTGATTTTTCATTCCGTTGGAACATTTTGAGATACAACTTTTTTAGTGCATGTTAATCTTCTTCACCACTATCATCCGATTGCATTATACCCTTAATTTTTTATGTTTTTTTTTATTGAACGTCTCTTTTGCAATTAATTGAAAGTACGTACATAGAATATAGGGTCCGACTGAATATTCCCGGCCAAGCAGTCAGCTTTGACTAAAATTAAGTCGAACACGTGTTTGTTTTATTCGGAAATACCAATGTAATTTTATCGGTCAGTTTTGTTTCAAAATTTCAAAAAGATTTAGAGCCGTTACTCCCAGAGGGATATTTTTTAAAAATATTTGAGTATTGTTTTTAATAAAGTTACTCAATAATATACCGATAAATAATATATGACAGTAAAACAATACAAAAATAAATATAATTAAAAGGGAATGTTGCTAAAATTTAGTTAACAACAAATATAAGCATTATATCAACCCATATGCAATATGCAGGTGTATATCCCCGGCAACATTCTTCTTAAACGAAGTAAGTAAAAATATCATCCGTAATCTTGTCTCTCATAAAATCATAACCGGACTTATTTTGCGACTAAATTTAAAGACTCCAAATTCCTTCACTAAATTATAACTTTAGTAAAACCGATTAGAATGCATTGTAAGCAAAAAGAACCACTAAATATATTTTTTTTCTTTATCTTTTTGCTATAATTATTTAAGTATTGACTACCAAGTTAATAAATTCGGTAATGTTATTTTTAAGAAATTCTGCCGAAATATAGTGTGTATTACATGTTACATCTTCATTAGTTTAAAAAATTATTATCCGAAAAAATATCGAAAACATCGAAATATATGGTCTTTCTCATTATCTTTAAAAGTTTTAACAAATTAATCAAAATTAAATTATATTTATACGATAATGAAAAGTACTTCACATTGAATTAAGCTTAATGTCGGTGATAGTTCTTTATGGAAAGCAGTCAAAATGCCAGGTACTAATTCTAGTGTAGCCTTTCCACCATTATTAACTCGTTCATTAAATATTACCGAATACAAAAAATAAATGAGAAGTTGATCCTTTATAGTATTCCTCGAAATTTAACACTACAATCTCGTATTATCGAAATGGTTCATCCACTATTAATAATAAGCTTCGATCATTTCAAAACAAGTGCTGTAGAATAATTCTCAAAGCTGCAATATACGCTAACATTAGACACACATTTATGTTAAAAGCATTGACACGAGCAGCAGCTCCCCTCGAATAAAAAAAGTATAAACGCAAACGTATATTAAACATGCATTTCTCTCATTCAGGAGTCGGATGCATATTAACTACTTTATTATCATCCTCCCATTTTTGTTTTTCGTTGATTGACTCACCATATTGTCCTCTCCACTCGAACGGAGAGCATGTGTTTGCGATGCGGATCATGTGTTTATTAAGTGGCCATTTCTTTCTGCTGAGCGCTCGGCTTTCTATTCCATTTTATTGATACTCGGTCTTTTTTTCCTATTCTAATTGTTTCTGGGTAAAGGTTCCTCCGTTTAGCAAGCCCCCCCCCCAAGCACAAAACGTTTTTCAACAACAGATATAGGATGAAGGCGAAATCACAGATAGGTAAAAAGGCGTTACTCCAACAGTGTTATTTAAAACCACGATTTGGTGGCATAAGTGCTTGATATCAAAGGGGTGGACACTGCTTTAAAGGGTCACATTATGGAATAAACGTCGAAGGTTAAATGTAAATGTTTTTCGAAAAAAAATTAAAAATTCTCGTTACTACCTATTTTTTGATCATACTTCGTTCGAGTTTCACGGACTGATGCAAAAAATCCGTTTCCGTTTTCTACCGAATGCTATCATCATCATTATATCCTCAACCATTCGGTTGGTGGACAACCTATTCTCACATTTTAGATGTACAGATATAGGTTTTATACTAAGCAATTATTATATATGCAACGCAGGTGACACACGCAAGACTACATTCGGAACTGATAGTAATCGTTTGATTTACATCGTTATACAAGTGCAGTCCGTCCGGTGTGGGTCTGCTGTGTACTGACCTAGCGCGCATATGAACGTTGTGGTTTGCCATTGCCTTCCTCCACGAGATTACTAGCGATTATTTATTTATTTATTTATTTAATTCTTGTAATAAGTTCGTCGTCGCTCGGGATCGAATCCGTAACCTCCATATCGGAAGTCAAGCTCCCTAGCAACTAGGCTATGCTACCGTCAGGAAAATGTTGGACCAGATCGTTGACACATACACTTCCGATGCTGTTCTTGTTTTAGCGTAACGATTTATCATTTTTAATCTATCTTAGATGTCGTAATAGAAAATCAAAAGCCAAACATATGTTTCAAAAGTTTCGGAAAAAGTTCCAGAGTTTTCAGCATGCGGTGACTTCCGTAAGACTTTGAAATTCCGATAAATACGCGAACCTGGAACACGCGCTCACAGGTCCGAGTGAAGTATTTTCGGCGGCATTGTTAATCAATTTTATTACGAAAACGCGGATAATAATCGGGCGCGAGAGGAACCGGCGCTCGTTAAAGCTGCGGAAATTTATCGGGCTTTCTGAAATTTGCGCTTGTAGTTCGACGAACTGCTGGAATTTTTTCCCGCGAAAGAAAATGCGACGAAGGAATAAATTTGAATAGCTTATCATCGCGGCGAAAACAGTTTTATTAAGTTTAACGTGTTTTCTTCCGCGGTATTACCTTTCGGGTTTTCCCTTTCTTTTTTTTCATCGAATTTTCCGCTTTTCCACTTGTTCGGTAGCCGGGAAATAGTTTAAAACAACAACAATAAACAGATGATGAGTGTGAAGTGGTGGCCGGATGCGCGGCGGTATGGAATAATGAGTGCATTATGGCAGTCGTTTAGTTTTACAGTCGGAATTATGTGCTAGATCGGCTGTGGTAGATGAGCTCCAGCGCACTTTAAATATTCTTTTTCGCTTCATTTTAGAATTTAAATTAACTTATTCCTTTTTATCGGTTTCCTTTATTGCCCTTATCCGTTCACCGCAGCTTACTAACACCGTCGCAGCACCGAGCCGTTGTTATAACCGTACTACTAGCCAAGTCGCTTGCGCCATTATCATATGCACCTCATTACGTCACGTCGTTACGTCACGTAATAGAGAGAAGTCTTATTAGTCAATTTTTGGTTCACTTTTTTTTTTAACCTCTTTTAATCTTTACTAATCTTTTTTTTTTTTTTTTTTTTTTTTTCGTTGCGATATTATTAACGGTAAAAAAAGGTCATACTTTGTTGCCGCGCGACCTAAACAATCGCCACTTCCGCGTCCAAAGGGAAAGCCACTGTTTAAGGAACAAAAAGAAAAATCCAAATTGATAATGGTCGAAGAATTTCATCGCTTCAAACGCCGATTCAGAAACTGCGGACGGATCTGTCTTGTTGGCACTGGTCTTACAGATTCGCCTAGCGGACATATTATAGTGAAAGTCCCGGCACAAACAGTGTTTCTAGATGACATTCCGACTTTATAGTAGATGTACAGAAATTTTACAACCCGGTGAATGAATAAACCCGATCTTGATAACGGACACAAGTATGACCAGACCGCCGGTTGGCATGATTTTACTACGTTGCCGCCTGGTTTCTCCAAAGGGTAGGTGCAACGTGATCAAGTTCGGTTTTAAAGCAGTTTGTGCGGGGGAACTGACGATATCGAAAAATGTTACAATGACAATAATAATCGCTGAAACGCTGGCAAATTTCAACTTGACGTTTGGAAAAGTTTAAAAAAAATACGTTTAACATTTCGCGCCTTTTGTGGTGTAGTGCGACTATGGGGCCAAACTAATAAGTAAACATCTTACGACTGAGAGTGTTATGTGCCGGTAATATTCTTATATTATTGTAGTTTTAATTGTGTGCATATATTTTGCGTTTAAAAGTGTAATTTTCAATTTATTAATACGATCAATTTTATTTATTTATTTATCTTCTTTTTTTTTTTATTTATTCGCGCCAGCGGCATTAACGCAACAGCTGGAAAAGCTTAAAAACTAAATAGCTAGACGGTCCGAAATGAACAGAACAAAGGACAGCAGTGCAAGTACCACAGAAGATGAAGGAAAGGAGAGGATAAAGGAAGCGTTATAGGGAGTAGGGAGCCCGAATGACAAGAGCTGGTCGTATAAAAGGGAGCGTTCATTGCGAAGAGCAAGACACTCGAAGAAAATGTGATCAGCATCACATACATGATCACAATCGTGAAGAGAGCAATAAGGAGACAGCGACGGAGCAAATTGAAAGCGAGAGGTGATTGATCCGGAGGCGAATTAGGGAGACAATAGAAGAGCAACGACCGAAAGGAATAGAATGGAATCAAGAGACAGGGAACGAGGAATCGGCTGAATAGAACGGTAATGCGAGCGATGATTAGAAAATAGGGAGGGATAAATAAAGTCAGGCGTGATTGGAGGTGTGGATAAGGAAAGGATGTCTGAAGAAGGGAAATAGTTGAGCGAATGAATTAAAGCGAGCCAAAGAATCAGCCGCGTCATTTCAGTCAAATTCGGAATGACTGGCGATCTATAAAAAATCAATAAGAATAGAGCGGAATGACTGTAGAGTGGAGGTAAGGGAACGAATTAAGAGAATAATACCATCAGAGGAATGTGAAGATGGCTTGAAGGACGCCTTTAGAGTCCGAAATTATGAGGAATTGGGAAAGCCCACTTAAAGAGGAAATAAAAGCGATAGCCCGAAGAATGGCAATCGGCTCAGCACAAGAGATAGTGCAGAAGGAAGGAAGCCGAAAGGACTCAGAATGTCGAAGCGACGGAGCAGTAAACGCACCACCCACACCATCCTCGCTCCCGGAACCATCGGTAAAGATGAATACATGAGCAGGAAAAAAGGAATTAAAATGATAAAGTTTAGTTTGAATAGAAGACCTAATACCGAGGAATATTATTAAAAATGAAATACTTGATACCGAAAAAATTGAAATAAAAATTGTAGGTGAACGCGGTATAGTTTAATGTGTTAGCGGTGATGAACTTGATATATGTATGCTGTTTGATCCTCGGGAACCACTGATTCGCACCTGTTTTCATAAGAAGCTTGTTATTGTGTTAGCTTTTTTTTTTTTCCTTTTTCTCTTTTTTTTCTCCTTTTTCTCTTTTTTTTTTTTTTTTTTTTTCTCTCTCTATTATTAACTGTTTAACAGATTGGATTTATGAGAATAGACACTGCATATAACAAAAACACCTGTTGTTATCATCGGAGGAAAGGATTCAAAATGAAGGTGTGCACCGAGGAAGTGTATGTGCACGATGATTGGCATGTTTTTTAAAAATAGTCATCATCCGGATGATCGTAAAGAGGAAGTGTTTTCAGAAAGTCGATTTATGAGTATCGGAATTTCCCGCTGCGGATCTGATTAAATAGAGTGATTAACGAAATTAATTTCCAAAAATAACAGAAAATTGTAAATAAGTATTAGCATATCTGTACTGTAAGAAAAAGAAAAGAGCCTATTAGCGAAGATAATTACGTATTATGTAACATCCGAATACCAAGAAGAGATTATCGGCCAACTTCAATTTAGACAAAAATCCTCGTTACCTGAATTTTAAACAGACCTAAATCACCTTCTAATACGGTTCAAATCGATCTAAAAATGAAATACCAACCGGTAGATGTTTATCGCGTACACCTTCTGCTCTTGGAATCCATATGACTGGTCTAATGTTTCCGAAAGGTGAATAATGTGTGTCTGATTATTAAACTGAATTTTTCACATCCAATCTGCAATTTTCATACGGTCGATTCTTAAAAATTCCCCGTCCCATCATTTCCAAATTCTATTTTTCCTATCTTTCTCGCGTATTATATTAGCGTTTCGTGATATTCCTATATCTAAACGCGTCCAATGATATTTAATATTTCCGCATCTCCACGCTTCCAGCTACGTTATCGACCGTTTTTTATTCGACTGCTTTCTTATTATAGTTGAATAATCAAATTAATCAAATAGACGAAAGTAATTCAAAATTGAGAATTCGAGAAATATTTGGCTACCAGAGAAAAATAATTAACAATAATAATAATAATAATCTAACGAAGGGAAAAACTTGTTTATATTGTATATCAGTTCTCTGCCCACTCAGTGACTCTTTATAGAAAAACAAATTTCGATTGACCACGTTATTTTAAACAAAAAATAATTTTCGGTTAACGAAGTTGTTTTTATTACAACTTCAGTTACTGTTACGGTTTTGCTCTCTTCAATTAAAGTTTAAACTAGTTCGGGCGCCATTGAAGAAAAATAAAATTCTTCAAAATTTAAAAAAAAAACACGTTAACCAAAAGAGGGAAGGGAAGCATTTCCTACCCTCTGCAGAGCGGTCTACAGTGTCCCTTGTTCAAAACGCCTACCAGGCGAACGCCAATCACGAAGATTGGACTAAAATAAATAAAATAATAAAAAAGAAGTGATGTATTTACTGCATCGCGGTTATTCTACTCAACTCGTTAAAGGGTATTCTTCTAAAAACAACATGCGACAGCGATTACCGATCGATCACGACGTTGAAGAAGCAACCCGCGACTTTGAAAGACGCGTATATTTATATGCAATCATTTGCGAAGCTGAGAAATCGTCTAGGCATCGCTTCTAATGCGAAATTCCCCATCAATCGGAAATCGCCGCGATATACCTTTTTTCCATTACTAATGCTTAATCGCAAGCCCCCCGACTCACGCCGTGATGTGATACACGCTAGCTTTCATTACCAACACAAGCACACGCAGACCGGCTTACGTCTTAGCGCGTTTCCCCGGTTGCTCGGAATTTCTCTAATGCAACCCGATTACGTCGCAACAAAAATTCCACATTTCCGAACTCGGTACATCATCGTTAACGTAACTTAAAAAATATACACATGCAAACTATTCACAATTCCTTATTTTCCTACTCTGAACTAATTCGTTAATTATTATTATTATTCCTATTATTATTATAATTATTTTTACATCTTTTTCTACATATATATAATATTTAAATTACATAAAAGAACCATTCGTTACACTACTTAACGTTTCTGCATATCACCATCGGCATAATAATGACGTTGTATACGGTTAAAAATTAAATACGAACCGATTCTAATTTTCAAGTATCTATTTGACACTCATTGAATGAAAAAAACATGTATTGGAATTACAGGAAATTCGCTAAATTCGGCAAATAATTTTAGAATTTACATGACACCGATTTATTAAGAGGGGGAACCACTGCGCGCTCTACCGATGCTGTGTCTAACAATTTACATCGTGACATGGTAACATTTCAGTTCTCACGTTTAAAACACGTTACATACAATTTACACACACACACACATATATATATATAACTCGGACATTTTGGCCTCACAAGGGGTTGTGCCCCTTGACCCTTCCTGCTTTCATTTCTATCTCTTTCTCTTCTACACTTTGTATAAAATGATCAAAATTTACAACGTAATTTTTACTGGCATCAACACAAAAAAAAAAAAAATAACAATCACAAAATTCCTATCCCCTAACATATAACTTTCATGAAATATAAAATTAAGACATTTTTTCGTTACATATTTCGTTACATAAAATTGGGACACTTTTTAAATAACAATAACAAAAATCCTATAAAATATAACACAAACTTTATATAAAATTGGGACATTTTTCTAATAGGGGGTAGCCTGAGAATTACGTTGTAATTAATATATATTTTTTTTTTTTCCTACCCTGGGCGCGCCAGCGGCCTTGACCCAACAACATGAAAAATTAACAGTTATAACTAAATAACCAGGCGGTCAGAAATGGAGAGGACAAAGGACAGCAGCAATGGAATAACTGAAGGCAATGGGAAGGAAAGAATATAGGTAGCGTTAAAGGGAGTAGGAAGACCCAAAACTAGAAGTTGGGCGTAAAGAAAGGAGCGTTCGTTAGAGAGTTATATATAGATATAATCCTTACGGATAAAACTCATACTTGTACATGAGGGAGAATAATGATAATAGTAATAATAACATGTATGTAACATATCCACTGTTATCTCCGTGATTAATGGTAGTATTTCATTTATCGTACCAACCACCATTACGGCTCAGAAAGAATTAAAAAATTATCGAAAAATATGAGATGGATTTTTGGAGTTCATTGATTTATCGTCAACTGTGTTCGGTAAATTTTTAAGAGAAGCTTGCTGGAAAAATAAAATGCGAATGGCTGTTTATCAGAGGTTTTTAGTAAAGAGATCTTGTTAAACTCGGGAAAAGGCAGGTTTTCCTGACATTATTAGATAGACATAGAGCCCTTTAAAATGTTTGACATCGATGCTGTTCCAGTCGGTCGGCTTATTCGAAGCAAATTTAAGATACCCCCTGCTGCAGCCGCATTATCAGGGTTGAGATTTACTTAATACCGCATCCTTTTTCGTACTGCTCCGGTTGCTTAAATTTGATTGAATAGCGCATACTCGGCCAGTAGTAATGGCTTTATTTCGAAGCAATTAACTTTTTCCTTTTTATCTTTTATGTTTTATATTACTTCTATTTTTAAATCGAATCAACTTGATTGATTTTTTAAGTTGTTAAGTACAATAAGGAACACATTTTTTTTATCGAAATTTTTTTTTTCTTTTTTTAATGCCAACGCAACTGGAGAGTCGTAATACGGTTTATCGCAAGTTTTTTTTTAACCCTTCGAACAACTTTGATTTTTAACTTACGAGATACGAATATATCCCCCCGTTGATTAGAAATTTCCAACACAAAACGAAAAAATTTTTCATTTTAAGTAATTGCCTTCATTTTTTTTTTGCAGAAAAACATACATTACGGCCCCGTATAGAGATCCTGATTACGGCTTCCGTTCTGTAAACTCTGTTGTATTCGGAATTTAACCGTTCTGGTAATGTTACCATTCCCTAGTTCAACGGAATAGTGTTAACAGAAAAGTGATCACAGACCACAGGAACACGTATGTGCGACGATGTTTCTCGATCTCGTTGTCGCGTCTTGCTTCTTGCTCGTCATTTGAAGAAACGAATAAGCCGCTATCGTGCAGCTTCTCGAAATTAAATAAATCGCTATTACGATAATAGAGTCAAAAATACTAAATTTACTTACGCGTCTTTCGTTTTTGAATAGTTTTACCTCAATCAAGCGTAAGCCATCGAACAGATAAGAGTTGTCTTTAAGCAAATGGATTACATTTCGGAAACAGCGCCGAAACGGAGCGTCATTTTCGTGTTCATTTAAACGCCTTCATTATTACGTTGTGAAACGTTCGGTTGCAGTGAAACATTAGCTAATCTCAGATGACTTATAGAGTAGATGGCAAATAGATTTTTTTTTTTTTTTTTTTTTTTTAACCCCCCTTTGGGCATATCAACAAAGGATCTTCGCTCAGAAACGGCACGAGGGAAAAGAATCAGTTAGATGTAGGATCGGTGTCAAATATTGATAGAATAAAAGAACTGAGGATAGGAACAACTGAGATCGACGGAAACGATAAGATATACGAGGCACAATAAGGAGTAGGGAGTTTGAGTGACAGCAGATTGGAATACACGAGGGATGGACATTCAAAGAGGATGTGGTCAGGATCACAGACGGTTTCGTCGTCAGGATGAGGAGGATAATTAGGGGCGAAAGAGTGCGAGATGAAAACGAAAACGTGAGGAAGGAAGAAGAGTATGATTCAGACGTAAACGGATAATAGAGACAATAACAAAGTGGCGAAGCGAAGGAATAAAACCAAAGCCGCGTGGGAAGATTACGTTGGATGGAAAAATAAAACGAAGGATGATTAGAAAAGGAAGAAACGTGAAAATCTGACCAAAATCTAACATGAAACTTTTTGCACAATGAGAGTAAATTAGAAACGGGAATTTTAGAGAAAAAAAAGTGGATAGATTACTCGTCCGGCAAATGCGTACGAACCCGCAAACATTCCCTTATTTACTTGGCTGCCTTCCTTTTTGCACATGAAAAGTTCACGTTTTTTTTTCTTCTAAAATTCATAATATTGCCTCTCGACTATGACTGTATAATCAAAATTCAGGTGATTAACAAAGTGTTTCCGATTTTGGGTCAGCAAAGTGGTTCTTGCTTAAAATTATGATTTTCTTGCACCTGTAGTTTTCGAGGGATATGCATCGTTTTAGATAGTCCGTAACTTGTTTTCTTGTTAAAATATTTTTCCACATTTCATTCGCTGTCAGTAGTGCATAGTCAACACGGCACAATTGCTAAATACATTGACACAGATTGGTTACATTTAAATTAAAATTTTTTTGGAAATCTCTGTAGAAACTGTAGAAGGTGGTGGTACTCGAGATGCTCGGAGAATTGTTTAACGATAGATTATTGCACAACAATATTTTAACTGCTAAAGATGTTTTTACGCTTGTGTAGAGTGACTTGTGTTCAGATTTTGAAAGGCTGATTATGTTGCGGATATGACGTTCGTGAACACAGTCTGCTCTTCAACGATCTAAAATGCGATAAATCGATATATGTTTGTATGCGGTTTAAACTTTTCGATTATAAAGTATTTTTAAAACATTATAGCGTACGAAGGTGTTCCGGATAACCTAGTTGCTGGACTACTCGACTTCAGTTACACAAGTCTCCAGTTCGGTCCGAGGCGAAGGCAAAAATTATAAAGTAAATAATTAAAATTAACCGCTAATAGAATCGTGTGGAAGACAATGGCAACCTTGTATACATGTGCGCGCTAATGAATGTATATAACAACAGACAGACACACGGGACTGCATTTTTGTGTATCGATAAATCGATCACAATATCAATTTTAAGTATAGCCTTTTGCGAGTATACTCACATTATACATAACAATTGCTTAGTACACTACACTTATGAATCCGTACTACGCGCAAATGTACGGCCTACGCTCAGAAACTGAGTGCATGGCAGTACAAAGAAGAAGATTTTGTAAGAAGAACTGTGAGATGGTCTGTCCAGCGAGCCCAGGAGTCGAAAATGGCAAAAGACGGTTGCAGCACATGGTTGAAATGATGCTACAATTTTATTCATAAAAAAAACTGTCATCAGCGCAATAATACGTTCTTGAAGTAGAGAATTTGAAAGCGGTGGTATCGTGTAACTCTTTTTATTTTATTCATAGTTATAACTTGCTGAACGATTTTTGGATTCCCTAGCCGAATTATTCAAATGCAATCTATATATACGTTAACGAAACCGGAACAGATGTTATTTTGTCGATAGTCCCCTTTATGAGAAAACAATAGGAATACTCCCTTACGGGATACCATTTTGGAGGTTGAATGGTGAATTCTCGAATCGATATAAATTCTATTCATTTATGAATGAAATTACGTTTTACCAGGTAGTACGACGTTTACAGAATATATTTCACGTTTATCTGGAAGTCTAGAGGAAAACCACGGATAGTTTAGCATCGCAGAGGGGGGTAGGTGATGATAACTGATGGTGTCCAAGAGAATGGACTAATTAAAACGATTCTTTCCTATTAATTTTGCTTCTGCCGAAATTACAGTCAGTTTTTTAATTTTTTTTTATGCAATAGGATTTTGCTGCAAACCACCACTGGAGATATTAAAAGCACAGTTGAATTTAATGTATATTAATCATTTTTTATACTATCGCATTTGCATATATATATATATATATATTACACAAGTAATTAATAAAAAAATTAAGAAACGGTCTGATTAAATAAAAATGTTTAAAAATTGTTACTATGTTCATATATAGTTATGTATCTTAGAATTGAAATAATTAGGTAATCAGAATTAATAATTAAAAATATAAGATCAAAAATTTTACGTGACATCCGGGGGGATTCGAATCCAAAATTTTACTTTGAAGTTGTTGTAGAAATAGACACCACTTTTACTACGTAACAAATTTGTCGTGATGTATGTTTTTATACTATTTCAATATAATAAATGACTCGTTTAAAGTTTTAATAAATTAAAAAGTTGTTTTTTTTTAAAATTATTTTATTGTTTTTTTATAATTTATCTTTGTTTAATATACTTCATTTTAGAATAATCAGTCTTCCAAAAACCCAATTTTCACAAGGTAAATATAAACTTAATGTGGAATTTTTTGCACATTTTTATCTAAACGGCTATATGTGCATTATCTCGCGTAAATCAAAAAGGTGCATTCTAATATTTTAACCAGTTCATATACTCATGGTTTTCTATTGATCTACAAAATTTCATCAGTGACCTGCAATTCGTGACCTCTCTCCTTGTTAGATTTTTATTTAGAGGTACCTCCTCACGCCCGATTAAGTTTTCACGGATACACTACGTTTTTGTGAAAGAACCGTCTCAAATCTTTCATTGCAAACGCCTTTTCATTTTTCTTCTTTTTGGTATAGTTCTAAATGTGGATATCCTTGCAGCTAATAATCGGAATGAAGTATTATCCGAAATTCTTGTTATTTTCGTACGACGCCTTAAAAAAAAAAAAAAGAACAAGCCGACGATATTTGACCGCTCTAATAGAAAATAATTTTCCCCAAAAAATTCCTGATTATCTATGTACTTTTTTATCCGCGCTGCACAGTCACAAACTTCTGGCGTGAAACCTTCTTTCAAGGCCGCGCTTGCTTCCGCTTTTTTTTTTTTTGTTTTTGTTTTTTTTCCACTGTACCAGTCGAGGGACCACAAACAGCGCCAATATTAATTTTAATATATGTATTATTGGCCATTCAGAAAGAATCTTCCGTAGTAACCTGCGCTAAGCTAAACGCGGCGAACTACGAAGATCCAGTGAGTGTGCTGCAGCGTAAACTCGGCTAAAATGTTTAAATTGTGAAGGAGGTGGTGAATCCGCTTGTGCTCGAAATATCAGGAGCGGCTTCGATTAAAATTATGGCATTTAAAAGCATCCAATAAAAAAGGAAAGGTGTATGGGCCTTTTCCTGTGCAAATGCCATGCAGAACATTTCCAACACTTCTCATAATCTCCGTACTTACCACCATAAACATACGCAAAATAATGCGCCTCTCCCTCGAAAACTAATTTTCCTCTTGTTTCCTCCAATTAATTAATCCAACGGACTTTCCTTCTCTAATAATGTACCATCCTCCGAACTGTGTGACCTTTATTTCCTCCGCTTGTCACTTCCATACATATTTAATTATTGCTGATTCCAGAAGTGCACTTGGCAATGTTTCATCTCAATTTCCTTCCGATTCTTATGACTTCATTGTCCTTCGCATTTGCTTACCCATGGTATTTTTCTTATTTATTCCATTTAATTTTTCACAAGTCCCCAGTCACGTGAGAATTGAGAGAAATAAAATGTCCGACATTCATTAGCACGTTATTCCACTTATGCAACTCGTTTAATTACAAAGATACCTGCGCAAGTAATTATCATTATCTTCTCAAATCCTAACTCTCATTATCTGACAGTCCAGTCTAACCTCCGAACCGGACTTCCCTTTCCGCAGGAGGTGTTCTACTCAACACTATAAACTAGTGAAAACTCTTAAATTTTAATTCAATTGGATGCTGACGTAAAAATGAACGAAATCACTGAGTGCAGGAGGAAAAACTAAAATAGTAGGAAACATTATACAGGAAGTAGTAGGAAGTCCAAAAACCTTAAAAGGGCTGTATAAAAAACATTCTATTCGGCTAGTAGTAAGAAAGAGCACTTAAAGAAAATATGATCCAACAAAAAAAGAGATTCGGAAGAATCCAGTATAGAGTGTTGAACAAGAGAAAAATGATAGCGGGAAAATAGGAGTAAAGTGTGGCGAAATTGAAGAGCACCTCCTGCGAAAAGAGAAGTCCGGTTGGGAGGTTAGGCTGTACTGTTAGGTAATGAGAGTTAGGATTTGAGAAGGACGCGCCACATAGAGATTTGTAATGATCACACTTTACTCCTATTTTCCCGCTATCATTTTTCTCTTGTTCAACACTCTATACTGGATTCTTCCGAATCTCTTTTTTTGTTGGATCATATTTTCTTTAAGTGCTCTTTCTTACTAGCCGAATAGAATGTTTTTTATACAGCCCTTTTAAGGTTTTTGGACTTCCTACTACTCTTCCTGTATAATGTTTCCTACTATTTTAGTTTTTCCTCCTGCACTCAGTGATTTCTTTCATTTTTACGTCAGCATCCAATTGAATTAAAATTTAAGAGTTTTCATTAGTTTATAGTGTTGAGTCTGGGTAGTCGGCCTTGTTGGCTATTAGAGGAAAGGAAAAAAAAAAGAACAAAAAGAATTTCGGAAACTAATTTGTAGCTTTAATTTTTATGTTCACGCTAGCAAAAGCTGTTATGATAATTTTAGTAGAGTGACGAATTAGACTAGTTACTTCTCTAGTCGCGATGCTACACCATAATGGAAATATATTTTAAAAATTGCGAAACTTTCGACGTTAAAATCTGGTTTCTTAAAGATAAATGTTTGTTCACGTCCTTTTAGTTTTTCGGCAAATTTAGCGATTTCAATAGTTTCTTCACGTATGATGTTCAACTTTGTGTACGTTTATCGGGATGTTTGTTAAACTTAATATATTTTTAAGTCGTGTTTATTACTGATTTTTTTTTTTTTTTTTTTTGTCGCATTCGTTGTAAGTTGTACCATGCTCAACATTCCAAATGCTTGATCTTGATCGTTCATCATATCTTGATAGAGTTTTGTATGTTCGATTTTTGATTCTCTGCTTGCTGTAGGCAGCCCATTACAGTAGGATTTGTCGATGGCTTTATTTTTCAGAGTGGATTTCACTTTTGGTCTTTTACGCGTAGTTTTCCGTATTTTCAGGTGATGGAGAAAGTTTCGTGGTAGAAGCATTTTCAAATATTTTGCTGTCAACGAAGTTAATGATTTTGCACAGGTGTTTCAGAGATTTTTCTTCTCGGTTTTTCTATTTTGATTGTTACGGTAGAGAGAAGTGACACCTACATTCTTCGATAGGGGTCTCTTGATTTTTATTATTAGGTTTTCTTGATCAATTTGTTAAGAAAGCCAGCGATTTGTTACCGTCATATTCGATGACTAATGAACCAGGAATTGAGTTGTTCATTCAACAATGCGACACATAAACATATCAGTGACACCATGAGGAGAACACCTTGTTCACGCAAACCGGCTCCAAGAAATGCGACGTCAATTCAATGTTGTTTTTTTAACGAGCCGGTATTTTTATATCGGGGGCGATATTAGATTATTCGTTTTGACGGTTTTATGTATTGGCGTAGTTTGAATGTTTTATCACAGG
Organism: Icerya purchasi; assembly: GCA_039619475.1. Taxonomy (NCBI): domain Eukaryota; kingdom Metazoa; phylum Arthropoda; class Insecta; order Hemiptera; family Monophlebidae; genus Icerya; species Icerya purchasi. The sequence goes on along the minus strand of CM077115.1, from coordinate 75,459,694 downwards.
ATGGTACGCGTTTGACATAAGAGTTTGAAATTGTTTTATTCTAACGGTAATTCCTCCCCGTGAATGATATTTTGCTTTTACCGTGTGTATGTTCCGTTGCCCATTTTGATTATTATTGCCCTTGCTTCCTTTTTAACGGATACTGAGGAAAGGTTTCGTTCGCCACTACGCATGCTAGAGTTAAGATGATGAAGATATCAACGATATTATAGGTAATATTGCAGTGTTATTAAAGTTAGCTTCGAAATGAGCATTAGTGTTGTTAGATAAATTGATATTATCCGCTACTGTTGTGGCATTATTATTCGTCTCAGATACGCCGAATTATGGGGCTATGTTTCATCGTTAATCGTTGCGTTGCGGGATGGCGTTCATAATGCAACTTCGTCGAGTTTCAGTCGTAATACATTATTATGTTGGATAATTGTTTCTTTCTTCATTTTTTTTTCTAAGCTTTATGTAATGCCTTTATTTAAATTTTCATTTAAATATTTCATATTATTATAGTCGTAATCTTTGTCTCATTTTAAATTTAACTATGTACATTTTTCCAGTCCAAAATACTAATTAACATTGGCTCTTCTCAATGTCATTTTTATTCAGCATTGAGTGTCTTCTAGTGTGGTATTCGGAATAGTTCCAAAAAAAAGAAAAAATCCGTTTTTTACGAGAGGATTGAGTTTATTGCTAAGAAAGCTTTCTTTCCTAGATGAGGAATTATTTTTTCAATTAAGCTAACACATATTATTTCTGTTTAAACTTTACATAATGTTTATAAATTATTCAATTAAATATGTTTATAAAATTATAACTAACATAATAAAAAGTATAAAACGATTTAATCCGTACTTTTGTTCGTTCATTATAGAATTAAAGGAATGTGTTTATGTTTTATTATTTCAATATGTCCTATATATACATTGACTATAACTGCGTTTAATTTTAATTACTGTAGCTTATTTTAACATTTTTGCATTAGTTTTTGAACGGGGGGGTTCCTTTTGATTTGCGCGCATGTATATGTTTTTATTTCATGAAATAGAGAGATCGCGATAGTGATTAGGAATCGTTTTTAGATATTCTCGAAATTTTTCTCGAGTTATTGCGGACGAGTGAAGAAATTAAAAACTGTTTAATAGTTCAATTAATTTAATGAAAAAAAAAAAAAAAAAAACTAATTTTAACGCTATTTACGAAGCAAGTATTGTACGCATCTTTTTTTTTTTTACGAGCTGATGAATGTACAATTATTTTATTCGGCTACTAAGTTCCTATTTTAAAATTTACCAAATTTAGTAAGCTAGCTACTGTAACATTAGGCAGCGCGGTAGGTTTTAATGTGCTTAGTCACCAAATCAGAGGACACGGGTTCGAGACTTGTCTCGTTTGAAGATCCGAATCATTCTCAAGTTAATACCTAATCTGAAATTGAATATTGGTTATACCAGAGAAATCTGGTGGAAAGTAAAGGCGGATAATCCAAAAGTAGAAAGGAACTGGTCCTAGTATTTTCATCAGATCCATTAGACTTAGTACCATTATGGAAAGCTTAACTTCGCAATCCATGATATCTTATCAAGGATATGTGGGACTTGCTGCACTTACTGTAGTATTAAATTAGGCAGTAGTATGTATTAGAACGTGATATCCCGATTCGGTAAATTATTGAGAATAAAAATAACTTTTTTCTACCTTGAGTTTCACAGTTGACGAGCCCAAGAAAAAAAAAAACGTAAATAGTAATTTCATATTTTATAAATAACTTAACGCCTCATGAGATGCATCCTTAATGATGACTGTTAAATTACTTGGCGAATTTTGTATTATTACGAGTACAAAAATATCGTTATTATTATTTAAGAATCATTTACGATTATTTTATTTTGCTTTACCGTTCGCATGAATGTTTCTCGATTTCTAAAATTACGAAGTCTTTTTGAAGTGAAACTTTTTATTCGACACTACGACTTTTGAGATGATAGAAAACTTGTCGAGCTAACAAAACCCGTTAAAAGAATTAGAAAGATTAGAAACTCTGAAAGTTTAATTAGATCGATGTATAGTTGAAATGATTATAAAAGCATTCTAGTCATTAGTGTAGATCAATGTATAGTTGATTATGATTATAGAAGCATTGTAGTCATCTCATAAGCCAATTATTCTCAAATAAAAGTTACAAGGAAGATAAAGAAGATGAAATTTGTGTGCTATTTATTTCTGGTTATTGTCAATGAGGGCACATAAATAAACTGCGTGTCAGTCGAAAACTAACGGCGTTAGAACTTTTTATGGAATGTGCAACGTCAGCTACGCTGTTAACATCGAATTGAAACGAATCAAAAAAGTGACATAATCAATGATCAACATTTTACATTAATTATTAATATAAGTGTATTGCAACTTTTCCGATTTTTGAAGTCAGTAATTAAAATTATTTACTTTCGCATGAAATAATAGCGAGAATTATTTCGCTTCTAATTAACGTTTAATAATCTATAATGTTCACATTAGGTAACGATTATAATTGTTCCTGGTTTATTTTCGTTATTTTCCTAATTCAACAAGGCCTTTCAGATGAAAATTGACCATCATCTCTATTTAGTATAAGGGGGGACAAAACGAAAAATACAATACGAGCATCGACTTGTGTACTATTCGGTATGCAAAATAAACAAAAATACCGTCATTCAATTATTACTACAGTCAGTATCGTCCCTCCCTGCAGAATGAATATAAAGTTCATGAAATTCTATTTTGCTCTTTTCTCCAAGCATAATTTTATTCCCCGACTATTTACTGTTTTTAAATAAAAAGACATGTATCATAAATTTCAATAAAACATGTATTATGTGTAAATATCATAAACACGCTTAATTAGTGTATACAATATTTTGATGACTATTTTCGATTTATAAAAACCATAATCGCTATATTAACTAATTGTGTTTGTGGTCTATATATATATATATATATATATATATGTATATATATATATATATGTATATATATATATATATATGTATGTGTGTGTGTTTCATTAAAATTTATAATATATGGCCGGAATTACTTAACAATATGAGGAAACCCATAAAAAGACATACATGTTTCTTTAAAATATTTCAAAAACAAAGTCTAGTGGAGGTTACAATATATGTTATAAAAAAAGACAAAAGAAATAGTAATTGCAGAATTCAGTGATACTGAGATTTCTGCGTTACACTGCGATAAAAGAAGAGAGAAAACATGAGTGAGACTCTTTAAAGTGTGCGAGCGAAGCCGCGGCGAAGAGGCACATGATTGTAAACAAACATCTTTCACTTTTGCACATAATTACAGTGAAGCAAAATAATCAAAGATTAACAATTTCGGAAAACCGATTTTTTCAGATAATCGATAATCGTTGTAGAAGCATTACACAATTGTATTTATAGAAACATTATACATATTTAACATATAAGAGAAAATTACGAAATTTAATAAACTACAGTAATGAAATATGTTGTAATGAAAAATAAAAACTCGAATGTAGTATCATTTAGGCCTATGGTACGTATATGTAATTACGTACGTACATATTAAAAATCTTAAATAACTTAAATATGTATTAGAAATAATTAAAATACGTTAAAACATCCGTTTAATCGATATTTCGGAGATAATCGGTACTTCACTGTATTTAAATATTTGATTTTCGTATCAGTTTCTCAAGGAAAATGCCATGTCGCGAGACCTTTAGTTTATTTTAAAACTTTTCTATCGTCAAAAGTCGTGAACTTGTTGTACGTAATATATAATTTCGATTCCTCTTATTTTACTCATTGCATTCCTCTGCTCTCGCTAGCAAGCAATATTTTTTCGAAAATTTATATTCATATTTAATAGTTCGTTCATTAGCATGTTTCGCCAGCCTGAAATATTTTTATGTTCAGCTAAACGTGCTGTCTCCTCATTAAAAACGTGCTGAATTTAGCGCATTTACGTATCACAACGATAATTTCCCATCATTTTTTTTTTTTTTTTTTGTTTTTTATCATAATTTTCTGCGACAGATTACAATAAAATTTAGCGGCGTGGAGAATAAAATATTTCCACGCTGTTTCTTCTACAGCAATTATTGTAAAATCTTGTTCTTTTCGCACCCCTTCGGTATTAATTATCCCTTTTTTTATTTATTTATTTTTTTTTTTTTTAATTTTGAAAGAAAATTTTAAAGTCGGTAAATTTTTATTTTATTTTATTTTACAATTTTGGTCGTAAATATTTTTGAGTGATAATATAGACGAACCATAAATATTGTCTTAGAAATGTTGAGCTTGTACGTAGTAATTTCGATTCTTTTTATTTTACTTATTTCGGCAATGATTTGGTTTGGCCTGCAAGCAATGTTTCGAAAATTTATATTCATATTTAATATATTGCATACTTGCATCGCTAGGGAAAAAATCGTTTTCGTTACCTTGAATTTTTTTATGTTCAACTAAACGTGCCGTTTTTCTGGGAAGACGCGCGACATCGTTTGCGTATCACAATGACAAATGTAAGTTATTCTATGTCCCGTTCGAATTTTTTTTTTCGTCATATTTTTCCCGTGTCGTCGAGTTGTAAAATTTTATTCTAGGCATAAAGCAGCACATGCAGAATAAAAAATTTCCACACCTTTCCACCGTTTCCTCCATAGTAATTGTAAAATCTTATTCTTCTGGTTTTTTTTCTTCCAGTTAACCTTTTTCGTACAGCAGTTGTAAAATTCTATCCGTTATTGTTGTTTTTCCCATACTGGGGAAAAAATCGTTAGAGCTGGTTTATGTACTCTGAAATATTTAAACGAATCGTTTTCACTATATTCTTCCACACTAATTCGGTCGTCAGAGGATTTTACACGATTCGATGGAAATCAAATATTTGATTTTCCGTCAGGTGTGTGAAATATGATTTCAGTTTCGAATTAAATTTTTCGTTAACGCGATTGCGCTGCACTGAAAAATTCATTTGTCATTTTCAAGTTAGATATGTTTGAGCTACCGCTGCTGGTACACACACACACACACACACACACGGGGAGAGAAATTAAGCCAGTTTTGGACGATATAACAAAATCGATTTCTTCTCTGCTAAATACTATATATGCATATATAAACATTCCTCGTGCATCCATAACTTTCTATAAAATGTTCTACTTTTCTTTTTGTTTGTCTCTCGTAAAAATGATTTAAAAAACTGGTGATCGATTTTAACAACATTCGCCAAATGTAAAATCGGTAATATCTACATTAAAATTAGCCGTTTTTTATTTTTGCATTACGGCAAAAAGAGGAAATAGCGATAAATCGAAACCCGCTTTTGAAGTTCTCAGTTCCATCGGTAATAAAATATCTAATGTAAGTATTTTGTACAACGGCGGCATAATAAATAGCATAATAGTCTCTATAAAATCGACGGATATGATAAATCTGTTTTCGCGTACATTCGTCTTCATAGCATAAGAAAACAGCTGGGCTTAATTTAATATATATCGTTTTTAATACTGTTTTAATATTGTTTTGCTTTATTACGAAGTTAACTTCGAGCGATTCTTACAAATCGGTTGAAAACGATATTTCTCTGTTCTTAATTTTTTTTTTTTGTAATCTACGGCAAAGTAGATTATTCTCCGCTCGCTCAAACGTTAGGGTTTATTATATTTACTGTTCCTTTGCGTTTGTGTGCACGCACCGTTGTATCGTTTTGAATACAAATTTGTAACATCCGTTTGAGTACGGTTATTACACAGTCCGTGTAGATAATTAGAATGATGTTAAATCCAAAAAAAAAGATATATTTCCACTAGCGTTGAATTTGAAGTCGGTTCAATTGCATCAACCACTCGTATTTACAATTATCGGATAAACAGAATTGCGAAATGTATAGGTGGTGGAAAAGAAAAAGATATCGGCATTCGATCGGTTGCGATACATACGATCGGATTTCATTGTAAGAAGAATGATATTCGCAGTGACGTTCAGCCTGTAAAACAATTTTTAGCGAAGTCTTGCTAAATCTTAATAAAGTAAAATGTTAACAGATTATTACCATATTCTATGTATAAGCAGGGGCTAGTTAATCAGTCCCGTTTTTGTCCACACCATCCGGGTGATCGAGATAAGTTGGCAGACGCGGACCATTTATTTTTCGAATGCAGCCGATACAAAAACAGTCGAAACACTATTATATAATTCATATTGGTTAAACCTAAAAGTAGACCTTCCCCATGTAAAATAAGTTCGCCTCTTGGCTACAAATAATATCGCCTTATATTGGATTTTACATTCATTTATAATGTCTTCAAAAATTCTAATCTTGCTCTAATATGTATAATGTGGCCGATGGTGGTTGTCTTGTATATAAGACCCTAAAAAACAAAAAAAAAAAAAAAAAGCATACAGAGCAAAGATGTACGGTGCTAAAAGTCACTTCGCTCATAAAGTAAATAGTGCGGTCAAAAATTTCTCCCGAGGTTTTAAAACAGGGGGGGGGGGGATCCAAAACACTGTTTATATTGATAGAAAAGAATAGAAATTTACCGAATTTAAATGTAATTTGAAAGTCCAAAGTTTTGGAGATTAAAGGAAGATGTATGGTCGAATGGGTTTTAAAAAAAGTAAAGAAACCTTGGTTACCTAAAAATAGAAGCTTTCAGAATTCTGCCATTGGTTAATATGTTTTTTTTTTTTTTTTTTTTTGGCCCGAACAAATACAATTAATTTGACCAGCAAGCTGTTGGTTAATGTTTACACTACGATCTAGAATCTACCGCAATGGAAAAAAAACAATTAAAGGGGGCATTTAGAAACACCATCAAGAAGAATATTTAGGAGGCTGTCAAATATGACTACGAAAAAAAGTTTCCTTGGACACAATACATGTAAGAACAGTAACGTGTTCTAAATGGTCTCACACGTGAAATCGTTTCGGAGAGAAAAAAGAAACAAAATACTTTGGTCGCGCATGTTACAAGATATGTGATCCGTTGCTTATCTTATCCAAGGGAAAGATTGTGACCGATTAAGACGAAACTTTTGTTGGATAAACGATGCGATAGATCGGACAGGTTTTAATACGTAATCAACGGAGGATGGGGCCAGCGATATTTGTTGCTGAAAATCGATTAATATAGAATCGCGTGATGAATGCGTGCGGCTTTTGAATGATGATAATAATCAAAATGTCGGCAAAATGAAAAAAAAAAAAAAGTTTAATAATTTAATAATGGTTATAGAAGCCAATTAGCGGCGTAAATACATATTAGAAAATTCGACTGTTTCGTTTTTAAGTATCTTGATTTATTCGGCGAAACGTTTTCTTGTATTTATCCTTCCCGTCCTACATTATTAGAGCTACTTTATTTTACCACTCACCGCGAGAGAAGTTTCAACTTTCTGAACATTTTTCTACCAGTTCCGCTTAACAGATTAGCCAGATCTGCAGATTAATGCAATCGATCGTTTATCGCGATAAATACGTGTCGATTTTTCGAACGAACGAGCAAAGTTCAACTAGGTCGGTGATCTGCCTGCACCTAGTAAGAAAATCCTACTGTAAAAAACTTGATTCGCAGTATTAATCATTATAGGAGTTTGTTTATAATAATATGAAATTAAAAAGGCATATCGTGGAGGAAAACTTGAAAAGAATCGTTTCCTTCCGAGCAAGAGATGTAAATGATGGGGTAAATATCGGCGGTAAAAAATCAATAAGCAGCGAAAGAGTGAAAACAACGAAAAATCACGCTTAAGAATCGGACACAGTCGGTTAACGCACGCTTATATCTTTGAAAATGACGAATGCTCTAGTGTCAGCTATCCATAACCCACATATTGTCCGAATGCGCGAGGTATACTACACAGCGACAAACATGCTTTGGAAATGCAACTTTGGACATTATCTTAAGTAACGATATCAATAATATTAATAATTTATTTTCCTTTTTAAAATTAACAAATCTTTGTATAATACTTTATAATAATTAGCATATGTAATTACATAAAAGATGCAAATGACCATGCAGTCGAGCATCTTTAAAATAAATAAATAATAATAATAATAATAAAGATATATCGTAAAGTTAAAAAAAAAACAAAAAAAAAACGAAAAATCATATTTCAAATCAAATAAAAAAAAAAAAATTGACATTTTTTTTAAACCATAAATATAATAGAAATGTTTCATTCTAAATTTCGTTCAACGTATATTCTTTTCTGTTGCTCTCCAAGTTTTTCCACATTTGGACTTTAGTTCGTCTCCCCGCTACCCTTTTTGATCTTCCGTAGAACAGAAGACTTCTATTCCTATTTCTTAAGAAAAGCAGTAATTTTTACAAAAATTTTTTTGCCACCCGTCGGTCCGTGTCACTAGGCACAGTAGTGCATGACAAGTTATCGGACAAAAGTAATTGAAATGAGACTCATTTTGGGTTAAATAAGATAATTGAAAACATTTTTTTTTTTTTCATATACAATTAAAAAACAGTCGAAACAGTTGTACCGACGTGTTTGGATATTTTTAATATTTCAGCGAAGACCAAAATTGTTTTTTAATTTTTTTCGTTATTCAATGTCAAGAAAAGGTTGACGCAAGCAATCTTCATCAAGCGATTCATCATCAAGTACAGTCAGAATTTTTACACTTTTTTCCTTAATAAAGCGTTCATTTTTCCTTTCCATGTGTTCCATTCCCCTACCTCTATTTCGTGTCTATTCAATTTTTTTTTTTTTTATTATTTTAATGGTCAAAAGTTATATTCTTCTTTTCTGACACTTCTGTTCCCTTTACTTGTTATTTCTCTTCTTAACGGATATTATTTCTGCTACGCACACATTACTGATTTGTCGAGTGGTGTTTAGAGCCAACTAACTCCTTCAATAGGATGATTAATAATTGGCGATCGTCTTCAGTTATATTCGTATGAAGGCAACGATTGTTTCAATAATGATCACTATTTACCTTTTGGCTATCATAATAAAAGTATTTTTTCTCCTATCTTTTCTTATTGCTCTTTTTTCTACTCGCCACTTCTAAATTAGTTGGTTGGCAGTAGTGAAGGACAGTCTTCTTTCCTTTTAGTATCATGCTATTATATTAAATACTGGTTCTATTCACTTTTTACCTATCGCTGTTTCCCCTGCTCGTCACTTTTAACTAAGATGGCGGTCGGTTGTAGTGAAGGACATCTTTTCTTTTAATATTAATCCCTTTCCTGTTTACAACCGTCTTAAGTAGGACAGTTGATAATTGGCACCGTTCTTCACTAAATGTACATATGTACACGGGCGTTTACTTTAACAACGTCCGGTTTTTCAGTTTGTTCAGTTGCTTCCATATCGTTTGTTTCTTTTTTTACTTTTGTTTTGTTTTTTCTTTTCTCTTTTTCCCATGTTGCTGTCTCTTTTGCACGCTACTTTTTCCTAAGCTGGTTGGTTGAAGCAAAGGTCAGCTTTCTCTTTCTTTAAATTCAACTAGTCCCTGTCGCTCAATCCATTTAAATAGGTTGGTTGGTAATTGGCGACGAGTCTTTTTAATATATACTTATGTGTGAACGTTAATGGTCTTGTCACTGCAGTTGGTATGCTCTGTTCTTCTTCTTTTCCCCCCCTTTTCTCCTACGGTCCTGTTCTATTACTTATATACTAGACACCATCATACTTTTTTTTACCTACTCCTGCTTTCTTCATGCCCCAAAGGATGCTTTGGAGTGCTTGCTAGACTATCGCAAAATCGAAGTGGCTTTGCTTTCTGAAATATGGCTGAAGGATTCTTCCGACCTAAACTTTAGAGGTTTTACCTTAGTCAGTTCCTGTCCAAACGACGGGTATAGAGGAGCTGCTGTTTTGATTAGAAATTACATTCTTTTCGTTTCACTCGATATTCGTTTTTTTAATTCATCCTTCTCTCTCCTTCCTAATTTAGTCCATATCCCTAACAACTTTACACGCCCTCTTAACTTTATCTCTGACTACATTCTTCTTAATTTTGATTTTCTTGAGTTTTCTTTTTCAGGTGTCTTTAATTCGCTTCCTTCCCCCCTTTCATTATAGCAGGAGACTGGAACGCTTGTTCTCCACTTTGGGTTTGCTGCAATTAGAAACAATAACGATGTTATCCTTGAAGACATCTTTCTCCGTAATAATCTTTTTCTGCTGAATGATAATTCTTCCACTTTTTATAGGAATCCAATTACGTTTAGTTCAATTGACTTAACCTTTACATCTCCTAACCTCGGTTTTAACTGTTCGTGGAAAACCTTAAATGGCACGACCATGTTCCCATAATCATATATCTCTTAACAACATTTCTCCTCCTCTACAGCCTGAACTCTTTCATACTCCTCAATGGTACCCTCCTAAAACCGATTGGTCAATGTTTCGCCGTATTGTCGATTCATCTCTTCCTTTTATCAAAGTTGACAGGAATCCTATATCCCAATATCAGTTATTCACTCAGTCTATTTCCTTTGCTGTTTCCTTATCTGCTCCTCCGTACCATTCTTCATTAAAAAATAGATCTATATATGCTTCATCCCTGTGGTGGAATAATGATTGCAAGTCTGCGTTCGATCTCTGTACTTCCACTTTTGTCCTTCTTTTCCTAACTTTCTTGCACATAAAAGAGCTAATGCTAAGCCTAGGTTCGTTCTTAAACGCTCAAAAAGAGCCGCTTGGATTAAGTTCTGTTCTTCTTTCTTCCGCTCTACTCCAATGACACATGTCTGGAAAATGGCTAAAGCGTTTAGAACTCCTTTATCGGAACGTCCTTATCTTAATATCAAGAAAAATAGTATCATTTCATTCATGGACCTCGTAACGCTCCACCCTATGTTCCCAGCCTCGAAGAGCTTCCCTCCTCCTATTTATTCTACTTCTAAATCTTATCCTCTAGCTTCACTCCTAATCAACTTCGTGCTTCCAAATCCTCCGCAGTTATTGATGGTATATATTTTCTTATCATAAAGAACCTCTCTATTCAGTTTCTTGAGACTCTTCTTAGTATATATAATTATTTTCTTCTTGCTTGTTCCACTCATTCTTCTTGGAATGCCTTTATCGTTATAATACCAAAGAAAAACTCCTCTTCTTTTTTTCCTATCTCACTTTCTCCTTGTTTATGAAAGCTCTTTGAGAGCACGCTACATAACCGGCGTGTCTGCTTTCTTGAACACAATAACTTAATTCCTAACAACATGTTCGGTTTCTGTCCTGGTCCTCCCGATTGCATTAGTGTTTTCCTTTTTGACATTTATAATATATGAACAAAAATTTTACCGTCGCGCAGATCTTATTGATGTTTCCCAGTGCATTTGACAATGTTCATCTCCCTACTCTCAGAAATATATTGCTGTCATTACATCTTCCGATCCATGTTGTTATCATTGTTATTAGTCTCTTCCAAAACCCGACTGTAAGCCACTTCTTGTCATTTCATCTCAAGAAAAGTTTTTCGTGGTCTTCCTCCCTGTCTTCCTTCAATATCTATACCTCTCAAATTGCCCCTCTTCCATTAAATTCATCGTCTTTATTCTATGCTGATAATATCCTTATTTACTCTTCTTTTCATAATGTCACAGATGCTGTTTTAGATCTAAATAGGTCATTTATAGAAAATGCTCTCTTCAATATTCATCTTCTCGTCTCTCCTTTTAAGTCCGCGGCCATGGTTTTTACTTTTCGTATATGTCAACTGATCTCTGTTGTGGGCCAGTCGAACACATTCTACGAAACTTTTTCCTACAGCTGTCTGGATCATGTCTGACCATCTGGTTGGAACGCGTTTTCTTTTTCCTTCTACTTTTCCTTCCAGAATTCTCGTCTGCAATAATCCATTTGCTCCTATCACGTGACTAAAGAATAGTTCGCAGTATTCTTCTAATTACTTCCGACACGATAATTTTTTCGTTACTTCTATTTCTTGTAACACCGAGCTGTTCGTTATTTTTTCCCTCCATGTTATTCGTAATATACATCTTCAACAGTACATTTCTAACGCATCTATCTTTCATCGATGTCGGATTTACGTAGAGTCCAAGTTTCTGCGCCATATAGAAATACTGAGAATACCAGACTATGCACTAGTCTTATTTTTACTTTCTTTGATAGCGCGCGGGATCAGCTCATATACGTTTTAGCCGACACATAACACTTTTCGTTATGATTGTTCTGTGTCTGATTTCCGCTTCCGATCCCCCTCGATTTTCTACTATCGAACCTCGGATATCTATACTGTTTTACAATTTCCACGCCGTTAACATCATGCAATTCCGGGCGGTTGTCGTTTGCCCTGTCTATAATCATAATTTTCGTCTTATCTTTATTAATTATTAACCCACATTCAGCGCTGCATTTTTCAAGACGACTTAGAGTTTGCGACATACTGCTTATGCTACCGGTTATTAATTTTAGTGTCGTCTGCATACCTGCGATTTGAAATCTGAACTCCTCCGACTGAAAACTCGCTATCATTAGTCTGCAAAAATTTACGCACGATGTATTTTTCATAGAAGTTGTACAACAGTGGAGATAAGATGCAGCCTTGCCGTATACCGCGCGATGAGCAAATAAGTCTTTCGAGTATGTATTTTTATTTATTCGGACTTTTGACGTACTATGCTTATATCGATTCGCGATAAGGCGTATTAAATGTCATGGTGCTCTCATTTCAATTAAGATCAGCCAGAGCTTACTCTATTGAACATAATCAAAAGCCTTTTTATAGTTCGCAAAGCATAGTACCATTTCAACGTTATATTTACGTGTTTTTTCTATTAATAGTCGCATGTTCAAAATCTGCTCCCGTGTTCCCCTCCCTTTTATAAAACCTGCTTGTTCCCATGGAATCTCGTTACGCATTAGATTATATAGGCGCTCATGTATAATCTTTAACATTACCTTGCTAGCGTGTGGAATTAATGATATTGTTCGGTAATTTTCACACTTTTTGCGAGATCCCTTCTTATGTAAAGTAATGTATGTTGATCGACACCACTCTTCTGGCCACATACCGGATTTCCATATGTTATTGCAGATTGCATGTATAGCATGCGCTTTCGCCCGCTATTTTCAATATTTCCGCAGGAATGTGATCGGGGGCCCGCGACCTTTAAACAGTTTTTCGAACTTCTGCAAACAGAATAGGAGGCTCCAGTTCATCCATTAAGATGTTGTCACTAACTCCCTGAACCCCTTCTTCCGTGCTGTACAACTTAGCGTAGTACTTCCGCCACGTTTCATTTGGGTATGCTCCTTAACGGCCGTTTGTCTTCTCAGAAGTATATTAGTCGTCTGTATACTTCTTGTCTTAAAAGGATTAATCTTTTAAAATCATTCTCGTCGTATTCTTTCTAGGTTGTACTACTACTGTTCCTATATACATATATAGACGGCAACTGTTCTAAGTCTTGATCGCATTCTAAATTCCTGTCTTCGTCTTTGCCTGGGTGCATGTAACTCTACACCAATTCGCTCCATTCTCTCCGAATTGAAAATCACTCCCCTTTCTTCATCCGCAGATGCTATCTAGTCTGTCGTTTCTTAATTAAACATCTTTCCCCTTTAGGATTATAGCTGCTTACTGCTCAATTTTTCATAGCTGGCGTTTTACTCCCAACAGAATTCCAATTTTATTTCTCATTTTTGTTTGTCTTACCGATTTTTCTCCCTATATTTTCTCCCATGATAAATCTCCGTACTTTTCTCCAAATTATCCCAGTCTCTTACGTCCTTCTCACGTATTTCATGAGTTCTGTTAAATTTCTTCCTCACTCTATAGTTAGATCTAAATTTCACATGGTTTTAAATTCTTTATATCCCAATCATTCCGTTATTTTGTACCGATGGGTCTAAGAGGGCTGATGGGGTTTGTGCCGCCTTTGTTTTTCCTTCTCATAACAACTCTGAATCTTTTAAATTTTATTCCTTATGTTCTATATTTACTGCCGAATCTGCTGCCGAGCTCCGTGCAATTCTTTTTTTATCTCTTCCTCTTCTTTCCTCTCTGATGAATTTCTTTTAATAGCTGTCTCTGAATTTGAACAACCTTTCGTTCTTCTTATTCGCAATCTAATTCACAAATTATTCCTGTTCCGTTCTATCCAAATAGAGATCTACTGTGGATTCCTAGCCATGCTGGAATTTAGGGTGGTAATGAGGTGGCTGATTATTTGGCTCACTCAGGAGCTTCCAATGGACATCCTCTTCATAAATTTCCTACTCACAATATTAATCATATTTCCAGGCAGTGCCATATTGCATTATGGAAGGATATTTATTTTTCCCTTTTCTCCAATCCGAATTCCTTTTACCTTTCCGTTCAGCCCTTACCTTCTTTAACCAGATGGTTCGACATGTTTCCTTCCCTTTGTTGTCCCCTAATCATCGCTATATGTCGTCTTCGTTTCGGTCATACCTTTCTCCCTTCTTCACTTTTTCCTTTTTTTATGTTCTCTTCCCTTTCTTCTGCGTAATATCAATCGTGTTATCTTCGAATGTTCCCCACTTTCTTCAGAACGTTCTCTCTTCTATTCTGAGCTTTTGCATTTTGGTCTTCCTACTCCATGACTCTTATACGTTTTCTCATTTCCTTCCTTGTCAGTTGAATTCTAGCTTCTTTCATTCATTCTATCTCACACCAGATTGAAATCTGATATGTTGCGCTCCTTTGAGCTATTATTTAGATTCCTTGGTTGATTTGGCTGCTGTTCTTCGTTAGCGTAACCAGAGAAGACGGAAAAAGAAAAAAAAAAGTTCGCACCGTTTAAATAAATCATCGCACATGGGCCATACTGTTCAGCCTCCTATTTAAAGGTAGTAAGCAAACATCAGCGGAAAACACTGCGCAAAATCGAAATATGACGCAAGGTAAACGTAAAAACAGGAAGATGATATAACGATTTAATATAACCTTTATAAAAGAAATGTTGAGATCCAAGCAAAATTAACGGTCACATATAAATAATTCCTTTAAACATTTCAATTTAGGGAAGATTTTACGTTTATTAAACCTTTAATGTCTGGAAAAGAGACGTTTAATCCGAAATTTATTGACACACACCAAAAAAAAAAAAAAAAATGTCGGAAGGGAGGAACAAAATGCGCGCTAGACGCACTGATTACTGACTTGCTGCAGAAAAAAGGTATGTGTACAACTTTGGTGAGAAAACCACAGAAAAGGCGTTATCTTTAATTAGATGCGATCTATTATTGTCTCTAGCAGTTGACTACATGGCCTTTTTTACACAATTTCTATTATTAATGCGCGATCTTTTTCCTAAAATTTTTGAAACTAAAAATGTCTTACTGGTGAACAGAAAATTTGATAATTGCGAATTGTCCCGATATTTTATTAAAGCGGATTTGTTCTTAGCAGTGATTCTTGTGCGAACATTTTGACTTGCATAGAAAGTGATTATTAATTATTAAAGTCCTAGTAGAGAAAATGTACTCTTTCTACTGTTTTCAAAAGGGAAGACTGCTGGTTTTTCCCCTCTTTTTCAATAAGCTTTGTCATAAACAATAAACACTATTTCACACATTTCAATTTTAAATTTCCGTAATTTTTTTTTCCACTTTTGAAAACAACTTGGCTTATTTCGTTTGATCGAATTCTTGCAAATCTTACCTTTAGTTTACACCGAACACTATTGCAAATATAGCGCAAATAAGTACCGGAACATTAAATCCGCCGGTCGGAATGTAAATATATATTTTGACTAGATGACTTTTTAATCAACAGA
The DNA here is from genome assembly GCA_039619475.1 of Icerya purchasi. Classification (NCBI taxonomy): domain Eukaryota; kingdom Metazoa; phylum Arthropoda; class Insecta; order Hemiptera; family Monophlebidae; genus Icerya; species Icerya purchasi. The sequence goes on along the minus strand of CM077115.1, from coordinate 75,443,937 downwards.
GTTAGAAATGCGAGATGACTTTTTAATCAACAGAGTTGGAAATGCGAGATGACTATCCAATTAATTTCGATCGACGCCGGAGGTGTACATCAACCTTAAATAAAACACCTTGTGATCCGGTTTAATCAGTTGAGATCCGAATAACAATTCATTTTTGCCGGTTGCAAAGTGTATCTTGAACACTAAAAAAGACACGAGTCTCACCCGACAAATATTTTTTTTTTTTTTTTTTTTTAGGGGAGTTCTAGAGGATGGCTAAAGCTTTTAAAGTCTCCCGCTCTCGCCGTCCTACATCTACATCTAAGAATATTCTTTTACAAATACAGTTTTATTGACTATTGCATTCACTTTTGCAAAAAGGAGTTTTTAATTTTACTCGGGTGAATAAAACCGATTCAGTATCTCTACATTAGACTGATTATCGTGTTCGTCTAACGCGCGCGCTTTTAACAAGAAAGGTGTGAAAAATTATAACATACGTTTTGGCAATTTCCGTGTTTCACAGAAATGTCAGCGAGAGTAATTAATAGTTCCATTACAAAATTGGAAATAAGTAATAAATTTTTTCCCGATTTAGAAATTTAGAATTTAATGAAATGTTAAACTATTGTGCTCTTTTCACGATATCGCATTAATATCGTAAAATTTTAATTATTATTTTTTGTAATCTTTTATTTAAACATTTTTTGTAACGTAGATTTTTTTTTTTTTTCCAATTTTTCAGGTTGAATTAACGGCACCCCCCGGCTTGCAGCATGTTTAAAAGAAAAGAAAAAGGGGAAAAAAAACTCTTTTGCTAAAATTTACACGATGATCTGAAGACAACACAGGCTTTCGCGAATATACTACTCTAATTTATAAATTGTATTTGCAAAATCTGAGTTCCAGCAAAAGCGGCTTAGTGGAGAAAACGCGTGCACTCCCGAGAACAGTTCTTCATATCTCACATCGTGTAGATTTCGAAGGCACACACACACGATAATTATTTCGCTAATGATTAATAATGATTAATAATAATCGTAATAACGAAGCTAGTAAGTAGTAAGCGGTGAAGGGGCGGTGGGGTGGGGGGATTCTTTTAAAGGAGGAAAAACCGGCCAGTACCACCATCGGTGTATTCTTGTATTTTCCTCTGCGTGGAAAAGTCGGAAAATTGTTTTACGAAGGTAGAAGTAGAGCGATTTCGATATAATCCGTTTGTAAAGAGGACCGCTGCGAATAATTTCATATCATAATCGACCGAACCGATTCGGACGCTACTACTCCAGTTTTGAAACTTATCAGTAACCGTTTTTGCTCGTCAATCGAAGCGATAATACTGCATGCGCGTATGGAAGCGGAGGTGAAGGTACGAAACTTGGCTCGGATTTTTCGCTAGCGGAGTTTTGAAAGACAAAAGATAATTTATTCAACCGGAATGGACCATTTCGAGATAGCGTAATCGTTGGGGTTTTTTTTTCGTTTTTTTTTTTCCTCTTTCGGACCAAGGTAAAAGCTGAAATTCAATCGTCCTATTAAAAGGATTTGTCGGCCGAATTCTCTGCGTCGTCGTACCCTCATACCGTTATATCGCCGCACCCTCGTATCGTTATATCTTCGTATCCTCCTATCGTTGTATGGCCGTACCCTCCTGTCGCTGTATCGCCGTACCTTTCTATCGTTGTATCGCCGTACCTTTCTATCGTTGTATCGTCGTACCGTTCTATCATTCTCGTCGTCGAGATTTTCGTTGTATCTTTTTAGAGCCCGGGCCAGCAGCAGTAATCGTACGAAATAACCGCTCGCTAATCCGTAGATTGTGTATATTGAATCGGTATTTTTGAAATTTAGCGCGCCCACTGCTCGGATTGTCATTTTTAGTCTGGTTTTTGCAAAACTTGCCGAACAGCGCCAATTTTTCGCTGTTCCGCTAGCGTACTTGACCAGAGAGAGCAGTGCGCATTTCGGCTATTTAGATGTAGGCACGGCCAAGCGAGCGAGCACAATGGAAACAGGTCCGAAAGGACAGTAATACAGCCCCTCCCCCCCCGGTTGTGTTGGCCGCTTCGATTACGAGCATTATTAAAAATGCTACATGAAAGAAAAATCGGGCACTGGAAACAGGTACCTGATCGGGCCAACAGTCCGCGCAGCACCGTAAGCGGTGGCGATCGGTCCGAGGTAATACATATTAGCGGTTGTAGTACGTGTATCTGCTTTAATTATTCGGTCGGCTGGTTTTGAATCGTCGTCGACGATACCGACTCCGGCTTCGATTTCCGCTAACTCGTTCCACGCACATGTGTAACAGTTTCCTTTTGTCAAATGAGAGCCACTTCAAAGTGCTCTCCGCCATCCGTGCCCCTTATCCCGCGCACGTGCTCATTCTCGTAACGCGGCGCAGGACGATTCTTTAGCCCGATGCTCTGCCGCGGCCTCCGGTATATTTCTTTTTCCGGAGCTGCTCCTTTTGTGTGTACTAGGCCGCCGGTTTATAATAATAGCGTCCGGTGCCGATTTCAACCGGACCCCGGGGTCGGGGGCGGGGGGAATTTTTTATTGTTAAAGGCCGCTGTAATACGATAGATAATGCACTTTCGAGAAAGCGGTTGTAAGTTTCACATTAAAAATACACCTCCGCTGCTGAATTTCCCCATCGCGTTCGGTCGGAACCAATCATTTTAACTTTGCCGGCTTCCTGACGCGAAGCGCGTTTAAATTTATTACGATAACATTACCGTGAATTGTGCGAGTGTCGGTTGGTTTTCTTTTGACCGTACTTACTATTTCTTAGGCTTCTCCTGCGACACTTTTAATTCTCCCGAATCCCGCCGGCTTATACGCGGCTTAATGAACGAAACAAGGTCATTTCCCGCACAGATCGCGTCCATCTTTTTATTTGTACCGTTTTTAATTTGCGCATTTAAAAGGTGGTGAAGAAAATAAGAAATGAACGTAGCCGGGGAATTACATTTACCGATTACGTGACGATGCGAGAGTTAATATCGTTATGAAATATCTCCGGTTGTAATATAAATGGTACTTGACCCTTGTATCGGATTTACGTCAAAATGTTTTCGTTAGGTGCCTTTTAAGTCTTAATAGTGAAGGATTCTCATCAAACAGAATATGAAAAAGACCATGATTGTCTAACGACAAACGAAATTAGAGAATGTTACGTCATATAATGTGAGGCGCGCGAGAACTACTACGGCAATATTATGTATGAGAACTCGGCATCGTTTCTTGATTATGCGGATGATGAGGAGAGGTCGGCTCTACTGAACATATTATTTAGCGGTGTGGAGCTCTCACGATAATCATCGAGCGGATTCTGCGTGAAACAATTGTACAGCAAGCCTTTTATGCGTAATATAATTGTACAAACTTGTACCAATCGAAACTGAGTAGCCGCAGCTAGCAAGAGAGCCGGTTGCGAGAAAGGGAAAAAAAAAGGATCGCGTATTTTTATAATTTTTATTTTCTAGTTGATTCTTTTTATTATTTTCTATCGGGGAAATGAAAAAAAAACCGGCGCGTGAAATATATTATATAAAATACGCGACTTATAATACAATTTTAATTTACGTGGAAATTTCTATTAAGGTTTCGGAAGGCCTCTTCAGTCATCACCAAAAAATCTAAAAATACACCCGAATTAACGAATTAAGGCGAGGCTGATCTGACACCAAAAACTTTATCGGATCGATGTCGTTCCAACCTCACCATCATACAAGTTTCACGCTACCGTAATACATAACCTCGTCGGTATTCAAATCGGATTTTCACAAATATCTTCATTAGGGTTTTTCATTTTAACCCGCTGACAGCAGTTTCGCCTCTATAGCGGTTCCCGAGGAAAAGCCCCGCCGGGTAGTAATACTGGCCGCCCATGTTTATCCAGTACCTCTCCATTGCCAGAAAAATTTTCAAGCAGTCAGCGTATTAATTGTATTTACTTATTTCGAATAGATATCGTATTATTATTGACGTACCGAGTTCGCCGTTGTAATTAATGTCTTCGCCATCTTCTCGGCGCCACATCACATACGGTTCTGGATATCCAGTAGCTTTGCAGTACATGGTTACATTAGTTGATTCTCTGATTATCATATCGGTACTGGTTTCGCTGTCAATTATCGTCGGAGGAACTGCAAAAAAAAAAAAAAAAAAAGAAGTGATGACGTAAATTTAACGTAAGCGCCTTATTTACAAATAATTCCGGCAAGTATATGGTAAGATGAATAACGATTATATAAGTATTTTTCTCTGCTGTAAACCAATGTAAACAATTTTAAAATTACCAAAATACTCGGTTTCATCAGTAACCTTAATGGTCGATTTAAACGTGTTTACATTTATAATGAATAAAGATTATTCGTTAAAATACAGAAGAAAAAACAAAATTGAAGATGGTAGGTCACTTTTTTTTGTTCGCTTTAACAGCTGTAGAAGCGACAATATAAATTACAGTAACAATTTTCTTCGGGAATATAAATTACGAATAGAGCAGCTCTCCGCTGACAGATAGCATTTACACCAGTATGATCAGAAAGAATGTTCGATCAAATTTATAACGCCGAAATATTCGCGAATGGCCTCTTTACATGGTAATGCCAATAGCACATCTTATACCGTAAGGTTATCATCATTTGGTGGAAAACCTCAGAGGGGTGTCGTGATCATGGCGACGCTGATTTAATTATTTTTCGCCATTGCTCGCGATTCTCTGCTTTGAGACGGGACATCTGTAAATTATTGAAAAATCGGCCGTACTATCGCAACATCCTTAGATGGAATATATTCGGGTTCTTGTAGCGAGACCGATTAAAAAAACATATTTGGTTGCTAAAGTTATTAGTAGTATTGCGAGGAAGTTTTCCTGAAAAATGAAACGAATGTGGTGCGCCTATACACACCGGTGTTTGTGATGGCTTCTTTTGTTAAAGTTAAATAATATAGACATTGCGCTGATTAATAGGATCGGTTGTTGAATTAAAGAGGAAGTGAAGATTAATCGGTAGCTGTACCGAGAGCAGTGCTCAGTTTTTAATGGAAGATGGGAAAAACAAATGAAGAAAATTCGTCCAACATGATGGCAGCTTCTGCGTTACATTGCCGAAAAATACTTGAGGGGAAAGATTCGCTTTCCCCAGCCCGCACTGTTATCAGTGTCTGTAATGGCCGATGGAAAAAGAAACTCTATCCGGCACTATCATTGCTCGAGAGTATCAGCAGTGAACACGATGTTCGACGGAGAATCGAAAAAAAAAATTGTTGTCAAGTGCTATGATAGTATTTAGATGAGCAGGCCCTCAGTATTCGAACACGAGTCTCTATATTCATCATACAGTTAGAGTACTAGAAGATTGCTGCTGATTAGAAAACTGATCAAGATTGCACACAATGACCAAGATTACAAAGCGGGAAATGAATTGACAGTCTAAAAGAGATTATCGGATGGAAAGCGGAGCTAACGACAAAAAAAAAAAGAAAAAAAAGCAACTAGCTGAAGACGAAGTAGATTGAAATAAGTGCCGTTTGCAGTCTATTTATGTCGCGTAAAACAACATTTTTGCAAGTTGTATTATTAGTTATCCACTAAGGCTCAACCGAAGGCTTATTTTCTTTCAGAAAAGTATTGTCAGAAAAAGAAGAGCGGATTGAGACACTAAAGTTTACAATTTCGCTCCATGGTCGTCTGTTTTATTATCGAAAATTCCTCATTTCCCCGGATCTCGGAAGAACATAATGTGGCAACCGGTAACATAGAGTGGGTGAACTTTACAGCTGATCTTTAGGACCAACATGTTTTTGACATTTGCAGAGACTGTTTCACGTCAGAATCCGAAATTACTACAACACTCGTCGTTGAAGGCTTGAAAAAGTAGAATGTCTCAAGTCTAATAATAACAGCTTGGTATCGAGTAGTGTGTGTAGTGTTTATACGAACTGAAATTCATCGTACTGAGCCAGTTATTAAAGAGTATGTTTAATGTAAGCCGAATATGATGTGTGGTGGATGGGATTGAAGCAACTGAATACTGATATATCAACGGAGTAGTACACACCTGAAATCGATGTTTTCAAATATTTGCGTTTAAGATTATTAAAATGAGATCGACACGAATGATTAGCGATATAGTTTTGAGAAATTAGCAGAAGAACAGAAAAACTTAAGAAATAGTTACGCTATATTTCTAATTGGGGGAACGTGTGTTGAGCAATTTATGTTTTAGGGGAAGAAAAGTATGAACACTAGTTGTGTGATTACTTTAATGCAGCTCGGAGAATATCTTTTGCGTTGCTGATCAAATTCAAGAAAAATGTTGAAGTCGCAGACAAAAATCGGGCGGTAGTAACCCCGGAGTAGTCTTATACATATGTTATTCTATTAATTAAAAGGTAAGAATAAGATTAAATTGTCTATAGAGAGATGGTTATAGATCGGTTCAGAAAAAAAATCAAAAAACATATACGTAGGAATTTTTTTTGATGACTTAGAAAGTGCACTAAAGAGAGATATTGTAGTCATGAGGATGGTAGCTCTATCAGACTTAAGGATAGGAATGATGACTGTTGTTTTCCAGGGATTCAAGAAACAGATTGGGGGCCAAATTCGATTACAAATGTAAGTAGTAAAATGATTTTTTTCGCGGTATTTTAACGCGTAATAATAATGGATATATAAAGCGGGTGTGATATTACCTTGATTGAAAAGTTTCAGGAATGACTACCATGTGGGGATCCCACTCACCCAATTTCATTTTCTTGTTTTTGTTAAATTACCATACTGTCATTAATATGACCGCCAAAGTTCAGTGTCGCAGCTCGACATCTGTAAAAGTTATGCTGTTTTGAATACATCTGTTTTGAGCGTGTTTTCGATCTTAAATAAAAAATGGAATTAACTTTGCACCAAAGAGTTTTACATTAAATTTTGCGTTAAAAACAGATTGGACGAAACGAAAACTTTGGGAATGTTAAAGAAGTATTTCGGCAATGATACTCTATCGAAAACAAATGTTTATGTGTGACATGCGCTTCCGAAATGGTCGTAAGCCCGTTGAAGATGGCCATCGATATTAAAAATCGAAAAAAAAAACATCGATAAAATCAACAAAAGTTGACCATTAGAGGACATAAATATCGCTTATGGATCCGTCCAAGACATTTTAGTTAACGATTTAGGCTCGAGACGCGTTGCTGCAAGGCCTTGTACCGAAAGAGCTGTATTTCGTGCGAAAAAAGTACCACCGCGATAACATCGTGAAAGATATGATTTTCCAGTCGAAATTCGACGCAACATTCATCAGACGCACCATTACTGGATATGAGGTATGTGTGCTTATGACATGCAATCCAGATATCAAGTGTGAGTGAATAGCGTACGCTAAATGAGTCCAAACCGAAAAAATCACGTCGTTTTCAGTCGAAAAAGCAGGTGGATGCTTAATTAATTACAGCGGCGTTGTGCATCATGAATTCTTACCAGAACATCGGTCAACAAGGATTATTATTTGGGCGTTTGAGACGTTTGCGTGAAGCAATCTGCCTACACATGCGGTCTTTTTTGGGTGATTGTTTCACGCAAAGCCATCGTTGACTTTTTGAAAAGAATAGAACGAATACTATGCAACAGCCATCGAATTTAGCTCCCGGTAACTTTTTCCTGTTCGATCAACTCAACAAACCGCTCCGGGAAGCGCGTTTCAGCAGCCGAGAGGAGATAATAGAAAAATCGAAGACGACTCTGATGGTCACACAGAGAACCGAGTATAACAAATGTTTCGGACATTGGATCAACATAAGTGCGTTGCAGTCAGTGGAGAGTACTTTGAAGGGGACAAGATCAATTTCGGTGAATAAAGAGGTATTTCTAATTTTCTGAATAAATTCCTGAAACTTTTTGATCAAGTATTCTTGAGAGAGAATATAATTCGGAGAGAGTAAAGTTCAGAAAGGATAAAAGGAGATTCGTATTCTTCGTTGGAGGGTTGGGAAGAAGAATATAGTCTTAATAAATATCAGTAGTTTAAATATTTAAGAATATAGTCTGCTTTTCGTTTTCAATTTTATAGTCGGTTGCGTAAGAAGAGAATATTTCGGGAACGGTGGAGGAAAAGTAAGTTTGCAATTTGTAACGAATCCGCAATAAGAAAATTATTCATAAAAAGTAAAGGGAAATGGTCTCAGGGCTGGGGATTCCGCTTAGGAGTTTCATTCTTCGCTGCATGAAGCCGCTGACTTTATGAGGTAGATGAAATGAAAGAATTCCGCAATTCACGAATTTTTATACGAATTAGTGGACCCGCGTGGCTCTGCATATTTTTGAACTTCATTAGATCCCGGCAGAGATTATTTTTAGCTTTTTTAGTCGCATATCTTATTTCGATACATCCAAGGGTATTTCGTGGTAGTCGGTCTGACAAAGTGACAAGAGTTCATTTAATTAATAAGCACTTTTAGGATCTCTTCGGCCGAAGCTAGGAACGAGACCGTATACTTTCGGCCTGCTTTGTGGAATTTTAATCTGGGCTCCTTATAAGTGGTCGGTTGTTAGGGGATTGGTTACGAAAAAGAGTGTGAAGTTCGTACATCACAAAGAAGTTCAGGTAGACAAAAAACGGTCGAGGAGCAGATGTAAGATTTGTCTTTGAAGTTGAGTTGCGTGTGAAATTGAAATGCGTGTGCGACAGAAGGAGGAAGAAGGCCTAGATCATTATAGAGACAATAGTGGATTTTATCACGGCTACATTTCGGATTCTAAATAATGCGCGTTAAAATCAGCCGCGAACTCTGCTTGTGCACCAAGTTGTCTTACAGATTATGTTGAGAAAGTTGGAGAACGATACCGGGGTCACGGTTGTGGACTGTAGTGATCTATTGGTGTTTAATCTTTTTGTGCAAGTTTATAGGTGAACTAGATATTAGCGAACCTCTCGCTCGGTCAGTATAGTGTTTAAAGTATATATATATATATATATATATATATATAATCTGAATGGCGAATAGTGTAATTTTTGCAATGTAGAATTGTGTGAGACAGCTTGAATTGAAGTGGATGACAGCCGTGACGTATTTCCTAATCGGAAGTTTTAATTCGTCGAGGTGAAATCTCCCCGGGAAGTTTTAGTATAAAATACAGTGAGAGTTTAATAAAGGAGCTAAAGGTGGTATTGCCGCTGAAATATTTCAGAATATCGATTTATTTTAAGGGATTTCTGAGTTAATTAACCTCGGAAGTCTAGAATAATTTTCCCGCCTTGCGCAAAAACGAAATCTGTGATATTTTGCGATTTTAAAAAGATTAATATTTAAAGAGTCGTCTCTCTATCTGAATTTGTTGTCTGTGCGGATAAATGGAAAGATTAGGCATTGGTTGTAATATAAATAACACGAATCATCTAATAGACTCTATATTAGGCGCAAAGCTATCGTTGATTTTTCAGTAATTTTATCCGTGTTATACGATATTACGGTAATATTTAATGCATTAGCGACTTTCAGTGATGCAGAATAGTGCGTTGTCTGTGTGTCACATTGCCGTGTTGCTTTACTATTTCAAAAAATTAATACTTGATTTTCTACCATCCAACAATCGTTTATTGCCTGCTACAGTCGCGATTGGCTGTGTATTGTAATTTAGCTAGGTTGCGGATCGGATGAAGAAAGATTACAGCGTGTAATAATACTAACCGACATATAGAAAAACGCGGTGGAATGATATTATTTAAAACGAACGAACGCAGAAATACAGAATAATACTTAATAGAAACTATCTAACGAATTTGAAAAGTGTACGTGATGTTAACTGAAAAAAAAAAAAAACAAAAAAAATAGGGGCGAATGGTGAATAAAAAAAAATTGTAAATTTTTTTATTGGATGTTTTTCTAAGAGTTACGATAAACATGTTCGACAAAAAACGGTTTCTTTTAACGATGATTAACAAAAGAACGAAAAAAGTCAAGTCTGCGACTGTCGGAATTTAAGACAGACTCCCACGCAAAAGCTCAACCAATTATTACGTTGAAATTCTGAGTATACACACTTTCAGTTGAAAGGAAGATAGAATTTCAGTTTCGGACACCCCGTTCTAGAGTCCGTTTCGTTGGGATGGCGGCATCGAGAGAATTATGTTCTTTACCGATATCGAATTTGTCACGGCTAAACCGTTGCTCAAATTGAATTCGGAAGCCACGCGTGGTGTTTAAAATAAAATTTTCTGCGGGAAAGGTCTCGCGGTACTTCACGGTATGTTCGGGAAAAGACCGTTCCAAAATTACCTCGATGAACAACAGGATTATACGCTAAAACCGTTGGTTAAATCGAATATTCAGCGAGGCAACTCGTGAAGAAGCTGAAACGATTGGCTCGCGTTAAGAATATTAGAATTCAACAATTTGGCTTAATCTGTTCAGAATTCGTTTACATAGCCCCCGTTGGAATACGTTCTTGAAATTTTCATTTAGTTCATTTCTAAATTATTCTTCGCGGTTCATATTTTGCTTTCGCTTTGCATTCGATAACAATTTTCATTCGAGCAGTGCCTTGTATAGTTCCGCAGAATTAGAGCAAAGGATGTTTTCGCGAGAATTCTCCACCTTAAATGCGAGAAGTAATATGCGAATGGAGATTATAAACTTTGCAATTAAAAGTTAACAAGGAAGGCGTTGCTTTCGAAGAGTTGTTTGAAATTCTGTGTTTCTTCTGGAATTAAAACCCGGGTCAGTCGAGCACGACAGTTTTCGGCGTCTGTTCGGTTAAGAATTACCGCGATATACGTCGATATTTAAATTCGAAACGAAAATCTATCTCGAAGCTGTAATATTATGGCCTGTATATATATATATATATATATATATATATATGCATATATGAATATATTTTTTTCATGTAGATGGACTTTACGTGAAAGCTCTGTATTACTTATTTTGCACGGTGCTTTGAAGGAATTTTGGCTGATTATAAGATATGTAATATTACTAATTTTATTTACTTCGACATACAATACGGATTTTTATGATTCGCAGAAATTTTGTATACCCTATAAAAATTACGTTCGGCATGCAAATTTAGGAACAGCGATTATATGCTACAAAAAAAAAAATAAATAAATAAATAAAAAGGACCTACACCGAAAATGGAAGTTTTGTTTCTGTAGATATTTATCGCATTTTTCATTTATTTATTTATTTATTTTTTTATTTTTTTGCTTATGTATATCAGTAATGTAAGTGTTCATCCGTTCTTAGAGTACCGATTTATTTATCTGCTATGGTAGATGATAAAAGAGGCGAATTAAAAAGATCATTGAAAATCGATATACTGGATATGCTTTTTCTATCAATGGAAAAGTTAAAAACTTCAAACTTCATAAATGCTCTTCCAACTATACAGCCGAATTAATAGCAATTTTTCACTGTTTGAAAAGCGTAAAAACGAAAGAAAAAAGCAAAAATTATCTAATCCAAAGCGAGTTAGTAAGTTCACTAACATCCATCCTGAACATTTTTTCAACTGACAAATTTGTCCAAGATATTCACCAACAATTAAACAAGCTAAAATCTCGAAACATTAATATCAAATTAATGTATATACCCAGTCATATCGGAATACAGGGAAATGAAATGGTAGATAACCTGGCCAAAACCGCCTCTACACTCTCTCCTGTTACCTCCATCACAGTCACGGACATCAAACATTTACTAAATCAAACCGAAATATCTAATTGGCAAGCATCATGGAACACAAAATCCCATAACAAATTATTTCAACACAAAAAATCCGTACAACCTTGTAAAAACCTCTCTACCAACTAAATCGACAAGAAGAATTAATAATCAGCAGACTTAGAATTGGACATATGAAACTCACCCATAATTTTTCTAAAAATCCATAAACCCCCTTGGTAGTTTTGCAACTTCAACCCCATCACAGTCAAACACCTTCTTTACGAATGCCCTGACATAAATCAAATCCGTCTAGAACTAAAAATCCCCTTAAATAAAACAAACATCCCTGACAACCAAGACGAAATTAAAAACATTCTTACCCTGATTGGAAAACTAAACTTAACAACCAGCATTTAAAATACCTACCTGACACTGGATGTAATAATCGTAGCAATTAAGAACACCCAATATAAAAATAATAATAATAATAATAAAAAAAATAAATTTATCTACGACAATTTCTAACGCTTTATTTGTACCGAATAATTTCTCGATCCTTATGAAAGTGTTTGTGGCAAGTTCAATAATTGCAGTTCTTCTGGAAAGTAGAAAAAAAGTGTTACAGAGCCATTTGAACTATGTTAAAAATCTCCCCCAAACCGTGATTGAACAGGTATTCTATAGCACTATCAATTCCCTATTTTCCTCTCATATTACCATTTACTCCTGGTGGTGTTGATGCTTCCTTCATTCGTCCTGATTTTAACCCTTCGGAATCTTTTCACCTTCCTCATTTCTGTTCCATATTCATAGCCGAGTTGTTGGCTATCCTTCACTCTATTCGAATAATTTTTCCTCTAAATTTTTAATTATCTCTGACTCTTTGAATGCCCTTCAGGCCATATTCTGATCATACGTGTGGCACTTTGTTGTTCTCCATTTAGGTTTACTCATTCACAATCTTTCCTAGCTCCGTTCAATCAATATTGATTCGCTGTGGGTACTTCGCCACTCGGGCATATTTGGTAATGAAGCGGCTGATTTGCAAAAACATATAAATTTGCAGTGGGCGCTTGATTTGTGAAAATTAGTGCTTAATGGCGCAAGGAAAAAAGCAAGTTGAATTCGATAGAAACGTGGGTAGGGCGTAGAATGACGAAAACAAATAAAGGAATCCTAAAGGGAATAGATGAAAAAAGAAGTTCATTAAACTATGTTGATAAAACTTATAGAGCATGTAATAAAGCAAAAAAAATTTATAAAAAATATAATATAATAGAGGGGGAAAAGTTGGAAGTAAAAGGCCGAGAAGAAGACTACGAATAATGGACGTATCGGTTGAATATAAATAAATATACCGAGAACTTAGAAGAATGGCCATCGACAGGACACAATGGCTGCAGCGATATTGCCTTTGGTGAATAAAATAATCAGCGGCAGATAATGCTCTGTTTTTATCGAATTTCCGCCCCTCCCCACCCCCGGTGTGATCAATTTTTATTCAAAGTACAGTAAGTAGTAAAATTTCACGTATACACATGAACTGTGTGTAATTTCGAAAATAACTAGATTGATATTAAATTGGATTTTCGCTATCAATCGTGACTGCTGTGATAAAGGAGAAGCAAATTAGTCTTAGCGGGATGGTCGCTATGTTTTAAAGAAAATGTGTAATTAAGTAAAAGTGAAAACTTCTACAGTGAGTAGTATTAAAAATACAATTTACCATATTGTGAAGTGATTTTGACATTTCGAAAATACCGTCGCTAGAAAATAACTAAAACAATAAACACGATTTGATTTTCAATGAATAGAACGAAGGGAATATTATTGAAAAAGTAAAATAAACAAAATACCGGAAATGATTCAATCTAAAACGAACGAAAAAGAGGACTGCCGCTGACCTGTAAAGTCACACTAAAAAAAAAACCCGAGAATTGATGGTTTCTTTCACATTTTTTTAATGATATTACCGCCATCGAGGAAATAGGAGGACATACATATATAGTTGAAATTAGACACCCTTTATCTATTAGAGTGGCATCAGCCTTTTCCTATCACGGTCTTAGACTATACATATATAGAAATAAGAATAGCACGTTTATAGGGGGGTCATACGTGTTTCTTAATTTGCAATCGACTCTACTGCGTGATTTGTCCAGTTTGATCAGTTTCGAGTCACATGAGCTAGCTATTAATAGAGACATACATATAGCGAAGGTGCGAAATTCAACAAGCTTATCTTTCGTATTTACTGATTTACTATCAATTTTGTTGTAAATAGCGGCGTGTCTGATGTTATTCTTTCGGTCAGCGGCATTGAGCATGCGCGCGATTGAAATAATGCGAAGCCGGCATTGGCAATTTATAACTCACTTTTATTGTTATAATTCCAAGTGCCGCTCGAAATATTTAGCTTAATGTAAAACGCGCTCGGAGCGGACAATTTAATTTGACTTTTTTTGCTTTTGTACATTATTACAAATTGTCACCGAAAATTTGCTTAGCTCAGAGCGGATTATGCGACGTACTTAAAACTCTTTAAAGTCCTAATTCAGCCGAATTTTCAATGTTTCAGTTACACTAGCAAAAACAAAAAGTGGAATTAACGAAGGGTAAACATCGCACGAAGTAATTAAAAACAAGTGTGTATAACTTTTCAAATACTTGGGAACCATAGCTGTAAACCAGAAAATGCGGTCCAAAATGGGCATGCCTTCTTCTTCACAACTACCGATTTGTGCCTCGATCTACGCCTCCGAATGATACAATGTTATGTTATATCTGTTCTTACGTATGGATGTGCAAAGTATTGAGGGCCAAATTGGATGCCTTCGAAATGTTCCTGTACAGCAGAATGCTAACCTTGAACGCAGAAAGTAACCAATGCAGAGATCTTGCGGCGAATTGGCAGGATAAGAATGGTGTTGCTGACGACAATCAAGAAGCGCAAGATGAACTATCTGGGACATGGACTACACTGTAATTAGACCTTGAGGGAAAAATTTGATCTGCGTTGTTGGCCGCAGCGTCCCTCCGAGGATATTTTCAGAGCAGCGCTATCTAAATCTTACATCGTGTTGATCGCCAATCTTCGTTTGGAGACGGCGTAAGAAGAAGAAGAAGAAGAAGAAGAAGAAGAAGAAGAAGAAGAAGAAACATCACACGCTCTTGACAGTCTGCGGATATTTTAAGCAAATATCGTATTTATTCCAACTATAGATTTGTAGTCAGTATCTTCTTTTTAAAGTGGTAAGTGTAATAATATCGCAGGCAGCGTGGTAGTCTAGCGGTTAAGGTGCTTGGCTACCACCGAATCAGAGGTATCATGGATTTGCGAGACTTGTCTCGTTCCGGATTCGAATCGCTCCCAGGTTATAGTATACCTAATCTTAAATTGAACATTGGTTATACCAGAGAATTATCCGGTGGAAATTAAAGGCAGATAATCCAAAAATAGAAAGGAACTGACCATCAAATTCATTAGATCGTTAAGTTCATTATAAAAAAAACTTAACTTCACAATACATGATACCTTATCAAGGATACGTACATGTATGGGACTTATACTTTAATAATATCGCATATTTATTTATATTACAGAGACTGACTGGTCTTTGAACATGCTTTACCCTCAGTGTAAAATGGAATACACTTATAGGTATGAGTTGGTTTGTAAACAAAGTCTCTTCTCTCCTCTTTGAGCGCAGGTAACTGCTAAAACTTTTTGGCCAAAAAAATGTACTTCTTCCCCCGGTATTTCTCGTGCTCACGGTATAATAGCACAGCCCTCTCGAACTCGAATTCCCTAAATAAAAAAAAAAAAAAAAAAAAAACTACCTGAGGAAAAAAGAGAGAATAAAGAGACTTCACCTCAAAAGAAAAGCGACGGCGGAGAAACAGGCAGATTTTAAACTCGATCGGAAACGAGTACGAAAGAACAGTAACTAGTGCGAACAATGTAAGAGCAGAGTAAATCGAGCTTTAGTAAACATGAATGATAGAATGTTCGGTGGAACGAGAAGATCATTCAAATGACTCTGTAGAATGGGCGAACGGTGGAAATAAAAAATGATCGTAAAGTGCTATTCATTTAAAAGGGTTCCGCCATTATTGCGGCATTTCATCAGTCTGTCGACAATTACGAGAGACAAACGTCCGAAGTTAACAAAACGCCTAGGTAAACGAAAGAGACGAATAAAGACGCCGTACCTAGACAAAAAGAGAGAAATCTTAAAAGTAAACATAATTTCCGGATTGGGTTGTGGTCTCTTCTTTGATCTTATGTAAATTTCTCCATTTGTAAATGTATGTAAAATAAATAAATAGCACAATAACGAACGAAAATAAGTAAAATTTACTTCGATAAATTTTAAAACGAAATTTATTTAGAAACAGTTTAGTCCATCATCATCTGTGTACACGGTATCGTGAAATATTATTTGACTATGGCGTTTCCGGTAAATGTCCACCTTTTTCGACTGATTCGTAGGAATTTTCGAAACTCGAGTAACTAGCAGTTCACAAAGAAAAAAGCAAACTTTCAACTAAAGTCTTCTTCTATTTCACTTTTTTTATGTCCGATAATTAACTTTTTAATTTTACAATTAATGTTTATTTTTATCGCAAACTATAAATAAACGGCCGCGGTTAATTTTTTCATCTCCGAGCAGTCTTCGTTTCCAACAGGTGACTTTCCCCAGTCATCCCGATCATGTTTAGCGCAACAGTAGGCTAATATTCAGCGAACGAATGACAAGTAAACTAGGAGCAGCCGAAAACTTATACATGTTTGTCTATCTTTAGACTCTTGACATATTTAGATAAATACTATTATGACTATAACAGCTTGACATGCATTAAATGCCGATGGTTCTTTTTTATCT
Source organism: Icerya purchasi (assembly GCA_039619475.1). NCBI lineage: Eukaryota > Metazoa > Arthropoda > Insecta > Hemiptera > Monophlebidae > Icerya > Icerya purchasi. The sequence continues at coordinate 75,427,396 of CM077115.1, read as the reverse complement.
CCTTCGCAATTTTCAGGATATTAATTTTCGCAAAAATTAACGAGAAATACAAAAACTGAATTCTACATATACGGCTACGAATAGGATAAGTAATTTTGTCTGTAATCGGAATAGAATAATTCGGGACAACGTAACTGCGCCAACTTTTCTTTCTCTTTCAAGTTTAAGATCGATGGTTGTGTACATTCTCCTCTAATTGTAAGTAATACTCTAAGGCATTGGCGCACTCAAGGGGGGTGCCACGGGGCCATTGCTCCCCCCTAAAAATCTTTGAAATCTTAATTTCGTTTTGTAATGTTTTGTTTTAATTAATTTTTTTTTTAAAAACATACATATTTACTTTTTACTTATATTACAAGTATAATGTTATGTACTTTTAGCTAATTTAAAAAAAATAAAATTCGTACAGTTATCTAATTTGTGCTTATTATAAACATAATGTTACGTTTCAATTATTATTATTTTTTTTTTTTTTAAATAAAATTCGTCAGTTTTGTAATTTAAAAAAAAATAATATTCGTTAATTTTGTATTTATTTTTTTTATTTTTTTTTTTATTTTAATTTACAAACCACGGAAATAGATAGGTACTTAGTCGAGGTACCGAGTTACCACCCCCTAACTCATCTTCTAAATTCTAGCCCCCCGACCAAAAAAAATCCTGAGTGCGCCTTTGCTCAAAGGTATTATAATGCGCGGTTCTGTATACTTATGAAACCGAAATGGTTGAATGTAGAATAGACGTTCGAAAATGCTACCGAATATGAATTATACAGCGCAACCATCTTGCCCCTTCTCCTCCGACAACCGGAACATCGCATCTTTTTATCTTCGAGTAATTGTTCGAGACTTTGACCGGACTTGTATCCTTCTAATCGTCTTTTAGTTCGCCGGCAGATCTCAGTTCCGTTCGTTATTCCGCCATTGTTTCCATAATTTGAAACCCCCTTTACTTCTCTTTTCACTTTCGATTTAATTCAGCTTTTTCTTCCTGTCGGTTCTGCACAATGGTAATTCTCCCCGTATGTATGTACGACGCAAAGCATGTTTTCTTTGAACGCTCTGAAAAACACATTCTCTTTTATATTTCAAAATCTCAGAAGATCTAGAGGGTTTTCCATTCCTTACAGTACTTCATCTGGAATTCCGTTGCTTTCCAATCGTTCGCGCTTTCTACTTCCGATTGTTTCCGATCTGAAATTGTAGTCAATTGTAGTCGTTCCAGTAGTTGGGTCGAGGCAGCTGCCGTGCTCAAAAAAAAAAAAAAGAAAAAAACACAAACAAAAAAAAATCGGTCTCCCTAATTAACGCATGAATACATGTCACTACTATTTTCTACATTCACGATCATTATTCGTGTTAGATTTAGAGGCTTATGGTTTCATGAGCTGGTTTCTCGCGGTGTGAAATTTTCTGAATTAATATTTTATAAGATGTATCAGATAGGTGTGTTTGGTCGAGCTACTTGGAGATGAAATTTTCATCTCGGCCGTTTGACGATAACGGCGTTTTCCATAAAATCAACCGAGGAGGCAGTTTGATCCTAGCAAATCGATGCGGATTCGTTGTATATCATTTATGCTATATACTGTGAATCGCCCCAACTGACGAAAGGGATGTCAGCTAATTCCGGTTATGCGGATTGCATGTTCGGGGATAGTAGACTAATCACCAGCCGCGTTGGCTGATTCACTGATGCAACCCGTACTGCCAGGTTGTTATTGAATTAATCGTTTGTATTCTCATCTATTAGTGTTTTTTATGTATTTGACTATTTCTATCGTTTTGTTTCAATTTCAATTAGAAGAATTGGGAAGACTCAAATGGCACACGAAAGAATTATTTTCAGTATCAGACTTACACGATTACGTAGATTAAACAATAAACAGAATTTTAGCTAAATCGGAGTGTTCGGCAATTGCAAGACAACACGACAATAGATATGGACCAAGCGTGAGTTGCACTGGTAGCCTATTGTGATAGTCGTCGTATGCAAGGAAGGGCCGTGGATAGGGGGCGGGACGATATTGTGAAATGGACAGGAATTTCGAGTCACGCAGAATAGAAGACGTTGGAGATGTTTGTGGAGTGCCTGCATCGAACAAGTGGTTGATATAGGGGATACCATGATATCGCGATGCTACGGATTGTGTATAATACCCTTGAAGCGATCTTTTGAATAGATATTTTCCGTTTACGTTTAGTCGATATTCCGTAATTCTATATCGCACGATCTTGAAACAATATAGCAAAATTTGGCTGTTTCTACGAACAGACTTTAAAGTCCCGTTTCAACTTACAAGACTAATACTCGGCCATATCTCGTTTTAGATTTCGTTCAGAATTTTTAAATTAGTACAGGATACCGTGTAACAAATTACGCAGCCGTAGAGAGTTAACGATCAAACACGTTAATTTTATCGAAGCGAAAAAGTTTACCTATAACCGTCCGTTTAGCATTTTTAGACGGATCGAATGTTAATTATCGAAAATTATATGTTTAAAAGTCTGACCTTCTTGATTCGCTACGAACCGGTTAATTAAGCGTACCAATTAAAATGGAAAATTAAGTAATTGTGTTTTCCAGTAAAGTTGACCACCGGTTTTTCTCTACGTCATGATAATCGTCGTTCTCTCGAAAATCAGATGAAAACAACGCGAGCTGTTATACAAATGACCTATCGCAGTTTGCACTTTTAAATATTAATCACGCTGTCCAAGCGTGTCGCCAGCTGATGAGCCAGGGAGGGAAAAAATGATAGAAAGAGGATATGAGTGATAGGAAAAATAAATTTTTGTAATTTTTAAAAGAAGAATGAAATCTTATTTAAAACATAATTTACGTGGATTTCTGTCAAATTGTTCTACTACTTTATTATAAAAGTCTTCCAAATTGTCCCCTGATTACGTACCTATGAATACTCATCATGGCCAGTTGATTAAAAAGTTTCAAAGTTCCCCCTTGGTGACGTCCATGACACGCTGTTCACAAGTCGCTCATGTATCGAAATAGCTTCGAAGCGGAGTAAATTGGAAATACTCATGCTAATTCACGATCACCCCTGCATGTGTATAATACATTACATTCGTCCTGTATTTGAAGACGCTTCATGGAAAACACAACATTCTTTCCTGAGGGGGGGGGGGGGGATTTAAAGAAAATTTTCACTATCTCCCCTACGTAAAATTCCGATAATAAGCCATCAATGGGGGGGTGATCGTTGCTACGGAATTTTTCGGATCACGTTAGAAAAATGAAATGCTCGTACGGTGCAAATAGTTCAACAAATTCAACATATGATCTCGACTTTTCTAAATAGTAGTGGCATTATTTCTTACTGAGAAACAGATTACGAATGAAAAGTATTTTTAAAATGATTTTCCATATTTTACTTGGCAATATTAATTTGATGTTGGCGGTAGTGCATTAAAATAAACGAGTTAAATATTATAAAGCAACTTTTGCTTGTTTTATATGGCCTCAAAATTTTTGACCACAGCCTGATGAGGAACCACTTTCGGTTGATTTTTTGTAAACATTTCGAGCGGTCCCATTGTTAACACAGAAAGGGCTAATTGGAAAACGTGATAAAACTGATCGGCAGACTCTCCGAAATATACTCTAAGCAAACGGGACACACTCGATTATATACGCGGGCTGTTCGGGCGATAGTTTCATAGTATTTCTTAGTATTTCTTAGAATGCCGCTCAAACCGAACGAGAATTATACCGTGAAAAATAGTCTGGCGAATAGAACACGTTAAATACCTATCCGGGAAACGTTTTCCTCAACAGTCTTGATAGCCGTGATCGTCTAGTGGTTAGGACATTGCGTTGTGGCCGCAATAACCCAGGTTCGAATCCTGGTCACGGCAGAATCGGACTGCGAAAATTTTTCTTCGCTTTCTTTATTTTTTTAATAATAAATGTTTTGTTTTTTTTTTTTTCGTCAAATTTATTCGTTATTGCCCGGTTTTTATTTATCAGTCACTTTTCCATTGCTGGTGTAGCACATTCCCCGACGTTGTTGCTGACCGTGACATGGAAAAATCGAAAATAGGTAAAATATTATTATCTTTTTAATGTAAAATTTTAATAATTTCAAGATATCGTCTGCTGTTCGAATAAAATTGTTCAAACAATATTTTAGGGTGCTTAAAATATTAATAACGCGATTGCTAATCGTAATTTTTACTGCAATTATGAAGTCACCGGGGGAGTTCGATTACTTTGTATAATAAATTTATAGTTCACTAAAAATGGTCGCACCGAAATAATAAGATGCTGTATTTAACGACCTGAAAGTTAATTTTAATTTTAAGGTTCGCTATTAGCCGTTTAAGAGTAATCTCGAACATTATTAGCCGAAGTCAGTTTTTGCCTAAAAAAAGTTTTATTTTTCAGAAATATTAAACACGCTATTAATATTTTGAAGAAACGTCCTAACTGGGGGAAAAAAAACAAGTTAACTGAATAAAACAATTTAATTGAATAAAACAATTTAATTGAATAAAACAATTTAACTGAATAAAACAAGTTAATTGAATAAAACCAGTTAACTAAACACCATTGTTAGCTAGTCACTAATAGTAATAATTATCATTATTATTATTATTATTATTATTATTATTATTATTATTATTATTATTATTCGATAATGATAAAAAAAGAAACTAATTAATTACAACAACGTGAAGGGTATCAAATAGCGCCTATCAATTGAGTAACGGTCTCGAAAACTTGCAGAATTGAAGTGAACTTTTTTGGACACTACACAACTGATGATACAATATTAAAAATACTCGACTTATAAATTTTTCTTATACTTCACATTGACAAATCGTGCCTTTAACGAAAAGGATGATTAAATCGTAATGATTATAGAGAAATAACGCGCAACAATCAATAATTCAGAAAAAAAAATAAATTGATACTCAAAGTTGCTCAATAAATTATTCATTTAAAGCAAAATTAAATTTACATTTTCATTATTTTTGAATACTCAATTAAGAAAAAAAAGAAAGAAATAATCGCCTGCCACTAGCTTTTCAATTAGCAATATATAGGAAAGTTTATTAAAAAACCGCCATGCATATCAAAAAAAAAAAAAAAAAAAAAAAAAATGCTTGTAATTCCAAAAATTACCCTTTTAGTCAGTGTTTCCAGTAACGCTACTATTATCCAAATGAAATCAACATTACCCACCCAAAATATTATTTAATGTTTCTTTAGTATATGCATTTATTTATTATCACTTTATAAGTGCAAGAAGCTGAGAACTTTTACGCATAATATAACTTTTTTGTGCACGAAATATAGAAGTAAATGTAAAAAGCTACCAGGCCCGGATTTTAAATGCCCCCCCCCCCAAGAAACACCCACTTCCGACATGTAATAAAAAATTAATCTATCATTTGTCATACACATCAACTTTTTTTTTTAAGTAAATAGAATTAACTTTACAGGAGAGCAAGTGCATTTTTTAATACATTTATTTGTTAATAATTTTGTATCCATTTTTATTTCCTCCTACAGGAGGAGGAAACTTCGTAACAGTAAAATTTCGAGTTCCATAAAACGTACCAGAAATTTGTTTTTAGGTATAACGAGTAGGAATCTACGGTTTTTAGGAAATGTCTGTATGAATGTGTATACGTGTATACACGCACACACACTATTATCCTTTTATGCAAATCTTTGGTTAAAATTTGCTGAAAAATTCATTGTTTAAAATTATATATATATATTTTTTTTTTTGGCATGGAAAATTCTACCCATTATTTGTATATTTAGTTTTGTTTACATTAATAATTATATGTTAATTCGTGAATTCGAAATAATATAAAATTAAATTAAGTTAAAGAAAATTTAGTTATTCTATAAAACTGTGATAATTTTGTCACTTCCGAAAAGGGCCCCTAATATTTCCGTAGCCCCGGGTCTATCATACACTTAATCCGGGTCTGAAAGCTACTACGTATACAAAATAATACTTGGAACAACAAATGATTTTTTCAAATTTCTTTTAAATTTGTAAAAAGTTTCGAAATACATCTTTTTTTTCACCTAGTGTATTGTACAAGTGAATTTTTTTTGAAAAAGTAGTATTTTCAGTCTAGCGTATTTGTTTGCAAAAACCAAAAAAAAAAAACCCCAAAAAACAGTAAACGGTACGGGAGGACTTAAATGAAATTAGTACTGAGAATCTGGCGATACCGAGCTACGTGCTTCGTTAAAGAAGATAAACATCGGGCTGGATTTTCAGCGAGAAAAAAATTCACCACGGGCAGAGAAAGACGACTTCGGAATGCTGGGCCAAGCAGAAAGAATAACCGCTCTGAAAAAGGAGAACGCTTCATTAATTTCTTATTTCAGAAGGTGGATAACTTTTTTTCACTGCTAGTTTTATTCTGGCTTAAATTTTCTTTGTAGTAATTAGCTTCAGCGTTCGCGAGTGTCCGAGTGCGGATATGGGAAGGGGAGCTTTATTTTTATTTCTTTATTATTACTGCACAACGAAATAAACGCTGAAATAATTCCACAGACGAACTCGCGGATTTCGTTTCATTTTGCAGGGAAATATTTACATAAAGAGGAAAACTCATTCGCCTTTCTCAATATTTTTAAGAAATTCATCTTTGCCGCCCGTTTTGTAAATGCTGCAAAAGGCGGAAGTGATTAACAAGTTTTTCGCTTACCGATTTCTAATAATTTTGGATATAGCTTTTTGTATATATATATATATATATATATATATAGTGTTTATGTAAAAGTTTTATTGAAAACGATTTATGGAGAAAAGCATAAAAAACAACGAAAAAGCTTCAGTTTCAGGTTGTTGTCTTTTCTTTTCAAAAGTTTAATATCTCAAGTAGCAAACATAAAATAAATTATAAAATTACTACAGTCCATGCAGCTCTAGTCATCTCTGGAATTAACGTAAAGATATTATGTCTGAAATGGAATTCAGTACTTTCAACGTGCTAATTGCCAATTGTGACTGGAGACTATCTCAAAGCTGCAATTTATAAATGATCTGCCACAGTTAATATTTGCGAAGTTCGCATTGTGTCTCAATTTGCAAGCGCGACTTACAAGGAGGGAGAGCACGACTCTTCGGGACAAGACTTTATATAATAATATGTAGTACTGCCTTAGATCGTTTAATAATAATAGCGTCGAAAGGCCAGTCAATTCGGAGAAAAAAGCCTCTGAAATACTAGTAAGTTTATTTATGCTCGGGTTCGAATGACGTGTTCGACTAACCTTTTTCTGTTTTTCTTTTTTCTTTTTTAATTTATTTAATTCATTATTTTTACAATTAAATAAATCTCTTATTTACAAACGCCGATAATTTAAACAAAAATTATTTTAAATTTGAGTTATAAATGTTCATATCCATTTTCTGTTTTGTCACTTTATTAAATATAAAAAACACCTATTACAGAAAATTATAGTAAAAAAATATAAAATATAGCCGACGTGTTTCGGAGTTATTTTACATAATATTAAATAACATTTTAATTATAGTAACTATTTTTAAAATGCAAAATAACTAATAGTTATGATAATAACTATATATATATATATTTATATAGTAACTACAATTACTTCGACCATGTTAACTTTCTTGAATGTAAATGATGTTCTTAAAGTGTTCTTGCGATAATTCCTCTTTTATTAATTATGCTAGATATCAAAAAAATTATTATTTTAAATGTTTTTTTATGACAATTATTATTGTTTGTAATGAAAAATGTGTAGGTAAAATAAAATTAAATAACAAAAAACGGTTTAAACTTTTTACTTATTGTAATAAAAACTATCCATAAGTATTATCGTAACTATTAGTTAATGTGTATTTCAAAAAAAAAGTCAAAATAGTTACTGTAATTAAAATATTATATTTAATATTTTATAAGCTTTTTTTTTTTGTAAATAAAATAAAATAATTTTTATTTAAATTATTGATGTTTCTGTAAATAACAGATTTATGTAATTGTAAAAATAATTAATTAAATAAATTAAAAAAAAAAAAAAAAACAAGTTAGAGTCGAGTAGAAGACTCAAACCCGCGCATAAATGAACTTTTAGAGGCTTTTTTCTCCGAATTGACTGGCCATTCGACATTAAAGGATAGGTGGTGAACACCCTAAGGGAGTACTATTATTATACAGAGTTGTGTATAATTTCTCGTACCCTCCTCCCCTTGTTAGTGCAGAATTTCGCATTGTTTTCACCTATTTCATTTCATTTAGCTGTCCGATTTCTTCATACATTCTCCGTCAAGCGGTATTTCGCAGCAGAGTAAGTTACTTTTGTCCCTTTGACGTTTGAATCTAGAAACTTTTCACGAGGATATACGGAAATTTTCGATATTTCGACAGCTCTTAAATACTTCGAAATTTCCGTTTCGCTTCTAACCGAATGAACTTTTTTAGCCTGTTGATTGTTACTTTTAATTTTTTGCAGTAGGCGTGCTGTTATTATTTCGATACTTTTTCTCTTCGTTTTGTAGCAGTTTTTTCGACGATCGAATTTAAAAAATCGAAATTTTCCGTTTTACTACTTTTCTATTACTGCCTATTTCAGACGTCGAAGCCAAACTACCGATAAAAGTCGTGATTATCGACTAGAGAACTGTTACCGACTACTAATCCCTATATTATCCTGCTACTGTTTAAAGTTTTCTATTCTGACGTAAAAAAACAAAGTCTTAAACACATCATTTATTCAGTCCGCATTGAACGCGGAAAGCCTTTTTTTTTTCTTCAATAGCGACTTTTCAATTGTTTCCAATTGAGCTTTCCGTCTTTAAAATCGAAATAATTTTTCTTAGTTTGCATCATCGCATCTCGTGTATATACACTATTATTTTATGCTTTATTCGAAATAAATGAAAAAGCTCGATTGAAATTATTTCTCAAATTTTAACGTAGCCTGGGTTTTCTACTACTATCGTGCGGTATCGATAAATGCGCTCATCGAAAAATCGAAAATCGAATTCGTACGTGCGCCTGTACATGATATTTCTCTGGACGTTTACTCGTTCTTTTTTTTTTACTCGCAGGTCCTCCCACGGCGCACGTGCTTAGTAACGCCGGTAAAAATATCAAAAATGTCAAAAATATCAAAAATATCTTTCCGATATCCTTCGTCTGTCTGATGTCTGATACCGATAAATAACATATTCGTGTATCGAACATTAGTTTCCTGTATCTGGTGCATTATTATTATTATTTTTATTAGCTTCTCTTATAAAAATAAGTTTCTGCGACCCGGAACTTGTACTCTAGTCACCATGTTAAATCTCCTGCGTCCTCTGGCTGGAAGCTAGTATGAATAACCGGTCCTTCTGTAGTCTAGATATTTTTCGTTTTCCCAGCCACGATCTTAAACAATGACAATTCCGTTAAATTTAATCTACGCAGCACTTGCTGATTTGTAATCTTGTCCACCCATTTTACCCTTTCCATTTTCCACGTGATTGTCCACGTTTCCTCCGAGGCGTATCTTAGTACTGATCACAGGTAACTTTCCAGTATTTTCATTCTTGTAGGGTTTTTAATCCTGAGCTTTTCAGTGTACGTTCTATATTATTAAACTCACTCCTTGCCTGCCATCTATACGTATATTTTGATTTCTTCATTATCTCGGCCATCATCTGTGATTCTTACTCCGAAATATGTATATTTCTTAACTTGTTCCAGTTTTTTTCCATTAATGATTACATCCGGCGGTTTCGTGTTTATTTTTTTCCGGTCTTTTACTAATTTTCATTATTTCGATCTTTTCGATGTTAATTTGCATTCCCAGTTTGCAGCTTTTTTTTATTCAGATCTGATGCATAGCAAAATTATAATTTACGAACGAGGAAATATTTCTTTTGTCTGTTTTAACAAATATTTATAGGTTTATACATATATAGTATATTATATAATGTGTGTATTTAGGAATTTCATAAATTCTTCCTATACGCGCTTACCCAAGGAGGTCTTTTTCCCTTTAACTCAGTCAAGATCGATCTCCTCTGGATTGTCACTCGGGCATTGAGATTTTATTAAATTCATATTCATGCATTTGTGAACTCCAATTTCATTTGTCATTTCTGGCCCCTTGATTTTTCTTCTCATCTATTCCGACACTTCTTTTCCCATAATTTCCGCATTTGCCAGATTCGCTTTTAGTCTCTATTCTACATATCATTTTCTTCTCTTCCGTATTTATCCCGCTCTTCTACGCTTATTCACTCATTTAATTTGATCGTGACTTTTTTCGCTAGATAATTTGACAAAGAGAAAACTTTTTTTTTCCCGTTTTCTGATTTGGGACGCGTGATAACGGCTCTGTTTCATGTAAATCGATGTGACCACGAACGGTGCCCGCGCGTATAAGTTCGGTGGAAAAATAGTGATTATAATCTACGTGTAATCGATGTCGCGATACTGCTTACCTTAAAACAAGATTACTGTACACGCGTTTCTACGTACACATTCGGCCCGAATTTTTCGTTACGGAATTAAATTTTTGTCTCGAGAGAATTACTGAATTGGAAAAAATAAGAATATTAAAAATTTATAAAAACATGTGTTACAGAAAATTATACTTTAAAAATATTAAAAAGAGCCGACGTGTTTCGGAGTTACGTACTCAAAAATCATGGCATGAAGTACGTGACTCCGAAACATGTTGGCTCTTTTTAATATTTTTAAAGTATAATTTTCTGTAACACATGTTTTCATAAATTTTTAATAAAATAATAACATAGAAAATGTATTTAAACATTTACAACTCAAAAATAAGGATAAACAAATACTGTAGTTAAATACATTTTATTCGCAGGTAAAACTATAACAAAATATACATCAATACATACATTTCATATACATACATATATATTAATTACAACGTAATTCTTAGGCTACTCCCCATTAGAAAAAATGTCCCAGTTTTATGTAACGTAAAATGTCCCAATTTTATGCAACGTTTGTTATATTTTATAGGATTTCTGTGATTATGTTTTTATATTCTCATGGACCGATTTAGAATTACGTTGTAAATTTTGATCATTTTATACAAAGTATAGAAAAGAAAGAGATAGAAATGTAAGCCAGAGGGGTCAAGGGGCACAGCCCCTTGCGAAAATGACCGAGTTATATTAATCACAACGAGGCTACCCCCCATTCAAAAAAATGTCCCAATTTTATGTAACGCTAAATGTCTCAAACAAATGTCCCAATTTTATATAACGCTAAATGTCTCAAAAAAATGTCCCAATTTTATGTAACGCTAAATGTCTCAAAAAAATGTCCCAATTTTATATAACGCTAAATGTCTCAAAAAAATGTCCCAATTTTATGTAACGCTAAATGTCTCAAAAAAATGTCCCAATTTTATGTAACGTTTGTTATATTTTATAGGATTTTTGTTATTGTTATTTAAAAAATGTCACAATGTTATGTAACGAAATATGTAACGAAAAATGTAATGAAACAATATCTTAATTTTATGTAATGAAAGTTAAATGTTAGGATAGGATTTTTGTGATTATGTTTTGTTTTCCTTTTTGTGTTGATGCCAGTAAGAATTACGTTGTAAATTTTGATCATTTTATACAAAGTATAGAAGAGAAAGAGACATAAATAAAAGCAAGAGGGGTCAAGGGGCACAGCCCCTTGCGAGGCCAAAATGGCCGAGTTTATATATATATACATATATGTACGCGTGTTTGTACAGATACGAGCAAATAGAAGAGGTCCAACTTATATGCTTTTAAATACCAGTGGTTTAACAAATATAAATGATACACATACAACGATTTATTCCGTGTTATTTGATAGATGCATAAGTTCCTCGGTGCCCCGTCTATAGGGGAATTACTTTACTTTACTTTATCGTTATCTCAGTAAAATCCTGAACGAACAGTACATGTGTAAGTTAGTCAACGGAAGTTGAGTGAAAATTAAACAAACGCACTGATGAACCGTGTTAGCGGAAGTCTAGAGAAGCGGTTAAAAAGGCCGTTAAACGAAAAGTGTTTTAACAGTTCATTTCAACAGTGCTCTCCACTGTCGAATTAGCACCTTTGCGAAGTTTTGAAATGGTATGCCGTCGGAGCATTTACCATAATGGAAGAGCCCCGTTTAGGTGAGCGTTGCATTTAATGGGAGTTTCGTTAAAAAAGTACTTCCAACGATAACAGCGTTTCCTCTTCTGGACGAATTGTACAATTATTTGGTTCTTCATTGTTTCAAAACTGACATTTTCTCTTTTATTCTCCTACTTTTTTCGAAAATGTCCATCCGAGAATGACAAATGTGAATCGCTTCCAGCTAACACAATCTGTAGAAATGCCACGACTGGGACTAGTTTACCAGCCGCTACTACTAGTATAGATTCGTTTCTCTTCTTAAGTTTTATAGCGGAAATAATTTTAAGCGGCAGTTTTGCACAGAAAATTTTCTATTTTCGTTTTCATTTTCGTCTTTCGTTGAATCCGAAAAAAGCGATCTAGTTTCATTTCGCGGACTAACTATTACCGATCTGACTGCGGCTGGTGGGAGCGTGATTCGAACGAAACGGCCGGCTGAAGTATTAGACAAGGGAATATCTATATTAAATGTCGATATAGCGTCGACAGTTTTTATTACTGAGCGTGTCATGGGTAGGGGGTGATTTTCTGCCGATGCGTTGTTCTTATCAACAGACTTTCGGCGCTTTGTCATCAAGAAAATATCCGGGGGATCCGCTAGACGACGACGGGATGTCTAATGTTAAAATGAAACTATTTAGGCGAACACTCGTAGCTTTGCAGAGAAAGGCGAATGTTTTCCAGACGGTGTTGTGGATTTTCTGGATTTTCCAGCAACTGCTTCTTACTTTATCTTGGCAAAGTCGACTGGAAGAAATATGTCGCCGCGGAAATATTACTTCGCGATAGTTCCAAGTGCGTTCCAGCTACTCCGATTTTTACCTAATGAGGAATCCGTCGTCGTCGTCGTCGTTCGTTATCAGCGTTTTGCCTAATGACCTCGACCGTGTCGCTTCCGCAATAAACCTCTGCATCCGCTCCTTTCTATTCCGTTTTCTTTCGAACGCTCTCTCCGGTGAAAAGCCGACAAACAAAAGTCTCGGAGTAGGAGAAAAAAAAAGGGCCCAGCACCGTCTGTGCTGGAGCACGTGAAAGCCTATTCACTTCCCGGAAAAACGTTATCACTTCTCGCTGCTTAACACGTCGTTAAAGTTTCATCCGAAACCGGCATGCGGGGATAAACGAATTCTCGAACCGTGCACGCTAATATAAATAAATTATTCTAAGCGGCAATTTACAGGCTTATAATTGACATTTTTATCGCAATTCATTTACCTTTCGCAATCATTTTCCCCCCCATTTTCTCCTTTCTCTCATCCTTCGCAACTCTGTTCTTTTCTGTTTATGAAACAGCACGTTTCTTGCTGACGCAACGTTACCCGAACTCCGATTAAACTTTGAAAGATGTCTGTCGAAATTTTTAATCGTTTAAATTTAAATTTTTGCGCATCCCGCTGGTTTATAATTATTAAATTAATAGGCGACGAGAAAACCGCGAAAGAAGAAGAAGAAAAAAAACTATTAACAAGATTAAATAATAAATATGCAATTGTTTTCGAATTATCTATTATAGGAATTTTAGTTTGTAATTAATGTGTCGGGTGTTTCATGACTATTCCGTTCGGTAGTGGTAAAACTGGAAATTCAGCTACAGTTAACTAAAAAATACGATTTTTCGTTGAACCCAAAGTCATCTCTTCAGTGAAAATTACTTATAACGCCATACGAGTTATGTAGCGACGTACCAGAGAGTAACGCTATGTGCCGCTGAAACCGACAGAATTCCCTCGAACTTTTTAACCTTTATCGGTTATAATGAACAAAATTTCGGTACGCTGATAAATAATGATCGTTCATACAGATGACAACTTTGAAAGTTTTCATAAATGAATTTAACGAAAAAAAAAAAAAAGCGTGAAAAAATAGATGTTTTAATAATGTTGCTAATTATAACATGCGAATTGTTTACCGTAAACTTAAATAAAAAAGCCGAAAATTACAAATTTCTATAAAAATGAAGAGGATGTTTTTCACACAGTGATTTCGGTTCTGTACTTTCGTACATAAAAAGAGTTTTTTGTCTTTGGGCTTTCTGCTTTAGTAAAAAAAAAAAAAAATACGCGTAACTACGATTATAAATAAATGATTATTAAGTTTAATCAGTATATAAAGTTATTTTTGTAAGATATTTTAAGTTTTATACCGATGTGTGACTATTTAGTAACAGTAAATTTTGGACATAAAAAAAAAAAAAAAAAAAACAAAAACGAAGTACTTTATATAACGACCAAATTGTGTATCCCTTTTATAACTGATTTTTACTGTGTGCGTTTTTCTTCGTTGTTCTTTTTTTTCTTTTAATCTTTAGCGGAAGATTAACGTGCCTCTAAACAAAGTCAGAGAATTGCGAATAACGGCTAATATTTTAGAAGAGCAATTACGAAATTCGGAACATTTATGGAGAGGAAAATAAGAATATAAAAGTCGCCTCCGCAGTTGGTTATATAAGATTTATAGTAAATTTAACCTTTGAAATCAGGTGTACAAGTATGAAATGCGATTTTTTCTTGTTAAATTCAGAGTTAAAAAATGGTTTAATCGAAGTATCGGTAGTGTTACACACTTTTTTCGTCTTTCGGGCAATTTGTGAATAGCAAGCCGGTTAAAAAGAAAAGCTATAAAATCTGTCACAAAAAGATTAGATTATAGTATATTGTAATTTATTTTTTTCTTTTTTCCTTCACATCTAGAACTGACTATCTATAGTCATCTCTACTAGATTTTATTGTTAATAAGATCGTGAATTTCAAGATCATCAGCCGATCCCGAATTTATTTATCGAATAGCCACACTAATAACGTTCCTTCTTTCCAACCTGTTGCGACTTGGGCTGGTCGTTGTAGTAAATTCGTTGCAAGAGCATTTTCAATTTCGACAGGAGATTTTTATAGCCGCCAGCTTTATTTCTCGAGTAACATATTTCACTTGTAAATCTTGATGTACTAGTGTTTGGTTGGACACACACATACCATGGTACTCCTGATCATTGGATCGTAGCACCCTATTTTGATAGCGTTATATTCCGTTCATACTATACTTTTAGAAGCGCATCCCTATAATTCAGCTGCGTACAACCATACCGGTTTTTTCGGTACCAATGTGGTATAGTAATATTTTATTTGCAGTATGTAATACGCGTTCCAAGCAACCAATGAAGTTGTCTCGTTTTTAGATTAAATTCCGTTAATTTTGTTTTGATATGATGAAACTACCTAAAAGTATTTCATCTAGGTGTACTCCGAGATATTTTACGGATAAATATGTCTTTTTGTATTTGCTTGTTATTTATAGATATATGATACTTGTTACGTACGATTTTTCTCTTTGTAAAAATGACTTTTATTTTCATTTATTACGATTTTCCATTTATTCGGCCAATCAATGATTTTATTTAGCACACTTTGTAAATTTTCTGTGAACTTTTCTGGATTTTCGTGCGTTGCCATGATTGCCATGTCGTCAGCGAAAGTTGCTAGTAGTGCATCGTCTGTTTCTGGCATATCATAAGTGAACAGCAAGTACAAGAGAGGACCAAGTGAACTTCTCTGAGAGGTACACCTGCCTCAATTTTATTTATGAATGATTCTGTTCTATTTACTACAACTCAGAAATATCTGTCTTGTAAGTGTGATTTTAAAATATTGCGTAATACTGAATTGGTAGTATTTTTTTTCATTTGTAAACTATTCCCAGATGCCATACTTTATCAAATGCCTGTTGTACATCAAGGAAGACGGCCGAAGTAGCTCTTTTTCAATTTTGTTAACCAACCGGTGGTACGCTTGTACTGTTGAATGCCTAGTTCAGAAGCCAAGTTGGTAATTTCGTATTATTTCATTCTTGTCTATGAACTTTTGTATTTTTTTTTTAAGAGTTTTTCAAACATTTTGGACAGAATTGATATTTGAGGAGGTTTACCTGGTTTTAAAATCATCATAACATTAGCGAATTTCCATATTTGTATTGTGCGGTTTAAAAATTTCCTGATAAGTGTATAGCGCGAACAGATCTGCTTTAGCACAGCATCATCTACAATCCAACTACCATTAAATGCTTTTATCGGTTCATTTCGACGTATTGGTTTATTTTGTCAATCACGCACTATTTGTAAACTCGAATAAAACTAAAGTGACGGTAGCAAACGGAAACGATAACAAAAAAAAGGGTTTGTGATTTTAACGTAGAAAATAATTATTCGGTATATCTAGGCCGGTCGCTGCTAACCAATAATGGAAATTGTCTATTATTAGACATAGAGCATAGGTCTACAAAAATCTGCACAGATACAACGCTGTCACTGAATACGAAATTGGACACCTATTAAACCGGCTGCATCTTTCCAATACATATACGGGTAGTGAAACTTGTACTGGTGCAGAGCTTAATAATAGAGAGTGTTTGAAAACCAGTTATATAGAAATGTATTAAGAATTTCCCGGATAGATACAAATGTCTACACATTTATAATTAAACATTCAGGCGCGCTTTATGATGAGAGAACGATTTTTAGGATTTTTAGGATTTTTAGAATTTTTAGGATTTTTAAGGTAGTATGCAGCGCGCCGTGACCAAAACTTTTTACAACGGTTCCCGATGACTGGGAAAACCAGCGGGAAGAGAGCAAAAGGCTAGCTAAGCTATCAATTAAAATTACAAACGGAACAAAGATCGGTAACCATCCGAGATACACCAACATGGATGAATACGGCTATAACACGTCGTTCCTAAAGGAAGAAGGAAGATGATTTCGTCGTATTATGTTTCGGCCTCTCTGTCTGCTAGAGCTTTCTGGTACTTTTCTGAGTTTTTGAAGGAGCAATATCTCTATTCAGTGTAGCAGTAGCGCCTACTATCACGTTTGTTAAATCGATCAAACTATAAACAGGATAACGAAACTCTTAAGATTGAATCCTCGATGTATGAATAGAGATAAATTTCGCTATTAAATGTTTCCAGTTTCAGTTTATTTAATGGAAAAGTACCAAAGGATAGTATTAAAAATAATCGTAAACGTTTAATTTTTCATTTTAAACAGTTCAAATAGAAGTGTAAAAAACATGTAGGTATAAAAATAATTAATTCTGAAAGGGTTATTATGATGAACTTATAAGATTAGAAATGTTGTATGTGATGAAGGTTTCTCTCCGAAAAATCAAAAAACAATTAATATTCGCCGATTTTCGATTGAAAAAAAAAAAAGAAATTAAAAAAGTGTCAACAGTTGAGCTGCATTTTGTGTTTATCTTTACTAATATTTCTTTGATATTCTCCTTTTTGCAATCGAAAATCGATGAATATTAGTTCATCACATATACCATTTTTTCCCCTCTTTTCCCGAAACTTCGGGTAGGACACATTTATTTACTAAAAAATATTAATCTATTATAATAACGGCATTAATAATAACCCATCCAATTAAGTATTTAGTATTATATTAATTACCATTTTACAGTTTTTACCATTTCTAATCTGATAATTTTATCATAATAACCCTTTCAGAATTAATCGTTTTTATTTTATTTTTTTCGAATTAAAAATCAAAAATGCAGCCTCATTTTGAATAATATTCTTCGGTCAAGTGTTTCCCTAGATTCGGTACAAGCAAATGGACATTTCGGCAGAACAACCAAAAAAGTTGTTACAGCGACAACCCCCAAAAACACCATTAATATATCATTGTTGTTTTTCTTCCGGTCCCTCTTGTCTTTTTTTTTTTTTTTTTTTTTTTTTTTTTTGTTTAAAGCTGTAAAGTCCTTATCCTGCAAAGAGCAGCAGACGAACGAATCTTCAATAAGGTTCTGTTCCGCGGGTTACCCAATATGTGAGCCGGTGAAAGAATTAACGGGGGGGGGCTATGTGCATTTCGCAAGCGTAAAATACGATGCGGATGATCCTATTTTTCTTTTTAGCGGCTCCGTTCGATTTTTTTAGTAAACGGATTCCGAGGCGAATGTACAGTTGTTTTCCCATTGGGAACAAAAATAGAATTGGAACGCCGATCTTACTAGTAGAAAGATTTATCGCGCGTACGGTGTTAATTAGTGTATTTGTCTTCAAAGGTAATCTGTAAGACATTAATACATACTGCAAAATGTTAACGAACTATCTCGCATCACGATGGAGCAGCTAGACACAGTAAGACGAAGGGAACACTTGACTGCAACTCGTCGAACAGCCTTCTTCAAAATCAAATATTTTCTTTTCTCTACAAAATCAGACGTAGCAGATGGTAATTTTCGCTGCGCAGTATGCGTCTTCTGAAGCGGTTTTTTGTTTTTCTCGGACCAGCCGTTCCGAGAATTGTTAAATTTCCCAGTTTCCGTGCTAACCGTGAAATCCTCAGCATTCTATGGGATTATCCACATGACGAAGGTCGTAAAACAATTCATCAACCGCACCTTTAATGTCCTTGCCTCTACGTAATATGTAGAAGTACGGAATGTACAGAATGCACGGAATGTACGGAATGTACGGAATATACAGAATGTACAGAATGTATGGATTATACAAAATGTACGGAATGTACGGAATATATAGAATGTACAGAATGTATGGATTATACAAAATGTACAGAATGTATGGATTATACAAAATGTACAGAATGTATGGATTATACAAAATGTACGGAATGTACAGAATGTATGGATTATACAAAATGTACGGAATGTACAGAATGTACGAAATAACATTCGTGACCATTTTGTATCGGATTAAAACATCAGAATAACTGTCGCTCAATCGTTTATCAAGAACGCTTGTCTCGCTTTTTTTCATTTTGAATTTTGTTTATTAGACTTTATTTTCACATTAAAATATCGTCGAGATGTAATATTATTCCTTTTGTGACATTACCATCGTTTTGGAAAATAGTAGGTTCCGGTTTCTTAATAATGGATCGTTTCATTTTATTTGTATTTATTTTTAAGTTAGATTAGCGAGCGTTAATTACATTTAATAAACTCTTTTGAAACTAAAGGCACATTAAAACCTCTGGCTCGGATCAGCGATTCTTATAATCTCTTAACGTTTCCAATATATGTATTATTCGTTGTACATTTTCGAAAAAGTTTCTTCGTGACGATGAAATTTTCCTATCCCCGCTGATTATCTTTATGAAATTTATGAACTTTCTTACTGGTATTTGAATCTGTTTTGCTCCGGACATACATATACATATATATATATATATATATTTAAGAATACATACATATACGTGCATAAGTTAAATCTGTTTTGCTCCGGACATACATATATATATATATTTAAGAATACATACATATACGTGCATAAGTTAAATCTGTTTAAAGTGAAAAGAATTCGCGATCTTCCTAGCAATATCAGCGATAATTTGCGTCGATGTACTTCGGTTAATTCCGTCCTCGTTGAAATATCGCTAGAATTATTATTGTTGCGAGAGATTTTACCTTTAAAACACGCTCACGTATCATCACCATAGTATCTGCGTATTCGAAAAGAGAGAGAGAGAGAGAGAGAGAGAGGGAAAAGAGATCTGGTTTAAATAGTTGCGGTTTTATATAACCTCATAGATAGCTGTTTTAAGCGAGATAGGCCGAACGAGCAGGAAAGAATGTTCAATTTTCTCCGCTGTTCGACAATACATGGCGACTCCACCGGCTTATATGCATATCTATCGATAACTATTATGTGTCCACTGTCGATTCGCTCTCGTCGGCTACCAAACAAGAAATAGTGCGAATCTCCCGGATGCACTAAAATTTGGCACCGAATGGTTGAGAACGCAATCTATTTTTCAAGTACCGACAACTCATTGTTCATCAGAGAGCGCGAATACTCATTCGCCTATTCTAAATACCCGCTCACCACGAGGGTATTTGTATAGATGGTGCGTGTCCTGTCACTGTGTGTGAAAAAAGGTTCTTTACGCGGCTGTGTCCGATTTTGCTAGAATTGGTGATGGCAGAAAAAATTTAGTTCAACAATTACCCGTCGAACTTTGAATGAAGCGATTTACACTGAATTATCGAAATTAAGCAACATTAATTAGCGGTTGAAAACTTGCGGATGAAGACGGTGTTTTTCATTTTTTTTTGCTCGTTTTTTCAATTGTATATTATCTGATTGCACTGTAATTATGTATTTTTAAAAAAAGGCGAAACTCGCGCCTTAGTCGTATTTTAAATATTAGTGGCACCGGATGACTAAGCTTTGTTCAAATCTATTAATGAGCTTCGGAATTAAGGCAATGCAGTTCAATATTGAGAACATTTTTCGAAAAATTATGCTGCGTTTGATGTCACAGCAGTCAGCGATCGCGAATTTGAAAAAAAAAAAAAAGAATTATGCTCCGTATCAAAATCAAAATAGGCGTCGGCTTTTTGACAGCAAAAAGACCGATTACGGACTTTTTATAATTCCATTAAGCATGCGCACAGAGTTTAAATTTGCAGATCACTACTTCACTGTAATTCATTAGCCGGATTCGTAAGAGTTACGTGACTATTAACTGTTTAATTCGAAAAAAGCTGCATTTCTACTAATGTAACACAAAATTTCCAGGCCGATTTTCGGATGAGCTTCAATCATAAAAGTTGCGTTATCATTGATGTATAACAGTTTTTCAAATTAAAATGGAATTTCCGAAAGTAAACATATTGAAAAGTGCTTTACACATTTCATTATTAAGCGCAAAAATAAATAATTTAATTATTGAAATTTTACAGACGTACATATTGAATATTTATCGAAGCACGTGAGAAATAATAATTCGTAAAATATATACGTAAATTTAAGAAAGCCGACGTGTTCTAGAGTCATTCATTCGATAGCAGCCGCCGCGGTTTCATGAATGAAGTTAAAGTTAACAAATCTGAAATCGATTAAAGTGAGATTTTTAACGATATATCACACTATTAATTGATTTTAAATAATGCATTATTATTTAAGACTAAATTATTAGTAATTGAATTCGACTCGAAATTTGTTAATTTTAATGAAAGCTAATTATATGCTCCAGAAATATCCAAATCAATATTACAATTTACATTTATTCAGTAGGTTGCTAAAACCTGTCTGTTGTTCAATAAGGACAAGTAAATTGAATTCATATTCGTTAAATTTTTATCGCAGTTATTTTTTGTTTATTACCAACCTACTTAAAAGCAAAAATATCGTATAAAATAAAAAAAAATTAAAAACAATTTATATAATAACTAACCGTTACCCACGCTATCGCCCGTTTATTAAATATCCGTTTAAATCTCTACTTGGAAATTAATAAAAAAAATTTCGTTTTTTAATATGTAAAGATTCTTTCTCTCCCTCTAGGGCAATCATGTTTATCACCGTCCATCCAACAAACAATAGTCTTCACGTTTCACGTTTAATTAATCATCATCGATCTTTACATAAGATCTATCTGTCGTGAGCAAACAAAAAGTTTAGCTTAACTAAACAGCATCCATACAGCCATCATTTTGAAGGGGTAGAGTTGTAATCTCCCATGATTACACATCTAAAAGAACTTCATCAATCATATCTTCCGACCTCTCCATCTCGAACAGTTTATTTAAGTTAATTTATTACCATAAAATCGAAATAATGGTAGTTGAGTAAGGATTTCAAATTTGAGTATAAATAACATGCCCCTCCTGTAGCAAATATTAAAAATTCTGTTCTAAGATTTTTTATTTCTGTGTTGAAATAATAGAAAACGCTACCGTTTTTTTTTTTTTTTAACTCTCTGCAATGAGTAGAGTAATTAGGCTAGGAGCGCGACTTGTATGTTTATGTAATGAAGGTTTGATGATTTCAGTAACGCAAAAAGTAAAGTAATAGAACGCGGTGTATTTACTTACGCCAGAAATTAATAAGAGTTTATTATTTAGTAATCATTTTATTTAAATTTTTACGTTCAATTTATATTTAAAACTTTTTTTGTTACTCGTCCCGGGTATGGTCTCTCATCTCAACCACTTAAAACCAGTATGAATTTTCTAACTCGTTCCACTAAGTGACGCGTTCGCAGCGATAAACGTTGAAATATTATTGCGACCAGTGACGGCTGGCTTTGAGATTTACACAGCTGTTTGTAATTTTCTTACACATAAAAAGAATCGATATTTGGATGAATGAAGATATTGAGGCTACACACACACACAGATGCTATCTTCAAATGCTGCCGAAACCAATACGATTTAAAACATCTGGGAAACTAGCGGATAAAATATTAGCGAAGAACATCGAATCTTCGACATAAGTGCGGTAACTTGAATAGTGAGAGAATTTTATATATAAGCGAAAATCTGTCGAGATTATATAAAGACCCAGATTGGAGGTCGAAACAAGGATTATTAAATTTCCGCTTTATCTGGTCAAATTTATGTTAGAAGGGATCAGCAGTCCATCCGAGACGGACTTTAATAATAAGTGTATGATATATTAAAAAAGTATTGTTATAGTACGAAGCGCAATTAATATTTATTGACGTATAAATATTCAGTATGTTTTTCTTTCTATATAGTACGAACAAATCCCAGATGTATAGGGTATATATAATGAAAATCTTATTTATTACCTGTTACCTGTAAATATGGTGTTGCCTTTAATGAAGTGCCATACTGGTCAATTTATAGTACATATGTGTGGTGCAAGAAGCATGCTGTGTGTGCCGCCATCATACTTCGCCGACCGCGCACTGATGAGAACTCAGAGATTGAGATAATTGTGCGAATAAGTGGTACTACAAGAGTAGATATTTTAGGGCAGGGGTGCGATAAACGAATGTGTGGTGTGTGTAGTTTAGTAAAGGGTAGACCGTGTTGCCGTTTGAAACAGAATGAAACTGATAAAAGACCTGAACAAGCACTTATTACTAACGCAAAGGGGCACAGTTGAAACTATTTATTTCGTTTCGGGTTAAATATAAACATAGGATACTATATATTATGCTCGTCCACTATAGAACAAGTTGAAAACAATGTGTAAGAGTGTTGACTAACATATACCTATACACATATATATGTATATATATGTACATCAGGGACGGATCCAGAAGGACATATTACGTAAAATATTCTACGGTAGGCAGAGATTTGAGGAATACCCCTTGTTTCATAAAGAAAATCAAATAGCGACCTCTATAGAAATTTAAAAATGTTTTAAAAATACATAATTATTACAATTTAATTAAAATTTTGTTTTATTTTTAGGTGAAAAATGAAATGAAATTTTAAAGTTCCAGCTAAAATGGTGTTTTTTTTTATTAAGCTTTACTTCTTTTTTATTTTTGTTAGTAACCCGATCCGAATTATTTGTTTGCAAGCAAGTAAAATATATATATATTTCTTAATGAACTATTTTTAATTAACATTACAAAATAAAAATTAAAAATAATTAAAAATGGCGAAAGATCTACGACAATTAAAATAGAATAAAAAAGGAACATTAATAGTTTCACTAGAAAACAGTATTAAATATTAATTATTAAATCCATAGGCATAATATTCATACAAATGTATTATAGTATAAATTAAGTTTCTCTGTTATAACAATTGCTTTCATTTCTGTTTCTTTCTCTTCTATACTTTGTATAAAATGATCAAAATTTACAACTGGCATCAACACAAAAAAAATAACATTATCACAAAAATCCTATCCTAACATTTAACTTTCATTATATAAAATTAAGACTTTTTTTCGTTACATTTCGTTACATAAAATTGTGACATTTTTTAAATAATAACAAAAATCCTATAAAATATAACAAACGTTACATAAAATTGGGAAATTTTACATAAAACTGACATTTTTTCTAATGGGGGGTGGCCTAAGAATTACGTTATAATTAATATTGCTTATATTAATTAATATAAGCAATATTAATTATAACGTAATTCTTAGGCTACCCCCAATTAGAAAAAATGTCCCAATTTTATATAACGCAAAATGCTCCTATTTTATGTAACGAAAAATGTCACAATTTTATGTCACGAAATATGTAACGAAAAATGTAATGAAAAAATATCTTAATTTTATATAATGAAAGTTAAATGTTAGGATAGGATTTTTGTGATTACGTTATTTTTTTTTCTGTTGATGCCAGTAAGAATTACGTTGTCAATTTTGATCATTTTATACAAAGTATAGAAGAGAAAGGGACAAAAGTGAAAGCAAAAGGGGTCAAAGGGGTCAAAGGGCAACGCCCCTTGCAAGGGCAAAATGGCCGAGTTTAGTGTATATGTGTGAGGGTATCTATAGATTTACGCATAAACACGACGACAAATAGCATTCTCTCACCTTTTTTATAAATTTTGTAATTATTTTCTACCGAAGTGTGCTTTACTACTGTACAAAATGTAACGATCTAAATTTATGTCGTCCCAAATCCAGTTTTGTAAAGAAATTAGTTGTGTGAACTATTCATCAGTCGATGATTAAGAGGTCCAATGATTTATTTAATACAGCTGAAATGAATATAGAAATTAATAAAGGATTATTTCACTTAATACACATAAATATTATATAAGATGTATCCGGGATGAAATTTTAGTATGTGTATTTTCAGGACATCTGTTAGCGCGACAATTATTGTAGAAACAAATATAGGTGAAAATGAATTAAACATTTATATTATCTCCAAGTTCACCAAATGTAATAGTAAAAAACTAGATAAATACAATGAAGGAATTATTTAATTAACAAAATAAAGTTTATGATAAATTTAAAGCAATGCATTTGATTGCTTGTCTGTTGACACTGAATTAAATAATAAGCAATTAAAGACGTGCATTTGTAATTTACAGATTTTCTAGTCGTAATGTAGATGAACCTTCAAAAAGAGCTGGACATGTTTTTAAATAAAATAAATGGGAGGCAAGATTGTATCATGTGTGGGAGATTTCAACATAAATATTACTAAAATATAATGTTGAATTAGAAAATTTTTTAAATATTATACTGAACTGCGGGAACATAAGAAAGGATGGTATTGTAATGCGGCGTTTCTGGATATTGAGCAGACCCCTTCCAGGGCCTGTTGTTCAAACTTAAACAAGGGACACTAAATGATTCCAGGTATTTTTAGCATATCTTTCCAACAGAGATTTTTTGGGTGTTAGGATAGGCTCCACCCGTTCCAACCAGTTCGCCATCAGAGCCTTCGTCCCGTGAAGAGTATACTGGAAACGTTGCTGTATTTAATATACATAGCAGATATACCTGTTTTAACAACAACGGTAATAGCAACGTTCGCAGACGACACATGTATATACTGGGAACGCACGAAAATCCGGATTGCGTATCGGCATGAGTTCAAGAACATCTGAACAAAATTCAAGATTGGACGCTAAAATGGAAAATTAAAATAAATCATCCCAAAAGTAAACAGGTTAATTTCACGTTAAATTGCAAGATTTTCTATCCGTTACATTCAAGTGGAGAAAAGCGCTGGTTAAATGTAACACAGTCAGGTATTTGGGAATGGTCTTCGATTGCCGTCTTACTTAGGGAGCTCGCGTGGCTCATTGTAGACACAAAACTTTAGACTGAATTATTTTCAACAGAACCTCTGAGGTCTCCCTTAAACTCCGAAAAACTCGTTTAAATGACCATCATAGCCCCAATTTGGAGATACGGCCTCGAAGTTTACGGAACAGCCGCAGCGAGAAATATCAAACGTTTGCAGCAACTACAATCAAAGCTATTAAGACAAATGGTTAACGCTCCGTTTCATGCATCAAAGTTCATCGTTATTCAATAGCTATTATTTATGCAACTTTACACATTGATTTTTTGTGCCCTTATTAACCACTAGTATTATTATGAAACGTTTAAAACTTCCGCAGTGATTAATCACAACTAAATTAATGTATTTAATTCAATAATACAACGCTTAACGTCCTCAGAAGCGAACTGAGACACTCGAACGCAAACATCGGTCCACAATAACGATAAAATTTTAAAAAAAAAACACCAACCAGTAGAAATAATGTAACGAAAATACAATAAAATTCCGAAACAAAGACACAAAAAGCGTGAAAATACATAAAAAATAAGGGGAACTGGGAAAGAACAACTGAAAGAATTATAAATAACCGCCGAGAATATACAAAAAATAGCATAAAAACCGATTAAAAAAACGGAACAAACAATAAAAATTGCTAAAAAAAACAACAAAATAACCTGAAAACCTAAGAAAATGCAATAGCAAGTTAATAGAAGAACATGAAATTGCAACGGAAAACAAATAACTCCACCGAAAGAAAATCCCGAAACAAAGAAACAAAGAACGCATAAACCGAAAAAATACAAAAAAAAAAAAATATTTTTCTTCAAGGGGGTACAGGGAAACCCAGCAAAACAAAATATTAATAGCAACCGCCGAGAATAAATAAAAAAATAAAAAGCAAAAAATAAAAAATATAAAACAACAAAGAGATAACAAAACGTTATAGAAAATATCAAAATACTCTGCCGAAAGAAAATTCCCCCAAACAGGGGAAGAAAAAAAAAATGAATACCCTGAAAACCTATCAAGTTACCTACTGTGAGACTTACCCGAACCAGACCTAGGAGAAGATCAGAAACCTAAAAATATTCTGGAGTGCAGCAGAATTTACCTGGAAATCACCTGAAATTCAGAGCAGTTTGCCAACAAGTTTCAGCCGAAGTACACCTGGAAAAAAAAAAGGAAAAAGCAGAAAAAAAAAGAAGAGACAAAACAGAAAAGATAAAGAAGGAAAAACACATAATCACCGCAGTTTCATCAAATGAATCACCGGTTTCCACGCCATTGGAATATGCAGTCCATCCTCCCTGTTATAATTAGGCCACTTCTCGATCTCAATCGCTTCCCTCACAAGCCTCTTACCGAAGTGACCTTTCCTGGCCAAAATAGTATTTTTATGAAAATCAATCACGTGACCAGTACTCGCCTGATGTTCTGCCAACGTTGATTTATCAACTCCACTGTATTCGCAATCAGCAACGTGCTCCTTTACTCTCGTTTCAACAGTTCTGCCGGTTCGACCAATGTACATATATCACAAGCCACAGGAACACGGAACTTTGTATACTCCGGCGCTATGCAACCGTGGCAAGCTGTCCTTAGCACATACGCAAGACGTGTATTATTTTTACACACATCCCAAACACCGGCTTGACATTATTCCTTCTAAAAATCCTACCGATCCTATCCGTAACACCCCTGATGTGTGGCAGCACTATATTAGTTTGTTTCGGGATTTTCTTTCGGTTGAGTTATTTGTTTTCCCTGTATTGATTATTTACACTCATTGTTAACAATTATATAACTGTTAATAAGTGCTAAAATTTATTTTTGCCATAACTATTTGTTTTCCGTTGCAATTTCATGTTTTTCTATTAACTTGCTGTTGTGTTTTCCTAGGTTTTCGGGTTATTTTGTTTTTTTTTAGCGATTTTTATTGTTTGTTCCGTTTTTTTAATCGGTTTTTATGTTATTTTTTATACATATATTCTCGGCGGCTATTTATAATTCTTTCTGTTGTGCTTTCCCAGTTTCCCTTATTTTTTATGTATTTTCACGCTTTTTGTGTCTTTGTTTCGGAATTTTATTGTATTTTCGTTACATTATTGCTGTTTGTTGGTGTTTTTTTTGTTTTTTTTAAATTTTGTCGTTATTGTGGACCGATGTTTGCGTTCGAGTTTCTCAGTTCGCTTCTGATGATAGTCAGTATAAGCTGACCGAAACGTTAAGCGTTGTATTATTGAATTAAATACATTAAATTTTCTACGCACTTGTCCGTAAATTTATTTCACTTGTATTATGTTAAGTTATCCTTTATTTCCAACTTTTAAGTTTACTATTGTTACATTCGCATGTTATTTTCAGATAAGATATAAACTAAGTGTATTTTGTTAGTTGTTGTCTCCAATTCATTGCGAGAAGAGACAATATTTAATATGTAGTTCGTTGTGTTTTTATTGTGACTCTTGATTTGAGTCAGAATCAGCAATGCCAATGGTGGTCACTTTTGACCAATGTGTGATATATATATATATATATATAAAAAAAAGATTGATCAGTGGAATAACTAGAGAAGTATTTAGGAAAGAAAGATTAACTCAGTCATGTATAGATAGCATATTTATAAGAAGTTCTACTCGAGAAATATATCCGGATATTATTAATTCAAAAATATCCGACCGCTATATTATACGTTGCATATTTTGTGTTAATAGTAAGAAGAATAAAAGTATGGAAACACTAAAAAAGCATAAAGTCGACGAAAGGAGATTGCTCCGAATTTTTGAAAGTTATAATGGGCAAGATAGAACTAACCTGTTCTCAAATACAAACGAAGTTCATTAATATGTATAAAGAGCGAAAAGTAGAAAACTCTTACAAATGAGAATAATACACATTTTAATTAGCGAACAGATGAATATAAAACTTTTTAATTCGATGAAAATTAGGAATATCTATTATAAACGAAGTAAAGGTAACCTAAAAAATTCTCGATATAAAAAATTATATAAAAAATACAGGATTATTATTACTAAACCAGAAATCAGGAAAACGAAATTAGACTAATATAAAAAACGAAATTCAACAAGTAAATAATAATACCAAAAAATACACGACGGTTAATTTTTAAAATGTTACGCAACAAAAACAAAATCTCAATTGGTGACTTCGTCTTGAAATATTTTGAAAGTGCAAAGGATGCTGCGGGTAGATTTACCGAGCATTTCTCTCAACTAAACAGCATTTTGTAATTCACAGTTTTTAAATAATTTTATTTAAAAAAAAATACTTTCTTCATTTTATATACTAGAAGTTTTAAATTTAAAAAGAAAATAAATTAAAAAATTAATAATACACGAAGCTTTAGCCTGAGATGAAGTAAGTTAGAGATATTAAAAATAATACAACAATCCTAAACCCACTTCTAACAAAATTAATCAATTGTTTCATTAAACATGATTCTTAAAAGTCTTAAAATCGATATTATTAGATCCATGCGCAGAAGTGGAAAAGCCAACATTTGTGCTAATTACCGTTCAGTTACGATAATATCAATTATATCAAAAATTCTAGAATAATCCACATTTGGAGCAAAACTATATTTTACATTATTAACCAGTTTTTGGGTTTGAGGAAAGGAAATCAACAGTTTCGCTGCTAAAATTACTAAGAAAAAATATCGAAAGATTGGTAAAGTCAGTTTATTAGAAGTTTTATTAACATTAGTAAAGCTTTCGATACGATCAGCCATCAAATACCGGTGATGCAAGATACGCAAGAAATAGGAATTATAGGTAAATTATATAACTAGCTTAAAAGTTATACCTATATATTATTAGGATGAGGGCAATTAAAATCGATGAAAAATTAAGTAGGAAAGAAAATGAATATCCAGTGGTGTCGGCTAAGGTGTTCTTAATATATATATATATATATATATAAATTCTCTTCGTAAATATGTTAAAAATTCAATGATGTCACGGATGATGTAGTACTCATAATCGAACACAGAAAGGTTCACACGGCAAAGAAACTCTTGCAGGAAGATTTAAATATTATGTGTAAGTGGGCGCGTGATAAACAACTAACTATTGATGTAAAAAAAAATTGAAGGTTTTGCATATAAGGACATCTAGCACATATATAGAACGTACAAACCGTCTATAACATTGCACAATAACACCCGTTTGCATAAAAGTCTCAACGTGTTTAACACTGAGAATGTACACTCTTTTACGACGATGGAAAAGTTTGAATGCCCTGACTTAACCACTGATAGAACACACTTACCTAGGATAAATATATTATAAGTACATCTAAAAAAATTAGACAAATGCTACCACCACCACCACCACCACTACCACCGTTATATACGTTAGCTAAATCAATATTATATATAGGCGTTTTATGCTAGTATCGTTAAGAATTTTATATGGAATTATGGTACGAGGAGAAGCAACAAGCAAGATAATTAAAAAGATAAGTGTAATCTACATGAACACGATGTTTAATAATCCCAATAAAGAAACATGCCAGTAATAACACCAGCAGCTACTGGAAAGAGGAAACTGAAATGTCTCCAAAGATGCTCCATTGTTACTGTCGACTACTTGAATATAGGACTCAACTTTTACCTATTCCCTCGTGCCAAAACGCAGAAAAACTAGAAACAATAGAAAATGGTATTTAATCCGACTGAAAAGAAAAAGATAACGAAATAGATAACATTGATGAATTAGTCGTAATTAAATCGCTCGAATGTATTCCAGAAGATTTAATAGAGATAAACGGGCGTCAATTATAAAACAAACAATTACCAGATAACGTAAAAAAATGAACAATTAATATTTTTTTGAAATTATATATGGTCTGATTAGAATAGAGGAGCGGTTATACTTATTCTCTATCACGCTCTAATCATTCCAGACTTTGGTCTGACATGTATCCATCTATATTCTCAAATCGCTTTTCTCAGTACCGTCTTATTCAACCGGTTCCTAGTTTCCTGCCTGGGTTTCAATCTATTCCTATCTGTCGTCGTTCCACTGTTGTTTCCTTAATTAGGCTTAGAATCAATCATTCTCTACTCCCCTCTTCTCGCTTTCGTTTTTCTTTAGCTCTTTCTTCTTTCTGCTCTCTTCACGCTTCTGAGCCTTCTTGTATTTGTGATTCAAATCACATCCTATTCGAATGTTCAGCACTCTCTAACGAACGCTCCTTTCTTTACGCCCAACTTCTAGTTTTGGGTCTTCCTACACTCCCTTTAACGCTACCTATATTCTTTCCTTCCCATTGCCTTCAGTTATCCCATTGGTACTGTCCTTTGTCCTCTCCATTTCTGACCGCCTGGTTATTTAGTTATAATTGTTAATTTTTCATGTTGTTGGGTCAAGGCCGCTGGCGCGCCCAGGGTAGGAAAAAAAAAAAACAAATACTTATTAAATTAAATATAATTGGCATTAAACTCGTTTATTTTTTTTTTATTTTTTTAAGTTATATATGGAGTTTCTTTGTATACATAATAGTAAGCACTATTTTATTAAAAAAATAGTTGTAATTAAATTAAGGAGGAAAAAATTAGGATTCACCATTTGCAAAAATATAGCGTATTAATAAATTTAAGAATATAATTTAATGGGCAATAATCTAGTCTTAAATAATAATCCATTATTTAAAATCAATTAATACTGAC
The DNA here is from genome assembly GCA_039619475.1 of Icerya purchasi. NCBI lineage: Eukaryota > Metazoa > Arthropoda > Insecta > Hemiptera > Monophlebidae > Icerya > Icerya purchasi. Next base: position 75,396,067 of record CM077115.1, on the reverse strand, counting down.
ATACTGCTTCAATCGATTTCTGATTTGTAAATCATATTATTTTAACTTTAACTTCATTCACGCAACCACAACTGTCGAGTGTCCGTCTGGAATATGTTATTTTTTTTTTTTTTTTTTAAATTTATCAATTCGACGGTATATACATATTTTGTGAATTATTATATTTCTGTTTCATCTGTCTATATACTAAATTGTAATTTTTACATAGAAAACGGAACATTTGAATACTAATATTAATATACACTACTTTTATTATTAGTGCAGAAACTCATAGGTTGTACAATCGGTTTTGATATACGCGTTACTTAAAATACGCGTCGCTCTTCAATCTATAAGTTTCTGAAACAACCAATTTTGTAGCTCGCCTGTTGCATCATGCAACGAACTCATTGAAAAATATTAACTATTACGCGGTGCATACCTAATTATTGGCAAACACTGAACATCGCGAGTGTTAACGATTAAACACCAAGAAAATAATCCTTAAACAGCGGATTAGAAGAAAGAAATATTTCTCCAACAGATGTTGTTAAAAAATAACTGCACGCGGTGGTAATTCTCGTAACTGAGCGTGATTTATTATAATATGTCGGATTAATTGAAATATCGAAAAATTAAGCAGCGGACCCCGGGAAAATTACTGGGGAAAACGGCAAGAAATCGTTTTCATTACCGTCAGCTGTTTATTCACTGGACAAATACTGTGGAGTATTGTTACAGTCGTCATTCGCCGGCACACTTACAAATGTGTAATCGTTAAAATTCGTCCGGACTGCACGCTGAAATAAGGTTATTTTCCACGTGATTTCCGCGCGGCTCTTTTACGTATATATAGGCTATTTCTTCCTCCGATGCACATAGGCAGCAGCTTTCAGAAGTGAACATGGAGGGTAGCGAGCGATTACAATTTTCCGCAATGAAAATATATTTGCAAATTGTAGGAAATAGTAGAAAAAGAACTGCCTATTCGATGGAAATATACAACACAAATGTCGTGGCGCCTACACACACACGGACGCACAGCGAGCAGCCCGGGCAATACATCAGAAGCGCTCGCAGAACGTAAATATGTTGAAAAAGAAAGATTGGAAGATTTTGGCGAGGATGTTGATGTTACTAGGTAAACGGCTAACTCTTAAAGAAGATGTTATAATGCGTCCGGATTCTGCTGTTGCTGCTACCGCTACGCCGACCTTCTTGCAGGCACCCGTACAAAACCCGTTACATAAATAATGTGGGCCCATAATTGGCCTCCAATTTGGGTCGCTTGCGGAGCGCGGGGCCAGAATTCGATTTAGCTTCTAAAATAGCGAACAATATTTCAGGGTTGAGAGTAGAACAAAACAGCCACTTTTAAATTTAAGACACTACTTTTAAGAAACATAACAACACCACCCAGACCCTCTCTCTTTCGTACAGTGTATTATGTATGCGCACGCACACGTCGCCAATAGCAATGCCGTACTATTATTCCGTTAACAGCGTTTCCCCGGGAATTCGAATACACTTTCAGCAGCAAAACGAAATAAAAAATACATTTCCATGCAGCTATGATAGATCCGAACGGGACAACCGGAAAAACATTATACCAGCCGAGCTAGCTAGCGAAATTATTACCTGGTACATTCGCATCTGTTTAGCAACTGCTGCACCGATCGAGTGAATTATTTCATTTTCACCATACGCGGCGCTACCTTATCTCTATTTTATTAAAACATACCTCTCTGCAGCCATCACCTTACATTAATTCCCCGATGCCGCTCAAACGTGCACCGATGACACTTTCTCATACCACATTCTCCTCCTCATCATCATCATCTTTTACGCAAAATTGCTTTTCTTGCTCATTTTGTAGGCTTTTCTCTTTTATATATGTATATGCTAGGGACAATCTCGGACAAAAATCTTTTTAAAAAGAATCTGGGTTTTTCGTTAAATTAAATTCCCGCGCTTATCCTAATTAACGAATCACTGATAGGTTCTTTTCATTCACTAACGGCATTGTCTTGGCACTCTGGGTAATTTTCATGGCAATTGCTATAGGTAACACTCTATTGTAGATGCAAGAGCACACTTGGAACTGATTGTAAATGTTTAATTTATCGCAATAAATATGCAATTCCCCATGCGCATCTGCCTAAATTGGCGCGTATATGGTGTGGTACACGCGGTTGTTTTTCATTGCCTTCCACGTGACTATATTAGCCGTTATTTAATTGTTTTTATTTTTGTAATAATTAACCGCTAATAGTCCAATCAACTACATATATATCACTAAATACGCGCCAGTTAATGTGTAGTAGTCACACATGGTACTGCATTTGTACATCGATAAATGAAACATAATTAGTTCCAAGTGTGTAGTCTTGTGTGTATATACTAGCGTTGAAGATCAGTTGCCATCAAAAGCTGACAGATTTAAGATCTGAAAAATGGCCAAGGCGTTTAGATTTCCTCTTTCTGAGCGTCCCCGACTTTCCCATTCTTCTTTGCCAAAACTCTACTCTTTTTTGGACTCTTGCTCCTTCGTACGTGCCCACTTTCGAGGAATCAAACATTCCTTCATTCCCGAATACCTCAGAAGCTTATTTTCTATCTTCTCCTTTCCGCTATGAGGAATTAACAAATGCTCTCCTTTTGCTCTTGGCTTGGACGGTCTTTCTTTCCTTATTCTTAAAAAACTCTCTCCTTCCTCGTTGCTCTCCCTTCTGAATATTTTCAACTTTTTCCTACTCTCTGGTTTTACTCTTGAGTTTTGGAACGACTTCATCGTCATTTCAATTCGTATTGTGGTGTTAATTATTGTTTATTCTATCGACGATTAAACTATCACTGATAACGCGAACAAGTCAGAACCCGATTCAACGGGCATAAATTAACGCGTAAGACTACTTTATTCATTACGATTAAAATAATATTACTGATATTTATTTATAATGGCAAAAGGCAAAACAGCAGCAAAAAAGCAGTTAAGCGACTCAAACTCACCAAGCACCAGAGTTATAAGAACATCGAGGACATTGATAATTTTACACGTGCAACGGTTATCGATATTAACTAATTTATCACCGAACTTATCAGTAATTAACTAATATAAATATATTTAAATACGCACACACGCAAACATATATATATATATATATATATATATATATATATATATATATACATATATATATAAATATATATATAATGGAATCTATATACAACTATATAACTAATATACCCACACGAAAACATCGGCCTTGAATAAGCACAAAAACGATTCCGCACACTCGCACATCCTTTACAGATGACCACACTGTAAACTATATACATATAGAACAATGAGGTAATTTTATCGTAAAAGAGTAGATCTGGAACAAAAGAGATGAAGGAAACAATGAGTAGCAGCGAAACACCGGTTACCGTACGAAATCGCATACCATAAGGATACATCACCGGCGGAATGGCGGCCGCTGCACTTGCTGCCAATTCACGCTCATACTTCTCTATCTCATCAAAATCCTTCCGCATTCATCGCCTGAACTTTCTTCCCGCACTTGCTAAACAGAACCTAATACACACTATCACTGGTCCATAACCTATCAGACGTACCTCTCACCGACAATTTTGCACCAATGAACCGATCTACTCTACCTGTGCAGCCTTAATGAACTGTAGGCACGATCATCAGCATACACCACACATACTTCGTACCGTACACATGGAATCTCGCACTGTACTCTCGTATGAAACAAAATACCCTTCTTACCACACTTCCGCGCGTACACGCTACCTGTTCCGCCGTCGCATCATTCACCAGCCGAGAATGTATAACAACGCGACGCACACACACCACATTCATACTTAGTACACTGCAATGACTGGTTAAAATTAAAATATAATCAAAAAGAATAACAGATTTAAAGTTATCGCATATAATAAGGAATTAGTGGGGTAATTTTCATCGATTTATAACAATTTATTTACGTCTTCGTCGGTTCTTATTCTGACTATGCGTTTGTCCACGTTCATCGACTTTAGCATTCTCTAACTTACCTTCTGTTGTACTGGCAAATGGACACGGAAACAAGTGCAGGGTTATGCTCCACAAAATGAGTTCGACTGATCAGAGCGTCGCAATAATTCCGGCAATAGTTACACGCAACGTACACGGGTCATAAATGATTTTTAGAAGGGACAAATCAATAACGCTTAGACGCCTTCTTAAGGGTGCTCACTTTACTTTTATACAAGCTTCATTAACTCAAATTGAAGTCGCATTATACATGGACTACAATGGAATCTGCGATCACGCGCTTAGCAGAGTTTGTTTAACTGAATCTGCACCACAATGATCTTCAACCATTGTGTTATTATGATTCAGAAAATCTGCCAGTCCTACAAATAAGTCTAGTACAGTCATAACTTCACCAAAACAGTTTCAAAATTTCAGATAAAAAAATGAAGTATGAAATAAAGATTAAATCAATAATAAAACACCGTTTTACCAGAAATATAATTAATATTTATTAATATAACTCGACTTGTTTCAGTGTCGCGTAGCATTCGCGAATATATAACACTGAAAAAAGTCAAATTATACGAATAAATACTAAAATTATATTACCCGTAAAACAGCAGTTTTATTATTATTTAATCTTTATTACGTACTTTGTGAAAATAGAGTTAATTATCGACGTTAGAAAGTATATTATGTCCATATAAGTATAAAAAACAAGAAAATATTGAAAATTTATTAACGGCGACGAAGAAATAATTTTCATCATTATATCGAAAAATATCTGTTTCCCCAAAATATACAAAAATAATTCTATTCCAGCATATCGATAATGTGAGATCGGCAGACTTAACGAGAAGCAAGCGCCGTTCGGTCTAAACGATTCAACTTCATAAATTCGAGTCGATATTTAATTAACCGTTTATCCGTTATTTGTTACGTTGCTTATTAAACATTTTCGTTGCATTTGCCAGCTAAATCGATGGAAACATTGTGTCTGTACTTGACGGAAACAATTTAACAATAAAAAGAAGCAATTTTTACTTTTACTTCTTCGCATAATTTTAAAAAGTTCTACTATTAGTCGAATTGTAAAAAAATAAACCTCAATTTAACGACTTTGTACCTCTTTTTTTTGAAAATAAGATTCGATGTTTTTTTTTTGCGACAATTTGCCAGCGAACTAAATGTTTTTGTGAGTTTCGGTGTGTGTACTAGAATGTTTACAGAATGCAGCAGCTAGGGAGGAAATTGTACACAATTATTTCTCACACTCGTTCGGCAAGTCGGCTGATGTCCTTGAATGCACATCATTAGTCTAGATGGCGTGAAAATAATGTCGCCGCTCTAAAACCGACGTTACAATGCTACTATTTCCACAGTCAGGAATAAATCTGAAATTAACGCAACTCCGGCAAACACGTTTCTTTTATTGCGTATCGCGAGACATTCGATTGGCGCAAGTGGCTTGATCGGCGAAGGAAAAACGGAACATATCTGATGAAGTGTTACAGGAAGGCGTTCGTTGCAGCAGTTTCAACCGACATCTACCTTAAATTGCCGATAAACAGTTCCTATTCTAAAGTTGGAAAATATGTCCCTTTCACCTTTTTCCTTCACAGCGCTACTTCCCCTGTCCCCTTCCATTTCAAAATTGAAACATTCGCCTACACAATTTTGTTTGCTCTCTCTCGATTTTTTCTATTTTCATTTCGTTATTTTATTTCCCGATAATATTGAAAAAATTCTCAATTCAGACAACTGTAAAAAGAACGAACTTGTCTCGCAATATTTATTGAATTTCTTACTTTGTCGAAAATTAACGGTTTTTGTTTTCCAATATTTTTCTTCTATTTTTTTTTTTCCCCTTTTTTTTTCTTGCTTTTTTTTCCTTGCTCTTTTTTTTTCTTGTTTTTTTTTCATTTCAAGTTTTTAACTTTAACGTTTCTTCCCTTTATCTTTCTTTTTACAACTTTTGCTCTTTTAATATAATATTATCTTCGCCGTACATCGCACACGTTAGAGATAGAAAAAAGTAAAAAAGTGAAAAGTAAAAAAAGGAAAGCAACTTTTTTTATTAAACTTTTTATTGTTCGGTTAATGACGTATCAGCGATTCCGGTATGTTGTTGAGTCCGCTGCGCGCTATCTTCGAATTGCCTGCGTTACAAGTGTCAAGGAGAGAAAGAGAAGTGATATAAATTATTCGATAGTGTAAACTATTGAAATATTTTTTGTTTATTTTCTATCATCTTATATAAAATAGTATTTTTATTCTTTACTTTCAAGAAATTGCTCGGCAATATGACATTAAACTAGATCATCAGAAAAAGTATCTTAGCCATTGGATTACTAGACAATCCGGCAGAAATCAGACGACTAAAACGAACCAAGCCAACAGATTTATTATAAATCAACGATTATAATTAAAAAGTATTAAAATACAGACAGCGGAAATCCTTGTCGCTGGATAAGGAGCTCCACAAATCATCCATACTATGTTATTAAAATTGCTAGATAGCCCAGTTGCAAAATTGCATTAAAAATATAAAAAAAAAAAAATTTATTTTTCTGTTTTTCCATATTTATTTATTTATTTATTACTTTTTTAATCACCTTATATTGTTGCCCAATTGGGACAATAATTTTTTGCTATAGGCGGAAAAATTTAATTTATCTTACGAAATAATTGTTTTTTTTTTTTATGTCAAATCCATTTGCTTCCTTAGTTCAGCTCTCCTCCCCCGAAGGTTTTATAAAAGAGTAAGCGGTTTTCCACAATTACTCAGCGAAGAAGTCGATCAAGTTCAACTTTTCCACTACTTTTGAGTTCACGAAGACTTTATTATTAAATACAATCATTTATTCCGCATTATGAAATTACAACTGATTTGAGTTCGTCGGAATACTTCTCTTACGTCTTTCTCAGGTGCCAATCACAAATATCCGGAGGTTACAGGTATTTCTGAAAATACTTTTAGCCAATCGCAATTATCCAAATTAAGCTTGTTGGCTTAATTCTTCCGTCTTTTGTCAATTTCTACGATGCTTACCGCGTCGTCAGGGTTGTGAGTCAACTTTATTCGTTGACTTAAAATTTTGCCGTAAATGTTTCCGATTCGGCCACTACGGTTCTTCGTGTCGAGAAAATTTATCTGCTCCCTTTGTTCCGATGGTTGTTCCTTTTTTCTTGAATGCACCATCACGCGACAAAATAACCTAGCTAATTTTTATTTGCGTTTATTACGGCGAAAATCAGTCTATCCTTGACTCTTTTTGTTAGGTATTTAAGGAGAAACTTTAATCAGTCAAGGGAAGAGTTGACCTTCCGATTTCCACCTCTGTTGACATTTCTAACATAAACAATTTTGCCGCCTTACGGAACTCTTTTTTCGATCACAAAAAGAAAACTACAAACTTATTCCGGTAATGGCTGCTCTTCTAATATATTAAACTGCCTTCTCAAAATCATCATTCCCGAAATCACAAAATCCTTTTAATAAATGTTACTCCGATTTAATCATTTAATTACGGCTATAGAGCTATCCGGTTAATAATTTCCGGTTATTCGAAAATTTCCTTCCGAAATTCCCCACCTTCCACTATGTCAATGAATATTGGCGCGTCTCCGACAATTAATAATTTTAATCATCCTCCGAATCATGTCATTTCTTCTTTATTATCAATTCTTGGCGAATTCGGAATTCCTAATTCGGACATTAATAATCAACTTTATGCATCATTTTACGGCAACATTTGCCTTAATTTCGTTTATTTTTTTTCCATTACATTAATATTTCTATTATTTCTTATGTCTTTCTACCCTTTGCCTCGATATTCCTTTTCTGCTAATATGTTCTTATCGCTCTGAATACGTTTATTCGCTCCTTTCTACGTTTTTTTTCTGTGGCTAATTCTTAAAAACGGTCATATGAATTATATATGATTATTGAGTCCGCCTCTTCAGTACTAACGTTGATTACATAAAGTTTTTTACTATGTCTCGGCGTTTTTTCTTTTGTTTTTCCTCGCCTCCTTTAATTCGATTGGTTGATAACACATTGAGACGCAGATGCGTCGAACTTTTCGAGTGATTGATGTTGCTGTTCCGAATTAAATGTTACTCTTCATCGTTATCCCTATTTTACGACTACTTTTCCGTTATTTGGCTATCCATTGCTATTACTCCTGCTTCCTTTGACAAGGCTGGTTGAAGGCATATCACATACGCAATGATTTATTTTGAGCAATGGGAACTCGGATTTAAAAATGTTAATCGTACTTTTTTTACTTTACCTGCTCCTTGCGCGGTTCATATTCAGATTAGACTGTGTGAACGGCCACATCGCAATCTTTTTAATTCCTTATTTATACTCCCGCCATTTGGGTTCTCGATTATTCTGCTATTATTCTTCTAGCTCACGTTCGTCTTCTTTTATTCATTTCCTTATTTTCTATACTTCTCATTTCTCCCCCTTTATCAGGTAGATATAATCAAAAATGCTTGCCTTCGGCTATGTCTCGGTACTCTTCTCTCCAATTTCAGCGGTTCTTGCTGAATCTAATACGCCGTTTCTGTCTATTCGCAGATCTTATTTGAGCTATCGTTTCTTGCTAAACCTCTTTCACTCACGTCCTCTGCTCTTACCCGTTTCTACCTTTTCATTTCTAGAAATTAGCATTTCACACCTAGGAAAACCCTTATCTTATCCCTTACTTTTATTCAGATTTGTTTTGCCCTCACACAATCTCCTCTAATATAACTTCGCCGAATTCTTGCATCCTCCTAAAATTTTTATTATATCTGCACTCTCAAAATTTCTTTCTCAAGTCCTAATTAGACTAGAGAATTCGATGGTGCTATCAGTTCTCAATTTCGTTCTCATGTAACCATGTTTACCGACTGTTTGAAGAGGCTGCTTGGTGTCGGTGCCTTTTTTGTTCTCCCAAATTTTAGCTTTTCAGAATCTTTTCGTCTTCGTCATTTCTCTCCCATATTGACTTGAAGCCTAAACAAGGTCACAAGCTCTCTATACTGTCTTTTTTGACATAGAGAAAGCATTCGACCGGATATGGCGATATAAAGTGCTTACAAAGCTGAAGAACGCCAATATAAAAGGCAATATGGGCAACTATATAATGAATTATTTGTCAAACAGACATATTCAGGTAAAAATTGGCTCAACTGTATCCTCTCCTGTCCTAATAGAGAATGGTATTCCGCAAGGCTCTCCTCTAAGTGTAACACTCTTTATCCTATACATAAATGATGTGGCGGACTGCATACAGCCGCCGGTAACATCCCGATTGTTTATAGACGACCTCAATATATCCTTAGCATCAAACTTTCCTTCCAACGCCAAATCCATACTACAATCCACAATCAATAGGTTATATTCGTGGACCGAAAGTAACGGCCTTACTTTCTCCTTAAATAAAACTTCTTGTGTAAAATTCCAGAGAAGTCGTCGAGTAAACCCAAACCATGATTTTTCCCTTACCCTAAATGGATTTCCTCTTCCAGTCACATCCTCAGCTAAATTCTTGGGCCTAACATTTGACTCCCATCTGACATGGTCTCCTCATATTAAAGAACTCAAACGCAAATGTAATAAAACCATAGCTATCCTAAAATGTTTATCACATCATAAATATAACAATAATACAAAACTACTTCTATCTGTATACAGATCACTTATCCTAAGCAGATTAACCTACGGCTGCCAGGTGTTCTATTCGGCTAGTAAGCAGCTCATAAAATCACTTGAATCAATCCATCACGCTGCCTTAAGGTCCATCCTTGGGGCGCATCGAACATCTCCCACGCAGGGTGTCTGTGTGCTATCAGGAATTCCGCCATTATCCTATATATTTGACTTCTACACCTCCCGTGATCATCTATACCGGTACCAACAATATCACTTCTCTTCGAGGAGCACTGTCATTCCTCCTCCAGCCTTTCAAAATGATCCAATACCTAATATTCTAAATTTTTTGACTGAGAAAAACATCAAATACAATCCGGATCTCCTCCTGTTCCCAAAAGAACCACCATGGGAATACCCCCTATTGATGGTAGACTTATCACTCTCTTCATCCACCGTACATCTAACGAGGACCAATATACAGCTCGCCAAAAAAGTATCGAAAAAATACAAACTTACACACATGATACACATGTTTATACAGATGGAGCTAAAGCAAATGTCGCTGGCGCACTGTCCACTCCCACAGCATGTGCCTACCTAATCTCAGGTGAAGCCGAAGCAGTGAGGCTACATGATGACAGCTCCGCATTAGAAGCCGAGCTATACGAAATTCTCTTTGGATTGGAAGCATGCGCGTGTTGTAAATCTGAGAACAAACAATACATAATTATCACCGATTCACTGGCCTCCAAACTATTCAGTCACTTACTATAACCAGTTCATTAGTCTATAAAATAATATCTACAGCACATCGCCTTACCCAAGAGGGGATACAAGTAGGCTTCTTGTGGGTGCCGGCACATGTTGGAATACCCGGAAACGAATGTGTAAACCGGGCCGCCAAGTCAGTGTTGTCTGTCCCTATGTCACCCAATGTCCCATCACCAGAAATCACTCCCTTCTTCCACAAAAACATGAAAGAACATTGGATCTCATCCTGGTCCCAACATGCAACTTTCCTAAGGAATATTAAACCAAATGTTGATCCTTGGTGGCCACCGATCCAAATGTCCAAAAAAGAATTCTCTGCCCCTAACAGGTTGAGACTGGGACACACATCAATATCTCACAACCATGTCCTCTAGGGAGCCCCTCCACCGATTTCCTGCCCATTCTGTAATGCAGCAGTGCTACCTTGGGTGGAGCACATCCTGAAACAATGTCAAAACTTAACAAGAATCAAGGACGAACCACTACTCCTTCTTTTAGATAACCGTCCAGAACAGGTTCAGACAATGCTAATCTTCAACAGAAATTATCTAATAAACAAATTGTAATAAATCCGATACTCGTTGTGCCGTAATGACCCTGGCAGAGTTATACATGGCCAACGAGTAGATTACACAAAAAAAAAAAAAAAAAAAAAAAAAAAATTGTATTGCAAGCATATTTAGTTTCTTTTTAAATGACTTCAAAATGCTTATCATATCTATTATTGTTTTACCTTTATCCTCTAGTTGCAGGTTTAATTTTGGTGTAATTTTTCAGTAATATCGAATAAAAAAGAAATATCAAGAAACCATTTATTCTAGCACTGCTTGCTGAATCGAATGTTCCTTCCCTGTCTATTCGCAGATCTTATTTGGGCTATCGCTGCCTTGCTAAACGGCTTTCTCTCACATCTTCTTCTCTCATTTTTTCCTACCTTTCAATTTCTCGGAATTGGCGCTTTGTGCCTAGGAAAATTCCTATCCTGTCTCTTATTTCTCTCCGTCTTAGTTCATTTTGGCCGTATACAATTTCCTTTAATAGTCTGCCTTATTTCTCCTTTAACTTCAGCGATCTCTGCCATCCTCCCAGAGTAGTTATTTCGCCTACACTTGCAAAATCTCTCCCTCCAGCTGTAATTAAACAGGAATTCCACAGTATTGTCAATTCTCTCTTCCCTTCTCATGTAAACATTTTCACTGATGGTTCTGCCTGATGGGGTTGGTGCTTCTTTTATTCTTCCAGACTATAACTTCTCTGAATCCTTCTGTCTTCCTTCTTTCTGTTCCATATTTACAGCCGAGCTAATGGCTATTTTACGTTCCATTATTTTTATCTCCTCCAATCGTCTTTCTTCCCAGTTTCTGATCATATCCGACTCCATGAGTGCTCTTCAAGTCATCTCTTCTCCTCTTCCTAATCATTCCTGCGATTTTTCTATTCTCCGCATACGTTCTCTCATTTGGACTCTCTCTTCTCTCCATGGAATCCATGTTGACTTGCTGTGGGTTCCTGGTCATTCTGGCATCTCAGGTAATGAGATGGCTGATTCTTTGGCTCGGGTTGCTGCTTCTTCTTCTACATTCTTCTTCAAAAAAATCCCATCCTCTAATCTCTTGCCTCTGTGTAAACATTTCCATCTCAGATTTTGGTCGAATATGTACCCCTTCCTCCTTTTCTAATTGTCGCTCCTTTTATCTGTCCGTTCAGCCTAATCTTCCTTCAAATCCTTGGTTCCTTCTGTTTCCTTCACTTCCTCGCTTTGTTGTTGTCTCCATTGTGCGTTTGCGCTTAAGCCATTCCTTGCTACCTTCCTCACGCTTTCGCTTCTCGTTGACCTCTTCCCCATGTTGTCCTCTCCATTCAAATGATGCGGTTGTTTGTGACGCCGATCACGTGTTTATTAAGTATTCATTTCTTTCATTAGAGCGTTCGGCTCTGTATTCCCGCTTGCTTGGGCCGGGGCTTCCTGCTCCTTTTTGTGCTCGTTATAATATCCTGTCTTTTCCTTCTGCACTTATTATCCCCTCCATTGTTTCCTTCTTATTAGCGATAGCTGATCGGCTCACTGTATAACTTTCGTTTTCCCTTAATTGTTTCTGGGTGAAGGTCCTCGGTTGACGAGCCCAATTAAAAAAAAAAAAAAAAAAAAAAAAAAAAACATTTTTGATCATTTAGTTGAAAATATGAATCACCTTTAGTTTGTAAATATGAGTGCATATTTGTGGCAGAAGTTCTCTTAGCATAATTTTAAATTAAAACTTATTATATATAAATTTGTCTTCAAACGAACCGCGGGTAATAACCTCATTATTTGCTGTCTGGCACATGATTTTGCGTCATTTTGTGCGCTTACCATTTATATGCGCATGCGTTACGACTACAATTAATTTAAAGGTTAACATTCATATTGTTCATCGAGATAAATAGAAACAGTATGGCTACGCTGCACAGTCTATTCTGATAAGAATAAATTATCGCATTAAGATTTGCAAACATTAATTTAAGTGAAAGCAAATTGTTCAACTTTAGCTTCGTGGGCTACTTTCAAAACCTTTGCGGTCGATCGGTCGACCCTATAGGTTGTTCGAATATCAATTTGTTTGGAAACTGGAAAAGATTTGCTATAAGGTTTGGAATTCTTATCCTAATCAATTGTTCAAACAAAATAGGAATAGAGACATTATCGAACGCCCCCTTAATATCTAGAAAGGTCGTCAGGAGGAATTTTTTATCAATAAACGTTTGATAAGTGTCATTTAAAAACTTGGCCGTACAATCTAAGGAGACACGGACGAAACCCAAAAACATTTTATAAGGAAAAATATTATTTTTGCTTTTAAGCCACCATATTAGGTCTTCGTGATAAGTTCGAATGCTTTCGTTAAGCAGGAAGTTAAGGAAATCGGCCTATAAGAAGTTGATAGCGAAGGGGTGGTTCCTTGGCTTAGGAATTGGATACACCAGAAATCGTTTCCAATCCTCAGAAACTAAAAATTGTTGTAAGAAGTCATTAAAAGTGTTAATCAAAATAAACTTAGCATTCACCGACATGCTCTTTATAGTATAGAGAATGTTATACCATCTATGTCAGCTGCTGAATGGTAGAAAAAGTTCGGAGTAAGAAATCGGTTGTAGTAAAAAATTCTGTTTGCTTGTTTAAATTCATCAGCTGTTATAATGTATAGAAGGACATCTACACTAACGAAATCATAAACCCAATCATCATTATTTACGATGTTGCTCTGTGCTTGTTCGTAAAGCGCTTCGCTAATATCCAGATATCTTTTAATGGTATATTCCAATTAAACTCTTTTCCAAGCAGCTCTTTTGCTAGATTTTAGAATTTTACGTGTTTTTGCACCAACAACAACGATGGCTCTAAATTATTTCGTTTTTATGAGACAGTCAGCATGCTACACCACCGAAATATAAACTTTATACGCCCTAACAATTGCCTAGCAGTTAAATAAGCAGTATTCGTTTTAAATAAAATATGTACGTATTATCCTATATAATTAAACAAAAAAATCTTTTACATATAGAGATAACTTGTTTTTCGGAAACAGTTTAAACGATCTCCATGAAATTCACAGATTCTTTGCGACCTCTAGTAAACGATTCTTCAAGATGTTAGCTTTTATATTTTTTCTAACGGAAAGTTGTTTTTTTTTTTTTTTTTTTTTTTTTGTTTTCCCTTTGGACATTGAAAATTCTAGCCGTAGTCAAAAACGAGAAGTTCTTAAATCGAGAGAAATTAGCGTTTAAGCAGTCGCACTTGTTTTAGGATTTATTAAAAGATAAGTAAATTAATCCGACAATTAACTACGGTAACGGGTGCTATATATAGTATAATGTAAAGAAGTTTACTCTGTTCATTTCATTTGTCTATTATTCTAGCGCGTATAAATCTTTGAACATTCCAGCGGCCATTTATTATGTAAAGACAAGTTCCATAAATTCCCGTCTGTCTCTGACTCCGTTTTATTTATACCACACTATATACGGGTTTAAGACACGTATGCGAAAGTTATTTATTGCCTAAATGTACACTATTTCATAGACTGTAATTATTTGCTTCTCCTGGAATAGTTTAAAAATCAAAATATTTCCTTATATGTACTAGCTAAAAGAGGAAACTTTTTTTCTAATAAGGGAAAAACATTACATTTTTATAATGAAATTTTTATGTCTTTGCAAAACAAAAACCATAAAAAGCTCTGAATATTTCGGACGAAAAAAAAAAAAAAAAAATTCTCAGCTATTTAGAGTTTAAATTATTGATATATTTCTTATCCTTGCCGAGATATAATATGTTTCTAAAATTTCGTACTTTTTGAAAGATTGTGTTTGTAAAAGAATTATTTCGTGGAATTTCGGAAAACTCTTTCTAGGTCCGTATCTCTGTGTTACGAAAGGAACACCGCATATTGCCACATTTTCGCAATCACAGATCGAGGCTAATTTTCAAAGTAGTTTTTTTTTATCAGACATTTTTACTGAATACCAGCACTTCCCTCCACGTTTAAAATTGCAATTCACCACATTGCCTTGTTCGCTGTGTGCCTTTTTTAGATCCTTCGTTAACGTTTTACGTTTTTTCTTTACGGGAATTCGGAGCAGCTGGTCCATCTGTTATTTTTGAAATCTCCATTCAGATTCCAGCATTCCGTACACTTTTCTTTTTTTTTTTTTTTTTGTCCGAACCCTTTGGTCGGTCTACTTTCGTACATTTGTCGGCCACAGTAAAATTAATAATGAAGAACTGTTTGTAAAATTAATTCTTATCCAACCGGATTTTGTAATTGAAGGAAACAACACACTAACAGTTCCGGAAAGCGGGATCGAGGCCTATTAAATAATCATCGGCTGAACATCAGTAAAGTATTTTTAAACGTCATTAAAGGGTCCGTTTATAATATTTCAGCCGTTCGGAAACAGTTGATTTCATATTTCTTCAGTAACGGTCAAACGGTGACAAATGATCATTGAGTACAATAAGGAACATATACTTTTTTTTTTTTTCAGCCGCGGAGACCGTTATAGCATAGGTCTCTATAGTTATCGGAAATTAATTAATTCGATAGCTTTGATAAATTAAAGAACCGATGCCGTTGCTGCCAAGGAATCAGAAAGAATAATAACCACTGTGTCACTGCTATTACAAATGGATCGGTGAACGAAGAGTGCTGCGCAGTCACAAAATATGTAGAAAGTGGAAGGGGTGAGTTTTGGTAACAGAAATGGCACTTGGAGCGGTACTCCTTGAAATATCAAGTTGTGAGACAATGTTGTGCTCTGTACGCAAGCGGCTAAGTGAGTAGAACTTTCTGCGCGATATTTTTCTCTTCAGTATCGCAGTTTGTGATTGTGACGTGAAAATGCTCGGCAAGAAAACCAGAGTGTTACTTTCACGAGAACGAAAAGTTGTTCAGTATAATGAAAAATATTTTATTTAAATTTCTTATCCTTAATATGTTAATAAGACCTTATTTTTTTTTTTTTTTTTCGATAAATCACATTAGGTATAATTCAACAAATACACTACTGGTACATTGTTAATAATTTGAAAGAGTGCTCTGCTTTCTATTCCATTTTATTGATACTCAATCTTCCTACTCCAAATTGCACCTCTCATGTCCTTTCCCTCTCCACACATTATTCCCATTATATCGATTACTTCCTTCTAACAACATTTGATATCGTATAGAGATATAATTTACTCCGTCTTATTCTAATTATTTTTGGGTAAAGGTCCGCCCGGTTGACGAGCCCAAAATAAAAAATAAAAAATACTTTGAAAATGTTATTATTAAGCTGAGTGCTTTGGATATTTCAACTAAGCGTGGGTGTTAACCTTTTTAATTGTGAATAGAGTATGCTTATAATTAAAAATAAGAATGCGTAAAACTGTACGGAAGGATTTCCAGTGAAGGTATTTAAAGATAACGTAAATTTTGTTGAAAATGAAAATCTTAACGCGGTTGCATTATCTCATCATCGTTAATGTGTAAACCTATATGGTACTGAAACATGGATCTTCTTATCAGAAGTTCCCCCATTAAGGAGGTTGTCAAAAACAGAACATTGACAGATCCTGTTTTACGGCACAATTGTTTCTCATTAATTTAATTTTCCTCGCTCTTTATACTTCCTCACTGCAGCGTCTCTTCGCTGGAAAAAAAAAATTACACCTGTCAGCTTCGTCCTTGCGGCGAAGGAGTTTTTCGATCAGTTCCTCCGTTTATAATTTTTTACAGAAAAGCTAACGTAAGAAATACATCCTTAAATTGACTGAGAAAATCTCTTGGACAAAGCTTTGCTCTCTTCCTTTTCCTGTTCCATCTCACACAGCTGGGAAATGACTAAAGTTTTCAAAACCGCTAATTCTTTGTATCCCTTTTAGTTCAACGTATTTCGCGAAACTCCCATCTCCTTTATTAAATTACCGTTATGTTCCTTCATTTAATGAAGTATATTCCCTTAATCAACTCATTCCGCATTTTCTAATCTCTTCAATTTGATGTTCGCACTGCAAAACAAATTTCCAAGAAGAACTCCACCTCCTTTCGACCGATTTCCTTGACTTTGTATTTGAGAAAAGTACTTGAAAGTCTGCTTAATAAACATTTTATTCGGTGGTTAGAATACGATAATTTAATCCCTGGTAATATGTTTAGTTTTCCACCTAGGCCTCGGCCCTTATTGTATTTATCTCTTTCTTTCTTATGAGTCACTCCTCGAAACAGAATTTACTAATACTGAAATAACATCCACTATACTTGTCTTATTACTAGGCTCTTTCGAAAGAAATCCATTCATCTTTGCAACACTTTCTCTTTCTGTATCTGGATGTACTTTTTTGTAGCTTCCGTCAACGCCTAAGTCAAACCCTTTTTAACGTATTTTCTTTTGGTCTAACCCCTGTTTCGATTCCTTCATCAACGCTGACGACATTCTACTTTATTTCTCTTCTTTCAATTTTATTCACGTGAACGGCGAATTAAATTCCTTAACATCTGCAGCTGAATCGTATACGATTATTCGAAAACAGTTATCTTCATTTCCATTTCCGCCTATGGCAACAAACTCCTTATCTTTTTATGAAAGCGTAGCTATTTACTTTCTTCTTCCTTCACCAACAAGTGACCACATCGGTTTATGCATACGCTTATCGCCTACTTTTTCGAGGCTCGTTACATTCAAATCAACTTTGTTTGAATATATCTGGTCACTGTGGCGGTTCCAAGCAATAATGAAGTTGACTCCTTGACACGTTCGGTTTCTATCGATGGCCGATTTATTAATAAATTTTCAGCGGACAATATCCTTTCTTTATCACAACGTGTTCACTTTAAAACATGGTCTGAAGTGCATTCCTTTTTTCTTTTCCGATCCGTAATCTTTTTGTCACCAAATTCAACCTTCTTTTGCTTCACAGCTTTGGTTTTTGTCTTTTCCCCATTACAGGCGTGTTACCACTTCTTCTATAATATGTCTTCATCTCAATCACACCGTTTTTCTTGATTTTCGATTTTCCATAATAGATTCTTTTTGAGTGCTTCTGTTTTTTCTCAGCATCGTTCAATTTTATATCTCACTTCTTACGTTTCACTGTGTGTTCCATCATCTTCCGTTGTTTCTGCCTTTATTTCTCTCCTGTTTGTATAGACATGATGATATAAGATATTTTATCTGTTTTTTTTTATTTTTTCCCGCAATTTATAAGATATATGGTCTTGGTTGGCGAGTCCAATAAAAAGAAAAAAAACAATAAAATGTCCAATTTAAGTAATAAAAATTAAAATAAAATAAAACCAATAGCTAAGTCAGAAGGTTAAAAAGTTTAAATTAAAATTTGTCACATTTAGGTTTTCTTTTTTTTTTTTTTAATAATAATAATTTGCGGGTCCAACAAGGCATACTGTCTGTGGGTTCCGAACATAATTATATCATTTATTTGTACAATACAACATCAACTTAACCTAAGTACTACTTTCTGTTACAACATAAAAAGTATTAACTTATATATATATATATATATATATATATATATATTACTATACTATAAAATCCACACTCTCATTATTTATCATTTATATTATTAATTATATACCACCATCTAAAATAATATTTCCTATTACAATACCTTAATATGTTATATATTTTTTTTTTTTTTTTTTTACAATAGTACAATATCATTTTCATACAACTACCACTCTCTCATTAGCAGCTTAAAACTGGAAATAATAATAAGTCTCATGTCAACGTCAATGTTATAAGTGGTTATTACTAGTATTACGATACCTTTTTTTTTGTTACTATTTCTATTGCTCTTTACACCATGCTATCAACCAAGTTTTAACCTTGTTTTTCCACCTCTCCAGATTTTTTTCATTTCGAATTTCCTTTTCGTATCTTCCCCATTAATAATTTTATCAATACCTCTTCCTCCATATTGGGTCTATTTTACTGTTAATCCCCCTAGATCGTACATGGTAAGAATTAATCGCAATTTCTAGTCCTGTACGTTCTTGTTCTATAGTTGGTAACTGCCTATCTTTGAGTTTAGCATACTCAGTAATATGCTGTAATAATATAAAGCATTTTTGGTGACATTTCGTTATTTTTATTCCACCAAGTGATGTTAGCTAATGCGTTTTTCTCTCGTTGTTAAAGACCAGTTTTAAACATTTTTTTTGCAATTTGTTGATTTTCCTCATTTCTGTAATTTTCGCCTCACCCCAAATTCCGATTCCGTATTTAATTCTGGACATTATTACAGCTTCGAAATATTAAGCTTTTGTATGTCATACCTTGTTTTAATTTATATATAGTGCAGGAATATAGTTTACCTGACTTTTCCCGCAATATTGTCAATATGGTTTCTCCATGTTAAACCTTTATGTTATCCCAAGATATTTAAATTCATTCACATTTTCTAACTTTTCACAACCATATATTTCCGTTCTATGTAAACACTTTATGTCGTGTAAAATTAATTTGGGGACGAACGTTCTAAGCCGGCTTGGCGTTATTATATACATCACTTTTATTTAATTTTAGCATTAATTAATAGTTTTTTGTCATGTGCCCATTTGCATACATTATTGAGATATTCTTGTAACATTTTTTCAGCACTTTCTATGTCAAAGTGTTCAATAACTAGTGCGATATCATCTGCATAAACATATACACTTTAGAGTTCTTTACATATCGGTAGAGCGAATTCGTATATATTAAAAAAAGTATTAGTGCCAATATTTTCCCTTGCCCAACACCGTAATTCATTATTTCTTTTTTGCTGTGTTCATTCCCAAACTTTACTAAAAATTCTCTTCCTCTTATGTAACTTCGAAACCATTTTAGATACCTCCCTTTTACACCCATTTTTCTTATGTCCCCAATTATTATTTCTTGGTCCACTAGGTCAAAAGCCTTAGTAAGGTCTAAAAAAACTAACAGAAATTGTGTTTACCCACTGCTAATCCTTTATTTATATCTGATATTAGTGTTCTAAGTAGTAATATCGTCGATTTTCCCTCTCTAAAACCAAATTGATTACTATTTATCAACTTATTTCCCTGCAAGTAATTTTTCAAATATTTTCCCACGTACTGCTCAATTATTTTTGCTAAGACTGAAATTAATGTGATCGGTCTGTAGTTTTCACACTGTTTTCTATCTCCACTTTTGTAAATTGGCCGCACCATGCCGATTTTTAACTCTCTGGGAAATATTCCTTCTTTCAAGGAGTAATTAATCATTTTCGTTAGTAATGGGGTTAGTCGTTTTGAGTGTCTCCTGATATCCTTCACTCTTATTCCTTCGCATCCTTGGGCTTTATCCGGATTAAGTATTTTTTATTATGGATTCTATTATGTCCTCTGTAGCTCTTGGAATGTATAAGGATATAGTAATTTCATCATCTATTTCAGTATTCAAGAATTTATTATCACAGAAGTGTTTCATTTTCTCCGTTATTAAGGTGATTGTAGCCTAATGTTAGTTTTATTTCATATATGTACGTATCGTTATATGTAATGTAAATTTGGTCCGGACTATAAATGATTAAAACTAAACTAAATATATTATTCCGAATTCGCGTTTCTTCTTTTCAGCGATATTACTTTTAATCATATAGCTAAAACTAACTGCAAATGTTTTTCTTCTTCTTCTTCTTCTTTGATTAGCGTGCCGTGTACTGCCTAGGCGGCCAGAGGCACGGATAAGATAAGAGTTAGATTTAGTGGAATACGTTAGCAGTCTTGAGAAAACGTAGGAGGCGTTCAATTTTGTTGTGGCGATCAGACAGGATTTCAGAAAGATTGGACGACCGGAGAATTTGTGCTCGGTATGAATTATGAGTGGGACAGCTGACGAGTAAATGTTGGATTGTGACAGGAGAATTGCAATTGGAACAAAGTGGAATAGATTGAAATAGTAAGTTAATAATAACAAATATAATAAACAATTATAACAAACTAATAAGATAAAATGTTCTTACTTAGTATAACGTTTTCGGGCATAACCCATCATCAGCTAAACCAATATGTGAACAGATACAAATTCTAAATAACACTGAGGTCAACAAGGGAATACAGTGGTTTATATATAGGGGTTTAAAATAACAAATATAGAGTCATCTTGTTGACCTCAGTGTGATTTAGAATTGGTATCTGTTCACATATTGGTTTAGCTGATGATAGGTTATGCCCGAAAACGTTATTAAGTAAGAAAATTTTATCTTATTAGTTTGTTATAATTGTTTATTATATTTGTTATTATTAACTTACTATTTTATATATTTAACAAACAGGATGGAAAAAGATTATTCATGGACTAGATTGTCTGGACAGGAGGTGACTATGAGTGATTTTGGAGTGACCTAGGCGGAGTCTCTTGACAACGATTTCATTCCTTCGATTCCTAGATAATGAGGTTTTCCATGGTTGAATAGTACCTCGAATTGAGCGCAGCTTTTTTCATTGCATCTTTCCTCTATTCTTTTTCAACTTACCTTTTCTATTTAATGAACTAGAAATGATTTTCCTTCAGATTTACAGGATACTATAGTCTGTTTATATCATTTTTATACATCTAATGATTTGGCCCTCTTCGTGTGCTTTATCTTATTTAATACGCGTTGCGCAGGCAAGTGAAACATTTTCTAACGAACTTTTAAATACATAATCGGTGTTTTAGTATAATCTCGATGGATGGCCATCGTCGTTCGGGCATCGCTTTTACTTTTTGCTCTTACATTGTTTGTAATTCATTCAAAGTTTTTTTGTTTTTTTTTATATAAATAAGTTGAGGGTCTCGCTGAGCAATGCTGCCCGTAGTGCGAGTGCCCAATCAGCCTATCAACGTTTATTAACAAAGTTACTTAAAATATACAAATGTTTCTATAGTACATTGATATAAAGTTACATATTTACATCTAACGGTATTAACGTAACGCCTATTCCGACGGGGAATACATTGATAATGGGTTATTAGGTTTACGTATATTTTGAATTGAAAAAGCTTCTTGTACGCAAGTTATTTGGTACATAGATCCCGTTTTCCTCAGAATTTGAAACTTAACTATTAACATGATAACGGATAAAGGAGTATAAAGGAGTATAACGGATAAAAAGGTTTTAATCGGGAAGGATCCCGCATTTGAAGTGGGAAATTACGTGTTTTTAACATTTGGAATTGATTCGCCTACTGCGTGCACCATTCTATCAACCACAATTTAACTTTATTCTTCCACAGCCCTATTTTCAATTCGTCAAGTATATCACGTGGTATAGCGTCTACTAGTTTCATCAGTACCAACTCATCAACATTATCGATTTTACTGTTTATGCCTTTCGGCCACATAAAGTACGTACTTTTAGAACTTCTCGTTGCCCGTTCTCTATTTATACTAGGTAAAAGTGTCCTTTGAGTTTTGTATTCATACAATCTATGATAATAGTACATCATTTTCGGTGATAACTCTTTGTTTTCCTTCCACCATGAAGCGCCATTTTTACCTGCCACACAGCGAGGCAGAATTATTTTCAAACACCTACGCTGTAATTTGCTTATCTTCTTCATTTCTCCTTCCTTTGCTTCTCCCCACACCTGTATGCCATACCTAATTCTGGCCATGATTACCGCTTCAAAGAACAATCGTACTGTCTTATAAGGCAGCATTAGCTTGAGTCTGAAAAGTGCCGGAATAGCTTGCCTTGTTTTATTCGATATTTCTTCAATATGATTTTTCCAATTTAGTGTTTGATCTAATGTCAGCCCAAGATATTTATATTTATTAACAGTTTCTAAAAGGTCACAAGAGCAGCTTTGCGTATTTATATCGTTCATATGTAAACACTGAATTGAATGAAGTATAATTTTTGGATCGTATTTCCTATACCTGCTTGGGGTTCTTATATACATGATTCTCGACTTCACACCATTTATAATTAAAGCTCTATCGTGGGCCCATTTTCCTAAAATATCAACATCTTCTTGCAGAAGTTTTTCGGCAATTTTAATATCCTTATGACTTATAACCAGAGCTATGTCATCTGCATATGCGAAAACGTTGGAGTTCTTGATGTATTCTATTAAAGAGTTCGTATAAATTAGAAAAAGTAATGGAGATAAAACTGTCCCCTGACCTACCCCATATTTTAAATTTACTTTGGAACTTAATTTTCCATTAATCTTAACCATACTTGCTCTATTTGTTATATAGTCTATAAACCATTTCTTTTGAGCTTGCTTTATGCCAAATCCGTCTAGGTCAGAGATTAACTTCTTATGATTTACTACATCGAACGCTTTGGTTAAGTCGATAAAAGCTATTAAAAACTGTTCTCCCTTAGCTAACCCTGCGTTTACCTGTTTTACCATTGTTCTAAGTAATGTAATTGTAGATTTATTTTTTCTAAAACCGAACTGGTTTTTGTACAAATAATCATTGTTTTCCATATATTCTCTTAAATGCTTTCCTACATAGAGTTCCACAATTTTAACTATTGAGGATACTATGGTTCTCATGTAATTTGTGACTGCCTTTTTTGTGTATAGGTCTTATGACTCCGGTTTTTAGCCCCTGAGGAAACCTCCCTTCTCGTAAGGAGCAATTTATTAATTTCGTTATTAAGGGTGAAAAAATTTGTTTATTATTTTTAATATCCTTACTTCTTATGTCATCCCACCCTGGAGCTTTATCGATTCTAAGGTTTTGAATTATTTGTTCGACGATATTAATTGCTGCTATCGGGATGTAGAAATTTACTTTATCATGGTATCCTAAACTGCGATTTAGCATTTGGGTGTCACACTCATGAATCTTATTCTTTACACAATTTGCGAAATATTTGCTAAAATCTTCTACTATGTTTGTTGCGCTTTTAAAGGCTTTCTCTATAATTCTATCTACCGGCGTTCTGTTCTTATTATTGATAAGGCTATTAATTATTTCCCAGCTAGTTCCTATATCGTTTTTCGCTTTTTCCAGTTTTCCCCTGTAATATAAATTTTTAGCTGTCCTTATTTCGTTTTTAGTCATGTTGCGATATTTTTTATATAAATTTTTGTACCTAACATTGGTTGGATTATTTTTAGAGCGCCTGAAATAGATGTCTCTTATACGCATGAAATTTATTATTTTCCTATTTAACCATGCATTCTTCGGCCTATATTTATTTTCTCTGCATTTTAAGAGTATACTGCTGTTATTGTATATATCTCTAAAAGCTAACCAAATATGAGTGTATATGCTCTCCGAGTCATTTAACTGCATTATTTTTGACCAATCGTAACTACGAATGTTCCTAAGTACTAATGACTCGTCTAAACACTTGGTTTTTGAATGTATTAGGCCATCGCTGTACTTGTTCTGAATTTTAATAGCACAACATGTAATGTAGTGGTCTGAAATTTGCGTTTCTATAATCCCAGAGGCTATCTCTTTGTAAGCAGACCGTATAAAAATATGGTCAATACATGTCTGAGAAAGACGCCCTGCACGCAATTCCTCCCGAGTAATGCCATTTATTAACTGCATTGCTCCACTACCGCTTATAACGTTTAGTAGATTCTTCCTGAGACTATGCCGTGTAAGTAGATCAATGTTGAGGTCACCACATATTATGAACTCTTTTTTCGACCCGGCTACCGCAAGTAACTGCCTGAGGTTACCTAAAAATTCAGAAGCATTTTTACTAGGTGACCTGTAAATCGCTACTAGATACATTGTGATCAGTTTGGATTTAAAATTATTTGAAACGAATATTATAATCCCCCCATTATATTTAGGGGGTTTAGCAGTGACAAATTTGGTAAACCCAGGTATATTATATAAATTCGTCTCTTCACTACTTGCATTTATTTCAGTTAACACGATTATACTAATTGGTATGTTGTCGATATAAGTGATAAATTCGTCCCAATGAAGCCTCACACTTTTTATATTTAAATGCAGTAGGTGCAGAACACTTTTTTCGTACATTACTTTATTTACCTTTCTTCCAATCTACTTCTATCGGATCAGCATGGTGCAGGTTTTTCTTTTCACATCTTTATTTTTTCGTCTAAGAAATTTGATTCTTTATAATTTCGTAATGAAAATGATTTTCAGTCAGTCAGCATATGTTTTCCATTTTCATCTCTCCCAACAACGTTTATATTCCTTTCTAATTTCGCATTTTTTGGAGTTAATTAATCAACTCAGACTCGGCGGTGACAATATTACATCAGTTGAAAACAGATTTCTATTCTTCCCCCGGAATAAATATGCTTTCGATCAAATATTCCCACCTCCGCGCTCTCACAACGCCACTGCACGTTGAGAATCTTGATCCCGCTGCCTTATCTCCAGTATCGGATACTATTAATGAATTACGGAGAACCTTCTCCTCAAGATTTTATTATAGACTTTTTTTTTTCTTTTTTTTTTTTTATATTTGAAAACAAGTTGTGGGTCCCGCAAGGCATAATGCCGTCTGCGGGTGCCCAATACGCTTATTATCGTTTATTCGACAAATATGTTACATACGTTATAAAATTTCATTACTATTAGTTTTCATAATTACATAAGGTGTGTAAAAAAAATAATAATAATAATAAAAAGAGGTGCAAACAAAAAAGAACTACTTATTGTTATACAACAATTCCATACTACATTTTTGACAACTGCGAATGGTCGATTCTCCGCTACAGCCAGCTCCTATTTTGTCTATTTTAATTTCACTCATTAATATTTTCAACTAAGCATTGTTTAATTATTACTTTCCAGGTTCCTATTTCTTTTTGCATTGTATTTTCTGGGATTCGTTCTAGCAGCGTAATCAAAACTATTTCATCAATATTATCAATCTTACTATTCATTTCGGTCGAATAAAATATACCTCCCTATTACTCCTTGTTGTCCTGCTTTTTATCATTGTAGCTATTTATGTATGTGTGGTCTTATATTCAAGCAATCGGGGTGATAAAAGTAGCACATCTTTGGAGACATTTTATTTCAATTGCTCGGTACTGGATGCTGAAATATACGCAGTATTTTTCTCTTTGGAATACTTTCTTTCTACAGAGCCTACATCACAGAAAGCCCTGCTGGTATCTGATTCATCCGCGGCTTTATTGACAATCTCTAATTCCCTCACTAAACATCCTGTAGCAATTCGAACCCAGCAGGTATTATACGAACTTATTAAGAGACAGTGCTCCGTATGCTTTCTGTGGGCGCCCAGCCAAGCCGGGATTCCTGGAAATGAACGCGTCGATACATCCGCCCGAGCAGCAATATATTGCCCCTCGCCTAGTAACAGCCCACCTCCACCTTATCTCTCGAACATAATCTTCAATAATCTCACTTCCTCATGGAAAGCTCATTGGTCCTCATGTCAGACTTTCTTAAGGCTAATCAGACCCTTAATTGAACCATGGTAGCCAGAAAGAAGCATTTTCCGCAGAGATTTCTGTGCATTTAGCCGCTTGCGCACAGGCCATACGGCCGTGTCGCATAATTCTATTTTGCAAAGAACCCCCTCTCCTATGAATTGTCCTTTCTGTGGCCAAGATGTTGCTCCTTCAACTCCTCATATACTATGCGACTGTCCAGCATTATCACCTCACCGGCCCCCTTCAATTAATAACGAAACAGTCACCAACATTCTTGAGAATTTCCCCAATGCAATTTTATCTGTAACACAATTTATCAGAACTAGCGGAAGCAGCAGTTAAACACGGTACAGGATGTTGCTTTCACAAGAAAAAAAAAAACAAAAAAATTCTCTCTCTCCACCGGCTAATATTACTGTTAACACTCCGAGGTAAAATTATCTTTAAGCATTTCTTTTGCTGTCTACTAATCTTTTTGATTATCGTTCTTTTTGCTTCCCCCCAAATTGAAATCCCCTACACGATTGCTGTATGTGACATATGTATGCGCGATAAACAGAAATTTAAAAGGGTTCTTCTACAGCGTATATTTCTTTAAGACGCAAAATTATTGTAAACGAATTTTTTTTCGTGTTTTTTCGTTTATTCACAAATTTTTTTTTAGCGTGATGCTGTTCATTTTTTGCGATATTTACCAATTTTAGTTTGATTTAAATTTTCGAATCTTTGCCTGGGGGTTAATTATCGGTTAGAGCTCATGATCAAAAGTGGTTGAAAACAAAAATTAATTACACTTACTCGGCGCTAAACCGAATAGAAGAGTTATAATTTGTAGTGAAAGCTCGCTAGGCTGAAATCATTTGTTCCTTAGCAGAGCAAGCGACAAACGTTCAAATCTCAGAGGCGCAAGCTAGACAAAGTTTCTTTCTGCATCGTATAATTTGGCAAGAGAGTGAAGTGTTGTCGTCGTAAACGTGTAAAAAAGGCGTTGAAAATTGTCGGAAAAGGAAAATAAGCAAAGTGGGAAATTACAGACAAATCGGTAGATTGAAATAATTTCATTTTTCCAACCTTTCTGCTGCACCCACACGCGAACTATCGGACATAGCACAAGTTTTCGCAGCAAGTTCCAGCAAGCTTGTTTCAGAGGTGGCGCACTGGACCGGCCGAGTGGTACAGCACTTGTGCTTTTTCTGCATCTATGGACCGGAGAGGGCAGGTGGTCAGCTCGGCTATAAAGTTGGCCGGAAATATCCTGTCAACCAGAAGACAATTCTCCAGCGGAATGTATTAATTTTCGCAGGCTGTTGTTCCATTTTAAAGTTTTTCTTTCCTTTTCATTTTTCCTTACCTCGGGTTTCCATCGCGTTTCTTTTTTGTTTATTTTCGTTGAAAATATTTTCGTAAATTCTACTTATAAAACGATTAAATATGCAAAAATTCCTGGAAAACACCAGTAATATCGCTTTTTTTTTTGGTTTTTTTTCGGTCAGCACAGTTCATGTCAGAAAGAAAATATTTCTCATTGCGTTATATATATATATATACTTACATACATACAATATGACAATTTCTGAAATGGATATACTATTTTTATTAAAATATTGGCAAATTATTTAGAATTCTTGAATTTGTTTTTTTTTTGGGGTTAATCTATTGCGGTAAGCGGCTTGACTTAAATGCTTAGGTATCAAAACAGCCGGCTGAAATGTTGTCTATTTTTAACTTTAATAAATTAATTTCACCCAAAATTAAAGTAGGCGGTTTTTTTTTGTTTTCAAACGACAGCATAGTTTTATTATGAATACTTGATTTCTGGAGAAAAATTGTGAAATATTAGTATGTAAACTGCTTCTGGTGGGTAAGATTACTTATTAGTTTAATTTCAGTGTTAGTATAATTACATTTTTCTTAATAACAAGGATATTTAAGAAATTATTTTACACATGTCAGTTACGTGGAATTTTTCTGAGCTTTTAATTTTTTGTCCTAACATCGACTATTTTTGTCATTCACAAGCAAAATATGTTTATTTACCTACTAGTTAATTTATTTTGGCGTGATTTAATATATAAGAAACATGCTAATGAACAAAATTTTAACTAAACTTGTTCCGCATGTTACGAATTTATTCACATTTATAGAGTAATTTTGTTTTATTTTACATAAAACTTTGCTTAAAACTTTATATAAACATACATATAATATATATATATATATATAATCATGGACTTTAAACAAAGTCAGCATGGTCCGATTTAACAGTTTTGAAATGTGGTGTTCATGGGCGCCGCCAGGATTACATTCAGGGATCTGCATCTGCATCTACACTAGGGTGGGTCAAAACAATTGACTATTTCTTTTTTTACTTCCGATACTGAAAATTGTTTGCCATGCACCTCTAGAACAATTATTTCCAAATATGAGCTTTTAATATTAATAGGAAGATCCTCTTCATTGTAGTTTTCCATTTTCACCTCAGTTCCATATGAACAAATTCCTATCTTTCCACTAATTGAATGTACAGCAAATCTCAACACATATTTTTGTGGGAAATTGAACGCTCTACAAAAGAAGTCTCTTACACTTTTTCCACTAATCTAACCATTTATTAAAGGTCAAAGTTTGAAGAACTGGGGAAAATTTTTTTTTCTTCTTAAATTTATAGCTCGCTAATTAATAAAACTCTCAAAATGAGCAATACATATTTTTGCAGAGACCATTTATGTAAATCAGTTAATTTCCTAGAAAAACATGTATTGCTCGTTTTATGAATTTTACTAATTAGCGAGTTATAAAGTTAAGAAGCGAAAAAAAATTTTCCTCAGTTCTTCAAATTTTGACCTTTAATATCTTTTAAATGGTTAAATTAGTGGAATAAGTGTAAGAGACCTATTTTGTAGAGAATGTTCAATTTTCTACAAAAATATGTGTTGAGATTTACTATACGTTTAATTAATGGTGAGATATGATTTTTTTTGGAATGGTAAAAATGGGAAACTTTGATGAGGGCGACCTTCCTATTAATATTTAGAGCTGGAGAAAATTTTCTAGAGGTGCCTAGCAACCAATTTTTCGGTATCGGAAGTAAAAATCTTTTGCGAAACGCGTTGGACAGCAAAGTACAAAGGTATCAGAAAATTTTCTGAAAACTTTCTAACTATTGTACTAGTTTTAGAAGAACTTTCGCACGACGCACCGAACTCTTAAAAGAAGAAAACCAAAAAGCATATCAGCTATACGCGACTGCAACAACTCAAACATACATTGTGACACTCCTAGTAATTTCTGCCTATTCTGCCATACTTAAACCTGTCTGCTGCAACCAATTACAAGAAGTAAATATGAATATAAAAGCGAAATTTATTGGTTTTAAAAATACTTTTTGATCATCGTTTTGTATAGATTATTTTGTAACGTTCGAAAATGACGTAGTCGACTAAAATCGACTTTTCTCTAGGAATTATAGAAGACTATAATTTGGATTCTGACGAGGCCCAATGAATTGAATTATATGTACATATATATATGTACATATATATATGTATATATATATATATCTATATATATATGTATATATCTTCTCTTTATAGTGCCATACTTAATTCCTGAACGTCGGCGACTACCTATTCGTACATGTCAGCTGTACAGACACAGGCATAGTGTACTAGGCTATTGTAATATGCAACGCAGTTGTACACACGCAAGACTACATTCCGAACTGATCAGTAATCGTTTGATTTACATCGATGTACAAGTGCAGTCCTATTTATGTCTGCTGTGTACTGACCTAGCGCGCATATGATGTTGTACATGGTGGTTTGCCATTGCCTTCCACGTGATTATTAGCGATTATTTATTTAATTCTTGTAATACGTTCAGTCGTCGCTCGGGATCGAACCCCTGACCTCCGTAACGGAACTCAAGCGCTTTAGAAACTAGGCTATCGCGACGACATATATATATATATATATATATATATGTAATGTGTATGTATGTATTTATCTTTTTTCTTTTTTTTGTTCTGGCCTGGCGAGAAACCATTTGATTCTATTTATTTTTCGGTAGTATTGTTAGAATTTTGAATTAAATCTTACTTGTTCTTTAAAGTCTGGTAAATCGAATTTGATATTCGGAGCATTGTATAGACATTTTTAAAAAGTCCTACCTATATTTAAGCATGCAAGTAATAATAAAAACAAAAAGGGAAAACACTTACCGACTACTTGAAGATATCCTTGTCGACTACGCATCGGATCTGTATTTATCTGGCACATGTACCAACCACGGTCCGCTTCTTGAACATTTCTGATGTGTAAATACCAAGATCGGTGATCGTTGTACGATAATGATATTCGCGGATTTTGCGTTATAATATTATGATGTATCGATAATATCGTCTGCGTGTCAACTCGAACCCACGCCACCTGCCAAGATACACGTAGGCCCTACATTACAACATCGTTAACAATACTTACCCTTACTTATCATTTCTACCTTTTTTTTTTTTAAATTATAATTTTTGCTTTATTATAACGTTTTTATTTCTTTATCATTTTTATAAAAGTAATATGAGTAGGTACTCAGTTAAGTAAATTTTTCAACTGAAACGATCACTGACTTAGCTCCATTATTTCTTTAAGAGTGAAATTACGCAATTTAGAAACATCATTTGGTCTCAGAAATATGACGCCTTGAGCAGTAAACGTTTCAGTAAAAATTATCATTCAAGTCCATTATCCGACAAAAGGACGTAGAGTGACACATGGGCGCCGGGAGGAGGGTGCAAGAAGGTGCACTTGCACCCCCTGTCGGGAAAGAAAATACACAGAAAAAGATTAAGAATTTTTTTTTTATTAAGTCACCGTTTGAATAAAAACTTAAGGCGTCTGGATTGCTGTCCAAATTTGCTTATCACACCTTATCGATAAATTCAGTGTCCTCCTCTGCTCTTTTCCTGTGAACACCGAGCATGCACAGGCCGCTTAGCCTTGCGTCTTTCATCGTTGACCGATTCCAAGTCTTGACACATTGAAACCTGCTAAATGTACGTTCAGTGCTACATGTTGCTGCTAGAATAGTTAAACAAATTTTGATTGCCTCACATACCGCTGGGTGAAACGGGGTGGCTTGAGCAATCAAATCTGCGCATTCAACAATGAATTCATTTAAAGCCGCATCGTTTTCTTCATTTGTCTTGAACATCTCGTACCACGTGGTAGCCTCGGCAATAAAATTATGTAGAAAACCTCCATAAAGGTTCTGTGTATATCTTCCGCTATATGTACATCTAAAAATTAAGATTTATCTAAAATTTTCTGACATTTTCTGGATGGAGCTGCATAAGTGAAAATGCGTTTTTGTGTGTTGAAGAAAATCGATTTCTCAGAGAAGAAATGATAAAATCTAAATATGGGATGAAGATGGATATTCTGAAAAATTCTTTTACAGTTTCAGATAATTGGTTTGATTTCTGAGGCTTCCTTGCCCCTACTCGAGCACGCTTAAATTCAACATATAATTCTTCGCAAATTTTTTGAGCTTTGTCGAAAATGACCGAAAACTCCATGGAGGCATTATCGCGGTGACACTGAAGCACGTCCGTTAATTTATTTATTTGATCGTGTATCGCCTTTATATTCATATTTACTTCTTGTAATAATTGGTTGCAGCAGACGGGTTCGAGTTTGGCAGAATAGGCAGCAATTACTGGGAGTGTCACAATGTATATTGGAGTTGTTTTTTGGAGTTCAGTGCGTCGTGCGAAAGTTCTTCTAAAACTCGTACAATAGTTGGAAAGTTTTCAGAAAATTGTCTGATACTTCTGTATTTTGCTGTCCATCGCGTTTCACAAAAGAGAGGTGGTATATTTGGAATTTTATTTTGCCGCAATGTATTCTCTCTAAAAAAAATTTATGATGTCCTTTGTAGTGGCAGCAGTATTTCTTACTATTGATGACGAGATTCAATGTATGGCTTGTACAGTGGAAAAATAGAGCTGAAGGATATTTGTCATTAATAATTTTCTGAACAATCTTGCAATTAGTACAGCAAATCTCAACACATATTTTTGTAGGTAATTGAACGCTCTACAAAAGAGGTCTCTACAAAAATATGCATTGTTCATTTTATGAGTTTTATTAATTAGCGAGTTATAAAATTAAGAAGAAAAAAAAAATGTTCCTCAGTTTTTCAAACTTTGACCTTCAATATCTTTTAAATGGTTAGATTAGTGGAAAAAGTGTAAGAGACCTCTTTCGTATAGCATTCAATTTCCTATAAAAATATGTGTTGTGATTTTCTGTACGTTCAATTAATGGTGAGATATGAATTTTTTCGTATAGGACTGAGGTAAAAATGGAAAACTTTGATGAGGGGGACCTTCCTGTTAATATTTAGAGCTGAAGAAAATTTTCTAGAGGTACCTAGCAACCAATTTTTCGGTATCGGAAGTAAAAAAAAAAAATATTCGATTGTTTTGATCCGCCCTAGTGTATATGCAGATGCACCTCCCTGAATGTAATCCTGGCTGCGCTCATGGAGTGACATCATGTTCTTTTTACGATTTTTTCCATTTGTCCCGGTTTATAACCAGCTGGAAAGTACCTTTTTTATGAGTAGCCCATCGTATGGGACATCTTCCTTTAGAGCGCTTTTCGTGTACCTTGCCCTGTAGTTCATAGTGTTCGGTAAAAATGTTTTCGATTTGTCGAAGAAAATGTCAAAAAATAAAAAAAATCTTCGAAGAAGGCTAGACTAATAAGATTACAAATTTCTGCTACTACTAATTTGGAAATAGTAATTTTCCTTGATTAATTTGGCTATTGCTGTTTGTTAGCGCCCCCCCCCCGCCAAAAGTTGTCTGCGATCAAAAAAAATGGCGGTGTCTCCCGTATGTGACTTTTTTTTATTGGACAGCACTGGAAACCCATGAAGAAGAACACATTGATATTATTGCATTACATTTTACGGATAAATGCCCTTTTTATCATTGAAATGCAATTTCATTTTTTTCGTTATCAGATATGTTCCGTGTTTGCTTTGTTCTAAATAACTTTTTTCTTCTTACTAATATTAATATTAAAATTAAAATTGTCCATTTTTTGTATTAATATAAATATTATTGTAAACGAACTATGGAAACAGAAAATTTACTTATCAAAAAAAAACACATTAAAACCGGCACGTTTCGGAATCGTATGTAACTCGGAAACATGTCGGTTTTTACGTATTTTTTGAATAAGTAAATTTTCCCCTTTTCACAGTTTGTTTACAAATTCTTTATAATTATTTCATGACAGCGTACCGAAAAGAAGACTGATATTTACTTTATATTTTTTTGCTCGCATTTTCTCGTATTTTTAAATTTTGCTCATTGAAAGTTATTTTTTGCATAAAATTTAAAACAGGTAAAAGTATAATTCACAGCTAAACATCATTATACGCATATTATTAAACTGGATTTCCTCTAGATACGTCAGAACTAGGTGCATTGAACGTGTGACATCTACCGTGTATTCACCGCGGCGCTGTAGTTAGAATGCGCTTTACAACGGCTTATTGTAAACAAATACATTACTTTCAGCTAGAGATCAAAACTCGGAAATCCAGTTGTACGTCATCACTTTCTTTTTTGCAAGGAGCATCTGCCTAAAAATGGTGATGGATCGGGCGAGTAAAGTAGTAAAATAAAAGGAAGGAAAATCACCCAAAGAACAAATGAATACGATAATTTAATTTAAGCCTGATCGCGTTAATAGTGAGTGTATAATTAGTAAAAGCAAAAAAAATTTACACAAAAATTAGTTAAACGATGAAGAACATCGGAGGAATATTACTAGTGATTTATTTTAATTTTATCTCTGGACTTATTTTTAATAATATTTACCACTTTTACAATTAAAGTTAATGAAAAACGAACAATGCTCGTTAATTTCGTAATTTTCGAAACAGGATAACGTTTCTACAATTGTTAAGTTTTTAATGTAATCGGTTGGAATCGATTTTGTTTTCGTAATGAATAACTTCGTTAGTTGAGTGGCAATAAAGAACTGCAAAAAAAAGAAAAAATCTTAATGTTTGACCGACTGATTTTAGTATATTTTTTAAATTGGAAAATGGCAGTTTAGTTGGCCCGACTGGCAAATACCGAGCCGTGTAAAAGTACGAATTGCCACGTGGCCTTCGTGTAAAAAGTTTAATAAATTTTGTATATATCCGCTATTTTTGACATCCAATTTCTCGCCTGTCAAACGGGACAAACGCAACCAGTTTGTCGTTTTAGTGCACAGTAGTTGAATATAAAATAAAGACGAAATCTCTCATTAATAATTTATGTAAAAATATGGGCATTTCTTTTTCTTTCTTTTTCTTTTTTTTTTCTTTTAATTTCGAGATGTCGCTTTCAGTCATACTGCTTATTGTGAAGGCCAGGTCATTTCTTCAAAATATAGCAGCTATTCAGAATTACACGATCGATCGGAATTCAATTTAAATTAAAAAGAGAAGAAGAAAGGTCGCAGGGAAAAAAGGGATAACATTCTGTTTTTAAGTTCGTATTAAATAAAAATATATTTTTTTGGCCAAGAGTAATATGAAAAAATCTTATAAAATACCTACTTTTTTTTTTTTTTTTTTAAGAATGACGTAGTAAATTGAAAGAACCTCTAGATAAAATCCTGAAAACTGCCCTCGAATACATTCGAACAACAAAAATATATCCTTGCTGGTATAAGGAAAGAATCCTAAATTATCGACTCGCCGCCCCAAAAGTTACTGTACGTTGAATTTTTTTACTTTTTTAAAGTCATCTCAACATTACTCGGTAATTTTCAACTTTTTTTCATTCAAATTAAAGGGTAACAAAAATTTTACGAGCCTATATTTTTCAGAACTTCTGATGCTAATTACAATATCTACGGACATCCAAAAGTTTTTAAATTTTGCAAAAAAAAGAAATTTTAAAAAAATATACAATATTAACCGAAATTTTTTTTGCAATTTATTTTTTTTTTTGTCTTTTACATTGTAGAACATGGAAAAGAAATTAGGAATTTCATTTTTGACTATTTTACGTTCATACGCTAAACGAAATAAATGAAAATACTTGGAATATTAAAAAGTGACATTTCGTGATCTTTCTTTGTGCAACAGGGTATTTACTAATCTAATTCAGCTTATTATGGTTATTATACTTTATACAAAGTATAGAAGAGAAAGAGATAGAAATGTAAACAAGAGGGG
Source organism: Icerya purchasi (assembly GCA_039619475.1). Lineage (NCBI taxonomy): Eukaryota > Metazoa > Arthropoda > Insecta > Hemiptera > Monophlebidae > Icerya > Icerya purchasi. Next base: position 75,360,518 of record CM077115.1, on the reverse strand, counting down.
TCAAGCGGCACAACACCCTACGGGGCCAAAATGGCCAAGTTTATATATATATCTATATATATATGCAATATACGACTGTTCGACTTCCATACATATTGAAAGTTAAATATCGTTTCTTGTCACATTTCCCTATCTTCTTACCTGTATTTGTGAGTGGGGGTGATGTATATATATATATATATATATATATATATATATATGTAATTTATTTTTAAACAGTAAGACTGCTACATTAAAACAAATTATGAGATTAACGGCTTAAACGGAGTTTAAATAACGTTTCCGAATTTACAAAAAAAAATATGTAAAATGATCTAATTTAAAAAAAAAAAAAATGAAATTATTTAAAAAAAGCCAATTAGTAGAAAGTGAATTCAAAAAGTTTTATTCATTTTTGTTTTACATAGAAAAAAACTACGGATCCATAAAAGGGATTATGGGTGGGTGGCAAAAATTTTGGTAAATGTTATAAATATTTAAAAATACAAGAATTTTTTTCTTTGCTATTCAATAAAGCACTTGTGGAAACGCTGCCTGACAATTTATTATAAGTGACCTTTCTGTGGTGCACATTCTTTTTTTTTGAAACTATTTTTTAGAGTGAAAATAATCTACATCATTGGTCTTTGGAATTTAAATAAAAGTTCCTTTGGAAGGCGTTCACAAACTGGTTCCCTTATTAACTGCTCATAGGAGGTGTCGCCCTTTTTTTTTCATATGATTGTTGAAAAAGTGCAGTACTTTCGAAGTTATTACCACTATCTGTTAATAGTGTTACTGTTTCTTGATCTAGCTTCATTAACTGTCCATGTCTTACGTATACAGTCCTGTTTTTTAATCCAAGGTGCGATGTATATTACTGCATTGTAAACCTTTTTTTGTTTTGTTTTTGCGTTACCGACTTCTTTAATTAGATCACCGATGTTTTCACATGGAAAAAGTTTACATTAAGAAATAGAAATGATATTCCGGTAACTGTTGTTGGTTGACTTTCAGATAAAATTTCTCTGCACCTCCAGATATCTGCCAGAAATAGGCGCCCGATTTCGCTGCTTGCCTCTAACGTTATGCTTAAAGATGTTCTCACCTGTAACTGTAACAGCTTGGTTTCCGGCGAAAGCACGCTGAAAAACTTTTATCTCGGAAAAAGTCAAACATTAAATTCCGGTATCGTTTTAAAAACAGAACAGAAAAAAATGTAGACAAGTTTTCGATTTATCCGTCAAAATTCTGTAATTTTTTTACCGCGGAAAACGGCTCGTTCGTAAGTTTCACCGTTAAAATTCCATCTGCAGTGAGAAGAAAATTGCGATGCAATCGCTAAGAGTGTTGTAAACAGGTATGGTCGTTGCTGTGATTCTCAACTAGCAGCCAGAAGAATTTTGTCAAATACATAGGAATTCCGTCCAATCGAATAATTCTTTTAACGCCGAGTAAAATAAGCAACCATCGGTTCCGCATTCCTTTCTACAGACGTTACGAGAAATTTGTCATTCTATTTGTAGATTTCGAATAATTCCGACTTACCTTTTCCACTGCGTAAAAATATTCTCGATCGAGTTGCCGGCCACCTCTGTACGTTGCTCTCTTTAATGAATCTTCGCTAAGTTCAAAATAATCTTGCTCGCTTATATTTCTTCCGCTCTCAGTTATCAATCATTTTCGGGTCGCAGGATGAAATTAAATTCCTCGGTTTTCACTGTCACTTCCAATGGAAGATTTTAGGTCGTGTTTTCATCTTACAACAACATTATTCTTTTTCTTCGTTTAAGATTCAACTTCCGGGATATTTTTTTTTTTTTCAATCACTTTTTACTTTTCTATTGAAATGTCTTATCTAAACTTCCTCAATACTTGCTCTACTTTCCTTTATCGTTGCACACAAGTCTTTTTATCTGCATTTCACGTGTAATCTGTCTGCCCCTAACCACACAAAGAACCTCACCGGCAACCGGAATTTCCCTAACGACCCATTCTATCTGAGACTCTAGTGCTCCCTGCTCAGACCGGAGAATAAGCGTAATTAATTTCCCTGAACAAGCGTTCAACATGCTGATACCACCACGGGATCGGCTAGACATCCGTTAATTTCTCCGTAATAAAATAGTAACAACCGCAGCACCTTGACATTGTGCAAATAGCACGAGCTACAATATAGAAATATCCAGACTCTAAAGGCCACATCCCGAACTGACGGATCATCGTCCACTGCCTGTGCTTTTGAGACATACGATGTATCAAAAGCAATGAGACTCAGTGACAGTTGTGCAGTCGTGGCTGCGGAGATCTACGGGATATTCTTCTGTTGTCAGTATTTTCTCTCTCTCTCTGTAGAGCTTATTACGGCTGAAAAAACGCTAATGGTAACATACTCGTCGGCCGCTCTAGTTGCAATACCAAACATTTGTACCAAAAACATCCGGTAGCAATTCAGATCCACCAGATGTTATATAAAGACTGTCCAAGAAGGGTGCCCAACCATGCTGAGACCCCCGGAAATAAGCAGGTCGATCAGCAATGCTTTCTTTCATGCCTGGAAATGCCTTTGCAGTACCGTATGTTTCGGTCTTGGCCAAATACTCGTCCGCGTAGAAACAGCACTGGGTCTTCTGCTAGATGTTTGTAAGATCCGTATTAAGGCCATAACTGAGCCACGGTGGCCAATGAAAAACATGTCTCGTGCAGAGCACTGTGCCGACTGCGAACAAGCCTATAGCCCTGTTCCAGGATTTTATGTTCCAAGGAGCTCCGCCCCCTACATTCTGCTCTTCTGCCTGCAAAGCAACGCCCCTACTGGATCAGCCTTTGCAGGTCACCAAGTCTCATGGAACAGCATCAATCTTGCTAACTCATCGACAGCAATATGTTTTTATTACACTGAGCCTATTTAGAAACCTTAATCTTTTTACAGTTTAACATTTTATGTTATACTCTTTCTTTTACTAATTCCGTTTCAGACAATTCTTTAATTTAAAAAACTTGCAAATCTTCATCTTCATTTTTCGCCTTCCTTTTTTCATTTCGAAAAGCACAAAACAAACCGGCATCTTAATGAGCTACTTCTATTCGTGAACTTCTAAAGTAAACTCGTCACACAGAATAACTAATCAGCGGCTTTATTTTTGGTACATCCGAATTAATAACTATTGACTAGAAAATTCAACTTGGATTTTTTTCGCATTTGTACGGATTATATCAGACATTATTTTAAAAACTTCTCGGGAAACTAATAAAATACCTTAGTTAATTTCAAATAGGCCATCAACGTACCTATATATAAACTCGACCATTTTGGCCTCGCAAGGGGCTGTGCCCCTTGACCCCTCTTGCTTACATTTCTATCTCTTTCTCTTCTATACTTTGTATAAAATAATCAAAATTTATAACGTAATTCTAAATCGGTCCATATGAATATAGTAACATAATCACAAAAATCCTATAAAATACAACAAACATACAAAATTGGGACACTTTTTTGGGACGTTTTTTCTAATGGGGGGTAGCCTAAGAATTACGTTGTAATTAATATAAATAAATAAAGCAATTAGGCGAAGGATACTTTATAAAAATAACGTAAACAACAAATACTTTTAATCCAACCTTTCTTCCAAACCAAGAAAGAAGAATAAGGAAAAAGCCCTACGTTTTCGAGTGTTTGAATTTTTTTTGATCCACTTCACGTCGTGACTTTCAGCGTCCAAAACTGAAAAAATTAAGAACTAGACTGATATCGCTCGAGTATATAGATATTTACTTAAGGAAACCTTTACAACGCATTCGTTTCTGTAATATTTTAATTTTTTATTTTTTTTGTTATTTTAGGCATGTCAACTATGGACATTAACCCAGCACAAGTGAAATTTTAGGACGTTACAATGTACGATAGCGGGATATCAGATCCTACCCGAAACAAGTCTGTTTCAAGTTTGTATTAAGTTAGTTTTAGCTGATAATGGGTTATGCCCGAAAACGTTTCTAAATAAGGGGTATTTATCTAATTTATAGTATAAATTATTTTGCCCTTATATTGTTTGTTATTAAAGTTTGTTTTATTATACATTATGAACATAGCTGAACATTAATATATAAACGAATATAAATCTAATATATTAAATGACGAAGTCGCAAATAATAATAACCCCCTTTTTAATGTAAACATTTAAAAACTTCAAAATTTCATTTTCCTTTAAAAATTTTTAAATTGTTTCATATTTATTTGTCTAATGTTTTTCTGCGTATTTTATATCGCTTGTATTATTATTTTCCTAACGCGGCCGTTAAAGTCCAGTACTCAACTTGTAAATAATTTACCGTCTTTAATATTGTAAACATTTCCCCGCCGTTGATATATGTATATGTAAACAACTTCTCGCCTATCTTCTTTCAGCGATTTTGACCATCTTTGGACCGCGTATTATAATGCATCCTGTCATTTCTTCTTCGCTCCTTCCAGTACATCTTCATCAGCTTCCCGTGCCGCATCTTTCTTTCACTTGTCCAAACTGCTTCCGTTCTTCCTTTTTCCTTTGTCATGAACCCCTTCCAATCCTGTACCTTTCTTCGAAATTCGTTTCTATCTTTTATTTCTTCTTCGTTTATTCCCATTTTTGCAAGGTCACTTTTCAACTCCCGAAACAACAATTCAGCTTTGTGTTCGTGTCTTTGTCGAAATAGTCAAACAGTTTCTTCGTCATCATCTTTTTTCCGTCCATTCTTTTCAAATGTCCGTACAGTTTCACGCTTCTTTTCCGCATGGTGTCACCTAATTTTTCAATGTTTTCATAAACTTCTTTATTGCTTCTCAATTTCAACATTCCGTTTTCCTGTTTCGGTCCTAGAATTTTTCTAATAATCTTTCTTTCTTTCATTTTAATTTCTTGCGTTTGTTTCGCTATGTTTAGAGCCAAGCATTCAGATGCGTATAAACTTTCCGGTTTTATGGCCGAATTATAGTGTTTGATTTTTGAATTGATAGATAGTGATTTCTTATTATACACGTTTCTCGTTAGTTGGAATGCGGTTTCCATCTTCCTCATTCTCAACTTATTCGCTTCTTTGTCTAAGTCATTAGGTTGTATTATTTCTCCCAAGTATTTGAATTTCCGTACTTTTTGTATCTTTCCATACTTTGTTTCCATACAATTCGGGGAATGTTCTAGATCGGTCATGTATTTGGTTTTTTCAAACGATATCTCTAAACCCACATATTCTTTGACATTTCTTTATACCGCCTCTTCAAACTGTTAACAAACCGTCTAACGTCCACATTGACTTCATTGTGTTTTTAGAGTTTGTTCTGATCACGCACCTTGTGTCTGGTTTTATTTGTATCAATAATTTTTAGTTGATCATCCGATAAAACATTTCTAAGTAACATATAACATCGCAAATATGTTATATTTGTATTTTGAAATTACTATGTCCTTCTCTTTGAGTGCCGTAACTGCTTGAGATGTTGCTTAACTTGGCAACACTTTCTCGTAGCATGTGTGTAAAAACTACCTGGTGTTAATTCCTATTCATCTTTGTTTGTATCAGTTTTTTCCATTGCAAGTATTATTTTTAGAAATGACTACGTTTGTATTTTTAAGTTAAACTATAAATATGGAATTTTTCGACTTGCACGATTTCTATTTCTCTATTTGATTTTCTAATATTTCGGAATTTGAAACTTCTGGCTAACTACAAGAGAGTTGATCATAACCATTTTTTATGGAAGCTCATCATTACTTCGACGTATAATACACCATACGAAACGCATTGTACTACATTTTACGTGCTTTAGTTTTGTGTGATGTGCGGTTCTCTTATTTCTATAAAAAACGGTTGAAGCCTGTTCGATTTTTGTTTCAATTTTGTATTTTAATTTCCACTTAAAATTACAGGCAAGATATTTAAAATAATAAATTTATTCAACTATATTATGATTATATTAATTATATATGTTAATGTGTTGTTCCATAAATTTTTGCCGTGCATCTTTAGTATTTTTACGGCTTTTTTTAATACTTTGTTATAGCGTACCCAAAAAAAAAAAAAAAAAAAAAAAAAAAAAAAAAATCACACTTATTATCATCCATTAAAGCGGTATTGTTAGCATAACTCGATCGCTAACTTGTTTTTATTCCGAGATATATGTGTCAAGATATATTTAATCTTACAGTTACAATTTGTGTCCGCTCAATATTTGTTAAGCGCGCGCAGTTAGTTAGGCATATTTTATTCGAACAAACTTTAGCTCGAATTTTGCTACCATGTACTGTGGATTATCATTTCTTTTTTCTTTATTATTATTATTATATGAAAGGAAAAATGAAAATAGAATCGGTTGTCTCTTTTTATGATTTTTCAGCTGGATTCCCCTATCTTCCCATGTACTTTTGGATTATAACTGAAGTATACATTTTATGTTAAATTTTAACTTTATTTCACATTATAGAACTTATAAAGTTGACTATTTTATCAAGATACTGCTTACTTAATTTGATAAACGATTAAATAATAATGGTTTTTTTTTTTTTTATCTTTCCTTTTGAAATTTTGTACATTCATGTGAACTGCGTGGAAGGAGTCATCAACTTTTTCACTACAATTCTGGCACATTTCTGAGTCTATAATTTTAAAACCTTTTTAAATAAGAGCAGCACCTTCTATATCGAGTTAAATACTACGTGAAATATAAGCTAGTTCAAAACACTTTGTTGCCAACCTCCTTTTTATGGATGGAATTATTTTATGTGTTTCTAATTTTTGATAATTGATCTATCTTATTTGTCAAAATATGACGTATCTAATTTGGATTTTTTAATTTCCATTATCACTTACCTCAGGATAATGTCCAGTGGTCGCACGTGCATAAAAAAAAAAAAAAAAAAAAAAGAATAAAAAAGAATCATTGAAATACTTTTTTTGGGGTTGTACATTGTTAAAAAGGTGCGCATTCGACATTGAAGCATAGTATGTCTTTTTGTGCTAATTCTGGACACATCGTTGTACCGTTCACCACTGCGGCATTTGCATCCAGTCCATCACTACAACCGATTTTTTTTTTTTTTATATTTGTTTATGCCCTAAACAAATGTTTTGTTAAACCCGAGAAATGAGTGTAAAATCTAGACTACTTCAGTCCATCAAGTAATTTTACATTATAGCAGAAATGTTCAAATTTAAACATTGAGCTTAGGATTAGTATAGAAACCTATGTTTTGCGATCATAGCCAATCAGAAGCTAGTATTTAGTCATCGGAACACGCTTCCATCATAACAAACTGGCCGGTATAAGCTAACCGTCATGTTGACACGTACTACACTAACACCTTCGCTTGCCGTACTTTGGGTCTACATCATCTCCCTAAGCATCCAATAATTTCGGCGACCTATAATTTAACATTATTGCCAATCCTGAATATCAAGAAGCCAAATTTTTACAGTAGTTAGGCCTCTCAAATATCTACAATTTAAATAAAGAAAAAAAATTCGATACTATAATTAGAAGTCATCACGTAATTCATTTTTCAAAATTCGCTATTTTTTGCAGTTTCTATTTTTTTTTTTGCGAGGTTTTAATTAAACAAAAAGGCATTTTCTTCGCATTTTAAAGATCTATAAGGAGATATCTGTTTTTTTTCATTATCAACTATTTTTTTTTATAATAGAAAAAGTCTAAAAACCGGTTTCACGCACATTTGCAAACCGGTTTCTACGGGAATCCTATAAAATTTGGCGTCCAGTCGATAACAGTTTCATTTTAGACAATTTTTTCGTATATTATCGCGGGGAAAAAGTTTTATTAACTGACTTTTTGTATTTTTTTCTAATTTGATTAGACTATATAGTTTACTGAGGATTTTTCGTCTACCCCCGCTCCAAAAGGGTCACGTGTTAACTTTCATTAATGTTTCTGTTGCCATCTACATGTTCATAATAAAGCTTTTTGTATGTAGGTAGCCCTAAAGAAGGATGATTTGTCAACTTCTACTGAGCTCCCTATTTTAATAATGCATTTCTAAGTTTTTCGGCGCGCGTACATTTTTTTTGATTACATAAGCGTCTTTGTTTGTCGTATGAGATCGCATAGGAGTTAAATTTCAGCGAGTTTTATTCATCGATTGTCGCGATATTTGAGCGTTGGTGTATTACGTCACACAATACGGAGTGTATTGTTTTCTTATTTACTCGGTATCCTACGTTCCTTTTAAAATTTTTATTCGGCTTCCTAGTTGCTGATACCTGTAGGCTTTTGTCTGTTTTTAATGTTTCCGTTTTTTTGCTGTAAAGTTATTGTATATTTAGAGCATTTTGTTATTTTTACGTATGTACGCTCGTATGAGATGGTTCTGGCGAGCTCGAATAATAAAAGAAGAAGTGCGATAACTGTATAAAAACGATTTCAAAGCAAACTTTAAATTACTTATAAGCCGAAACTGTTTTAGAGTGTAAATATTGAAATTGCAAACAAATAGATAAATAAAAATTACTACACATATAATAAAAACGTAATTTATCAGTTGTACAATTTTAGGAAATCGGAGTTCTATGAGCGGTGCATCTTGTAACCTAAAGTGTTTTTTTTTACAGAGAAATTTGTATAATCATGTAAGCGTAAGTATTATTAATCATAATCAAATGGCTTGATAGTTAACTAAAGCCGAGCCATAAAAAAAAAAAAAACAAACAAAATTGGGTAGATATAAATAACAACTCAAACTTAGGTAGGTTCTAGAATACAGTGCAACCAACTATCCCAATAAAATAAGAGAAAGAGAGTAACGTGGTTTATCTCGTGTGCGCTCGCGTTCTCGTTATTGCGTTATCAGCTCGATAATCAGTTGTTTCGGCAGACCGCTGAGATCGTTTCATTTATTGTCTCTTCGTTGTCGTATTTTACTATTATTTAGACGCTCTCCGAATTCTTAGATTACTGTTATTTATTCCGATTTGTATAGCAATTTATTTTCATCCTTTTTTTTTTCTTTTTCCTAATTTTGCGTATATTTTATTTTGATTTGCTTGACCGATGAGCTCGTCTAGCGGGGGCCGCCCTGTGGCCTCCTCCAAAGATTCAAAAACCAACAAAGCGAACATGTCGCTGAATCTAATGGAGGTTAACGCTGTCGGAAAGCGTAACCCATCCACCCCTCTCTCGCCAACAACGATTCCACCAAACAAGGATCTGCTGCTCTCGCAACCTAATTTGCCCAACCTCTCTAATATTAATCACAACAGCTGCGCGATTAAAGCAGTCGAAAACTTTCATATCGCTAGTAGTAGTAATAATAACAATAATAATAATAATACCAACAATAATAATAATAATACCAACAATAATAATAATAATAATAATAATGATAATAGTAATAACAACATCCCAACAACAATCTTTTATCCACCAATAATAACAATAATAATAGTAAAGATCTTTATTAATGTTTTTCCTTCTGATCATCCTGGTCCCTTTAAAGTTTTTGTCGAAAACTCCACCCTAGACGAGAATATGGGGAATTTGCACCCGTTGGCTCTGGCTAGGCTCATCTGTAAAATTTCAACTTCCTTTTCGGACATCATTCCCCAGGGCCGGGGGCGTTTCACGGTTATGTTTCCCTCTGCTTCTGCGGCGAATGATTTTCTGAACAATTCCTCATTTTTTCAGTCTAACAATCTTACCGCGTATATCGCTACTAATGCTCTGTTTAGTATGGGCGTTATCTCTGGAATTTTTCTTTCCTTTTCTGAAGACGAAATTAAAGAGGGGCTTGTTTCCTGTATCCCAGTAGTTGCAGTTCGTCGTATCTTTTGCTCTTCTGATGGAAAAAAAATTCCCACCAGGAGTGTCGAACTTAAATTCGCTAAGTCGTTCCTTTCGGAGTTTGTATCGACTTACAAACACCGTTTTCCCGTTTTCCCCAGTGACCGTTCTCCCACTCAGTGCTCTAAATGCTTCCTTTTTGGACATATTGCGCTTCATTGTCGTAGCTCTCATCCCGTTTGCTCACACTGTGCTTCCAGACATCCCTCTTCGGAATGTCTCAACCTCCAGGAGCCTCCTATTTGTCGCAACTGCAAAGGTTGCCATAGCTCGTCCGATCGTGTCTGCCCGGAGTGGCTTAGACAGAAGGATATTAAAAGAATCATGGCGTTCGGAAACATATCGTTTCAAGAAGCCGCCAAATATAAATCCTCTAGTGTCGTCTCCCAAACCTTTTCCTATGCTAATCGTGCCGCAACCCCTTCTTCCTCTCAAGCCTCTTCTTCTAAAACTAATAAATTGTCTTCTCCTCCTCCGTCCTAAATCTCCCACTTTTCATAAATCTCCTAAATCGAAATCGCATTCCAAGCCTCTCCCTCACTTTCCCACTGTCTCCTCCTTCTACTCCTGTTGTCCATTTGTTAGTTGGGCCTTGAATCGTGAAGATTCCCCTCAGCTGAATTCTTCGCTGCCTTCCAACAACTTTCTAGCTCCTCGCAGCCTGCTTCCTAATTCCTCCCGTAATTACTCCTCTCCTATTATCACTAATCTTTCCGCCGCAATCATGGAACTCCTCGCTTCTCATAACATAGTCGCCTCCTCTGCTTTTCTTGACAATCTTTCTTCTATCTTATCCAATTACGTCCATTCCTCGTAAGGCATATTTTTGCCTTCTCCTTGTCTTTATCTCCTTCCCCCCTTTTCCCCATGTTAGCCAAGGATAACGCCTTACTTACGCTTCAGGAACACTAGACATGCCTCTGTGCTCATGTTGTTTAATTTGTTCACATGGAAGTATAATTGTCCCTTTAGGGGAGGATACCTACAAACTGGTCGTCAACCATGTTCGTGCAGGTACTCTTTCCTGCGCTTTGGATTATACCAAATTGATACGAATAGAAAAGGTCCGGCAAATTGGCCCGCATATTGTGGCGGGCAGGACTTCTTTCGTTTTCAGCTTCCTTGTTCTTCCTTTCTCCTCCAAAAGTTGTAAGTGCATCTATGTGCTCGCTTCTTATTTACTAACCTTTCTTTTTTCTTTTATAGCTACTTCTGTTATTTCATCCTCGTCCCTCCCCTCACTTTCTATCCTATTCTAATTATCTTGTATCCTAGATGGCATGTCGCGTGCTCATGCTTTGAACATTCTGCAGTGGAACTGCCGTAGTTTACAAGCTAACAAATTAAGTTTAGAGGGTTTATTGGACCTCTATAATAAACATACGGCGTTGTTATCCGAAACTTGGCTCAAATCCTCCTCGTCTCTACATTTCAAAGGCTATTCTTTAGTTCGGTCAGATCGTGTGGATGGATAAAGTGGCGTCGCCATTCTTATTAGATACGATCTATCCTACCTATCGCACGATATCCCATGTCTTCCTCCTCCCTATCCTAATCTTCCTAACATGGTTCACATTTCTCTTTTGAATCTTCTTCCGAATCCTTTACAAATTGCTTGCGTTTATAACCCTCCTAACTCCAGCCTCTCTAATCTTCCTCTTATCTCATTTCTTTCATCGTTATCTGGTCTCTTCATCATTGGAGGCAACTGGAATGCTCACTCTTCTCTTTGGGACTGCGCTGGGAATAATCCTAATGGTTCGATTCTTGAAAATCTTATCTTGGATCATGATATTTTTTTACTTAATGATCGGTCTCCTACCCTCTTTAAACAACCTTCTTCCTCTAGTTCAGTTGATCTCTCCTTTTCCTCTCCAAATCTTGGTCTCTTATGCTCCTGGAGGACTCTCGACGGCACTTTTGGCAGCAATCATGTCCCCATTCTGCTCACTCTTAATGACGTGTTCCCTCCCAAGTCTTTCAAGCCCCTTCAATCTCCCCGTTGGCTTCTTTCTAAAACTGATTGGGCTAAATTTCGTTCCTTGGTGGATTCCTCTATCCCTTCTTTTTCTGATGTTTCTAATCCATTCTTCCGTTACGATTTTTTTACTCGAACGCTAAATTCTGCTCTCTCCGCATCTTCTCCTTCTATTACCAGCACGTGCAGTCGCTCTTCTTCGTATGCCTCCTCACTCTGGTGGAACGAACGAGTGTAAAGCAACGTTCCAAAAAAGTTTTGCTACTTTTAAAGCCTTCCGCTCTCATTCCTCTATGTCCAACTTCCTAGCCCGCAAAGAAGCTAACGCAAAAGTTCGTTTTATCCCTAAGTCCGCCAAAAAGAATTCCTCCTTCTCCAGAGATACGCCCTTCTCCCAGATCTGGAAAATGGCTAAGGCATTTAGATCACCCTTTTCTTTGCGCCCTCGCCACTCCCACCCTTCCAAACCTCAGCTGGAGTCCTTCTTGGATTCTATTGCTCCCGCCTATGTGTATGTCCCCTCTTTTGAAGAAACTGTTCTTCCTTCTCTTCCTGTTGACACTGAGCCTCACTTCCTGTATTCTCCTTTCTGTTACGACGAGCTTGCATCCATTCTTAATGAATCCATCTTGTCTGCTCCTGGCCGGGACAGTTTCTCGTTCCTTATTCTTAAAAATCTCTCTCCTGCTACGCTGCATTTCCTTCTCCATATATTTAATTATTTTCTCCTTTCTGGTTCTACTCCAAAATCCTGGAACTACTTTATTGTCGTTCCTATTCCTAAAAGAAATCGGTGTTCTTTCCGTCTCATTTCCCTGGCTTCCTGTCAGCGTAAACTTTTTGAAGGTTTGATTAACAATCGTCTCGTGTGGTGGCTGGAGCAAAATAATCTAGTCCCTTCTAATATGTTTGGTTTCCGCCCTGAGCTTGGGCCGGTTGACTCCATTAGTTATTTCCTTTCAGATGTCTATAAGTTTTTCCTAACCAAAAAATTCACCATTGCCTCCTTTGTGGACTTCTCTTCTGCCTTTGATAATGTGCATCTTCCCTCTTTGGGTTCCAAACTATTTTCTCTTAACCTCCTTCCCGTCGTCGTTATTCTCATACTCAACCTCTTCCAGAACAGAAATCTCGTTATTCCTTCTTCCTCCCTCCTCTTCGCTGATGAAATTTTGGTCTATTCCACCTGTGACAATCTGTCCGCCGCTATTGATGAGTTGAATACTTTCCTGTCTATTCTTAATAATTCCCTTTCTCGTCTTCAGCTCTCTCTTTCTCCTACTAAGTCGTCTTGTATCATTTTTTCTCTCCGCCCCTTTCATCACTGTATCTGGTATTCCTATCCCCGTTGGCAATTCCATATGCTATCTTGGCCTTTTTTTAAATAGCCGCCTCACATTACATGAGCACATTAATTTTCTATATAAATTCTGTCTTAAAAGACTTGATCTCCTTAAATCTCTCTCTCCCCTCAGATGGGGAGGCGATCCGTTTATTTTTCAAAGCCATCGTCCGGTCCAAGCGCTAGACTATTGTTCATTTATCTATGGTAATTCCTCCAAGTCTCTCCTCTCTAAACTTGACGCGATCCAGAACTCTTGCCTCCGTTTGTGCATTGGAGCCTTGAAATCCTCCCCCATTCCCGCAGTTCTATCAGAGTACCCAACCACTGTTTATTCGCCGTTCTGAGCTTGGATATCGCTTCTTAATTAAACGGCTTGCCATTTCCTCGTTTAAACTTATTTCCTCCTATCTATATATCAAAAACTGCTGGCGTTTTTCTCCTCATAAAATCCCAATTTGCTACCCGTCTTTCTAATTTTTCTCCTGTTGTCCTTTCCTACAACACTCTCCCGTACTTCTTTCGCGACTTCAATAGCCTATGGCAGCCTATCAAATTTTCCTCTCTCCTACTTCGAGCCAATTTCTCCTCTCACAGTGGTAGTCAACAATGAATTTCTTCATTTGTTGAATTCCTCTTTTCCTACTCATATATTGATCTTTATTGATGGTTCCAGGAGCGAGGACGGCGTAGGTGGTGCGTTTACTGCTACGTCGCTTCGGCATTCTGAGTCCTTCCGGCTTCCTTCTGCTCTATTTTTCCTGCCGAGTGGATCGCCATCCTTCAGGCTATCTCTTTTATTTCCTCTTCATGCGATCCTTCCCAATTCCTCGTTATTTCCGACTCTAAGGGCGTCCTTTAAACCCTATCCTCTCCTCCTTCAGATTCTTCTGATAGTATTATTCTCTCAATTCGTTCTCTTACCTCCACTCTGCAGTCATCCCGTTCTATTCTTATTGATTTTTTATGGGTCCCCAGTCATTCCGGAATTGATGACAATGACGCAGCCGATTCTTTTGCTCGTTCTGCTGGTCGCCTTGATTCATTCCTCAACCATTTCCCTTCTTCAGATATCCTTTCCTTATCCACCTTCAATCACGCCAGACTTTGGTGGGATATTTATTCCTCCCTATTTTCTAATCGTCATTCTCATTACCGTTTCATTCAGCCAGTTCCTCGTTCCCTGTCTTAGTTCCATTCTATTTCTTTAAGTCGTCGCTCTTCTATTGCCTCCCTAATTCGTCTCCGGATCAATCATTCTCTCCTCCCCTCATCTCGCTTTCGATTTGCTCTATCGCCTTCTCCTGATTGTTCTCTTCACGATTGTGATCCTCCTCGTACATGTGATGCTGATCACATTTTCTTTAAGTGTTCTGCTCTTCGTAACGAACGCTCCCTTTTATACAGTCAGCTCCTGTCATTAGGTCTCCCTACTCCCTATAACGCTTCCTTTATCCTCTCCTTTCCTTCATTTTCTGTGGTTGCATCCATTTCGGACCGCTTAGTTATTTAATTTCTTAGCTTAGTTTTCTTGTTGTTGGGTCAATGCCGCTGGCGCGCCCACAAAATAAAAAAAAAACAACTAGCCCGTCGAGATCATGGTATTATTATGTGCCGTTAACTAGCCCTGAGCTGCTTATTAGGAAATTTGTTACCTTAAGAATTTTCAAGGACAAACGTCAGATTTGATTTGCAGCGATCGCAAGATGATTAGTTACTCGGAGGGCAACAATAATCTGTTATTTTCTTGCAAATTGTTTGGCAGACGCAGAAGCACATTTTTCAGACACTTAATTTCCTTGTCGGTTTTTCCTCCTTATAACATGCAGTATTTGCTTTGTTGTGGGGACCAAGTTTTGGTCGCCTTATTCTGGTTCATAGTCGATTACAGCATTGTGGTTTAGATGGAAGTTGTTTGGAGTTATTTATTTTTTAACTCGTCTATTTATACGTTTTTATACTATTTCATTTTATCTATTTATACATTTTTATTTTATTTTATTTTTTGTTTTTTCTCCTTGTATTTTATTTATATATTTGAAATAAGAAGGTTAGTTTCTGTTTAGAGTAAATTTGTGTTGAAAGTGGTCAAATGGTTTAGATGTCGGGCTAAAAAAAAAAAAAATAAATAAACTTGCTGATACAAGCTGATAATTCAGGACGAAAACCAAGTATATTGTTAGGTAACAAATTGTTGTTCTCGCGCCACCAAACGAGAAACGTCTAATAATTAAACTTTCGAAAACCTTTCTCACGGACGAAATGAAGAAGAAAGAGGTTTTGGAATAGGAACAATAATGAAAGTGTTCCAGTAAGAAGGGGTAGAAGCGGAACAAAGAAAGGAGTTAAAAATATTTAAAAGTATCTGGAGGAAAAAATCAGAGAGATTTTTAAGAACAGAAAAAGTGATCCCATCTAAGCCGGGAGAGGAGTTAGATGAATTGCTTTAAGATGATCAGAAATTCTGATAGAGTAAAAGCAGAGGTTAGAAAATGTGGTAAACTAGGCGCAGACGAGAAAGATCAAGATTCATGGAAGCTAGGAACATAAAATAAGGGCTATAGAATCAATAACCGGTTCTAGTTTTTCAGGGGAAAAATTATGATCAGAAAGTCGTTGGGAGAAACGAGGATTTACATGCCTTATAATAAATTTGGCTTTAGCATTAGCATTCTTATGAGTCAAAAAGTTGGAAAGAGAAGGAAAGGAGCAAAAAGTTTTATAAGTGGTCATACTTAAATTAAAAGCCTTCATTGCACCACAATGAGTCGGACGTTCTGGGTTTTTTGTTGGGGGTTAAGCAGATAGGAGGAGAAGAATAAGTTAAGGCAGAGGAGATTGATTCAATAAAGAAGTCACATTGGAAAGATGAATTTAAATTAGGAGGAATTGAAGAGAGAGCGGAAGATGGCTCAGTCTACTTTAGCGAGGATCCATTTGGGAGAGAAAAGAGGCTTATAAGGAGCGTAAAAATTGAAGTCGTCTTAAGAGATGATGATAGGAATATGATCATTCCCAAAAGTACCATTTAGAGTTGACTATGAACATTTGAGACTAAGATTAGAAGAAGTGAATGATAGGTCTATAGAACCGGAAGACAAAGGATTTTTAACGGAAGTAGGCGAACTAACATTAGAGATGATTAAGTCCTTTTGTAAGATAAAATTTTCAAGTGCGAAACCATTACTGTTGTACCCACTATCACTTCAAGCAAGTGATTGCGTATTCTAATCGCCAGCTATAATAAAAGGGAGAGGAAGAGAATTAATAAATGATTGAAAAGGGAAGGTACGTAGATTAAAATTAGGAAAAATAAAAGCCGAGATGAGATTAAATGAATTTGAGGAGTCGTTAAGTATTAAGATGCGAACGAAATTTGGATTTGACGGATTAGATTGGATAGGAGGATAAATGTCGTGAATTAGAAAATGGATATAATTTCCGATTAGAATATCTGAACTACCATATCCGTTACTGCGATTAGAGCTAATTAAGAAAAAACACGAATGTTGAAGCCAGAGGAATCTTTTATAGCCAAGTTTCTGAGAGGAGCGTAATACTTACACTATGTTGACCCAGCAAGCTTTCAAGAAAATTTATATTCCTTCTAAGGTTACGGTAATTCCACTGCAATATTCTAAGGGAAAAACGAGAAATATAGAAAATAAGAGAATGAAGAAAAGAGGGTGAACGTGAGCTCGCAGGATAATAAATGGAAAGCCCAAATGGCCAGAGTATAAATAAGGAATCTGACAGATTATGATGCAGACATCCGCGCAGTCCAACATAAATTCAAACTACGCGAGGATTAAAGAAAAAGTATAATTGATAGAGAATTTTTAAATCCAAGCTCCCACCGCTCCGGATAAATCATTGTGTGTGGGCCGTGGTATGCTATCAATCAACTTAGTCAAAGACAGCAAGCAACATCGATGGACAGCATTATAGAAAATGTACATATAACCAAATAACAGAAAGGTAAATGTAAAATAATAAGGAAAACGATGCAAAAGGATTTATTCAGAAGCAGCAACACCCATCGCTCAAACAATTCATTGCATCTGGGTGGTCCCTGTATGCTATCGACCAACGTAATTAAAGGAGGGGCAAACAAGATCAAGAGAAAGTGCTGAGAGAGAAGATAAAAATTCTTGTGGAATCAACGCTGGTACGGATGATAGTCGTATACAGATAATTCATGTAATCGGTTTTAAGAATCTTTATACACAAAAACGGAAGTCAGAGAAAGGCGTAGAAAAAAGCGAACAGAAATATTGAGTGTGCGGCAAGAATTCAAAACATATAATCAGAAAAAAGGAATATTGAGGCGAAGGAGAGAAAATACAAAAGAAATAATAGAACAATACATGTTAATATCAGGAGAAATAAAAGTGAAATTAGAGAAAATGTTGACTAATAAAATCTCTAAGACTGCATAACTTGACATAAAGCTGATATCTTATCATCCAAATTAGGGATACTGAACTTACTCAGAGTAGATAATAAGGAAAATTTAAATCATCTTCGGAAGAAAGAGTTATGGGTTAGCAGAAACAGAGTTATTGACGGCCGGAGACACTTCAGTACTTACTGGTTTAGAGGAAGAAGGAATTTCCGATGAGCTTTTTGAGTAGGGAGAAATTACTGACCGGGAGGACCTTTACATTCAGCATTAATGGTTAAATTGGAAAAATATTTATTGAAAGGATTTAGTGATTTTAGTTGAGATTTGATATTTTTGGGAAGATAATCTAGTATATGAAGAGGAGAAACTACTAGAATAATTATTTTCCTCGTTCTGATATTAGAAGAGTCCTGTAAGGCGGGGAGATGGTTTGGGTTAGAAATATCAGCAAAGATGAAAGCCAGGGAGACAAGTTTCTCTTGACTGATATTCTTAGCCCCAGAGTACGAAACACTTTGAAAACTCATGATATCTTATGCATTTTTATTTATTCCTTAAATACCAAACAGGAAGGTTTAAGGGCAGAGTGATTTTCGTCGCAATGATCGCAATGAAAACTAGATGGATTATTTATTTTGTTAAGTGGCAGTGCATTCAGAAGAAGAACGACTACCAGAACAGAAGGAACAGATAGGTTTGCTTCGACATGAAGAACTATAATAGCCGAATCGGAGACAATTCCTACAAAGTTTAGGTCTGACCCCGGCTCAACGTTGACGCCAAACAAAAAACCGGAAGAGTCGAGCTTGAAAATTTAATTTCGATAACAGGAATCGCGGTATAAGTGAATTTACAGAAGTTTGTTTCTGTCGGATATTCCAAATTGGCACTTCAAAAGCACAGTTTAAGAGAAGTTCATCGATGGACAAGTCAGTAAGAATTTCGTGAACTATGCCGAAATGGAATAATAAAGATTGCGGAATAAATTATCGTATATTTTAAGTTTCTTATGGACGTTTTCGGAAAACAGTAACTGATTAGCTGCAAAACCAGGTTCCTTCCGGAACCAGTAATGCTAACTTTCCGATTAAACATTTTAGCTAAAGAAATCGGGTGAAGGTCAGCTATATTTTTATTCTCCGAATTCTCGACTAAAACCCGACAATATATCCCTCAAAGTTAATAGGAAATAGTGGAACGGTAGTAACTGGAGAAGCATTATTAGAAATATCCGTGTCGATGGTTTTATTCTCTGTTGAGGACAATGTTATCTTTAGAAGAAGATACATTAGATGAGACTGTTTTAATATTTTTATCAGTTTTGATCTGTGCGACGAGCTTGCGCGGGAAGATTTAGGTGGAGGTTTTCCTCTCCCGTTTGATGAGTCTGACATTAATTATATAAATTAAGTTTACATTTTAAATTAGCAACTAAAATCCAAAATTTTTATTAACAAATTGAAATATCGGTATCGCAAAACAGCAACAGTATTCCAAATAACAATAGAAATGAAGGTAGCGATACGAATAATATATATATACGCGACGGTAAATACGAACGAATTAAAAGAAACGATCCACCAATAATTCAGGAACAATGAACGCAGCACAATTGAACTTTATCAAACAACTGATAAGAACTATGACTTCTGTTCCATAGGGGAAAGTGGCCATTGAAAAAATTCTCCATAACTTTTACAAGTTTTTCAATGTGAACTCGTTGTTCGTTTGGTGGAGATACATAAATTACATGGGGTGATTAGTGAAGGAAGTTTTATCTATTTTAATGGATGCGAGGAAAATTTTTGTGAAAAGTAGAACATCGTTTCCCACTACTGGAGATTTGAATTATTTCATCAGCAAGTGAAGATCTACTTCTATTCCTGATATTCAAGCTGAAACCCACATTCCTCCACTCTTTATTTGGCGTTCCTGTTTAGGTTGCCGCTTCCTCATTAAACGTCTGGCTATCTCCTCTTCCTCGCTTATTCCTTCTTATCCCGTCATTCTACGGGATTTGCGATTTAGTGTCAATAAAAGATCAATCTTATTTCGATTCGACTCCTTTAATTTTTACCATACATTTACACTCACGATAAGCTTCCATATTTTTCTTTCAACTTTTCCTCCTTCCTTCATCCAATTAATTGCTTTTATTATGCTGTTCCCCCTAAACCCGTTATGCACCATGCCGTTAGATCGGAATTTTTACAAACTTTAAATTCTCGCTTTTCTAACCACGTTATAATCTACACGGACAGTTGTAAGAGCCCAAGGCGCAGCCTTTTTTTGTCCTTCTTTAAATCACTCTGAGTCCTTTAAACTTCTCACCTTCTGTTCGACTTTCTATGCTGAGTCCATTGCTATCCTCCATGCACTTCTCTTCATCAGATCTTCGAAGGTCTCTCGTAATATCCTTATTCTATCAGACTCTGAAAGCGTGCTACAGGCTGTTGCATCTCCTCTGTCTTCCCACTCTACCGATTACGTAATCCTTTTTATATGTTCCTTGATCCATGACTTCTTTCTTTTTGGTGCAATCCAGATTGATTTTCTTTGGATCCCTAGTCACTCCGGAATAAAAGGAAATGAGTTAGTCGACTCATTAGCCCGGCGAGCTTCTTTTTCCGGCAGGTTTCTTACTACATTTCCATCCATCAATATTAAGTTTTTGTCCTCTGCGGCGCACTACCAATCATGGTTCAACTCCTACTACTCCTCATTCTCTAACCCGAATTCTTTTTACTTGTCCATCCAGCCTTCTCTTCCTCTCTGCTCCTGATTTCTTGACTTCCCTCTTATGCGTCTCGCTCTAGCATCTCGGCGATATGTCGCCTCCGCTTTGGACACAGTTTGCTTCCTTCGCCGCTTTTCCGATTCTCTCTCGCGCCATCTCCATATTATCCTTTACATTCTCCTAACAGCCACTTTGTATGTGATCCTGATCACAAAATATTCGAGTGCTCATCACTTTCATCTGAACAATCTTCCTTGTACTCCATTCTTTTATCAAACAAGGTTCCTGCTCCCTATTTTATTCTTTCCCTTCCTTCTCCGTCTGGCGTCCAAGGCTTGACACATTTTTGTTGAATGTTTCTCGTCGCATAAAAATCTGATTTTTTTTACTCTCATTTCTTGGGCTAATGCCTTTGCTGACAAACCAAAATGTTTAAAAAAAAAAAAAAAGTTTCGCTAATTTAACAGTAACAGATTAAGCGATGGAAAGAACGAAAAAATAACGGTTACTAAAACAATATATGATAAGAGAATGTGTTACTGAAGAACCGATTTAGGTTTAACAATAAACGATCGCGTAACACTAACGTGAGCAAACATTCGCATAAGATTAATTGATTTACCCCTTTTTCCAGGAACATAAGACAGAAATATGGTAAACTTTGTAGTCGGCTCGAACAGCGTGGCTCTGATCCATCAAGGTGAGTACTAGGCCATGATGGCCACCGATACCCATGTCCCGCAGAGCGTTTGCAGCACTGATCTGATTTTGCACAGGATAAACAATATTTCATAACAATATTCGTTAGAAGGAACATCTCCCCCTTACGCCTGTCCCTAATGCAATCCGTTCGTCTCACCAACTGCGTAATACATTCTGGTATACTGTCATCGTGCAGGCATCTCCAATTTACCGGCGCGGTTTTACAACCAGCCGAAACATATCTTCCAGGATATGCTACACCACATGTGAACGGCAAAGCTATTCAAATCCCGTCAAACCTACACTGATCCATATGCTGTAATAATCTCGGCAATTACACACTGCACAAATAACAAAAAAGAAATATTGAAATGGTGATTTTATTTATTTTTTTATTTTTTTAAAATTATCCTCCTCACCTTTTTTTTTTTATATGCGCCGTTTGTAACTACTAAGGTCATTACACTACATATATGGAGGTAACTTATATGTGTTCGGTCAAACTACTCATTCTAACGAAGGCTATAACCCTTGTGACGTTAGTTGTAGTATTTGCCAGACAATCCTGTATGTTCTTGGGTAGGCTATGTTGCGTTCTGAACGTGGCGAACTTTGGGCACGTGAGAAGAATGTGTGGAACTGTTGGTATACATCAGCCTGGTCGCAGAAGAAGCACATAGCGGGGGGGGCGAAGATTCGCTAATTATATGACCGTGCGACATAGTGACGTGGCCGATTCGCAGCCGGCTAAGACTTTTAAAATCATGCCGGGATATTCCCTCCGGTGGCCACACCATGGTTCGACAGTGGGCTTAATGTTTTTTAAGAACGTTGTTGTAGCTACCCATTCTGTTTTACATTGGTTCTCGCACTTCTTTAGGAAAATATGCATCATCGAGGATGGTAGGTCCGAGTCCTTTGACATTGGCGAGGACAACGCCGAGCGCGCTTCCACATCGACCCTCTCATTACCAGATACCCCGATGTGTCTAGGGATCCATATGAACGTCACCCGACTGCTCGTTTGGTTTAACTGATTTAGAAGGTAGTGTATTTTCAATATTAGTTGCATTTTTGGTTTTCCAGCATGGATAACGCCTGTAGGGAATCGGTGATTATTAGTACTTTTATAGATTTGCTGTAATCCGTGGCTAAGTGCTGGAGGCAGTAAGTAATTCCGTGCAGTTCTGCATCCAATGCATCACAGGCATCGTTAAGTCTAGCTTGGTGTGAGATGCCCTGCCTCACGAAGATACAGGATGCTGGTGGTGGTCCTGCTTCGGCTTTTGCCTTAGTTTCGAAATGGTGACTTTATAAATTTCCATAATATCGACAAAACTTTATGAAAAAAATGCAATCCAAAATTATTTTCGACTTTCTTTTTTCTTTTTTTTTTTTTTAATTCTTTATTTGTAAAGCACGCGTGTACACAATTATGCGCTAGAGCGCGCTAAAATTAATATTTTCGACTTTGTTAATTTCATTTAGAAAAAAAAAAAAAAATTTTACCTTGTAACCGCGGAGGTTTTCGACAACGCAGGCGAGCAGTGCATCTCTGCCAGCCGTGACGGTGACGTTCGGAATCGGTTCTGCGAATCTCGGCATTAATGCTTCTGTAATTAGACAACCGATTATTATAACTTATTTTCATTTATTACAATTATCTTTATTAGTGTTTTATTGAATGTACGATAACATGATAATATCCTTTTGGTCTATTACATTTTTTTTGCGCCATAAATTTTAAAATTGCTTACATTATTAAAAAGGGTCGCGCCTAATCGGTTAAAATAGAGAAAAGTTTCCCCAAGCCGACCCTCGTGTATCCAAAATATCTTTAATGGGGTATAATAGAAGAAATCTTAAAGTTTTCGATAGCCGCATCCAGCTTGTATCTGATTTTTCGTTGATTTAAGATGTCCCCTCTGCCGGTTTTTTTATTGGTCTTTTTATTTTAATTAAAGGTAATCCAAAATGCCACAAGTGGGTTTTAGATTTTCGCCGAAAATTCTATAAGGATTTAAAAGTTTCAAAATGTAAAAGTAATACAGATCTATATGTACAAAATTAATTTATGCTATATATTTTTGCTCAAAATTTCTCTCTAAAAGATAAAATGCTTAATATAAATGTTTTTATCATTTCTTATTTTTAAACGGAACTTCAATTACAATAAAGTTGAAAACATATTAAAAACCAGTGTTTATTTAAAAAAAAAAAAAAAATGAAAAAATCTAAAGTTATTTTTTTAACAAAAATATACACAGTGAATTTATTTCGTCGTATCCTTTTATCCTTTTTTTTATGTTCCGAAAATTCTGTAGAATTTTGCATTGGCGTAGAAAATCTAAAAACAAATATTTACGCTAGTAACATTTCGGATTAAATAAAGAAAAGTACGATTGCGATAGTTTATAAGCATCTCCAAAAAAAAAAAAAAAAATTACTCAGCTAAGCGATAAAAAAGTACTTGACGAGAGAAATTAAAGAATATGGCTTTGGATGGTAGATTTTATTAAGTAATATCAGTGGTAAAAAAAGAAGTGTTGAATAGAATTCGCCAAGTTGAAAACGCTTTTACCTCTTAATTTATGCAACTTCACAAAAAATTTGAATTAAATTTTATTCCAATTGCGGATTAAAATTAGATGAAATAAATGTATAGCTGTTTTTTTTTGTTTTTTCTTACGTTTAGCTGTAATATAAACGAGCTACATAATAAAGGAAATATTTAATAAAAAAAGAAATTACATAATCACGAAATGGTAGTGCTAGAAAATTGTTTTGAATGTTAATTTTTATTTTTTTAAAATTAATCCCCGTGTATAATAATGAACAGCTTAAAAGTGAAGAAGTTGAAACAGTTTTGTATTCTTTTAATTTAATTTATAGAACTTTCGAAATGAAAGATTTTCAAAATAAATCGAAATTTACACTGAATTGGGTCGTTGTGGTGTTTTACTTAAATGAAATAAGGAAACATGATATGTTGATGAGTTTATATGTTGCAATCTGTTTACGGTAGTAAAGTTTCTTGATTGTTTTTTTAAACACCGTCGCCGTCAGCTGCGATTGTGCCTTTTATGTGTTTTCACGTATTTGCAGGTAACTAGGGTAGCAGAATATGTCTAAGGCTGTAAAATAAACATGACGACTAGAGAGAGGTATTGCGTTTATGCTACACACTGTATATACATATAAATCTTGTGGTTTTAGAAATGTGTTATTTGGTCGAGAATTTATCGTACAAAGAGATTTATTTTGTGCGAATGAAATGCAAATTTTTGTACGTGTCAACTTTTCTCCGATGGTGTTGGTACTCGTAAAAATTTTATTTTAGCAGAATAAAATAAGGAAAGAAAAGCAGACGATGCTAAATGATACATGCATTTTTTTTCTTAAATATTATATACAAAAACAATTTAAGGACCGTGTGCAATTACTAAGACTATTTTACGGTCCCAAAGTCCAGTATGCATTATATAATGCATTTTAGGCCATTTTCCCTAATGAAAAGAGCATCGTTTATAGGCCCAGTATAATTGTTGAATTTCCTTACGCGGAATAATTACTACGCCTTATAGGGATCTGAAGACAATATTGGCCAGTTCCTTTTCTGGGCGTTTTTCGCCTTTATTTCTCCGAATTTCTCTATTATTTTGGACTGGATAGACGTGAGAGTGAATTCAGTCAGGAAACCCGCGACATTAACCGGTTTCGTAGCCAAGTGTCTTGACTATACCGTCCAACAGGAAAATAATGAGTAAAGTAAGTTCTTTGGTAGATTATTAGATTACGGAATCAAGATTTTCATAATTTATCTAAGAATCTCGTGTAGGATCTGAAGAGAATTCAACTCGGGATAGCCGATTCCGGTCAGAGATTCCAATTTGTGACATATTTGGTTTCGAGCACCTTAATAAACTAGCGCATTGTCATTAATACGAAAATACATATATATATATACATATATCGATTTGAAAGAATTCTTACGCTTGACCACTGACCATGAAATATCTCTATAAATTTGAACCGGAGTAGGACTTTTATTATTTATACGGTCATGATTAAAAGGTGTTATTGTCGTAAGAGGATTTAGTGAATTATTTAAATGGAACGTAACGGGCGATTGGTTATTTATGTGGAAAAGTTAAATATACCCGCAGCACCTGGTCATTTAGAAAAAATCTTTTTATATTATTTTCTTTTGCTGCCCTGAACGGGGGGAAATTTTCTCTACTACGATTGAATATACGGTTTTAGTCATATAGCTCACGCGATTTTCAATATTTTGATTTTTTCTACACTCATAGCATCGATGATTTTACCTTTACTTTTTCAGTCGATTCATGCGATCTCAACTGAACTCGTATACATTTTTGACTTCTTGAATCTATAGCTCTTCTCAAAGAATTTCCATTCATGTTCTTTATTCTTTTGTACGTTCAGCTAGGCTTTAAACGCGGACATATTCTCTTATTCCCGCTGGTTGTTAAAAAATTTTCTTGATCCGATGTTCTTTGTTCTTGCATTTTATGTGCAACCGTTCATTGTCTGTTTTTCCGTATGAAAAAAAAAAAAAAAAACGTTAAAAATTATACTATTCACATAAGTTCCCACAATTTTCGAGCTAAGAAAGTACCATGGTGGAGCAAAGAGATCCACATTGCAATCCAACAGCGTAAACGAGCACTCAGAAAGTATAAATCGTCTCGGTCGCTATCTGACTTAGTAGCCTTCAAGAAGTGCCGAGCCCTTGCCAGAGCTCTCATTCGCGACAAAAAGCAAGAGTGCTGGTCACAGTTTATTTCATCCATCTCCTCATCAACGTCAAACAGGACCATATGGAATAAAATAAAATCCATCAATGGAATTAGCACTGTCCCAAAACGCGTCCTTCTCAACATCAATGGCAGTCTAATAACGGATGAAGCTAACGTTGTCAAAGCGTTTGCCAATCACTTCACCGCAGCATCGTCATCAGAAAAGTATCCCCCCGCTTTCCGTAGCATGAAATACCATGCAGAGCAACAGCCAGTGCACTTTCCACCCGAATCCAATGAATCATACAATAGTAATTTTACCATCTCAGAACTAAATTTCCAACTCAACCACCATACATCCAACACTGCTCCTGGCCCCGACGGCATCCACCCATACATGCTTAAGTACCTCCCAATTTCCGGAAAACATTTTCTCCTACACATATACAATCAAATCTGGAATTCTGGAAACATCCCCGCGCAATGGAAGTCGGCAAATATAATCCCAATACTAAAGGAAAACAAAGACCCTTCCCTTCCCGAAAGTTACCGTCCTATCTCGTTATTGAGTGACATTTCCAAAACGCTGGAGAAGATGGTTAATAGGCGTCTCCTGTTTTTTCTCGAACAGAAACGTCTTCTTTCTCCTAACCAAGCCGGCGGGCGAGAGGCAAGATCAACAGTCAGCCAACTACTTAGCCTGCAAAGGCAGATACTCTCGGCGTTTCAGCGTCAACAGCACCTCTATGCAGTATTTTTCGATTTAGAGAAAGCTTTTGATCGCCTGTGGCGTCATGGCCTACTACTAAAACTGCGAACGGCGGGAATCGCCGGAAAAATGGGTAAATACCTACACAGCTTCTTAGACAATAGAACGATCCAAGTTACGACTGGTTCGTCAACGTCTGAACTGATGCTGTTGGAAAATGGTGTACCACAAGGCTCTGCTTTAAGTGCAACCTTGTTCAAACTGACTGTCTTGCCGCCCCTGTAACGTCCCGGCTCTATGTGGACGACCTAAACATCTCCCTATCGTCCAACCATCCTATAAACGCTCAAAATATCCTACAAAAATCCATAAAAAAGCTCCTAAAAGTGGTCCAATGACAACGGTTTGACCTTCTCCTCAACAAAAACAATATGTGTTGATTTCCACAGGGGACGCCCAAACGCACTTTCCAGCATATTCCTGAGTCTAAATGGTGTTCCTATCCCAAACCGTCCATCAGTTAAGTTTCTAGGCTTAATATTTGATAAAAAACTCTCCTGGCGCGATCACATACGTGAGCTCAAAGCTAAATGTCTAAAATCCTTGTCCATCCTAAAATATCTGTCGAATTACAAATACAACATAAATCCAAAACTACTCCTTACAATATATAGATCAATCATCCTTTCGCGAATCAATTACGGGTGCCAGGTATACTCCTCAGCCGCCAATAGTGTGCTAAGATCCTTAGATCCTGTACATTTTGCGGCCCTCCGGTCTATTCTTTCCACTCATCCCTCTACTCCTGTTGTAAGTTTGTGTGCACTGGCAGATTGTCCTCCACTATCCTATTATAGGAAATATTACAATTTTAAAGAACTGAGCTCCCTCCTTAGTAATACTAAGACCCCGTCACTCGAGCCGGCCACCATATCCCCTAATGGGAGTTTTGGGAACGATCCAGCGCCTGAACTTTTTTCAGTTATGGATCATTTCCAAATCCCCTCAATCCCAAGAGCTTTACCAGATTTCGCAATAACTGTACCTCCCTGGAGTCAGCCGATCACAAATATAAACATATCTCTCACAAAATTCAATAAAGCACAATATCCCCCAAACGTAGTACAAATAGTAAAAAACATCATAGCGAGCTACACCGATCATGTATGCCTCTACACAGATGGAGCGAAGGCAAAAGGTTATCAGTCACCGGCGACATGCTCCTTCGAAGTATCAAAAACAGCAGAGTCAGTCAGACTGCATGATTGCTGCACAGCACTGGACGCTGAAATATATGCGATTGTTTTCTGCATTCAACACTATACTGATACTAACCCCCAGTCCCAAAAGGCCCTACTTATAACTGACTCCTTGAATTCCCTTCAACTTATTTCAGAAATAAAACCCAAAAACCCCCTGATAAGAAAAGTCCACTACCTACTATACAGACTATCCCACCTAAACTCTGAAATATCCTTCCTATGGGTGCCGGCCCATGTAGGAGTCCCAGGTAATGAGCGCGTCAATCGAGCAGCTAAGGCGACACTATTCTCTCCAATGCCATGTAATCCCCCTCTTCCCCCCACAATGGCCCATTTATTTATGCACCAAACTGGAGAAGAATGGCAGCGGGAATGGAAATCCGCAAGTACATTCCTCCGAAGCATAAAATCAACCGCAGAACCCTGGTGGCCCATAGACGAAATTTCTCGCAGAGATTTTTCTGTCTTGAATCGCCTCCGAACAGGTCACACAACCCTTTCGCACAGGTATATCTTCACGGGACAAGCACCCCCAAATGTCTGCTTCTTCTGTGGTCAACCAAGCGCCCCGTCTACATCTCACCTCCTTCTCGAATGTTTCTCTTTTGCGGCACCAAGATCCACCTATTTCACTACCACCTCTATCTCTAAGATCTTATCGAACGTTCCATCTGCGGTCGCAGCTATGTTGGCTTTCGTGCGTAGCAGCGGCCTATACCATAGAGTTTAACCTTCCTAAGTAGGGGCTCCATGTGCTGTAATAGCCTCAGTAGTTAAACACAGCGCATGGAAATCCTCACTATTATTTTATTAAAAAAAAACATAAGTATTGTGCTTAAACAAATTTATTGGATATAATCACTCCATGCAAATCTCCTAACTTCTCTGTAATGTGAACCCGGAGAAAAATATTTATTTTTATTCAAATTAATTTAAAACGAACAATTATAAAAATATTTATTTCGGTAAGGTAAAAGTGTCGTCGTCGTCGTCGTCGGAAAAGTAATGACGAAAAGTACTCTTGATAGAAATATGTTCAAAGAAGAATGTGATATAGATGAATTCAAAGATAAGAAAAAGGTGGGGGTTCAGTGTGGTGGTCCAACGGCTGTTATTCCAGTAACGCAAAAATGATAACGAGAAATTAACAACGAAAAAAGTGATGAAAGACATTTCGAAATGACTCCCTAGTCTAAAACTATCTATGCACGTTATTTCGAGTTACAAAAAAAAACGAATTCCGCTATCTTCTGATTTCGAATGTTTGCCTGCGCTCACTGCTGCTTAATGCCGGAGCGACCTTCAAAGAAAATAATCTACACTTCGTGACAACTTCAACGGCAGAACCAATTAAAATTCTTATTTTCTAAATGTGCTTACCTTTTTCCTAGATTTCGCTAGATATTTTTACTTATTTTCTTTCAAAGGGCTTAACCACCCGTTTTAAAATCCCTCTCTCTTCAACTAACGGAAGATGCATTGGTTCTTCCATCACGCCCTCATGTCTTCTAAAAATATTTTATTATTTCAGTCCTGAATTATAATATTGTTCTACTTACCGGCAACTCTTCTCAGTCTCTTTGTTTTTTTTTTCTGTCTGTGCTTTTAGGACTCTAACAGCCAACATCCTAAATATTCCTAAATCTACCTTTTAGGTTATCACATTAAATATTTGTCCCTCCTCTTTATCGCTACTTCTTACTTATTCATTTTTTTCATAATTTTAACACTTTTTCCTTGTCTCGAAATCCCTTTATTATGTTTTATTTGCGTTCGTTCTCTCTTCGGTTTTTATCATCCATATATTTTTATTTTTATTTTACTTTTTTTTTTATATAAATAAGTTGTGGGTCTCACTGAGCAAGTATGCCCGTTGCGTGAGTGCCCAACACTCTTATTAAAACATTTATTTTAATAATCAAATTTACAATTAATCATTCTTATTACTTAAAACGAACATATATTAATCCAAAAAATATATCAGTCACGCAAGCATAATACCTATACGTAAGGCCGCTTACATATTAGACGTCGCATACATTAACGTACCGGAATGAGAAAGAAAGGAAACGGGGAAATAAATGGTCTAAAAGAGCCCTACGCAGAAAAATTCCTTAATTTTTGCAGCATTCTTTCAACCACTTCCTCACTTCCCTCTTCCATGCACCAATTTTTTTTCGTTTATTATGTGGCTGGGCATAGGACTCGTTAATTTAATTAGAACCGAATCATCTGTATTGTCGATTCGTCTAGGATGAGAATTTAATAGGTATTACTTTGATTCCTTGTTAGTCGAGTTTTTGGCCTGGAAGGTAACTTTACATTATTGCGTTTAGATTCAAGTAATCTGTAATAATAATAGATATTTTCCTTCCACTGGGTTGATGTAGTATCACTCTGCTTCCAGTGGGGTAGTATAAGTTTCAAACAACTTTTCTGAATCGTATTGATTTCCGTTTTTTTAGCCTCGCATAATATATTTTTGGATCCCATATATAATTCTAGACATTATTATTGCAACTATATATCCGTGACGTTCCATATGAAAGAACCGTCTTCAATTTATATAACGCTGGAATTGACTGTCTTATTTTCGAATTTAGTTCAATGATTATCGATATATATATATATATATTCCTAGATATTTAAAATCTGTTACATTCACAAAAGTTGGACATGAACATGGGTGAGTGATTTCCGTAACGTTTATGTAAGCATTCAGTATTATGTGTACTGATTCGCGGGTGATGACTCTTATGTTTAGAGATATTACGTATATGGAGTAGTTTTGATTTATCTACATTTATGCATAACCTCCTGTCATGCACATATTTACTGAGATTGTCAATAACCTGCTGCAGTAATTTTTCCACCATCTCTAGATTTTTATGTTCAATGAATAAAACGCGATGTCATCGGAAATATATATACCTTTGAATTTTCGATATGCCTATATAATGAGTTCGTGTATATAAGAAATAGAACAGGAGATAGTATTGTACCCTGACCTACTGTATCATTTTTTTTTTTTCTTTTACCCCCCTTGGGCTTGCTACCAAAGAGCATTAGCCCAGCAAAAAGGAATAGATACATGGAATAGAATAGAAATTATATTTTTATTCTGTCGACAATAGAATCAAGGAACACCCCTAGGACAAGAACAACAGAGAGAATAGGTAGAGAAAGAACATAAGAAGCGTTGAAAGGAGCAGGAAGACCAAGCTTTCAAAGATGATAATAAAGTAACTCACGCTCGCGAGATAAACCGGAGCACTCGAAGAGCACGTGATTTGCATCACAAACATATACTGAGAACCTTCAGGATCCAATGGATAATTATGAGATGCAGCCAAAGAAAAACGATTTAAAGAAGGAAGGAGACTATGCGAGAAACGGAGGCGAGATAATTTAGTAATTATGGACCGACGCAAACTGGGAAACTCATAGAACCATGGACGAGGAGGAGGGACAGGATTAATCTCCATATCGATTTACCTTTTCATTACTTATATTACCTGCAATTTTTACTATATGCTTCTTCTGTTTTGTAAATAATTCTTAGACCGCAATGGTTGATTATTTACAATGCCCATATCTTCTAGATTTTTAATAAGCAGGTCATAATTAACTAGATCAAACGCTTTAGCTTGGCCAAAAAAAAGATAATTATGAATTGGTTCTCCCTCGATAGTCCTATATATTTATCTCATTTACAAACGTTCTTGGTAAAAGTTTAGGTGGGTCTTTTTTCTCTAAATTTTTGTTGATTTTCGTAGAGAAGACAGTTTTTTTCCACGTTATTTGCCGATGTTCTAGTATTTTAGCTATTACGGGTATTATTGTTACTAGGCGATAGTTTTCGATTTGATTTTATGCCCTCTTCTTATATGTCGGTCTAATTGTACCTCTTTTGAGCCCATTAGGAATGCACGCTTCCTTTATTGAGCGATTGACCATACAGGTTAAAATAGGGTTAAACAACTTTGAGTTTTGTTTAATATCTTTAACCCTCGATTTTCCATCATATTGCTAGATCTAAATTTTCATACTTTAAAGTTTCTTTATTATAGCTAAACCGCTACAAGACCCGCTGAATTTCGGTTCATATTTTTCCGATTTCCTCTAAATTATTCTAAACTTTTCGCGCGAACACCGTCATTATGCTTTCTTCAGCGGTGAAAAGATCGTTATTGTTCGTTTGAGGTGTCATTACTTAAAGCATAATTACAGTTGAATAAAATTTGAATATTTATATATTGTTCAAGTATATATGATTGTAAAATTTTTGCCTTCACATACATGATCATTAATTCAGGGGCTAGCCGGCCTTTTCGTAGTTTCAGTTACATCGTAGGTTTTTGGTTAGTAATTTCAGAAGATACTAATGTCATCCACGTGTCCACTTTTATTAGAATAGTTCAATTTCAGTTCAAGCTATTCGTATTGATACATCGGTATCGTCCTAGCGCGTGATGGGCATTAGCAGTGCGGGAAAATTCCTGTCGCCGGACATTACAGCGACAGCGAACAAAAAATAAGTAGAAGAATGAATTTATGTTTGTCAGCTGGCACCGCCTGCTGTTGTAGTGTGGCCATAGTGTTGTGTGTAAATTTTATTCATTTCCTCGCCGTAACTATTATTCATGTTTCATAATTAAGAATTATAAACTCTTGTTTAGTCTTCCACCTTAAATGGTAGCCAGTCCTTCCCCCCCAATTTTGATTATTGTTTAAGGCGCTTAGGTGCCAAACCAGAGGTCATGGATTCGAAACTTCGTTCCGGAGATCGAAGTCGCTCCCAGGCTTACCCAGCCTGAAATAATTGGGTACCAGAAAAATCTGGGAAATTTAAGACGGCTGAAAGAAAGGGGCTGATCGCCCTACTATCGTGAATCTTAATTTCATAATCCATGATACCTTATCAACGATATATGGGACTTACTTTATTTTTTCTTTATTTATGGTAATTTTTTCTGGTTTCGCCTATTTGTCGCCTTTGTTTTCTTTTTTGTACTGTTAACTCACAGTTTCTGATCATAGGCGACTACCTATTTGTTACCGACACATAGGCATAGTGCCCATGGTAATTGTTATGTACAAGTTAGTGTACATGGAAGATTACACTTGAAACTAATACTGTGATTGTTTGATTTATCGATGCACAAATGCAGTCCTAAATGTGTCTGCTTAATACACATGAATTATCGCGTAAATGATGATATTACGACGTAGTGGTTTGCCATTGCCTTCCCCCACGTGACTACTAGCGGTAATTTTAATTTAATTTTTATAATAATTTCTGTCACGAGTGCTCTAGCAACTAGTCTATCGCGACAACTTTTTTCTACTTGTTACATTTAATTAATATCCCGCTGAAGAAATATGTTTCGCCCATCATTTCCCTATTTTCTGGGGAAGTCTATTCCCGTCTTCTACTAGGTTCTCGTTTTTATTCTGTTCCATCGAATATCCACACTATTAGTCCCCCATTTTATTATTACTATTACTATTACTATTACTATTACTATTACTTATTATCACTACAGTGTATAAAACCGGGGATTCAAAAAATGTCACAAATTACAGACCTATTTGCATATTGCCAACATTCTCGAAAATATTTGAAAAATGTGTAAAATCCAAAATAATAAATTATCTAGATAAAATTGACTTCTTTAGCAATAATCAGTATTATGGCTTCATAAGAGGAAAGGGAACTGATGACGCATTATATGAACACATATCCTTCATAGTAGAAAATTTAGAAGCTGGCCTTTCTGTTGCCGCTGTCTATTTGGACCTCCGTAAAGCTTTCGATATAATAAATCATGACCTTTTACTTCAAAAAATGAACAACTGCGGTTTCCGTGGTTTTACATTTAATTGGTTTAAGTCATATCTTACCAACAGAACTGTAAAAACAAAAATAAATGGACAGCACAGTGAATTTTCCATTCAAAAATATGGGGTACCCCAAGGAAGTATCCTGGGCCCTATTTTGTTCCTTATTTATATAAATGATTTATGTAAATTACATGCGCATGGAAAAATTTTTTGCTACGCTGATGACACTGTCCTTTTAACAAGTTCACGTTATCGAAATATCTTACAAAGATTAGTGAACGAGGACCTAACTAATATATATGGCTGGTTAAATAAAAATGAGCTAATATTGAACGTAAAAAAATCTAAATTTCTGGTATACAGCCACCAGCCACAAAACTTCTGGGATGATTTATTAATAGTTGGAGACAACAATATTCCTCTTGAGAGAGCTTATGACATTAAATATCTAGGATTACAACTAGACTACAAGCTTCTTTGGGATAAATAACCCGTTTATTTAGCCAAAAAACTTCGTAAACTAAACTACATATTTTATTATCTTAGACAATTCTTTAATAATAGCCAACTGCGGCGTTTATACTTATCCTTATATCAGCCAGTCTTATCGTATGGTATAATTCACTGGGGTGATGCTGCAGATTACCACATCAAACCGTTAGCCTACTTACAGAAGGAAGTTATTAGAATTATTTTCAGTAACGAATTCAGCAATGCTGAAAATGACTTATTGAATATAAAAGAAATATATAAACTAGAAGCACTACTGTTTGTAATGAAAAATAAACATAAATTCAATATCTCTGTTAAAACTGGTGTTACAAGGTACTCAAATAGAACAGTCGCTAAAATCCCTTCTTTCAATAAGTATCATTCCAGGCATCAGCTTCAGTATAACGGATGCCTACTATTCAATGCACTACCTGCACATATGCATAACATATGGATACTAAATTACAGAAGAAGGCGTAAAAAGTTAAAGGCATACTTCTTGACTAAGGCTTAGAATGCTAAATTCCATATTACACATTATTTGATTTGTCTTAAATATCAGTCCAAATAAATTCGAATTGTTAAGCTGTAGAATTATTATTACCTTAGTTTCTAGTGCAACTAAACTAAAATTCCTGTATTGAAAATCATAACATACTAGTTATTAGTGCAGCATTTCATGTTTTAAATTATCATACTATTATTACTGACGAATAAGTAAAATTTCTTTTCCTTTGGAAGGTATTAAAAGTGTGTGGATGTAATTAAAATTTAAAGTACTGTAGATTTCTTAGATACAACGATTATATAAAATTATCAAAATACTAACAGCTGTTCGCACGTTTAAAGATAGCTAATAGTTATTCATTTATCTTATTTATTTTAGTTTGAAGTGTATGTGTAACATCAATATAGTATCAATCTCATTTGTATAATAATAATCCCACTGCTCGCGCAGCCATGCGCATTTGTGGAACTTACATTTTTTTGTATTTTTATGTTAATTTAGTAAATACCAATAAATTTGATTTGATTTGATTTGATTTGACTATTACTATTACTATTACTATTAATATTATTCTAAAACTCAATTTAGCCAACAATTACAACATAGAATGTGTTCCAGAAATTAAATATCTTGGTATAATATTCGATTCAAAATTAAACTGGTCAGCTCATTCAAATTTTGTATCCGCTAAATTACGAAAATTAAACTTTTTAATCTATTACCTTACACAATACTTTACAAAATGTTATTTAATTAGAATATATTTTGCACTTTATCAGCCAGTTTTGACATACGGTATTATATTTTGGGGAGGAACTGCAAACTACCACATCAGTAGAATAAAATTACTTCAAAATTCGGTTATAAAAACTATACTTAAGGCATCATATACTGAAAATAAACATATATTGCACTTTAATGCAATATATCATTTGCTTACCCTCATTTTTGTCTTTAAATTTAAAAATAAATTTAATATTTCACTTAAGGAAGGAGTAGTTAGAAACTGTAATGATTTATATGCAAACATTCCCCTATATAATAAATATCACACAAGAATGCAAATCACGTATCAAGCCCCAATTGAATTCAACGCGTTACCATCGTATCTGAAATCATTTCCTTATATCCATAGACTATTATAGAAAAAGTTAACCCTATACATTTGTCCTATATAAATACTAGCATTAAATGTGTCCCCTTCGGTGAGTTCCTCCATTGTGTTTCCTTTGGTGTGTTTCAATATCGGAGTAGTGTGTGACATGATTTTTAATATCTGCATGCATAACAATTCTTTAGAAGTAGACTAAGTTAACATTAAGTACATACAACTTACAAATACTATTTAAACACATGTATTAATTTATAGTATCGCTTTTTTATTTTTAATTTTTCTTATTTTTGTAAGCATCTGTTCGGTTCTTTTATTTCATTTAGATCCATTGTAAAGAAATTTTTATTGTTCTCAAAGTCCCATCATTCGCGCAAATATGCGCATAGATGGGCTATTTCAGTAATAATAATAATAAACGTTTATTTGATATTTATTTGATTTGATTTGACTATTACTATTACTGTTACTATTACTATTACTATTACTAAATTCGTTTTAAATGAGAACAAAACGAAACTGATGATCTACACTCATCAAAAAGGAGAATTATGGGAAAATTTTGAGATTTTTTGTGGAAACGGAGTAAAAATAAATAGAGTGCATGAAATTAAATACTTAGGCCTAATAATTGACAGTAAATTAATCTGGAATAAACCAACAATATTGGTTGAACAGAAATTAAGAAAATTAAACTATATTTTCTATTATCTAAATAACTTCTTTTCTCCAACACAATTACGACAATTGTATCTAGCCTTACACCAACCTGTTTTGGGATATGGCATCATACACTGGGGTGGAATAGCTGACTACCACTTAAAATCTATTACAGCTTTACAAGGAAGAATGCTTAAACTTATCGGGCAAGTTGCTAATAAAGATCTATTGAGAATACAAGAATTATATAAACTACAACTTCTAAACTTTGTCTACAAAAATAAAATGAGATTTAATATAACACAGCCAGAAGGAATTACAAGATCTTCAACCTCAGAACGAGCAAATACTCCTCATTTTAATAAATATCATACACGCATACAATCCCCTTATACATATATAGAGGTGCAGTCTTATACAATGCATTACCGCACACATTAAAAATTCAATTAAGAAACTATAAAAAAAGACGAAAACTTCTGACTGATTACCTTCTATTCGTGAAAACTTAAATCTGGATGTCTACGTTTAAGACCAAATTATTATTATCACTACTACTATTACTATTTTTTATATATATATATAATGTGTGCGTGTAAGAAATAATAAATAAATAAATAAAATAAAAGAGTTATTTTATGAAAACGCTATTATTAATTAATAGAAATATAATTAGAACTCGTACATATTGCCAAATTACGCTAAATTGTTTTACACGTATGTAAATATCGTTACTATTGTAAAAAGTCGTTTATTTTATTAAATGCTAATTATGAGACTGCACTCATATTACACCTTGTTTCTTACCATATTTTAAGCGCTAAGTTTATGTCACGAATATCCTTTACTTTTATTCTCTTTATTTTTACTTTATTTTGTCATCCTTTGTTTGTCTTACTTTTATTTTACGTACATCAATGTATATTGTAATTCGAAAAATTAATTATATTACCATATGAATCCACTACTCGCGCAAAACTGCGCATTTGTGGAAATATTGTAAAATAATAATAATAATAAAGTTTGATTTGATTTGATTACTATTACTATTACTATTACTATTACTATTACTATTACAATCTATATATGTCAATTCCCTGCCGATAATACCTCCATCTGTTCTCAGTAGAATCTGTAAATGAAGAATCGAAAACAATTTTTATTTACCCAACTAGAAAAATCTCCGATACTAATCTTTTCATAAATCCGTCTAATCCTTCAGCTATACTTTTTACCTTCGTCGCTACAACATTTGTACTAATACTTTCTGGAAAAATTTCTCTATATTCGAGTAGACTGCCGTTTAAGTGTAACGGCCGGGCCTTCGCCCCGGAACAAATAAATTATCTTCTCATATTCACCCTGAAAGCATTATTAACGTATTTCACGAACTTCCGACATCCCCGGTCTCTTCAGAAAATCCTGCTATTCTCATCTTTTTATACAATTTCATAATTCGATCGAAATTTTATTATTTTTCCTTTATCATTATTTAAATTAAATAAATTTAAAAACTCTTGCTTCCGCTTCCGTCTTAGATTTCTTAAATTGTTCCCTATTATTGTTTTTTTTTTTTTTTTTTTTAGCTGAAACCGATTAATTCACCGACTTTTACGTCTTGGTTATTGTAAGAAACTCTTCCTCTTTCTGAAAAGAACTCATTCTCATCATACTCTATTTTTCATGAGAATTTTTTTTCTACTAAAATCCTCTCCTCTTTTTCATACGTCTGCAATATTATTCAATTTGTCTTTTATATCTATACACTTACAATAAGAACCTACCTTACTTCAAATAGACTCAAATAGTTTATTTAAAAATTCATAATAGAAAAAAATAACAGAACGACTTGTAGATAAAATATTTGTAAAGCGAAAAGAAATGTTTATTAAAAAAAAAAAAAAAAAGTTGAAAAGGTTAATTTAATGATTAGTTAGTGGCCAAATGGTATTTAAAGCCGGGCCAAAAAAAAAAAAAAAAAAAAAAAAAAAAATGCGGAGAAACGAGAGTATAAGTTTGTTTTCAATTCTTGGGGGGCGGGGGCGGGGGCATCGGACACAACAGAACTGACTTAGCAACAATGTCAGCTAAGAGATTACCCATGAATCCCGTGTGGCCTGGCACCCACAGGACAGTAACTTGGTGGGAGGATGATATCAGCTTTAGCATTAGGAATTGGATCAAAGTAGTTATATAGTTCAATGAGGTATGTTAGGAAAGGGTATCCAAAAGCCGCACGCGAATCAGATACAATAAAATGCGACTGCTGGCTGAATGGGCTTTAACTATAGATTCAAGGGCTAGGAATATGCCATAAAGTTCAGTATCGAGAACGGAACAATGATCATGGAGCTGGCAGGACATCAATAAATTTTTTACGATTTCTGATGTTTTAAAAGTGCTAACATTCTCTTTGTCCTCGCTCTTTCAATTCCAATCTCCTAATATGTTCCGCCCAAACTGATATCGGTTCTTGGTTACACGAGAAAGTAACCAAGAGCAAGACGCTTTGGCATGACTGGTTACGATTAATGAACGGCCTTTTAGAAAGTTCTTTTCTACTATTTTCTTCTATCATATATGTATATAAAAATTAACGAAAGACGTTGGTATAACCATCTTCTCTTTCTCATTTACCAATCCGCAGTGTTTTTATCCTGTTTTGTTATTATTTTTACTAGAGCTTCTCTCATTCAATAGACTCGTTATATGCTTCATATGTATTGTTTACGCACGTCATATTTCTCCAATAGTGGCATTTTTTTGATTTCTCGTCAATTGTCCTGTACACCTTAATTCACTATTTAATGACATTTCTCCATTGAATACCACTTTTCTACTTTAGAATTTATTACATTTCTTATATTTTCGCCTTCTCTTCATTTTCTCTAACATTTATCCATACTTCCTTTATATTCTCCATTACTTTAGAAATTGAATTATAATCCTACTGTCCTCCGTAGTAGGCGGGTAATGCAATTTTTGGGACTTTGTTCCTGTGAAGGGTATGGGACTTTTTTTCTTTTTTTTTTTTTTTTTTGGCCTAGCAAGAAACAATTTAGTTATTATTGCGTTAATATAAGCACAAAATTAAACAAGGTTGCTTAATCTTATTATTACAGGGATATAGTAAAGATAAGTGAACACGCATGGGTAGAATCTTAATTTAGCTTTCTTTACATAAGGAAACGGGTGCGAAGTTTCCAAGTTATAACTGAATTAAAAGATAGGTCGGAAATCTTGATTACATTGACTGACTAAGTGAAAACAGTATTTTACTTTTTTAATTAAGATTTGTACAAATACAGCCATCGGGTAAAGGTATCGAAATTAAAAATTATATATATACATATATAGAAAATAGTGAGCAAAGAGTTGGGGGTAGTAGAAAAAAAGATTTTTAAACTCCATCTTCCGGTCTTGGTACATTGCATACCGATACCGAAATGTAGCGAGCTGTGCGCAATATCTATCTTTATTCAGGATGTTTAAATGTTCGTTTACATTTGTTCTTGTTCAGGAAGCTAAAGTTGTCGTTTTTTTTCGGCTGATTGTGCATCAGCCGATTTCCGATTACATGTTGAACGGCACAAAGCGAGACTACGTATTTTAATAATGCGTACTTTTGTAAGTCAGTCGAGTGGTCCTCCATGTAGAGACTTGTGGATGCTTTTCGTGTTCTGACTGCTGTTGCCGATTTAATAACCGAACCGACTGATAATGATCACTTGAAATTTTGGGAAATACCACGGCTCTTCTGAATTTTGAATTACTCATCGAATATGCGCTATTGCACACTTTTCGAAACTACTCTGGGTCCCCTGCGCTGAAAACTTTCCAACATCCTCACTTTTATAACCCGGTTTGTCTAATGATGTTACGCATTCGCTCCCGAGTGTTCGCATTCCGTTCGTTTCTCTCTCGTGTTCTTGTTGCCGCAATTTATTTTTACAACTTAATTTTATCTCATTTGTTTGATTGGCTAAAATTGAAGTCGGCAGAACGTT
Organism: Icerya purchasi; assembly: GCA_039619475.1. Taxonomy (NCBI): domain Eukaryota; kingdom Metazoa; phylum Arthropoda; class Insecta; order Hemiptera; family Monophlebidae; genus Icerya; species Icerya purchasi. The sequence continues at coordinate 75,320,193 of CM077115.1, read as the reverse complement.
TTTTTACCGCGATTTTTGCGAAATTAGATCGAAAAGTTCGAGTTCAAAATATTTTTTCAATCAGCCTTTGTCACGTTTACCGGTTAGGGGCTTTATGCACGCGTTCCCAGTATTTCGAACGCTAGCGAGATTAATACTCGAGAGAGCTTACGGATGATAATCGTGATGTGTTTATAAGTTTATAATCTTTTCGTTGTTAACACACTAGTGTGTCTCTTTGTAGGATTATTTAATGAAAGTAGTGTGGAAGTTTTACATTTTTGGAACTGCGAAAAATTTTCGAAAACGGAAAAAAAAAAAAAATTAGAATAAAACTGCAGTAAACCTACTAGAAGTGACAAAAATTATCGAAAAATAGTATAAAACAATCGATTAATCGATTTTAATGTTACATGTCCGTGTAAACACAGGAAGAAAATACAAATTTCATACAATTTGAAGGACAAGTAGAAAGTAGACCGAAGGAAAAGATCAAAAGTACAAGACAATTACCGTTACGGATTTTAATACCGACTATTTGAATAAATATTAATTACAACGCAATTCTCAGGCCGGCCGCCCCCATTAGAATAAATATCCCAATTTTATGTAACACGTTTGTTATATTTTAATTTTTACCGACTTTTGTTTTTTCTTTCTTTTTTATGTTTATATAGACACTGATTGTACTGATTATTGGCCCATTAGAATTAAGTACACCGTGCGAGTAATTATGAAAATCGGTGAACATAAATTGAGTATTCGTCAAAAAACGTGAAAAAATTCGGTCTCTTTGGATAATTTTTTGTTCTTATTATTTTTTATTAGTATAACAGAGGCGGTCGACTCAAAATGATATCAAATGCTTTAAACTTTTCTACATCTGTCGTTTTCGAATCAAAAGACGTACTAGGTAAATATGTAGCAAATTCTTCGCTATTGCATAGTTCATCGTCCCGTTTTCGTTTTTGGAAATGTAACGAATAAACTTCTTATTACTATGCAGGTTGATGAATAGGGAGAGTAAAGACTACATTGTTAATTTAATAATACCATGGAAACGAAAAAAAAAATATTATTTTTGTACGTTGTAGTATGTTAAGTTGTTTCAGTAGTTTAATAAAATTTATGGTATAAATTATTATTAATATTATTCGAATTGGCCAACTATAGACCACGTATGGTATAAATTATTGGTTGTATTTTTTTTTTTTTTTTTTTTTTTATTATATACATTTTCGTTATAAAATCTAATGGGGGCCAGCTTAAGAATTGCGATGTAAATTTCGATCATTTTATACAGAGTATAGAAGAGAAAGAGATAGAAATGTAAGCAAGAGAAGTCAAAGGACAGAGCCCCTTGCAAAGTCAAAATGGCCAAGTTTATGTATCTTCTTCTTCTTCTGGTGTCATACGCAGGCATCTGCGCGTGGACGATCACTAATTGGCTAGATTTCCCGGTTGTTCGCTGCTTCAATTAGGCTTTTTATTGTGGTTTTTCCGGTGGTCCACTGTTTTATATTCTTGGACCACGATGTTTTTCTTCTTCCTCGTGCTCTTTTTCCATTAATTTTCCCTTCTATAATTATTCGCAATATTTCCTGCCTCTCTGATAACATGGCCCAAATATCTCGACTTCCTTTTCTTAATTATGTCCAATATTTAGCGAAAATAATGAAACTGTTAACAAGTGAAAGATAATTCCAAAATTGTTTCTAAGTTTAAATTCTGTTTACGCACTCGGTGTAAATTCTTAAGGGAAGTGCGAGACGCTTTTTATCGATTTATTTTATTTATTTATTGCGGTTATCCTAATTATTAAAATAGTAAAAATGATCGTATCCAATATTCGCATTACGGGGTGGTTGGGGGGGGGGGATTATTTGTCTAGAAAAGGGGTAGACAGATTTGCCGCAAACAACGATATTTTAAAAATAGAGCTTGTGTAACTAATGAAAGTATTTTTGGAAGATTTAAGACAGCTTGGGCAGGCGAGAAATAAGATTTTATTTGATACGTAGTAGTGCATATATTTTTTTTATTTTTCCCCGATATATCGCTGTGCATATTAATGATAAAAAAAGTTCATTGCCATTACAAAGTTTTTTTTACAGGGAGCTGACAACATCATCATTTATTGAGCAACTCAATCGAAGCGTCTATTTTCGCATGTTCTTTGACATCCTTCCCAAACTGCCGCCTTCATCCTAATTACGAAGCTATCTACGACTTCGACCATATTTTCTTTGAATGACTAACTCTTTCGGCTGAATGTGTATTCTAATTTATGGTCGATTTCCTAATTGCCTTCTCCACATCTTATCCTTTCCTTCCCTACTCATTATCGCAGTTTCTAGTTCTTTAAGTAAAGTAAAGTAAGTCGCTTGACAGGACGTCGAGGATTGTGAAGTTAAGCTTTTCATAATGTACTAAGGTCTAACGACACTAATGAGAGTAGGAAGGCCAATTCCCTTTCTCTCGGCCCTAATTCTTTAATCTGTCAGCTTCTAATTGGATCAATGTTCAGCTAACCTTCTTTTTGCTGATTGCTTCGGTGTCGACGTTCCAAAAAATATAATAATATTTGACTGGCTTTTGATTGACTTTTTTTTTTTGTTTGTTTTATCTAATACTTTCGAAATCTTTAAAAAATCTTTAACAGCGGGGATCACTGAACCCAAAGTCATACAGAGCTAGAGGGTAACGAAATGGCAGATTCCTTGACTCAGATTGCTGTGTCCTCCCGCTTTTATTTCACTAAAATTCCCATTTCTAATTTTCTCCTACTGCGTAAAAAGTTTCATGCTAGATTTCGGTAAGATTTTCTTCGTTTTTCAATCGATCTTCCTTTTATTTTTCCATCCAATCTAATCTCCCTATCCGGCCTTGGTTTTACAATTTTTCTTCGCTTCGCTGCTCCGTTATTGTCTCTATTATCCGCTTACATCTCAATCATACTCTTCTTTTTTCCTTTTCACCTCGCACTACCCCCTAGTTGCCCCCTTCTTCATCCTAATGTACAAAGCCCAACGGCACTAATGAGAGTAAGGGGAGACCAGTTCCTTTCTCTCGGCCGTCTCTTTACCTTCCCAGATTTCTCTGGTACCCAATTATTTCAGTCTAGGTAAACCTGAGAGCGACTTGGATCCGAGGCGATATAAGTCTCGATAACCTCTATGACACCTCTGGTTTGGTAGTTAATCGCCTTCTTAACCACTAGGCTACCGCGCTACCTTAACGTTTCGTTAAGAAAATGAAATACGAGTTTGTTAAATAGCGCTCTTTCCAACGGTATATCATATGCCCGGGAAAAAAAAATATTTGTTTCAGAAGTTCGCGAGCTCTCGAAGCCCCGACGGGCTAATTTTGAAGTTGGAAATCTAAATGTTCCAAACCAAAGAAATATACATGCATATGTGCATATTTTCAACCTTGTTCAGAATTTTTAGCTGTAATACTCGCGCCGCAAAGAGGGGAGCTACTTAGTAGGGGTCTCGCGTTTTTTTGAACTTTTCGTAAACTTTGAAAGTTTCATTAAAGAAATAAAATATGGTTTTGTTTTTCGACAAATAGAGCGCGATCTTTCTAACGATCACATGCCCGAAAGAAGAAAAATTTTTTTTACAAAATTTCGAGCTTTTGGCGCCCCGAGGGTCTAATTTTAAAGTTGGAAACCCGGATGTTGCATAATATTGCATTTCCATCTATAACAAGCAGTCCTGCAAAAGGACACTTTTTTAATTCATCGCGAAAAAGTAGGTGCAAAATCGTTCGCAAGATTCCCACCCAGTCAGACAGACCGAATGACAAAGCGAGTTAAATAAAAGGCTATAAAAAGGAAATTTCTGGGTGAAGAGAGGACACCCGTGCGGGGGGGGAACAAAAAAGTCACGAAGGGAGAAAGGGATGACCGAAACGAAGACGACATATGACAGTGATCAGAGGACGATAAATAGAAGGAAACATGTCAAATCATCTGGTCAGAGAAGGTAAGGGCTGAACGGAAAGGCGAAAGGAATTCGGATCGGAGAAAAGGGAGATTTTAAAATTTATGAACGTATATGCTATTCGCATTGTTTAAACCCATTTTTTTATTTTTAATGGTGCTCCGGCACCGTAGTTTATTGTTCGGGTTCGGTCGAAGGAACTTTTTTTAACAAGGTTTAATAAATAGTTTGCTAAAAAACATTGCATTATTTCAAAAGTTGCAACGTAAACGGTTTTAGCTGTTAAAAAATAATCAAAGCGAAAATTCTATATAAAAAATACAGATTTTTATTTTTATTTTTTTATTTTTTTTTTTTTATTATTCAATTAATGAGCCACATAGCTACACAGAGGGCTTCACGGCTCAATTAGAAAAGGAATGAGATTAGATGAGATGGAAAAGTTTGACTTGTTTAATGAAATTTATTGTTTTATCTATGGAGTTGGAGGAATCATTAAGAGCTAGAACACGGCTTGAAGGAACATGGAGAGAGAGTCGGAGAGGAGCTGTCTTTAAGCATGTGAAAATATGATCAACCGTTAAGCCCTCTTTGCCACAATGAGGACAGTCGGGAGGGAAAAGATTTGATAAGAGATGGGAGTGAGTAAGTCGGGTGTGTCCAGTACGTAGCCGAGTAATCACTATCTCTTCTTGACGTGACTTTCGGTTTGAGGAGTTTCACGGTATCGGCTTTTCTTTGAGGTCTCGAAGCTTATTACTTTCTATGTTATGCCAATACTGCTTCCACATAGAGAGTATTAGCTCTTTATGATGTTGTTTGAGGTCTTCGGCAGTAGGACGAATAAGCATAGAAATTGAACTGTTGAGTTTGGCAGATTTGGCAGCCAAATCCACCATATCATGTCCAGGAATTCCTACATGGCCTGGGATCCAGATGAATTTTGTTGAAATAGACTGTAGATGCATAGTGTTTAGAATCACTTTAATGCGCTGAGCAATTGGGTTTGATGGAAATGGATCTTGTAGTAGTTGGAGTGACGTAAGAGAATCAGACAGGATTATCAGGTTTTGTTGAAAGTGGCGTACGAAATATTGGAGACATAATAAGATAGCTGTTAGTTCTGCAGATAGGATAGATAGACGGTTGCTTAAGCGATGTGAGAATATTTTTTTATTTACAGAGTACGCACAAGCCACTCTTTTTTGGGTTTTAGAGCCATCGGTGTAGCATTGGATGTGGTTAGGGTATTCTTGGAGGATTAGTTGTAATTTTCCCAAGATTATATTTTTATCAGCTGGTCTAAGAAGTTTTGATAAATCCAATCGGATCTCAGGGATTTGAGAGACCCACGATGGAGGTTCAGAAAATATGGTTAAGAGAGGGTGGGTGTTGTACTTTTGACAGGTCAATTTTTGGTGCCTGATCATTATATGATTTGGTGAATTGTTTGGATTAAAGAGATAGTCATATATAGGTATACTGGGGTTTTGGGCAGCTGAGATAACAAAATTAGAGGTAGAGAGTAATCGACGGTAGTGGAGTGGGGGAATAGCTGTTTCCGCACATAGACTGTCTATTGGAGTAGTGCGGAACGCTGCTGTAGCGATTCGGAGAGCTGTTGTCTGGATTGTGTCTAAAAGTTTTAATGCTGACTTATTAGCTTGGCCATATATAGGTGCTCCATAATCGATTCTGGCTAGCACAAGAGATTTATATAGTTGTAGTAGTCTACCTCTATTGCAGCCAGTTATTGGGTTAGCTAAATATTTCATCACATTAATTGCCCGTTGGCATTTTGCTTTCAAATTTTTTATGTGTGGAAGCCAGGTTAATTTCTGATCAAAGTGTATACCTAAAAATTTTGTATTATCTTGAATTAATATTGGTTTTCCATATAAAAGCAGGGTATGGAACTTGGGCGCTGGCTTTCTTTTTCGAAAGATTACTAAATGTGTTTTTGTGCTAGAAAATCGGAATCCAAGATTATGTGTCCACTGAGATAGGCGGTTTAGGGTTTCTTGTAATAGTCTATGCGCTCTTTGAGGGTTTGAACTTATGATACTAATACTGTAGTCATCAGCAAATAACCGTTGGGTAAGTGGGAAGTGAACATTAGTCACAATATTGTTTATGGCAAGTAGAAAAAGTGTTACACTTAGAACTGAGCCTTGGGGGACTCCGTTTTGGACTTCATATGGCGTAGATAAAACACCATTTATCCTGACAGTAAGGGAACGGTTATTTAAAGAACTTTGGAGTAGAATAGGAAGGTGACCACGAAGGCCACATTGGTGTAATAGTTGACATAGGTAATATCTCCATATCCGATCATATGCTTTTTCAATATCAAAAAAATAGTCCATATAAACAGGATTTATTGGTGAAGGCCTTTTGTATTTCACTTTCGAGGTCACAAACCGCTTGAATTGGAGATCGATTTTTCCTGAAGCCATATTGATAGTTAGTGATAATATTATTAGATTCAAGGTACCATACTAAGCGTTTGTTGACTATTTTTTCCAGAGTTTTCCCAATAACGCTGGTTAAAGATATAGGGCGATATGATTGTGGGTTAGATGGGTTTGAGTTGGGTTTTAAAATTGGGATGACAGTAGCTGTTTTCCATTGAGGTGGATACTGGCCTGTTGTAAAAATTTCGTTAAACACTTGAGTGAGATATGATATAGCTTTAGGGTGAAGATTTTTTAGCATAGCAGGATGAATTTGATCTGGGCCTGGAGCCGTATTTTTGAATTTATGGATAATGTAATTTACTTCTTGGCTTGATATAGGTTGGTTGTAGTAATAATTACCAGAGTGATAGTGGAAATTTATGGGTATTAATTCAGCTTTCTCTTTAATAGTGATAAACGATTTATCATAATTTTTATCTGATGACACAGATGAAAAATGATTCGCTAGAGTATTAGCAATATTAAGGGGGTCTACATAGATTTGGTTGTTGTGTTGGAGTTGGGTGATAGCAAAAGTTGTTTTATTGCCCGTTAATCTTTTTATACTATTCCACATGGCTGCAGAAGATACAGGCTGGTTTATACTAGATACAAAATTTATCCAACTCTGCTTTTTGGAGTAGCGGATGAGTATTCTGGCTTTTGCTCTAAGTTTTTTGTATTGTATAAAGTCTTGTTGACACATGCTATTTCGAAATTTACGCAGGGCTTTGTTGCGATTTTTTATGGCCAATTTTATTTCTTCGGACCACCAAGGTACTTTTCGAGATTTAATTGAGTTAAAAGATCTGGGTATGGAGTTCTCAGCTGCACGAATCAATAGATTAGTGAAAGCATCAACCGAATCTGCAATGATTGTAGGACACGGAAGTTGATCTATGTTGGCTGTAACATCATAAAACGAAGACCAATTTGCTTTGGGAATGTTCCATTTTGGTATAGATCCTACTTGACATGGTTTGTGGTGTTCTAAAGAGACCACTATGGGATAATGGTCACTATCACAAGGATCTGTGTATGCGGCCCATTGGAGTTTAGGTGCTAGAAAGTTTGAGCATATTGTTAGATCAATAGATGAAAAACATCCGTAACTTGAATTTATGTGGGTTGGGGAGTGTTTGTTATTTAAGAGGATTAGTTTCGAATAATTAGCCAGCACATGCTCAACTATATTGCCTTTAGTGTTAGAGAATTTACTGCCCCAAAGTGAATTGTGGGCATTGAAATCACCACACAGAATGAACGGTTGTGGGAGGTAGGCTAGAAGTTCTGTTAGAGACCTAGTAGATATATTTTGAGTTGGTGGAATGTGAACCGAGCAAACTGTAATTGGTTTTTGGGATATCTGTGGGATAGAGATAGAGACAGCAATGTTTTGGATTTCTGTTGGTGTTTGTATGCTAGTCGCTTGGAATGAATTTGATGTAAATAACGCAGTTCCGCCCTTAGCATAGGAACTGGTAGGATTATCGTGTCTAAAAACGGTATAGTTTGGTAGGTTTACTTGGGATTGTGGTTTAAGGTGTGTCTCTTGGATTGCAATTATGTATGGTTTATGTTTATAGATTAATTGTTTGAGTTCAGCTACTCTTTGAAAGTAACCGTTTACATTCCACTGTAGACAGACTGTCATTGTATATAGCAACGAAGTTTAACTTATATATAATTACACTATATATGTTAGTACTTATATTAAGTAATATTAAAAATAGATGATCGCTTAAGTTGACAAGTTTGATTCATTTGAGTCCAATTCTTGTGTCGCGTCAGACGTCGGTGTATCATGGTGACTTAAAATTCTAGTCAATCGGTTTTTGAGGCCGCGGTGCTTCATATTAGGCCGCAGCTGAACGATGAAAGGAAAGATTTCTTCCGGATTTTGATAGTAATTGGCAATGACTCTATCGGCCATTTTTGTTTTGGTTTTTAATATCTCCATAAGGAGTTCGAACATATCGTTTTCCGTACTTCCTGCAGCGATAACTTGAGGCGATTCATGGAACATCTGTGAGATGGTGTACTTTAGTTCTCCATCGAATTCGCTATCCGTATTCTTATTTTGTTGTGACTCATGTTGGGAGTTTGTCTCGTTTCTTTGCTGATTGAGATGTTCAATGAGGGTTTTTTTGATTTTCGTAAACCATATTTTCATGCTACGGTCTTGGAGGAAAGGCCGGTTTTCTTCGATCATGTTGATCAATCCTGCGAGATCCGATGTAAACTCAGCAGCCGTAGTAGGGATTTGGCCGTTGTTTCTGCACATATCGATAAACAGTAAAAAATTTGAATAAGCTGGTATAGGGTACATATGTTTCTTTGTTTCGAAATTTTCTTTAATGGGTTGTAAGGCGTCTTTTATCGATAGTACTGTTGGTTGGTGCTGAATTTCTTTCTCGTCGTTTGATGAATCACTTTCCTCTTGTTTTTGGAGAGAAGGATTTTTGCTGGTATTTTTCAGTTTTTTCTTTACCGGTTTTTTGTTGGCTCCGACATCTTGCATTATCGGTCTGCTGGTCTCACTTGGAGTCGATGATGCGTGGGATAGTGGTCGTTTATGGTTGTTAATTGTCTTTTTGGGTGCCATCATATCCGAGGTTATGTATGATTGATCTTTAGGCGCTGACGAATAATTAGTATTGGAAGGTATTTTTGAATTGTCGTTGCTTAGATTTACAGGGGTATCCATAACATCTTCCCTGTGCAGTATATGTTGTATTGATTCATTTATTATGTTTCTGTGTTCTTTATTGTCGTCTCTAGTTTCTAGCTGATCTTCTACATCAGGAAATGGAGTGTCGTCCAAATATGGGCAATCTTCGATTTTATGTCCCATTTTATGACATTTGAAGCATGCTAACTGATCGAAAGTTAGAAAAATTCTGTATGTTCTCTCATTATGTGTAATATTAAAAGAGTTTGGGAGCTTTATATCAGACATATTATTTCGGACGTAAATTTGTCGACGCCAGCTAACAACATGTGAAAATAAACTGTCACTTGGATTGACTCTTAATATAGATATCGATGACGCTACATCCAGTAAAAGTTCATTTTTAAGGTAATCTTCTAAAACACTATTTGGTATTACGGGAGAGACGTTTGAAAGAATAATTTTTGTTGACGGTTTTGTAAGCGGTTTAGCCTTAATGAAGTTATTTCCGATTTTAATTCCTCCATATTTGGTTAGAAAGTTTTTTGCTATTTCTTCATTTGACAAAAAGACGATTACTCGGTTATTACTAACCCTAGAAGCTGCAGTAATATATTTTGGTCCTCCGATACGATCTCATTAAGTGCCATTAGATAGTCTCTTATTTTTAAACCATCGTAATGATTAAATACGATTCCTTCAGATTCAGTAGGGTATTTAAAATCTTTTATCGGCGTTATTCTTTGTTTAACCATATTAGCGTATGTTGTATTGTTAGTGATATTTTGCTCAGAAAACGGTAGAGACAAATTTAACGGACTATTTTTAGTATTAGAGTTTAAATTAATATTATTGTTAGTATTATGTAATAACGGATTGATTATACCGGTAGTTGATGCAGGTATCATTGTTGTTGCTGTTTCGGCTGATAAGGATGTTGGTACTAACGTAGATGATGGTAATGATGTTGATAGATTTTTGTCGGCTGCTAGCGACATGATGCTAACAGGACCGACGATAAGCGAAGTTTACTTTAATATACTCGTACTATTATACAGTTAACGCGCACAACAATGAACAGACTGATAACAATAGAAACTCGTAATTCCCAGATTTTTATTTTAAATTACTTCAAACGCAAAAATTAAAAAAGAAAAGGCTGGTAATAATTACACACACACACACACACATATATATATATATATAACAATTCACAAACTGTGTAGAATGCGGTGTCTTGGAATATGCTAGAAATTTTAAACGATAATTCTCATTGCAGGATGCTGAGGCCTGCTGAAAGGGGGTTGTTGAAGCCCTCTCGGAGTTAACTTTTTTATTTTGATCACACAATTTTGTAATTCTAGCTATTTAATAAATAGCGCAATATAAATATTTCAGATTTTTATGTTATATACAGAAAACAAACTTGGAGCAATTGTATCTGCCGTTGAGCTTCTTTTTTTCTTTAGATATAAATTCATTTTCTGTATTATCACTTTATTAAATACAGATAAAAAAACACGATTTACAGAAAATAATTATTTAGAAAATATATAAACAGTCGACGACATGTTTCGGAGTTACATAAATCATGGCAATAATGAAATAAAGTAACTTTATTATGGAGTACGTAACTGGCGGAACATGCCGGCTGTTTTTATATTTTCTGTACTTCTTTTCCGTAATTTTCTTGACTTTTTACGAGTTCCGTTTTCCCGTTTTCCTCCGATTTAGCGAACATCCCTTCCTAGATAAAAGTTGTAAATTATTTCTCTAACTTCTCTATATCATTCTGACACGTAATATATCACCATCACATTATTTGGAAGCGTCCCTCCGACTTATAAGATGTTTGATCTAAATCGCTATCATTGAATTCATCTTTTTTCTACTATTGTGCTTTACCAGCGATTTTACTAACCATCGTCGATGCTGACCTAAAATATGTACGCATTGGTGCTCTTGTTAGGATGTTGATTTGCGATAATATGCTCAGTTTAAACTTTTGATTGCAGGTATATTCACAATTTATAAATGTAAAATTCTTCTTCTTATTTACGCCGTTTGAGTTTGGCGATCAGTCCTTTTTCACTTTATCAATGGCAGCGCACTGTTTAAGTATCCTTTTGTGTGAACATCGGCACCATCGGGCTAGGTTCGTTCTCTACTTCTACCTAGGCTTCTTTTACCGACTTGCTTTTTTTCGTATAACACCAGTTCCAGTGAGCGATACTTTACGATAGTAATTTAGCTTACCGTCTTGAATAGCCTCGGTAATATACTTTCTTTTGACATTCTTAAGACTTCCTACTTTGTAATGCGGTCTGCCGATGGAATTCTTAACATACGACGATATATAGTATAAACATCTGTAAGGTCTGAAATTTTTTTTCTCCAATACCGTCATAAGTGTCCAGCTTTCAACTTCATATAAAACAACACACTGTGAATACGTATCATCTAACACACCAACCTCATGCGCGACTGCTGCAGGTTTAATATTTTTTTTTTTTTGTAAGCAATTTATTCCTTATTGAAATCAAAAAAGTGTCCCCTAGCTCTCTGTGTTCTGATTCTAATCTCGATATGTTTCTTCATAGAACGCTCAGGTACTGAAATTTTGCCGCCCTTTTAATTTTTTCTTTTTAGACCAATATGTATATTGCCCGCATTTCGCTCACGCATTTGTCCACCACTATTCATTTCGTTTTGGTCGCATTGATTTCCAGCCCATAGCTTAGGCCAACTTCATGAACCCGCTGAAGCATTTCTCGGGAGGTTACCCGCGATATCAGTCCCCTGTCATCAACCTATCTGATATTAGATATTCTTTTTCCGGCGACTATAAAATTACATCCTCCGATATCGATAGCTTGCTTGAAAATGGCCTCTAAATACGCGCTAAACAATATAGGCGATTAATTCACAGTCTTGTCTTACTCCTCCTTTGATTTTAACTGCATCTACTATGAAAGGTACTTTCGCAACGTATCACAGCGGCTGCGTGTCTTATTCCAGAGTATATGTAAGTTTTGTATTTTTTTTTTTTTTTGTATTTGCTTCATTTAAATCTGGTGTCTTTCAGAGTTCGTATTAATATTTCACGATTAACGCAGTAGAAAGCTTCCCTGTAGTCTATGAAGCAGCACGGTTGTATGATCGAGATCAAGCTAAAATATTTAATGTGCACAATGCTTCGCTCGTGTACCAAATCCGTTTTCGAAAATGTAAAATTACAAAATTACAAAATTACAAAATTAATATTTTTCATTACAAGTCATTTTTGTTTTTTAACAGTCTTTGCATTCATTAATGTGTGTCGCAACTTAATGTAATTATATTCGGAGATAGTTAAATTTTACGATCTTAATGATAGAGATTTACAGCTTTTGCGATAACAATTATGATGTTGTCACGATGGTTGTTTTTTTTTTTTTTGTAAAATCGATTAAAAAACACGCCGTCGTCGGGCCCTCTCAATTGAACACGTTGATTATATGCAAAATAGCTATTATAATCACCTCGTGGGTAGAGAGAATCACGGGAAATCCGTAAGACTGATGGCGAAACACTTGTTGAAAAATCGAATAAATCTTTTTGTCATTTTTGTCGAAATGGTAAGGATGTTAATTGTTGGAAATACTGCTAGGCAAAATGTGTGTGTGTGTGTGTGTGTAAGAGTTAATACGTATTTAAATGCGTTTCGTAAAAGTAAATTATATATGTACGGGGGCGGAGTTAGAAAGTGTATTCAGGTTTAACTTTCTTTTTTTTTTTTTTTTTTTTTTCCACTGTACCAGTCGAGGGACCACAAACAGCGCCAATATTAATTTTAATATATGTATTATGATGATAGAAATGTGACCAATCCAAAGCCCTCCAGTGAGGGGTTTGGCTTATAATAGTTCACTACAACTTATAAAAGGGATACAAAGTCTAGAGAAGGACGAAAAGCGACATAAGCAGTACAGCACAATTTTTACCATATGGCCCTTAGGATATAAAAAGCGAATGGGATGGATTTTAAGAGAAAACAACATGAGATTAGTACAGCAGCGTGTACAATGTAATATTTAGAGCACAATCGTCATGATAACAGTGCTATTTAGTGTATTTCATAAAAGCTCGGCACGCATTTAGTGTGCAAGAGTGCGAGCACCACAACAATCGCCTTATGGAACGTTATCCATACGTAGCAAGTCTACTTCTTATGATATCTGACAAAAACTCGAACACCATGGCAATCACTATGTTAAGAGTGACCCATACATGTCAAGTTTATTGTAGAACGTTATCCATACGTAGCAAGTCTACTTCTTATGATATCTGATAAAAACTCAAACACCATGGCAATCACTAAGTTAAAAGTGACCCATACATGTCATGTTTATTTGGGTCAGATGACCTGGATCCCATAGTAACCGTTGCTGTTTGGTCGGACAACAGAGTCCGGTGAAGTAAATACTTGATAAAAGTTTCGAGTCATAATAACTGATGCTAACGTATTTAAAACTAAATGCACTTAAGTTATGGGAAGAGCGTCACGACACCACTTCCTTCTCTTTAACCTTCTTCTCGGATTACCCGGAAGAGTATTTATAAACATGCTACTAACTTTAGGATTGGGATGTAGATTTAGATTTTCAAAAAATTTGCTGTACTGTTGAGTATGAACTGATTTAACAAAAGGAACATGCAGATCTCGATGGAGAGTTAGGTTTGAAACATATTTTGGTGCTGCTGCAATCCCTCGGAGGATAATGGACTGCTGACTCTGAATACGAGCAAGGTTGCTTCTACTTGTATTTCCATATAGTTCTAGGCCATACCTCCACACCGGAGCTATAATCATCAAGTAGATAGATCTTTTTAACCTTATACTTAATTTAGATTTATTGCCTATCAGCGAGGATAGCTTTTTAGTGTGTGCGATTAGCTTTCTCCGTATTTGTGCAACGTGGAAGCGCCACGTAAGGCGACTGTCAAGGTACATGCCTAGATACTTGACTGTGTCTACCTGTTTGAGCTCTACATTGTTTATTTGGAATTTAGGGCATGTAACGTATCTGTTCGTGAAGGTTATGTGCTGACATTTTTCCTCACTAAATTTAATTCCCCATTTTTTGGCTCAGATCATTATCCTGTTTAAATGGTCCTGGACTGCATTATTCGCATATGTACAATTAGTATCTGAGGACAGTATTGTTATATCATCAGCAAATGTGGCCAGAATTGTCTGATTTGATACAGGAAGGTCAGCCGTATAGATGGAGTATAGAATCGGGCCAAGGAGGCTACCCTGCGGAACAGAGGCCGATACCATACCTTCCGTAGACATTGAACCATTGACATTTACTATAAATGACCTATTTAATAGATAGGACTGAAAAAATAAATATAAGTCCGGTGGTAGTATTTGTTTGAGTTTATATAAAAGCCCAGTATGCCAAACCCGGTCAAACGCCTGGGCGACGTCCAGAAAGACCGCAGAGCATACCTCTCCCTTTTCAAGCACTGATGATATGGCATCCACTAGTCTATGGCACTGTTGTATGGTAGAATGCTGTGTTCGAAAACCAAATTGATGTACTGGTATCAATTTTTTATTTTCAATTACTGGAATTATTCTTTGTAGGATTAATTTCTCGAAAACTTTTGAGAGAGTATTTAGCAGACTGATTGATCTATAGGATGATAGGAGAGACAACGGTTTCAAGGGTTTTGGTATTATAATTATTTTAGATTTTTTCCATGATTTCGGATAGTGACCTATTCGTAGGATGGCATTAAATATAAAACAGAGAAGAGTGGCAGATTTTTTGGGCAGGTGAATTAGAATTTCTCCCGTTACTCCATCGAGTCCAGGAGATTTCCTTAGAGGAGCTTTTTTGAGATATTTGTATACCTCATTTGGAGAGAATGGCCTGGTGGGAAGGCTAAGCTGTAGTGGTTGCTCTAGATAACGTTGTATAACGTTAATATGTTCTGAATCAATGTTTCCGTGAGGCATGAACGTAGCCTCTAAATACGAAGCGAATGCTTCTGCTTTCTGTTTATCTGTTCTAGCCCAACTACCGTCTTGCATCCGAATGTTGTGAGTCTCTGAAGATTGCCGCAGTATTCTTTTGGTTGCCTTCCATAAAGATCCATCCTGTGTATCTAGAGTTTCCAAGTAACTACTGTATGTTTTTTCTTTATATCTCTTAATTTCTTCTCTTAGCTTGTAACGGAGATTGTTGTATGTAGCTTTTAATGCCGGATAGCGGTTCTGTTGCCATCTTCTCCTTGCTGCCCGAGTAGCTTTTATTAACTTCCTGATTTCCGCTGGAACATATTTATTTTGGTTACTATGTACTGTTTTATATGTGGTAGAACTTCTACATGTTGTCTGTATTAAGTCCGTTATATCATCTACCGCTGCTTCGATGTCGTCCTTGGTTTTTAAACTGATCTTCAGGTCAGTGCCATTTTCCATTGCAGTTGCAAAATATTCCCAATCCGTCGAGTAATTATGCAGTTTATGCTGCGTGGGCTTGACTATGGGGTTAATATCCAGGATTGAAATAACCGGAACATGGTCAGAAGAGAGATCGACTACTGTCTCGCATTTTTTATGATACCTTTGTAGGCCTCGTATAATAAAGAAATCTAGGATATCAGGTGTTCGATTTGCATGTTCCGGCCAATAAGTGGGGGACGTGGGAGAGAGAACGGACAGCGAATTATTACGCAGTGTTTTATCTAGTATCCGCCCTGCTTTATTTGTGATCCTTGATCCCCAAGTTCGACTTTTAGCGTTAAATTAGAACATTTTTACAATCGAAACTGACATAGTTAAGGAAAATAAAGCAGCTGCGGTGCAATAGTACCACCGTAATAAGGACTTTTAAGGAAATTGCGTAATACATCCATAGGCGGAAAATTCAGAGCTTAATGTTATAATTTAGTGACTTCAACAGTCAGACGATCTCTTAAAAGATACATTATAATATAACGAGCGCGTTGAACGTGTAAAAATAAATTGTCAAATTTCAATATTGCATTATCGATAGAACAATAAGCGAAAGCTACAGAATTATTTTTAAAACTAATGATAACAACGATCACATTATAAATGTAACAAAAGCAATATCGAAATATTGGAAACCAACAGCGATATTCGGAAAGAAAAACATCAACTGTTTATTTTGGAATTTCCTGAATTTCGGTAGTCGGACATCAGCCGTACGACGCATGCGAAATGTGTTAAAAACGCAGATTTTAGGTGATCATCGTACGATTGATGATAGATTCCGACTGATGACAGATTCCGACTGATGACAGATTCTGACTGATAACAGATTCCGACTGATTTTCAAACAGACTTTTAGGACATTACGGAGACTCCGGTTAAACTGAAAACGAAATTAATGAGACGTCCAAAAGTTCTTCTTTTTCATCGTTTTCCTGGTTGCTTACACGATTGGTCTATTACACACAAACTGATTAAGCGATTTGGAAAAGTTTATCAACAGTCAAACGTCTTTTACGGAGATTATGTTACTTGCACAACTTGTTTAAATGTATATTCGATATGAAAAATACAAATTGAGCGTATGGCAAATCATCAGCCTTATGTTAGGTCAGAAAAACGCTGTTTAGTAATCAATTATTATTCTATTCGTAGTTTAACATCGTTTAATTCGATTGCTTGCCGTCGCTAAAAACAATTAACGCCCAGATAAAATCATAGCGTTTCGAACTACGAAATTATTTCGTATTCGTAGCTATACTAATATAGGAAATTGTTTTCTATAACACCGGCAAGAAGTAAGCAAAGCGGTTACCTACATGGGAGTTTTTTTTTTTTTTCTATTTAATTTTTAAACCGTTCAATGGATTTCTAGGTGTCCGGTACACTAATTTGTTTATACCAACTCCACTACTACTAGTACCACGAGCAAAACTATCAATGGAAAAGAAAAAAACGAAAAATCGTAAAAAATATGTAAATATCTATTTTTGAAATTTACAAAGTCCTTTCTCTATTTTTCGACGTATTCACCTAAAATATTCAAGCGCACTTGTCGTAACGTGGTACCACTTTTTCGATGCTCCGTTAGAAAAATGTTCGTTCAACTTTGGCTAACTAATTCATGACGAAATTCTTCACTTTTTCATCGTTCGCGAAACGCTCTCCTTCTCCAGGGCTGTTTTTAAATGATCGAACACACATGGGCAATCCGAAAGAATGAAAGTTTCGACGCGCTGCGCGCTTCATCTTTCACATAATCCTCGAACATACGGCACACCATTTGGACACCATGTTGGGTCCGGAAATTTCTTTATCCATCGTACACTTCACATATTTGTGTCGATGAATTTCAGTGGGATTATGATTTTTGTCCACAAAAACCGCACCACACTTCGCCTCTCTATGTTTTGGATGACCAATTCTTCACAGGACGCTCCATTTCAAATAGACGCTGTAAACGAACCAAACAACGTGATAGCGGTTTCATTCTTTCACGAGCGGATAGAGAATGAAAACTGGGTCCGTTTAAGTCGGAGCGGCTGTAAGTTAATTTAGGTAGAAACTACGCGCGAGTTTTAACTTATTAATCCTGCCTCGTATATTCTCAATACTTCTTTGAAATGTAGACACAAAAAACTAGAGTAGGTTATAATATAATTATCGTAAAAAGCTGGGGGGGGGGGGGCATTAAAAAAAAAGGAATTAATTTTTAAAGAAAAAAAAAAATGAATAAACCTAAAATCGTATGATAGTTCATTTAGTTCTTGATTTCTGTTCGAAATGTAAGTAAACGAACCATTGCAAGTTGAATTCTATGTAATGTTTAAATATGAAATAATTTATTTTACATTTGTAAGGGGATACGTGTATTAGATAGTACTATTCTTCGATATAAACTGATTTAATTCATTTCAGTTAAACATTTACTACTTTCATCTTGCTAATGTACACCTTGAACAAATTAGACGCGTTATGTTGTTACGTGACGCAAAGGAAGAAAGTTGTGGGTCTCACTGGGCAAATATGCCCGTTGTGTGGGTGCCCAATACTCTCATTATTTAAGAGATAGGAACAGAATACAAAAGTTAAAACTGAACTTATTCTATAAATCACAAAAACTATTTAAAACATTAGTTAATAGTATACACATACGCATATTAATACATAAGACGCCACGTAACATATATCTTAATATTTGTACACCGGAAATGCAGATAGCTTAATATTTTAAATCGATAACGTGATCTTCTGTGGGATATTAGGATAGATACGATAAAAACAAGGTTAATGTCCGTAAATAAATAAAAATAAAGGGTAGTGGGCTATACTTGATCTTCAATCTTTGCACCATTCCTTCAGCCATTTTTGAACCTACTTTTTCCACACACCAATTTTTTTTCCCTCTAGTATATGATTAGGAATCGTATTTATTTAAATTAATTACAACTAAGTCATCAGTATTATCAATTCGCAGATTTACACCACGGGGATAAATATAGTTGTGTATTACTTTGGTCTCTTATTAACCGAATCTTTTTCCTGGATGGTAGTTTTATATTATTGACCTTAAATTCTTATATTATTGACCTTAAATTCTTATATTATTGACCTTAAATTCTTATATTATTGACCTTAAATTCTTATATTATTGACCTTAAATTCTTATATTATTGACCTTAAATTCTTATATTATTGACCTTAAATTCTTATATTATTGACCTTAAATTCTTATATTATTTACCTTAAATTCTTATATTATTGACCTTAAATTCTTATATTATTGACCTTAAATTCTTATATTATTGACCTTAAATTCTAGTAATCTATAAAAGAAATAATACATTTTCGGAGACATATCATCGTTTTCCTTCGACACATAATTGATCCAGCATTGTTTTGTTTCCAATGAGCGAGTATAAGTTTCAGACACCTCTTCTGTATTTTACTTATTTTATTTATTTCTGTTTTTTTGGCCTCTGCCCATATTTGAATTCCATATAATATCCTTGACCTTATTATTGAATTGTAATATGTACGTAATGTTCGATAGTACCTGCTTTATTTTATATAAAGTTGGAATGGTCTGCCCTATTTTCGAGTTTAAACTTTGAATGTGTTTTTTCCAGTTCAAATTTTTATCAACATATATATATATATATATATATATATATATATATATATATAATCATTTACATTCTCCAACGGTGGGCAGAGACACAAATGGGTATTGCTGTTTTCATGAAGTTCATGTAGGCAGTCGTTATTATGGAGGACAATTCGCGCATCGCGTAACTTTAGGATTGTTCCGAAGGTGTAATACTTTTGATTTGTTTATATTTACACACTAGTAGCTGCTGCTAATGTGACATCGAATTGTGTATGGTTTTTTGTTTTATTCCTTCACGAAAAGTGGGAATTAATCGTAATGGTAAATGTTTGTCATTTATTGTTAGAAGAAACAAAAAAAGAAGGAAATAACTCGCACCAGACTACTATTAGAAATATCTCAATTGTAAAAAGGCCCACA
This sequence comes from Icerya purchasi, assembly GCA_039619475.1. NCBI lineage: Eukaryota > Metazoa > Arthropoda > Insecta > Hemiptera > Monophlebidae > Icerya > Icerya purchasi. Next base: position 75,300,599 of record CM077115.1, on the reverse strand, counting down.
AAAATGGAATGGAATCGGAATTGAAGTAATCAGTTGCGTTTTAAGGTGCCACTCGCAACGATAATTTTCGAAAGCGGTCCGAACTGGTCATATTCCGAGATAACCATATATGTAGGTAAAACTTACCTAAGTTACAACAACTGGTTCTCCGTCGCCCCAAAGCAGTAGGAAAAACTCTTTCTATTCGTAACTCGATACTCTTGTCTAATATCATTGAAAGTTCATCGCCGAATTGCTTATAAGCCATACAGGCACTTCTAATAATATTGCTGACTCGCAAGCATTAGCAAGTTGTGATCGGAATCTGGCAAAATTTCTAAGCTGGGCTTTCGGCGGCCATATTCGGCATTGGCACTGCAACGACGTGCTAGTGTAGGTGGTACGATATCGATTGATATTGAAACGTAAGCGGTTATATCCGACATCGCACTGAATAAGTCAGCAAAATTCGAATCTAATAAAACGGTTTTCACTCTGCTCCCGCGGGAGAAAATGCGTTCTTACTCTTCTGCTCGGTAAGACGATTTTCCGGTTCTTTTACAGCCAACAAATGTTAGTTTTTCTTTCACCTTTCACATGTTTCCTCCGTTTTCCCATCGACAACTCACAGCGAAACTTGTTATTGTTACGAATCGCGCGTGACGTACTTTTAAACAGCTTATTTTGTTCCGGGAAATTCTGAACAATGTGCCACGCCGTCTATACTCGATACTTTTCTTCGTGTGCCACTGTGTATATGTTTATACATTATACATACATATACATACATATATATATATATATGTATATGTAAAGTATGTGTGTGTGTACACGTATGCATTCGTTATTAAGGGAGGTACACACGCTTTTGCCACACTTTTCTCGATAAAAAAGGAAATGAAATAGAAACAACCGTGAACGGAAGTCGAAAACTAAAAGAAAAAGATATTTTATTCATTACCTTTTTTCGTTTTTTATTTAATTTTTTATCTCCCCCTCCGCCGTTTTATTGTTTACCGTTTAAAGAAGAGATTTTTGATAAAATATGTCCTATGTTTTTCTGCTTTTTCTATCGGGCGAATTTTATTAAATGCGCTCCGCGACGCAGATGTAATTTTAACAATTTTTCACGATACAAAGTTGTACTTGCACTTGGAAATAGTTTAATAACGGACGGCTGTTTCGCTTTTAAGCTTATAATTTTCAGTTAACTATCGCTTTTCCTTCGCTCTTTCTCACAACGAGCACATTTCGAAACATTCAGCCGGAATCCTCGGATAATGTGCTCCGTTCAAAAATTTCAACTTTTGTAAAATTTCGAAAAAGAAAATTACCAAATGCTGTTCAATTCTTCCTCGATATTTGCGACCCTTTATGTATCACCGATAAAGTTTTGTGCAGCTGTTTGAACGGTTTGCATAACCGTTAACGTGATTTGTTTGATCGGATTCTGATTTACCACCGTGTGCGTATAATTGTTAAATATCGAAAGCCCCACACTCTCGATGGAAAATTCTTCAACAGTACTTATAGGGAAGAGTAAAAACTTCAGCCGATTACGTCGTTCTTTAAACAAAAAAAAAAAGAAGCTTTTGCCTAGCAGTTTGAATTTTTGATATATGCATAAATTACAAACGCAAAAAAACATTCGAAATAAGACAATTTTATATTTACAAAAAATGTTGTCGAATTATTTCGGATAGCTCGATGCATAATCATTATGAGACAATATCATAATGATTATGCATCGAGCTGTCCGAAATTAATCGACATTTTTTCGAATATAACTGTCTTATTTCGAACGTTTTTCCGTTTGCAAAATTTATTTATATATCAAAAAAATTGAACTTCATATACGAGCTTATTGTTTAATTTCAAGTGAAAGTTCCAATTTTATGTATTTTAATTTTTATCGCGTGTTTATTTCATAATAGAAAAGCGTTACATACTTCATAACGATTTGTTCGTAATTACTCCCCCTGCGCAAGAATAACGTTGTTACTTACATGTTGATACGGATTCGGTACTTGCAGCGCTATCTTTTAACGATGTCCGAGTTAGAAAATATTCTCTGAAATATCATTAATTCACGATCTCTCGGACATCGTTCTTTTTAGCCGTCGCTGTGCCTTGTCAAGTATGCTTACTCGGCCAAAACCGAAAATCCCGTGCCTGTTCGTTCGATCAGTTGCACCGGGATGATACTGCACTAGTGTCTGTGTAGTGGTTGTGGTCGAGGGCTAAGGCAGTGACATGTGCTTGCGGCGAAAGCGCGCATCCGAACAGTGTGGCGAATGACATTGAGCGAGCGGAGATTTTTAATGTATCCCGCCAAAAGTCAGGCAGGGCAGTAAGTGCGGTGATCGACGCAGAAGTATTCTTCTAGAAACTTCTGCGTAGCCTTTATCGCCGTAGCACGGAACACATTGTTCGTTTTCTTTTTCTGGTCGCCGTAGTCGTAATTGATAGTTACCACGTTTTTTTTTGTTGTTCGTTCATCTAGTCGATCGATACCGTTTTTTCGCGCGTTACGAAGAGCGCCATGCGGTGAAGTTAACCTTTTTTTCGGATATTTTATGTGCCGCATAAAGAATTATACGTGTTTTAAAAGCCTAATGCTCGTTATATTTTTTTTATCTTCATCTCCGTGTGACTGGCTTACGGAAGAGAAAGACATCGAAGGGAAAAGTCAGGATTTGTGACTCTAGCTGCCCGGAAGCAGGGACTTAGAAAAGTTAAAGAATTTGTTACACTGGCGAGCCCGAACTGCTAAAGAAAAGTCAATTTGTAACACGGGCACCCGAAATCAGGGACGCAATAGTCAATTTGTAATACTGGCGCATCCGAACTGAGGGACTCGAACTGGACCTGGAAAAGAAAAATATTCAATTTCGATAGAAGAAACACAGCGAAGGAAACAGCCAAGCTGCAACAACAGATAAGCTTTTAAAGTTTTTATTGTCTCCCCGCGGCCTACTTCTTTAGGGTGTATTATACCTATTTTGTTTACGTATTTACGTTAAATTTTTTATGAAATGTTATTATCTGACATATAAATCGTTTTTTGTTTTTTTTTGGTTCGTAGTGATTATCGTATTATTAATATTATTTGTCTGTAGATAAGCCCAATTACGTAATTTTATCTCGTGCATATACCCTGCCTGAGAAAATGGACGATAGGGATCTATCTAGAGTGGTGACAACTAGGGGAGATTATAGAAACCCCAAACCTGTCCTCGCCGATACGAGCGACGAAGAGAAGGGAGAGATAGAAGACCCGGACGGTTCAATAGCAGAAAGCTATGACCCACCCAGTCCGCAGGAAAGAGGATTTACTGATCCAGGTCCATCTTTCCTAGTAAAAAAAAAAACAACTGATACGGAAGAGAGTATACCCGACATGAGGGATATTTTAAAAATGTTCGAACATCTGGATAAAAAATCCGACGAAAATAAAAAAATGTTCGAACATCAAAATAAAAAAATGTTCGAACATCTGGATAAAAAATCCGACGAAAATAAAAAAATGTTCGAACATCTGGATAAAAAAACCGACGAAAATAAAAAAATGTTCGAACATCTGGATAAGAAATCAGACGAATTAAGAGATGGGATGCAAAGGAGCATTCGAGAATTTAAAGAGGATTTAACGAGAGAGATTAATAAAATTGAAAAAAAATATGAAGTAGTAAGAAATAAAGTGGAACAAGTAGAGGAAAAAAACAGAAATTTAACCTCTTATGTCAAGGAGTTGGCTGTAAAGGTGAAGAGAGTAGAGGATGTGGAAAGCAGTTCAAATGAAAAAATAGGGGGTTTGTCGTCCGCCGTGGTACGAATAGAAAAAAATTTAGAGGAAGAGAAAGAACGTTGGTCAGAGCTTGGCGAGAACGTGGAGAATCTCGAAAATAAAATGAAATCGGTAGAACGTAATGAGCTAAATTTCGTGGGATATCGATTAACTACATCGGGAGTGTCTATGCAGTCGGAAAAGATAGCGAAAATAAAAAATTTTCCTCCTCCAAACAATCGAGATCAGGTCATGTCATTCCTCGGCATGTGCAATTTTACCGTAAATTTATAAAGTCATATGCAGAGATTATCCGACCTATATCAGTATTAGTTAGTAATAAGGTCCCGTTTGTCTGGGACGAGGAACATGATCGAGCGTTTCAGCAATTCAAAGATGCGTTCGCTGAACACATTAAATTACAAACTCCTGATTATAAGAAAGAATTCATTGTATGTTCTGACGCGTCCGACCGAGCGGTTGGTGGCTCGCTATCGCAATTAGACGAGCAAGGTGATCCGCGGCCGATCATGTTCGTGAGTCGGCTGCTAACAGGTGCAGAGAGAAACTACTTTACAACTGAAAAAGAGTTGTTGGCCATTATTTTCTGCTTAAAAAAGTTTCGCATAATCATTGAGGGATATCCGATAATAATGATGACTGACCATAAAAGTTTAAAGTTTTTAAAAGAATCTCGGTGGCAAAATGCACGCCTAACAAGGTGGACTCTTTATCTACAAAACTTCGATTTGAGACTGGAGTATGTTCCCGGGAAAGAAAACGTTGTGGCGGATATGCTAACACGAAATCTAGGTAATATTCCCGAGATAAACAGTGATGTTGCGTTAATTGCCTTTTTCAACAAGTCTACTCAAAGTATAATTAAGGAATTGTTCCGTAATCTTGCAGAGGACCAGCGAGCAGATAAATCTTGGGGATGTGTTATAAAAAATATTGAATGTATAGAGAAATTGCGCAGATTTTATCGCATACATAAGGATTTATTATTTTTCCGCAGTAGAGTAAGTGAATTGTGGCGGATATGTATACCTAGTGCACATGTCGAGGAGCTGATCTGGTTTACACATACTAAATACGCGCACCCTGGACAGCTCCGTACTTATTTGCTGATCTCCCGTACATGTCATTTTTTAAAGATGCAAAATACGATCAATAAAGTAATTAAACGTTGTGAATTATGCAAAAAAACAAAACCATATACGGCGAAATCCATCGGTCCTTTAACGAGCTACTCCCCGCAAGGTCCACTTGACATCGTTGCGGTTGATGTTTTTGGCCCGTTGCCCATTGTAAAAGGGATGAACCAAATATTTGTACTATATGACACTTTTTCAAAATACGTTAAGTTCTACCCAATGAAGAGGCTAACGAGTGTAAATTTAATATCGAAGGTGAATCATTTTATCAGTACAGTAGGAAAAATGAACACTATCGTTTCGGACAACGCCACAGTATTTACTAGTCAACGCATATTACCTAAAAGATCTTACTCGCGAAAACAATTACGTAATACGCAATATCATCGATTTAAGACCCGTATAAAAAAAAAAAAAAAAGAAAATATATACATATAAAAGTGAAAATACTTCCCTCGTAAAAAAATTTTCTAAACGAATTTTTATTTTTTTAGAATTTTCTTCCGTTTAATTTTTTTGTTATTTGCCTTGTCCTGTTTGACAATACCAATTAAGGGAGCTCGCGGTTTCGCGGAGCTATTTACGTATATCGCTATCGGGAACAATCGGCGTGCTCGTCAAATATAAAGTCCTGTTAGAAAGGCGATCCTATTCATCTATAACATCTGGCGGCGTACTTGGAGGCGGCCACGGCGTATGTTTCCACGGAACCTATTATAGAGGTGCTCCATTTTGTAATAACATCTGGCCGCGACCGTGGTGCGTCTGGGTACGTGTGAATCAGTGCGACTCGGAAAGTCAAGTTTTTACACGTTTTCACAGAGTTTTTTCTTAACATCCCTTTGTTGTGCTCTGGCGTCATAAAGTCGGTTTATTGTTCCGGGTGATAGTCGGTGTACGGGGGGTAGTTTCCGGGGTCGCGAGATCCTAGCATGATTGGTATCTGTTGAGATCGTTTACAGGACAGATTTGGCAAACAGGGAAGTCATTATTTATATATTCGCTAGTATTATATTCACGCATTAATGCATGTACAAGTTTGCACGGGAAGTTTTGGTTTACTTGTTCCAGTTTATTTTCACTCTGTAAGTCTCGATTCTTCACGTTCAATTTAAGTTCTGCTCGCGAACATTTTACAGAATAAAATTGTATTCACATCCATGTATGAGCAAAATTGATGCCGTTAATCATGGAGTTTGTTTATTTACATCGACTTAATCGAGGCAATGCGCATCCGATTGGTGAATGTGTACTCGACTTGTCGAATTTTCGTCCGTTAGACATTTATTAATCTTGAGAAATAATAAAAATAACAATTAAGAGAAGAGGTATGTATCATCTGGGCATTTTGCTTCGGATAGCGGTCTTGCAGTTTTTTTCGGAAAAAAAAAAAAAAAAAAAAAACTTGCTTTTCTTCCGTCATTATTGTCTAAACATCTTTGAGTCAAAGTTACTCACGGGTCACCACTCTGGATCCTATTTCCCGAGTATAAGTGAGGTGTGGGTGAGAATTAATGGAATGTCCCCATATTATTTTTAACACCTCGGCACCGTAAATCGTTCACTATATGCGGCGTAGGGAATTGTAAATTTTCGTTACGTTACGGTAAACATTTATAGTTAGTTTGTTTATATTTATTTTGGTGATTGCGGTCAATATTATGTATAGGTGAATTGTTTTGTTGAACCTCCGATGTCGCAGACAGATCGGCGGGTAGCGGAACGTGTTAATGACGTCTTAATATAATGTATAATTTTTCAGGAATTTTCTTGTTGTGTTATTGTGCGAGTGTGAGTGCCCACGACTAGAAATGCAATTTTGCTAATTATTCAGACATTTTTTTGTTTTGTTTGTCTTGTTTTGTTGGTTTTTAATTTAATTTCCGGTGGCATGCGCCGTGGGAAGGCATGCTAGGTAATGGTAGGAAGTTGGTTTTCATCTGAAATGTAGGGGTGTCTGTCTGGGATAAGCCAATTGGGGGGTCCCATGTGTCGGACGTGGCCGCGCACCACCTCTACAATTATATACAGGGTGGCTCGGTTACACGTTCGTGCATGTTTGGTCAGGGGTGTCGAAAGGGGGGCTCTCATTTTCTCTTGTGGTAGGCCAATGGGGGTGTTTCCGCACTTCGCATGGTATCCGAGTGCACCATTTTGGGCCGTGGTGGCATAGTATTTTTTTAGGAATTGATTTTCGGTGGCTCGGGTACATGCAAGGCTTGTGATCTTTCTGTTGTCTTAATGATGGTTATTTTGAAATTTCACCGTACACTTCAGTTTATTGAATATGGTCTTAGTACTTCGTTTTGATAATATGACTTGAGGTCATTATTAGCCCTATTCAAGTATCGTTTGTTATTAATAGATTTTGTTGGAGTTTCGTCCACCGTTGTAGTCATGGGTGATAATAATTTTTTTGATATTTTCTGAATTAATGTTATTAGTAGATATTCGTTTGGTCCCTGTGAGGACATGCATAGCTCTAGTCGTGTGGAGATTCTGATTTTTTCCGCAATTTTATTTATTTATTTGTTTGTATTTGTTTAGTCGTTCCGATGCCGTTGTGCGGTATGCGTGTGGTATGTTTGAGGAATGGGTGAATCTGAACGGTAGCGTTATGTTTAGAGCTCTGTGGTTCAACACTGGATGCTCCGAATCCGTAAATTCTTTCACACCTTGGTCTTCATCCAAAAACTTCCGTTTTGGATGGAAATTGGGGTGGGGCAGTGATACGGATTCGGTACTTGCAGCGCTATCTTTTAACGATGTCCGAGTTAGAAAATATTCTCTGAAATATCATTAATTCACGATCTCTCGGACATCGTTCTTTTTAGCCGTCGCTGTGCCTTGTCAAGTATGCTTACTCGGCCAAAACCGAAAATCCCGTGCCTGTTCGTTCGATCAGTTGCACCGGGATGATACTGCACTAGTGTCTGTGTAGTGGTTGTGGTCGAGGGCTAAGGCAGTGACATGTGCTTGCGGCGAAAGCGCGCATCCGAACAGTGTGGCGAATGACATTGAGCGAGCGGAGATTTTTAATGTATCCCGCCAAAAGTCAGGCAGGGCAGTAAGTGCGGTGATCGACGCAGAAGTATTCTTCTAGAAACTTCTGCGTAGCCTTTATCGCCGTAGCACGGAACACATTGTTCGTTTTCTTTTTCTGGTCGCCGTAGTCGTAATTGATAGTTACCACGTTTTTTTTTGTTGTTCGTTCATCTAGTCGATCGATACCGTTTTTTCGCGCGTTACGAAGAGCGCCATGCGGTGAAGTTAACCTTTTTTTCGGATATTTTATGTGCCGCATAAAGAATTATACGTGTTTTAAAAGCCTAATGCTCGTTATATTTTTTTTATCTTCATCTCCGTGTGACTGGCTTACGGAAGAGAAAGACATCGAAGGGAAAAGTCAGGATTTGTGACTCTAGCTGCCCGGAAGCAGGGACTTAGAAAAGTTAAAGAATTTGTTACACTGGCGAGCCCGAACTGCTAAAGAAAAGTCAATTTGTAACACGGGCACCCGAAATCAGGGACGCAATAGTCAATTTGTAATAATGTATAAAACTCACTTAAGTCTCGCATGCAAACACTCTCTACTCCCCTCTCCCTCCAAGATGATTGTCTCCTATGATTGAAGATGCCACGCGTTTTTATTTATGTTTCGCGCGGTAATTTTTAATTGTCATAATCACAACTCATCAAAATTCCATTAATATCTTTCAAGTAACACTACCGTTGCGCAACACTTCGGTTACGTTAGCTGTGACTAACTGTTTGCGAAAATTACATAGTTCTTTATGTATTATTGTGAAAATACCGTAACGTTTTTAATCACGCTTGTAAGACACGTTGAATTGCGAAGAATCATGTAGTAACTGAAATTGAACATTCTAAAGCATCGAGTTTATGCACGTAAGTATATATATATGTATATATATATATGTATATGTATGTATTGTGATGTGTCTGTTTAACCCTGTTCCAGCTAAGTCCTCGAAATTATCTGAATCTTTCTCCCGACAACAGTGACAAAAAACGAAAGACGAAGGGGGAAAAAACAAAAAAAAAAAAACCCAATACAATAAACAGCAAAAAAATTGTATGCAGCGGAAAGAAAAAAAAGCACGTCGAAACAAATTCTTTTTCCAAATACCGTAATCCCTTTTTGGAATCAAACTCTCGGTGAGCAATATGCTTTTAGCAGCAACTAATAAAAAGGAATGTGAAAAAATGTACAAGGAAAGGACACTCAAATCGCATGAAAATTGAACAACAAAAATGTGGTCTGGCTAGCACAAATTCTACATAACTTTACACAGCAACGACTCTCGATCGTCCAGAATTATTGACAACTACCGTTAGGACGACCACAAAATCAAGAAACAAACGACTATACAACATTTATTTTACTAAGCTGGGGGATTTACATTTTTCTCTCCGTTCGATACCGTTTGATACTGTACAATATCGTTCAATATCGTTCAATACCGTTCATTCGATATCGTTCTATATCGTTCCACACCGTTCGATACTACTATTCGATAACGTTCGATATTGTTTGATATTTCGGTATATTGTGCACGCGCGCCCATGTACCAACACCGATACGGCCGGTCGTCTCGTGTACGCAAAAAGATTCCTTGGTTTGCGAAACCGATAATCGCCGGCCTCTAAGAAACTGAAAAATATACAAATGAAATCGAATTATTAATTTCTATCTCGAATGTTGCCAAAAGATCGCGCTACAAATACTGAATCCTTATCAATATGTGCAAACAGACGGCGGAAGTATGTTCCTTGCAAAGAGAGAATCTGCATCAAGTGTGCAGTTTGACAAATCTTTTGAAAAATTGTAATGTTGAATTCATAAATAAAAGCATTCTTAACTAATTATTATTTATGAAAATGTGCCGCATAGCGCCTGGTTTTTCTAAAATTCGAACACTGAGCTTTAAAAAAAAAAAAAAGGACAAAAATTATTTTCGACTTCGCACCGTTTTCCTTCTGAAAGGGAAACTACCGGTGTTTTCAATGAATCGTGAATGTAATTTTATACCATATCGAGTGACTTTTTCGTATTGAGTAGCTGCAACTTTTCAGAAATTTCTCGCCCGGTTTCAACAGTGTCTATGCTTATCGCCACTTATCGTTATCAGACTGTTCCGGTTGCGCCTCGCTTTTGAGAAACAGTCAAAAAGAAGCAACTATTAAAATTCCCTTATTAAGAACGGTAATAAATAAAAATGCCATGGTAAATCGGTTGTATTGTGTGGCAATATCGTCGAATCGGACCTCACAACGAGAACATGTTGCGCCGCAATCGATTCATTTTTCGCGGTTACTCTAGAAATTGGTGGTCGACCACTGAACGAAGTAAGAATGTCGATGATAAACGATCTTCCGGACGAGTTGTTGTTGAGCATTTTCACATTCTTACCTTCGGATCGGCTGACGGAAGCGAAACCGGTCTGCAGACGATGGAATCGAATAATGGACGACAGGGCATTGCTGAAGAATTTAAACATCGACCGGTCAACCGACGTGACTCGAACGTTGCGTCGAATTCGCGGTAAAGAACGTTACGTTCGCCACGTGAGCATTTCGCAGCGGTCTGACTGTACTCAGATTCTGGACCGCTTGTTGCTGTGTCCGAATATTCGAACGTTGAAGATCACTCGATGTCGTGTCGACAAATGCACCCCGGTCATCAGTAAAATCGTCGACAATAACGCTCGTCTGCATCATTTGGAAATCAAGCGGACCTCTTTGTGTTTCGCGGACATGGACGAGCTCTACGCCAGAGCCCGCGAACAAGAATGCATGACGGCCGTCTCGTTTTGCGAGAACGTCTGCTGGAACGTGATCGGTCGTTTCTTCGTCTCCTTCACTCAACCGGAATTCGATAGCGGTGAAATTTGCGGAATCTGCGAGAGGCACAGGAAAAGTCTGGTCAAAGTGCACATCTACACTACCAGCAGATCGGTATTCTCCAGCGTAGCCGAATGTAGCCATTTGACCGAGTTGACAATCGCTTTTCCGATCGGCATCGTTTGCGACGACAAGCACCTGGAACAATTGACCCGACTGACCAGTTTACGTAGTTTGAGCTTGATCAACATTGCCGGAGTTACGGCGGCCGCCTACGTCAAATTATTCAGCGCGGAAAATGGTTCGCGCTTTAGCTCCTTGAAACTGATCAAATGTCACGGTCTGAATAAATCGGTCATCCGCGACATCGGCATTAACTGTATCCGCCTGAGGAAGTTGGTTTTAGGACTGCCGCTGTTGAAAAACTGTCGAACCGGCGTGTCATTGTTTGACGTGGTCGCCTTAAGCAGGAAACTGCCGAAACTGCAGCAGTTGGGACTTTTCAATTGTGGTTTACCATGGCAGGAAGTCAGAAATGTTCTACACGGCAGAGTACAGTTGAAGTTCTATTCGTAGAGTTTGATGTGCATAGTTGTGTGTGTACATTAGATGTGTATATTTGTGTGTGTTTCTGTGAGGTAAACTAAACGTTCACACTAAATTGTCTATTGAATTTCCGAGAGGTAGTAAATTCGGAGGAAGGTATTTTGTTTTTTGAAGCAGAGAAATTAGTCTCGCCGCTGTAAAAAAACACGGTCAAAACTATACCATCTCGGACGCGTGTAAACACATTTGCGTGTGTAACATTTATTTTCAAATATTTCATCTAAATTGATAATTATTTCGGGTAATAAATGCTCTGTGTAACATTTTTTCGGGTTCTTCATTAAAGAAATTAATTTTTCTCGTTCGCCGCTCGCGTATTATTAATCGAATGACAATTAGATGTAGTATTTGGCATCATCCATTGTAAACTAGTTTTTTCTTTTTTTTTCTTCGTTTTTTTTTTTTTCTTTTTCAACCGGGGATCTCACCCAGACACAATAGGAAGAAGAGTTACCTAACTAAAACTCGATTCGATTATAATACCAGGATTGACTCGCCAGTAAATCATACAGAGCGCGGCGAATTTAAATGAAAATTTACAACGGAATATTTCCATATCGATCTTAATGAATTATTTTATTTCTCAGAGTGTAAACGTTTTATGATTTTGATAAGCAACGGTGGACTAATATTATATCCAAAATAAACTGATAAAATTTCGCGAGTAACCTGTCGGCCTTTGATAAGAGCCATATGCAATTAAAGTTGTTATAACCAACTAGTAGTAGTAGGAGGTACTGCTGTACTTTCTGAAGGCACGATTCCCATCACCCTGCGACTAACGCGAGCGTCTGTGAGACGAGTGATTTCGTTTGTACTATGTGGTTGACGCAAATGGCACGGTTGTTTGTAAACTTGGTTACGTCCGTGACGACATTGATGGGTTGTGATTTTCTTCGTAATTTACTGATGGCTGAGCACGATTTGTTATTACAATTACCGTTGAAAGAAGATAAAGAGGAAAATAGTTCACTTGCATAAATTAATAAACAAGCGGAAGAAGACTGAAGTATATTCAGTATTCGGAATAAAGCTAGGGTATTCTTAATCGATTTCTCGTTCGTTTCCATTGTACCAGTGTACTTCATCAGATGCATATGAGCCAGACGGACGAATCAAGCGGACATATAATGAATTAATCCTAGTGCGTGACAACTTCGATATATTTTATGCGATATTTCGACTAACAATATCACTGCAACGTATACACAATTGTCGTTTATCGTAATCGTTTCAGTGCACGAAGCGACCGCAGAAAAATTTACATTATTGTTTTAATCATAAGATATTTCGTATTGTTCCGTTTCGCATACTTTCATCATCCCACTAAAATTATTCCGGGATGAACTTGATCCCTCGAAAAGATTAAGATATAATAGACCGGTTGAAAATGATTTTTTTTCTTTCCCCCCCTATTGTTGTTGTTAATTGCACTTGGCTATTTAGAATCGGAATTATCTGAAATTTTTCGAAAATGTTTCCGGTTCAGCATTAACCTAGTATGTAAAAGTTATAATACTGCGATATGAATTTGGACAAAAATACACATTTTATTCTACATATTTTAAACAGTGTAAAATATATTTTTTTTTTTTTTTAAAGAAAGGAATTATTGTTTTTTTTTAAAAGAAAGGAATTATTGTTTTGTTTTTTTTTTTCTTTTTGGACAATTAGTCAGAAACAAAAGCAAAGGGCAAGAGCGAACAATTAAATTTTATTCGGTCAGATATTGATGATACAAACGAACCAATGGAATGATGCATAGAAAAGAAAAGGATCGTATTTATGATGCACAGTAGGGAGTAATAAGCTTGAGATGTAGCAGATGAAAATGCAGAACACAGCGTTAGACAGAAAGAGATGAACATTCGGAGAAGATATTAGTGATTAACTGAAACGGGGAATATGCAGCGGCAACTAAGAAAAGGCGAAAACGAGAGAAAGGCATTTGGTTAAGGTGGGAAAGAAACATAGAAATGACAATAGAACGAGAAAGCGAAGGAAACGCGATAGAAGAGAACCGGAGGAATTAGAACGGCAGATTAGTTTGAACAGACAGATAAAAAGAACAACGGTCACAATAGGGGAAAGAATAAAAATATACCCGATATCAGAATCTAGGATCGACTTTTTAACGCAGAGACGTGATTGATTTACACAGTTGAACATTTCCTCGTCCTATCGACAAAGACTTTTTATCAATAATTTATTTATTTATTTATTTATTATTAACGAGGTACATATTGCCTGGGGCTATCACCTCGGATGAGGTTATTTACATTTTAAGGTTTGTAGTGTTAATGAATTTAATTAATCTATGTAAACTATTTATATTTAAATTCGCGGAGTGATTGTCAGTAAGTGTGGACTATTGGCGTTCAGCATTGTAGATCGGGCATTCAGTGATGATGCGTTTGACTGTGATCTGGCAGTTGCATTGAGTGCAGGCTGGAGGCTCCTGGTGGTCCAGCAGGTATGCATGGGTGGTTAGAGTATGACCTAGATAGATTTTGTTCAAGGTCGATTCGACATCCCGGTTTGATGCAGCTCTGCCTATAACGTCAGTTCAGTCAGTAATCGTCTTTTTGATTGTCAGTAGTTTGTTCGGATGGCTGCTGTTCCATACAATCTTCCAATCAGACGTTATTTTGTATTTTGCGTATTTCTTCAGTTCGCTTGGGTGTAACACTGGTGCGACGGTGTTGGGAAGGTGATCAAAGATCATGGTGTAAGTGGTGCCCTCGTGGTGGTTTGAACTCCACGATGGATCGGCGGAAGGCATGCGCTTAAGTAGGTAATTCGAGATGTCCAGCGTAAATTTGTCGTAACATTTGAAGTAGCCTAATTGCTAAACATATGAGAACACAAAGGAACCGAATTCACAGAGAAAGGTAAAGAAAAATATACCTCTTACCGAATATATGGGCCCCAGTGACACTGACTGTGCCGCACTACCGATAGCTCCCGTGGCGGAGCCTTGAGCTTTTAATTGAAAAATAGAAAAAAAAAAAAAATCTTTGTTTCATATTTCTCAAGAAAAGCGGCTGACCAAAACAAATCGCGGACCCTCACTCGCACAACGGGAGTACTTTCCCCGCGCGGGTGGCCTCACGGTGGTATCGCTCCCCTAGTTCAATAAGGTGCAACATTTTACAAAAGGAACGTATATTTTTAACGACAATAATACAAATTTATTTTAAAAAAAAAAACAAAACAAAAAAAAGAAACACGGTCACTTACAGGAAAAATAGATCTATCCTTAACTAGATCGGAATCGAGACGGAACGAATTTCATCTCAACTTACCTGTAAAGTCGTGTTTTTGAGCAAAATCGCGCCCAGAATCGGCGGTGCGGTGACCGTGACAACGATTTTCGATCGACTTTTTTAAACGACGACGACTAGAACATAGCAAGCCGTCGCGACACACAGCGTTGCCTTAACTAGCATAACAAAAAGCGCTAATACACTACTAACGAATAGTATAAATTCACAAAATATGCCAAAGATGAAATCTAAATGATAACGGTAAACTTAATTGATAAGGGGCTATCGGCATATTGCACACGTGCTACAATGCCTGATTCTTCTTTTGTCGTGTCTCACTCTGCCGACAGACGTTACCCTGTTGTCGCCGGACATGTACACACACCAGCAAACTTACACAACCTCCCTAACATTATACGTGCCGAAAAATTCAATCGAAATCGGAAATTACAAAGTCGGCCGTGTAAACGTCCCAGCCGTATTCTCGGACGACGATAAATAATAGGATTGATGCCGAGAGGAGATCGAAAATTAATAATTTTAACCGGAGAATAATTTCCAGCTGGACATCATTGCGCCAGGTAAATACCGAATATCCGTATCGATGTTTATAATTTGTAAGCGGTAATCGTATGCAGCATAGCCAATTTAGGCATTGTCTCCCCCCCCCAAAATAAAGAAAAAAAACTGGTAAATTTTAATTTTAGCCGTGATACAGTCATATAGAAATTGGATAATCTAAATTACTACCTTAATGCGATCGATTCGTAGCTGACAGTTCGAAAGTTGGTGAATCAATACTTCGTAAAGGCGATCTGAATTATCAATATTCATGCAACTGTGAGTACCGTTTATAATTGATCCGAAGGAATAAGAAATATTCGACGAATACTTAGTAGAAGTAAAAGGGATGGGGGATACGTACTTTTAATGCGTACATGCTGGTAATTTTCATTAGCGGTGAAAATTTTCAGTTATACTATTGATACAGCAATTACGATTAATTAGAAAGGTAAAAGATAAAGAGACGCTTCTGCGAAAAGAATAGGAAACTGTTGCTAGAGCGCTTGACTTCCGATATGGAGGTCACAGGTTCGATCCCGAGCGACGACGAACTTATTACAAGAATTAAATTGAAATACTCGCTAATAATCACGTGAAAGGCAATGGCAAACATGCATATCATCATATGCGCGCTAGGTCAGTACACAGCAGACATAAATAGGACCACCGCACTTTTGTGAAACGATGTATAAATCAAACGATTACACTAATCAGTTCCGAATGTAGTCTTCTTGCGTGTTGTCTATACATTCGTACTGCATATAAACAATTGCTACGGACACACTAATAGTTATGTCTGTAGAGCTGAGATGTGCGAATAGGTAGTCGCCGACTCTCAAGAATTATAAGTATCGCACTCTACAAAGAGAGAAAGAAATATTTCTTGTTACAATTTGCAGTGAAGTAGTAATTTAACTGGTTTATTAGAATTTATTTATTTACGCGAAATGTTGAAAAAATTAAAACGACCGATTACGTAATTAATTCTGATAATTTATTAAATTTGAAAAAATTCCTCCCTTATACTGGGAGTAAGGTTCTTCTTTTTCGGCCGTCATCGAACGGAGATTGACGAGTCACATGATGTAAGTTGATTTAGACACTGCTGTCCTGAAAATCGCCTCAGTAGGACGCTACAGCCACCGACGCGGATCTTTCCGCCTTCTACCCGATGATCACTTCCTACAGATTTTTGCTCGGCAAAGATTAATTTCAGCAATAGTCCCCGTAGCGACTGCGCCTCTTTATAAATATATGTCTTCATTTGGCTAACGTTCTCGATCACAAAAATACTAATATAAGCAGTAGTGTGAATAGTGAAGACAAGACCGGTTGCCGGATTGAGAGGAAAAACGACGAATCAATGTCAGGGAAGTCGGGACAAACATGTTCAAGAAATCGTCACAACTCGGACGTGGCGGTGGAAGACTGTTATTTAACGAGTTCGTTCATCCGTTGAAGATTCCATTATCGAAAATGAATATTGTAAAAGCGAAAATAGCTAATTAATACGGAAATACGTACTAGAAATTATACATTGAAAACGTTTAATAGAACATTTATTCAGTACTGAGAACAGAATGGCTATACTACAAGCAACGGTTTAATGTATGAAAGTATGAAATATAATTCGTGCTATATAAATGCCGAACATGACGTCGCACAGCGTCAATCCAAGTAATAAGTTCATTACACACATGCTGCACCGTTGAGATTGAAATATTCAGATCTCGAGCAGTGAAGTGATGGGTATTATAGCTGTTAACGCTTAAAACCATATATGTATTAAATGTATCGCCTTATAACCCGTTTTTAACGATTAGCGCCACTTATGTTATACGCGTCGTCTATATCGATATTTACATTTAACGATATTATATTATATAGATGTCGCCCATGCATGTCGTCAATATCGATTAATCGGCCATTATTGTTTGTATTCACGTGTTGTTGTTACCACGCCGTTGATTTCCCCTTTTCCGAAATGTTTGCTTTTTACCGGTGTTATTGAGAAAATTCCGTATTTATGTTATTAAATCCGTTAACTACAGAATCGCTATTTTTTTTTTTCGATTACTGCGTATTTCTCGGTTCGATAATTTGAACAATTAAGAATTAGAGAAACATTTTTTGGTCCTCCGCGCCGGATAATAGCGGTTCTAGTAAGTTAGTATTTTGAAAAGTATTATTACGTAATTGTTTTTTATTTTGGTTTTTGTTTTCCGCCGTTGTTGTTTAATTATGTCGAACGTAAAAGAATTAAAAAGGAAGCTTCGGTTTTTTCGTCGTGAAATTGTTCGTGATGCCGAAGAGTATCGAAGAAATGTGCAAAGGTGATATAAGCCAAGATATATGTTCGCAACTTGACTGCAGGTGCAACAAGTTAAATGAAGTAGTAGAGAAAGTGGACGATACAATAGAACAACTATTATTAGGATTAGATGACATTGAAAATTACGAAAAAGAAGAAAATGACCTGTTAGAAGAGAGACATTTTATTAAGGAGGTTCACGTTAAAACAATGAGCACAATAAAGAATTGCCAGTCAGCGCGCTCAGGTATAAAGCAAATCGAGAATCCTTAATAAAATCGTCATTCTGCGATGCAACTCAAACCAATACCAAGCCAGCAGCACAACTTCCGGAAATTGCAGTGCCTAAGTTTAACGGGGATTTCCGAAAATTCAAGGATTTCAAAGGTTTGTAAGAAAATTTAGTTCACAATGAATCGGCGATTCCGGAAATTCAAAAGTTGTATTACCTAAAAGAGGCCCTAATTGACGATGCTGCGTCAGTTATACATGAGGTATAAGTTTATCCGAAGAAGCTTATGCCGAAGCTTGGAGCCGTCTACTAGACAGGTATAAAAACAATCGATTAATCGTTCGTACGAATTTTCACGACTTATTTTCAATTCAAAATATTATATCCGATTTAGAACTAAGAAATTTATTCGATAAAGTCGATTTGGCATTAAAAGGTCTAAAAATCTGTGGCGAAAGCCCTGAAAATTGGAGTGTACTTTAATTTCTTATTTCGTATCCGTCCGGTTAGACGAAAAAACATTTACTGATTTTGAAAATTCGATTTCGGATAACAAAAAATTTCCAAATTTCCCTCCTATGAACTGTTACGTAGTTTTTTAAATATTCGTGCCGCCAATCTATAGAATCGCGTAAATTTGAGGCAGATATAAAAAAGGAAATCGATTCCATGGAAAAGATCGTTCCATGTTACAACAAAACCGGATTGTTTCGTGTGCGGTAAACAGCACTTATTAATTGACTGCGTTAAGTTTAAGGATAAAACCGCCAGCGAGAGATTCGATTTAATTAAAAACGATCGACGATGTTACACCAGTGTCTCCGTAAGTCGCACACGAGTGCCGACTGCGTCGCGAAATTATGTAAAATTTGCAACAAAAAACATCATACGCTGTTACATTTCGATAAATCGTATCGTCTGAATTCTCCGGTTCGTTCCGAAAATTCCGAAAATTCCGAAAATACTCCCTCGTCCTCGTCTATGCCGGTCGTCACAAGTTCGAATCTGTCCTGCGCTAACGTTGTAGCTAAAGAACCGTCTATATTATTACCGTCAGCAGTGGTACGATTTGAATGTAGTGGAGTTCTAGGATTCGCACGAATTTTGTTAGCTCGCAGCCCACCTTAGTTTCGGAAGCGTTTGTCAAGAAATTTAAGCTGCCTATCAGTAGAGATACAAACGATTTTTCAGTAAAGGCAATAGCAGATGATGGTAACTTATCGCCGCAATTTACGTGTAATTTAAAATTACAATCTCGATTTTCGATATTTAAATTAAATATATTACGGCTCATGTCATTGTCAGCGTTATCGTACAACATCACCGATTTAAAGTTTAAAAGTAAAATAACGCGTCCTGGAAAAATATTAATTTGGCCGACACAGCTTTTTATAATAAAATTGTAAATGTACCCAACGTCGATATTTTGATCGGAGCGGAGTATTACGAAAAGTGTATTCTGAACGAATCACGGACCGTTGAAACTCTTACCATTCGCAGTACACAGTTCGGATCGGTTATAACCGGAGTCATGCAGCATCACTCAGGAAATGATGAAGAGAGCGCTCATAGGAGTTTTTTGCCGTATCCTTCGTATTGCGGTATGTCAACGACTGAAATTGGCAACCAGAAAAAAAGATTATGGGAAGCGGCTGTTAAATCCGCGAAATATCATTTGATTCAAGCATTAAAGGGAAGCGTATTTAACTATGAGGATTATAATACGATATTCGTCCGTATCGAGAGCATATTAAATTCGAGACCTCTTTGTTTCCGATCGCTATCTACCAGTAATAAAGTTTTGACTCCAGGCCATTTCTTGATGGGAAATTCGCTCATTTCCTTGCCGGAAGATGACAGATCTACTCTGCTATTCGTTAAGCGTTACTTGTCAGTACGGAACCGTGTCAATTCCTTCTGGCATTCTTTGTTGAAAGACTATCCACCACAACTTCAGGTACGAAACAAATGGTTCAAAAAGGCAAAAAACTTGACGATTGGTTCGCTCGTTCTCTTAAAGGAAGACAATTTGAAACCTGATCAATATAAAATAGGTAAAGTTGAAGAAGTTTTTCCAGACAAGATGGGCAATGTTCGAACGGTTAAAGTGTTGACTAACGGTGTGTTAAAAGTGAGACCGACCTGCTCATTAGTTCCTCTTCCTGCTGATGAACCTATCGCTTCATCGTGCGGGAGTAATGTTAACGCTTAAAACCATATATGTATTATATGTATCGCCTTATAACCCGTTTTTAACGATTAGCGCCACTTATGTTATACGCGTCGTCTATATCGATATTTACATTTAACGATATTATATTATATAGATGTCGCCCATGCATGTCGTCAATATCGATTAATCGGCCATTATTGTTTGTATTCACGTGTTCTTGTTACCACGCCGTTGATTTCCCCTTTTCCGAAATGTTTGCTTTTTACCGGTGTTATTGAGAAAATTCCGTATTTATGTTATTAAATCCGTTAACTACAGAATCGCTATTTTTTTTTTTTCGATTACTGCGTATTTCTCGGTTCGATAATTTGAACAATTAAGAATTAGAGAAACAATAGCGTTGTGTTTATTTTCTCCCGGGATAACTTCCGAAATTGCAGCTTTCGGACTATCAAAAATTCAATTCGAAGAAGTGTGTACTATTTTTAACGAGCGGATGTACTAGGCGTGACGTAGAAAGATATGAGAAGAGCTCGCCTATTATCTATGTGAATTGTATAATTTGTGCAAGATGGAAATACACTTTCCATTTTCCCGGCTTTTTGTTGGAATTTACGAGGTTCGTGAGTTTTAAATTTGAGATGTCGATTCTTTCACCCTACTACTAACCTTGTCTTCCAATATTTTTGACAAATAATAAATTCTAACTCGGTTGCATCGCCTTACTTTCATTATATTTATATGCTGTGCATTTCACTCTTTTTGCTTTTTTCATAACGTCCGCCTATTGTCTTTATAGTGCCGCGTTCATTCTTTGTTTCCACTTTCTTTTGATTTAATTTCTCCATTTCCGAATTTTCTCACACGTTTTGTTATTGGTTATCACGCAACCAATACACATTCCCTGTTCTGTTGCTTTCTTTCTTTTCTTTATTGTTCCCTATAGCACTTAACCTCTGAATACTTAATTTTAGTGTTTGTATTTTTATAATTGGAGTCGTGCAAATTACGGTCTTATGACAACTTTTGAAATATATACAGACGCCAATAACGTCTGTATTGTAATAATTCTTATTTTTTTTTCAGTTACACACGAACTTTTACCGCGATGTTAAATGAATTTCGTTAATTTATCGGAAATGTTAAATATTTTAACTATATTCGTTAATAGTCGATTTTATTTTGTTTAGCCACATTTCGTCGTCGATACGGTATGCAGGCAACACATTGGGCGTTATGCAAGTTTGCAAGAGGTAAGAAAAACGATTCCGTTCCGAACTCGAGCGCTATTCGTCTTTAATTCTCAAAGGATTGTACGACCTGCTATTGTTGCCAAAATTCCCTACTTCAATAAGCTGTTGCTTTTACACACCCACACGCACACATCGATGGCACGCATCTATCTATCTATCTATCTATCTATATATATATATATATATATATATCAATTCGAAGTACGCGTTTGTTCGTCCGTTCGCGATTTTTTCTTTAATTGCATACACGCGCAAAACTCTGAAGGTAAATTATTTAGAAAGCAACGCAAACCAATTATTAAAAATCTGTTATACCTGAATTAGATACTTCATCGGAGAAATTGAACTGATGAAGTCGACAGTAGTCTTCTTAAACGAACAGACTGTTTTTAAATTTGGCGGAGAAAAGTTGCTTCTACTTTCCCGTTTGTCTGAGAATCGGACAAAGTGGTTAGTAATTTTAAGGTTTAATGAAAAAATCCAAGGCAGCAACACGAAATTTCAGGAAATAACGGTCTTTGATCGAGTCCGGCAGGATGGCTTTTTTCCTTTTTTTTTTTTTTTCTTAATATAATGTTGTCCCGACATTTCCACACCCTGTGTTGAACTTTGGCATAACTTTTCAAAAGTGTTTATTTATTTGATTACGTTTAAGGAAGTCTCTTTCGGTGCTGTTGTTACTAATGTTACGGAGTTCAAAAGGATCTCGGATATGGTTATGTTTTGTAGTAGACTGTTGCAAATTTAGAACAGGCGAGCGGTATGCGCTGCACAGAGTCAGAAGAGACAGTAATCAGGAAGTGAAGCTAGGTGAAAAGATAATTATGAAATAAGGTCGTAAACGTAACCAACCAATTAACGGTAGTGAAGTCAGTAGACACGCCTCTGGCGACCACCGTGCTCCTGTTATTAGTTTGATTTGAGCCAAAAATATTTGGTACATAATTCAGTGTATTTCTTAAATACACCCCGCGCAATCTATACTAGTCTGTATGTAATATTCTGTCGTCTTAGGAGTGAATGGATATGAGGGTTCGTAAGTGTGTGTAACGCTGATCAGGCTGCTGCGTCGGCGTGCTCATTCCCTAGTATTCCCATATGACTGGGGATCCGGATACAATGCTTTGAACTGGTAACAGCGCTCAACCATCGATACTGTAAACGTGGGGGGGGCCTGTATTTGTAGCTTTCTAACAAACCTCGTTATTCACTGTTAAAGCGAACTCTTGCTTTCCCTGTTCTCATAGAGAACTACATCGCACAAAGTTCTTCCTCGACTTTTTAGCGATGCGATGGTGAATTGTATAAGGCGCCGCCCCGTTTACTAGTCTCTTTATCGATTGTTTAATTATATCAGTTGCTTCAGATTCCCCGTGTCTAATGCCCTGAATATTCTACACTGAGAAGGAATAAATCGAAACTGATTAATGTGCCTCAAATTCCACAAATGTAACCAATTTCATATTACTCGTTTCCTTTGCCGAATCTACGCAACACCGGTTTGCGACCTTTTTCTATTGTTCTTCTATTACAACCGATTATTTCGTACACAAGTATCCTCATCTTCTCCATGTATGTAACTCGGTCTGTTCTCGCCTCGAGCTCCGCTGCGCTTAATGTTATTATCCTGTTCCCACGAAAACTGTATTTAAATTAGTACCAGTTCAAATTTGTTTCCACGAGGAGAACTGTTTGATTAAGATTATTCTCTGTTTAAATGGATCCTCTTGGATCTGTATTCCCAAGCGGAGTTAATAATGTAACTCCGACTACGGTTCCGGATACGTATCCACAAGTCCGACCCAACGATGTTGAGATTTAGGTTCACATGATTCCGCTATAGAAGCGTTAAAATATTGAGCTTTAACAGGGCATCGAATTTAACGCATTTTTTCCCATTTTTATTCCAAAAAAATTTCCAAAAATCCCACACCTTTAACTGTATACGTACTCAGCTGAAAAAGACGTGACTACGTGTTAAAGTGCGTCACTCGGTATGTCACAAACCAATAACTGATTTTTGGTTTTTTTGTTTGTGGTACGCGTAAATCAAATGCGAATGAAGCCAATTTTACTTGAGAAAATGTATACGAGTTTTAAACATAGATTCCTCCTCTTGTATTTAGGAAAAGAATAAAAAAGAAAAAAAAATCAGGTAAATATACCAATTAGAACGGACGTTATAGGTATTTAACCGAAAAGCTCGGCGTTTATTCATAAACAATCTCCCTCTCGGAGTGGATTTCACTGCGGGGTATTAAATCAATTACAAATCATCCACTCTCCCTCGCATTCACTCTAAATTCAGACCGCACTTACTCCGCTAATTTTTTACAAATGTAAACAATGAACGTTTTATTTTATTTTATTTAATGTATTGGTAATGTTTCACATCGCGCATTTAGTTTAAATCGATATAATACATTATAATCAAGTATAACGGCTAACAAGACATGAGAGCTTTCCTTTCCTTTAAGGTATCCTTTATATTTTTTCGTCTGCATATTTATTTCCCTTCGGACTGCTAATTGCACGGGTTCTAGTACCGATCTTTTTTGACTCCCTTGCTATCACTCCATAGCAGTTCAGGCCGTCTCTTTCTTCCCCGAATAACTTTCTTAGTGTCTTCGGTTTCCTTTTGTCATGCGTTCTTCCTTCTTGATGGGTAATCGTCCGTAGCTGACAAGCCCAATAAAAAGTAAAAAAAAAACCACACATTATAAATAAACTTTATCTTTCTGCACTCCTTTTCCATACGAACTTTAACTGTGCCAAATTTCACATTCCTCCGTGCGTGTAATGTACTCAAAAAGGAATACAAATTTTTTCTTTACGTATTAAAATATACTAGTGTTCGCCCATTGATCCAAATTCGACCGTAATTATTATTAAAAATTTGAGGAAAACGTACATGAATTTGCATATTTCCCAATTTTTTTTTTTTTTGTATATCTGAGAATGTACACTTTTATATGTACTTACAATACAAAACAATTAAACACCGTTGTTATCTATATGATAAAGCGCAAAGGAAATAAATAGACGAAAAATCAAAAAAAACGTCCTGAGCCCGTTCTATGCCATTTAGAAAGTTATTTTTTTTTTTGTAAATCGACAGCTCCAGGTCGGTAGCTTTCAGGAAAAATATGAAATGCTCAAAATTTTCATATCTTAGGGCTCAAAACGAGCAATGAATCAAAGCAATAAATCACACTTTTTTGCCGTTTTTTCAATTTTTTAATCGTTTATCAAAAACTAATTATTCTACTGAACTGCTCTAGGTCTCATTTTAAAGAGAATTGAATTTAGAGTATTTCCCTCGCTTACACTATGCCCTTCTAGCGATTGAACTTTTTGAGGAGCTATTTGCATTTCAAACTTTCAACAAAATAATTTCAATTTTCGTTATATTACACGAAAAATCAAAAAAAAAAGTCCCGAGACCGTTCTATGGCACTTAGAAAGCTAATCTTTTTTTGTTAATCGACAGTCCCAAGTCAGTGGCTTTTAGGAAATTTATGAAATGTCCAAAATGTTCATACCTTGGGGCTCAAAACAAAAAGGGAATAGATCAGCGCTAATTTAATAAGATCATTACCAATCGCATGAATACGCGGTACTGCTGCATTTACCTACAGAGTACCGCGCTTCCACCAACAACACCCTACAACCATTACTGGCTTTTCGTTCACCGTGTATTACTCATAGTGAACGAAGACGAAACATCTTTTGTTAACGATCCTTCTTTTGTTTCCTCTATGGTGTATTATTATTGTATTTCGACGATTTTAAATTTGAACAAGGTGCATCTACCAAGTTCTGTGAACAATAAACTAACAAAAAATAATAATTAAACAATTTAGTACTGTAGCATGAATAAAACAATAAGGTAAATTAGAGAGCAGAGTACGAATTTTGCAAAAAAAAACAACAAAAAAACGTTGTTTTAAGAGCAAACATGGTCACGACGAAACTCCCACAAAACGGGGCTTTGTAGGCGGAGCCGCGGGGAGTTGGGCCGCGAAACGGCCAGAAGGCAAAGCCTTCTAGTAATTGAATAAAAAGGTAAATTCGATGAAATAACGGTAAATCACAATTTTTAAGAAAAACCCTCATTTGTTGATATTTAATAATACCTTAAGATTTAGTACGCTGAAAAAAAGCCAATAATGATGATTATTATGAAAAAATTAAAAAATATTTTAATAAGAACAAGCGATTTTATTTTTCATTTTTTGTATTCATTTTTTATTTAAATAAGAAAACAAAAAAAAAAAAAAAAACTGTTCTCAAAATTCACGTAGACTGATTATAACACTAATAAAGATCATCATCGAGATAGAAATGCATAGCAAATAATGCACGGCTAGCGCTTACTTCGCCATGAGGCATTAGTATCCTCCTTTTCCCGCGCATGCGCACCGCGATATTTACCTCGTTTCTCCGTCACAACAAGAGAACACACGCATTGTTGAAAGCACACATTGGCTATAAAAGTCATCGTTGTCGGCTACGCGTATAAAAACTTTAATTACTTTGTATTAAATTAAATTAAATTTTTTCTCGTCTTTTTTATTATCTTTAACCTACGCGTATGTGTCCATCCACACAGCTCGATGCGGGGGCAGTCTAGTGAAATAAGTTTACCTAATCTCTCTTGCTGGCCGGGCAAATTGGGAGATGTTTAAATTTAATTATCTTATATTTAAACAGAGATATCCTAATGGTTTTCTTCTTCCTTTTTTTTTTTTTTTTTTATTTTTAATGCAGACAAATGTCGAAGGAACAAAACGAAAAAAAATCGAAATCCAATGAACAGTTTTTGCGTGATGCGCACGCAGCAACGACCTATCTATCGTTTTATTTACACACAGATTACTAGAAAATCGGATGATTTTGTGCTACTTTCAGAAAAGTTTAACATAAACAGGAAACAGCGCAATGTATTCGAATCTAAAGGTTTCATATCATGCACCTGTTGTTACGTGTTCCGGCGAGTACAGCGATTAATCAGCAAGCTCTGAATACATTCGAGCAAAGTTCACCTAGTACCACGTAGAATCATAATCAATGGCAAATTAAATGTTACATTTCATCCAATTTTTCTACTGTACCGGAATTCCGAAAAAATTCGTTTTATTCGCTTTTTAAAAAAATTTATAATAATTTTCAGTAAAGTTATTTTTTCGGGATAGATATGAGTTTTAGAAAATTTGTCTCCTCCGAGTATCGGAAGTTCTCTACGATTTGCATATTTCGGAAAAACGGAACATTTCTGGACCCTTGTTATTTAACTTAACTATTCGACATACATAGTGATAAGAAGTCGTTATCGCGTTCACGTTACGGTACAACAATTGAACAGACACCATATCAAGTACATACATATAATTTATATATTGTGAGAAAACGGAATTGTTTGTTTGTAAAGTAACATTTTGAAAGGGAACATTATTCCAAGCTTACAACATGAATAAAGAAAAAAAAAAAAAACAATAAATAAACAGTTCAAGTTCAGTTGAAGAGCTCAGACATAAATGTGACATAGAGTTACTGACTAATAACTCCGATAATTTTACCATGTCTTCTTTTTATATTCCACATGCAAATTCATCTCAAATAGAAACAATAATAAACGATCTAAAAGTACTTAAGGCTCCTGGATGGGATAAAATTAGGGTAAAAGATATTAAACAAAATGCAAATATTTTTACTCCTATTTTAACTAACATGATTAATCGCTCTATAAAGGAAGCGTGTACTCCAGATGGGATCAAAAAAGGTATTATTAGACCGATCTATAAAAAAGGATTGCAAAATCAATGCGAAAACTACCGTCCTGTAACAATAATATCAGTAATAGGTAAAATGTTAGAACGATACGTTGATAAACATTTAAGGAATTATTTGGAAAAAAACAACCTACTTTATGAAAATCAACACGAGTTTAGAGAAAAAAAGTCCACGATAACGCTATTAAGAACGATGATAAATAAGATAAATACGGGACTGTCGATGGGGAACCAATTTATAATTACCTTCATTGATCTAACAAAGATCACGATTTACTGATTAATGACTTAGAAAATCTGGGTATTCTAAATAACCAACTAATGTGATTTAACAGTTATACATATAAAAAACGGGAAAAATGTAGTAAAAATCGCAGGAATAGTAATGAAAAAAATATTCGATTTGGGGTAGGTCAGGGAACTATACTTGCTCCTATCCTATTTCTAATACACACTAACTCATTATACAGGCACATTAAAAATGCAAAGGTATATGTTTTTGCTGATGACATTGCGCTGTTAATTGAAAATAAAAAGATAGAAGTGGCGGAAAAATTACTGCAAGAGGATACAGATAATTTTAGTAAATGGACACATGATAGGAGGTTATGTGTAAATATAAATATGTAAATCTAAATTGATACACATCCGAAACAGTACTAAACGCAAGGGTCGCGTCCCGCGAATCATACTTCGTAATAACGAATGCTTACACGAACTTCATGAAACGAATAATTCACCTACATGTTTTTTATGTTCACCTCTTTAAAACGTAAAAGACTTTAAATATTTAGGAATATTTGAGCTGGAAAAAGCACGTTCAAGTCTTAAATTCGAAAATAAGACAGTCAATTCGTATTTAATACAAATTAAATCAGATACTTTCATATATAAAATACTACGTATATACTACAATGCAATAATTATGGCTAGAATTCTATATGGAATCCAAATATGGGGAGAGGCTAGAAAACGGAAATCAATAAAATAGGTAAAAATCAAAAAAGATGTCTTAAACTTATACTACCCTACTGGTGGCGAAGCGACTCGAGATCAATTATGTATAGAAGGAAAATAATGAAATGTCTGCCAAGATGCGCTACTACTATTACAGGTTACTCGAATATAATATCAATAATATAAGGTTACCAACTAGGCCAAAAACTACTCGAATAACAAGAAATCAAAATAATATATATTACATGTACCCTAGAGGGGCAAATCTACGAATTGATAACCCAGGTGATATTTGGTTTTAATTAAATTAACGAGAATTATCCCCGATCATATTATAAACGAAAATAGCATATTAGCGTGTGGAAAAAGGAAGTGGTGAAATGGATGAAGGAATGGTACAAAGAATAAGAAACAAACTGCGTCCGAATTCCTCACTCCTAGATAGTTTCAATCATGCAGCTACTGATATAACATGTATTCTATGTGGTTTGTTTTTGTGTCGTTCCTCTTTTAACATACTGTTTGTAATTCATAAAGAAGATATTGTTTACGCTATCATGATATACATGTATATATGACTTTTAGAGTGAATGTAGGTATGTGTATGGTTTTTTATTTTTTTTACACCTATATATATATATATATATATTTACTAAGGTCTGGTACCATTTCGCCTAATTCCCAATTCGCCTAATTCCCATTTCGCCTAAATTTAGGGTCGGGTTACTCAGGTAATAAAAAAAAGGTCAGACAAACATACGAATGATTTCGTGTTGGCAACAGCGCGTCATCATTAACGAATTTTAAGCAGACTAAACGCATCATTTTTTTTTCTATTTGATTCCACTGTTAAGGTATTTTTTTCTTTCCGAAATTAAACAAAAAGGTTTATATGAAAATCAGAAGTGAAAAAATACCGCTAAAAATGTTTGATGTAAATATACGCGAAACGACCACTCCGATTAATATTTGCGAGTTATTTTATTGGATGTCCAGTGCTGTATAAATCCCACCCTCCTTATCAGTCAGTATATAAAAGCCTTATTGATATTTACTGTGACATGAACATTAAGGTTCGGAGTTACAGAAAAAATAATAAAAAAGCTAAATTATAATTAGGTGTAGTTTCGAAATGGTCGCGTTTATGTAAGAAAAAAGGAATAAGAATCGAATAAAATTAACAATAATGACATGACATCGAATGATTATTACAGCGGTAATTTTATTATTGATTATTAAAATTACAATTATAAGTACATACAAAAAGTAAATGTTAAAATTAGGAAAACAGTGTTTCTTTTTTTTTAACAAAAGTTCTTGAACCTAATTTCATTTTTCTTTAATTCAAAAAAAGTGAATTTGCAAATCGAAAGAATTTAAAAATTAAATACTGCTTCGGATTTAAATAAATAATCAACAGTAACGTATACGATTACAAGAGATTTTTCAAAATTTGGATATTAGGACGAGAAAAATAACTAGATTTACTATTAAACTGTGTACAGCAGAAAAAGAGGAGTAAGTAAGGAATAAACAAGGTGAAGACCCTGTTATATGGGGTCAGTTCATGGCTGTTATGGGATTAATAAATGAGCATAGATTTAAAAGCACCATATCAAAAAAATGTATATTTTAAATATTATTATATCTATCGAGTATATTTGTTATATTTGATAATCTTTAACAATAGATTTTTAGTTGTAGAAAGCAATGAAAATAAGGACAATTGATTAAAAAATGGCGAAAAATTGGTTGTAATAAGGGGTTATTACATTTTTAGATGTGTCGCACGGTATAAAAAAAATTTTAGAAGATACAGTCATGATTTTTTTCCCCATTCTACAAGATGAAACGGAAAAACTTGGCGTATGTTGTTAAAAATACTTCTAAAATCGAATTTTAAGGTATAAATAACTTCTCCAGAAGCCTAAATGGTTGTTGTTGGACTTTGAAAAATTCCTCTTCAAATTAGTCACGTTTATTATAATGACGATGTTTTTCAAGTAATTTTAATAATTGGAATGAAAAAAATAAATAAAACGCAAAAAGTTTTTGACAAAGTAAAACAAAATTTTTTTTTTTTCAATTTTTTGGGCACGTCAACAGTAGAACTTACCCAACGCAGAGAACTGTACATTATATAAGGAAAAGATTAAAAATTGAGGAGATAAAGAAAGCTAACAAAGGAACTATATTGAGAGAGGAGAAAGCAAGAATGGCTTTGGCACTGTAAGGAGTGGGGAGGCCAAAGCGCAGAAGATTGGAATAAAGGGGCACTGTCTTTCTTACTCTTGTTTCTTCTATTTCCCCAGTGTCCAATCGAATTAGATTATAATATTTTTCTTCTTTCTTTTATAATCTGCTAAGTCTGCCAGATTTTTTGGCAAATCCAAAAAAAGGCAAAGAAAAAAAACCTTCTATCTTACTATTTAAAATGCTTCATTCAATAAATTGCCAAAAGATTACGATTTAACATTACAAAAAGGAAAAATAAAGAGAATATAAAAAGACGCTATTCAATTAACCAAATATTTTATCATACACTTTTGACGTACAAAATAAAAATTTATAGCAATTAAGCGAAAATAATTTTTTAATGGATGATAATTTTTTTTATTCTCTATTGTCAAAATCTAATTCAATACCATTTCATTTAAAATGTAATTTGCAATAAATATTTCAATATACAAATATTAGATATATATATGTTATTTACCTGCTCGATTTGTTTTTATAAATGATATATCCATTACTACATATATTAGCCTGACTCTAAATTTTTGTTTTATTCACAAGCGAAAATTTAAATATTCAAGATAGAAGAGAATAGTTTCCTTCAGAACGTTGATACACATAACACTCAACCCAGAACAAATTGTGACCTCATAGCGTAAAACAGTCAGTATGCGGTGATTTTCCGCATATTGAGATGGATTTGGCATTTCTTACGATCTTTGAAAATATTAAAATTTTGGTAATAATCATTCAATTTCTCGGAAGGTCCCGGCAGCGGACAAACGCGGCATTGTTTGTCAAAGACGCATTCTCGGTTAAAAAATCGAAGGATCTGACCGCTACGCAGCGGTAGCGAACTAGTTTCGTTGCGCGTGGTCGAAAAGCGGAAATAGAGCACTTGCTGACAGTATAGGCGTTTGAAATGCGTACCGAGCTACGTTGAGCCGGAAGAAGTTATTTTGATAAAAAGCCTAGAAAAGGCAAAAAGGCAGGGTGAACTAAATGGAGCTTTATTTATGTTTTCCTAATTTTAACATTTACTTTTTGTATGTACTTATAATTGTAATTTTAATAATCGATAATAAAATTACCGCTGTAATAATCATTCGATGAAATGTTGTTATTGTTAATTCTATTCGATTTTTATTCCTTTTTTCTTACATAAACGCGAACACTTTGAAACTACACCTAATTATAATTTAGCTTTTTAATTATTTTTTCTGCAACTCTGAACCTTAATATTCATGTCACACTAAATATCAATAAGGCTTTTATATACTGACTGATAAGGCGGGTGGGATTTATACAGCACTGGACATCCAATAAAATAATTCGCAAATATTAATCGGAGTGGTCGTTTCGCGTATATTTACATCAAACATTTTTAGCCGTATTTTTTCACTTCTGATTTTCATATAAACCTTTTTGTTGTATTTCGGAAAGAAAAAAAAACCTTAACAGTGGAATCAAATAGAAAAAAAAATGATGCGTTTAGTCTGCTTAAAATTCGATAATGATGACGCGCTGTTGCCAAAACGAAATCATTCGTATGTTTGTCTGACCTTTTTTTTATTACCTGAGTAACCCGACCCTAAATTTAGGCGAAATGGGAATTAGGCGAAATGGGAATTCACCATTTACTAAGGCATATATTAATTAAGGTTGATATAATTTCGATGTGTATAATAAGTATATATAAATTTGTAACGTGTTCAACATAAATAAACGATAATAAGAGTGTCGGTCACTCACATAACGGGCATACTTGCCCAGTGAGACCCACAAACTTATTTTAAAATTTAAAAAAAAAAAAAAAAAAAAAAAAACTATTAAGATATTTTCCGGATTAATCGAAAGTTTCCGTTTTTGACTTCATTAAGGACCGTTTGACTTTTTTCTAAACTTCTTCACTTGCGACCCTTTTTTTAGTTTAGTCCATCATTTATTCTTCTCGGTACGGTAACGATCTCAGTTGTACTCAATGATTGCACACTGTGCGGATCAAAAAGAGTTTTATATTTGTAACTAGTCAAAGGGTGAACGTTGGGACTTGAAATTAGAAACAAAAAAAAAAAAAAAATAGTCTGAATTAATCGGCCGGTGAAAGCGGAAAAAAAGAGTAAAAATTGAACATCGGTAACGAGATAAGTCGAAAATATTCCCAACAGTGAAAACGTAAAGCTGAAAAACCAAAAGAAAAATTTAATAAAAAGAAAATATGATAAGTCCTCAATTCCTATTCTTCTTAATTTTCTAATCCTGTCTTCTTTTATCTCTCTATATTCAGCCTACAAACGAGGTGACCACTACCAGTTTCATTAAATGACGAGCATCACAATTAACGAACTTAAATTAAAGTTGAAAAACTGCGGACGAGAAGGAAGAGGCGATTAAATAGATATGTGTACGATCGGGGAATGCGCAAGGAATAAATGCTGTACAGCGCAGAATTTACAGTGAAAAATTTCAGATAGAAGAGAAATATTGTTGGATGACGCTACGAAATCTTCCGATAGGAGAAGATAAACAAACCAATGAATCAGCAGTGTTATTCATTCGATCCAGGAATGGCCAGGAATGCACAATAAGAAGATAAAATTGAATGAGAACGGAAGAGATCGTAAATCAGAAAACGTGCAAGAAGAATTACAAAGTCGGTAGAACGGGAAGGAAGAGAATATGCGATAGCCTGCCTAACGCTTTTCCCAGGACCGATGCTAAAAAGACATTGCGGCAGAATCATTGTAGCCGCCGTGTTTTATCGAAAAATACGATTGTTGTTTTAAACGCGATAAACTGTAAACCGGAGCAGCAGAAGTCACCAGAAGTTTAAACTCGACGCGGCGAAACTTTTTAACTCCGAGGAAAAACTAAAATTTTCAAACTTATTATCGTGACCGGTTTTATTTTCGTTTTATTGAAAAACAATTTTCTGACATGTTCCGCTGTCGTCACTTCAATAGTGTACGATCGGTCTCAGAATGCAAGTATTATATTATTTTTCCTCAGACCAGTAAGACAGAAACGTTTTTTCCAATGTTGTTTTCTCTAACTTATATAAGGGAACGATGATAATCACCGAAAGGGCAGTTTTCACGAAATTAATACCAATTTAAAAGTGGTCACGATTCGATGTATCATTGATAATGGAAAGTGGTGTAGCAGGGCTCGGCAAGTTATGACTGGTTCCGCCTTATGGCGCATTTAAATATTTACATATGTATGTGATAAGCAAGCTGCTGAGTTTCAGCGTATCATCGTGAAGAATTGAAAGCAGGTCAGAACAATAATAAATCCATTCTTTTCTTTTCGCTTGAATGTAATATAATATATTTAGGAGTTTGTTACGATACTTTTTTTTTGTTTTCTTTTTAACTTCGCAAAATATCGCGAAGGTGGTAAAAATAGCGCGTATAAGTCTTCGTTGGGCATTTTACCGAAATCTGCCAAAACCGAAGAAATATGCCTATTACGGTAAACACTGCGTTTTGTGAGCATGTGTGTCTGTGTGTATTCTGGAAATAGTACGGTCTCCAGTTTATTTGCATGCCATTTATTCGCCTATTACGATGAAGGGAGAAGGTGAAAGAGGTGTATATATATTCATGGACACCGAATACGTAAACACTAAGAAGACATCATTCAGTCAGTTTTGTTGCTAAGTGAGAAAAGCCGTTTTTGGCAAATTTTTTTTTTTTTTCTTATCCTAAACGAAAGTCATATTTTATTCAAAAGAATTCGCTCTATATATAACCTTACATACATACATATATAAGTCTATATATGTATCATATGCCGCATAAATACACAAGTTATTATTATAAATTTGTTGGTAAATTTAATTTCCACTGATATTAATTTCTCGTTCGGTGATTTCGAAAGTTTATCATTTCATTTTCATAATTTTAAACTTCGCACCGTTGCAAATCGTGAGTAAATGTTTTTTTTTTTTAACTTTTACAGAATATATCTTATAGAAATTTAAGCAATGTCTGTAATGCGTATTCTAAAATAATTAAAATCTTACAAGAAGTCACGTCCGCATCAGCCGAATTTGGGCCAGACCAGACACGCACACACATAGACGAACAGATAAATGAAAAATTGGCGGTGCAATGTTAGTTATTCCTTTACAAAATTTCTAAAAATGGTACAAATTATAAAAATCGAAAAGTGACGAGTTGAACACGCGCTTTTTTTACATACAAATATACCTACATACATATGCGCATAATATATATTGTTACAAATGTTATCAACTTGCACAAAGATTTTTAATTTTTTTTTTGTAATTTCAATTTTTAGTTCAGGCGCGCTAGTACTCTGTTTATCGGTGTAGAACATCTCTAAGTAAATAAATAAGAAAATTTATTTTTATTTCTTTACCGCGTGGTAAAACAGTACCTAGATTCGCTTGAAAAGCACTTATACAAAAAGAAATTGGCTAGATTGGTATTAACTGACATTATAAGTGCGCTAGAAAAAAAAAAAAAAAAACAAAACAAATTTAATTATATTTCGACCGAATAAAAATATTCATGGCTAATATATGTATATATATATATATATATAACCTAAACGAGTGGCGATAATTCCGGCCGGACACATAACGGCGAGCCATTCAAAACATTTTATTAGCTATAGCGCGTAATTAATCGTTACTAGGCGAGGATTATTTACATTTTCCCTTCTCTGCTTAGTACCCTTCGATATATACGAAAAGACCAGATTGAAAGACATAAGTAGATACTTACACCGCCAGTCATGCCCATAAAGGTGCCTTTTTTTTTTTTTTTGAGGCGCATTAAGTAAAGACATTAACGCAGCGCGAATGAAGCTTTTAGAAGTTTCAGTGCGTGGCAGTGGAATTTGAACCCAGTTCTACTCGATCGAAACACAATTAACTAATCAACCTGCGCCTCTTCGGCAGCTAGCTCCCACAAATTAGCACCAGCTTTACCTCGGCATGCAAAGGTCATCTCTAATCGTTACACGGGAATTTCGGCTTCAACTGAACTAGCATCTATGTAATTCCCGGGCAACTGCAACTTGAACAGAAGACGATGATGGACCGCAATTAAATGAAAACTATTAAAATATAGTTTAAATTAGATAATCCGTATCAATATAATATATACTTGTATATGTATTGTTACTAATTTTCGCCTTACGCGCTTTCTTTACGGGAAGGTGGGGAATTCTTAATTTTGCAGAGAGCTGCAACTGTTTTTCCGGGCGCCAGTGACGATAGGCCCCACACACCTTTCGAAATACTTAGCCGAGCTTGCAGATGTGTCGGAAGAAAAATAAAATAAAAACTAGACCTCCGCTGGATTACAATGTTTACTTTGGAACAGATGATGTAGTTCCATATTGTACGACGTACGTATATTATTGAAAATTGACGGAACATGACACAAAACAACTGCAATCGCTAAACTCTGAACGAAGAAGGCGTTATCATTTTATCGTGGCAGTGCGCTGACAATTGACAAAAGCACGCACTCTCTCTCTGTTATCATTTATTCTTCTTATTGCCGATATCATTTACCTGCCTCGCCAGAGCACTAGATCTCTATCTGACGAAAGCAGCGCATTCATCTCCGTAACGACATCATGCCGCAATTAACACAGACGCCCACACTTACTCTCCATACAACAATTAGACGACCGTTCGGCGCGTTACAAGAAAAAATAAATTAATAATAAACATCGAACGAATTCACGTGTGCCAGATGGCACTACAATATATATATATATATATATATATATAAAAACTCGGCCATTTTGGCCTCGCATGGGGCTGTGCCCCGTTGACCGCTCTTGCCTTTATTTATGTCTCTTTCTCTTCTATACTTTGTATAAAATGATCAAAATTTACAACGTAATTCTTACTGGTATCAACACAAAAAAAATAAAACATAACCACAAAAATCCTATCCTAACATTTAACTTTCATTACATAAAATTAAGATATTGTTTCATTAAATTTTTCGTTATATATTTCGTTACATAAAATTGTGACATTTTTTAAATAACAATAACAAAAATCCTATAAAATATAACAAACGTTACATAAAATTGGGACATTTTGCGTTACATAAAATTATTGATATAAATGAGATAAAGGCTGCCCCTGAAAATAGTAGACATTGTTTTAAACACATCACCGATGTTGAACATAAAGTCACCAAGGCACCCCTCTCCTATCGCTCTTCGTTGATTGAGAACCGCGTGATGCAATCCCGACATATATGATACTATATATGTATGTGTATATAATGTTAGATTATTATTAGATAATCCGTTATATATATGAAATTTAAAATGAAAGCACGCAGAAAAAAAAGAACATTATTACGCAATGCTATTGCGAAAATATCAACACAACTATTTACAGGCAATAAGTGTGCCGTTTAGAAAGAAGGCAAGCTATTTATTGCTCTCCGAGGCGTAATATTGCGACCTCATAATGTAATAAATTTTTCAAAACTCTCAGTAACGCATATATATATATATATATATATATAGTTGGAGAGGACTTTAGTGCGAAAAATATTCTTTGCGGATTAAAAATAATGGTGTCTGCGAGGAACAATTAAAATTTGCAGTTGATGAAAATAAATTCGATGTATACTTTTCACGAATATCGGCATACTGGCCGGCCGATCTATTAAGCATTCCATCTCATTACTGAAGGATTATTAGGCAGTTTTGTTGATACAAAAATACGGAGAACAATCTCTCATTTGATACTTACAACTGATGAAGAAAATTATATAAAACAAAATTACATAATAAATATACACAGATTGGAATAATTTTCGAGAACAACTGGACAACGTGAATTTAAAAGTTCCATTAAAAAATAAGCATCGTATTGAAATTGCGCTAGAATATTATAGCAGAATTGTTTAATAGTCAGCGACATCGTACATGAATGAGTACAAGATACATTTATAGAATGGCACGATGAAGGAACAATTAAGGACAAAATGACGCAAATTCAGAAACCCTATAGATAAAAGTACATTAAACCCCAGCAGGCATAACACGTTGTGAAGCTACTACGAAATCGAAAAAATTAAACGTTTAATGAACGTTCGTCTAATTTATCTCCTTTGACA
Source organism: Icerya purchasi (assembly GCA_039619475.1). Classification (NCBI taxonomy): domain Eukaryota; kingdom Metazoa; phylum Arthropoda; class Insecta; order Hemiptera; family Monophlebidae; genus Icerya; species Icerya purchasi. Next base: position 75,263,295 of record CM077115.1, on the reverse strand, counting down.
GGTATGATTGTAACCTTTAAAAGGAAAAAAACAAAATATTTAAAAATAGCCAATCATTCTTTACGAAAATTAAGTGGAACTCGAAGCGGCCTAGAAAGAGTAGGTGAATTTGCAAAAAAATCTGTTAAAAATTTTTTCCAAGCAAATTCCGCTGACGTATCTGCATTAATTCAGGTAAGCAGCTAAAATGCTTCAGGCAACATCAAATTTGCATCTCCAGCAGGCAGAGTAAAAAAAAAAATAATCCGAAAGAGGCTTCACCCCCGGTTATGATTCACTGTCAAAATTTTGAAAGAATTAGCAGGGCAAGGTTTTGTTTTTTGTTTTATTAACTTAAATGCAAAAAATCGAATAAACTACTCTCCTGTTCAGTTGAAACTTTAATAAATAGCGATAATTACCTGAGAAACCAGCTGAAAACTTCCATCGAACCGGTCAATTTCTTTGCTATCTATAATATCTAAACTATATGAAAAACTATTGTTAGAATGATGCCCACTCTGCGATCTAAGAAATTAATTCCAAAAAACCAAAAAAATATGTAATGCTGTATTTTTTCTATATTAAGCATTTAATAAAATGTGGCATGACGGGTTGATCTACAAAATTCAGGTGTGCACTCTTCTAATAAGCTTTCAGAATTACTACGATCATACTTACGCGAATGACACTTGTAAAATATGGTGACGAAGAGTGTTTCCACGTAAGAGCCGCTGTCGAACTTTAAGAAACCCGTTGTATGTTTAATTTATACTGCAGATATTCCGGTACCAGACAAAACCGAATTAGCTTACTAATAGCAGAGATGCATCTGCAATAGCTCTATGCATAATAATTTACAATCAGTGGTTAACGAAATGTCCTCGCAGTTTAAAAAATCGAGAATCGCTATTCATGAGAAAACATTCATGCACATACAACCGCGGCCAGGGTAGGAAAAAAAAAGAAAAAAACTGTTTCAAGTAAGAAATTCGGCTCCGTCGTCATCAATATTATGAAAAATCAAATAATTACTGTTAAAGAGCAAGTTAAGTGTATTCCAGATAGGGAACGCGAAGAAATCAAATTATTATTAAAAAAGAGGGAACGAGCTGAATAGGGAGAAAGATGTTTTGGCTTTTTTTAACAAAAAATCCGAAGTGCTCGTAGGAAACGAGCTAATATGATCGAATACACTGAGATCTGTGTGGTATTATGTGAGGTAGTGCAAAGAAAAAAAAAAAAAAAAAGACCATATCGCTATTATTTGATCTTCGAATTCTAGCTGATGATTGTTGGTGTGTGAATAATCTAATGCTTCATGAGAACCTCATCATCATCATCATCATCATCATCATCATATAGTGTACCATATTTAATTCCTGAGCGTCGGCGACTTCTTCTTCTTGGTGTCATACTCTTTGAAGATCGTTGACGATCACACATGTCAGCATCAAAAACTTCTACTTCTGGCATCTTGCTTGAGTCTTTCTAACAACCATGTTCTCGTCCATTCCTTGATGTTATCTAACCAGGTGTCGTTCTCCGCCTTCCTCGGCTTCCCTTTCCGTCTACTTTTCCCTGAAGGATTAGTTGCAGGAGTTGATATTTCTCTTCTCTGATTATATGACCGAAATATTTTTACTTCTCCTGTGTACGATGGATTTTATTAGCGTTCTTTCTGTTTTGGTCATCTCTAGAACTTTTTGATTCGATGTTCTCCATGATATTTTCAACATCCTTCTGCGGATTCACATTTCTACAGCTTCTAATCGATTTATCTGTCTTTTATTTGCCTCAATTCCACATAGTAAGATTGGGTAAATATAGCATTGCACAATGTTTTGACGTATATCCAGACACAAGCATCTATCGCAATGGAGATTTCTCATGCTGGTGAAGACACTCTGAGCATAACTGCATCTACCTATTTAAAAAATTCCAGATGTACAGGCATAGAGGGTTCATGACAATTGTGACGTGCAACGCTAGTGTAGACGCATAACTACACTTCGAAAATGATTAGTGATTGATTTATCGATATGCGCCAGTGCAGTCCCCCGTGCACGTTTGCCTGCTACACATTAATTAGCGCGCATATGTATACACGTTTGCCATTGTCTTCTACGTGATTATTAGCGGTTAATTTTAATTATTTATTTTTGTAATACCTTTCGTCGCCTGGGACCGAACTCGAGACTTCTGTCACAGATTGCTCTCTAGCAACTAGGCTATTGCGACATCTAAAAATATCAAAAGTCAAAGAGCATATTTAAACTAGTGGAATGTCCGAACCAACTAGATAGAAAATTCACTAACAGACAGCTCTGAGGAAATCGGAAGACGTAATAAAAAAAATTCATGTAGCTAAAATCGCTTCTTGTGTATTAGTTGCAACTGTTATCATTAGATGAGGAGCATTTCTTCAAACTGTTATTCCAAATTAAGCTTACTAGAAAATAGAGCCTAGTGCTAGTGGCAAAAATTACAGAAAACGTTAAAAAACATATACTTTATTGCTTTGACGGTGCTATTTGATTTTACTTTTAAGTATTTTAATTTTTTGTTTTTTATTTCAAATTTAAATTCAGCCGGTAAAGAACGTACTTTAAAATAAATAGAAACATAGTAAAAATATCAAACTACAAATATAAAATATCCGAAAGGGATTTTCTTAGTGATAATGAAGAGGATGTAGTGATTATTGATGATGAAAGTGAATAGAAAATTCTCTGGATGGTAATGAGCCCAATTCTGCATGTGAAGAATCTACGCTGATTCCGATGAAGAATGTTTTGTTTGCAGTTCAGTTTATGATGTTGATAAAGACGGCTCTGCAGAATAGCAAAGTCACATAGAACTGCATCTTGTTTTGCCCGTGAGCCTCCCGGATCTAAATGTACAAAATCGTTCCGGAAGAAAACCGAATGCATTACGCTAAAACCTGCAATCGAATTAAATTCTTTTGTTTGGGACTTCTTATATCTCGCTTTAGTTTTAAAAATAATTCCAAATCGAAGACCATTCTCCTTAAATCGATGAACATTTTAACAACTTTGAATACCGTGGACATATGATGAGTATTTTTCCATAACTTTGTCTGATCACTACTTCGGTTATACTATTATTTTGAGCGAACGGGCGGAGATATTTAATTCGAAGAATTTCTTTCATGCAAGTTCCCAGTTTGAACCGTACGTCCAACTACTGAACAGTTTGTCTGTCCACCCCTATATATATATATAAAAATATATATACATATATATAAAAAAATATATATACATATATATATATATATATATATATATATTCGACTAGACATAAATACTTCCACACCAATCGGCTTTTTACGACCTATCGTATCATATTGTTGACGTTACATTTCATCGGAATACATCACTTGAACGCATTACGATCAGTTCGTATCTAAAGTTAATTACAATGCATGAGGTCAAGAATGAAATTTTTCACTATTTATAGTACAAAACTAGAGTCATAATCCAACTGTGGGCAGCATTTGCGATGGGGCACGATCGATGTCACTGATAAAGTGCATTATTGACATCACTTTCCCAATGAAACGACAAATAGTAAAAGGCATTATGACTCACGCACACACACACACACACACACGGTGCTGGCCCTGAACAATTGTAGAACACAGAAATATTACCAATACGGCAAAAACAAAATTTCAATAGCTGTTTGCTTTTAAATATTCTTTTTAGTGCATTTTATGTAAAACAATTTAAAATTTATGTAAAATTCGAAATTCCTTAAGATTGCGACGATGCTATTCCGATATTTTTAATTAAACAACCCCACACACACACAAAAAAAAAGGTAATGTCAATCCTGATAAATTGGAGGGTTTCTAGATTCTTTTCGATATTTCCATTTCTTCATTACAACTTTTCATTAATTCGATATATTCTTTAATAAATTTTCATTTCTTTTCTGCACGAAACCAATGCACGCAACGCTATCTGTCACTTTGGTTCGTTTGAAATTTGCATTTAATACTTTTACGAAATAATCTGCTGAATGAAAAAGTTCCATTACTCCCGAAAAAACCCTTCCTGATTGAATCTTTTGTTTGCTTTTTCCAATGTCAAATAATTTCGTAACGTTCATAATATCCCTTAATGTAAAAATGACGTAGTTTCATTAGTATAACTACATCGTCTTATGTTTTTTTAAAAGATGGGAATAATGCGCTCGTATCATTTTTGGTTATCATAATTTTTTTTTTTAACGTTAATATCCAATACAGCATCGTTGACAGCAATGGTATAATAGCGCATTCGGTTTTTTTACGCAACGTCTGTTAGAAAGAAATTTTATTAACATCATTTTTGTGAAATTTAATACTATCAAAAAATTGTTACCGTTTTTATTTTCGTTTTCGTTTAGGTTTTTGTTCTGATTTTTGTTTTTTTTTTTCTTCTGTTTTAATATAAAAATTAAGTGGCTACATTTGAGCTAAGAAAACTATATGGAGATTTATTTCTAATTAAGAAACTAATTCTTTCCTTTGACGGTTCATTTGAGGACAAATCAATTTATTATTCAGTAATCTTTTCTATTCAGTAAAAATACTGGATGGCAACAGTAAAAGAAGCGCGCAGAGAGAGTAATTTTAATTAATGCACTTTTTAATATTATTATCCATTTACTTCCATATATTTCTCTACGAGGTACCTGCTTCTCTTCAAATACACCGAAACTGTCGTATCGTTTTTGTACGGCTTTTTATCTGTCATTCTCTGACTAAACTTTAATTATCCTGCCTTTCAATTTCCCATAGAATCCTTCTAAAGTCGTCTAGCAAAAGACGTTAATTTCCGTCGTATTAAACCTTTCTCAGTTGGTCATCGGCTATCAGCACTTCGGAAAAAGGTTATAGCGAGTTCATGTAAACCAATACGGTGTATGAAATATCGATTAATTTTCAACACGTTTGATTTTTATTTTGTTGACAACACCTCTCTCACGATATGTAAAAATTATTATTAACTAACATTCTAAGTCGCGTTCAAAGATCGAAACACAGCGTTTTGTCTGACTGATTAATTTACTAATTATTCATAAACAAGATAACGTTTAAAATGTGATTTGAGTAAATAAATTACCTTGTTGCGGTCTTTTTTTTTTTTTTTATTTGATCTTATCTTTGCTTACTTTTGACTTTTAGCCGATTTGATTAATGATTTCATCAGGCTGGATCATTCGGATACTTTCGAATGCACTTGTCAACCGGTTGAAAATTTACATAGTCTATAATGATGATTGACCGTAGACATTTTTTTTTTAACAACATTATTTAAATTACGACTTTTTTTCTTTATTTTTTGGAAAGATTCCGACAAGTTACACAATTAACAACTGCTGTTTTTCAATACAATAGTTTCATCGACTCGATTACCTCGGCGTTGTCTGCTTCTTTTCCTCCGATCCGCTTCTTTAAAAGGAACCTCCCTATGGTGGAACAACGATTGTTCTATCGCTTTTAGAGACAGTTCTTTGAAATTCAGGACCTTCCGGTCCTGCTCTTCCTTCGAAAATTTCATAGAGGGAGGCCACATTGCTAAAGCCAAATTTATTCTCAAAAAGAGCAAAAATAACGCGTGAAAGGAATTCTGTTCATCATTCTCTAGATCCACCTCCATTTCTCATCTTTGGAAAATGGCGAAAGCCTTTCAGTCCCCACTGTCCGAACATCCCTCCTATTACACAACCTTCCTTCGGAGAAGCTCATCTGTTTTCTGGACTAAATCGCTCCCATAAATGCTCCATCCTTGAAGGAAATATGCCCTCCGGCGTTTCCACCTACATCCGCTCAGCACGTTCTGTCTTCCGATTTCAACATCAATGAACTCCGTTCTTCCTTAAATAATTCCTCCTTCTCTAGTCCGGAAGTGGACGGCATTCCTTTCCTGGTTATTAAGGGCTCATCAATATCCACACTGAATACCTTGCTTTCTATTTACAACTCCTTCTAATTTGGAACTCCTTTATCGTTATCCCTATTCAGAAAAAGAATCTTAATTCCTTCCGTCCAATTTCCTTAGCTTCGTGTTTTGTTTTTTTTTTTTTTAATTTTAAAATAAGTTTGTGGGTCTCACTGGCCGAGTATGCCCGTTGTGTGAGTGCCTGACATTCTTATTATCGTTTATTCAAGTTGTACACGTTACAAATTTATGCATACTTATTATATACATCGAAATTATATAAACCTTAATTAATGTATAGACAACTATTTGAACAAATGATTAATAGACGCCTAGTCTGGTGGCTGGAATTCAACAATATTCTTCCAGGTAACATGTTCGGTTTCCGTACGGGACTGGGAACAGTGGACTGTTTACTTTGTTTCTATCTGACGTGTACAAATTCCTTATTCGCAAAGAATACATTATTTCTGCTTTCATTGATGTTACCTCTGCTTTCGATCACGTTCACTTACCTTCTCTTCTACATAAAGTGTGTTCTATTAATGTTCCTTTACAGTTCGGTTCCTTAATTTTCAAGCTTTTCTACGATAGATCAATTCAGCTCTCCACTCACTCCTTCTCAGAGTCTAGTCTTTCGGGGTCTTCCGCAAGGCTCATGTCTTAGCCCTACTCTCTTTAACGTTAGCCCAGCTACTCTTCAGATATTGTCTACTTCTTTATTCTTTTCCGATGATATACTTATCTACTCTTCCTCGGTTAATCTTTCTTCTGCCGTCGAGGAACTTAACAACTCTTTGTTCTCTCTCGATAATGCTTTATCCGATCTTCACCTTTCTATTTCTCCTGGAAAATCAGCCGCTTTGGTTTTCACTTATCGTTCTTATAGTCGGTTCTCCGTCAACCTATTCGTGTGCCATCTTCCTATTCCTTTACTTAGTTCCATCTCCTACCTCGGCATTGTTCTTAATAATAACACTTGTCCTTTCACGATCGCATCAATTATCTTTATACGTTGGCCCTCAAGAGGCTTAATTGGGGTTGAAGGTTCTCTCCTACCGTAATTGGGGCGGGGATCCTTATATCCTTCTGATGCTATATAAGGCCACTATCCTTTCTAAATTCGATTGTTGCCTTTACGCTAGGGCTCCTAAATATCTTCTCCTTAAGCTTGATAAAATCCATAATATTGCCTCCGCCTTTATATCGGTGCCTTGAACTCCTTTTCTATTGCAGCCACTTTGCCAGAAACTGGTTCCTATCCCCCTTATTCATCCGAAGACTTTATCTAGGTGAACGATTTCTGATCAAACGTCTTCATATTACCAATTCCTACTTGTGCTTAATTCCTACTGGTTTATATTCAACAACTGGCGTTTCTCACCTCGTAAAACCCCCATCCTTTCCTCGATTTGTTCACGTCTCAGGGCCTTCTTTCTTTTTGTTCTATCCTACACCAAATGTCCTTATTTTACTTATAATTTCCCAGATTTTAATTACTCGCCCAGTTTACTCTTTCTTCCTTTCGTACATCAAATCTCTTCCTTCTCCTACTGCTTATAACGAATTTAATTATGTCGTATCCTCGCTCTTTCCTTCTTATACTTTTTCACAGATGGCTCAAAGTTAGCTTTGGGGGTTGGAGCGGCTTTTACTCTGCCAGATTTCGACTATTCTGAGACGTTCAAACTCCCTTCCTTCTCCTACGTATTCCTAGCCGAATCTATCGCAGTCCAACAAGAAATCCTTTTTATAGCTTCTCTTAACAATATATCCAAGGTTCTCTTATCTTCTGATTTACAATCCATTGCTACTCCCCTTCCTAAACCATCCTTTGATCCTATCGTGCTTCACATACGCTCCTTAATTTCACATCTATTTCATTCCCGTTCTGTCCGTATTGATCTATTGTGGATTCCGAGTCATTATGGAATTTCGGGCAACGAGTTAGTTGACTTGTTGGCACGTTCGGCTGTTGCAGACGGTCGCTTTCATTTTCCAGCCCAAAGTATTTTTCCTCTTTCCTTTCGTTGCCACCGCGACTGTTAGTATCTCTTTCCTTCTTCATTTTCTAATCTTACTTCCTTTTATTTTTACCCATACAACCGATCCTCCTGTTTTTCTGTAGTTTCTTAATTTCCCCAATATAAGATCTTACCTATAGTTAGACTTCGGTTGAATCACAGCTTGCTTCCTACTTCACTCTTCCGTTCCTCCGTTACTCAGTCTCCTCTTTGCCCGTTTGATTCGTCAGAAGGAAACTTCACTTGCGATGCAAATCACATTTTACTTGAATGTCCTTTTATTTCTTCAGGATGTGTTGAACTGAGAGAATCGAAGAACAGGTTTCACATATAGGTGGTAAGGATTTGTTCAGGAGGAATTGGTGAGTAATTCGTGTGTGACCAATGCGTAGTCGACACAGTGCTACTTTGTCCTTTCTGCTTAGCCGGGACGACGATTGCCATAGGTTAGTGTCCTGTTACCCACGAGTCGAACCGTTCCTTTGATAGGTTGCTGGTTATTTCCTGAACAGCGAGAATTATAGGTTTCGTTAGATTAAGATTTTAATAAAAAAAAAAAAATCGTACATGTATATCTTGGTTAACGTGTTTTTCAGATAAATGTTCCCCCTTTATCCGATTAGCAAATGATCTTTTAATTTTTATAAACTGTCCCGCGTTTTATAAACTGTTATTAGCAGTAAATATGCAACAAATGAGAGAAATGTTAACGTTTCAAAGGTTGTCTCGGAATTATGTATAGTCATTTCAGATTTTTCTTCGAAACTATTTGTCGTTTAAGTATCATTAGATTTACTGTTGTTTTCCTTCGAATTCTTCAGGTGAATTAATAGTGGCGATTATCTGAACTTCGGAGAATAAAACACATTACGACAAGGCCGTGTCCACGGGGGAGGGGGTTTGGGGGGTTACCCCCCCCCATGAGAACTGAAATAGTTATTATAAATACAAAAAAAATCTGAAAAAAATCACAAATTTAAAATAAAGATTGATAATTTTTTAGGGTGTTTTTACCTACTTTTAAAATAAAAAAAGAAAAAATATGCTCCATATTTTTAGGTACTTCATTAATATTGTATGCAAAAAAATTTTTATTACGAGTATAATTAATAACATATGTAATTTTTATTAATGTTCATATACGGGGTAATTAATCTATATTATTAATATATAAATCAAAATGATGGAAATTATTAATAGCACGAATATTAGTGCAAAATGTATTATAAAATAAATATGCAAAGAAAATTTTCAACCCCCCCCCCCCCTTCAAAAATTCTGGGTACGGGCCTGCATTACGACCTGTAAAATTTATTATAAATCAAAGTGCTTGCAACCGGAGCGAAATACTTTTTTCTATTTATTTTTGGATATAGTATTTTAAAAGCAACCGCAGCTTTGAGAACATTGTTAAAATAGATATACTTTCGATAGTAAGTTCACATTGCGTTAAAAAACACGCGACAGTTTCGTCATTTTTATAGAATTTTTTTGCGCACTTTTTCCTAAGATTTGTTTTTATCACGCTGTCGCAGAACAATAATCACATGTTCGCGGGAATTCCTCGATGTAGACGGTGTCAAGCCTGCCTTCGGACATACAGCTGAGTATTACGCTAGACACAGTCTAAGTGCGTCAAATGCAATATAGTAATCTTTCAGACCAGTTAACAAAGTCAAAGACGGATGCATGTAAATATGCAAATTGCGGTGGTAACCATAAATGGGAAAGGGTGCCACATATATAAATCGAAACTAGAAAACTTGCTACTAAACCCAAGATCTGAGCTGTAAAGCGGTTGCAAAGCAAGGTTCTTGCTACATCGGAATCACAATAGTCAATCACTTGATATTTCTAGAAATAATAAAAGCAATAATTTGGCTCCCGTAAGCCCGCAGACAGATTCATCGCTCTCCGAAACTTCGACTGTTTCCGTTAATAATTCTAAACAGATTCCGAGTAATAGCAATTCCAGAAAGGTGAAAGCAAGTTCAATGGAAACTAAAGATTCAACAGTGGCTGACATTTTGGAATTACTCCAACAACTGAACTGCAGAATATATAAGCTGGAAGGTAAAATAAACCGGCAGAAGCAACTTCAGTCAAAAAAAAAAAAAAAAGTAAAACTTAATGACAGATGCAACTCTTAAAATAATCACTTGGAATGCTGATGGGGGGGGGGGGTTGTCCAGGCGAAATAACGAGCTAGAAATGTACCTAAATCATAAAAGTTTTGACATTGCACCGATATCGGGAACGCATCTGAAGTATGGTGAAGTGCTGCAGTTTCGCAGCCACATCAAACATGAGCGCGAACTTGAACTTTTTTTGTATTTTATTGCAGATACACAAAACTCTAAATTATTACGAACTTTGTTAAATAAATATAAAAACACGTATTACAGAAAAATAGTAGTTATAAAAAATATCAAAATGGCCGACATGTATCGGAGTTACATACTTCATATAATTACATTGGCAATAATAAAAAATAAAGTTAATAGTAAAATAAACGATATCATATATGTCTTTCTTACAATCTATTCGACGCATCGAACTAAATATTTGCGATCGTTTTGTTTAACTTTTTAAGTTATAAAATTTATATACATACTTCTTTAAATTTGAATTATAAGTGTTCGTATCCATTTTCTGTTAACTCCGGAACATGTTGGCTATTGTTTATATTTTTTGTAACTACTATTTTTCTGTAATACGTGTTTTTTGTATTTATCTAATAAAGTGACAAAACAGAAAATGGATACAAACATTTATGATTCAAATATTACTAGCTTCATAAATGAAATGTTTCATTAAAGAAGCTGAACTGATACGATGGTTGAACGAATGAGCGACACGTGTAGAAACGGTGAATTTCAAGAATAACGACCCCGTATTGCTCGTTGAATATAATAGCCTCTGCTGAGTGAAGTTCTTAGTGAATTGGACAGCGTTATTTTTACTTACCTCTTAGGCCGCAGGTAAGTCCTCTCATGGCGTAGGCAAGCCTATAATAATGACTCTAGAAAGTTAGACCTCCTTTATTTACATATGTTACCTTATGAACAGAGAGAACATTTGAAACTGTTCATTTGATAATGCTAATATGATAAACGCTTACAAAAACAGAGAAACATCACTTTCGTATCCGAATGCATACTAATTTTCAGTTTTCTTCAGAAATCCGGCCTACTTTGAAATAACGAAATCTGGTAATATTAACTTCTTAATTTTCTTCGGCAATCCCGTTACAGTTTCAAAATCTTGTAATAATGCTCATAATGGTATCGCTGCTCATTCGACTGCTCGGGGAAGAAAGAAGCACTTAGGTGATTGTTACTTTTCCCGAACGATAAAACGTACCTATTCAGCTACATTTTGAAAACTTTGACAGGTTTTTCTAATATGAAGTTTAGCGTCTTAAATAGAAGTTTTGCAAATATACACGGCTATGCAATATACTTGAAGTTTGATTTTAACACTGCAGTGGTCGCGCGGACTACAATAGTAGTCCAGCACTTTTGTTTTGTCAGTTATTTTAAAGTTGCGTGGATTTGGGTGATGAGGTTTTTAGGTTACCTTCCTGTTAGAGTGTGACGTATAACATGTCGTTGTTTTTGGGGAAAATTTCCGCGTACTTCTTAAATTATTTAAATTTTTTCCCATGGTCTACAATAGTAGTCCGCGCGACCAGTAACGTGATAGCTAGGGGTTAACGAATATTGCTAGTATTTTCTTATTACGTGTCAAATGTTACCATAATTGTGGCTCAAAGCTGTGTGAAGTTATAAATGTGTTTTATCGTATTATTATTTTTCTAGTCGTTTGGTAAATAAATTATTTCAGTTTTTGAGTTATTCTATATTTTTTCTTATCACTTTTTCTGTACTTGAATTTTGTTTTTTTTTAATCATTGCAAAAAACACAGTGACCCGGATCGCGGGGAAGAGCAGATCTCACCCTGTTTTAATACTTTTTTTTTTGTTTTTTTTTTTCTTATTCTAATACAAAATATGAGTTACACACTTGATAAAGTACGCAAGTGGTTAGAGGAGTCATCTGATTCTGATTCGGAAGAGGAAGAAATTGAAGAGAATGTTGTAGAAAGAGAAATATTTTATAATGACGTATGCAGCATAGATGAAGAAAATTAAGAAATAATAAGTGATGAAAATTTAGTAATTTACATTGGTATTCAACTAGAGAAGGTCCTTAGAGAAAAAGTAACAAACCTGAAGATGTTGTAAAACGATTAGTGCAACCCATCGAAGGTACAAATCGGAATATAACTGCTGATAATTGGTCTGGTTCAGTGCCACTGGTACATGATGTTTTATTTGAAAAAAAAGAATTAACGTTTATTTGCACCTTGAGATAAAATAAGCCTGAAATTCGTAAGGAATTTTTACCGTAATAAATTGCGGGAAGTAAATAGCTCTCTCTATTTGGATTTCAAAAGAACTGTACGCTTGTTTCCTATGTCCTAAGCAAGAATAAATCAGTTATTCTGATATTATTAATTCCTTTTTGAGACAAAAATATCGATCAATCTACAAACGAACAAAAAAAACACGAAATTGTCACAACCTATAATGAAACTAAATTGCGGGTGTTGATCTGTTGGATAGAATGTGTAACTAGTATGATGTATCTAGAAACTCCCGTCGTTGGCCACTTACAGTATTTTTAAATCTGTTGAATATTGGTGGAATTAATGCTCTCAATATATACACAGATAATAATAATACTAGTAAACACTGAAGAAATTTTTTAAAAACGTCAGCTTCCGAATTGATGAAACCAGCTATTGAAAAACGAATTAACCGGCAGATGATACCCAGGCAAATCAAGGAACGTGGTCAGCAACTGCTGAAGCTTGATAAAGATGAATATATAGTACTCGCGAGGTAAATAGAAGAACACCGGGTCGTTGTTATTTATGTAGTCCAGTTAAAATTAAATCAGCCAGGAAGTCATGTCATAAATGTACAAAATGTATATGTAATGACCACTGCCAAGTAGTGTGTAATACACGTGTCTTCTCTAAATTGTAAGATGATTGTTCTCGCGTTTATTCAATTATTTTTATATTTTCACCATACCTTAGTGTACTTTATTATTTTATCTGTTATTCACGTTATAATCTTACACTAGTAGTATTTATAAATACGGGTTATTATATTGTTAAAAACTGCTAAAATATGATAAGCACAAAAAATTAATAAAAACCACTAAAAAAAATGAATATTTGTGATGGACTATAATAGTAGTCCGCGCGACCACTGTAGTGTTAATTATATTAATAATATTTCCATAAAAAAAAAAAAAGATAAGAAAACCCCCCAAAAAAATAAATAATCTTTAGTGGAAATATAGAGTTTACCATTTAAAAGAAAGGGAAAAATTACATATTAAAACGGGTATTAACAGCTAGCGGGTAAGTAAATAGGTAGTTTACGGATGAAGAGAAAACGATGAATAGGGAGTAAAAATAGCAATCGGAAAATGAACGGCAAATAATAAAATTAAAAAGATCGAAGTAAAATGATCGCTAATGGTCATGAAGAAGGCAATGTGATAAGCGTATTATCGTACAGGTCAGTGTACAGACCAAGGGATAAACCGCCGATGTAAACTTTGTACCCTACTTCCCGGAATTCCTTTGGACTTGCTGGAATTTCTGTATTCCTGTGGAATTTCTATAGAATTGCTATGGAATTTCTGCGAATTCTTAGATGATGTACATCAAACTTCCTCAGCGGTTTACCCCTTGAGTTTAACCTTTATCTTTGATAGTATGTGTACGGGAATATGAAAGGATAAAGTTTTTTAATTTTTTGTTGAACGTAACCCATAATCAATCAATTATCCACTGTTTCATAATATTTCCTAGCAATTATTATTATCTTCATAAATCTACAGCGGTTTACTTCTTTATAATAATTGAAATGAAGAGCTCATAGATTTCTCTCGAAATTTCTTAAAACTCATTCCAGAATTTCTAGAATTCCTATGAAATTGCTGGACATTCTTATACGTTGTACACCAAACTTACTCAGCTGTGTTTACCCTTTGGTATAGACAAACGCAGCTGGGTTTGCGTGTGTACCAAAAGCGTTTACCTTGCATACAACAGTATTTCACATTGAATTCTACCCGTGTTTGTACAATAAGAAAATATGAATAGACCGTAGTTTTTACTTTAACCTGGTTTTCCAGCCACATTCGAAGCACGAAGGTGAGCTGCGGCAAGCTTGAAAATAATATACGATCTCACGCCTATTCCTCACGTATAAACTCATTACTGAATATACAAGCACCTGAAGATTTTCTTTCTTTTTCCGTGTTTTTTTTTCAAATGGGTTTGCCAACGAGAACATTAGTCCAAAAAACAGGGAGGAAGGAGAAAATAACGTTATATTCTTAAACGTTTGAGAATAGAGAATGAAAATAATTCAAGGACAGGAATAATAGAAGCGGAAGAAAATGGGAGAATGTAAGAAGAACCGATGCGGGGATTTGGAATACCGAGTTTTAGTAGAAAATAGTAGAAAGACGATTGTGTTTATTAGGAGAGGCCGGACATTCAAATAAAACATAATATCAGAATCACAAAGAAAGTAATTAGAAGGGAGATGAAAAGGACAAAATTAAATAGGAGTAGACGAAATTCGTGAAAATGAAGCAGGAACGAGACTTTAAGAGAGGGCCAATATCAAGAAAACCATGAATGAAATTAAGAGATGACTGAATAGAGGGATAAAAGGAAGCAGAATTATGAAGAATAGGAGTTAGGCCATAGTCTCGAATAAGTCAATTTAGGAAAGAAGAACAATATTATGAGAAAAAAAGGTGCCTAAAAATCTGCCACCGGAAATGGAGGAACGGGCTAATGAATATCCACTAATTCATTACATTCCGTTATATTCCGCGCCTATTCAAATAATTTACTAACCGGCAAAAAAAGGTTTCCCAATTAACAAAAACAGCTGATTTTTTTTCTTTTCTTTTTGTAATATTAATTGTTCAAAAAAACCACTTAATGCAGAAGTTAAAATTAAGAATCACGAATAATACCTCTATTCGTAACATCCAGACGCAAGGCCAATTTTGCCCAATTTAAAAACAAAAGATTGTAACAAATCTAAATATAAAATAAGGTTAGTTTATGTAAGTTTCTCATACGTAGATATACGGTTGAGCACAAATATTTTACTTAGGATCATGGAAAGGGAAGGAGTGAAGGAGACGAGAGATTCAAAAAGAATTAAGCTGTCTCGGTGGAAACATATTCTTGCTGCGGGCCTACGCAAAACGATATATCATTTTTAATACGTGAGGAAGACAGTGGTGAAATTACTGAACGATTTCTAGGATTTGTGCCAAATGTAGAAAATAAAAGTAACGATATTAAGGATGGTGTTTTAAATATTTTGACGAAAAATAGTTTTGGGCATAATAAACTGTTGCGGTCAATTTCGCAGTAATGCAAATAAAAAGTTTGGTATTTACTTAAATGTCTAATTACGAATTAAAATAGTTCGTTCGTTAGCTGATTATATACACTATATGCTGCACGCTCGTTGAACTTAGAGTGTAGGATCATAGATGAATAAGTTTCTGGAGCAGTACATTTATTTTTTTGTTTTACAAAAGCTTTACAATTTTTCATCTGATAACTGCATTTCCAGACAGTTTTAATTCGGTTTTTAATTTATTCTCTTTAAGTAATTAATAAATTTTTTCCTCCTTAAATTTTGTGCCGGTAAAATAAGATATACAAATTATAATACTAAGCCAGCAAATTTTTTACAAATTCAATATGTGTAATTAGCGTACGCGAACTTTACCCAGTTAGGTAAATTTTCTATGATCAATTACCGAAAGAAAAATAATATAGAGAAACCGTTCAATAAAAAATCAAATCTTAATTCTTCAAATTCCTTTGTCAAAGATCAGCATTTACAGTACTACAAGAAAATAATTAAAGCTTTAACTGTATATATAGATAAATATATATATATGTATTTTTAAATTTGTAAGTAATTTCATAAAACGCCTATTTTTTTATAAAAGCGAAATGTTAAAAATTTCCCTTCCAGATTGCTTCTTGAAGGGCGGATGTACATTTGAGAGTAGAGAAATGAGCCCATTAAAGTGAGCCAATACACTTTAATAGAAAACCCCATCATCAGCCCCCATTCGCGACTTTTTTTTTTATAATATAAAATAATAATAATATTATTTTATAGATTTTCTTGAAGGGCGCGCCAGCGGCTTTGACCCAACAACTACAAAAATTATAGAAATGGTTAAATAGAGAGACGATTAGAAATAGAGCTTAGGAAAGATTGAAGTATAGGAATTATAGCTGGAGATGGGCAGAAAAGGGCAAAGGAAGAATTATAGGCAGTAAGAAGACCCTGTGCTAAGATTTTGAGTACAAAGCAGAGCGTTCAGAATCAAAGAAGATGTGGTTTGCAATGTAAAACGTGAAAAGGGCAGAAGAAAGTGTTTAAAACGCAGTCTGATTAAGGGGAAACGATCGTGGAGCGTTGATAAGAAGAGGATTGAAACCACGACTAAGAACAGGGAACCTACTGTATTTGAAGATAATGAGAGGTGGGATTAGAAAATAAAAAAGGATAAATGTCCGACCATAGTGATTGGCTGAAGAAAGAAGGAAGATCCCCTAGGTAAGAAAATTACAGAGCAAAGGACAATCGCGGGCGACCGAACGGTTTAAAAAATCCGCTAACTCGTTGTCCCGACTTCTGGTTGTCTCCGATTTTTTTCAGTTCTGCCGTCAATGCTGCTGATCAGCAGATCACGCGATTTCTATTATCATTCGAATTAATAGGCAAGGTTTTTGAATTAACTGTAACACATTGTTTTCAGATAATTTCAAAGACATTTTATTCGATCTCTTCTTTGATATGGGCGACCTCGAAGTACAAACAGATAAATACAATTAAGTTTTATAAGATTGAATCGCGAATGACATTCACTTCTACACGCTTGGTGCAGGCGAAAAAGTGAAACATGGTGTTTGATTATTTCATACGCCCGATGGAGGCGTGATGTCCGCAATACAGCTTATGTCTGGCTAAAATTCTCAGACAAATTCCTACGCTGTCGTAAACGTCGCATACCACTCTCCTCCGTTAAGCAGATGAATCCAGTCGAATGTAAAAAGAGAGAAGAAATTAAAATTATTATTAAATTTTTTATTGCTAACAAACGTTTTGCAACAGCTTTAGAAATTTTCGATTTTGCCAGTAGCGCAATTTACATATTTACTCTTTATTAACAGATGGGTAAAGTTAGGCAATTCTCTGGATATGAACAAACACAGAGGCCTGACGATTTCCACAGTTGCCGCTCTGTCTGCAGCCACAGCGAAATTTTTCTATTTGATGGCTGCATTTTAATCTCATGAAGATGAAGCTGACGAAGATGACGACAAAATCGAAGCCCATTGTATTAAGTTAATATTTTTCTACCGTTAGTCGAAAATCTACGCATTTTCTCGCACAGTGTTGAATTTATCTCTTAAGCAGAAAATTTGCTCTCAAGAAATTGCTGCTCGCTGTTTATTTTGCTATATTTTCCTTGTTATCGATGCTACCTCCATACAAATATAAACATGTATATATATATATATGTGTGTGTATATATGTATATGCTCGCGCTTATATGTGAACAATAATAACTTTCTTTCACCTGCTTTATAATAATTCGCTTGAAAAATACATTCACGCATAACGTATTATGCAATCATTTTTATTAATAAGAGTTTGTAAAGAATGGCCAGTGAAGCCTGATAAAATACTGCTTTTGATTAATTTTAAGTGCAATATTTAAATACCAGTAAGTAAAGTAAATTCCATATACCTTCGACACAGGGTGTCGGGGATTGCGAAGTTCGAGTTCGCAATGTACTAAGCCCCCATCGTCACTAATTACAGTGGGAGGGGCAGCTCCTTTTTCTTGCTTTCGGAAGTTTTTCCGGTACCCATATATTTCAGACCGAGTAAATATGGGAACGATTTAGATCCGAAAAGAGATAACTGCCGCAAAACCCATGATATCTCTGCTTTTTTTTTTAGCTCAGTAGCTTATACACCGGTATTCTGGCAATCGTAAAAAGTTTAGTTGTAATTATTTCTTCATGGTCAAATTTGGATTAGTTTTTGCTGTCTGACGCTAGCTATAAATTTTCATCGAGCAGAAACCTTTGCCGGAACTTGATTATTATCTTTCGTCACCTGTTTACTTGCGTGAGATTCGATAGAAATACCCCGATTTCCGTGAACTACATGTCCTTCTTAAATTCTCCTCTACAGTGTTCCATCTTCTACGTGAACTATCTTTTTTGTTCATTTTGTTTTTTTTATTACGAGAAAATAGGCAGATATCGATAGTGATGCTAGATAATCGAACTTACTTGCGAACGAGAAAACAATTGAAAAACTTCGCGGTCGGTGTAGTCATATCACTCACCACCGTAACACCGAATATTTAGAATCTTCTGTTTAGAATTTTTTTTTTATATAAATAAATAAGTCGTGGGTCTCACTGGGCAAGTATGCCCGTTGCGTGAGTGCCCAACACTCTTATCGTTTATTCTAGTAAACAAAATTACAATTAATCCTAAAATGGTCGGTACCTTAAAAAACGAAATTTTGTGTAAACTCTCTCGCTAAAAAGATAGAAAATGGAGGTAAATGAAAAGTTATGAAATCCATAATATCCCTTCGACTGTGTGTCGTCTGGTCAACTTTTGTATAATATTAATTTAAAGCTACTTCAATTTTTCCTCCGTCATCAAATATGCAAATTACCAGTTAAAAAATAACAATTTTAATACAACACTTTATTAATATTATAAATATAACATCCTATCGGGGCTAATAGTGAATTCTGAAAATATTTTTCGGAAACAGCATTTAAAAGTTATACTTAAATAATGAATTTCGAATTTTTGGCATGCTTTATCTCCGTATCTTTCAGCCTGCTAACGGAAAGCTAATAATTTTCCGCCAAACTTAGCTTGTCGAAATAATTCCCGCTTGAAATTCCAACCGATAAACAACAACACGCATTATCCAGTTTTACAGAACAACTACAGTAAGGGTGGTTTGCGGACAGCTACACTATCCTGAGTTTTTTTAGCAGTTAGGACAACAAACTTTCAAAATATATGTATATAAAAATATTTCGAACAACAACCGGTCTACATTCATAATTTGAAGGCTCATCCTATAAGTAGAAAGGAATTATTTCAAATTGGCTCGTTATAGATTTAAAGTTTCAAATTATAATCCGGGGGGGGGGGGGGGGATGATACACAAGTTTTAACCCACTGAGAATTTGCAAAAGTCTCGAAGAAAGTAACGTGACTGTAAAAGTAAGCTCGATTAGGTTTTTTTTTTTTTTTTATAATTTGTAGCCTAGTACCGGTGGCAGCCAGCACTCTGTAAGCTGTAATGGAATTCAGATAACGCAAAATTCGTCTTCAAAATATTTTAACATGCACTCTAATCATTTCACACGGAACTCCAAAAGACGACACATAAAAATTGAGATACGTCAGCTATACACGCCGGTTAATCAAACCGTTCTTTTTTTCATCAATAAATCATCATACTTTTTTTCGATTTATGGCATGTAAATCTGTGGCGGCTGCGGTAATACTTAAATACGTCAAAGTATCGCTTAAGTCGTTGTCGATGCATTCATCAAGAATCAACAATATCCTTAGAGAGCTCAACAGTAACTTCGTTTTGAATAATTTAAGTATTTTATAACTGCGTTTTATTTTATTTACTTTTTTACTCTTTTTGCTTATTTACTTGATGATTCCAACGCCAACCTGAGAGCTGCACACGACTAAGTAGCATTTTTGTGGTCTACCGATATTTACGGCCTTTCAAATGCACTTTCTCGGAATGTACGAAGTATTACAGTTTGCATTTAACCTGCGCTAGGCTACTAAGAAATTTGATGTCGCAGTTCTTGTTAAGGTAAAATTTCATTTATTTACGAATCCGTACGTGCCGCTCTGTCGTCACTACCGAATCCCACCTATACTTGTGTCGATGAAAACGTAACGGAATTGTTAGCCGTCTATTTTTCGCAGGGTTATGCAGCTAGTCTACATTTGTTCTCAAATTGTCGCACAATAGTAAAGCCCAAAATTAGACTTTACTTTACGAGATCACGCATCATGTATTTGATTTTCTCGCGGTTAAAACAAATAAAATGGAAAAATTCCACTAGCATCGATAACATTTAGAACATAAAAATACCTCCCAGTTAAACGTCTTATGGAAGTGACACAGACAATGTTCAAGTTTGTTTACTATACCTGTAAGGGAAAATTGGCTACAGTTATCGCACTGCCCGAACAAGGCAATGACTCATCAATTATCCAAAATGCTCGGCTCAACCGAGTCACTCCAATATCAAAAATAGTCGACAATAGTATACGTTTACATCCTGATATATATGTACAATTGCAATATCTAGCACAAATTGGTTTCAGATTAAAACATTCCACTACAGATCGTGTCACAAGAATCAGCGAGATTGTAACTCGTAATTTCAGCATTAACAAAAATCATACTGTTAGACGTGATCAAAGCTTTGCGACGTGCATGTTTTCGTGTATAAAATGGAAATGGTTGAAAATCATTTCCACGAAAGACTAATTATTTAAAATTATCACAGGATTTCTGAGAGATGGAATGTTCAGTGTTCACATCACAATGATGTTATTCCGTGCCTAGCTGCTGTATCGTAGACCGTGCTTATTGGCATCTGTACGATTTCCTTAAATTTATCCAAAATGGCTCTTTTTAATTGTTTACGGATCACTCCTATATGTATATTGCACAATCTGCGGTGAATGAAAGTACTCGGTAAATTACTAAACGTAAACTATCAATAAATCGTCATGGGAAAGCCGTAAATGCAACTTGAACCATCGCGACAAACTTATTCTTGATTTAATGGTTTCTGGACACTTTCTGAAATCCGTTTTCCTGAATGTCGATTTCCCGAGTAGAGGAGATCACGAATATTTCAGTTTCCGAATGAAATTTATTTATTTCGGTGAATGTGTCGTCGCGATAGCCTAGTTGCTAGAACGCTGGGTTCGATCCCGGGCGACGACAGAACTTATTACGAAGAATTAAAATTACAAATATTCGCTAATAATCACGATGGCAAACCACCACGTACAAAATCATATGCGCACTAGGTCAGTACACAGCAGACACACACGACCGGACTGCACTTGTATAACGATGTAAATCAAACGATTACTAATCTGTTTCGAATGTAGCCTTGCGTGTGTACACATTCGTATTGTATATAAACAATTGCCTGGTACACAACCTATATCGGTATAGCTAAAAGTGTAAGAGTAGGTTGCGCCAACGCGCTATGTAGCGTACGGCACCTAAAGAAGAAGAGAAGATTATGTGCCCGATAGTGCGAAAGTGTTTTACCACTTTGCCTTTTTGTTGCGTACCGATCGAAGGTTGAACGTATATACCTGCAATTCTAACTGTTTGGTCTTCGTTTGCACACCTTTTCTAAGGGCCAATTTTGCTAATGCACCTCGTTTTGCTCTGATCCAAGGCATAAAGATATGTTTAACTTACCTCACATTAAAGAATAATACATATATATTAATATGTACTGCTATCAATGAAGTTTTATTCAATCAATCAATCGCTTCATCTCTCGAGCGGATATCGTGATCCTTATTATCCGTCACCTGGAACATCAAACTGCGCCAGTGATCTTTGTTTTGCGCGTATCGAACGCATTTAAGGAACCTACGGTGGCCCGTTGCTTTACAAATAGCATCAGTTTATCTCATAGAATGCCGGTCCCTTATAATATTGCGTAAATTGTACAGATGAATTAATATTATAAAATGAAACACATATAACACTTTACGAATTAATAACAGTGGCATTGTGCAGCCCTCGTTCATCAAATCAATTAAGTTCACATTATTATCCCTATTGTCGGTATTTTCCTCTCATGTTATCCCATTTACACGGATGGTTCGAGGGGGCCTGGTGGTGTTGGTGCTTCCTTCATTCTTCCTGATTTTAACCTCTCAGAATCTTTTCGCCTTCCTTATTTCTCTGTTCCATATTCATAAACGAATTAATTATCTTTCGCTCTATTATTTTCATTTCCTCGAATCAATTTTATTCTAAATTTTTAATTATCTCTGACTCTTTGAGCGCCCTTCAGGCCATATCCTCTCCCCTTCCTGATCATGCGTGTGACACTTTGTTGTTCTCGGTATAGGTTCACTCATCCACAATCTTTCGTATCTCCATTCAATCAATATTGATCTGCTATGGGTACCTAGCCACTCGGGAATATTTGGTAATGAAGCGGCTGATATTTGTTTGATACTCGGGCTGCTGCTGCTTCCTCTCGTCTTTTTTTAAAAAAAAATTCCATCCGATAACCTATCAATTTGTAAACACTTCTATATCAGATCACGGCATCGGATATTTACGTTTCCTCCTTTTCTAATAATTATTCATTTCATCTGTCAGTTAAATTACTCTTCCTGCATATTCATGGTTTCTTTTGCATCTCTCTCTTCTTCGATATTCTGATGTTGTTTCCACATTGTTCGTATGCGCTTTGGCCATTCTTTGATGCCATTATCTAAATTTCGTTTTCTCCTTGATTTCTTCTCCACACTGTCCTCTCCATCATCCGGATGATGCAGTTATTTGCGACGCCGATCATGTGTTCTTCCACAGTGTTTATCTTTTTCTGTGGAGCGTTCTGCCTTGTATATTCTTATTTGCTGAAGCTTGCACTTCCTACTCCTTACTGTGCTTCTTATATCCTGTCCTTTCCTTCCCAAATTAACTATTCCTGTTATTTGTTCCTTTTTAGTTAAAATTTCTGATCGGATCAAAATATAACCGACTTCTTTCCTTACCTTTTGTTTCTGGGTAAAGGTCCTTGGTTGACGAGCCCAAAAAAAAAACAAAAAAAACTCATTGTAAAACGTTTTCGTTCTATCAGTAGGTTTCAGTGTCTTTTCTCCTATCTGGAATACTTTTTTTGTTACTTACATATGTATTTCGTTATTACTTTTGATCTACTAGAATAACTTGTCTAATATTTGTCAAGCGAGAAAGCAATAATCGGTACACATATTTCTGTGTTAAATTGTAATTTCTATTTTTACTTTGCGAATATACCGTTTTCTTCCGGCATATTCTATTAAATGCACGCGTCTTTAGTGTTGCTTATTCACACAGTCGAATGAATTACCATTGAAAATTGTTATCGTTAGACTTTTCTTCATTTTTCATAAGGAAGGAAATTAACAACGGGCGGAAATTAGCCGGCGAATTACCTGTTCAAAATGAATCTCGCTCGTTAAATGCGAACAGTTCTTTCTGGCAGTGCGTATTTCGTAAGGCTCGTTCTGACGAGTTGTCTTATTTTCGTTCGCATTCTGGATAGCGTCCTGTTCAAACTCGGCCATTCCCAGTGCTTCGCATTTAATGCATCGCCGCTTCTGTCACAGTAACCGTATAATTGCTCGATATATTTTAACCAGACTTTCGTACTCTCCTCTGGTCCGCTTGTTTCTGATGCATTTTCATCATGCTCCTTCTTTCTCCAATTGCTTCATTCGTTCGTATTTGTTGTCCCGTAGCACATATGCTTTTACTCCTTTCCGTTTTACACTCTAGCCGACTCTGCTTATCTTTTAAATTTTCTTTCTGCACACTTAGGCTTTTTCGTGTGTTCATTTACAGGAAAAAGAAGAAAAAAAAAAGATCATTCGTAACTATAATTTTGGCTTCTTCCTTTGTCACACTGGTTATTACAGCTAACCCGTATTCCCTCCACCGACGTTTTTGTGGTCTAATTCTCAAAAATCTTCCTCCCGTACTACTTGCTTACCCTGGTTCGTTAAAATGATTAGTTGTGCGACGCGCAGTCGACTCTGAAGTAAATGCGGTAGTACTTGATTTTCTTATCTCCCATCTAGGTAGTGCGGTAGAGTCTAATAGTTAAGATGCTCGGCTAATTCTGCTATGTAACACATCTGAAATGAAATATTTTTTGGTTATAACAGCGAAATTTAGGAATGTAGAAAGGTCAAAGAGCCAGCTCCGCCGACCGAAGAAGACCCTCTCGAGTACACTATGAAAAGCCTAACTTCACAGTCAATCTAGAATATAGTAAGTTATAACAAATACAAATTTAAGAATAAAATGATTGTGTAATTGGAAACGTTTTTGCGTATAACAACCCCCATCATGAGCTAAAAACACGAAACATATGTGATCAGAAACAAATTCTAAATTTGATTTGTGATTTAGAATTTATTTCTGATCACATATATGTTGGATTGTGTTTTTAGCTGATGACGGGGGTTATACCCGAAAACGTTTCTAAGTAAGCAATCATTTTATTCTTACATTTGTATTTGTTATAACTTACTATATTCTAGATTGACTGTGAATTTTGTCAATAAAATCGGATATTACACTCTGGCTAAAGTAAAACGAGGAGGAAAGTTATTTCGGGAGGAAAGTTATTTCGAGTGTGTGATAAAGTCGTGAATTTCCGCGTTGTTAATCGCTCTTATCAACGAGTATTTTAAAATCCGTCTAACTGTCTCTTACCCCGATTATAGAGTGCGTAATTTTTACTACTACAGCGATCGTTTCCCTCTCGCTGCGCGTTCCGTTTAAGCAGTCGGCGTTAGCCGTTTGCTATCGCCGAAATGGATCTAACAACTCCCCGTAATTCATTTCCTCCTCTACCGTCTACATCACTTTCGTCAACTAACATCAACAATGATACACCGGTCGCTGCTTCAACGTTATCTCCGCTTCCTTCCTTATCAACCCCGAATAAAAGTAATCATCGTCCGAACACAGGTACATTTTCTTCAAATCCCAATCATCGACTATCAGGTAATTCTTCCCTATCGAATAATTTCGTCAATAATAATATCAATTATGCGAAAGCCGTTTCTCAGCCAACCTTTCCGTCAAAAGATCAGGCTATTGTTTTTAATATCCCGAAAGGCGATAACCAAAAGGACTACATATTAAAAATCGGCGAAATAGCAAAACCAGGTAATCTAAAATTTGTTTCCCGCATGTCTCGCGATAGGTTCGCTATTTTTCTATCGGACAAAAATCTCGTTGACCGCATAATAGAACATCATAATACGATAAAAATAAACAATACCACAACTTATATAAGAAGGCTAGTAAATCCTAAAAACGAATAATAATTTCAAACATATGCCCGTCCATTCCTCATTCCATAGTGGAAGAACTGCTTAAAGATATCTATAAAATCAACTTCGGCTCAAAAATCACTTTTATACGCTACGGCATGGGAGACACAAAGGGTTACGATCATCTCCTAAATGCGAAACGTCAATTTTTTGTCGAACCAGAGGAGCTAATTAAAATCCCTGATACTCTTTTATTGCAATACGACGACACTACATATCGCATCTTCCTCTCTCCAGACACTGTAACATGTTTTTTATGTAACGAAAAGGGGCATACCAGCAAGGGCTGTCCAAACATCAACGAAGAAGGCGAGCCAAGTGCTGCGGATGGAACAAACATAGAAGATAATCAAATCGCCGGTAGTAGTTCAGTAGGCCAACCTCAAATATTAAGTCCCTCAAATTTACAAAATACAATTACGCCAACACCCCATACTACAGGAGATGCCCTAAATATAGTTGCCCACACTGCTGCAGCCACACCAAAGATGGATCACTCAGAACAATTAAGCAAAACATCTTTCCCCGCGAATAGCCAAACAAACGACCAACTCAGTCTCCAGCACGATTGCGCTAAACGCCCAATTGGTTCCTCAAGCACGTCCGAGACTTCCATAATCGCTGCCGAATCCATCTGTAATACAAGCGACATCAGTCCATTATTAGTTCCTCAGTCTAATCAACCAGCAAAGAAAAAAGTGAAGGCCGATGACAATATAGATCAAGATCCGATCAGCATAAAAGAGCTTTTAGCACCGATAACTGAAAACGTAATGAAGAACGTGGATAAATATCCTCTGACCATGACGAATTTTGCTTTATTCATCGACATGTGCAAAGGTCATAAGGATATAGAATCGCCCGCCTCCCAATTCACCAGTGACCTGGATGGTCTGACACTGATGATGCGAGAAAACTATCCCTTTCTAAAGCACCGGTCAATCAAAACTAGGATAACTAGAATTTTAAACAAACTAAAAAAAACAGACCTTCACCACCTCCCGGAAGTCTCCTCAAACTGAAACATCGCCATTCCATAATTATAACTAATTTTATCCAAATCTAACCTCATGTTAGTATCCTGGAACTGCAATGGCGTCTATAGCCACTACGAAGACTTACAAAATCTTCTTCATCTCTACAAACCATTAATCCTCTGCCTTCAAGAAACACACCTCAAAACAAACCAATCCCTCACCGTCCCGAACTTTACATCCATCTCGAAATTCCCCAGTGACAACACAACTGCCCATGGAGGAGTGACCATTGCCGTCTCGTCGCAGATACCGTCAGAAGAAATCTACCTTCAAACCGAAATTCAAGCAGTGGCAGTCAAAATTGGGCTCGCAGACCCGTTGGCAATCTGTAACCTGTACATCCCCCCAGACCAACTGATTTGTCCTGCGCACCTAAGCAACATAATAAACCAGCTCCCGTCGCCGTGCATCTTTACAGGAGACTTCAACGCGCACAGCCCTTTATGGGGAAGCTCATATGTACTATAACCGACGAGGGCGTGCGGTGGAAGAAATTCTAGACCTGCATCACTTGGTGCTCCTTAATACCGATCCAACGCACTATAACTTCTCACATCGAAAGTGGTCAACTCTTGACTTAATAATATGTACAACTCAGCTATCAGGACAGTTGGTTCCCTTCTACCACTCAGATCTCGCGGGAAGTGATCACATACCAATAGTCGTTGCTGGTATAGACGTCAAACAACCCGCGATCAATGTATCACCCACTCGCGCACATTACAAGGTAGATTGGAAGAAATATTCAAACCTGTGCTGTTCTCAAGTTGATTATCTCCGGCGGAATCGCACTTCTCCAGAGGAAGATGTAAACCACCTCTCCAAATGTCTGGTCAACGCAGCCACGGCATGCCAACACATATCATCTTTCCGTCACTCACCAGTAAGGAAGTTTACTCCCTGGTGGAATACAGACTGCTCGGCCGCCCTCACAAACCGTAGAAGAGCTTTATATCGCCTCAAGGCCAATCCAACGACAGAAACGCTCGTTGAATACCGGAAACTAAGAGCGAAAGCCCGATTCGTATTTAAAAGATCCAAAAGAGAGTCATGGAAGAAGTTTACGTCCCAAATTACGCAGAACACGCCACCGCGCGTCATCTGGAAAAAAATCCATGCAATGGAAAATAAAAGATCTTATCTGTTGCCGCAGACAATCCAAACCAACGGTCGCTGTCTTTCGAATCCATTAGAAATATCCGAAGCCTTCGCCGATGTCTTCGTCGAATCTTCCACAAAAACATACCCTCCGGTCACAAATAATCCCCCATCATGCCATGAAGATGCTGAGAAGTATAACGCAGACATCACCCTCAAGGAGGTACAGGACGCGATCTCGAAATCGCACGCAGCCAGCCCTGGTCCGGATGAGGTGCACATATCGATGCTCAAAAATGCGCCTCCCGAGATAACTCAATACATAGCTGAACTCTTTAATCGGTTATGGAAATCAGGAACTATCCCAGAAACTTGGCGGCAAGCAACTGTCATTCCCATTCTCAAACCACTCAAACCAATGCACCAACCACAGAGCTACCGTCCTATATCACTCACATCGGTTTTATGTAAAGTAATGGAAAGAATAATTAACGCCAGACTCCAACGGATCCTGCATGACCAAAAACTACTCCCTCGAGAACAAGCCGGCTTCCAAGCACGACGATCAACGGAAGAGCAGCTGGCGTTTCTCTCAGATTCCATCCTCAAATCATTCTCTAATCAACAACACGTACTGGCAGTATTCTTCGATCTAAAAAAAACGCTTTTGACACAATATGGAAGAACGAAATTATTTCTCAACTCGTACAATGGGGTATTACCGGCCGACTGCTGTCGTTCATTAATCAATTTCTCAGCGACAGAAGTTTCGTGGTGCGATTTGGATCCGTCGTTTCCAGTCGTCGTCAATTGATAAACGGAGTCCCACAAGGATCAGTCGTAAGTCCTACATTATTCAACATAGCGTTTAGCAGCGTGGTCAACGAGATCTCGCTCCCAGTACGATCGGCCCTGTTCGCAGATGACCTCGTAATTTTTATATCATGCAACACCGTCTCCCTAGGAGAGCAGGTCTTACAAGAAACAGTCAACCGCGTAGTGACCTGGGCACATAAACGTGGCCTACAATTCTCCGAGACCAAAACCCAAGCTATGCACTTCTGCAAGCATAAAAAGTGTAACCAACAACTAAAAATCACCATCAATGGCTCTACCGTTCCTAACCAACAAACAGCGAAGTACCTGGGGCTTACATTTGACCGGAAGCTAAACTGGAAAAATCACATCAGCACTCTGAAAAAATCGTGCCTGCCAAGAATAAACTTAATGAAAAAACTAGCCCACACAACATACGGGGCAGACTTCAAATCGTTGTTGCTGCTCTATCGCGCTCTTATCAGATCCAAATGCGACTATGCCATAGCCGTCTATTCCTCAGCATCGAGCTCTACGCTTTCATCACTCAACACAATACACCACACTGCTTTACGATTAGCAAGTGGAGCCTTCCGCACAACGCCATGTTCCAACCTATACTTCTTATGTAACGAGCTTCCTCCGGATCTCCACCGGGCAGCGCGGCTTCTACAATTTGTAGCGCGTACTCAATCGTTACAACATACGCTCCTAAATCCGCCGATAAGCATACAACCTCCACGTCCGTATTCCACAAAGTGCGTTGAAGACCGCAGTCAGCTTCTGCTCTCATCGCTAAGACTAAGTCGCACGGAACTCTCCAGCCGGTTAATAAAAGAAGCCGTGGTCGCAGAATGGTGCCGCCGATGGGCAGAACTACCCATTACAAACCAGCTTCGATCGATATTCGAGACTCCAAGTTATGTCAGCGTGTCTACCGGTCAACGGAAGACTGACGTTCTACTCATACGCCTTCTTACAGGACACACTTCCTTCACTCATCGACATCTTCTCTCTAAGGATCCTATTCCCGTATGCTCCCTTTGCCACTATCCCTATACCATCCCCCATATTCTCCTCGAATGTCCAGTATCTCTCTCGCTCCGAAATTCCCTCCCTTCCTCACCAACACTACGAACTATCCTTCTCTGTACCCCATATCATACTCTTTTTGATCTCCTAAAGGACGTCGGCCTCATAACCAGATTATAGTCAATTCTTTCATTTTTTATTTTTCTTTGCCAAATCCATTTGTATATATTAAGTTATTCCCGTACTACTGGCCATTGTAGCAGTTTATAGTACGGGCTATTATTGTAATGAAATAAATAAAACGACTAAAGTAAACGAAGAAATGCAACGACAAACACATCAAGTCTGACTCCTTCTTTGTTTCTCTAGTCTCGTCATAATCTTTTTTTTTTCATTCATTTTTTTTTTTTTGTGTGTTTTTCTTTTCTCTGGATAGCTTTAGATTTTTCTTTTTTCTTTTTCTTGATTACTCGGGTGAACTTGATTTATTAACCGACTTCAAAAAAGGAGGAGGTATTCAATTCGACTGTATTTTTATTATTTATTTATTTATTTATTTTATGCGTGTTACCTCATAACTTTCTTCTAGATGAACCGATTTTGATGATTCTTCTTTTATTTGTCAGGCAGTATTTCTCATGTATTTAAATTTGATCAAGATCTGATCGCTAGTTTTTGAGTTGTCCTTAATAGTAATGTGGGAGATTAAAGCTTTTTGGATGCTTTTCATTCATGATTAGTTTCAATATCAAGTTAGATTTATTGACTTAAAATACTATAAGTAAAGTGAGTTCCATACCCTTGACAAGGCGTCGGGATTGTGGAGTTAAGGTTCACAATGTACTAAGCCCAACGGCACTAATGAGAGTAGGGGGGCCAGTTCCTTTTTACTTTCCCAGATTTCTGTGGTACCCAATTATTTCAGGCTGGGTAAGCTTGAGAGCGAGTTGGATCCGGGACGGGACAAATCTCGAACCCGTGACCTCTGACTTGGTAGCCAAGCACCTTAACCACTAGGATACATTTGCCAAATTACCATGGAAATACGTAGCTTTTGATGTTTTCACACCGTGGAAATATCTGTTCTTATTTAACTGTTTTAATTTAATTGAATAAAAATGATGCACTAAAAAGTAAAAAATAAAATGCTTTTTTACGAAAAATAAATACCGATACTTGAAGATTTATTATAAAAATTTAAAAATGCATTAAAAAGTATAATTACCCCCCCGATAAGAAATATATATCAGAGTGATATACCCTTAAAGATGATATTATCGTAATTCTTATACAACACTG
Organism: Icerya purchasi; assembly: GCA_039619475.1. Taxonomy (NCBI): domain Eukaryota; kingdom Metazoa; phylum Arthropoda; class Insecta; order Hemiptera; family Monophlebidae; genus Icerya; species Icerya purchasi. Next base: position 75,232,736 of record CM077115.1, on the reverse strand, counting down.
ATACCTTAATTAGAGTAGGATTCATATTAAATATTAAAATAACAATGAAAAACTGTATTAAATGTTCATTAAATTGTTCCTAGATATTGTAACACGAATTTGATGCCGACTCTGATTAAGGTATATTAATGTTATATAAGAATTACGATAATATCACCACTTAAGTGTTATATCACACTCTGACATATATATTTTTTATCGGGAGTAGTTAATTGCATTTTTAAATTTTTATAATAAATCTTCAAGTATCGGTATATGTATTTTTTATAAAAAAGCATTTTTATCTATATAATTTAATCTATGCTTAGATTTATAAATACGTATGTTGGAAATTTCGTTCGATAGGCGTCGTATTATTTATGTAATTAATTAAACAAATTGATTTGTAAGTTTATATTAATGAAATATTCTCATTCGTTTACTTACTTTCTTCCGAAAGAATTCAGAAGTTTAAAATTTCGGGCATGCAAGTCGATTTAAATTTTTTTATCTTTCTTAATGTTCTTTTTCTGGCCAATACATGTAGCGGGGCGATTTTTCGATTTTAACTGCTTGCGCTGCTGTTAGTCGTCTATTTCATTAGTTTGGAAGGAGCGAACGAAGGAAAACGCTTACCGTTAAAAATTAGTCGAGCTATTTCAATTTGTCAATCGAATTGGCGGAAATATTTAAAGGCACATTTCGTTCGACAATGATAAAGCTACGTTTATTTACTGGTAATCAGCGCTACATCGAATTTACGGTCAAAGTTACGGCCTGCAGTTATTTTCGTTCGGACATTTACAAATGCTTCGAAGAATTAGTGAAACTGGTGTGTACCTATTTATAATTTTCGAGAAAAATGTGACGCTCCGGAAAGATTTTTGACGGACCCGAAAATGGGTGACCCGAAAACGGCTTCGCACTTTTTTTTGTTTTCGTTTTCCTGTTTTCTATTTCCGTCATAAATCTGAGGTGCCTAATTTGCAGACGAACAGCGCCGAACCGCGCTACAGACATTTTCAGGGACTTCCAAAGAATGCAGGCTACTTAAAAGTTTTTCAAAAAATTTACAGTTGCCAGGAAAAAAGAGAAAATGATCTATAACGTCGTGCTTCACAATTTAGTATTATGAGATATTTCTCATTTTAAAGCTGTAATAGCCGGATGTATTTTTTTTCCGCGAAACAAATTTGTTTATTTTAAATTATTTTTAAAGGACGCGTTACTTTCTTTTCGAACGATCCGAATTTCAAAAGTTTTCCTTAAATGCACTCGAATTTCTTTAACCGTCTCCTTTAGGAATTTTTTTTTTTTTTAAATGGTGTATTTAGAGAGAAAAAATATGTATATAAAGGTGCAGGGAACTAACGTGCTTAAATCAGGAGTGAATACATGTGCGTGTTTAGCTAAAATAACGCATTAATAAATATAGAATCTTGTGTGTGGTAGTTTCCTGCAAAATGTACTTAAACTAAAGTGGTAAAAGGATGAAAAACATAGTCCCTTCACTCACCAAGCGTGTATGTTGATAGATGAGTTTTTTAAAGTATAACTTAAAATAACTTAAAAATATTATGTGCAATGATTTAATTCTTTTAGGCTATTTACGGGAAGTGCGTAAGATAGAAAAACAACATGCTACATTTGGGGTTTCACGATTGAATTTGAGTTTAGGGAGTTAATAGTGTATTAGTTTCCGTTTATGAACAACTTCCTACGAAACGCAGTCTCCTTTAGGAATTTACGTATAATTTTTCTTTTACCCATTAATCGAATTCAACATTAATTACAACATTCTCAAAAGAAAATCGTGTTCCGTACCTTCAGTCGAGTTTGGGAATTTACTCCTCACTTCGGACACTCAGTCTCCGGCCAGTTTTCTTTTCTTAATTATTCTACATAGACATATCTTGGTAATGTTAAAAGACATTTAACTTTAATCTGATATTTCTATTTTGTGAAAGGAATTCATTTTATTCGAAATAGATGTTTCGGCGGATAAATTCTCTTGCTCATTATTTCTTTCGATCCTCTTTTATATGTTATGAAAAAAGAAAAAAAAAAAAGAAGAAAAACCTTGTTTTTTATGCTTGATGGCGGCCAGAGGCCAAACGGCTTAGACTCTCGAGGTGATAAAAAAAAATCCTTCCTTAAGAAAAAAACCGTTTTTGAAAATTATAATTTTAACACTAGTTTTGCCTTGAATAGCGTTTCGCTTATAATACTTACGCACCGAATTTCGAAGACTCGAGCCGTTCGGCAGTTACGTTTTAATCGATTTTTTTGACGATAAAACATTTTACGATATTCGGTACGCGTTATAAGGGTTGTTCATGAGGCCGTAAAAACATGCAAAATTTCGTAATTTAAGTCTCACTAATGATGCCAAGCCAAAAACAAAAAATTGTTTTCTTCCATCATACTTTTCAAAAATATTTTGCAATTAACGAATTGTGCCAGTGAATTTCGAAAGTAGAACCTTAAAAACTACAGTGAATAGAAATGAGTGCGCATCACTCCCGTCGTATTCAATGAACGTCTGCGATACGTCATCTGGTCAGCAATTTCTTGACAAAAAAAGTATCTCTCCCAGTTTGGCCGCTTATATATTACAATTCCTGCACCGAGGCTATAACCAATTTTCTCGATAATTCGACATACCGATTAACATTCGAAGTAATTCAGTTTCTGTAAGTCTACTACTAGCGGAACGAAGTCTCTGCCTTTTTGTTTTATCGCGATCGTATATGTTACTCTTGGATTATCGCGCAAATTAATATGGCAATATGTGATACCTATCCTTTTGGTAAACGGACAATTTTAAAAGTATAAAAGGCGACAGTTTAGAGGGCGACTGGCGAGTTGTTGGAAAAAGAATTGCGTTCCGTATAGAATCTAACTTTGTGACATAAACAAGAAAAGAAATAATAAAAAAAAAAACAAAAAACATTACAATAGTCTTCCAGTTGTGCGTTTCAAGAATTTTCGGAATAGGAAGAGGAAAACTAATTTAACCCCCGGGGTTACGGACATTTAGTGAAATGATCAAATGATGATCGGTAAAAAATAAACTCCAAATAATGAGACTGTATTTTTCCCCCAAACCGAATACGAAACTGAAAGAACCTATTGTCAAAAAAAAACAGAAAAATGGCGAATTAGAATTCTGTATCGATGTCAGTGATGAAAGATGATGATGTACGGCGACTAATGTGCTGTACACATACAAAAACATATACGCAGTGGTTCAGCTGGTAATGGCTGACCGTCTGACTGAATTTTCCGCCAGTGATTTAACAATTAGAACCGCTCCAGAAGCAACCCGAAGGGGACACCAGTCGAAACGGTCGAACTGAGAGCCAAATGGAGATTATAATTTGGCAAATGGAAGATAGAATGGGGTACTAAAATAAAGAATCTTTTAACATCGTGTTTGTTAAATACAGAATATAGTAAGAGTCGTCAAAGAATTTTTAGTCCGCTTCCGTATTTTTTTTTTTTTTATGGGTACGCCAACGAAGAGCAACAGCCCAATCAGCCAAGGAATCTAAGTAATAGTTCAAAAGGAGAATAACATATTAGATTTCAATCTGATGCGAGATTGAATGAATAAAAGAAGCTAGAATAGAAACAACTGACAAGGAAGGAAATGAGAGAACATAAGAGTCACTGTATGGAGTAGGAAGACGAAGATTCAAAAGCCGAGAATAAAACAGAGAACGTTCTGAAGAGAGTGAGGAACATTCGAAGAAGACGTGATTGATATCACACAGAAAAAAGGAGTCCTCTGGGTGAAGAGGGCACCGCGGAGAAGAGACGAGGTCCGTATTTCATTCTTCAATGCAGCATACGTATTAAATAGGTAAAAATAGTTCCACATTTATTTTGAAAAGGTTTAATTTTCGAGTGGTACACGCACCGACGTAATGCATAAGACTCTGGTCGAATAAAATACTTTTGTGTAGGAGTAGTTTGCTCTTTCTAACTTGCATTTTTTATTAAAAACCTGTCGCAGCCTCGAATGAACCATTCATTGACAAGAAGTGTTTACATATACTTGTCAAAAGTTAAACATTTCCCTCCCCCGGTAAGACTGCTAGATATTAGCAGTTTTCGAAAGAAATAAAACTGGAATTTCGAGCTCCAATTCAGGAATGAATGTCTTATTTTTCTTCATTTACTTGCCATGAACTGCAACAAAGGCTAGAGGCACGGAAAGTTAGGATTCTATAATTAGGATAGGAGGTTAGTGGAGTTTCAGATAAGCGAATAATTTCTTTATATTTATTTCATTGTTACTCTTAGGGAGTTATTTCAAGGTAGACGGAAGGAAAAACGTGGTACGAATGTGATTATATTTGCTGCAGTCTAATAGAACGGAGAGTACTGAAGAACGGGTTTCACGTATAGGTGGTAAGGATTTGTTAAAGAGGAACTGGTGAGTAATCCATGTGTGGCCAATGCGCAGTCGACACAGTACTATTCCCTCCTTTCTGCCTGGCCGGAACGCCGATTAAGTTAGTGTCCTCTTTGATGGAACGAAGCTTATTCGACGTTGGGGTGTTGAGCCACGAGTCGAACCATTCCTTTGATAGGCTGCTGGTTATTTCCTGAACAGCGTCGTTGGCAGGTATTCGGCTGTTCCTACCGGAAAGCTTAACGCTGCTTCTTTCGCGGCGCGGTCTGCTGATTCGTTCTGTGGAACACCTTTGTGTCCTGCTATTCAAGCAAATATGATCCCTTGAAGTCCACATTAGCTATATTTCTTTAGCTATCGGGTGCTGCGACTTATCGTGAGACTTTAGCAGATATGTTAACGAATTTAAAGAGTCAGTGCAGATGAGGCAGTTTTGTTTGGACTGTACGCAGATTTCAACTGCCAGTTTAATTGCGAATAATTCGGCAGAGAGCACGGAGTAAAAAAATATGGAAGAACGTAACGGATAGTACCTATCTGTTCAGAGATTACGGCACATCCTACGAAAGAGTTTTATTTGGCACCGTCGGTAAACAGAATTAACGGGGACCGGTATTTCAGGAGAAGTCCATGAAAAGTGCTCAGAATGGTATTAGTAGGGGAATGTTTGTTCAGTTCTAAGAGTGAGAGGTCTATATTCAAAGCTGTGGTTTTGTTGACTCATAGATTTTTGGTAAGTTACAAAGGTATTTGGAAACGAAATAGTATCGTTGATTTTATCTCCTTCCTGGCAAATAACTACTTAATAAGCTATTTTGGGAATTTGGACTGAATTAATCTCTGTAGATTAAGCTTTGATGATACCAGATGGTATATCGAAGATTTTTTCAGTTAAATTAATCTGTTACAAACTCGGCTGGCCTACTTTTAACTGCATGCTGGTAGATAGTTTGCGTAAAAAAAACAAAAAAACCGAACTGGTGAGAACGATTTTTTTCTTATTACCCCGTCTTCCATCAGTCTAAAATCAATCTTTATTAAAGGGGAACTTGTAAAACAACTTTTTATTTGGAAAATTGTTTCTACGAGTTCCCCTTTAATATTGCATTTTTCGGAAAAAGAAAGAAAAATGTTTGATATAGAACCTTAAAGTGCGTTTGCGCTTAAACCATTCCTTGCTACCTTCCTCACGCTTTCGCCTCTCGTTGACCTCTTCCCCATGTTGTCCTCTTCATTCAAATGATGCGGCTGTTTGTGACACTGATCACGTGTTCTTTGAGTGCTCTGCTCTTTCGGTGGAGCGCTCGACTTTATATATCCACTTGCTTGGGCTGGGGCTTCCTGCTCCTTTTGGGCTCGTTATATCCTGTCTTTTCCTTCTACACTTATTATCCCCTCCATTGTTTTCTTCTTATTAGCGATAGCTGACGCCTCATTGTATAACATTCGTTTTCCCTTAATTGTTTCTAGGTGAAGGTCCTCTCGGTTGACGAGCCCAATTAAAAAAAAAACAAAAAAAAACCTTAAAACCCTTAGCAATTTTGCTTAAAAAATAAATTTGAGGTTAGTGTTTCAGGTATCTTCACGCGATATATCATGGTAATATAATCGACAACTGTTTTCTGCAGCAAAGTGGCCTGAAAAAAGAACAGAATTAATAAGGATAGTAAGAGTTATTTTAGCTTTATTTGGTAAGCTTTTGATCATGGCTGTGGGGATACTATCAGGACCGGTGCAGCAAAATTTGTTTTTCAATTTTTTCGATAACCCCATTAACATCAGTGGACGAGAAGGATTTAGAATAACACCTCGTTTCCAGAGTGGTTGATAAAAACAACTTTTAACATGAGTCTAGAATTTATTAGAATGCGATAAAAAGATTATTTTACATATTTTTTGCCTTTGTGCGTCGAGGAGCAAACTCACCAAAAGTTCAGTATTGCCTGCATTTGCGAATTCTGTCTTATCGCTTGCGCAAGTAAATGGCTGTATCAAAATTAGTTTTTAAAAATTTTAACTTTTTCCGGAGGCTTTAAGTTTAATTCCCCGTAGATTATTGCGAATTCAGCTGGTTTGATTTTAACAAGTTTTGTGACGACTTTGGAATAGCGCAAAGTTTTTATTGTTTTTTCCTAAAGTACTTCTCAAAATTAACAATAAGGTTAATTGTATTAGGTCTTAAATATTATTTATCCGAGTTAATTTTGATTTTTGGGAATAAACGGATTCGCAGCTCTTAATATGAGTTTGGAAATCCGAAAAGGTATACGTAGTTTCAGATATAGATACGCTACTTGTAGAGTTCAGCATTCATTAGCGGAGGTTACCCGGGAGAGTTTGCATGTAGCGTTGATCTCGAAATAAATTAGATTGTGTTCAGAAGCAAGCTAAAAATTAGATTCGTTCTGTTAACGTTTTTACTTCAGACCAGATCACGGTGGTGCTTGGCCGTAACTGAGGGTTTACAATGCGTAAAGATTAGTCGAACGTTTAGAATGCAATTCTTTCTGAAGAATAGACTAGTAGGGTTGCCGCAGAAGTATATTTTATTTTCAACGGCTTCAGTAATTTCCAGCGAGGAAGGAGTAGTGGTAAGAGTGTTTTCTTTTTGTTTTTATTGTCGAAAATCGAACCGAAATGGCTACCCCTCCAGTTCTATTGTTATTTCGGTCACTTCTGTCGACCTATCCGGACATTTTAGAATACATTTCGGGTCTATATGTATATTAGTTTCACTTACGATTAGAATGTTTATTAAGAAAGTTCTCGCGTGTAATTAGATAACCCGGTTGAAGTATTCTGTTTCTAACCGGGTATGTAAATACCTCGTGCTATTATTTTAACTTTGTCGATCCGCCGAAAAATATTCTTTAATTATAATTACAACTTCGGAGATGCCTGATTACATTCGCAAACGTGTTTTTAAAAGAATTCACACTAGTTTAGGAATACTAAAATTCTTCTTAAACAGTTTTAAACCGATCTCGTTTGTCGGCATTATTCAATGTGAAAAATTCCTGTTTTAGGATAAGTGTTCACACTTTAAGTAGCTCGATGGCAGGTGGCAGTTTACGGGGGAGGGGGAGATATCCGAATGCTTCACATTTGAAAACAGTGCGCATGAGCCGATTGTTGTATTTTATTTTCTCCCAGGTAACAATAGTACAGGGTTTTGTTTTTGAATATGTTATTAATACTCGTTGAAAGTGAAAACGTAATTCCATTTTACCGTGAAAATTAATTTTCACTTGTCGTAAAACTGTCGAAAAAGAAAACAATAATTCTTAAATTCTTACCGTTATCGAATTCTTCGATCGCATTGGTTATTGTTCCGACGTTGGTATTTCGCGTTCTTCTGCCTAAAACAATAATATGATCAATAAAAAAATGCAGATAACAACAGCTGTTTGTTAAAATTTATAATTATAAAATAAATAAATCCCCCCTTTATTAATTAACAAAGCGTAAATTTATATTTTAATAAATTCAAATTCGGAATAGTTCAATTTAAAGAAACGTTCTCGGGCTATTACAGTGTGTCATTTTACATCCTTTCCTTCTCATCTGACATTCTTTACTGACGGTTCTAAAAATGAGAATGGAGTGGGCGGCGGCGCGTTCACCTCCCTCCCGCAGCATCACTCTGAAACCTTCAAGCTCTCTTCCTTCCGTTCTATCTTCACAGCGGAGTCTATCTCCATTTTACGCGCAGTCTCGTTCGTTCCATCCATAAGAGGGATCACAGTAAATGTCTCATTGTCTCCGATTCCAAAAGTGTTCTTCAAGCTATTTCTTCTCCTCCTTCTCATTCCTCCAACTCGATTATTTTCTCAATTTTTTTTTTTTTTGTCATATCTAATCTACTCTCATCTCGCTCTATTACTATTTAGCGGGTTCCTAGCCATTCCGGCATCGAGAGCAACGAGTTAGCGGATTTTTTAGCCCGTTCGGTCGCCCGCGATGGTTCTTTACTCTTCAGTTTTCCTACCGCGGACATCCTCCTTCTTTCCTCAGCTAATCATTCCCGACTATGGTCGGACATCTATCCTTCTTTATTTTCTAATCCCGCCTCTCATTATCTTCAAATTCAGCCGGTTCCCTGTTCTCAGCCGTGGTTTCATTCTTCTTCTTATATTACGTATCAACGTTCCGCGATTGTTTCCTTAATCAGATTGTATTCTAAAAACACTTTCTCCCCTCTTCACGTTTTCGTTTTTCCCGTGTCCTCCTTACCCGATTGTCCTCTTCATAGTTCCATCTCGCTGCTTATGTGTCATGCAAACCACATCTTCTATGAATGCATTGCCCTTGATTCCGAGCGTTCTATTTTGTACTCTGAAATCTTAACACTGGGTCTTCCTGCTCCTTATAATTCTTCCTTTGTCCTTTCCTTTCCATCTCCAGATATAATCCCTGTACTTCAATCTTTCCTAAGCTCTATCTCTAATCGTCTCTTTATTTAACCCATTCCTTAATTTCTATAGTTGTTCGGTCAAAGCCGCTGGCGCGCCCAAAAGATAATATATAAAATAATATTATTATTATATATTAAAAAAAAAAAAAAATAAATAAATGAAGTTGCCAAGAAGGCTCTAATTCAAAACTTTTGTCTAATCTACAAAGATCAAAAATTTAAAGAAAAAACCTTAAAAACTACAAATAATATCGCAGTATTAATTTCAAATTTAATTCTTTTCAAAGTATTCTCCCGATATTTTTTGAATTCCATTTATGCTCCCAAACATTAAAAAAAAAAACAAAAAAAAAAACAGCAACAAAACGGTAGTTTATCGAAACTAATTGACAACGGTATTTAATATTTTTTTAAAAATGTTTTCCGTATAAGTTTTTATGATAATTTTATTATTTATATTCGAGATTATATTGCGAATTGATCATTCTGTGAAATATATACATCTATAGTGCCAACACAGTATTGTATTTGACTCTATAAAAACAGCATTGCCTAAAAAACTTCTAGTGACCGAAATAGTATCGATAATTACCAATAAATTATCGCCAAGAATGAGACGGCATTGTTTTTTTGTTTTTTGTTTTTTTTCCTACCCTGGGCGCGCCAGCGGCCTTGACCCAACAACATGAAAAATTAACAGTTATAACTAAATAACCAGGCGGTCAGAAATGGAGAGGACAAAGGACAGTAGCAATGGGATAACTGAAGGCAATGGGAAGGAAAGAATATAGGTAGCGTTAAAGGGAGTGTAGGAAGACCCAAAACTAAAAGTTGGGTGTAAAGAATAGAGCGTTCGTTAGAGAGTGCTGAACATTCGAATAGGATGTGATTTGAATCACAAATACAAGAAGGCTCAGAAGCGTGAAGAGAGCAGAAAGAAGAAAGAGCTAAAGGAAAACGAAAGCGAGAAGAGGGGAGTAGAGAATGATTGATTCTAAGCCTAATTAAGGAAACAACAGTGGAACGACGACAGGTAGGAATAGATTGAAACCAAGGCAGGAAACTAGGAACCGGTTGAATAAGACAGTAGTATGAATAATGATTAGAGAACATAGATGGATACATGTCAGACCAAAGTCTGGAATGATTAGAGCGTGATAGAGAAAGAATGTCTGAGGAAGGGAAAGAGTCGAGGAAAGGATCAGTGCGGGCGGCTGAGCGAGCTAAAGAGTCAGCTGAGTCATTTCGCTCAATATTGGAATGACTAGGGACCCATAGAAAGTCTATGGAAATAGAGCGGAAAGACGGCATTGTTATTTATTATTAACCGCGAATGTAAATTAATCTAAGAGAGCTTATACGTTTAATTCTTGGACCAATGTCCATTTTAGTGAACCTGAAAAAAATAAAAAATACTAAATAAAAACTACTGTTTTTTTTGTTTTTTTTGTTGTTTTTTTTTGTTTTTTTTTGTTGTTTTTTTTGTGAGCGGGCCAGCGGCATTGACCCAACAACGAGAAAAACTAAGCTAAAGAACTAAATAACTAGGCGGTCCGAAATGGACGCAATAAAGGACAACAGTGCGGACACCACAGAAGATGAAGGAAAGAAGATAAAGGAAGAGTTATAGGCAGTAGGGAGAACTAATGACAAGAGCTGACCGTATAAAAGGGAGCGTTCGTTACGAACAGCAGCACACTCGAAGAAAATGTGATCAGCATCACATGTACGAGGAGGATCACAATCGTAAAGAGAACCGTAAGGAGAATGTGACAGAGCAAATTGAAATCGTGAGGAGGGGAGTAGATAATGATTTGAAGACGAATTAGGGAGACAATAGAAGACCGAAAGGAACAGAATGGAACCAAGACAGGGAACGAGAAATCGGCTGAATGAAACGGTAATGCGAATGACGATTAGAAAATAGGAAGGGATAAATATCGCGCCAAAGTCTGACCTGATTAGAGGTGGATAAGGAAAGGATATCTGAAGAAGGGAAATGGTTGAGGAATGAATCAAGGCGACCAGCAAAACGAGGCAAAGAATCAGCTGCGTCATTGTCATCCATTCCGGAATAACTGGGGGGATCTATCAAAAATCAATAACGATAGGATGACTGCAGAGTGGAGGTAAGAGAACGAATTGAGAGAATAATACTAATGATAGGAATGCGACGGAGGAGAGAGCTTGAAGGACGCCTTTAGAGTCCGAAATAATAAGGAATTGGGAAAGATCGTTTGTTCACAGAATTCCATCGCGAAACTTGCATTTCGTTTCATAATTAGTCCCATCTGACATTGGTAATGATTAAGCGGGAACCGCCCGTGTACTTTATTAACTAGAACGACAAATAATGCATTATCCGATTACAGTTATAATTTGAAAGAGAAGTTAAGATTTTGATTATTAAAAAGATAAAAGTCTCTATTAATTCCATATAGCAGCGCAGTTAAATAACAATACTTATCTTAATCGTAACGTTTCCGGGCACAGTTCATCTTCTGCTAGAAAGACCAGAAAGAGAATGAAAAATTAATGACAGATCGAGCACCCGGTGTAACGGATGAAATTTTGTTTTTAGATTTCATCTGTTACGTAGCTCGGTCTGTCGTTATTATTCCATTTTCTTAGTTGAAGGTGGATTGTGTTCGAAAGCGTTACTAATGTTATTCATTTTATTTTTTGCTTTTCTCCGTGCTTAGTCGACCGCGAAAGCCCCAACGGTAGATGATGAACAGTATGTTTTGTTCTGGAATAGTGTCAAACGTATCGATAAAGTTTATCACGGATTGCGAAATTAAGATTTTTATAATGTACTTAAAGACCTAATGGATTTGATCAGAATACTGACAGTTCCTTTCTACTTTTGGATTATCGGCCTTTACTTTTCACCAGATGATTCTCTGCTATAAGCAATGTTCAATTTCAGATTAGCTATATACCTGGGATCGATTCGAATCCGGAACGAGACAAATCTCGAAAATCTTATGATACCTCTGATTTGATAGCCAAGCACCTTAACCGTTAGGCTAACGCCTTGGATAGATAAAAAAAGAGAGCCCCATAGATGACGTTTGTTGATAAATCCACGATTTTTCTAGCTAGATAGAGAGTGTGGTCTATTGTTGCGCGGCTTTTGCGGAAATCACATCGGTATTTGGATAGCCGATTTTATGATTCCAGTTTCTACGTTAGTCCGCTAATCTCTACAATACTTTACCCCAAGCACACATGTTAGTCTCACTGCGTCAGAATTATGATGGCCTTAGCAACCAGAAATGTTACAGAATGTAACAGTTTTGCTATTGTTACATAAACCGTTGTAATTTACTTTGGTAATGTTGCAACTGTAGGACTCGAACAATAGCCCCCCCCCCCTGGGTCTTGCAGTTCAGCTACTTAAATTTATTAAACAAATGACGTTCTACGTAGTTAAAGAAGTACGTATAACATATATATTAATGGTAATTTATATGACGAATTACGATAATCGGATGATGGCAGAAATTGAAACGGAAATTAAGGAAATAATACAATTTAGAAAAGAATGTAAACACGAATAAAAGCAAAAGCACACTGCGTACGGCAGAGAAAACAGACGAACATATACAATCAGATGGAGGAAGCGTCACGGAAGGCGATTGTGCGTTTGCCACTTAGGAGAATGCAATCACACGTGGAAGAAGAGAAACGGATATTTCACCGAAAATAACGCCGTTATCAAACAGTGCACCGAGAAAAGGAAATGACATCCGTACTTTTTAGAAGAACAAGCGAGAAAGTAAAGAGAGTTTTTTTTTTTTTTTTTTTTTTTTGGCCGGGGCTCAACTACGAACATTAACTTAGCGCGAAGGAATGGTTTTTGGAAATTTAAATGTGTGCCAGCTAGGTCCTAGCCGAATAGAGAACATCATACTAACTAACCAAAAGGGTTCAAAATGTGATGTTTGATGCAGAATGATATTTCGTGGACAGGTAAAATGGGCAGCAACAGCAAAGATGTTATAACCAAATCTGTTCAAGTGCACTTGACAAACTAAAGTAAAATTGATTTGTATCATGTCTGCCGTGAAATTTTCAACAAAAATAATTTCGTCGTTTTTTTTTTAGTTTCTGAATTCATACTATATACAAAAAAAAACAAAAAAAAAAAACAAAAAAAAAACGAAAAACAAACGTTAGTTAATGTGACGATGCTAAAGTTCTCAAAAGAGTTGCTTTAAAAATCGACGCAAACAAGGCAGAGCTTGGAAAAGAAAATAAAGGAAACGCAATGACCAGAGGCTATAATGAAAGATTATTTAAGGACGTAAAAGCGTAAAAGTGAATTACATGAAAAAACATAAAACGGAAACCAAACGAAAGAAGTCACTAAATTGTTAGCCAATGGTGAATCGCGACTATGGCCGAATTTTATTTCTAGCTGATACACACTTAAATTAACACATGTTTCCTCCGCAGTACATTCTAGCCGCTTCCTCAGTATATTTAACATATTTTGTTTTGTCCTTCAAATCGGAGACCTACTATAATCTTTATTCGGGTTTTTTGTTCTAGCTGACTGATGGCGTGGTGTCTAAAAAAAAAAAAAGCAAAAAGCGTAATGGTTCGTAATTACGAGGTGATTAGACCGCCGCGGCGTTTTATTTGTACATATTAAAAATGTAAGAAGAAAAAAAGGAAAAAATAAAGGGCGGCGGTGAAGGGGTGAAAAGGCAAATATTGGAGAATCGATAAATAGGTAGTAGTTATCATTCGGAAAGTAATTTTCACGTTATGGGTATTTTTTCGGTACGGACTAATTTATAAGTCATTTAAACGGAAAATTCAAAGTCAAACATTGTGCTCGCGTACCGATAGAGAAATATTATTTACTTTAGTTGTTGCTTGCTTTTCTTGCAACTCGTTAAATCTACCGTGTCTTGTCCGCAGCGTAAGGGGTTCAAAAGTTTAAAAGTTGGATCGAGTAGTAGTAAACTGACAGCGAAGTTGGGCAACAGCTGTCCACCGTGGAATGATGTTTAAACACGAAGTTCGAATGTACATTTAAAGAAATCAGGGAAAAAACGCTAAAAATAATACGGTACTTGCAAACAGCCAATGTCAATATAATCTTTAAAACTAAACCGACAGTATATTATTTATTTACGTATTACAGAACTGCGTATAAAAAGGAACAGACCGGGGGTGCTCTTTGCCGTGCGCGCTGACGCGATCTAGTTTATTGTAGCCCGGCGAGGAGGGTTCAGATGTTGGAGCGAAGACGAAGTTCCTTTGTAATTACTAGTTTATTCGATGTGTAGTCGACGGTCGTACGATTAGAATTTATTTTCGTTGTGGTCGCAATGGTAATGTAATTTACTTAGTGTCTTCTAGGGAATGAAAAGTCGGTCAAGTGTGACATAATAATACGACCGAGGGTTACCTGCGCCACTCTCTCGGTTTATATGATATTACAAAATTTGGAATAATCCTTTTTATTAAAAATTCGCTCCGTTCAATTTAACTTGTGTTACAAGAGTAACCACGTATGAGAAATGATACCTCACAGAAGAAAAATAAATTTTACGGAAGAAAACCCGAAAAGTAAAAAATATTTACATTTCAGCTCCAGTAAAGTGTAAGCAGCTCATGGATAGTGGCATTTCATACATATGCATATAAATATACATGTATACGTATACACATACACACATATACATATATGAATATGTGGCCTGGTCTACGAAAAGGGGGCTTACGTGCGAAAACAGGTTTTTGAGAAAACAGCTGTTAAAGTTAAACAATTCGTTTCGTTGGTTTCTCGTTAGTTGTTGCCTTTTCTGCGCGTTGCTTGGGGTCTTTTTTTTTTTTCACGTAGAATATGGTTCTTTTGTGTAAAACCTGTTTTTCCGGCATATAATGATGTTTTTTAAATCTTATAAATCGATCTATTGTCCTCATTACAAATTTAAAAAAAAATTAGTTTTTTCGTACTCTTCTTTTTCATAACTTTTAGTAAACTTTTCAACCGATTATGACTTTCTGGTCTTCACCATGTGAAAAAGTGTCTCAGACTCTATCCGAATTGCCAAAAAAGTGAAAAATGATTTTTTGACACGTAAACCCCCTTTTCATAGACCAGGTCACATATATTGTGTACATATAAAGTCCCTGTTTTCGGGAAGCCAATGTTTCGATTCGATCCCTTTTTTTTTTCTTTCGGGTTCCTGTTATTGGAGCCAATGTTATGATGAATTAACTCCTCTTCCTTTACTATTCTACTGAATTTTCGATAACGAACAAAAATATAAAAAAACGGGCGCCAGTGGAAAATCATGGCTTGCCACGACCGGAAAATCTCCGCTTGGCAGAGCACTAGGCCTTTTCGAAAGAAATAACTTTACAAAAAAAGCAAATAAATCGATCACAAAACTTCGCGAACCTACCTAGAAACAGCGGTTATATCTCAGCGACGGTGATACCACGAGAGCCCACCACACGTGCCCAATAACGAAATCTCCAATTAATAAACGTGTATATTGTAAACAAATTTTAAAAAAACACAAAACGCGTACAGCTCTATAGGACGACTAGATGATACATTTGGTAAAAGGAACAAAAAACTGACTAAAACTTAAAATTGAGTGTTGACAACGTGTGTCCTGACGAAGGACAACGACGGCTAGACCGGAAAAATATACATAGTGACTAGGAAAGGCGAATAGCGACACGCAACGTTTTGACTCGCTACAATATAACGGTTACTACTGGCCACATTTTCGCGGCGCTGAATAGCCTCGAAATTGAGCCTCTTAGTTAAGGCCATCTTCAACAGCCGTTTTTAATGTTCAGTAGATGAAGAGAAAACTTTTATTGTAAAAAAAAAAAAGGATTGATAAATAAAGAAACACTTGTATAAAAAAATTGGATAAAATAGAAAATAAATTTTATTTTCTTATATTTTTATTTGTGGTCGCTATATGACATCTTGGCCTTCAGCGACCTCGAAATTTACATTCTTTTCTTAAAGATTACGTATAATACATCCTTTACATTTACAAAGGTTATTTTAGTATTACTTAACAAGCAAAGAAAAGAAAAGAAAAGAAAAAAAAGAAAAAGGAAAAGAAAACAAAAGGGTCACGCGATGTGTGACAAGCGTAGTTGTACATGAAAATTTAAATCAATTTAAAAAGTGAAACGTTTTTTAAAAAATCGATTACTCTTTTACACACATTGTCGTCCATTGTCAAACCCGGATGAACATTATTGAGTCCAGCTCGGAGTCTGTCCGGCTGGTAGGCGTTACAATCGAACAGTAGATGTTTGATCGTCACTGGGTTGTCACACCGCGTTGGCACAAAGTTTACGGTTCCTTGGAAATTAGATAGGAGTGAGTGAGGTGCGTATGTCCAATACGTATTCGAGTGATCATTTGTTGTTCCCACCTGCTGTAGAGCGACAGATGTACTGTGTCAGATACAGTATTTCTCACGTTGTGAAGCTTACTGGGTGTTTGCAGCCAAATAGAGTTCCAGTAGCTGATTGACGCCTTACGGATCATCTCGGAAGCTTCAGTAAGAGCCTATTGTCTGGCGAGAATTCGGCCGTGGTTGCAGATTTGGCCGCCTGATCAGCTAATTTGTTTCCTTCGATACCAATATGGGCTGGTATCCAGACGAAGTTGACGGTTTTATTGGAGGTCCTTAGCTGTTCTAGAATTTTGCGAACACTTTGTATGATAGGATTCGCAGTGAAACGGTTTCCGATGGCATTTAGACAGGACATAGAGTCTGAGAAATGGCGCTGTTCATGTTATCTTGTCTGTTACTTTTTAATTCCAGAGTGTGGAGGATCGCCCTAGCTTCACATGTGAAGACGGTGTTTTCGTCATGTGTCCGTCGGGCCGCCAGCGTGTTGGTGTCAGAGATTACTGCATATCCGGTTTTATTGTTGAATTAACGTTGTTAATATATATATATACATATATATATATATATTCGGTAAAACCTACGTCAAATATATTCGAACAGATAAGCAATCTTTAGAACAACAATGAAACGATATTGACGTGTTATAGGTTGTTCCTGGCCATTCTGGCATCTCTGGTAATGAGATGGCTGATTCTTTGGTTCGGGTTGCTGCTTCTTCTTCTACATTCTTTTTCAAACAAATCCCATCCTCTAATCTCTCGCCGTTGTGTAAAGATTTTCATCTAAGATTTTGGTCGGATATGTACCCTTCCTCCTTTTTTAATTGTCGCTCCTTTTATCTGTCCGTTCAGCCTAATCCTAATTTCAATCCTTGATTCTCTCTGTTTCCTTCACTTTCTCGTTCTGTTGTTTTCATTTCTTTCATTAGAGCGTTCGGCTCTGTACTCCCGCCTGCTTAGGCTGGGGCTTCCTGCTCCTTTTTGTGTGCTCGTTATATCCTGTCTTTTCCTTCTACACTTATTATCCCGCCCTTTGTTTTCTTCTTATTAACGATATCTGATCGTCTCACTATATAACTTTCGTTTTCCTCTAACTGTTTCTGGGTGAAGGTCCTTGGTTGATGTGCCCAATCTTTTTTCCCCCTTTTTTTTATTTTTAAAAAAAAAAAAAGAAGGAAAGAAATTAAAAAAATTATCAGGTAGCTACGAGCATGCTGATTGGTCGACTCGGTTCCATCCTCCTATTCGACGTTCTAGATTTTTTAACTGCCTCTCATATTTAATTAGCGTCCGTCGTCGCAGTTAAAATTATTTTTGTTTTTCAATTTCGATCGCTAAACTAATCTGTTGTTGTAACTCCTAACTCACTCGAAACTTTGCTAAAATAACTACGCTCTCGAAATTAATTTCACATGATTCGCACTGGTGCTGTACAACCGCCGACTTTTCTGCAGGTTTGCGACGACAATTGGCTATCTATTCTTTTTCCTTACTTCAGGTTTTGCACCTGTCTACACTGAAACGGCGAATGGGACGATAGAACAGTGCCGATCAATCGGATGCGAGCGCGTAGCTACTTGATAAAAAAAATGTTTTTATATATATATATTTATATATATATATATGTACCGCTTCTTCATTGTTGTTCTTAAGATGGACATATCTGTTCGGGTTCGATAACACGTAACATATTTGACGTGGAGGATTTTACCGAAGATGTTAAAACGGTTGCATACAGAAGTTTAAGATTACGAAGAAACCTATTAAGAAATTTCCGGGTAAAGATTTAAACGGCTATAGACGTACGGGAGAAATCGTGGGCAGCAGCTGGTGCATTGTTTTATTTTTAACGTGAACACATTTTATAGCTGAAGATCGCTGAAAAAATGACTAAATTTCTTAACGCCGAAAAAAAACGTTCGAAGATACCATTGAAAAATTCTATTACTAAAAAGGTATTTTTTTATTCTCCTGATAAACCGCTGAGGAGAAACATAACCACGAAAACACTGCTTCGCCGACATAAATTTTAAACATTTCTATGGTAATATTTTATATAGCCTCCTGCAAAATTTTCCATTGATTTCACTCTAACCACTTTGAATATCGCGAATAAGACGGAATAACATTAAATCGGGTAAAGTAAAGGTGGCCGAGAGAACGGAAATGACGCGCATTCTCTTCAGATCCATTAGGCTTAGTACATTGTCGAATCCTAGAACACCCGATGCCCTGTCAAGGGCGTTGTCGTAAGACTTACACATCACTATTACTCGAACTTCAGATGCGTTTCGCAAAAAGCTAAAAGAACTCTGTAGAACGCAAAACTTTTTGAATAGGAAAATTTCGACATTTTGCCGAAATGGTCTCTACCGGGAAAAGTAATTACTACCGCCCCTAATAATAATGTCACACTCGCTACCATCGGTGTTTATAAGTCACGCGTTTGCTGCAGACTTATAAAACATAAAATTACCTTTTAATTAACGCAAACAACTTTTGCGCTGCGACTATTTTACGAATTATGCAAAAAATTATGAATAATTTTGTTTTCGAAATAAAAACTGACGCCGACGCTATACGCTTTACTTCGAAAATGAAAGTTTAATTCGCAAAATTACCTGATTCTGAATAATTTCTATTTGCTAGGGTCTGTGTAACGTGAAAATCGTGAAAATCGTGAAAATCGTGAAAATCGTGAAGCCGTAAAACATTTTCACGATATTTAAATGTTCCTCGTCGAGCAATTTGCAATAAAGAGTGTCATTTGCGGACGCGCTGGAAAGCGTGGCTTTGTCCGTTTTCTTTTGACCGGGTCTTCACGCGACGCAGATTGCGTTCTTCGCCTAATTGTGTGTTGTCCCGATGACGTCATGATCCGCTTTTTTTGCTAAGAAATTTTATTCGAATTTTTACATTTATTCATATTTACCGTGGAAATGTATTCTCACTTCGTGACGAAAAGTTTTTTTAAGTTCGTGTGTGTTTTCATTAAAGCGTAATAGTGATACGGATATACGGTATTTACCCGGCGCGATGATGTCGAACTAGAAATTATTCTCTGGTTATACTCATTAATTTTCGATCTCTCGATATCAATGTTATTATTTATCGTCGTCCGAGAATACGCCGGGGATATTTACACGGCCGAATTTGTAATTGTCCGAGTCTCGTCGGATTTCAGAACGTGTTAAGGGGGGTTGTGTAAGTGTCCTGCTATGTATGCGACAACAGGATAGCGTCTGTCGGCCGCGTGAGCCGTGCGAGATGAGAGTTGTAACGGCTATGTGTACTATTAAGTGATAAGATTTCGGCAATGTAAATTTGGTTAAATAATTAACGAGCCGATTTAGTGAAATAAAGGTAGTCAGTGTGACCGTTGAATAATCGAGATCGACAGTCGCGGATATTTTTGCTCGTCAGTCAGCGAACGTTGTGGATTTAAAATATTCTAGTCGATCGAATTGAAAAAAATTGTTGTGTATTTATTTTGTGTCCGTAACAAAAAATTCTGCGTGAAAATTAATTATTTTGGTTGTAAAATATACGTAAGTGTTCTGGAAAAGGTTTTATTTTATTGAACACGTGGTGCGGTAACCTCCCGTAAGAGGGAGTAAATACGCCCGTGGTGCGGGAGCGGATTCGCGACTATTTTTGCTTAGGTTCCTCAGTGTTTTTCTTTATATGAGGACCAAGTCCTCTCACAGAAGCAGAATCGTTTCAACAACAATAAGAAGAAGAAATAAGAGAAATTCATTTCAATAGTCACACACACATATTCCGTGACCCAATGTAATTCTGTACAGAAAAAGTATAATAAAATTGTCCTTTTCTACCTAGACCTTTGTGGGTTTTCGTACGACGAACAAGAATGTATGAGCGAATAGCCCTCGCAACAAACCACGGTTGCGGTAATAACTTTAGCCCTTAAATTAACTTACACTTTCGTTTTTTTTTTAATAGAAACGCCGTTCGGCATGACGGATAACAACTTGTGTCAAATGAAATATAGGGCTAAAAAAAAAAAAAAAAACCGGAAAACCAAACAAAACTTCGGATGATAGATGGTGTTCAGTAAGCCGAAGAAAGCGGGGAATCGTAGAAAAATATTAATGGCACACGTGAGTTTCGAAGAAGACGAAAAAAAGCATCGTCGAACGTTGTAACACATGGAAACTTTGCACGGAAATATTACGAGTATTTTTAAATATTTCGTTATGTTTCTATCGCAGTTGCTGAAATGATCAAATGAACAAGAGCGGTCTGCGTGCTCCGGTGGTTTAGTGTGTGTGTCGACGGGGTGGATATCACACTAGGCGCCATAATGCTGGCGAAATATTTATCGTAATAAGAACGGTCCAAATACGACGAGAGATTAACAGTCGTTCGCA
Organism: Icerya purchasi; assembly: GCA_039619475.1. Classification (NCBI taxonomy): domain Eukaryota; kingdom Metazoa; phylum Arthropoda; class Insecta; order Hemiptera; family Monophlebidae; genus Icerya; species Icerya purchasi. The sequence goes on along the minus strand of CM077115.1, from coordinate 75,212,118 downwards.
GACGCCAAGAGGGTATTGCACCGCCGAAGTTATTCACCCTACAGGGCAATTTTCCAACAGATTTTTCCGCAGTATATAATGTGTTTACATGCTATCTCCATTTCTTAGTGCGTACTTAAATAAAATCGTCATTTTGTCTCCCCACTCGCCTCTTCCGTCTTACCGTTCGTATTTGAATTTCCCGTCCTTTGGGGTGCCCAAGTTTTCGTTATTTTTCCGAGGTCGTTCATTGACTGTTTAAAATTATTACACAATAATAAATTCAGTCTAGTCTGGTTGCTCTTTTATTTCATTTCATTTCATTTCATTTTTCTTAAGTTGGTCGCGTGAACTATCCAAAAAAATTCTACGAATTTGGCAAGAAAATTAGGTACAATTTTACGCATCGATTGTGGAGCGCCAATAGGAAATGGTTAGTTGTTGCCGAACGGTTTTAGAGGAATTTCCTGTTCCCGATAAAAAAAATATGTTTAAGAAAATTTTCGGAGTACGGCGTTTTATTCCTTTTTTTTTTTTTTTCTAAATAAAATTTAAACGAGTCTGTCTAAGGTTTGAGAATTTTTCAGACGGAGCCGTTGTTCACATTCGTTGTTTGCAATAAATATCGTTCAACATAATATAGAGAAGCAAGTATCGAGTATGAGCTTGATACTATTATAGAATATTCCGGATTATTCTGGACTCTACATTAGCTATCGGTGGTGCAACCGAAACCGAACAATAATTTGCTTTCTTTTTCATTTTCTTTTTGGGCTCGTCAACCAGGGGGGACCTTTACCCGGAAACAATTAGAATGGGAAGGAGTTAATTACGTATCTTCATACGATATCAAATGTTGTTAGGAGAAAGTAATCAATATAATGGGAAGAGTCTGTGGAGAGGGAAAGGACATAAGAGGCGCAATATGGCGTAGGAAGACCGAGTATCAATAAAATATGGAATAGAAAGCAGAGCATTCAGCAGAAAGAAATCAAATACATGATCTGTATCGCAAACACGCTCTTTGTTTTTGAGTGGAGAGGATAAAATGTTTAGAAAACCAACGAAAAAAGGAAAACATGAGGAAGATAATAAAGTATGGCTTAAGAGCGCAGACAAATAGCGGAGACAACAGCAGAACGACGGAGTGAAGGAAACAAAAAGGACCATAGGTTAACAGGAAGACACTAGGTTGAACAGACAGATAAAAAGAACAATTGTTTGGAGGAAACGTATACATAAATCCGAGATGAAAACTTTTGTATAGCGGAAAAGGGGACTAGAGGATGGGACTTTTTTCAATGAAGAAGTGAGAAGAGGCAGCAACCCGAGTACCAAAGAACCCGCCGCTTCATTATCAGAAAGATGGCCGAATGGCTGGGACCCCACGGCAAATATCAGTATGAATGGAATGGAAACAAGAAAGAACGTGGATAAGTGAGCGTATGCGTAGTATGATAAAATCACAGAAATGATCAAGTAGTGGAGAATGAATTGATGGGCGGTCATGGAGTCTCAGATATATATATATATATAATCGAGAATTTAGTGGAAAGACGATATTGCAGGAAATGAAAATAATGGAACGTAGGATTACGAATGTAGAGCAGAAAGGAGGCAGCCGGAAAGATTCTGAAAAGCCAAATTCTGTAAGGGTAAAAGAGGACAATAATTGACTTAGAGCTTAGAAGAAATTTTGCCCTATAAAAATTGTTCTTGACACATATCGGTGTCGTAGAACTAAAAATGTTTTCCATATGGTTAATCGGAAATAATAATTATTTATCTTTGAATTTCGGTATTCTTTTTTTTCTTTTTTTTTTTTTTTTTCCATGAAAGTTTTAAATAGATGCCTTTTTGTGTATAATTTTTCATTTAATAGAAAACAGAAAAGAATTATGTGTCTAATTTGGAATCTGACGAGTATTTTTGATCAAATTTTTTTTAAATCGTGACTAAATTCACCGATATTTCGAATTTTCACTTAGTTTGCCGCGTGTTTACGTGAATTATACGTTTAAATATCGTTCTTATATTTTAAATGTCAAAAACACTCCTAGAAGCAATTTTACAACGCAAAAGACATAGAGAATAAGTGTAATGATGCATATTCGAATTCTATTCAGCATCAGTGCATTTTTTGAAAATAATATGTCAAGACACGCGTAGCAGTGACTTCATTTTGAACTTAATAATTTTTGTTACCGCCACAGGCATTCACCACCTGGTGGTATAGTGTCCTTCAAGAAAACCTGATTATTCTCTTTCATGTAATTTTTTTATAACGTGTTTTTTACTTTTTTCGAAAATAATGAAAAAATCCGATATTGTAATAATCGACATTCGCTAATTCAAAAACCGATCTCTGATCTTAAAATACGGTAACTATCCGCAGTTATATACATATTCATTCGATGTTCATATAATTATCCCATTTGCGTAGAATTCGAGTTAGGTATTCACTACGATTATGGAGCAGTGTCTCCGAAACATGTTCGTTGTAATAATTTTTTTAATATATTCATTGTTTTTTAGGCAGTGAATTGCTTATATAATTCTATTAATCTGGAAAACATGTGTGCAAAAAAACACTTTATAATTAAAAGTGCATGGGTTGAAATAAACACCATTTTCTTATGATTACTGTTCTTCAGAGAAACAACAAAAAAAAACAATCTCTTACCGAAATCATATTTTTATCGAAACTTTACTGAAGAGAAGCCGTAAATTACAAAGGAGTTGAAAAATTTAAAACGGATAAATATGGGATGTGAAAATATTTTTTTTATTTATTTTTTTTTATTTATTTATTATTATTATTATTATTGATACAATCTTAATTTATAATTAAATAAGTATCCACTTTAATAAATGTTGCTTTAAACTAAGCCAAACCCGTATGGAAGCAACAGTGCAATTAATGTGACGAAATTTTTAGCTAACCTAAAACCCGGCGTAGACTTTATAATGGTCGAGCCAATAAGCAGCTAACCCCCCATTCATCTACCGTTGACCTCTAATTTTGTTATTTCAACTGTTCAAAACCCCAATAGTATACACCTATATATGACTATCTTTTTAACCCAAACAATTCACCAATCCGTATAATGATCAGTCATCAAAAACTGACCCGTCAAAAGTACAACACCCATCCTCTCTTAACCTTTTTTTTTTTTCGAAACCTCCACCGTGTGTGTCTCTCAACTTCCCGGGATTCGATTAGATTTAACAAAAATTCTTAGAGACCAGCTGATAAAAATATAATCTTCGAAAAATTACAACTAGTAATCCAAGAATATCCTAGCCACATCCAGTGCTACACCGATAGTTCTAAAACCCAAAGTAGAGTGGCTTGTGTATACTCTGCGAATACAAAAATATTCTCACATCGCTTAAGCAACCGTCTTTCTATCTTATCTACAGAACTAACATATTACGTTTCCAATGTTCCTTATTCCACTTTCAACAAAACCTAATAATCCTGTCTCATTCCCTTACGTCACTCCAACTACAACAAGATCCATTTCCATCAAAAAAGTTATTCTAAATGTATCTACATTTCATTTCAACAAAATTTATCTCGATCCCAAGTCATGCAGGATCCTTCTGGACATGATACGGTGGATTTAGCCGCCAAAGCTACCACACTCAACAGCACAATTTCTATGCTTATTCGTCCTACTGCTGAAAACCTAAAGCAACATTATAAAAAGCTAATACTTTCCATGTGGAAGTACCATTGTCGTAACATAGAAAAAGTAATGAGCTTCGAGACCTCCAAAGAAAAACCGATAGCGTGGAACTCCTCAAACTGAAAGTCACGTCAAGAAGAAGTAGTAATTACTCGTCTACGTACTGGACACACCCGACTTACTCAAGCCCATCTCTTATCAAATCTCTTTCCTCCCGACTGTCCTCGTTGCGATAAAGAGGGCTAAACGGCTGATCATCTATTCACATGCTTAAAAGTAGCTTCTCTCCGACTCCGTCTCCATGTTCCGTTTTTTTTTTTTTTTTTTTTTTTTGAAAAATATGTATTTATAATTTTTTACATACAAAAATTTTCGTCAAGCTAAAACGCTTGTCGAAGAATTATCCTGTTTGACATTTTGCCATCTTAAATTAACTTATACATATGCATGATCGTGTAATATTTACTTTATCTATTTTACTTATCAATAATTACTAATCTATTTCTATTTTCTATATTCAGTTTTTTTTTTGTTTTTTTTTTCCTAGCTTTTTTTGTTGCGCTTTGTCTTTTTATTTTATGTTTATTATTTTTTTTATATTTTCTTCTTCCTGAAGCCATTCCTTTATTTTCCTATTTCTTTCCCCTATTTTTTCCTTCTCTATTATTTCTTTGGGTATTTTATTCAACATCTGAGTTATAATATATTTATCCGTTTGCTCCCCCATCTTTGTTCTTGCTAACGGCAATTGGTACGAAAGTTTTTCCCTCAACTCGTATTCTGTGTTTATTCTTTCGTCCAATTCAATTTTCTTTTCTGCTGATATGTACTCCCATATCTTCAGTAATAAGTACATTCCTCTTATGCTCATTACGTTTTCATTTTTAATTATTTCACTATCGGTTTCAGCTTTATGATTTCCTATTAATTTCAAGCATTTAATTTGCAGTTTATTTATTTTCCCCAAGTATGCTTTTCTCGCCATTCCCCACCCCTGAATTCCATATCTGATCCTCGACTCTACTAGCGCATAATAAACTACTTTTAATGTTTCATTTGTTGCATATTTCTTTAATGTATAGAAAGCTGGTAAAACTGCTCTTATTTTCTCTGCAATGTATTCCATATGTATGTCCCATTTTAAGTGTTGATCCATCATTACTCCCAAATATTTATACTGCATTACTATGTCTAACTTTTGACAGTTTTTCATTTCGCATTCGCGTCTTTCCCTCATTGAATGTACACATTCATTTGAGTGCATTATTATATTTCGATAATACAAATCAGAGCTGTCTCTTTTTTTCCGCAGTACCATTGCTTTAGTCTTTTTTACATTTATTCTTAGACTTTTATCGTGTGCCCATTTACTTATTGTTATTAGATCTTTTTGCATCCTTATTTCTGCCTTTTTAACATCTTTATGTGGCGTAACTATTGCCATATATCATCCGCGAACGAGACTACCTCACTGTAACTTAATTCCCCTTATACAGAGACTATTTGTATATACAATAAACAGTATTGGCACTAAGTTGCTACCCTGCGGTACTCCTACATTCATCTCCTCTTTTTCCCTTTACACATTTAAGATATTTACACTTGTTTTCCTCTGTGTTAAATAACTTTGAAACCATTTTTTCAAACTATTCGTTATTCCTATTTCCTCTAATGCGTTTACGAGTATATTTTGTGATCAACCGTTTCAAATATCTATAAATGTTATCAACACCTTCTTTCCCTCTTCAAAGCTATCTCTTATTTTTTCGGTAAGCTCACCGATTGCTTTCGATGTGGATTTTCCTTTTTGAAATCCGTATTGTGTTTTGTCAATTATCCTATTTTCTTGTAGGTACTTCGTTAGATTATTTGCTACGTACTTTTCTAATATTGTTGCAATTACATTGCTTATTGGTCTGTAGTTTTCATATTCACTGTGTTTCCCTTTTTTATATATTGGTCTCGTTTTCGATATTTTTAACCCATTTGGTATTTTCCCTTCTTTTAAGGTCTGATTAATTAGCTTAGTAATTTCCTTCACTATATATATTTTTACTGTTTTTATATCTTTTATTCTTATTCCATCGATTCCGGTGGCCTTTGTTTCCTTTAATCCATCGATTATTTTCCCCACCTGTTCTACGTTTGCTTTAGGTAAGTACATGTTTACTTTTACTTCATCTTCTTCTCTTTTTTCTAATAGCACTTTATTACATTTGTGTTCTAGTTTTTTTATACCATTTTTGAATTCTTTACTAAATTTATCTGCAATTTCTCTTGCTTCTTGTTCCTTGCCAAAGTATTTACTTATGGTTTCGTCTACTCCTAGACTCTTTTGTTATCCTATAATCTTGTTTATATTTAACCAAGTTTTCCTGATATCCCCCTGTGCCACTTTAAAACTTTTCCCGACAAACATGTCTTTTTGCCGTCTTATTTCTGCATTCACTTGGTTTCTAAATTTATTGTATTTTCTTCTTAACTCAATATTTTGATTATTCTTTTTTACTTTTTTGTACAGTTTGTCTCTTTTTTTTATCATTTCAATTATTTTTTGCGTCATCCATTCTTTCTTCCTTTGTATTTTCCCTTCTCCTGACGTATTTTTTGTTTGCCTACATTCTTTATATACTTTTTCAAATTTTTCTTTTATGCTTTCGTATAAATTTTCAGCGTCCAATTTATCTGATTTCCCTTCCCACTTTATGCGTCTTAGTTCGTTTTTCACTTTATTTTCCATTAAAAAGCTTCTGTTTAATTCCATTTGTTTTCCTCCGATTTTTCCCATCTCCATTTTTACTGTACACACTATCATGTTGTGATCTGCTATTTTAATATCTGTATTATAATATTCGAAGTCGATGTTTCTTTTCTTCTTTTTAGTGTATATATGGTCGATTTTGGTTTGTGTGAACCTGTTTTCTCTCCATTCTTCTCTTGTATATCCTTCTAAATTGCTTTCATATCCCATTCCTGCCATTGTGTTCATGTATTTTGTTGCTACTGAGTTATGTTTTCCAGTATTTATATTTATGTCTCCTATATATATAGTAGAACAGTTTTCCATGTATTTTTTGTCAATCTCCTTTATTTCTTTAATGTATTTGTTTTGCTTTTCCTGATGGTGATCTGTATAACACCCATAGACATAGTTTTTCCTCATACCAAGTTATTTCAATTATTACACATTCCGCATTTTCCATATTTTTGTTTTTAATTTGAGTTTGTATTTTTTTGTCCCCTTTTAAGTATATCACAATCCCATGTTTTGCACCTTCTGCATCTAAATTGTGACATTTCTCATAGCCTTCTAAATTATATAAATTTATTTCGTCCTTTTTTATATTTACCTCCCCTAAAATTAATATATCATATTCTTGTCTTCCCTCTAATATCTCTACTTCCTCACAGTTTTTCCTCATTGATCTAATGTTTATGTGTGCTATATTTAATTTTGTAATCATTTTTTATTTATTTATTTATTTATTTTTTTTATATTTTATTTATTTATTTATTTAAACCTCTTTTTTCTTTGTTTCGTAGCTTATATTTATCTTTCTTCCTTCCTTTCCAAGGCTCTCTTTTTCCCCTTTATCTGTTTGTTTTAAGATTGTTAGTTTTTAACGCACCAAGACTGAAAACAAGAAATTAACAACATTTTTAAACGGATGGTTTAGATTACGATATAAACATAACTTATAACGTACCTTAGAGGCCTGCAGCGGCGCGGTGGAAGCACGTCTGCGCATCTTATCTATTTCACCTGCCTCCTCATCATTGTTTCTTTGCACATCTCTTATCACAACTGCTTCTCTCTCTTATTCTTGCTCCTTCGTTCGCTTACTGTCTTTTTTTCGCTTCCCACTTATCTTCTTTTCTTTTCTCTCGCCTAAACTGTTTACACCGCCTCCACCCTACCACCGCACACCTCTACATCAAACCACCATACACCACCAACCCGAAACACACACACCGTAACCAAAAACCACTCGCAAACCCAGAAAACACACACAAAACACCCACGCACACACACATATATACAACACACCATCCGCAACTATTCCTAGGACCACACCTGTACACACTTTCTCTCGCGCACACATACGCACACCTGCTACGTAAATTCTTAGTATCCCAATAACACACGCACACCACGCACCATATTACGCTACCCTTGTCTACGCTCATATACACATGTTCGCTCAGTCCCGTCCTATTTATTCTAATCTTATTTCTACAATTCATAACTAATTTGTGCAATCGAATTATTAAAATTCTTTTCGAATATTGTCTTATTTTTAATCTTACAACTACGTATTCCGCGATTTCCGGTATTTCTTCCCCGCTACTCTAACATGTTCTTATATTAGTTTGCTTAAATCGTCCGGATCTTTTATTTGAACTGCTTTTCCCTGCGGGTTTTTCTTCATAAAGATCTTTCCTCTTTTCACCCATACGAAATTATAGTTAGCTTCTCTGGCCTTCTGCTTTGCTTGCCATAGAAGTCCTCTGTAAAACCTGGATAAGTTCTCGTTCAGAAACACTTTTAGGCTACTCTCAGCGTTTGAAATGTCTTTGTCCCATATGATTGTCCCTTTCTTTTTTTCCATCATTTCGTCGGCTATTCTCCTGCTTGCCTTTACAATTATCGGTTTTGGCAATGTGGTGCTTTTCGACGGTAGTCTGTGCACCGCACTGATGTCTTCTTCCTTTATCGTTACATTGATTTTTGCGGCCGTCTTGATTACAATTTCTCTGAGATTTTCCTCCGGTTTTTCCGTTACTCCGTGTATTTCCACGTTTTCCCTTCGTCCGTACTGCTCCAGCTGATGAACTGTACACGTTAGTTCTTTGATCTTTTCGTCCTTTTTCCTTGTTTCCGCCGTCAGCAGGACCACGTGCTCTTTGAGCCCCTTTACCTCCTCTATCAACATTTCATGCATTTTATACATATCGTCATATTTTGCCGACAGGAATTCGATAAACTTCTTTATTTCTGTCATGTCTCTTTTTATTTCTTCCAGACTCTCAGCTATGTCTATTCCACTTTCGCTGTCCGTTTCTGCCTCTTCTATATACTTTTTTGTTCTTTTTTTTGTGAGGGATGTTTACGCCGCTACCGCTGCTCTCACTGTACTGCCTCTTGAATTCGTTTAAATTTAACTTCAGCGGCGCTACCGTTTTTTTCGCTCTTGGCATTTTGTTCGCTAATTTTATATTCCGGTACTAATTATTATTTATATAAATATATTTCTTACTCGTATTTTCCGTTTGAAAACGTTATCTATCTATCACTGATATCAGCGCAAAAACAATTTATCACTTTAACGCGTAAACGCACGTTGATACTACACGATAAGTAACGTTAAGATTTCCTTCCTAATTGAGCCGTGAAACCCTCTATGTGTAGCTATGTGGCTCATTAATTGGATTATAAAAAAAAAAAAAAATTGAAAATTCCATTACTTTTATAAATCTACAATCCGAAGATTTAATTTTTAATTTCTTACATCATATAGTACTTTTCGAAAATTTAATTGAATTATTTTCAACTTTATAAATTAGTAACGGATGAACAAAAAGAAAGAAAAAACCTGTAAATACTTTTCATTATGGGTAAGAATTTGGATGAATGACAGAAAGTTACAAAGATCGTGCGTATTTATTGTTACCATAAATATTTGCCATGTAAGCAAAAAATTGTTGGCTTTCGCTACTACTCCTCATTTCGCTAAAATTAATTCATCGCATCATATATTTCCCGCAGCGTAACCTAATTGTTCTCGCCTGAAGGTGAACAGAGAAGAAATTTCATTTCTCAGCAATAACAAGACGCTACCGTTCTGTTTAATATATATATATATATATATATATATAGGCAAAGGTCATTCCTCTGACCTGGAAATAAAATAACGGTATCTATACATACACATTTTCTTATTGCTTCTTCACTTTTTCGCATCATTTGAAGTGTATATTCGCTGATTTTTAATTCATAATTCATAATTCTCGCTAAATTTTACTCATTTTCCTCTATCTCAGGTAATATATTCGAACTAAACTACAATTTATTAGTTGCCTATTATTTACGTGTTACTATTCGTGACCTTTTTATATTTATTATTATTTTGTTAAAATAATGTGGGCGTATTTGCCTATACTGTGAATTAGTATAGGGGAAGCCTACAAAAAATAATTCTTTTTTTTTTCGTATATTATTACCAAAATTTAAAAAAAAGATTATTTTATACACGCTAAGAAAATTATTACCCATGCAGGATTATTTTGGAACTAATAGAAATTATTAAACATTCGCAACATTATTATTTCGCTATATAAGTCTACATATTGAATTAGTTATTTTGAAACTAATAGAAATTGTATTATGTTTATTTTCAATTTAGTATTTCTTGTTTTTTATATATTTTCGTTGTACTAATGTTATCTTATAATTCGTTTCTTTAGCGAGTTTGCTGATTGAATAAAGGAGCGGTGTAGCAAATACGAATGGAAGACCCTCAAACATTTTAAAATTATTTCCAAATCTTTTCTGTTCAGTAAGTACATGAAAAAAAAAAAAGTTTACTTACACGCATGTAATATAAGTATATATATATATATAAATATATCACATTAAAAGTCTGTAAAGTAGAAATCAATTTAATTTAATTTCAAATTTCTTATTATTCGTTCATTTATTATTTTTCAAACGTTTTGCATTTCTTATTTTACAAAAAAAAAAATAAATAAATTTACGAATTATTTCGTTTTAGAGCTCGATTTTTACTGCATATTTTTTCACATTTTATTCCGTACCCACCTCAAACAATCTATGACATTTTATTCGAAAGTATTTTTTCAAAATTTTTATTTCTCATTCACACTATTCGTATTGAAAAAATTCTTTTCACACGATTTATCATTACGAGTATTTAAATTCTCAAATGTAGTATATATTTATTTATTTACGTGTTTATTGTTGACTTGTATTTATTTTATTGTATGTATTTAAACGAAAACAGTGTTGTGTATTTTTTTTCTATATACATATGTATATACATTTACGAAACTGAATTCTAATAAGATACATGTTGAAATATTATTTATTTACAAATTTTTTGTACACCATCAATCGATCATGTTAAATTTTAAAAAAGAAATTACAAATTTATTATTTACTTAAATATCACATGTTCAGGTCAAATTTTTCATAGTTAGAAACAGCTGAGGTAGATTACCTTTCTAAATCGATACAAATAACAGATATATTTTATATACACGCAAACGATACAAATATATATATTTTACGTCTATTTTCAATCAAAACATTTTTTAATACATGAAAGATAATGTAATACATTCATCTGAAAATATAACTTTTTTTTTTTCAAAAATAAATACATGTAAACAATGGATGTACTTTTACATATACGTGAATGGTATATTTGCAATAGGAAAATTTTTATTTTATATAATCAAAATGATATTTACGAAAAAACATTTCCATACTTGAAACAAAAATGTATGATCAGATCGACATATTTTTTCTTTTCTAAATAAATACCGGTAATGGACATATATTTTTTATATACGTACATACATACATACATACAGGTGATGTGTTATAATACTGTTGAGTATATATATATATATATATATAAATATGTTTATTTTTTTTCATTCGTCATATTATTTCATGTTATTATGTATATTTCTATAAAGGTCATATTATGTTGTGTTATTTGAAAAATTAAATGCGTTTTAAGATGCGCATGCGCATCTTCTCCTAAATGTGTATCTGTGTTTACGCTCCTTCGAGATGTAGTGAATACACCGTTGGTGCAGTTCTCAGATAATATAATTTTCACTAAATCGCTTTTCTTTGGCTGCATCTCCTTTTTGTCCATTGGATCCTGAAGGTTCCCAGTATGTTTGTGTTGCGAATCACGTGCTCTTCGAATGCTCCGGTTTAACTCGCGAGCGTGAGTTACTTTATTATCATCTTTGAAAGCTTGGTCTTCCTGCTCCTTTCAACGCTTCTTATGTTCTTTCTCTACCTATTCTCTCTGTTGTTCCTGTCCTAGGGGTGTTCCTTGATTCCATTGCCGACAGAATAAAAATATAATTTCTATTCTATTCCATGTATCTATTCCTTTTTGCTGGGCTAATGCTCTTTGGTAGTAAACCCAAGGGGGGTAAAAAAAAAAAAAAAAAAAAAATTCACAGCCTAAAGAGTGTACGTAAAAAGAATTGATATTTTAGAGAAGGTAAGGGGAATGTAGCTGGATCAAATAAATATCGGAGGGCAAACTACGTCCCCCTAGCCAGGGCCGTATCTGGGAAGGGGTTTTCCGGGTTCAAAACCCTCCCGAAATATCTGCGAAATCATAACTGTTTGAATTAAATGGACCGAAATTCAGAAAAAATTTATTTCTTTTCAATTTTTGACAAAAGAAAGGAAAATTCAAATTTTTATGAATTCTATGGAAACGACTATTTTTTATTTGTTTTTATTGTAGTGTTTGAATATTTTTTTTTTTTTATTAAATTTTATTTATGGGGTCGCTATGTGACATCTTGGCCTTCAGCGACCTCGAAATTTACATTCGGTTCTTAAAGATTACGTATAATACATTATTTACATTTGTAAAAGTGATTTCAGTATTTGCTAATACTTAACAAAAAGAAAACAAAAGGGTCACGCGATGTGTGACAAGGGTAGTTGTATATGAAAATTTAAGTCAATTTAAAAAGAGAAGCGTTTTTTAGAAAATCTATCACTTTTTTACACACATTATCGTCCATTGTCAATCCTGGATGAATATTACTGAGTCCTGCTCGGGCTCTGTCTGGCTGGTAGGCGTTACAATCGAACAGGAGGTGTTTGATCGTCACTGGGTTGTCACACCGCTGGCACAAAGTTTGCGGTTCCTTGGAGATTAGATAGCAGTGAGTGAGGTGCGTATGTCCAATACGTATTTGAATATTACATATACAATAATTGAGTACAATGATTTAGTGTACCATTTATAAATAAATATATTTTATGATAACGCACACACATGTATATATATATCTGAGTCGTATCGCTCGATTCTGAGCGTCGTGACTACCTATTTGTACATTCTAGTTGTACAGAATAGGCAGCGCTCATAGCAATTGCTATACGTAACGCGAGTGTACGCACGCAAGACCACACGCGGAACTGATTGCAGTCGCTTGTTATCGTGCTACAAGTGCAATCCCGCGTGCGTCTGCTGTGTGTACTGACCTAGCGCTCATATGATGTTGTAGGTGGTGCTTTGCCATTGCCTACCACGTGATTATTAGCGATTATTTATTTAATTCTTGTAATAAGTTCGTCGTCGTTCGGGATCGAACCTGTGACCGCCGTAATGGAAGTCAAGCGCTCTAGTAACTAGGCTATCGCGACGAATATATATATATATTTTTTTTTTTTTTTTTTTTTTTTATTATTACTTTAATAAGGAAATATAACAAACTAGAGTAGCCTGCGAATTAGCTTATGGCTACCAGTAGCGATTATTTGTATATATGTTTAATTTTAAATAATTCAGAAATGAATACAGGAAATTGTTCTAGTAGAATAATTTCATTTAGTTGAAGTGCACAGTCAATCATATACAATTGTCGCAGGTGGTTATACTTGCTACACGTGTATATTCTATATGCTGAACATTTTCTACTTCATTACTTTCACAATTACAACATTTACTGTCTGAAATAATGTTTAATTTATTTAAAAAGTATCCAATGGAACCATGACCAGTGAGTATTTGAGTCATATAATAATTTACTGTAATGTTTTTATTTTTAAAGCGTTTTATTACGTTAGGAAAGAACTTATTTATTAATTTACCATTTGATAGAGTATCGTATCTTGTTTTAAATTCATTAAAAATTTGTAAATCAACTTGCTTGAGAAGTTCTTTACTTATAATACCATTATTTTCTTTTTTAACATTAAAAATTAGAGATCTCTTTTTTATGTAAAGATCGATAGGTAAGACCCGTGCTATGGTCTGAATTGCAATATTTGAAGCAGTTACATATGAAGAAGTTAAATCAATTAGAAATTTCCGACAGTTGGAGTTTACGTTATGTATTTGTTGTTTAGTTAACCGGTTATAGTAGACACCAGCACAATATGAGTATAATGACTGCACTAAACCTTTATAGAGTATTATCTTAGATTTATAATTTAGTCCCCACAGCTTACCGCCAAGGGATTTAAAAATGTAATAATATTTATTAACCTTATTATTTATGTACTGTATATGCTTATTGTACTTTAATCTATCGTCTAAAATGAATCCTAAATATTTAATATGGTCAGTAGAACTGAACGTATGATTATTAATTTTAATATTATTGTAACAAATTTGGTCAAGGTTTTTGTCTCGACCAGATATCACCATGATTTGAGATTTGGTGATCTCGAATTTGAGGTTTAAAGCATTTACTATTGTTTTAAGTTTACAAATAACTTCATTACAATTAGCAATGTGGGACGACAGAGTCGAGTTACTAGATAAATGTACGTTGTAGACCAAAAGTAAATCATCAGCATAGCTGTATAAACGTAGGCCTGCGTATATATTACTTAATTTAGAATGGATATTAGAATATAAAATATTCCACAAGACCGGTCCAAGAACTGAACCTTGTGGAACGCCAAAATTATTTTTAACATCAACAATGTCGTTTTGATAGGCCCACTTTACTCTCCTGTTAGTTAAATAATCGTATATTAGGGTTATTACGTTAAAACTAAAACCATTTATAATTAATGTATCAATTATCACTTGACGATCACAATTATTAAATGCTCCCTCTATATCAAATGAAATAATAATAGACGGATTATTCCGTTGTTTGTTTTGTAATAAATTATCAGTTACATCTGCAATAGCAAGTTCTGTAGAAAAGAATTTTCTAAAACCGTATTGGTATGCATTAAGCACGGATGTGCTGCTAATTTCATTGTTTAAAAATTTAAGAATAATTTTTTCATAAACTTTACTTAAGGAATTTAATAAGCATATTGGCCTATAGCCATTTACTTTACTCAAATCCCTGTTTGGTTTGTTTAACATAATTAAAGTAGCACATTTCCAAGCGGACGGAAACATATTAAATTGTAATAGTTTATTGTAAAGTGTTAATAATAAATTTGGAAAGTAAAAAAATATAATTTTAATAACCTTGTTAGTTATACCATCCGAGGACGGTGCTTTTCTATTAGTAAGATTTTGTATAATTTGTTTTAGTTCAAAATATGTTACTTCAAACTGCTGTTGTTTATTTATATCTGTGATTTTATCTAATGAAATAGAACCAGTTTCTTTAAAATTAAAAAATGTATTCATTAGTAAACTCATTTTGTCTTTATTGCTAGTAATAGAGGAACAAGTGTCATTATTACCATTAATTTTTAAATCTGGAAATTTAAATGGTTCAGAATTCGTTAACATTTTATAAGGTTTACCCCAGGCCCTGGATGAACTACAAAATGTTCTCCAGGCCTGTTGTTTGAAATATTTAATTTTGTTCCTATACAATTTTAAAGTTACTTTATATATGAGTTTATTTATAAAATTTTTGTGTTTAATATTATTGAGCCTTCTGACAAGTAATTTAAAATATTCTAAATCTCTGTTCCACCAGGATTTGTTCGTCTTAGGCTTTTTCACCTTGGACTTATTTACGTTATTTGTTAAATTATCATTAAATTGTTCAATAATATTATTTACTTGAAGTTCGGTACTTGCAAGTTTTAAGCTCATTTCGAAATTTAACATTAAGTCGGCATTAAGATTACTATGAAATATATCTGTATCCAAGGTAAGAATATTATCATTATTAATAATATTTGTATCTAAAATTTCAATACTGATATTTTTATGATCGCTTAAGTGAAAATCTTGAAGCATAACACTAGACTACTTATACTTAAAGTTAATGTTTACTAGAACATAATCTATCAAGCTTTGTCGATTGTGGTTTTGAAACGTATGTATATTATAATCATTTTTAATTGTTAAGTTCCCTGAGTACACAAAATTTTCAAATTGTGCATTTCTGGGCGTGTGTGGGAAGTTTTTGCTTTCCATAAATTTTAATCTTGAATTAAAATCTCCCAGTATTATTACGTTATGTCTCCAGTTTTGTTTTATATGTTTAAGCAGTAGTGTAAATTGATAAATTAAGTCAGAATTAGGTGGAAAGTATATTCCAAAAATAACAATATCCTTTACACGTTAACTTTAATAATGTAATCTGAAATTTTGGTACTACTAACGTTCTTAATATTACTACAGATAGCAACATACTTAGTATGCAATAAGAAGTTGTACTGTTTTTCATTACCATATAAATAAGGATCGCAAATGACACATAAGTAATTAGTGTTATGTTGATTATTTAAATTTAATACTGATTGCGCTTGCTTGCAGTGATTTACATTTTGCAAAGTTTAAATTGATTATTAGCCATAATTTATATTATGTTTTACTTTATTTACGATTTTAATATACAATGGACAAGCATAAGAAAAAGTGTTGTGTGTAATATTATTAATAATATTTTTCTTAGCTTCTAGAGAAATGTTACCTTTTTCTTTCACGTGCTGTAAACAGGCATGCGAAAAACAATTATTACATTTTGCTTTAAGTTGATTTTCATCCAGAGTATATTTGCTACGAGTTGAATCAGTTTTACATTCATTTTTCATGTGGCCGAACCGGAAGCAATTAAAACATCGGATGATCGGAATATAATCATATACTTTGCATTTTGACCAGTTCACAACCATGTAACCAGCCTCTATTAATATATGGTAGGCATCAGGATCCAGGCGTACAAATGCACGTAGTTTACCATCATTAGTTTTTTTTAACGTAACAGTTTTTGTATTTTTACCCGTTTTGTTGTTAATCGTCATACTAATATCTAATTCTGTAGTTGAGGAATGAAGACCAACTACCGAAATCATTGGGTCCTTTTTTAATGCAGTTTTGGTTTTTATATTTGTTATATTGTTTGAAACTTCTTGTTTTAAGGTTTCAAATTGGTTTACATCTTTAACACCAATTATAACTTTACGTTTATGTTGTTTTATAAATCCAACATCAACTCCGATTTTACTTGTGTTGATTTTGTTTAAATCATCGTTCCAATTCCTATCATCTGAATTACTTGTATCTTCGATGATTAAAGTTTCGTATTTATTTTTAGTTATTAAATTACTATTTGTAAGCAACTTAGTTTTTAATTTGGAAGAATACGATGGTTTTTTATCTGAAATAACCCCGGAAACTATATTTGTTATGTTCTTTTCCGTATTTTTCTTTAACTCATTAAAGTTACTATTTAATTTATTTACATACGTCTTTAACAAGTCTAAAGTTGTTACCAGGTTACCAATTTTTTGAAAAATTCCTTCTTTTAGTTTCACTTTCATATTGTGCGATTCATTAAGCAGTTGCTTAATATCATCTATGTATTTAATACTAGTGTCAAAATAAGTATTTTCGACACTAGTCATATTCGCTACTAGAAATATGTATACATATACACAATGTATAAGTTAGATAAAAACAAAAGTAAACCGCTTCAATAGATTTAAATTATCAAACGAACTCACCAAGTTAAAATCCTTATCAGCTAAACTGAACGCGAATCAATTAAACCGCACATCACAAACATCGATAATGTTGATATATATATATATATATATATATGTATAATTATAAAACCTCCCCCGAAATTTTGGTCTTGATACGGCCCTGCCACTAGCAAACTGGTTTTTGTAGTAAAAAATGTAATTAATTCAAACGAAAAAGTTTCCATTATTTCCCTTGACCCGGTGTAGAATCATTTCGTCGAAAAACTTACTAATATTTAGTTTTTTTATATTCATTTTAGATTTGAGCAATTTTCCTTCAGTGAGCTAAAAATAAAAGCTCTTATAAATATTGCGAAAAATTTCTATAAATTAAATACCTCGAAAATTGCAAAAAAAAAAAAAAAACAAAAAACAAAAGTAAATCAGAATGGTTGTTTTTTTGCAAGTGACGGAAGTAGCGAGACTACTGCAGATAAGCGCTGCGATTATTTAACTGTTATTCAAAATTCGGCTAACATCGTTTTACTTGAATGTATTATTATTTCGTTCTCTTCTTCTTCTTCGTAGTTCCTCAATCTATATGGATAGATTGTCGGACAAGCATGTTTTACAAGTTTCCGGATAAAGCCATATTCTTCATATCTCCGTATCTATCTTCACGTCTTCCTTTTTTGTTTTATATTCCTCTTGGCTTTTTCCCTTCCATGGTTCCTTCTATTATTTGTTTCAGATCTCGGTATATCAATCCATTTAAATCTCCTTTCTTTTAGTTTTCTTAATATACTTCTTTTTTATAAAGAATCTTTTAACATCCTGTTTGTTATTACTTCTTTAACTCTATCCAATACTTTTTTTTTTTTTTTTTTTTGGGCACGTCAACAGTGGAACTTACCCAACGCAAGGAATTGTACATTATATAAGGAAAAGATTAGAAATTGAGAAGATAAAGAAGGCCAACAAAGGAACTATATTGAGAGAATACTTAACTCAGTCTAGAATATTTATTATTGTATAGGTTTTTTTTTTTTTCTTTCCTTCTTTCGTTTTCTTATCGAACCTTACATTTCGTAAGTGAGTACATTCACGAAAGTTTATACACTGCTACGGAATTATATATTTTGAATTTAATAACGACATTTGCAACAGGAATGTTCTTCTCGGGATTAGTACAAGGTGTTCTATGCAGGACCTCAAAGACAGGTTTTCCAACAGATATCTCGATGCCGACCATACGGCATTTTCATTTAGTAGCAATGGCGGTTTTTAGTTATTGTGCCTTTTGGTTTTTTCAATCGTCTTTCTATTCGCTTTTAATTCAACCTATTCCTGTCCGCTTTTGATTACGTTTTCCTTTAATCTACATCCTATCATTATTTCCACCGTATGCCGTCTTCCGTTTAATTATCATTTATCTCTAGCTTTTAACTTTCGGTTTTCTCTCTCTCCGTCCTAATTTAGTTTTCTTATGCCTACAGATTTTAATTATATATGCTACGCTGCCTGCATATTCTTCGAATAGGCTCTTCATTTATTCGGAATACTCAATTTTTTACTTTTGCATTTTTAATTTAGATCCTTGCATTCCCGGTAACCTTACAATCCCTCTTTTCCTCATTCTTAGTGATTTTTATTTCACCTACCTTCATCGAATTAATTCTTGATCACTTTAAATTGTAATCCATCGTTTTTAATTTATTATTTTCAATTCCCCGGCGCCAATATTTAAACAAAAAAAAGGGTAAATAACGTTGCAGATGAAAAATCGAATCATATTTTACTAATGAATGTTTCAGTTTTAAACTTCATTCGGATAAAACGGATTATATTCCTCCTGCTAAAACTAATCGCAAGAAATATTTTTAGTTCGCTCTATTTCCCGTTATTTTCCGTTAACATATCCGCCTGAAAATTATAAGGTTATTCCACTTTATAGAAAGAGTCACATTTCTTAAAATAAGACACATATTACCATTAACGAATTCTTTACTAACAGGAAAGATTGATAATTCTACAGTCCCTGATGGAATTTAAAGTTGTTCCAAAAAATTCGTTTTCCTTTTCGGTTTCCTTATACTGATTTCTTATAAAAATGGGAACGTCGATGAATTACACTTTAAGCGGGCTCGATTATCAAGTAAAATTTCATTCAAAAAATTCAGCCGCCGCCGCCGCCGATAGAATTCATTCACTGATGTTAAGGTACTCTTTCGTACCTTTTAGCAATTTACAATCAAACATGCGATTAAGCCTGCATACCGCCATTCCGGGAAGAAGCTGTTATAGTTCCTATTCTCAAACGTGGCAAGAACATCACTCTTCCATCAAGCGACCAGCCAATTTCTTTAATTTCGGTACTGGCTAACATTGGAAAAAATGATATCGACAGAAGGCTCACTCGGGTCTTCTTAGAAACCCGCGAGTTCCTCTCCCTTTGACAGTCTGGCGGACGGAAAAAAAAAATCGACGGTAGAGCACTTATCCGGCTTACATAATGAAATCAGAGCAGCTTTCGTTAGAACAAGGAACAACTAATAATTTTTTGACATAGAGAAAGCGTGTACGATCTGGTCTGGAGCCTGGGGTTACACTCTGGGGAAGGTGCCTAAGCGTGACCCTTTCTGACATACATATATATATATATATATATATATATATATATATATATATATATATATATATATATATAAACGACATCGTCGACCGCATCCCCCCACCGGTCGCTGCCCGTCTTTTCATCGATGACCTGAACAGTTTCCTAACATCATCGAATTCCTTCCTGTGTCCAACAAAGTTTACAAAAAGTGCTAACAAATTTAGAAGAATTTTTCCTCTACGATTATAGCTGCTTACTCTGATCAATTTTTCACAACTGGCATTTTACTCCCGACAGAATTACGATTTTATCTTTCATTTCTGTTCGTCTTACCAGTTTTTCTCCTTATATTTTCTTCTATGACAAACCTCCGTACTTTCCTCTTAATTATTTCAGTCTCTTACATCCTCCTCCGGTATTTCATTTGTCAAGTTTTGTTAAATTTCTTCCTCGCTCTATATAGTTAGATCCGAATATGGTTATTCCGTTATTTTTACTGACGAGTCTATGAGAGCTGATGAGGTTGATGCTGACTTTGTTTTTCCTTCTCATAACAACTCTGAATCCTTTAAATTTCCTTTTCCTACTGTTCTCAATCTGCTGCCTTAAACTCTACGCATTTTTTTTAAATCTTTTCTTTCTTCTCGGATACATTTTTTTTAATAGCTGACTCAGAGAGTGTCTTGCAGACGATTCTCACTACTGCCCTAACAACCTTTCGTTTTTCTTATTCGCAATCTAATTCGCGAATTATTCCTGTTCCGTTCTATCCAAAAATAGATCTACATCCCTAGC
The DNA here is from genome assembly GCA_039619475.1 of Icerya purchasi. Lineage (NCBI taxonomy): Eukaryota > Metazoa > Arthropoda > Insecta > Hemiptera > Monophlebidae > Icerya > Icerya purchasi. The sequence goes on along the minus strand of CM077115.1, from coordinate 75,191,411 downwards.
CATGCTGGAATTTAGGGTGGTAATGAGGTGGCTGATTCTTTGGCTCACTCAGGAGCTTCCAATGGACATCCTCATCATAAATTTAACTGATTCGCGTGCAGCTTTGGATACTATTTCCCTACAAACTACTTTAATTCAATCCCTAATATTTCCTGTAGGTGCCGGGCCACACTGAAGAATCATCGGTAATTTGCTATCCGACACTGCTGCTAAGTTAGCTCTGTTGTGCTCTGTGCTCGGTTCTCCTGACATAATAAAGTCGATGAAAATTTTTGTGCGATCCCGATGTAAGCAAGATTAGTTCTTTCAACAAACTTACTTTCTCAGGGAGATAAAACACGGTATTAATCCCTCTTTCCTATCTTCCTAGAATCCATTTTGTCACTTAAGGATCCACATCGGACACATTTCTCTGGCACATGATCATCTTTTACTCAACTGCGAGCCTCTTCTAGAATGTCCTTTTTGTTCCTTCCATCCTGCTCCTTCAATAAAACACATGCTTCTGGAGCGCCTTTCTCTTGTCCTACAGCGTTCTAATTTCCGCATACGGTCTCTGCAGTTACCTCTGGCTAACTCGCCCCATGAATATCGTGGACACTATTCAGTTTCACTATGCAAACTGGTTTGTTTCAAGTCATTTAGCGTTCTCACCGTGATGCTGTCATACTAGCCCCGGTAGCTGCACACGGCACTCGATCAAAAATAGCTTTTTAATAAAAAAAGTTCCTATCGCAAGATTTACTCTGATCAAAATGCACTAAAATGTAGAAAATAATTTTACTCGATAAGAAGATATATTTTATATCACGCATTCTTAACAAAAGTATAATTATTCTCAAACAATATTAAGGTTCGTTAGAGTCGGTACAAAATTCAAATTGCAATAATTAAATAACCGCATTAAATCGGAGTTCTCAATACGAACAACTGTTCTTTCTTTCTAGTGCTTTGTACCAATGTTTCTGAGCGTAGGCGACTACCTATTCTAGATGTACAGACACAGGCATAGTGTTCGTAGCAATCGTTATACTTTGTCGCATACATGTATGGCAAGCCTTAGAATATTCAATTCGAAGTAAATATTAATGTAAAGTTTGACCATTAGGGTAACGAAACGAATTTGATCAGCTCAAATGCTAGAAATCGAATTAAGGTTTCATAAAAAGAGAGAAAAAAAAGAAGCATCTGAACGTCTGGTGAATTGGCAAATCGACTACATATACATATATATATATATATATATATATATATATATATATATATGTATATATATATATATGTATATATATATGTGTGTATTCTTACATTGTACATTGCATACTGATGATCCATATACATTTAGATCACACAATGTTCTTTATGCTTATTATTTGAAATCTCACTACGCCTTTCAGTGGCTCTGGTTATCTATCCGTCTTCCTTAGACACCGAATTAAAATTTAATTCCGCTGATTAATCGATTCCGTGTATTTTCTCTTCATTGACTAAACTGAGGTAAAAAATACATACTATATATGTATATTTATTTGTAACTGAAGTTTTTTTTTGTTTATTCTGTTTTTTTTTTGTTTATTTTATCGGTGTTTCACAGAAAATTTCGATACTTAAAAGATTATAAATTCTCTCACCTTCGGCTAGAAAGAATCTCTTAGCATTCGCAACTGCATTAAAACGTCCACCGTTTAATTAGCCTAATAATAAAAGGGCGGATTTAAGGCTGGTCCGGTTGTTTATAAAATTTTAAAATTTTCATACAGCGATTAAGCAATAAAAGAAACAAACGGAAGAAGTGGGAAAAACGGAAAGCCAGCTCGGCTTAATCGCGCTTTTCGTGTACTTCGATAGGAGCGGCCCGGAAGGTGGCGGGAGCGGATTTACGAGCAGTTGTGAGATTTTTAAATTTGTTTTGTTAATTCTCGGCTCTGGCGATGAAGTGGGCTCCTCGTCGTCGTCGTCGCTGGTATTACTGTTATTAGGTGGCGGCGTTGAGTTTGAATCGGCGGTCCATTTTCTAGCAGCAGAGCACTGACGAGTGGAACACTGTTGATGCTTTAACAAGTGGAATACTAAAGTGGTTGGTTAGGTGGTGGCGGCGCGTGGCTGGATTAGAGCGAGCTTTTCAACTTATATTCTGCTTCTTAAGGCGTGTGCTCTAAGCGAGCGTGTACACAGGTACACAGAAAGGTGCCGTCATGGCGGCATAAAAAAAAGGTAATTGCATCGGTGTGGTAGTTAAGAAGTTGGTCGTTGCCGGGTTTAATTTTATTCGAAGGGACGTTTGTCGCGGACTGTGTTGAATCTGGTCCGTCTACCCCGGCCGCTCGCTATTTATAAACTTTGAACTTTTAACGTAAGTTGTTTCGGAAACGCAATTATGTGCAACTTTACTTTTTAACGGTTAAAAATACTGCGAGACGAGATCTTCTCGCTGCTATTTTCTTACTTCCCAGAACTACTTCATTAGTCAAATTTCGCGATAATAGCATCATCTCCGACTCCATATTTTAATTATAACACCGCCTCTGCTCCTCCGGCCAGGTCGTAACTTACAATTCTATTTGTTGTCATCGTTGACAGTATTACGTTTAAATTAGTCCAGCCATTGAATTCTCCGAAAATACCTTCCTCATTAACAGCATCGATATTGCTCTTACTGTTATTAATTATTATTATTATTAATTATCATTATGCAGAAGATTCTCGCGACGCCCTTTTGTCATTTCAACACAATTAACGGAAATGCCTTTTAAACTTTTCTGATGAATGTTTAATTCCGGTTAATTCACGTCTGCCTTTGAAGAGATCACACTTTCTCCTTTTCGCTGTATCGAAATCGTACGAAATCGCACGAAATCGCACGAAATCGCTTTCTCTTTTACCAGCATATTGCCATATTACGAAAGCGCTGATACGTGCCCTACGAACCGGATAACACGATATGCCTTTTTATTTGTCTTTTCCTCCGGCTCGTTAACTATGCACATTAATACAGCACAAGAGGAATTTTTTTTCTTTCTTCCGGTAGCAGTGCGATTACCATTTCCTAACCGAAAAATAAGTGAACAAATAGGAACGAGCGCGATGAATAAATAGATAAAATTACACATTAGTTTAGTAACATTTTCAGGCAAGGCTTATCTTCAGCTGAAACCGAAAATAGAAATAAAACCGAGAACACAGAACCGAATTGTGTGACAGGTCGAAACAAGCTAAAATCACACTCCTTCCATCTCCCCAAAATCTTATCACTGGATGAAGCTCCTTATAATTCTTCCTTTGTCCTTTCCTTCCCATCGCCAGCTATAATTACTGCATTTCAATCTTTCCTAAGCTCTGTTTATAATCGTCTCTCTCTCTCTCTCTCTCTCTCTCTTTATATATATATATATATATATATATATATATATATATATATATATATTATCACGTTACCAGCTCACAGGGAGGCTAGTTTCGTGATAATTATTTTTTTTTCTTTTTTTTTTTTTTTTTTATGTGGATGCCTAAATCGGCCGAGAGTATTTCACACACTCGCACTCACTCAATAAACCTGGCTTTTTTTAACCATTTTGTTTTATTCTTATTCTTCGATTCACAAACACCGAGAGAAAAATGCAGCTGCACCAACAAAAACGAAAACGAATACATTCACAAAATACAAACTATGCCGCACATAAATCAATCTCACACTCCCATAAATACAAACATGTACACATTTCTTCGAATTATTATATAACAATAAAGAAAACAAATAAATAATTAAATCTGGCCTGAATTATCGTCAGCTCTGCAGTCCTCCGGTGATCTCGTCACTGTCGCTCCTGGTTCGCCAAGGATACAGGTTCTGCTTCTTGACTAGCTCCAGCAATCCAGCTGCTGGTTGACTATTTTATATTTTATCGTGACTAAAATCCTTTTTTTTTTTTTTTTTTTTTTTTTATTTGATTTATTTTACGTACGATTACCGCGAAACATATACGAACGCTGGCTACAAAAGACGATTACTCCGATATACATATGAATACTAAAATTAACAGTTATTCCGCTACACATAGAAATACTGACCAAGCGACGCGTTTTGTATCGACTTGCGTAAAATCCGTCTCTCAAGCAACTCTGCGGCCGATTATTCTTTTCTCACTTCTTATCGCCATTCCCCGGCAATCGTTTCATTTACCGAATATAAATTCCCTTTTTGATTACCAAGATGTTGCCAGATGATCGGCTATATTGTTACAAATTATTAACGTCAAGGGAATTTCTGATTTTAAAGTAACTATTTCGATATAATTCCCTCGCCTGCATTCTGAACTGTTTCATTATTTCTTATTTATTATAAATTCAATTTCTTCTCGACCCTATTTATCGTATTACAATATATCATCCCGTTCTAAATAAAAAAATTTTTTTTTTTCTTCTCGACCCTATAGATATCGTAACACAATAATATATATATATATATATATATATATATAACCCTTTCTATAATTTCTGTAGTTGTTGGGTCAACACGATTAAAAGTATTACATTGTAATTACCATAAACAACTAATTGTTACGGTAGCTGGCTAATATGTTGTTAAATCTGCTTCCACACAATATTCACGCTAATAGCACATTATCTTCGACTCTATATTTTAATTAAAATTATATCGAGTGAAATTTACGGTGAACACCATTGAAATGAGAATTTTGAAGAAGAAATCGATAAAGCGTACACAGCCTATATAGATAAACCGATAATCCCGTGAACAGTGAATATTTTTAAGTGAGAATTTTTTTCCATGTAGAATCCGGAGAAAACATGGGATGCTACATCGCAATCAACGTAAAGAGTTCACTTTTGCAGGCGATTTTTTTTTTTTTTTTTGCTTAATACTTTCCCAGTAGGAGATAAGAATAATTTTGTATTTATTGCTGGAAAGTGTTCGTGTAAAGGTATTTTCGTTCGTTTTATTAACTACTCGTATAATATCCGTTTCCATGCTGAAGATAGGAATCCTTCAAGTATGTATTACAAAGTTTATGGAATGAAAAAAAAAGAAGAAAGTATTTAATATGAATAAGCAACCAAGTTTAAATTCTCGCCAGATTTTTTAATGGTAACGTATATTTGCAGATGAACAATAATTTACGCAACTCGCAAATTACGAAAATGGCCATAATCGGAACCGATCAAGTCTCCGAAGGGTTTTATTAACGTCGCAATGACCAAACTGAAAATAAAGGAGGGCTGCCGAATAATATGTGGTATTAATGAGATTTCGAAAGAGTGCCGAAATCTATGGGTTCATTGTGTTAGAAAGAGGGCAAAGAATTATATCGGAAAACGCACAATTGTGTGTTAGGTAATGGTCGATGATGATGATGCGAGATTCTTTCGGCTACATTTTTTCGAACAACTGAGTTTTTTAAACGCTTAATGCACAAATAAAACGTACATATTTTCGTACAAATTTTGGTGTCCCTAAATGTGGTCTGCATCGTGGCTAGAAGACAAAACCTAAACGTATGTGTACCTCTACCTATTTGTGAAAAGTAAATGGAAACGGCTGATTTAATAAATGTCGGCAATTGCTCGGCTAAATCTCTAGCTGGACAGCGATCAAAAGTTCGCGCTATCATCCGGTAGAGTGTACTCAGAATGAATGAACCTACGAGCCTACAGGCGAATTCATGCGCGCGGACATTTGGGGTAGACCGGTAGAGAATCCAATGAGGTTATACGCTTCTTGCTGGTTTTTTTTTGACTGCAAAAAAGCTTTTGACACCACTTGGAAGCACAAAATTTTGGTAAACCTGCTTGATTGGAAAATCAAAGGAAATACGGCTTACTTTGTTGCTGCTTTTTTATCAAACCGGCAATTCCAAGACCGTATAGTCACAGCCTTATCAAATTCTTATGAATTAATTAATGGAGTGTCCGGAGGCCTCGTAATCAGCCGAACCCTATTTAATATCGCGATAAACGACATTGTTACAGCAGTTCACCCTTCAGTAAGACCAGCACTCTTTGCCGATGATTTCGTAGTCCTCCTCAACTGTACCAACCTCCAAATTGGACAAGAAATATTACAATTTTTCGAATACTTTGATAGAAACCCTTCATGGCTCCCAGAAGTTAAGAAAGATCTTGAGGAAGTGACCATCACCACGCAGGATGATGACATTATTAACAGAAACAGGTTTAGAAATAAAATTAATACATTGCCCGGAGTTTTGAAGAGAATACGAAGCAGAAAACTGGTGCCGCCAAATGGACAGATGAAAGGAAGGAGAAACATAGCCGCCAAACAACGAAGAAATACTGGAGTGAAAGGAAAAGGAAGAAACAGCCATCATCAGTGGCGTAGCTAGGGGATGGCGGCGGGGGCGGCCCGCACCGGGTGTCACCCACTTAGGGGTGACACCCGACTGTGAACATCAGTTATAGAGTGCCCCACCTATAAAAATTCGTAAAATTGTGGCAGATTGCATAACCGCCACTAATAAAATAATTTATATAACAATAATTATGTAGATGCCTATTGCCTAGTAAGTTTTTCTTCATTCAGGACCATTGTATTGTAAGGATTTTAATTTGGTTTCACAGTGAGCTTAAATAGGTGTCACCAGCATAATAATAAATTGCTAAATACAATCACAAAATCCTACCGCTAAAAATATAATTCCAGTCATAACCATCATTTTCAATTGCAATAGATGACGCAGCCTTGCAATTAATGAATACGAAAAAACAGAAGTGGAAAAATCTTTTATCTAGATTATTGGATATAACTTTGTTTCTGGCTAAACAAAACGTGCATTTCGTGGACATGATGAGGGACAAGGGTCTTCAAATAAAGGTAATTTTTTAGAGCTAGTTAAACTGCTCTCAAAGTATGATGCAGTATTGAAAGAACATATCTTATATTCAGAGCAGGAAAAATCACCTAAAGTAACATATTTATCGCCAGAAATACAAAATGAGTTCATAAATGTTTTAGCCAATCACATAAAATGTCAGCTTGTCAACGAAATTAAATCGGCTAAATATTTTGGAATCATGTTTGATAGCACACCCGACGTTTCACATGTCGATCAAATGTCTGAAGTGATTCGTTACGTGAAAATTAATAATAGAAAAGTAGAAGTCAAAGAAGTATTCCTAGGATTTTTTTCCTTTACATGGAAAAAAAGCAGCTGATTTAAGCGCTGAAATACTTCAGAAGCTTGAAAACGATGGTTTAGATATTTTATGATGTGTCGTTCTCAAGGTTATGATAATGCAGCAGTTATGAGTGGAATGCACGGAGGAGTGCAAGCTATTATAAAAGAAAAAAACAACAAAGCAATTTTTATTGGTTGTATAGATCATTCAATTTATTTATGTGGCCAACATTCGTTCGCACAAAATGTGACTTGTGCTACATTTTTCGGAGCAGTGGAGACAATATTCAACTTCTTTTGTGCTTCCACAAGCGGCTGGGAAGTGCTCCTCAGTCACAGCAAAGCATCTGTTAAAAGACTTTCGACAACGCGCTGGAGTGCTCATTATGCTGCAATAAAAGTATTGGCAGAAAATTTTGATGGGATTATTTCTGCAATTGAGAAACTATGTGACCAAGAAGCAAATTTAGACACCAGAGGAGCTGCACAAAACCTTATGCCTGCTGCGTGCAATTTATCATTTCTTTGCTATCTTTTCTTTTGGAATTATGTGCTAAGGGAAGTGAACAATACTCAGATTGCATTACAAAGTAAAGGCTTAAGTGTTGATCAAATAGCCGTAAAACTAGAAGCATTTCGTCTTTTCACTGAAGAGAAACGGTTGCATCTAGTAGAAGAGGCAATAGATTTTGCTGTAAAAAACATGCCCGGTGAGTTAGCATCGTCCACCAATGCTGGACTTACACTTAGAGGGAACTTCAAAAGGACATGTTAGAATGTCTTGACAGATTCAATATTGAACTCGAAACAAGATTAAAGTCCATTAAAGATGTAGCTTCATTATTTGAGGTTGTGCAGTCAAAGACTTTGCTTTTGGCAAAAACTGAACAGTTAAAATTTGCTATATCAAAATTTACTGGCCTTTACGAGATGAGGCATCAGGAACAGAACTTCTCTTAGAGATACCAAGAAGACTGAGAAGACATTTAAAAGCGGCCAATATTACTGTTTCTAATTGGGTGACTCTGGACTATTTGAAATTAATTGTGGAATAGGATTTTACAGAATCTCTTCCGAATCTAACGGTCGCACTAAAGTTATTTATAACAATATGTGTATCAGTTGCTTCATGTGACAGGAGTTTCAGCAAATTAAAATTAATTAAAAATTACTTGCGATCTACAATGACTGAAACCAGATTAAACATGGTATTTTAACGATAGAACATGAAGCAACACAAAATATAAATTTTGATGACGCGATTTCGGAGTTTGCAAGTGTTAAAGCTAGAAGGAAGAAATTTTAATTTTTCACTAACTAAATTTGTTCCACATAATATATAAAAATAATTTGTAATATTTTAATAAAACGTAAATTATTATTACTTTTATTTTTTATTTTAACAGTTTTGATTGAGTTTTGGGGTGACACCTACAATATCCGCCTCAGGTGCCACCCATGCTAGCTACGCCACTGGACATCATGAAGATATTTCATGTGGTCCATAGTTAGCCAATTCGAATAATAATAATAATAATAATAATATAACTTATTCGTTCGTAAAATAATATAGTTCCTAATTTTAGCGCGGTCTAGCGCATAAGTTTGTACTCGCGCGCTTTACAAATAAAAAATTAAAAAAAAAAGAAACGAAAGTGTACTGATGAAATGTTTGTTATAATCTTGCAATAGCCATCAAGAGACTTTGTTCGAGAGGTTTGATAGATTTTATCACGCATTTTTTGTAACCTAATAAAAATAAAGTTTAAAGTTACGATGAAAAAAAAAAAAAAATTACGTCACTGGAAAAGCACGCATTGAAATGGTGAAATTTAACTAGCGGACAATTTCACGTACAAAATATTAGCCCCACGCTATGCTATAAGTGATTTCATGAAAAAAAAATTAAAAAAAAGTATTCAAATGACTACTAACATACTACGTCTTTATTATGGGTACGTTAAAAATTAACAATTCTGGAATTATACTTTGTGAAATTCCAATGAGAAAATGCGGGACCTAAGACTGTTTTTAAGTAGTGCAATATATTTTATTATACAAAAATCACCAAAAAATTTATCAATTTTTACAAAATACAACCGCACGTTTTATAGCCCAAAAATATAATGCATTTACGCATTTTCGTTTATTAATTTTTTTTCAAACATTCCGTATAAAAAAAACAGTACGATATTTTGTTACTGGATTTTTGTTATTAGGTTAAACTGTAAAAAAATTTTATGGTATCAAAAAAAAAAAAAAAAAAAAAAAAAAAATACCGTCTCTTATTTATACATACTGATTAACTAAATTGACAAAAAAAGAATAAGCAAATCGTTGCGAATAATATATTAAACTTGATATTATTTCCTAGACGAGAAAACTTGGCTGTATTGTTTACAAGTTTTGTTTATTTACTTTTGCGTGCTCATTAAATAGTACCGGATTAAAGCCGTAGTTATCGCCTTCAGGTGGACCAACAGTGATACGCAACAGCCGCCAGCCGAGCAGATAGGCATCGCTGTATATTGAACATGTTGGCAGACAGCATTCATATTACATCGGGCGGGTTTATTTGTTTTATCGCCTAGAAGGAGGAATTGCGTTCGTCGTTCCTCTACAGCCGAAGCGATAGCATGTGTTAAAAAATCAGCAAATCTTTTAACAAATAATGATGAAACTAGAAAAACCAAAACGGTTTGTTAAATTTAATGTGCAGCGGAAATCGTATTAATCAAGTTCCTAAGCCTTGTATTTGAGACAGATCTTTCCTGATGTGTTTACGTAGCTGAGTCCAAAATCGATATGCCTAAAGTTTCCGCCTATCATAAAATATACAAGTTCTAGACGCAATATAAATTCAAAACTACTCCTAACTGTTTATAAATCGGTTATCCTCTCACGAATCAATTATTACGCTAGGTATATTTCTCAGCTGCCAAAAGCGTGCTAAGCTCCTTAAGTCCTATATACAGCCTTCTATCTTCTCCACTCACTCCTTCCCATCGGTTGCAAGCTTGTGTGCATTGGCAGGTGCCCTTCGTTATCCTTTTATAGAAAATATTTTCACTTTAAAAAATTGTGCTTCTTCCCCCTCACACTTGTTAAGAGCACCGTATTTTCACTGAAGGTTTTAAAATTTTTTCAGTTACTGCGTCTCCACCGAGTCTAACAAAATACTACACAAAGCGCAGTATCCCCCAAATATAGTATACCAACTGCAAAAGATTTTATAGCAAACTGCACAAATCATGTATGTCTCTATACAGACGCAGCGAAGGTAGAAGATTACTCCAGTCGCTAGCAGTATACTCTTTCGAATTTTTAAGAGCAGTAGAGTCGGTTAGGTTGCATGACCTGTGTATACCGCTGGACGCTGAAGAATTCGCGGTGGTGCTTCCCATTCAACACTACAGCGACAGAAATCCCTAGTCTCAAAAGGCCTTGATCGTAACTAACTCTTTACCCTTCAACTCTTCTTAAAAAGTAATTTCAACTCTCCCGCAAATAAAAAATATCCACTACCTATTATACGAACTCTCGAATCTAAACTCTGGGTTTCCTTCTTGTAGGTCTCCGTTCTTTCGTCTTGGTCCCAGTTATCAAACGAGTTAACCGGTCAGCTTAGTTTACAATTTTCTCCTCGGAGTTATGTAGCCTTTCGCTTCCTTCTACACTAACCTACCAGCTCATGGCCAATCTGGAGTAAAATGGGAACAGGAATGTAGATTTAAAAAAACCGAGGCTTGATTTCTTCTCTCTTGCGTCGCCTTCGAACAGGTTGACCTCTCGAATAATTACATCTACATGGGTCAGGACCCTCCAAACACATAACTTTTTGTAGGCAGCCGAGCACACCAACCACGCTAAATTTAACTCTTGGGCGATCCTGTTTTGCAGCGCCGCCATCCTTGCATATTGTATCAAAAGCGATATTTGTTTCCATAATAACGCTATATAGCAAAGGTCGTTATAGAAGATTTTCACTGTATTTCATTAGGTAACAATAGTTAAATGTTACAGATGTTACAGTTTATATGCAAGAGGCTCAATCATAGGCGTCAGCTCGCGAACAATCAGAGGAATCGCTTCAATTTACCCAATAATGGCGTCATCCGTATCAACGAAAAATGCTGCATGTATTGATGTATTGCAATAAAACCTCCTGACGCCCCAATTGGAAGCATATCGATTTCATTGTTTCCTCTAGTAGGTAATTATACATTAATGCAGTGTGGTCAATTCTGAGTTGAGTTGTTAGAACATTATCACAACACGATGGGATAATTGTTTTCCTCAGAGCCGTATTCAATTTGACTGTTTTGATTTTCGAGTTTGTTGGTAGTAGAGGTGTGCATGTAGACCATATGCATCATGAAATGAACTTTATGGTTTTGTATTTGATCTTGAATAGGGATCGAAATTTTTAGTATTGAAAACATTTTTCTAGCTTCTTTTGCAACGATGGCAGCTTCTTCAATTTCCTTTACGTTAAAATGCGATGATATCCAACACGTGATGGCTTTTTGTAGATGTTGGTTCGTTGATAAGTGAATATCTCGAACCAGCGGATGATTCATTTTCGAGTGGTCAAGGTAATGTTTTGAACGACACAGAGTGCATCCGTGAAAATAACCCTTCGTTGTAAATTTAGATCTTCAGCTAAATTGATGACAGGCGTTTTTGTGCACTGTTAGTTCTATTGGCAACACTGAGAAACCAACTGGCGTATAGCGTACGTTATAGCCTTCATGTATTATGTAACACCGACACTTCCGTTTGTTTTCTGTGCATCGATATATAAAATTTTTCATACGATCGAATGATTTAATCTGTCATAGGACCCCCTTGTTTTGACGCCTTATTCTTGCCGTGTGATGTCAGTGATTTGTCAGTTTTTACGTTTACTTGGCAGTATAGACGATGTTGTACGATGGTCAATTTGTTCTGAATGATCGATGTTCATTATGCCGTCGATGTTAGCAACATGACTTAGTAGTAATCTTGTTGTGAAGCAATGGCGGCGCAATATTTTCCTAGTTTTTGTATGTTCGACGTGTACTTTGAGCTGTTAAGTGTCAAATTCCATCATTAAATACTTCCTGCGTTATTTTAGCGACCTCTTAATTTTCGAACCGCGAGGGGTACGACTAATGTTAATTATAATGAAAGCCTCCTCGCAGTTTTATTTCATTATTCGTGACATGTTCTATGTATGATTTTAATTTTAGCGAATAAAATAAATTCAAATAATCTTAATCTTAAATATTTCGATCAACACAATTGACTAAGCGCGTATTTTTTTTTTTCTTTTTTCTATATATATATATATAGTGTATTAGAATGGTCTTGGGTTCGTCATAGAGACATTGGCCCAAGAAGAGAGGGAAGGATAAGAAGCGGAATCAGATGTTTATGAGATCAGATATGGAAGATAGGAAAGACTCAAGTGCTGGAATGGCCGAGGGTGATGGCAAGGAGATTACAAAAGATGCACAATACGGAGTTGGAAGACCAATTGATAAACGAGAAGAGTAAAAGGAAGAACGTTCGGAAACGATATAGGGTGCACTCAAACAAAATGTGATTAGCATCACCTATAAAGTTGTGAGAGGAGGGGTGTAGGAGACAGTGAGGAGAGGGCACTAGAGATAAGCGAAATAGGGAAGCAGGAAGCAAACTGTGCCCAAAGCGTAGGCGACAGATTGCAGAGAGAGTTGAACGCTGCATGGAGGGAAAATTGAAAAACCATGGATAAGACGGTAGATTAGGCTGGATAAAGGGATAGAAGGAATCCGGATTTAAGAATGAGGAGTATAATACGAATTTAACCATAGTTTGGAATGAGCTGAAGTGGAGAGGAGATTAATGTTATGAGATGAAAAGAGGCTGAGGAATTCACCGGTAGAAGAGGATGAACAAGCTAGTGTATCAGGAACTAAACATTGTCGTAAAAGGTCATTGAACCGGTTGACAAGAATAATTTCTCCAATCGCAGACATATTCTCCGGTATAGAAAATGTTATACCATCTATACTTTGCGTTGTGCAACGCTACAAAGAGTTCAACGTAAGAAGTTGGTTGTAGTAAAGAATGAATTTCGACTGTGTTCGTTCATGGGGTTCGTTTAAATTCTGCTAATTCGTCGGCAACGTATGCAGGAGCTACTGCGGTAATGAAATCATGAAACCAAACATCATTATTTATGGTACTTGCCACGGAAACTTTTCCAAGCAGCTCATTTGTTAGATTTTAGAAGTTTATGTCTTTTCGCAGCAACCCTTTTTATATTCTACTATGTACGACCGCATAGATCTTTCCGAACGAAACTTTCAAGGCCTCATTACGATCTTTAAAATTTTCAACTCACATTCGATATTCGACCGGGGCTAAGATTGTGATTTTACCTCTACACAAGGTCGCCGGCGGTACTAAATTCTGCAAGGCTGAAAAAACAGCACTCTGAAATAGGTTATATTTACCTATTCGGTCAGTGATGATCTCACTCGCAAGCCTAGCGTATTTTGAAATTTGTTCTAATTTTGTAAGTTTCCATCGAAAGGTGATGTCTTCAGATCAGTGTAACTGAGAATTAACAAAGTTTAGAACTACGTCAATGTTAATAGCGATAAGAAAGTTATTACTGCTCAAATATCCAAAAGCAATCAACGAATATATTTCGTGAGACAAAGAATTGAAGATTTCCTGTTTTAGTCATGGAACCGTCATTAAGGAGACAGACGGGGTAGAATTAGTGATAATATTCGTTACTGCCATTGCAACTATAATCTCAACATCTATTTAAGGCATTAAAATCGTCAAAACGATGGGGACGTCATTTAAGGTTTCCGTAGCTTCAAAAAGTAAGTGTTTGGGAGAGGGGATGAAATAAACACTCCAGAAAACCTCTTAATAATAATAGAGACAGCAATTGGATTTTATTTCACTGGGAACGCCAAGTTTATAGCAAGCGTGTGTTTATACTCGTTGAATAATTACGTACTTTTTACTAAACAAAAAGGGAACTAAAAACCAAACTTTCTTTTTTAAAAATTTAAATTACTAGTTTAGATTAATTACACGGTGAGTCAGCCAACGCTTAACAAGAATCGCAACCCCTTACAGTAGAGACGCGCAAATAAACTCCGCTAGAGGAGTTGAATATATGCGTGTCCCTTCCAACTGCGGATGTACATATATCCGCCTCTCAACTCCAAATTCGCTAGAGTTATATATCTCATACCTGGTGTATAATCGTAATCTTCGTATTCAACTGTAGCTCCGTGTAGTACTCGGAAAAGCAACAGAACACACCCTTGAGAACACGATGTGCATTTTCTTCACACAATTCCGATTTACCGGCACTCATGTAGCATTAAATTTGTGGATCACATTACTCACCCAGATTCGAAAATGTTAAATCACACTATCACTATTACCTTCTCTATACTGCAATCTATAAACACGACGTCATCCTGTGAAACAGTAATGACATCAAATTTTGACAGTTGTGCGCAACTATCGCATTTTAAAGTTGAGATATATTAAATTGCCCCGACAGAGATAAATCCGACTGTGTCCCAAAAATAACATTTATTCGCTGTGTGCCATCTCCCGGAGTCTCTGAGATATATTAAATCACATCGTCAGAGTTATATCCGGTTATGTCCGGATATATTTCCAAGGATATAACTGTGTTCGGAGTTACCCATGTCCAGCTTACCGGTATCTTCATCAATAATTCCCTCGCTTCAATCTTTTGTTTTTTCCATCTCCTATCTTTTTAGAATCTAATTTCCTAGCATAATAAATTCAAAAAATGGTTGGGTCAAAGCCAAGGGCGAGCCCCCCCCCTCCAAAAAAAAAAAAGAATCGCAACTCCATCGTATTTACTCTACTGAAATTATTAATATGAAACAATTTATCGGCAATAAACCACCTTTTTGAACAATAAAACAATATCTACATCATGGTGAAACAACTCTACGTTGGACAAAATTATTATCAAACAAAATTAAAACAAACGAATAAAAGACCGTAATAATCACTAATCAGTTCTTTTTGTTTTGTTTTCTTTTTGCTTTGTTTTTGCTTTATTGGGAACGCCAAGTTTATAGCAAGCGTGGGTTTATACTCATTGAATAATTACATACTTTTTACTAAGCCAAAAGGGAACTGAAAATCAAACTTTCTTTTTTAAAAATTTTAATTACTTCTCGTTATTTTAAATTTTTTTAATAAAATTGTTCATAGTCATTTGTACAATTTTTTCAACTAGAATCGAATTAAAAAAGAACATTAAAATGAACTGGCGTAGGTTATCTGAATTATTACTTTTCTTTTAATGGATGAAAAATATTGTTTTATTTGATTTCTTTTAATTTGTTTACTGAGGAAAGAAACTAGATTTTAATACAATTACAAATTGACGAAAGGAAGGAGACACGCGTAGGGATTGTACGAATGCGGTTCCAGAAGTATCTGGCCTGCGGTAGTTGTGTGAAAAATATTACTGTATTAAAAGGTACACAATCTATAAAGCGCATATGTTTCAACTTTGAAGACGCTACGTTGTTTAGTATTTGTTTGGCAGTTGTACGATATCGGTGAATTCGTAAAAATGGAAAAAAATCGGTCATCGTTATGTCATACAATACTTTTATTTGAAATCAGCTCAACCAATTTAAAAGCTGAACTAGAGTCTGCTGCTTCGTTTGAAATAGTAAATTATTGGGTAGCAGAGTTTAAACGAGACTGCACGAGCTGCCAAGAAGGAACATCGCAGTGGGCGACCGAATGGGGTGACCACGCCAGAAATGGTGAAGAAAATCTACAAAGCGCTATTGGATGATCGTCGACTGAAAGTGCGCGAGCTAACAGACACGGTGGTAAGCATTTCAAAAAGTGCGGCACATCGCATATTGTCTGAAAATTTGAATATTAAGAAGCCTGCGTGCAAGATGAGTGCCGCGATTGCTCACACTCGAGCAAAAATAGCGTCATGAAGATGTTTCAATCGAGTGTTTAGCGATATTTCACAGCGATAAAGTAGACTTTTTGCGTCGTTTCATAACCATGAATGAAACATAGGCCCTTCACGTTACACCCGAGTCAAAAGAACAGTCAAAACAATGGACTGAAAGGGGAGAATCGGCTCCAAAGAAGGCGCGAAGACCGTTCCATCTGCAGGTAAAGTCATGGCGTCGCTTTTTTTTCTTTGGAATGCGCGTGGGGTAATTTCCATTGATTACCTTGAAACAGGAAAAACTATCAACGGCGAGTATTATGCGAACTTACTGCAACGTTTGAGTGATGAAGTCAAGAAAAAACCGTCGCATTTGGCCAAAAAGAAAGTGTGTCGTTTCATCATAGCACCGGCTCGCGTTATTGGCCAAAATTTATGAGTTAAAGTTTCAATTGCTTCCTCATACACTCTATTCGCCATTCTTTTTCGAGACTTGAAAAAATGGCTCGGTGGTCAAAAATTTTCCAGCAATGAAGAAGTGAAATCGGCAGAGTTACTCGACGGTTCTTATTATAAACAGGGCATCGAACTTATTGAACATCGCTGGAAAAAGTGTATGAAAGGAGACTGCGTTAAGAAATAAAGGCATTTTTTCCAAAAAAATGTTTGTGTTTTCTTTGTTAGGCGAGGTTCTTCTGGGACCACCCTCGTAGAACATAGAGGAAGTAAAAGAACGCAGGAAGTGTTATAGGCGGTAAGAAGAGTGAAAATAACAGAGCACGAACGCTTGGCGGAAAGAGCGGAGTATTTGAAAAAGAATATGATTAACATCGCAAATTAACCTGCAATCATCTGGTTAGGAGTAATTTGGAAAAAGTAAGAGAAAGACGAAAAAGATCTTGTCTGATTACAGTGGAAACGGCAGATAGCAGAAATGAAAGAACGACGGCGATGCGGACAGTCATGGTACGAAACGGCGGGCAGGACTGAATCGACTGATTGATAACACTGAGGGGAGTCGGAAAGAGGATCGAGGATAGATAGAGCGCCATAGTTTGACAATTTGTTCAGGGAAAATTTATGGCAGTAGTAGGGAATTTCGTAAGGATTCAACCGCTAATTGCTCTTGATCCACGCACGATCAGGGACTCTCAAAAAATCGATATGGATAGCGCAATGGGAAGACAATCGGCAGACTAATGATCGAATAAAGAGAAATGTCGGGAGGAAAATTAATGGTTAAAAGAAAACTCTTAACATCAGAAAACGATTAGTGTAACTGAAAAAAGAAATACGAATGAATAGCTCTAAAGATTCAGCAGAAAAATGTATTAATTTATTAATTAATCAACGAAGAAATATTATTCGCTCTCGGGTTATTTTTTTAAGTGTAGCGTCATCCGGTTTGTCGAGTAGTTGACAAAATGAGAAAATTACGTAACAAATTCTAAATGCTTCGAAAATATCTTTACAATATATTAATGTTTGCTTTGTGTTTGTTAAGCGTTTGTAATTTTATTATTTTTTCATATACTTCAGTTATTTATGCTCAAAAGAGAGAGAGAGAGAGAGAGATAGAAAAGAAAAAGTCCATCCTAAGAACAACTCTGTATTTTTACCAATATATATGTTTTTCAGTTTGAAAATGAAATTTGATTTGCGACATTTATCGGAGACGCTCGCATCATTTTATGCGTTCCGGAGTTTAAGTACGATTTTTAATGCTTCACTACGTTTAATTAAGGAAATATTCTTAGACGATGTGTACGAGAATCGGATAGCATGCGTGACGACTCTAATTGAATTATGCGCTCAAGGTATCCGTGCAAGAGAGTCTTTTAACGCAGGCTAATTCGAAAATTGGCAAAAGGTTTACCGATTTCTCGCTCTAACCGGCTGTGACGACTAGTTGATGTAAGGCGCGAAAAAGGTAGAAATGTATGCGCTAATAAATTTGTTTAGCAGACATTTTTTGTTGTAGTTTCGACACGCGGACAGGGAATTTTTCGCTCGAGATTACTGCTGCAGCCTATAATCTGGCAACCAGTAGACTGTGTCTTATCTAATGCAAGTCACATTCTCGGCAAATGTTCTTCTTGAACGGCCTAGTCTCGTTTGTATTTCAGTGTTTGTTCATTACGACCGAATTCGCCTCATCCGTAGACTGCAGTGTAAGTTGCGCGTCCGCGTAGCGGCGCGAACGAACGAAGGTGCCTCGGTAAAAAGGCGTGAAACGAAACAAAGTTAGCCGAATAGAGAGAAGTTTTCAAAGGTGAGAGAGAATTATGGGGCGTAATTTGCGCCTTAAATTGCTTATGTGATCCCAGGCATTAGAGAGAAAGTGCGGCTGAAGTTGAGGCTCGGGTTGGGCGCGCAGTATATTTATAGCTACAAGTGAAGATTTTTCCACTTTGTATCGTTCAGTAAAGTCGTGAAGATGTACGGCCCTCGCTAGCTCGCTCGCTGGGAGAGGAAAGCCATTAAAGAAAACGAACAAGAACAATCCTGAGTTTGTTTCATGGATACGCAACTCCCAATGGAAACTCTGATAATAAGTAATAATTTGTAATATTCCGTCTTATTCTAACCCGAAAATCTACTACCGTTTCCGAACTTACCCTGTCTACCTAATAATATTCTAACACGTTTTCCTGCCATCGTTCTCTATGCTGCTCTTTTAATATAACCTATTTTCACGCATGCTGGTTTTTTCTATTTTTTTTTTCTCCGTTCCCCGATCCCCGCTCACCGCTCCAGATTTCAACTCCTACTGCAATCACCGGGAACAATTATAATCGCTCGATTTTGTTCGCAACTCCAGAAAGAACACACATTCAGCCTGAAAAATTAATAATATACCTCGTGAAATCATTCCACTTTGGTACTACTGTACCAGTCTGCGTTTTTAGCTCGAACGTAATTTTCATACGACCGGCTTTCCTGTTCGTCGTGAACAGAAAGAGATACATTTACGAGAAATGTCGGACACATGTTCTAATATTTTACATTCAGTTCCGTTTCGTTAAAATCGGATTTTCGGTTTCGCAAAAGTAACGGCTTCTAATTTGACAAACATACACCGATTTTTTGAAATAGTAAGGTGCGAGTCCTGGGATATCATGTTCCAAGTGACCATTTCCGGTCTTTTTCTTCCTCTTATTGATTTCGCTGTTATTTTTCCCCGCTGACTACCATGAATAGCCCCCCGTCTTCTCTAATCTTATGATGACCTTCCTTTTCTTTATACCTTTTATGATTATATTTTCGTTTTCTCTAACTCTGTCCATCGCCTTTTTATTCGTAATATGTTATGTTCATCCTATTTTCAATATTCTGCGATATTCCGAACGCGTTAATTCTTTTTTCGCTATCTGCACTAATTTTTGCATGTTTCAGAAGCAGATTTAAGTACCGGACTAGACGTCGTAATACTCTTTTCTTCAGATTAAGGCCCATTATTGTATCCTTAAAGACCGCGCTAAATTAGTGAATTCCACCATTCCAATTCTAGCCTTGATTTCTCTTTGATCTCTTGCGTCATTTGTTGTTATAAGAACTACCAAATATCTGTTGCCTCGTACTCTATTTCTTCGTTATTAATCCTTATGCGTGCACGTTCTTATTCTTGCTGCGTGTACATTTTATCATCATTCCATATTCTAAACCTGCTACGTTTATTTTGTCTATTTCTTACTCCATCGTCGCTATTAAAACTTTATCGTTCGCATAATTTTTATTCTCCTATCCTAGCATTGTGCATGATTTCCTCCGCATATATATATACATATATGTATATATTAAACAGTTTTCAGACAGCAGACAACTCTGGTGTACTCCTGGTTTTATAGCGCATGTTGCGTCCGAGTGTTTACATTAATATTTACGTGCTGTTCCCGAAATATTGTTTTTATAAAGCGCACATATTTAATATTGTGCACTTGCGCAATATCTGTATCATTGCGTTTTACTCAATCAAACGCTTTTTCGTTGTCTATAAAACAAGCTACAATTTCCCCGTTAGCATTTACTGTTCTTTCAGAGTGAATAGCATCTCTGGTTCCTCTTCTTGCGATGAAACCAAACTGAGTGTCTCTTATGTTTGATTTGCTCTATTCTGGAAAATTTATTATCGACAAAATAGTTTCAGAGAATGGCTCTCATAAGCGCTGTTGTGTTCTGTATTCCGCAGTTATTCGCGAGATGCTCTCTCTTTAGCATTGGCACAAAGTTGACTTTTCTAAAATTCTCAGGTATTACTATTTTCATATACATATTTTGTTAAAGAATTTTAACAACTTGATCTTATAACCAAGCGTTAAGTGTTTTATCAATTCCATCGATAGTTGATCCTCACCAGGTGCTTTGTTATTTCTGGCTCTTTATAGCACGTTTTTCCTAATTCCCATAATTCTATGCTCGGTGCCGCTTCTGCTTTCGTGTTGTCACTCATTGCAGGCATCGTCTAATCATCATATAATTCTTTAATAAGTAATCTAACTGCGTTTCTTCTATTTTATTCCTGTGTCTCGTCCCGGATCCAAGTCGCTCCCAAGTTTACCTAGCCTGAAATAATTGGCTAGCAGAGAAAACTGGGAAAGTAAAGGCGGATCCCAAGTATAAAGGAACTGGCCCTAATATTCTCATCAGATCCATTAGGTCCTTAAGTACAATATGAAAAGCTTAAATTCACAATCCCAACGTCCTGTCAAGGGTACGGGATCTACTTTACTTTTTTACTATACAGTACTTTCCCTCATAGGCGTATCCAGACCAGTTTTTCGGGAGGGGTCGCTCCATTAAAAAAAAAAAAAAAAAAAACACTTGACAGAAAAAATAATTTTACTTAGTAATTATATTTTATTAATAATCTCTTGTACAATAGTTCTAAATGCGTAAGGATTAGGATTGTACTTCTGTTCGTTTTCATTTTGAGAATAATTTACACTAATCCATAATTAGTTGTACTGCCAGAATGTTTGGTACCAAGACATCTTACAGGCGTAAAGTGACAATACAGCAACGTAACAATCCATTTCAGGATGGGTTTGAACCCCCAAATCCCCCCCTCATCGGTACGCCTATGCATTCCCTGCTTCTTTCGTATATATATATATATATATATATATATATATATATATATAAAAGAAATACTGTTTTTCTTCTTTTTCTTTTGGCAAGGTAGAATTAGATAAAAGTAAGTGGAACGTTAATTGTTGTCATTTTATCGTTTAAAGCAGGTGAAGGAACATTATCAAAAGCACAGGGTACATCGATGATAGAAGCCAAGGCGAAAATGTTTTTGTATAAGAGATTTTTGTATATATGGGATATAGAAAAGACTAATACAGTTGGTAAGACCAATACCAGAGACCGAATGCCGAACAATATTATTATGCTCCAGCCACCAAACAGGGCGCTTCTATTAACATACCTTCAAATAGTTTTATGATGCAGGATAGCAAAGAAATTGGATGTAAGGAAGAACTTTTTTTATGAATGGGAATTATGATGAATGAATTCGAAGAGGGAGGAGTTATGCCTGCGGAGGGGAAAAAATTAAAAAGATCAAGGAGAAATGTGACTGTTCGGACAGTTTTCTGGGGACCAGATCAAGACCTGGATGGAACTAGAAGATTTGGCCAGAACTGATTTTAATACATAAATAAGGAAAGCAGAAATTAGGAAGTGTGGGGTGGAATTCTGGAGAAGTGGAGTTAGATACTGTTCATCAACGTCACGAACATAAGCAGGAGCAACGGAATCAATAAAGCATATTAGGATATCTTCAGAAAGGTTGAAATTAGAGGGACGTTCAAAGAATGGGAATTTAAAAGCTTTAGCTATTTCTAAATGCGAGAGAGAGAGAGAGAGAGAGAGAGAGAGATAGATAGATAGATAAATAGATAGATAGAGAGAGAGAGAGAGAGAGAGAGAGACGTGTATTCCTGGAGAAAGAAGAACAGGAATTCTTCCAGGAGGTCTGCTTTGAAACTTTAAGAATATACCTAGTTTTTTCGTTCGCAAGATGGATATATATTGTGAATTATTATACCAGTAACTGTAAGATGTTTTAGGATTTTTTTTATTTCTTGAGGTATGGTGTAGTATAGTTCACATAAATATCGACAACGCACCTATACCAGTTGTTTCCTCCTTCCGCTAGCTAGGAATCTTTTTCTAAATAGTCCTTTATCCTTCACTGGGCATATTAACTACCTCCATTCGTCTACTCTAGAACGTCTGATTATCTTATTCATCTTCTTTCCATTTATGATACTTCTTATGCAAATCCATCGTTCGATCCAAACTGGATTTCTGCTGTTTTCTGTATGGTAATGCTGCTCGTTCTCTCCTAGTTAAATTAGATTTAGTTCAGAATGCAGCCCTGCGCTTATGTCTAGGAGTCTTGAAATCTACGCCTATTCCTGCGATTCTGGCACAGGCTAATGCGGCTCCTTTATCTATATCGCGTATCGGTTCCCTATTAAACGCGTGCATATTTATCCGAACAATCTCTTGCCCCTGCATATTCTCTTTTCTTGCAAGATTTTTTAAAAGAAAAATCTAAAAATCGTAAAACATTTTCTTGGAAAAATTTTTCCGATCAACACATTAAAATTGCTTAAAAAGTCAATAGTAATCCTGTTTTATTTTATGCAATTTTTAATTATATTTATAAATAATTTCTTTTTTTCATATGAAAGTGAATTTTACCCCGATTTAGGAAAACTATATATTATATAGTATTCAATCATTGATGTGTGAAACACGATGTGTACATGAAACACTCACCTTTCAATTTATCCATCGTGTATAGAGTATAACGAAAGAGACTAGGGGACGTTTAAAAATAGACTGAATCTCGATATGATTTTAAAATGAAAAAAATTAATAATCGTCGAATTCCACTGTAATGATTTATTATCCGATATCGTTGATATTTCGGTAATTCACTTGATTTTTTACCCGTTGATGCAAAGAGAAATATATCTTTATCGCCTGGATCACATGTTAAAAAATAGCAAACAAAACGAATGGGAAAAAAATTTAATAATACGAAAAATATCGCAGCATAAATAGCCAGGACCATCGATAATAGATGTACGGCGTACAATTTTAACCAAAAAAAAAAAACAACAAATTACTCGCATCAATGAATTAATGAAATATAAAAGAGAAAAAAAAACTCAAATTGACCAGCAGCGGGCTCGAATGGCTATGAAGCAGTCTCTCGGTACTATGCCCGGGGCTTCCTAATTACTTGAAACTTGACTCGACCACCGGCGCGCATTTGACACGTTACGCATAGATACACAAACACACGCAAGTGCCTATGTATGTCGGAAAAGTCTTAACGAGAGAGGAAGCTGTTGTTGGTGGCCGCTAGGAGGGGCTTCGTGTTATCTTATCGCAAAGTCAAAGTTAGGGTCATTTGTCTAATAAGATGCTTGCAAGTGTGTGCAAGTGGAGAGTTACACACACGCCGGCGGCGGGGCCCTGTGCTGACCGCGGCGCACGCCATCTCACTACTCTGCAAGTATAACTTTTTAATTACAAATTAAACTACATTAATTTTCGCGCCGACTTCTGATGAAACGGCCCATTTCGCATTATCTACGCAGCTACATCCTGCCGCCCGCCTGTCTCACATATTACCAACGCGCACCAAGCGACACACACACACACTCGCCTAACACACAACGGTGCTGCAACACCGCATCAATCAGTTTCCGTTCTAGCTTCTGGGCTTGTTCTCGCAATTTTTTCCTCATCATCATGCGCTATTCGGATTTGTCGAATTTCCGGATGGATTATCGTTGAACGAAGATAAATTTTTCTCCTCAACCGTGCTAGCTGGTTTCGGAGAATTTATCTCATTTGCCAGACGGAGTGAATCATCGGTCTTTTTACGTGGCCGAACGATTGCGTGAAAATAATGTTGCCATTAAAATTTCGGCTGAACTCAAAGTTCTCCTTGGAAAATTTACGATTCGCCTCGCTCCCTGCCGCGTTAGCCAGATTTCCCCCGGCACAACATCCTTTTTATCGCGTCAGATTAATTAATTATTTATCGAATTAATTTAGCCTATCTCTCGCCTTCTCTGGTATTAGGCGCGTGTCGAAATCATGTGCGCATCTTGCATTTCCGGAAGATTCCGCGACTAGAAAGCAGTATGTCTAATAATGTTTTTTTTTTTTTTTGTTTTTTTTGATGATTTTTTCGTACTTTCTTTCTCTGGAAAAACCTAAAGTTGTACTTAATTGGCTCTACCGTATGGAGCTTTTATTTATGATATTTAAAATCGCGCTGGTCGGGCGGCGGTGATACATTTTTTTCTATATTTGCCGTGAATTAGTTTCAGTTCGTTTTCTTTCCTTAAATCCGAAATAAAGACAAAAACAAAAACAAAAAAAAAACGGCTTAAAAATGATTAAAGTTTCGGGTGATTATAGATATATTTCCGGGAGTCTACTGCTGATGTCCTACTCAGAAATAACCCACGAGCTGCAGAAGCTCGGCCTTTTCTTCGGAATTACTTATATAATTTATGTGGAATGTACGGAAAGTATAACGACAGAATAGTGTGACGATAGAGATTTTATTCAATTTGCACCTTTTTTCCTTTACGGTTATCGAAATATCGTTATTTTATATCGCCTCTTAGCCCCCTACTAAATGCGTTTGTCCGGGAGGAAAATGAAATCACAATCGACCATCGGGTTTAAAAATGAATAGAAATTTCAGTCACTTTAAAAATAAACGGATGGAGCTGTAAGCGGCGTTAAAAATACAAACACAGAAGAAAACAACCGTCATGATGGGATAAACATTGACAAGATCGTGTCCGGGGGGGGGGGGACTCCCTGTGAGAATTGAAATAGTTATTATAAATAGGTACATAAATATCTGAAAAAAATCTGAAAAATTTTAATTAAATATTGATGATTTTTTAGGATGTTTTTACACACCTACCTTTAAAAGAAAAAAGAGAAAAAAAAACGGTCCATATTTTTAGGTACTTCATTAATACATATTTTTAATGCAAAATTTTTTATTACGAGTATAATCTCAATAACGTATTGTGTAATTTTTATTAATGTTCATATACGGGGTAATTCATTTATATTATTAATATATTTAAATAAAAATTATGGAAACTATTAATAGTATGAGGATATTAGTGAAAAATGTATATTGTTATTTATAAAATACATATGTGAAGAAAATTTGCCCTCCACCCAACACTCTTTTCAAAATTCTGGGCGCGGACCTGGACATTGAGACATGCAGTGATTAGAATAGAATGAAGAGGTTGAGCGGAATAAGAATCGGTAGAAGCTAATGTGAATTACAGATAATGTAATGCAATATTTCGGGGGAGGAAATAAAAACGAATAAAGAAAGAGGACAGAATGAAATCCGAAAAAGAGACAAAAGTACAAGTGATACAAGTAGTATAAAAATGGGGGTTCTGGGCCAGTGGGTGAGGGGGGTGAGGGGGGAAATGTGACGTCACACCCCAACTACCCCTATTCTGGTGCAAAGGTCACCAAACTACCCCTATTCTGGTGCAAAGGTCACCCAACTACCCTTATTTTTAAGTAAAATTAACCCAACTACCCTTTAAAATGCCAAAAAGTCACCCAACTACCCCTATCCCAACCCAAAGGTCACCCAACTACCCCTATCTTTAAGCAGAATTTAACCCAAATACCTTTAAAAGCAGTGAAAACTAACCCAACTACCCTGCAAATGCCAACAAGCCACCCAGCTACCCCTATCCAAGCCCAAAGGCCACCCAACTACCCCCTAGTCCCACCCCCACCCTCAAAAACTACCCCTTCATCTAATTTAATCTAGACATCTTAAAACAACCAAACTACCCTCTTTTTAGTATTCCACCCCTATTTTCCACCCCCTCACCCTTAAAAACTACCCCTTGATCTATTTTAATCCAGAGCTCTAAAAGTAACCAAATCACCCTCTTCCCAGTACCCCATCCCTATTTTACACCCCCTCACCCTCAAAAAAACACTCCTTCATCTATTTTAATCCAGAGCCCTAAATTAACTCATCTACCTTTTCCAGGATAATCAACCCCACTGTTTTCAACCCCTCCTTGCCAAAACTACCATAATTCTCTTGGAACAGTTTAATATCTAATCCACCCCTCACCCTACAGTCTGTCATTACCATTGTAACCCAACCCACACTATAACCCAACCACTACCCATCACCCCACAGTTCATCATTAATTATATAACACAACCCATACTATAACCTAACCACCACCAACCACCCTCACATACACACTAAGTACTATCTTCTACACCCCATAGCCTGCTAGACCATAGCATAAAATGTGATGAATATTAGTGTGATAGATAGTACCAATACATACACAGCATCACACATATACACTAAAATTAACTGCTACAGTCCATTTAATTATCCTTTCCATAGTGGCACATCTAACTCCCCAATGCATTTCTCCAGATTTTCCATTGATGCTTTTGTAGAATGTTTCAGTTTGATCGTGTCTAAAACATTGACCGGACGTCTGCCCAGCATGGTCGCATAGCTACCCTATATAGGAAGAATATCTTAGACGCCTTAGTAACCACCCCTTCTAAGCTGATTGGGGCAAGGCTCTTCTGCAACCATTTACTAATCACTACTTCATAGGTCATCACCTCAGCTTCAGTCGCTATTGCACTGACATGTAGTAAACGTTTTTCCTCATTTTTAACTAATTATGGTCAATTTACCACTATTTCTCACTGTTTTCTTACATTTCAGCATTTTTACACTATTTTTGGCAACATTTGCTATTTCTCACCATTTTCCTATGTTTTAGTGCTTTTCACACAACTATACTGATCTACATCCTTGATAACCTTCTCTAGGTTTCCTTTCAGCCCCTCCACCTCCACCAATCACATCTCCAGCTTAGAGAACACCACTGCTGTAGAATATTTTATGTATTCCACTACAGTCTGCAGTTGCCTATGGGCTGTATCGCCCGAGTCAGTCATATCTTTGAGTGCCTGATCTAGCGCATCAAACCCAGCTAGGTTTTATCTTTGGTCACCCAATGCTGGAGGATCCACTTGGCAGCTTCCACATGATAATCACACTGACGCTTGATAAGAGCATCCTGCAGAGCAATCACATCCAAGACATCAACTAGATGTCTGCCCAGCATGGTCACATAGCTACTATATGTAAGGAGAATATCTTTAAATGCCTTAGCAACCACCCATTTTAAGCTGGTACAGGCAAGGGCTCTGCATGGCCATTTTCCAATCACCACTTCATCATCCATTGCCTCAGCTTCAGTCACTACTGCACTGTCATATAGTAAACATTTTTTTTTCCCCAAAGTATTTGTAATTAATGTTGAAGTCCAAGTCATATGATTGATAGTAATGATAGTAACAATGGTGGTGGTGATGGTGATGTTAATGACAGCAATGTTGACAATAATGCTAGTAATGATGATAACAATGCAGAAAATTATAATGAGGGTGATGGTAATAATAACAATGCCAGTGATGCTAGTGCTGATGACAACAACATTGACAATGATAGCACTGCTGATGACAATAACACTGACAATGATGCTTATGATAATGACAACACTAATGATGGTGATGATAATAGCAAGGCTAGTGGTGTGGGCTGTTAGAAGGTTATAGGAATGGTGGTGGTGTCTTTGACATCATGCATTATTGTATATAGTATCAATCAGCATCTTTGTGATAGTAGTGTATACAGCAGTGTGTATTAGTATATATGATGTCTTTGTGATGATGCTGGCAATGATGGTGATGATGGTGGTAGTAAAAATGCCAGTGATGCTTATGACAGTAACATTGACTATGATGATGGTGATGGCAGCAGTGTGCATTAGTGTATATAGTGTCTGTGTTATGGTTAGTAGTGATGGTATAAACAGTGGTATGTATTAGTGTATGTAGTGTCTTTGTGATAGTGTTGGTGCTGCTTGTGTCATCAGAGGGGGTGTAGGGGGTCGCTGGGGCACAGCAGGAATGTTAGGCGATAGTATACAGTTGGAATTTCCCAAATAACAAATTGCTTATGCTTTTTGTGTGCACCCACATCCTGCACAGATGGAAGCAATGTACATGTTGGTTTGCTAGCAATTGGTCACTAATTACTAGTCAATTTCTCATTATATCTCATCAGTTTCTTGTGTATTAGCACTTTTTACACTATTTTTCACCAATTTGTGTTATTTCGCATCATTTCTTATGTTTGAACACTTCTTACACATTTTGTTTGATATATTCACCATTTTCTCATATTGTAACACCTTTTACAGGGCTTCCTCAATTTTTACCATCTTTCATCAATAATTCCATTAATTTGACCCTCCAAATCATCGTTCTACCTTATAAGCTAATTTTTACTATACCTCTTGTGCTAATCCTTTAAGTTCCTCAATGTTATATATTTTTGCTATAGTATCCACACAAACATTTTTTTTTTTTGTCTTATGTAATTGTATAAATCCAGTTAGGGCCTGCATTATTTCAAGTATATCTCCACTCTGAAATGTGTTGGCGCATCTTTTTGTGTTAAAGACAAATCCATAACATGTTTGTCTGCTATTAATTGTTGTATTGATGCTACATTTGATTGCCTAGTCAATGTAATACTTTCCTAACCAGTTCCTTCTGTTTATGCTTGTGTACACTTATGCATTACTATTGACCGTCTACCATTAAACTTTTCCAACCCCATACCAAATCTGCTGTTTTTTGCATCTGCATGCTTCAGGGATGTGCTCCGCTACATCTATAACCAATCTGTGCTAATATAACTTACTAATCTATGCTACACTGATTTTGGGTGTTTGTGTATGTGTATGTGTATGTGCTTTTGCATGTGCACATGTGCATGTGCCTGCAGGTGAGTATGTGTATGTGTGTAACTATGTGTGGATGGGCATGCATGTGTTAATTACATTGTCGTCACCATCGTCGTTATCACAATTATTATAAAAATTGTAAAGTGTACTTGTCACTGCAATAATCAAAATTGACCTTGGTAAATCCCATCAGGCACACCACCACAGCTAAAATAGGCATTAGTGTTAGAGTTAACCTGGGATGTGAGCAGTAGATAAATAGTTGTGTCAGAAATGCCCACTAGATATACAGTTTTTCTTATTAAATTTTAAGAAAATGTATTTTTTTCTATAAGTTGGGAATAGTAGTCTTTTGAATAGTACACAAGACGTCCGAGTATTGGTTATAATGAAAAGTTCCAACAGCAGTAACCTTTTTGCAGATTTTTTTTTTCTTCCAACTCTGCAAGAACCATTTGTAATTTAGCGTCTAACTCTTTATGGTATCAATCTTCTTCTGTGATAACCTTCTCTATTTTTACCTTTCAGACTCTAGACTTCTGCTAGGCACATCTCCAGCATAGTGATCACAGCGGCTGTAGTATGTTTCAGGGCGTCCATGGCAGTCTTCATGTGAATATGGGGTTTAATGGCTGAATTGGTCACATCTTTAAGCACCTGGTCATGTTTTCTTCCTTTACCATTTTCTTACACTTGAACACTATTACACCATTTTCCTCATTTTTAACTAATTATAGCCAATTTTCCGCTATTTCTCACCATCTCCTCACATTTTAGCACTTTTTATGATGTTTTCATCAATTTTTGCTATTTCTCGCCATTTTCCTATGTTTTAAGTGCTTTTCTTAAAATTTTCCACATTTTTTCACCATTTGTGTTAGTTTCTCCTTCCAACTCTTTACTACGTCCATGTTCGTCCACAATAACCTTCTACAGGATTCCTTTCAGCCTCTCCACATCTACTAGCCTCATCTACAGCTTAGCAATCGTTGTGGCTGTAGAACACTTTAGGCCTTCTATGGCGGTCTCCAGTTGTCTATAGGGGTTTCCTTGTTGAATCGGGCATAGCTTTGAGCGCCAGGTCTAGCCCATAGAGCCAGGTTTTGTCTTCAGTCGCCCAACTGCTCGAGGTACCATTTGATATCGTCAGTGTAACTATCATGTTGCCATTTAGTAAGAGCGTTCTGAGGAAAGATCATATCTGAGACATTTACTAGACGTTTGCAGAAAGAACTTGATTTTATACATTATTATAATTGTGTGAGCGGTGCATGTGGTAAATTATGCGATAATTATAAGACATATTAAAATATTCAAAGTTATAAACATATACTGTATACCCTGAAGCAGAATAAAATAGTATTAAGCGGTAGTGACGATAAATTCACTTATGGAAATTGTACATATAATGAATTCTATGAAAAGTTTAATATTGTTTTAGCCGAACTAAGAGTGTGTATATTGGAGAAGAATAGGTATATTGCATGAGTGCGCGGAACTCTGTATTATTATATTAAGTGTGACATTAAGCATTATGTATTGTATTTTACTGTGTAATAAAATTCGCTATATCTGAGAATATGTAGGCTTAAAATAGTTTGCATAAACTTAGTTATGGTGTATTGAGATAGCGTCATTTCTAATTAAAATGTATTTGCAATTAGATTGGGAGATTTCCCTAAGAGGGGTCATTTTTCAATATATTTTGTTGTTTTCTGCCTAAAATTGAAGCGATTTTAGCCTAAAATGGGGTATTTTGCACTATAATTGCTGTTTTGTGCCTAAAATGACTGTATTTTTGGGCGAGATGAAGTTTATCTCCTAAAATTTGATGTTTTTGTCTAAATGTAGTTATTTTAGTCCTAAATGGAATAATTTTCATGTAAAAAGGAGTGTGTAACCTGAGCTGTATACTTCTTGTTACAGCATTCTATTCATTGTGAAATTATGTTTGAACAGATTGGTGACTGGTTGTGGGAGGTTTATAGAACTTTCTGATGTATTGATTATAGTATAATGGTTGTTGTGTGTTAGTGAGAAGATGTATATTATAGAATTCCTAGGAGTGTGATTGCGTCTGTAGAACAATAAACTGGGATAAGCGATGAAGTGTACCCCATCAGAGGGGCGGGGTGAGTGATACTTGATAATTAACTTGGTCTTTGTGCACATTGCTGGGCGGTTATAATATGTCTGGTCAAAATGAGTTGTTGTATACCATTTTTGTTATTCATTAAACATACACACTGAAAGGTGTGATAGGCCCATCAACATCTAGATTCCTACAATCATCTCAATTTTATAATTGTAATCTGCACTAAACAAGTGTATATTACTATGACTGCATCAAGTCTGTTATGGCTGTTAATGTTAGGAGGGCAGATATTGCACCATGCATTAAAATATGAATACAGGCATGTACATACCTCTGCAGGCTCACACAGCATCATAATTAACATTGTTACATCACATGTATACATATGTGTACTATATAAAACATGCATAAGCATGTCATGGGCGTGCACATTACTATGTTGGAAGGTTTTGGCACTTCATTCACTGAAAATTTCATTAAGTCTTACATAATCAGATAGTAGACCCAGGATATGACAAAAGTACCCTCATAAAAGAGTATACATTGAGCACATCCTTTGCAGCAATTAAACAGGCTGTATATTACTACATGTTAGTGACCTAAACAGTTTTATTAGTCATCCACTATTTTAAATTAATTAGATCAATCTAAGCTCATTTCCAGAAATATTGTAAAGTGTATATGCCATTGTCATCATATCGTCATCGTCATCACCATTGTTGTAATTATTACAAACAGTGTAAAGCATCCTTCTGACGCACTACCATTCATACAACCATCTTTGATGAAGAAACTTTCACTGTTATCATCTCATGATGAGCGTATTATCACACATGGAAAATGAGCATTGACATGTTGAGAAATGTATTTTTTAGATCTTTTACACTATTTTCATCAAGGTTTGCTATTTCCCACCATTTTCTTATGTTTTTTAGCATTTTTCATGCAATTTTCCTTGTTTTTTCAACATTTTTGTCAGGTTTGCACTAATTCAGCTCTGTCAACCATTATTATAATTTAAAAGTGGTTCCTCTGTTTAATTGTTAGCACTTCTCTTGTATAGATCCTATGATTTCCTGGATGTTGTATATTTTTATTATAATATCCACATCAACGTTTTGTCTTGTTTAATGATGCAATATTAGTTTCCGTCTCTGTGTTAATCATAAATCTCATCGCTCTGGGGTCTAATGGTTCCTCTTTCCATTCACAGATGGAATCCATATACATGTTGGTTTGCTAGCAAGTTGCCACTAATTACAATCAATTTCCTGGTATTTCTTACTAGTTTCTTGTGTTTTAGTACTTTTTATGCTACTTTTTCACCAATTTGTGCTATTTCACATCTTTCTTATGTTTGAACACTTATTGTGCAGTTTTTCAGTAATTTTCACAATTCCTCAGTATTTTCTTATGCTGTAACACCTTGTATACAGTCTTCACCAAATTTTACCATCATTCATCAATAATTTCACTAATTCGGTCCTCCAAACCATTGTTTTACCCTATAAGCGATTGTCTATTTAATTTTTTATGATTAAGAAAGAACATAATGTATATTATAGAATTTTCAGAAGTGTGATTGAGTCTACAGAATAATAAACACGGGTAAGAGGTGGAGCATGCTCCATCAAGTGGGGTAAGTGATGCTTAGTAATTGACCTGGTTATTATGCACATTGCAAAGCAGTTATAATATGTTTGGCAAAAATTAGTCGTTGTATGTCATTCTTGTTATACATTAAACATTTACACTGAGGAAGATGATTAGCTTGTCAACATCTGGATCCCTGCAATTATTTTGATTGTATAATTGTAATCTGCACTGAGCAAGGGGAATTTCATAAAGACATATAATTAGATAGTAGACACTGCACATGACAAAAGCAGCTCATAAAAGAGTGTACAATGAACACATCCTTTGCAGCAATTCAACAAGTTGTATATTACTACATGTTAGTGACCTAATTAGTTTATCAATCATCCACAATGATTACTTGTATGCAAAGCAGCACAGTAGAAACATATAGGCTAAAACACAAATAAGCCTTGTGAGGGCTAGTACTATGCTTATTTTGGTGTCATATATGGGAATGCCTATGAGACCTATAAGCTAAGACAGATCTCCTCATATACACTGTCATCACAATTATCAACAACACAAATATATAGGCATACAAAGCAATTTGGCAGAGGTTAGCAAGACATATCAGCTTTGGTATATTAGAGGTATAATAAAGCACACCCTGATGTATACACACCCACACATATTTGTACACACACACACACACACACACATTCATATGAATACATACACAAATACACATGCAAGCACACACATATCAAGTTTTGAGCATTGTCATTGTTGCTGTCTTTGCCATTATCATCAGTATACTCATCGTCATCATCAGTGGGTACAAAGTTCATAATGCAAAGTAATTTTAATTTTTTCAACAGTTTTACTCACAAATAAATTCATTTAAACAAGTTTATTTTTAAAAAGTATTACCACTTGACCGACTTTACCTGAATCCCCAAAATGAAATAAACACCTTTTCCTATATTTTTTAACACTTTTCATACAATTTTTGACCATTGGGGTAATGATGGTAGTAACAATGCCAGTGACACTAGTGCTGATAACAACATTGCCAATGAGATAATGATAGTAATGATGTTGATGCTGATTACAGTAATGTTGAGGATGATGCTAGTAATGATGATAACAATGTTGACAATTATGATGAGGGTGATGATAGTAATAAAAATGCCAGTGATGCTGATGTTGATGACAATAGCACTGACAATGGTGGTAGTAATAATGCCAGTGATGCCGGTGCTTATGACAGCAACATTGACTATGATGTTAGTAATGATGCCAACAATGCTGACAATTAATACAAAGGTGATGTGGTGATGGTAATGACAGCAGTGTGTATTTTTCTATATGGTGTCTTTATGATTGTGTTGGTGCTGGTGCTGACAGCAGCATGTATTAGTGTCCGTGTTATTGTTAGTGGTGATGGTATAAACAGCAGTATATATTAGTGTATATAGTGTCTTTGTGATAGTGTTGATGTTGATGGTGCTAGCAGAGGAGGTGCAGAGGGTTGCTGGGCCAAAGCAGGAAGGTTAGGTGATGGAATACAGTTGGAATTGACTAAATAACAAATTGTTTATGCTTTCAGTATTAGTTTGTTGCACACCTACATCCTGTTATTGATTGTGCTTTGAAATCTGCTCTTATATAGTATTGTCAGGCAGGCTGTGGGTTGAAGGGGGTAGAGGATAGTGCTTAGTGAGTATGTGGGGGTAGCAGGTATTTGATGGGTTACAATACTAATAATAGACCATAGGGAAAGTTTTCAGCTAGGAGTGATGGGAAATAGGTGGTGGATTGTCCTGGAAGGGGTAGTTGGGTTAACCTTAGAGCTCTGGATTAAAAGAAATGTAGGGGTAGTTTTTGGTAGGGGTGAAAAATAATGTGCATTACATAAGTGGTGGTTGCAGGGTAAATTTTAGGGGTAGTTGGGTTAAAAATGAAAGATTTTATAGGTATTTGGGTTAAATTTGTCCTTGGAATAGGGGTAGTTAGGTGGGTTTTGGCCATTTCTAGAGCCATTTAGGTTATAACATCATACATACGCCGCATATATGATGTTATAACCTAAATGGCTCTAGAAATGGCCAAAACCCACCTAACTACCCCTATTCCAAGGACAAATTTAACCCAAATACCTATAAAATCTTTCATTTTTAACCCAACTACCCCTAAAATTTACCCTGCAACCACCACTTATGTAATGCACATTATTTTTCACCCCTACCAAAAACTACCCCTACATTTCTTTTAATCCAGAGCTCTAAGGTTAACCCAACTACCCCTTCCAGGACAATCCACCACCTATTTCCCATCACTCCTAGCTGAAAACTTTCCCTATGGTCTATTATTAGTATTGTAACCCATCAAATACCTGCTACCCCCACATACTCACTAAGCACTATCCTCTACCCCCTTCAACCCACAGCCTGCCTGACAATACTATATAAGAGCAGATTTCAAAGCACAATCAATAACAGGATGTAGGTGTGCAACAAACTAATACTGAAAGCATAAACAATTTGTTATTTAGTCAATTCCAACTGTATTCCATCACCTAACCTTCCTGCTTTGGCCCAGCAACCCTCTGCACCTCCTCTGCTAGCACCATCAACATCAACACTATCACAAAGACACTATATACACTAATATATACTGCTGTTTATACCATCACCACTAACAATAACACGGACACTAATACATGCTGCTGTCAGCACCAGCACCAACACAATCATAAAGACACCATATAGAAAAATACACACTGCTGTCATTACCATCACCACATCACCTTTGTATTAATTGTCAGCATTGTTGGCATCATTACTAACATCATAGTCAATGTTGCTGTCATAAGCACCGGCATCACTGGCATTATTACTACCACCATTGTCAGTGCTATTGTCATCAACATCAGCATCACTGGCATTTTTATTACTATCATCACCCTCATCATAATTGTCAACATTGTTATCATCATTACTAGCATCATCCTCAACATTACTGTAATCAGCATCAACATCATTACTATCATTATCTCATTGGCAATGTTGTTATCAGCACTAGTGTCACTGGCATTGTTACTACCATCATTACCCCAATGGTCAAAAATTGTATGAAAAGTGTTAAAAAATATAGGAAAAGGTGTTTATTTCATTTTGGGGATTCAGGTAAAGTCGGTCAAGTGGTAATACTTTTTAAAAATAAACTTGTTTAAATGAATTTATTTGTGAGTAAAACTGTTGAAAAAATTAAAATTACTTTGCATTATGAACTTTGTACCCACTGATGATGACGATGAGTATACTGATGATAATGGCAAAGACAGCAACAATGACAATGCTCAAAACTTGATATGTGTGTGCTTGCATGTGTATTTGTGTATGTATTCATATGAATGTGTGTGTGTGTGTGTGTGTGTACAAATATGTGTGGGTGTGTATACATCAGGGTGTGCTTTATTATACCTCTAATATACCAAAGCTGATATGTCTTGCTAACCTCTGCCAAATTGCTTTGTATGCCTATATATTTGTGTTGTTGATAATTGTGATGACAGTGTATATGAGGAGATCTGTCTTAGCTTATAGGTCTCATAGGCATTCCCATATATGACACCAAAATAAGCATAGTACTAGCCCTCACAAGGCTTATTTGTGTTTTAGCCTATATGTTTCTACTGTGCTGCTTTGCATACAAGTAATCATTGTGGATGATTGATAAACTAATTAGGTCACTAACATGTAGTAATATACAACTTGTTGAATTGCTGCAAAGGATGTGTTCATTGTACACTCTTTTATGAGCTGCTTTTGTCATGTGCAGTGTCTACTATCTAATTATATGTCTTTATGAAATTCCCCTTGCTCAGTGCAGATTACAATTATACAATCAAAATAATTGCAGGGATCCAGATGTTGACAAGCTAATCATCTTCCTCAGTGTAAATGTTTAATGTATAACAAGAATGACATACAACGACTAATTTTTGCCAAACATATTATAACTGCTTTGCAATGTGCATAATAACCAGGTCAATTACTAAGCATCACTTACCCCACTTGATGGAGCATGCTCCACCTCTTACCCGTGTTTATTATTCTGTAGACTCAATCACACTTCTGAAAATTCTATAATATACATTATGTTCTTTCTTAATCATAAAAAATTAAATAGACAATCGCTTATAGGGTAAAACAATGGTTTGGAGGACCGAATTAGTGAAATTATTGATGAATGATGGTAAAATTTGGTGAAGACTGTATACAAGGTGTTACAGCATAAGAAAATACTGAGGAATTGTGAAAATTACTGAAAAACTGCACAATAAGTGTTCAAACATAAGAAAGATGTGAAATAGCACAAATTGGTGAAAAAGTAGCATAAAAAGTACTAAAACACAAGAAACTAGTAAGAAATACCAGGAAATTGATTGTAATTAGTGGCAACTTGCTAGCAAACCAACATGTATATGGATTCCATCTGTGAATGGAAAGAGGAACCATTAGACCCCAGAGCGATGAGATTTATGATTAACACAGAGACGGAAACTAATATTGCATCATTAAACAAGACAAAACGTTGATGTGGATATTATAATAAAAATATACAACATCCAGGAAATCATAGGATCTATACAAGAGAAGTGCTAACAATTAAACAGAGGAACCACTTTTAAATTATAATAATGGTTGACAGAGCTGAATTAGTGCAAACCTGACAAAAATGTTGAAAAAACAAGGAAAATTGCATGAAAAATGCTAAAAAACATAAGAAAATGGTGGGAAATAGCAAACCTTGATGAAAATAGTGTAAAAGATCTAAAAAATACATTTCTCAACATGTCAATGCTCATTTTCCATGTGTGATAATACGCTCATCATGAGATGATAACAGTGAAAGTTTCTTCATCAAAGATGGTTGTATGAATGGTAGTGCGTCAGAAGGATGCTTTACACTGTTTGTAATAATTACAACAATGGTGATGACGATGACGATATGATGACAATGGCATATACACTTTACAATATTTCTGGAAATGAGCTTAGATTGATCTAATTAATTTAAAATAGTGGATGACTAATAAAACTGTTTAGGTCACTAACATGTAGTAATATACAGCCTGTTTAATTGCTGCAAAGGATGTGCTCAATGTATACTCTTTTATGAGGGTACTTTTGTCATATCCTGGGTCTACTATCTGATTATGTAAGACTTAATGAAATTTTCAGTGAATGAAGTGCCAAAACCTTCCAACATAGTAATGTGCACGCCCATGACATGCTTATGCATGTTTTATATAGTACACATATGTATACATGTGATGTAACAATGTTAATTATGATGCTGTGTGAGCCTGCAGAGGTATGTACATGCCTGTATTCATATTTTAATGCATGGTGCAATATCTGCCCTCCTAACATTAACAGCCATAACAGACTTGATGCAGTCATAGTAATATACACTTGTTTAGTGCAGATTACAATTATAAAATTGAGATGATTGTAGGAATCTAGATGTTGATGGGCCTATCACACCTTTCAGTGTGTATGTTTAATGAATAACAAAAATGGTATACAACAACTCATTTTGACCAGACATATTATAACCGCCCAGCAATGTGCACAAAGACCAAGTTAATTATCAAGTATCACTCACCCCGCCCCTCTGATGGGGTACACTTCATCGCTTATCCCAGTTTATTGTTCTACAGACGCAATCACACTCCTAGGAATTCTATAATATACATCTTCTCACTAACACACAACAACCATTATACTATAATCAATACATCAGAAAGTTCTATAAACCTCCCACAACCAGTCACCAATCTGTTCAAACATAATTTCACAATGAATAGAATGCTGTAACAAGAAGTATACAGCTCAGGTTACACACTCCTTTTTACATGAAAATTATTCCATTTAGGACTAAAATAACTACATTTAGACAAAAACATCAAATTTTAGGAGATAAACTTCATCTCGCCCAAAAATACAGTCATTTTAGGCACAAAACAGCAATTATAGTGCAAAATACCCCATTTTAGGCTAAAATCGCTTCAATTTTAGGCAGAAAACAACAAAATATATTGAAAAATGACCCCTCTTAGGGAAATCTCCCAATCTAATTGCAAATACATTTTAATTAGAAATGACGCTATCTCAATACACCATAACTAAGTTTATGCAAACTATTTTAAGCCTACATATTCTCAGATATAGCGAATTTTATTACACAGTAAAATACAATACATAATGCTTAATGTCACACTTAATATAATAATACAGAGTTCCGCGCACTCATGCAATATACCTATTCTTCTCCAATATACACACTCTTAGTTCGGCTAAAACAATATTAAACTTTTCATAGAATTCATTATATGTACAATTTCCATAAGTGAATTTATCGTCACTACCGCTTAATACTATTTTATTCTGCTTCAGGGTATACAGTATATGTTTATAACTTTGAATATTTTAATATGTCTTATAATTATCGCATAATTTACCACATGCACCGCTCACACAATTATAATAATGTATAAAATCAAGTTCTTTCTGCAAACGTCTAGTAAATGTCTCAGATATGATCTTTCCTCAGAACGCTCTTACTAAATGGCAACATGATAGTTACACTGACGATATCAAATGGTACCTCGAGCAGTTGGGCGACTGAAGACAAAACCTGGCTCTATGGGCTAGACCTGGCGCTCAAAGCTATGCCCGATTCAACAAGGAAACCCCTATAGACAACTGGAGACCGCCATAGAAGGCCTAAAGTGTTCTACAGCCACAACGATTGCTAAGCTGTAGATGAGGCTAGTAGATGTGGAGAGGCTGAAAGGAATCCTGTAGAAGGTTATTGTGGACGAACATGGACGTAGTAAAGAGTTGGAAGGAGAAACTAACACAAATGGTGAAAAAATGTGGAAAATTTTATGAAAAGTACTTAAAACATAGGAAAATGGCGAGAAATAGCAAAAATTGATGAAAACATCATAAAAAGTGCTAAAATGTGAGGAGATGGTGAGAAATAGCGGAAAATTGGCTATAATTAGTTAAAAATGAGGAAAATGGTGTAATAGTGTTCAAGTGTAAGAAAATGGTAAAGGAAGAAAACATGACCAGGTGCTTAAAGATGTGACCAATTCAGCCATTAAACCCCATATTCACATGAAGACTGCCATGGACGCCCTGAAACATACTACAGCCGCTGTGATCACTATGCTGGAGATGTGCCTAGCAGAAGTCTAGAGTCTGAAAGGTAAAAATAGAGAAGGTTATCACAGAAGAAGATTGATACCATAAAGAGTTAGACGCTAAATTACAAATGGTTCTTGCAGAGTTGGAAGAAAAAAAAAATCTGCAAAAAGGTTACTGCTGTTGGAACTTTTCATTATAACCAATACTCGGACGTCTTGTGTACTATTCAAAAGACTACTATTCCCAACTTATAGAAAAAAATACATTTTCTTAAAATTTAATAAGAAAAACTGTATATCTAGTGGGCATTTCTGACACAACTATTTATCTACTGCTCACATCCCAGGTTAACTCTAACACTAATGCCTATTTTAGCTGTGGTGGTGTGCCTGATGGGATTTACCAAGGTCAATTTTGATTATTGCAGTGACAAGTACACTTTACAATTTTTATAATAATTGTGATAACGACGATGGTGACGACAATGTAATTAACACATGCATGCCCATCCACACATAGTTACACACATACACATACTCACCTGCAGGCACATGCACATGTGCACATGCAAAAGCACATACACATACACATACACAAACACCCAAAATCAGTGTAGCATAGATTAGTAAGTTATATTAGCACAGATTGGTTATAGATGTAGCGGAGCACATCCCTGAAGCATGCAGATGCAAAAAACAGCAGATTTGGTATGGGGTTGGAAAAGTTTAATGGTAGACGGTCAATAGTAATGCATAAGTGTACACAAGCATAAACAGAAGGAACTGGTTAGGAAAGTATTACATTGACTAGGCAATCAAATGTAGCATCAATACAACAATTAATAGCAGACAAACATGTTATGGATTTGTCTTTAACACAAAAAGATGCGCCAACACATTTCAGAGTGGAGATATACTTGAAATAATGCAGGCCCTAACTGGATTTATACAATTACATAAGACAAAAAAAAAAAATGTTTGTGTGGATACTATAGCAAAAATATATAACATTGAGGAACTTAAAGGATTAGCACAAGAGGTATAGTAAAAATTAGCTTATAAGGTAGAACGATGATTTGGAGGGTCAAATTAATGGAATTATTGATGAAAGATGGTAAAAATTGAGGAAGCCCTGTAAAAGGTGTTACAATATGAGAAAATGGTGAATATATCAAACAAAATGTGTAAGAAGTGTTCAAACATAAGAAATGATGCGAAATAACACAAATTGGTGAAAAATAGTGTAAAAAGTGCTAATACACAAGAAACTGATGAGATATAATGAGAAATTGACTAGTAATTAGTGACCAATTGCTAGCAAACCAACATGTACATTGCTTCCATCTGTGCAGGATGTGGGTGCACACAAAAAGCATAAGCAATTTGTTATTTGGGAAATTCCAACTGTATACTATCGCCTAACATTCCTGCTGTGCCCCAGCGACCCCCTACACCCCCTCTGATGACACAAGCAGCACCAACACTATCACAAAGACACTACATACACTAATACATACCACTGTTTATACCATCACTACTAACCATAACACAGACACTATATACACTAATGCACACTGCTGCCATCACCATCATCATAGTCAATGTTACTGTCATAAGCATCACTGGCATTTTTACTACCACCATCATCACCATCATTGCCAGCATCATCACAAAGACATCATATATACTAATACACACTGCTGTATACACTACTATCACAAAGATGCTGATTGATACTATATACAATAATGCATGATGTCAAAGACACCACCACCATTCCTATAACCTTCTAACAGCCCACACCACTAGCCTTGCTATTATCATCACCATCATTAGTGTTGTCATTATCATAAGCATCATTGTCAGTGTTATTGTCATCAGCAGTGCTATCATTGTCAATGTTGTTGTCATCAGCACTAGCATCACTGGCATTGTTATTATTACCATCACCCTCATTATAATTTTCTGCATTGTTATCATCATTACTAGCATTATTGTCAACATTGCTGTCATTAACATCACCATCACCACCACCATTGTTACTATCATTACTATCAATCATATGACTTGGACTTCAACATTAATTACAAATACTTTGGGGAAAAAAAAATGTTTACTATATGACAGTGCAGTAGTGACTGAAGCTGAGGCAATGGATGATGAAGTGGTGATTGGAAAATGGCCATGCAGAGCCCTTGCCTGTACCAGCTTAAAATGGGTGGTTGCTAAGGCATTTAAAGATATTCTCCTTACATATAGTAGCTATGTGACCATGCTGGGCAGACATCTAGTTGATGTCTTGGATGTGATTGCTCTGCAGGATGCTCTTATCAAGCGTCAGTGTGATTATCATGTGGAAGCTGCCAAGTGGATCCTCCAGCATTGGGTGACCAAAGATAAAACCTAGCTGGGTTTGATGCGCTAGATCAGGCACTCAAAGATATGACTGACTCGGGCGATACAGCCCATAGGCAACTGCAGACTGTAGTGGAATACATAAAATATTCTACAGCAGTGGTGTTCTCTAAGCTGGAGATGTGATTGGTGGAGGTGGAGGGGCTGAAAGGAAACCTAGAGAAGGTTATCAAGGATGTAGATCAGTATAGTTGTGTGAAAAGCGCTAAAACATAGGAAAATGGTGAGAAATAGCAAATGTTGCCAAAAATAGTGTAAAAATGCTGAAATGTAAGAAAACAGTGAGAAATAGTGGTAAATTGACCATAATTAGTTAAAAATGAGGAAAAACGTTTACTACATGTCAGTGCAATAGCGACTGAAGCTGAGGTGATGACCTATGAAGTAGTGATTAGTAAATGGTTGCAGAAGAGTCTTGCCCCAGTCAGCTTAGAAGGGGTGGTTACTAAGGCGTCTAAGATATTCTTCCTATATAGGGTAGCTATGCGACCATGCTGGGCAGACGTCTGGTCAATGTTTTAGACACGATCAAACTGAAACATTCTACAAAAGCATCAATGGAAAATCTGGAGAAATGCATTGGGGAGTTAGATGTGCCACTATGGAAAGGATAATTAAATGGACTGTAGCAGTTAATTTTAGTGTATATGTGTGATGCTGTGTATGTATTGGTACTACCTATCACACTAATATTCATCACATTTTATGCTATGGTCTAGCAGGCTATGGGGTGTAGAAGATAGTACTTAGTGTGTATGTGAGGGTGGTTGGTGGTGGTTAGGTTATAGTATGGGTTGTGTTATATAATTAATGATGAACTGTGGGGTGATGGGTAGTGGTTGGGTTATAGTGTGGGTTGGGTTACAATGGTAATGACAGACTGTAGGGTGAGGGGTGGATTAGATATTAAACTGTTCCAAGAGAATTATGGTAGTTTTGGCAAGGAGGGGTTGAAAACAGTGGGGTTGATTATCCTGGAAAAGGTAGATGAGTTAATTTAGGGCTCTGGATTAAAATAGATGAAGGAGTGTTTTTTTGAGGGTGAGGGGGTGTAAAATAGGGATGGGGTACTGGGAAGAGGGTGATTTGGTTACTTTTAGAGCTCTGGATTAAAATAGATCAAGGGGTAGTTTTTAAGGGTGAGGGGGTGGAAAATAGGGGTGGAATACTAAAAAGAGGGTAGTTTGGTTGTTTTAAGATGTCTAGATTAAATTAGATGAAGGGGTAGTTTTTGAGGGTGGGGGTGGGACTAGGGGGTAGTTGGGTGGCCTTTGGGCTTGGATAGGGGTAGCTGGGTGGCTTGTTGGCATTTGCAGGGTAGTTGGGTTAGTTTTCACTGCTTTTAAAGGTATTTGGGTTAAATTCTGCTTAAAGATAGGGGTAGTTGGGTGACCTTTGGGTTGGGATAGGGGTAGTTGGGTGACTTTTTGGCATTTTAAAGGGTAGTTGGGTTAATTTTACTTAAAAATAAGGGTAGTTGGGTGACCTTTGCACCAGAATAGGGGTAGTTGGGTGACCTTTGCACCAGAATAGGGGTAGTTGGGGTGTGACGTCACATTTCCCCCCTCACCCCCTCACCCACTGGCCCAGAACCCCCATTTTTATACTACTGATACACATAAGTGACCGATTGACAGCGGGACGGCAACGGAACCGACCAACGACTATCGTCAACGGTATACCGTTTTCGGTACGATTGAGCGAGACAAACGAAGATCAGGCAGATAAGGAAGCGCGTGGGAGTTATCAGGAACATTTGAGGAAATAATAATAGAATATAAAACGGAACATTAACGGAAGTTAAGAGAAAACAACTGAAATGCAACAGAATTCACCGGTGATGAGAGAAAAAAGGAAAAAAGGCGTTTCAAGAAGGTTCGGGAAAATTCGGGAAAGTCTGCTGCGATGATTCAGGAAGATCCGGAAAGATCCAGGGAATTCGGCTCCGAATTAAACAAATCGAAGAGCCCGCGTGATTATTGAAAGTCCAATTAGTATAACTGTGTTTTTTTTTTTTTTCGTTTACTCGTGTTAAATTAAAATAAGCGCGGCTTTCTTCTAAAGCCCCTTCGTCCAGGCTTGATCGAATCGAAGATTAGACCTGCTGTCAAAGTTCCGAACTTGAACTGTGTCTCCTGCGCTTGGCAATAAATAATCCGCAATAAATAATCCTAGTATGAACTGTAATTGTTCAGGCCCAAAAAGTAAACAAATTAAAAAAATAAAAATCTAATACTATTTTCATTCTTCCATCGAGAAAAGTGTAAATAGTAATAAAGGCGCACTGCAACAGACCCGTGCAATGTAAAATGTAAGCAGCGATGCGGTTGGTTTTTTCCTTTTTTTTTTAATTAAAAGAAACTTAATAATATATTTCATAAAAAAAACATCAGGCCGAATATAAATAACAGAAGTAGCATAAAAATTATATAAAAATCAACACACACACACACACACAAATAATCCGATCAAAAATATCAAAAAAAAAAAAAACAAAAAAAAAAAACATCGACTAGTTTCGAAGAATTCGACGTTTTTTGTGATATT
The DNA here is from genome assembly GCA_039619475.1 of Icerya purchasi. NCBI lineage: Eukaryota > Metazoa > Arthropoda > Insecta > Hemiptera > Monophlebidae > Icerya > Icerya purchasi. The sequence goes on along the minus strand of CM077115.1, from coordinate 75,146,539 downwards.
TTTAATAGGAGATATGATTTTTATATAATTTTTACGATACTTAATATTGCGAATACTTTTCGACATATAAATCTGTCTAGTGTCGACAGTATTGCATTTTACAAACACACTTGTATAATTCTTTTTCAAATTCTGGTGTGAACAGTATTCGAGAAAATGCCGGAGCTAAATTCTTAATTCGTTAATTGTGTTTTTTTCGTTTCGTTCGAGATTTCCTTCTTCGATAAGAGGGGATACTCACTCGTTGAGCCGCCCAACGAGACGGTCGCGCGTGCACATTAGATAGACGGGGGCCAAACGAATCCACGGGCAGACGGAAATCGCATCGTAAAAATCGAATAAACATTCAGATTGGCGCGCGAAATCGATTTTCCGCCGCTATTATTCCGTTTGACGAAGGAGCGTAATTTAAATTTAGCGCGGTCCAACAGAGATTGCACAGATTCGGATCTCATTAGAAGTAGTTGCGTCGCTTTTAAATAACTGAGTGGCGGCGGCCCCGTTAGCGGCGAGCGGGGGACGGAAACGGGCAGCAGATTTAAATTTTTAATAGGCCGCAGGCCGCCGACGCAACATGAAGAAATCGAGTGGAAAAGAGGAGACAATCGAAAGACGCGGGGGCGAAGGAGGGACGAAGAAAAAAGAATTCGCGCGGTTTTTTCCTTTTTTGGCGCCCTTTCCGGCTTAGGATTTATTTGTTAGTGCATATTACGCTCTAGTAATGTAAATGCGCTCTAGCGGCAAGCGGCTAATTCCATTCGTGGAATTCGCGAAGCAGTGTCGGCGGCGCGCAATAAAATCTAAATCCGGGACGCGCCTTACTGGAATTGTGCTTTGTTCGGCGCGGTAAAGTCAATAAAATACGCCAACCTGCGGTGTAAGAAGCCGTGGTTCATCTGCGCGCAGGTTTATGTAGCTCTAGGACGATCGGCGATTAGCAAGACATGCAGACGGCCACGAAACGAATTAGATATTTAAATGGCGCTACCACATTCGTTGTCACTCGACTTAATTTTACTTCGTGTCTCGGGGCGCAGCGGGGAAAAAAATTAAAGACGTTTCGGTTCCAGTTCGACCAGCAGCAGCAGCAGCCCCCCCCCCCCTATCGTCGTGTTGGTTTCTCGTGAAATTCAGTTCCACCATGCAGAAAGATAATATTCTCCGGAGAGAGCTTCGAGCGCTGTAAATTTCTTCGCAACAATATTCGCGGGGCCTTAGAACCGGCTGGTGCGCGCTCATCTCTTCAGTTTTTAGTACACGTTATCATTTTCGGGACCAGCGTCGATTATTGGAAATTTTTCGCGCGCGGTCCATTCTAAACGAGTGTCTGTCGCAACGTTAGCAACGAACGGCGACCATTACGAATTTCCTGATGGCTACCACCGGTCTCGTTATGCTCGGAGCTCGCAACTGTGCTACACGACTTTAGCGATGAATTTGCCTTTTGGAAATGGCCTGTAATCAACCGCATACTACCAATAGGGCGCCCCTGGTTTTGTGTGTATATGTGTCGTTATCCGATCGTGCCTTGTGCTTTCCCAAAAAAATCTTGCGTTATTGTCTTCCCAAATCCGAATGTAACACGGTCAGAGCTTGTAGGATTAACGAGCGTCTTGACTTCCGTCAGTTCCTTTTTCACAACATTTTACACGCCCCCAATATGAAAAAAATGATCACTTTTTTTTCCCCCCCCGAACTAAAAGAGTCCAGCCAGTTCGAATGAACGTGTGCAATTTTTGGTAAACGCAACAACGATTTCTCTCTCATAGTTCATTCATTTGGAATTATTTGTTATTGATAAAATTACACCAGTCGCACGTAGAAAGGATATTAGGAATAATATAAACCGCGACGGTTCAGACATAAGAAACGGTTACTGTATGTTTTCCCTAATAATCCTTAAATAATAAAATTGTTTATCAGTCTGGTCTCGTAGCTTTCATTACCTCCGCGTCTAACTTGGCTTTTTATGCGTTTATCGTATTAGGGCCGCAGATATTTAATCCGGCAGTCTTATCATTTTCTTTTTAATACACTAGTCTTAAGGACGCTTATTGCAGTTTTATTAGTCTTACGAAATTATCCCCCATATTAAACCGGATCTGGATTCTTCCATCGCCCTAACTTGCTGCCCAACAGCAGCTTTTCTTAACCGTTCCTAACTCGGAATGCAGCACAACCAAAAGCCACTTCTACTTGCAGACGCTTTTGGATTTTTCGTCTGAAACACTCTTCGTCTAGTTTCTCTACTATGACAGGCTTGAGTGGCCCTTCAGGGTAGTTGTTACACTGCCGCCAACATACAGCTTTGTCGAAACACTCAGGATGGAAAAAAATCACACAGCTAGATGCAAAAAACAAAAAAGTCCTTAAAGACATACACGGATCGAGAAATTTAGTTAAAACTTTAAAAGAATACCGACTTAATCGTAACTTTGTACAGATAGTTGAAGGAGAAAAAGGGAAGGTTCTATAAGACTAAGAAAAACATACATCGAACAAATAATAAAAGGGGTTAGAGTTATATAAACTTAAAAAGAATGGCCGAGTAAAGGGAATTCTAGCGCTTAGTTTTAGTTATTGTGATCGAGAGTCGTTATCATCCACCAATCTGTGAATTGAGGAAAACGTTATAGCGGAAGACGAAATTATCACTTCACTCTCAATGTCTCAACACTTTGTTTTTACAGCCTGGTTGCTTTTGTCCCATGGTTTTTCCACTACAATCGCTTTATCATTTCAGCCGAACATAATTGTTTCACTTCATTGCTGCAATTTTATCATTTCGGTCTTTCAACGTCCTACCATTTCAGTTATAAAGACGTGTATATTATTCCCTTGGTCTTCCAATGCTATTATAAAAAAAAAAATATTCGACCATCACCCGTGGAAAAACTATGTAAGTAATTTTTTTTAGCCGATAATTTAATTTCCCTACCTTAATGACTACTTTTCTCCCGCCATTTTTCTTTCATTCCCATAGACGACATCAAAGTGGGGTTGTTCCATTTAGTTTGAGATGTAGGTTATATGAAGTTAACTCCTGAAAAGCTTTCTTACTGGGTATGACATTTTAGACACATCCTACTAACACACACATATATATATATATATATATTACGCAGCGTAAAAATATCTTAAGTGTGTGCGTACGACCATTATAGCTGTGTCTATCTAGTAGAAGGCTAAAGCGGGGTGCTTTAAACTTTATTAGAACCGTTTAGCGGTGTAATGGACACTCGGCGGGGTGATTTCTTTTTGTGAAGGAATTTTACGGATGGTAACACACATCGTTGTCCGGGACTAACTCACAGATAGCATTAGTAATATCAAATCTATTTCCCTTTTTCGAAAGAACTAACCTTGAAATGACACGCATGTCTAATGTTCACGTCAATCGGACCATAAACAGCAACGCTATTGCTTTTGCGTTTGTGTAAAAAAGTGGAAAAAAGTGAGTTACGTGTGTCGCTGAAACATTGCTATTTAATGGGGAAAAAATACTGTGCAAGCTCAGCAATGGCTTGAAAAAAGTGTTATGCAGACTCTGCTCCGTCGAAAACAACGATTTGCCGGCGGTATGTTGATTTCAAACGTGGTCGGATTGATACAAATGATGCGGAACGCTTGGGTAGTAGACCAAATGAAAACTCCAAAAAATATTAATCAAGTTTTGAAAATCGTGATGGATGACCGCAAACTGAAAGTTCGTGAGATTGCTGAGATGGTGTAAAAATAAATCAACTGGAAGTGTGTCCACAATTTTACACGAAAAATTGGGCATGAAAAAGATCTTTTCAATGGAACAAAAGCAACAACGAGTCGACGATTTAGGGAGATGTTTGTCACTGTTTACTCGTAATAAACAGGATTTCTTGCGTTGGTATGTGACAATGGACGAATCCATCATTTTACTCCGGAGTTGAAGCGGTAATCTAGGTGGCGTGCAGCCGGTGAAAGCCGTTCGAAGCGCACGAAAACGCAACAGTCAGCTGGCAAAGTCATGGGGCGTCAGTTTTTTGCGATGCGCACGGTATAATTTACATCGACTATCTTGAAAAGGGAAAATCCATCAACAGAGACTATTACGTTGAGTTATTGGTGCGTTTGAAGGACGAAATCGCAAAAAAAAAAAAAACAAAAAAAGAAGAAAAAAATCACCTTTATCAAGACAATGCACCGGGCCACAAGTCAATGAAAACAATGACCAAATTGAACGAGTTGGACTTCAATCTGCTTCCCCACCATCCATATTCTCCATATTCTCCATATCTAGCCCTTCAGTGGCTACTGGCTCTTTGCTGATCTCAAAAAGATGCTCCACGGAAAAAGATTTGGCTCCAATAAGGAAGTAATCGCTGCAACTGAAGCTTATTTTCAGGCCGAGGACAAATCGTTTTACAAGCATGGTGTTGAAAAGTTAGAAAAGCGTTGGAATGATTTTATCGCATATGAAGGTGATTATGAATAAAAATGAATTTTGCGAAACAATCGTTGTTTTCTTAGTTAGTCCCGGGACTTATTGAACGATCTGTTATGATACCATTTTTCGTTTTTGTTATTCTCTTAAAAAATATCAATGTGCAGTCGGAAACTGAAGAACAGTCGTATTTACGCGCTAACAAAGCTTTCCATTATCACAGTGCAATAACAAAAATGTCAAAATGCTCTTATAACATATAAATTTACGTGTTTGTTTTTTTCTTTTTCTTTTTTAGTAATTCTTTACACAGCTAACTTTGTGCCATGTATAATTTTATGTATTCGATCCGGCGTGTTACGAAATATAATAAAAAATGAACAGGAAGAAATATTATCTCTCTTAGGTGGTATAAATTTTGTATAGAACAAATCGATCACGAAGAAATCAAAAAATTAAAGTGAACAATAATGATGAATCGTAAGCAACCGGGATCGGTTGTTATAACCTAACTACGAGTAGTTATGAGGCGGAAATAAAAATAAGATGTTTTTCTTATTAGTTATGCTTGTGTAGTGGGGCTAAAAATACGGCATTGCAGGGATTTGTTAGAAACACGTTTGCTGATTTTCGTGAGGGTAATCAGATTATCTTTTTACACGTGTAGGTCAGAATAGTTTTTCAAGCGAGCTAAATGAAGAGTGAATGTAATTTTACATAATGGAACCATGAAGAGGAATATAATATTTATTTTTTTTTCGTTTCTTTTTTTGTCTCCCGTAGGCTAGGTCTGCAAGTTTATTATATTTTATAAGATAGGTTTAGTGACTTAGATCGAGAAGGGATGCGACGGATGGCGAATCCTGGGATAGGAGTGACAAAGGAGGATATTGCGGAGGGAAGCTAGAGCATAGATTAAGGATCTTTGGACATTCGGCTAGTAGGTGCCGGATGGTGATAGGAACTTCACATCTGTCGCATATTGGTGGAGCAAGCTTCTGGAATATATATGCATGTGTGAGGATGGAATGGCCGATACGTAGGCGACACAGCACCGCTTGATCCTTTCGACAACTTGTGGCTGAAATTTCCAACCGCGAACGGATTTTGTTGTTCCGCCCGTTTTTTCCGCCATAATTTCCAAAATAGGTTTTTACTCGCTTCTTTGACATCACCTGGTGGAATCTCTAGTTCTTTATTTCCCACTTTTATCATACTGTTGTTCTGCTATAAACGTGACTGATAGATTCCAAATTCTTTATTTTGAATTTTAATACCGCGCTAATTTTACTTAGCATTTCTTATATGTTACTCAAATCTTCGTTTTTTTCCGATATATGTATTATTTTTTTTTCATCTTGTTCAACCTATTGGTATAATCATATAAAAATTTAAGTCTATATTATCGAAATCATGTTTTAGGGCAATGAATACTCCGTAATGGATCGTTAATCACGTTTATTTGTATGAGGTAATTCTTGACTTTCTTTATAAAAATTTTCTTATAAGTAAACTTAAGCCGACAGAGTTTTTGTCTACTGCAAAATGTCAAACAAAAATTAGAAATAACACGTAAGTTTATTGGCTTACAAAAAGTTTAAAATATATACGATTAAAATATTAATACTTAATAAACCTACATTAACTTTTTTTTCATTAATTTTTTAAATACTCTTCCTGTTCTTTTTAAAATTCAAAAAGAAAAATACTAAAAATAAATTCCTGAGTTTGAAAAAAAAAAAGAAAAAGAAAAGGATTAATTAATCTGATCATTGATATTGTTACTCCATGTATTTGCACACCAATTTTCTGTTCTTCCAACTCTTGTTTTATCAGATTTATCGGTTTTTCTGTATAAATATTAAATAAGGAGGGTGACATTACGCAGCCTTGTCTAACTCCCTTGCGTATTTCTGCCTTACCTATACTCTTCCCAATTCTGAACTCCGCTCTAGCTTCGGTGTGTTGGAACTCCGATTTCTTTTAGGATATGAAACAATTTCTGGGCCAGCTTACTCTATCAAACGCCTTTTCCAGGTCTAGAAAAGCAATTATTACTCGACTATTAGATTCTAGTTGTTTCTCTATTATCAACCGTAGAGCTAATATTGCTTCTGTCGTTCCCTTCTGTTTTCGAAAATCAAATTGATCAAAATCCAGGTTTTCCTCAATCTTCTTCTGTATCCGGTTTAATATTATTCGCGCTAGTATTTTGGAAGTATGTGACAGTAAATTTATTATTCTATAGTTCTCGCATTTATCTGCATTTGGTTTCTTGGGTGTCCATTACCAATCCACCTTTTTTGAAGTCTGTCGAAAAAGCTAGATTGGTAATGATACCCAAAAAACCAAATGCAGATAAATGTGAGAACTATAGAATAATAAATTTACTGTCAAATACTTCTAAAATACTAGCGGGAATAATATTAACCAGCAAAAATCGCCTTTATGCAAAAATACGCGATGTTAACCAGCAAAAGTATGGATATGAACTTACGGAAGCGACTGATTAAATTGTACATATGGAGTGTAATGTTGTACGGGTGTGAAACCTGGGTGATAAACGAAAGTGAAAAGCAAAAAAAAAACTGGAAGGGGCAGAAATGTGGTTCTGGAGGAAAAGGTTAAAAATGAAAATGGACCGAAAAAGTTAAAAATGAAAATGTCCTTAACCGAGTGGCGGAAACTCGCAGCTTATTGAACACCATCAAGATGCGTAGAACCATAATGATCGGTCATATAAATGATGAAATGATGGAAAATTATCGAAAATTGTAGAGGGAAAAACAAGAAAAGCTCGACAGAGAGGAAGACCGAGAAACAGCTCTATATGTCTCAAATAATAAAAGATATGAAATGCACAACGTACAGCCGATTAAAAGCCAGTAGTATGGAATAGGAGCGAATGGAGACAACGAACCAAAGGGTTCAATGATTGATGATGATATATGTAGATATTATTATTGAAAATCAACTTAATAATAAGAAAATCCGTTAGAAGTCGATGTTCACGCGGCGATTATATTAAATCATTCGCAGTATTCGCAGGTTATTGCACATGCGCGCGATAATTCTTATCATCTGGAAATCGCATTACCAGTCGTGCCAATTGGTTGCACAGAAACACGTTTGGCAGCGATGAATGGCTTTAGTCGACGATTGAGACACTGACTAGGAATTTTCACGTAGGAAACCGGCAGATAGGTGAATTTTCCGGCTAGGATGTGGACATTCAGAGGTGCACGAGGTTACTGCGAAGAAGTAATCTAGATAGGAGTCGGGTATTTGCGCTAATGTTGCAAACATTTACGGAATGGGGCAAAAAAAGTTGGCCGGATAGTTTGATTTACTTTGGCAACGGTAAAACGATGGCATTTCAGACTGCCGGTCGGTCAATCGTCGTTTTTCTTCGCCGCAGCGCCGATTTTTCCTTTTGTGTCCGCTTTTCTATTTTCTTATCTGCGGCTACCTTTTTATATTCATCGCTACCGCCGTCGCAACCGCAGCCAATGATAACATTACGTCGCCGGGAAAACGGAAAAGTCCCCTGAAAAAACCCATACAAAATAGAACCGAATGCGAACTAGAAAGGCAAATAAATAGTTGGCTCTGACGTTTAACCCATTTCAATCAATTTTCCGACCGTAGTAACGCCGTCGCAGTTGATTTGCCCGGCTTCCATATCATGCACCGGTCCTTCTTCCAGTCAGCCCGTTTTCCTCTGAATAACATTCTGATTAGATTTAGACATATCATCCGATATTCAAAGTAGAGAGCTTATACTTCCTTTCCTCTTGCTTGATGAACGCGCATCGTGGCGCGCCGGAGACAATGAGGAAACACGATTTACCGGGCAGGTCGACGTAACTATTTCCTGTTCGAAATTAAATCGAAAACGAAATTCCGGACAACAATCCCGTAAAATCCGAAACGTGATTAGCTTGAATTCGAACGGCAAAAGCGGTACTTTCAAGGGCGCGGCATTGACCGAAATGGAACTTTTGCAATTCCTATTTCCCGCTTAAAAATGCGACCGACCGGAAGAACTTGTGATCTGAACAGTTACATTTGCCTTTCTGTAAAATAAGTTAAAAATGAGACAAAGAGTTTGTATCTCTTTTCTTAAAAAGTCACTATCGAAATTACACATCTGGGGACGTTTGAACCGATTTCGCGGTCAATTAAATTTGAATAATAAATCCGCCGTTGGGATTTTCCATGCGTACTCTGTATGGTATGGAATCTGAAGGGTAGGCAAGAAATACGACCAGCAAACGTCCGCTACTATAGGTCACTTGTACGACAATAATACATGCCTTCGCTTATTTTTTGCATCATTATGAACGGGACTGACAATTGCGCATAAGCTAGCAGAGAGTCTTGTTACGTGTAACAAGTGAAAAATAGAGGCTTCATTCAGCTGGTTGGCGGTCGTAGTCCGCATTGCAGTGTAAAACGCGAAAAGATCTACATATTGGGAAAATTCATCAAAAAGAAAATAACCGTAAAAAGTTATAATAGATTAAAATTGGAGGCTAGGAATTTATCGGGAGACGAATGAGCGAGTAAAAAAGACTTCTCAAAAGATTGTAGTAACTAAGTAGAACGAATAGAGAGCGGGGATTTTAAACAATTTTGGAGTATTAAGGAAAACCAAATTTTTCTCTCAAAAATTAACTAAAATCATTCGTTTAAACAGCAGATGACTTCCTGTTTTCGGACTGTATTGTAACAGATGCAAAAAAAAAGTATACCGCTCTTATCCAACACATCCTTAAACCTCAACAGGAACTTCATAAATAAAATTTTCTATTCGGAAAACTTTTTTATAAATTCAATACTAAACTACCGACATGTTTCGGGAACACAGAGACCCATCGTAATTCATGTAATTTTTACGAAATTAAAATTATAATTATAAGTTTAGCTGTACGGTTTGCCTAGTGTTCCAATTTTTTTCTCCAACATACCTAATTACATCTGCGTTACGCTTCAGTTTAATAATCATCGTATTTTTTATTGATTTAAAATTCCAAACAATGAAACTGTGACTAGCTCATGTGTACATAGTTCCGCTACTCGCGCTACTCGTCCGCATATGCGAATAAACAATATTATAATTTATTCTAATAATATTTTATTATAAATTTAAGAAAATAAAATTGATCGATTAAAAATTGATGTTCTAATAATAAACATTTCAAAATGTATAATATTTTTGTCTTTGCAACGGCTTTATCAAACAAGAACTATGTCCACCTTCAATAGCTCTTGATGAGCTTTTTTTTTTTTTTAAGTTGAGTCGAACATATTCCAAATGTTTTAACCTTAAATCAAAAAGGAAAAAAAAAGAAAAAAAATGTGTGCATGTTGCGATAGCTTAGTTGCTAGATTGCTGGACTTCCTTCACCGGGGGGTAATTTTCAGTTCGATGCTAAGCGACTACCGGTAATTATTACAGAAATAAAATAAAATAATCGCTAATAGAATCATATGAAAAGAAACGGCAAACGACTACGTACACCTCAATACGCGCGCCCTAATTAGTATTAGTGAAGAGTTTCAAATATTTACAAGTTTCTAATAATCAGGAACATAACAGGAACTAGAGTTACAAATCGTTACAAAAAGAATAACTTATGTAATCAAAATGGAAATAAATTTAAAGATATTATAAAAAGTAATTGTAAAAAATAAACAAACAAAACAGAGGTTAATAAAATAATAATGTTGAAAAATTAAAACAACTTGGAGCCGTAGAGGACAAGTTTCATCTTAATGCCTTGAGTGAAATGTGACAAATAGACATCCAAATAATAAAATTAAGTAAATCTGGATTACATAACCGTATTAAAAACACAGTAAACAAATCAGTACCGTTTTGATTAAAACCGCCTTTAAAATTTTTGAAGATAATGTAAAATTCCAGAGTGGCTAATCGCAGCAGTGCCAGTCATCACCACAGTATATTATGCGCGATCATCATCACCAGGTCGTATGATACAGATAAACGTAATCTTGTTGTTTCCAACTGATCAAGACCTTTTTGGCCAGTGTGGATAGAAACATATATTATACGTTATTTAGTTATTGTAACTGAAGAACTTCGTTCCCAGTCACTTACAGCGGAAGAATGCCGGTTTAGTCATCATCTGATCACGTGTCGCTGTGTAACGAACTAGTTGAGTTGTGACCAATAACAGAGCAAGCAGCGTGAGAAATACATACAAACTGTATGAGCGGTAAAGATAGAAAAGGTGTGTCATCTGTACTTCAATTCTCCCTGATCACCGTTTGATATTATTGCGTAGTTATTCGTTTTCATCCGGTTCCAAGCCTAGTTGCACAATTTTACAGTCAGTTATTTTAGTTTACTTTTCATTTCTAGATCACAAAGGTGACAAGAGTAAAACGTAGCAAAGTAAATACGTACCGATTGGAATGGAACGAACTATTACAGAGTTGGAACTAGTTTCTAGTCACGTTCTTCGTTACTTTACACATCACTAATTAGCATACAGCAGACGATACACACTGCACTGTATATATGTATATCGATAGATATCATACATTTACTGATCAATACAAAGTGTGTAGTCTTGTGTGTACATTCGTGTTGCATATATCAGCAGCCACCAACACTATTACGCCCATGTCTGTACAAGTAGGAGTCACGATATTCCATTGGCGGCGATGGGGGGGGGGGGTGACGCCGAAGAGGTACTGTATACTATACCTATGTAAAGTGTATTATTGAAACGAAATGGTCAGCAAATCTATATATTTTTTAAAGTGGCCGCTATTAGTATTAAATACATTGCGATGTTCAATAATTTCTTATAACGCCAAAAAAAAAGATTACCGTTTCACGAGTTGATGTAAAATCAATTACTCAGTCTGAACTAATAATTTTCAAGCAGATTAAAGAAAGAAAATATTGTTTATTTTTTCATAGATCACTTAAAACCATTCAGTATTGTATGTAATGTACAGATTACACATGCTGACGATAATATAATCTAGCGCACGTCTCATTGTCAGCATAATCCATTTAATTAAAGTAAAAGAAAACCATAGTACGCGCATTATTCTTTATGCAAACATAAATTTGTAGTTTGAGTCAAACTAAAAAACATTCAGAAATCTTATAAAGAATTGAATTACATGTACAGGTCGAGAATTTTATCACATTAAGTTTGTTTTTAAATCGTTCTTCCATAACTAAAAACGAGTTACCAATATCGTACCATCAAATACAAAACACTCTCTGACTTAACGTATTAATGCTAATTAAAAAAAGCACGTGACGATATCGTATCGTGTATGTACTGTACGAAGGATGCGTTGAAAATAAAAAATAACTCCGAAAATGGAAAAAAATGCGACCAGCATCAGTATAGTGCTTGTAAACTTATAATACACTAACAGATAAAATTTGTAAACCTGTTATACAAACTTATCAATAATTTTGAGCTTGTATTTTTTCTGAATTCTGTGAACAAAAATCGGTAAAGTTAAAAAATGAATAATAGATCAGTCATAAGAAATTTTCGAACGAAATAAAATTTTCTAGCCGGATTTTCATATTTTACAAAATTTGGGCCCTTTGGCTTCAAAACAGCGGGGGGGGGGGGGGTCATAGTTACCCTATATAGAATATATTTCAACAACGAAAATACATCGTTTAAAAAAAAAAAAAAACCATTAGCTCCAATGGAAATGGATGTGGACTTCTTTGTACGATTTTTGCCCTTGCAGCATTATAAGATGTGAACATATTATTAGAATCACCTGAAGACCTAGAACAGCACTAATTCTCGATATTCGTGCAGGTTAATTAACAATTTAACTTTTTTTATTTCGTACCTCGGCAACTATGACAACTGCGCGAAACCTAGGTTCGTCGACGATTTAATTGTGTACGATATTCGAAGAGTTCGTTAAATATCCATTGATAGCAGCCATACAGCGAGCAATCTGAAGAACGATTACATAAAATCCTGGTAATTTTCCAGCTCCCGAGAAAATTTTAGTAACCGTAAATTTATATAAAAATCAAAATAATGTGGCCTTAAGAGTTTTCGCAATTACAGAGTAGCATGAAAAACAAACGATGACAGCGGTGCTCAAGCAGAAATAATTCTCTGCGAAGGAAGTTAATAATAAATAAATAACGATTAGAGGGCCGAATAAAAAAGCAAGGTCAAGCGAGGTGAAGTTGGATTAAAGTAATTAGTAGGAACAAAAAGGAAATTCGCTTACGCGGAAACAGCCGATTAAGTTTCTTTGAGTGAGTTGGCGACTGAAAAACTACCGTCGGGCTGGCTGTAATTAAAATGGGCGGACGGGCCAGAAGCCGTTGCGTCAACTTGAACTTTCTGCTAGCAGCTTCAATTAAGCTCTTCCGAAACTATGCTCAGAAGGGGCCACTTCTTGTTCGCTGTTCAACAGGCTAACTGAAAAATCGGTTGAATGTAAAAATGCTGACACACTGCAGACATTCTGATCCATTTTCGTGTGGTTAATTTTTTCGAAAGACATATCATCGGAGAATTTTAGTCTCCCGATGTTTTAAGGAAAACAATTTGCTATCCGTTTTCCGAAATTCGCAAACATTGTCGCGTTAACGGAATATCAAATTCTGAACCTTACCAAATTCTGAACCTTAACAAATTCTGAACCTTACCAAATTCTGAACCTTACCAAATTCTGAACCTTACCAAATTCTGAACCTTAACAAATTCTGAACCTTAACAAATTCTGAACCTTAACAAATTCTGAACCTTAACAAATTCTGAACCTTAACAAATTCTGAACCTTAACAAATTCTGAACCTTACCAATTAAGGTACGAACGTGTTCATGGTTTATCAGTCTCAATAGTAGGGGACGAGCGTACTTTTCCCCCAGGTAGTTCACAATCTGGTGAAAATAATGGACTTATATTTAACGGCGTAATTCGGATTACCGATTGTATGTTCTCAACAACCACCGGTTCTCACGTCTAGGTGCCGTGTGAAACTCTACCTGGAGGCTGTGTTACGGTACCTAAACTCGATGAAAAGCTACAGTAGATGTTCTATCGGATGCTGCAAAATTCAAAACCGCCCGAACATAGAATCCGGATGGTTTGAAAACTGTCATAATTCGAGAATTACTTGAAGCACTAGGAACATACGGGCACTGTTTCAAATTTCCGAGATGTTCAATATTCGAGTTCCGCTGAAACGAAACACATTGCTGTCTAACCAACCGCATTTTACGGTAAAGTAAAGAAAAGTAAGTCCCATATGTCCTTGATGGAATATCATGGATTATGAAGTTAAGCTTTTCATAATGGTACAAAGTCCAACGGCACTAATGGGAGTAGGGCGACTATAGTACCTTTCTGTCGACCGCTATTACCTTCCCAGATTTCTCCGGTACCCAATTCAATTTCAGATTGCACATATATATGTATACCTGGGAGCGACTTCGATCCGGAACGAGACAATTCTCGAACTCGTGACCTCTGGTGCGGTAGCTGGCTATAAATGACAGTTGATTGAATACGATTTCTTTTTGTCTCTCTAGATTAGTGCTGTAAAAATTTTCGAAATTATAAATTTTCACGAAGGGGCTTGCGAGAAAATTATCCAATCCAGATTACAAAGAACGAATCTTTCAGATTTCAGGAGTAAATAAACTTCTTCTTTCACGGCAAATTTCATTACCGTTGGAACTCTACGCGAAATGATATTATCGAATATTTGGAAAAATTAATTATTCCGGGACCGAAAGAATTCCTTTGCAGTTTTTGAACATTTTTCCACCGTTTATACGGTTTATTGCTTCTTTTAATACCCCTTGAACTGGACGTTTATTATTTTTATTTTTACATTTACTTTTAATTTTGTTTTTCATTTACAAATATATTTGTAGTTTTTTTTGCAAATTTTTAAAAAGGCGAGAATACAGTTTTTCGAGAAAAAGCTAATAACAAAATAATTTTTCATCTCCCATTGTGCAAATATTATAGTGGCACGGGGTGAGTGAAATTAAGAAATATCGGTTCCGTAAATATCCGATGCGAACCGAATGGGAAATTGCTAGAAAAGAATATGGCACGTACATATATAATGTGTAAGTGTGTATTGTGAACTTTTGTATTTGAAAAAAGGAAATAATAACAATAATAATAAAAGTAATAATAATGATAATGAAATAGCAAAAAATATAAAACGAAGTAAGTGGAAATTCAAAAATTTGTAAACCAATCACGTACGAGATTGTACTAAGTAAAATTTTCGCAAAATTTGAAAATCGCTCACGTGACACACAGATGTGTACGAATTTAGTCAAAGTATAGGCTACGATTTACTTTAAAGTTTTCTTTAGCGAGTGTGTACGGTTACTTTGGCCGTGAGAGAGTGCTGCAATGTTCATAAAAGTTTTTCAGGAGCCTTTAGAAGTTTCTTACGTAATCGGCGACTGTTCATTATATCTTAAATAAAAATGAAGGCCCCGTATCGTTTAACCAGCACAATTAAATGCTAAACGGGGAAAATTGAAAAATTCTGTTTCGTTTTTAATCCGAAAAAAACATATCCGAAATTTCTCCATGATTAGTAAAATATCGGTAAGGTTGTAAGTTTATAGGGGGGGGGGGAGTCGGCCACGACTAAAGGTTTTTAAATTTAACGTGAAAAAAGTATCGTGAAATAAATTTATCGGTATTATTTATTTTTCACCTTTTAAAAATCCGGAAGTCCAGTTTATCGATCCTATTATTATTATCTTTTCGGGGTATTATTAAAATTTATAAACGAATAATCATTAAAAAACTAAGCGGGTAAATCGCGTCACGTTATTGAGGCGATCGAGGAAATATTTTTAGCAAAATTTTTTTGGAAATTTACCAAATTTCAAAATTTTAGCCTGCGATCAAGCACGCCATACAGGCGTGGAAGTATTTTTCAGGCTCGAAAGTGAAGGGAATAAAAATATAAAAAAATCAAGAAAATAGCGTTTTTTTCTTTTAATGGGCTCGTGTCAACCAGGCTCATCCGTCTAGAAACGATCGGAGGTAATCAGTTAGAGGGATCCCCTTATATTGTTAGGGCATAGGATAATAGGATGAAAAAAATACAAATACGAGTAGGAAGTCTGAGCTTTTTAACAAATGTGAATAATAGAAAGTTCCAAAGCTTAAAAAATACTGCATTATTCGACTAAAGGTCGAATGATAGAGACAATGACAGGACGACAAAATGAAGGAAATTCAAAGAACCCCGAAAGAATTAGAAAAAGAAACACATATTGAATGACTTTTATTCGTAAAGGAAGCAGTGTAAATATTAGACAACGAAATTTAGAGTGCCTTTTTTTAAATAGTGCGGTGGTAGAAAACCAGCCACTGAAATTATCTCAAAATAGAAGTGAAAATGGCCAGCAGCAATCTGAAACGACAGCCATTTAATTGTTCACGATGATGATAACTGGCAATCCACAGTAAATTATCGTGAATGCGAAGCAAAGATTAATCATACACGAAGAAAAATAGATTCACAGACGTGCAGAGAAAAAGGCGAATAAATTGAACCACGCTACTCGCGGAATAAGTGGAGAAATAGCGATCGAAGAACTTCTCGTAACTTTTTTTCATTATTTGTTTAATTATTTTCGAAAAAGCTTCTCAATTGTTTTTTCAAACTTTATGCTTTCTTTCTGATTCATGTCGAGTTCATCTACGTCCACACATGAGAATATCCGTATAATTTCAACATGTCATTAGGAAAGTCTTCTCGTATCACCCCTCACAATTTTACGGTTAAAATGCAGTCTATTAAACAAACACCTCAAAACTTTAAGCTATTTTATAACAATTTCTTCTCATTTCCCATGTTTTAATGTTTCTTTGCACGTTATTTTCTTTAAACATTAGGTTTTCCACGATGATTTTTTATTATTATTTATTATTAGCCGTAACGATAAAGTTATGCGATGTACTGAAAATAAAATATTATTAAAGAAAAAATTAACTTATAATCTAGCCCTGAAAACGGGCAAAGGCCTCCCTCAACCGAGCCCACTGTAGTCTGTCGTAAGCTACTCGCTGATACTGTTTATGTTTTAGCATTTTAACGAAACTGCCCTCCCATCTGATTTCAGATCTACCTCTTTTCCTTTTCCCATAAATAGTCCATTCTGTTATTTTCTTAGTCCATCCGGTAGAATCCATTCTTGCAATATGCCCTGCCCAATCCCATATTTTTCTTCTTATTGCCCAGGTGATGAAGTTGTCATTAACTTTTAAAATTTATTTTTAATACTTTTCATGTTTATTTTGTCTCTTAATTTAACTCCCACCATAGATCTTTCCATTGCATTCTGGCATGTTTTAATTTTGCTCATGATATTATTCGAAATTGTCCATGTCTCGCATCCATATGTTAAGGTAGAACACACCTATTTAAAATTATCTCTTTTAGTTTATTCCTGTAAGGTCTCTTAAAAATATGCTTAAGCGATCACAGTATTTTTTCCAGGTGAGTGCAATTCTACGATCTACTTCTTTCTTTGTTTTGCCTTTTAGGAATATCAATTGTCCTAAATAGGTTATATAATCTCTACTTTTTCAATTTCTTTATTATCCATTATAGTTTCTGTTTTATTTTTGTCTGTAGATAGTATTTTTGTCTTATCCAAGTTTACACTTAAACACCAACCTTCTTTCCCGCCTTGTTTAAATCGTTCAACATGTCTTGTAATTCGTTAATATCTTCAGACATAATCACCACGTCGTCTGCACATCTGACAATGAGATTATTTAACCTTATTCCGTTTATGCTTATACCTTTCTCATTTCAGTCCAACTCTCGAAATAATTCTTCTAGAGCAGTGTTAAATAACAAAGGAGATAATGGGTCCCCCAGTTTAAAACACCCTTTTCTATGTCAAAATATTTTCCTTTTACATCCGTTACTATTCTTGCTTTCATATCTGTGTACATATCTCTTATAAGTTCCTTATAGTTCCCAAACACTCCCTGATTCTTCAAAGCTCTATCTAAAAATTTATGATTTAACGAGTCAAACGCCTTTTTATAATCTATAAATGCTAAATTTATTTCTATTTGTGATATTCCTTACATTGCTCTAAACGTAGATTTGTCACATGTAAGTGATCGATAGTTAAGAATCCGTTCTGAAAGCCAGCCTGTTCTCGAGATTGTTCAAAATTTAATGTTTGTTTTAGTCTATTAGTCAGGACCTTAGAAGATATTTTAGACACCGTCGAGCCTAGACTTATTGGACGGTAGTTTTCTATTTTATCTTTTTTTCCTTTCTTTTAAATTAAAACAATATCTGCTTTTTTCCCATGATTTAGGGATTTTCCTATTCTTTAAAATCAAATTAAACAGAATATTTAGTAGTCCTACCGTTCTTTTACCGGCAAATATAATATGTTCATTCCTTATTCCATCCGGCCCAGGTCTTTGCTTATTCTTCAAACCCTTGATCACTTTCTCTATTTCTAAATATCATGTCTTATTTATAGGTATACTCATTAATTTCGTTATGTGGTAAGACTCGTGTCGGTACACATATTAATAACTATATCATGCAATGTTATTGTTTATGCAAATAAATCTTTCTTTCTTTCTTTCTTTTCTTTCTTATATTTCTAAAAATGTAGGTTCCTCTAATTCACTTTGTCTTTCATAATCTTTGATGTTAAATATTGTTTCGCTTTTATATAGCTGAGAAAAATAATCTGTGGCTATCTTTATAATATCCTCCCTACTGTGCCTTTTTATTCCGTTTCTGTCAGTGAGGCAAGTGCGCCATCTTTGTCTTAAACATAGATTCTTCTTTATAGCTTTCATATTCTTCGTTGACACGATTATTTCTTATATCACTTTTTTCTTCCTTCTATTTGTTAAATACTCTTATTAATTTGCATACTACTATATTTAGTTCTATTTTTTCTAACCCTGTCTTATATTTCTTGTTTAATAATCTCTGTCTCGCCTTGATTTTATCTCTTATATGAATCGGAGTTTTATACTCTCTTACTTTATCTACGTTTAATCTATTTTGATGTAATGCTGATTTTTTAATTATATTAGTAATTATTAAGTCCAGATCATTTACATCATTTAAATGAGTTTTTAAATTCTCTGTATTTAATAGATCGTTAAAAGTATTATAGTAATCCAACCTGTTGTTCTCTGTGTAATCTTTGATTCTAACGTCTTATTACTCATTATTCGTCTAAACGGCTTTAAGTCAATTTTTTGCATCTTACTTGTTTATGATCCGAGTAAAATTAAAAATTATACAGTACCGTTACAGTTTCTTATATTTTTATGATAGCCAGTTATAAAATATAGTCCAGTTAATTATTATATTTTCCATTTGGAGTAGTCCATGTCCATAATCTACCTTTACGTTTTTTATAGAAACTATTCATGATTTTAAAATTTTTTTGTAAACAGAAATTAACCAATTTATCTCCTCTTAAGTTTCTATTTTCATAATTGTATGGAACCATTACTTTATTTTCACCTACTTTTCTTTGTCTATCTGGCCATTAAAGTCTCCCATTAATATATAATTTGGTGTCTACTATTACATTTTTGGTTTCTTAGAATTTCGTTAATATACGTATATATATATATATATATATATATATATATATATATATATATTTCGTCACACTAGATTCTTCAGAGACAGCTATCGGGAAGTAAACCTGCAAGATTGTTAATATTTGATTATTACCAATCCTGATTTTAGCAGTTGCTAATCTATCCGCATGCCCTATAAATTCTATTAGATTAAACCTCCATTTATTACTTATTAAAAAACCAACACGGCTTAGTCCTTCTTCATTTCAGGTTTTCCATGATGATTTAGTCACTTCTTATTATGTTTGTCTTCCTTTGATGGTGTTTATGATTTATTATAATTTACAGCATAATTATTACATTATTCCGTGTTGTTACCATTGTAATATACACAGATTTTAAGTGTCTCCTCCATAAATCTTTAATCATGGATTAGTATACATATGTTTGATTGTAAGAAGAATAAGACATTTGATTTTATGAAGAACAATACTCAGAAAAGTATCGCGAAAATAATGATACTGACGATACAGAATTTAATAATAAGTGATGAAATTTCGAGCACAATGTAAAAATCACGATTTTACATCTGAAAAATGGGATACTTGTAGTAAGAAATTGATTGATCTTACCTACTGGAAAAAAATGGACCGGAATTAAGAAAACAGAAGATCTAGTCAGAATAGCAAAAGATCGAAATCAATTCCAGCAGATAATCCAATCCATACATGATGATTAAGCAATACCCGAATCGGGTGGCACGAGAAGAAGAAGACTGGTAGTTTACAGTAAATTACTGTTTTACACTTAAAATGGGAATATTTCTGTGTAAAGTGGTCATTTTCCTCTGAAATTTGACGTTTCGCCTAAAATGCCGATAATTGTTTAGCTCTAAATGGTTTAATTTGTATAAAAATGACAAATTTCGTCTAAACTGTATACTTCTTTCTTTCTCTTAAATCATATTTCAAACGTTGTGACTGCCTATTTGTACATTCTAGCTGTATAGATATAGGTAACAATCATAGCAGCTGTTATATGCAAGGCGAGTAAAGACTTAAAACTGACTGTAAATGGTTAGTGTTTATCGATACACAAATACAGTCCCGTGTGTATCGTCTGCTGTATAGTAACTAGCTCGCGCGTATGCAGGTATACGGAGTGGTTTGCCATTGTCTTCTATATGATTCTATTTGCGATTGTTTCAATTAATTCTTGTAATAATTTCTGTCGTCACCTCGCATCGAACTCACCGTAATGGAATCTAAGCACTCTAGCAATTGGCCCCTATCAAAAAGATTAAACATTCAAAACAATTTATTTATT
Organism: Icerya purchasi; assembly: GCA_039619475.1. NCBI lineage: Eukaryota > Metazoa > Arthropoda > Insecta > Hemiptera > Monophlebidae > Icerya > Icerya purchasi. The sequence continues at coordinate 75,126,183 of CM077115.1, read as the reverse complement.
TATTTATTTATTTTTTCTATTTAAAATAAATTGTGGGTCTCACAGGGCAAGTATGCCCGTTGTGTGAGCGCCCGGCACTCTTATTAACGTTTACTAAAATACAAAATTACAACTATTCTTGCCTATACATCATAATATTAATTAACTTAGGATTATTAAATATTCATAAAAAACACTTATTACAGAAAAACTATAGCTTAAAAACATAAAATATAGTCGACATAACTCCGAAACATTTCGGCTATATTTTATGTTTTTAAACTATAATTTTTCTGTAATACGTGTTTTTTATATATATTTAATAAAGTGACAAAAACCGAAAATGGAAATGAATATTTATAAGGATTATATAATGATATGGATTCGGTATTTACGGCGCTATCTGGCGATGATGTCGAGCTAGAAATTATTCTATGATTAAAATCATTAATTTTTGATCTCTCGGCATCATCCTATTGCTCGTTGTCGAATACGGCCGGGACATTTACACAGCCGAATATGTAATTTCCGATTTTCGTCGAATTTCGGAACGTGTTAAGGGGTTATGTAAGTGTCCTGGTATGTATGCGACAACAGGATAGCGTCTGTCGGCCGCGTGAGCCGTGTGTGAAGATCAGATAGCGGCTATGTGTTATTAATTGATAAGGGTTTCGGTAATATACCGTCAGTTTAAATAAATATCGAGTAGAGTTGACTAGATAAAGGCAATTATTATTAACTTATTATATTTCTGTATTTAACAAATAGAATGAAAAAATATTCTTTATTAAACGCAATTATTAGTTACCGTTTAATTATCGTAACCGATAGTCGCGGATAGCGGTTAATAGTCGTTTTTACCGTTTGTTTTTATACTAGTCAACGCCACGCCGTGAGTTGCGAGTTTCGAACCTTTGATAGTCCGCATCGCCGTATCGTCGTGCATAACGCGATTTCGGGGCCAAGCAGTTTGGCTAGTCACGTATTTTTATTTTGATTTGGTGAATAAAAATAATCAAAAAATCTAGTCCGGATCCGTGTTTAGTTGTTATTTTTCGTGCAATTATATATATATATATAAACTCGGACATTTTGGCCTCTCAAGGGGCTCTGCCCCTTGACCCCTCTTGCTTTTATTTATGTCTCTTTCTCTTCTATATTTTGTATAAAATGATCAAAATTTACAACGTAATTCTTACTGGCATCAACACAAAAAGAAAAACAAAACATAATCACAAAAATCCTATCCTAACATTTAACTTTCATTACAAAAAATTAAGATATTGTTTCATTACATTTTTCGTTATATATTTCGTTACATAAAATTGTGACATTTTTTAAATAAAAATAACAAAAATCCTATAAAATATAACAAACGTTACATAAAATTGGGACATTTTTTTGGGATATTTAGCGTTATATAAATTAGGCACATTTTTTCGAATGGGGGGTAGCCTACGAATTACGTTGTAATTAATATACGTTTGTTTATTCTTGTCATATTTTCTTTCTATGAACACGTGGTGACCCACCGTGAGATCTCCCTTGAGGAGAGGTAGTGCGGCACTAGTTAATGTTTATCTTTTTTTAACTTTTTTCTGCGTTGAAATCACTGTGATTCGTCAACTGATATACCGATAAAGAACAATAAATAGTAGGTGGTTTCAGAAAAGCCTAAGCTCGACCGAGAGCTTATCAGTTAGTGACACGTGGTGCCACTGGTGCCCGCGTATCATGAAAAAGTCCAGTCGTCTACGCTAAGGTTTCTTTTATTATTATAAATTTTGAAGCAGTCACCCTAGATTATAACATCGATCGAAAATAGAATACACACAGCGAATACTCATCTGCATACCGATACATGAGGGCAGCTAAATATCTTCAAATACAAAGAAAAGAAAGAAAATAAAGAAAATAAAGAGAAAAAAACAAGAAAGGACGAAAACAAATAAATAGAAAGAGAACAATAAACGAAAATTATAAAAAATAGAACGATTGGAAACGTATCTTTTGATTTATACTCTTTACACCTAAACTCAGCCATATGCTTCCTTTTTCCACGCAGCAAGTTTTTCTTATGTGCAAGTTAACAAATGGTTACATTAGTTAGGAAATGGGGAAAGTGCATCATCGAAAGCACTGCAAACACGTGAATATACAAAGCAACTTAATATCGATTAGAAACATTGTTAAAATTGGTTAGTGACGACTTTCTTCAAATGCCGTTTCAGTCGAGTGCTGTTACTGACTAAGGATAGTCATGCAAAAAAAAGAACAGTTCGCCCAACTGGTTCCATAACTCTACAGATACGGCTGCGATTAATATAATATTTTTTTAATTCAACAAATTTTCTTCGATAAAATTGGTTGATTTAACATGTTTAACAAGAGCTGAAAGGAAGAGTAATCTCATAATGAAGGAAATGCGGTCTGATCGCTGTAAGTATTGGTATCTGCGCGTGTGTGCGCATGTGTTCAACGATAGGCTAAAAGAAACTTTTTATTCGAAAGCCGATTGCCATTTTAGAATCCATCTTCACCACTCTAACCAAATTTTCATTTTTCATGAAAATTTAATACCTGACTTCCATTTGTTTTTTAACGCCTCTCTTGAGTTTTCCACTTTGCGCCGCAGATCATCCTGTGCCGTTGGCTCGCGTTCTTTTCAGTTATTTAATTCATTCCGTCGTTATCAAAAGCTTGTTCTAACTTTAAACCGATAAAATCCATTAACGGGTCACCGTCTGCCGCAAATATTTTTCTTTCATACGCTTCCGTCTTCCGCAGCGCAGTCAACGATTATTTCATGCAAAATGCAGAGAAAAAAAAGAAAAGAAATATGTAAAAAAATGAGACACGATATTCTTTAGTTTTTTTTATTTAAAATTTTTCAAACTAGACAAAATTTTTTTTTCTGAATCGTTCGTTCTTACCGAATCTCGTTCAATTTCAGTAAAAAAATTCTTTATTCCAACACATTAGTCCTCGACAGAACTTTATTAGACTATTCTTATTCTTTTTGTGCATCCGGCTTTTCGCTATTATTAGCCTGTATTTCAATAATCAAAAAAAAAAAAAAAACAAGCAAAAAAAAATCTACATTTTATTAGATTGTTCTTAAAAATTTATGTTACTGATGAAAATACTGCTGTACGGATTTTAGTCAATTATTTCCAACCATTCAGTTAGCTATTAGAATTTCATTTGTGTGATAAATACAAAAACAAAAAAAAAAAATTATATCGATTTTTGAAACAATGAAGTTAGTGGCAAAATTATATTCCGATTTATCTGTTCGACGGCTGAAATTCGGTTGTTTAATGCAGACAAACGAACCAGAAAACAGAGAGCATCCAAATGCGGTAGAAACCAGAGACAATGGAGCAAACGTAGACTTCAAACCTCCACCATCAAAACTGAAAAAACAAAAATTGCCTACTGTTGAGCTCCTAAAGCCCGCAGAAAGCAACATCAACAGTAAAGACTATCCATTGTCTTTTGATGACTTCGTAGCCTTAATGGAAACGATTCAAGGACAACACGACCCGGCGAGTATAGTAACCAACTTCACTGATGACATAGATGGATTTATTCACTTGCTCTCAGATAATTACTCCTTACTTCAAAACCGATCAATGAAGACACGTTTCACTAAGCTAATCAACAAACTTGCTAGACAGTCGGATTCAGATCAAACAGCAGACTAAACATATTTGAAAGCTAATAGTGGTCATGGTTCGTAACATTATCCTGCAGTGGAACTGTCGAGGATTCTACCCTCAACTTGCTGAATTAAAGCTACTTATTTCAAATCACTCCCCTGCTATGGTATGTCTACAGGAAACTCATTTGAAGCCCACAGATAACCCAGCCCTACAAAGCTACTCCCTTTTCACTTTCAGCAATGATCAAGGGTTTAGAGCAAATGGAGGGGTTACCATTATGGTCCACTCCTCTGTCCCAGCAACACAGTTGAATTTTAGTACCCCCTTACAAATTATTGCAGTGGTCGTCCATCTTCCTCAGATATCTGCCACCCCGATAACTCTATGTAACTGCTATGTGCCTCCGAATTATATAATCACTGCAGATATGTTTCAGTCAGTACTATCACAGGTCAGCCCGCCACTAATATTACTCGGTGATTTTAATGCCCACTCACCTTTGTGGAGAGCAACACTGGAAAACAGACATGGCTCTGTCATCAATAAACTGGTCCTAGATAACGATCTGATACTGCTTCCCTTCCCAGGTTACACCCATTTCAATCTGTCCCATAATACATTCTCAACAATCGACCTACAACTTGTTTCCACTTCCATCTTCCCTCACCTGAGCTCTTTTGTGCTACAGGGCTTATGCTCTAGCGACCATTTTCCTATACTCATATGCCCGTCCAAAGCTCTCCCTACCCAAACCCCCCCACCTAAGCCTCAATTTCTATTTCACAAGGCGGATTGGGATATGTTTTCAGTTAAAGTAAACATTCCCAGCGAGCCATCTGAATCTTTATCAGAGAACATCAACTCCTTTATCGACGCTATTACGAATGCTGCTCTAGCATCCATTCCTAGGTCTGTCCCAACAAACAGATCCCGACGGGTCTCATGGTGGTGCCCCGAAATAGGAACAGCCATACGCCAACGTAAACATGCCCTTAGGAAGTTTAAATCAACAGGCTTATATCCTGATTTGATCGAATTTAAAAAACGCCGTGCAGCTGCGAGAAGCCTCATTAGGCGCAAAAAACAGGAATCTTGGCAGCAATTTATGCATTCAATCTCCATAAATACTTCTAGTCACAATATTTGGCACAAAATTAAGGCACTGAACGGTATTAATCGTGCGACCCCTTCCTTTTCGATAAATCAGAATGGTTCCATGTTATCTGACCCGTTGAAAGTCGCAAATGCTTTTGCGAATCATTTTGCAATGGAGTCATCCTCATCGTCATATTCGTCTGCATTCTCTTTAATGAAATATTCCATGGAACAACAACCAATAACTATCATCTCTGACTCCTCACTTTCCTACAATTGCCATTTCACAATTTCTGAACTAGACTATCAACTCCAGTACCATACTGCAAACAGCGCGCCTGGGCCCGATTCCATCCATCCTTATATGTTAAAACACTTACCTCCGTCAGCGAAAAACTTCCTCTTATATATCTATAACCAAATATGGTTCTCCGGATCGATCCCTGAGCCATGGAAATTAGCAGTTGTTATTCCTATTCTGAAGCAAAATAAAGATCCTCTTTTTGTGTCCTCGCAAAAACGCTGGAAAAAATGGTTAATCGGCATCTCCGTTTCTTCCCTGAACAGAATAATCTCCTATCCTCGTTACAAGCCGGAGGGCGTAAGAAGCGTACTACAGTTAATCATCTGCTGAGTCTGCAAAGGCAAATATTAACAGCATTTCACAGACGCCAACATTTATACTCCGTCTTTTTCGATATAGAAAAAGCGTTCGACAGAGTATGGCGATACGGCCACTTATCCAAGCTGACAACAGCTGGTATAATTGGAAACATGGCCAATTATCTGAATAATTTTTTTCACAAACAGAACGTTCCATGTTAAGACTGGCTCGTCAACATCGAGCACCATTCAAACTGAGAATGGCTTACCACAAGGATCTGCCCTTGTTGCAACCTTGTTTATTTTTTATATCAATGATATAAATGATTGTATTGCTCCGCCTGTAAACGCCCGGCTCTACTTTGACGACTTAAACATTTCTCTGTTTTCCAATTTTCCAGCAAATGCTCAAAAAATCCTACAAAAAACAATTTCAAAACTACAATCCTGGTGTAACAATAATGGTCTTGTGTTTTCTCCATGTAAGTCTATCTGTGTTGATTTCTATAGGGGACGTCAAAACTCTTCCAGCATCCGCCTCAATCTAGAAAATTCCTCACTTCATTTCCACCCTACTGCTATTTTCCTTAGACTACTGTTCGATCAAAAGCTAACTTGGCGATCCCACATATCCAATCTTAAAGTTAAATGTCATAAATTCCTATCTATTCTTAAATATGTATCAAACACAAAGTATAATGTACCTCCGAAAACTCTCCTCTCCATATACAAATCCTTAATAATTTGCCAGAATAAACTACGGGTCCCAGGCGTGTTCGTTAGCCAGTCCTTCTTTACTTAAATCCCTTGATTCAAAACACCACACGGCGCTACGATACTTGGCGCATATAGAACTTCCCCGTCTGTAAGTTTCTGTGCCTTGATAGGCACTCCCCCACTAAAGTATTTCCGAACCTATTATTACCACCGTGAGACCCTCGCTCTTTTCTCTAGTAAACGCGCCTGTCCTATTCACACAAATGACCTCCCCAACACCCCAGAGTTCCCTAATGACCCTCTCCCAGAAATCCTGGCTCTCCTATCACAGAACAACGTGAGCGTAATCCCTTTCCCTAACCTAGCTCCTAACATCATGATTCCGCCGTGGGCCCCTTTAAACATTGATGTTAACTTCTCCCTGACGAAGTATAATAAACTCCTGCACCCGAATATCGTTCAGTTGACAACAGCAAAAATGCAAGAATACCCCGACCACCTCTTTTTCTACACGGATGCTGTCAAGGCTACCCCAGGTGTCAAACTTTCTCGAGGTTAATTAAACCCTCAACGGAACCATGGTGGCCAGAAAAAAGCATTTCCCGCAGAGATTTCTGTGCACTTAGCCGCTTGCGCATAGGCCATACGGCCATGTCGCATAATTTTATTTTGCAAAGAACCCCCTCTCCTATGAATTGTCATTTCTGTGGCCAAGATGTTGCTCCCTCAACTCGTCACATACTATGCGACTGTCCAGCATTATCACCTCACCGGCCCCCTTCAATTAATAACAAAACAGTCACCAACATTCTTGAGAATTCCCCCGATGCAATTTTATCTGTAACACAATTTATCAGATCTAGCGGAATAATCAGATATCTATAAAAACAAACTGCGCATCTTCGTACTGTAATAGCCACAGCAGTTAAACACGGTACAGGATGTTGCTTTCACAAAAAAAAAAAAAAAAAAAATTTCCGGTTGTTGAGAAAAAATAAATAAAAAAAAAGATCAGGAGAGGAAAAGTGTTCAAAAAAGTATTTGATTATTAACAAATACGACAAAAAATAATAACAATAATAATAATAATAATAATAGTTAATAATAGGAGATAAAAATTCAAAATAATATCAATAATAATAACCAAATTAAAAGGAAAAAGTGCTTCGGTCGATGACAAACTATCACCAACTTCTTTTGCTTTTAAAACTTCTTTTTTCTGAAACAAAGACATATATTTATGTCTTTCCTACTAATGGACTTATTACAATGAAAAAGAAACAGCCTCATTCCCGAACCACTTAAAAGTTTTTAAAAAGAATAAGCCGTATATAAGGAGGTATTTATAACAAAAATAACCGTGCCATGCTAATAATCGTATTTTTGTAATAGTAACGAAATTAACATCTATTAAAGTAATGCTCGTCCAAGGAAAGGTCAATGGAAAAAGGAGTCGAGGTCGTGCGCCGACTAGATGGACGGACGCAGTGTGCACAGCTGCTGGTCGTACCTTTCAGGATTGTGTACACATCGCATGGGATCGGAATTGTTGGCGCAGTCTGATCAACCGGGTGACAGATCATGGTCACGATACCCCTACATGGGGTGAAACGATTCGATAGGTAGAAAGTAAAGTAAGTCCCATATATGCTTGACATAAGGTATCATGGATTGTGAAGTTAAGCTTTCCATAATGGTACTTAGGGACTCAATGGATCTGATGAGAATACTGGGGCCAGTTCCTTTCTCTCGGCCGCCTTTACTTTCACAGATTTCTCTGGTATAACCAATTCAATTTCAGATTGGTTATATACCTGGGAGCGATTCGGATCTGAAACGAGACAAGTATCGAACCCGTGTCCTCTGGTTTTCGTAGCCAAGAATATATTTATGTATAATTCTGAAGCGTTTCGAAGCCCAAGTCATTATGTTCACGGTGTATTATTTAAATAGTGTTTATTTCAATATGCATATAGTTAATCGGCGGTTATTGAAAAAAGTCGAGAATATAATTTGAAGTTATACATATATATATATACTGTTCTATTCGATTCTATAATAAAGCTGACGATAGAATTAAGCGCAGTGCGATATTCGAAGCTTTACAGCATGCTAGCGTAGAAGCAAAATATATGTATTAACATAATTAGAAAAATATATAGAAACTTAGGAGGACTGATATTGCATTAGAAGAAAATAATAGAATATTCCAACAATCCGGAGAAACGAAGTATTTAATACGGCGCTTAAATTTACTTTAAGGAAATTAAACTGGCCAATGAAAATTCATGGATAATATTTATCGAACCTTAGATTTGCAGACGACAAATAACATTTATTTTCGGGATTTGCCAGTGAACTGTAATGCCGGAAGAATTAAATTATACCATTGTAAAAATGTAGGTTTAGACATAAATAACAGCAAAACATAATTTCTTACTAATAGTGGTACAGCGGAAAGAATTTAGTCTAATCGAGAAAAATTGGAATATGTGCAAGAAGCAATTTATTTAGGCCAGTGCCTTTCATTCGACGATTGGATGAATAAAGAGAGAATTACCGCAGCGTGAAATACATGTTTTGGAGATTAAAAGGAGAGCTTTAAATGGAATAGAAGTTGGAAAATCAGTTTGAAAGCAAAAGTGAATATTCTGGTGTGTTGCGTCGTAGCGGCAGCTCGGTTATCACTAAGGTATTGCGCTTTTGAAATAGTCTTCAATATGTGAGCCATTTTGCGTTTATGAAAATTTGGCGAAGTTCCTTTATCGGGAATATATTAAAAAGTACGTTCCAATGCGTTTAATCTATTTGTTCTCGTGAATTATTATAACCTCTAATGAAATTCACATATTACAGTAAGATAGAAATAACAAATTAGTTTATGGAATGGCATTAGCTGCCGTGCCACAATTGGTTAAGCAGCGCGGTGTTTCGTTCGAGTAGAACCGGATTCGAATCCAGTTGCCGTACATTAATAAAATTTCACTTGCGGGGTTATTAACGTGCCATCTAAAAATAAAAAATAAAAAAAATGGAAATAGTAGGACATTTCGTTTTATGGATATTCCGTTATTTAAAAACAATCAGAAAAAGTATTTAAAAAGAAAAAAAACCACTACATAAAATGCAATAAATAATTTATTTTTTAATTTTAAACACCAATTTAAAATAATTATTTAATTTATCAAATACACCTACGCATTTCGAAGACAAAGCTTCACGATCACGGGAGTTATTCTATTACGCACGCTCAATTTGTACAACAAGTGTTTAGCGGTGGTTAAATTTCTTCAATGTACAAAATTTATATCAGGCCATGGGAATTTCAAAATCTATCTGAAAAGATTTAAGATAGCAGAAACGGAAAATTGCATTAGATGCAATGAGCAGGACAGTGTGCAGCATATACTGTGAATGGATGAAACATTTTAAACACGGAGATCGCGGACGACTGTGGAGAATTGGTGCTGGAAAAAATAAACATATTCAATAATTTGGCCAAAAAGGAACTTGAATACCGAAAATACAATATCAATTTATACTATAATATTATAGTATGTTAAGATTAATGATTGTACAATGAAGGAAATCAAAATTTAATCGGATGGCTTCCACCGCTAACCATATTAAATCTTTATATTGAAAAAAAAAAAAAAAATGTATATGTAATTAAAAAAAAAAAAAAAAAAGTGTTTAGCGGCGGAGAAATAAGAGCAGAGGAGCATGCTGAATTTCACTAAGGTACTTTAGAAGGAGGAGAATAGGATTGAACCAGAATTGAGTAATGGCGTGGCAAAAATTTTGAGTTGCCTGGTCTCTAGGTTTTCTGTGAAAATTTAGAAAAGGATTCTCTAATTATCCTTAAATGTATGATTTTTCAACTATTATTTCGTCTACATTGAATTTTAAATAATTTCTGGAATATTCTCGCGTATCGTTTGTAGTTGGTTATAATTAGTACCGTTCGCGTATCGCCATCGTGTGTTTTCTGATTAATTAGAAGCGGCTCGTATCATTAACGGTAAATAAAGTATGATCGTCGAGAAGAACGGCACTTTTAGAGAGTAACCGACTTTCATACCGGTATCGAACAATTAATGCTCGGCAGTTATAACTTTGCAAGGGTTTAAGTGTAGCATTTACAGCCATCCATTTTCAAGGCTGCCTTTACGTCGTCATTTGTGGCCGAGTTAGATCTTTTCGCAGCGATTAATTACGCTAAGCATTTCATTAGCAATAAAACGGAGCACATACCTGAATAAAAATTTCATTACTAATTAATTTTCTCACCTTTTTTTTTCCATCTTTGTAGAATGGATAAGCCGTTGCGCTGGAATATTATACTGAAATATTATAAATATCTCTTGCTCTTTGGAATGAAGCAATTTCACCTTTTCGTATAATATTTTATAATGCCTATTCGGGAAAAAAATCTGTAATTTTACGAATATTGTTAACTCTTTAAAAGATAATATTCTTAAAATTACCCTTTTTTTTTTTTTTTTCTCTCAAAAAGGCATCATAAAATAATATACGAAATACCAACGACGAAGAAATTGATTAATTTCAATTAAGTCTGAAACGTTTCATTAAATCATATTCACAAAGCAGTAGTGTAAAAATGATACCAAATATGCGTAGTGGTTTAGTGGAAAATGTACACCAGGGTGTGTATTAAGTATAATTTAGCGTTCGGCATAAATGCTGCACAATCGATTAAATGTTTTATTGGAATAACACATAAATGTATACGAATCTGACAATTGACAATGTAATCAGGCAATATGTCGAGTCCGGTAAGAAAGTAACAGATTTTGCGGATTCATGATGAAACTTTTTTTCTTTCTTGTTCCACGCTTGGCCCACAGTAGTTTTTTTTTTATTTAAATAATTTGTAGGTCTCACAAGGCAAATGCCCGTCTGTGGGTTCCCAACATAATTATATCGTTTATTCGCAAATATAATATACATCTTAATGCTAACACATTATATTGATCTCATATCTATTACTTAATTATAGTTTAGCTTTTATTTTCATTGAATTACATCTCACTTTTGAAACAAATACATTCATGCCCAACACACATTCTAAAGCAATATTTACTCGTAAGCCAAAATGTATGCAGCTAAAGAAAGGAGCTACCGTACATTTTTTTTATATACCTTATTTCATTTTTGATGTACCTTATTTACTTTTTTATGTACCTTATTTACTTTTTTATGTGCCTTATTTATAATTATTCTCTTTGTTTCTTTCCTTCATCTATTTTTTTCTCAATCTTTGCACCACGCTATCAACCAAATTTTAATTGTGTCTTTCTATATTTTCAAATTGTCTTCGTCTTTAAATTTCCTTTGGTATGGGTCCCATAAAATTTGACTCCAAATTTCCTCTTCAACATTGTCAATTTTATTGTTAACCCCTTTAGGTCTTATAATAGATAATTTGTCATAGTTTCTAGTCTCATAAACACCTTTTCCCTTGTCGGTGTAATATTCTTTTTTCTGTTTTATATCTTAATAGTTCACTGTAATAGAAAAACATTTTTGGAGACATTTCTTTATTATTATTCCACCAAGTAGTGTATCCGTTGTGAGATTCGTGTTTCTCCAGTTCGGTAAAATTATTTTTAAACACCTTTTTTGTAGCTTACTAATTTTCCTTAATTCCGTTTTTTTTTTTTTTTGCCTCTTCCCATATTTCAATTCCGTATTTCTGATTCTAGACATTATTAATGAGTCAAAATATAATCTCATGGTTTTGTAATTCATAACCTATTTTAATTTGTATAAAGCCGGTATAGTCTGCCTGATTTTCCTCACAATATTATCAATGTGACCTCTCCATGTTAACGCCTTATCAAGTGTAATTCCAAGATACTTAAAATTATCAACCGTTTCTATCGGGTCATAACAGCAAACTTTCGCTCCATGAAGACAATCTACATTATCCAATAATATTTTGGGAATGATTATAAGAACTCCGTCGACAAGTGCAAGCTTAACGGACGTAAATATAAGATTGTTAAATGTTACAATTGAAATATACGTTTTTAAAAAAAAAAACTTTCTAAACCTACTTGGTGTTCTTACATACATAAATTTTGATTTCTTGGCATTTATTACTAATTTTTTGTCATGTACCCATCTGCAGACAGTTAAAAGCAAAAGTAATTGACAAGTAAGGAATAAAGTATTAATTGTTGCCGCTTTGTAAACCAGTTTCGGTACCTCGATGAAAGCTTTCCAGAAAGTCAGATTTCATAAACCGGTTCGGAACGAAATGCCAAAATTATTAATCGGAAATTTTTATTGATTAATTGTTTTTTTTTTTTTTTTTTTGTAGAATGAACGAGTTCGATGTTCGATATGTTATAGTCAAAAACGACCGAATTTCAAAAAAGACTTGTTTCCGTTGACGTTTTGGTTACAGTTTACACCGCAATTTGCACATTTAAAATATACTAAATTCTTCAAATGAACGTTTTCTATTTTAGGGCAGTAGCAGCGGTAAATTTGTATTTTTAATATGAAAAAATATTTCATTTGATATATGTGTATCTATTTATAGAGCGTTTAACATTTTTTCAACGTAATATACGGGCCACAAAGGAAAAAGGGCGCATTGATTTCTGCGCCTTTTTGAATTTTTTTGCAAACTTTAAAAGTTTCTTTGAGAACACTCGAGGAATATTGTTCCTTTACCTCTAAATAACAAACTTTTCAACGTTGTATAATGCGTCCCGAAAAAAATAAATGTTCTCGCGATCGCGGCACCTCGAAAGCTCAATTTTGAAGTTGGCATATTTTCTGGGTTATTCATTCGTTTCGTGTGCGCGTTCTAAGCTGATTTAAAATTTTTAACTCTAATACTCGCGTCTCATACAGAAGCGGGCAGCCTACTTTTCAAATCTGTTCAAATTCATTTTTTTATGTTCGTTTATTAAATGTTCGCAAATAGATTCTCTTTTACCCATGCGAATATTACTATTACATTGGCGATGTTTCATAAAATTCGAGTAGAGACGGGTTCCTAAAAAGCTGACATTTATCGGCAGCCCTGCTAGCAAACTAATGGAATTATCATTCTTTTTCGGAAAAAATACTGGTTAACAGTTGTTTGTTTACTCGTTCCGATGGATTCTGAAAAAAAATTTTAATGTCAAAATATCATCGGCGGCTGTTACCTCATTATCTTCACATAGGCAATCACGATCGAGTGTACCGCGCATGTCATCGTCGTTGATCCGGTGTACATCAGCCATCTTTTAGCTATCGACTGGTAATTTTAATTTCAATCTTTCTGAGTCATCCTGGTCTCACAGTTGAACTAATACTTAAAACTATTTATTTCAGCATCGGAACTAAAATCGCTCCTTTCGAAGTAAGAGGGGCAACATTTTTTGCTGGCTTTTTCGTAGTAGAGGATAAGCGGGGCCGCAAATATTTCCCAGGGCATGCCGCTGTTTCAGTAAAAATACTTTCCCGCGATTAGGCGAGATAAAGTGAAACCTACTTGATAAAATGCAACTTACTTAATAAAATGCAACCTACTTTATACCCGATTCCCGTAAAACATTTTAAAATAAGCGAATTTTTACTCATTACACCGGTATCCGCAATGTAAGATGCAAAGGAATCGCTCCTGTAACATACATTTGCACACAGTTTCCTCATCCAGGGAATTGATATCGTAGATTTCTTTCCTTTTTTGTCCTAAAGGGAAATCTATATATATATATATATATATACTCGAAATTTTGGAAATATGCAAATTCATATGTTTCCCTTAAATGTTTAATAATAATGGTCGAATTTCGAACAATGGGCGAACACTAGTTTAAATAATTATATATCGAGTTTTTCTTTTTCTTTTTTCAGGAAAAAGCGTTTAATTTAGTTATATTTTAATTTTACATTTAAGGAGCTGGAGTGACCGTTGTGAATATTTTAAATGTGATTTTTTGGATCGTTTTAAATTTCGTATTAAATGTAATATTCCCCTAGTAGGTTTTTAATGATTTTTGGGGTTATTCAAAAGAGTTCTTATAGAATTTCTCAACGAAGTGATGTAAAGTCCTTGCGTTGTTTCCGAATTTCGTTTGATTTTTTGTAGCATTTTCGAATCTCATCTTATTAGAATTTATTCCGTACGCAACACGTGTTAATGATGACAATTCGAAACACATCGCCGCTGCAATCCTAAACAATCATGCACCCAACACTATAGCACGTAATGTCAAAACGGGCGACATTCAAAGCCCTAATCGGTCATGTCCAAATGGAACGCTGAATGGAACAACCTCAGAATAAAACGGTGGAATTTTACCGATATCGAACTGTGTCAATTACATCTGGTGAACCGCCGTCTGCTCGTTTGCATATAATGTAGGTAAAAACATAATCGTTTACAAACATGAATCGTAACTAACCTTGAATCAGCGTGTTTGTCGAATTTGTCGAATTTTTTGGACGATTTATACGTGCACGCCGTGACATTGCCTATTTTCAGATTTCCCTAATACAAGACGAGTGTCAAAGTTATAAGACGATCATTCTTAACGTCGAATAAAATGCGAATATTACACATTCGATTTCGATTTTCGTCTTAAAAGAAAACATGTAAAGAATATATATATTTATTTTTTATTTTTTTTTCACCCCCCTTGGGTTTGCTACCAAAGATCATTAGCCCAGCAAAGAGGAATAGATACATGGAATAGAATAGAAATTATATTTTTATTCTGTCGACAATGGAATCAAGGAACACCGCTAGGACAGGAACAACAGAGAGAATAGGAAGAGAAAGAACATAAGAGGCGTTGAAAGGAGCAGGAAGACCAAGAGCTTTAAAAGTTGATAATAAAGTAACTCACGCTCGCGAGATTAATCGGAGCACTCGAAGAGCACGTGATTCGCAACACAAATATACTGGGAGAACCTTCAGGATCCAATGGATAATTAGGTGTAGCCAAGAAAAACCGATTTAGAAAAGAAAAAAGGAGACTATGCGAGAAACGGAGGCGAGATAATTTAGTAATTATGGACCGACGCAAACTGGGAAACTCATAGAACCAAGGACGCGGAGGAGGAACAGGATTAATCAAGAGATAAAAGGAATTAGGATTAGCGAAAAGCGAAACATAAACAGAATGCCTAAGATGGCAGGATTTAGTTGGAAGAAGAATATTGTGTGCTGGAACCCTACTCATAAAATTCCCATTGGGAACAGTAGCTTTAGCAAGGAGGTCAACGGAAAGAATATATATATATATATATATATATATATATATATACCTATATGAATAAATAAATTTCAGATATTACAAATATGTCGAATTTATTAGGAACAAACACGAATAATGTACTAAATTATTGCGAAATTAAACTATTTACTTGATTACACCTAAATCGAGGAAGGCTGCGCAAATGGAGCGAAAAAAAAAGTAAATAGAATGTGAAAAAAATAAAGCAAAAATTTTCTATCGGAACTCATACGAATCTCTAAGGTAATCTTCTTTCAATAGACTTGGTACTGAACAGAAGAGCTAAAACGGGAATTCATATAGCTGATGGGAAAACGGTGGGGTGTTGTTGGCCGATAACAACACATCAATAAATACCGATAAGCATAATATTGCAGTTACATCTTGCAGACCATCAGCAGCTCACCCATAACCAAAGTGCCCCAGGCAAGTACTATATGAACATTATGTCTTGGGGTGAGCAGGCGAGTATCCAGCGCCTTAAAACTGGACCTGTCGGCTAGGGGAGTAAACCCCGACAGAAAATCATGACGGAAGGCAACGGGATACCACCGTCATTTCAATTTTCCCTAGAACTACAAAAACAATGGCCCTAAGTCTCCGTCAGGCTGTTACTGATCCGCCCAGACAGCTAAATAGGGTGCTAAGAATACACGGAGTTAAAGCAAGGCGGAAAAACTTCATAAACATTGGAACTTGGAACGTAAGATCGGCATATCAGATCGGAAAGCTAGCAAATATCATATCAGAAGCAAAAAGATTAAACATAGACATACTGGGCATTAGTGAAACGAGATGGACAGGAAACGGGAGAATAAAATCTGACAACGACTATGAAATGATCTACGCCGGAAAAGATAAACATGAACATGGAGTAGGAGTACTGATACATACGAGACTGGCCAATAAAATAAGCGCAGTGATACTTAAATCAGAAAGAATCATCCTTATTAGAATTGATACGAAACCAAAACCTATCGTGGTAATACGCGCCAACCGCAGATAGCAAAAAGGGAGAAATAGAACGTTTCTATCACGATCTAGAAGAAACCAGAAAGTGCACGAAAAACAAAAATGTAGTATTCGTAATTGGAGATTTTAACGCCAAAGTAGGAAAAGATGATGGTAGCGAAATAGCTGGAAAATACGCGCTCGGATATAAAAACGAAAGAGGCGAAATGCTGATTGATTTCGCAGAAAAGAATGATTATGTGATTTCTAACACATGGTTCAAACAACACGTAAGAAGGTTGTACACGTGGGTTAGCCCTGGAGATAAATTCCAGGCTGAACTAAGAAGACAAAACGAGACCGAGGTGCACGAAAACGAAAATATCGATGAAATGTGGTCTACATGGAAAAACAAAGTTATTGCAGCTGCCAGTGATGTAATACCGGTTAAAGAAAAAAGAAGGCATAATCCTTGGATGACGATAGAAATACTAAAGATGATGGAAGAAAGAAGAAAGATTAAAAACAGATTCGGACCTGAATATGTCAGATTAAATAAGAACATACAACAGAAATGTACAAAGGAGAAAAGTAAATGGTACGATAGAAAATGTCAAGAGATCGATGAACTCGACGCAAAACATAGCGACAGAGAACTACACACTAAAATTAAGCAAATGATGCAGATACACAAGAAAAAGAAGAACAGCATCTCATACATACGCAATAAAGACGGAAACTACCGCATGAATAAAAAAGAAACGCAAGAAGTTTGGCTAGAATACGTGAAGGAACTCTATGTCGACGCTGCAAGACCTACCCAAATCGACTGCGCAACAAAAGAATCGGCCCCAAAAATAAAAATATGGGAGCTGAGAAATGCAATCAAAAGAGGTAGAAATCACAAAGCTGTAGGTAAAGATCAATTGTCGATAGACTTAATAAAACACATAACGCCAGAATATGAAAAAGAACTATTACAGATCATTAATAAAATATACGAAGAAGGCAAACTACCTGTAGATTTCAAAGAAGTAAATTTCATACCGATACCAAAGAAAAGCTCCACCCAAGTATGTTCTGAATACAGAACCATCGCATTGATGAGCCACTCTCTGAAACTTCTATTGGCAATAATTAACGCCAGAATTGAACGGAAAATCGATGAAAACCTAAGCGAAACACAATACGGATTTGTTCCAAAAAGAGGAACCAGAGACGCCATTGTGCTCCTGAAAATAGTTATACAAAGAGATTTGAATGCAAACGGAGATATCGTCGCGTGTTTCATTGAGTGCGAAAAAGCTTTTGATAGTGTAAAACATGAAAAATTAATCAAGATATTGAAGAAATACGATATTGACGACAAAGATTTATAGGTAATAAAGGATTTATACTGGGAACAGTACGCGAATATCAAGATAGGCGCAGAATACTCTACTGGGCAATGCAGTATAAAGAGGGGTGTAAGACAAGGATGCCCACTCTCTCCACGGTTATTTAACATCTACGCGGACGAAATAATAAAAGAGGCACGAATTGAAGGAATGGGTCTGAAGATCAATGGACAAAGAATCAATGAAATAAGCTATGCGGACGATAAGGTATTTATAGCTGAAACAGAAGCTCAAATGCAGAAAATGATCGATAGGATAAACCGTGCGGGAAGGAAATTCGGAATGAAAATAAACACGGAAAAAAGCGAAAGTCATGAGATTTTCGAGAACCAATAACAAAAAAGCAGTAATCATGATAGACAATGAAAAAATCGAGAATGTCACTGAGTTTAGATATTTAGGTGCTCTTATAAGTAAGGACGGAAGAGACCTAAAAGAAGTCAAAAGTAGAATCGGTATGGCAAAGACCGCCTTTAATAACCTTAGCAACGTCTTAAAAAACAGAACCTTAAGCATGGGCCTGCGGAAGGGAATAATGAGATGCTACGTTTGGACGGTATTAAAATATGCGTGTGAAACCTGGACAATGAGTGCGGATATTGTAAGAAGACTGAACGCGTTTGAAATGCGGTGCTATCGGAGATTATTAAAAATACCTTGGACTGATTTTGCAACAAACGTATCAGTCTTAACAAAAGTAAATGAAGAAAACAAAACGATAGTTGAAAATATTAAGCACCGAAAGCTGAAATACATAGCACATAAAATCCGGGAAAACGGTGTTTTCATGTTGGCATTGCAAGGACGAGTTCAGGGAAAACCCATTAAAGGAAGAAGAAGATTGGAGCTAGCAACTACGAATGCACCAGCCAACTTTCCATGCAAAAGTCGACAAGACACGATTAGATACGCCAGGAATCGAAGAATATAGATGTACGCAACCTCTTGAGGCAAAAGATGCGACCCCGACGACGACGACGACGAACGAACACGAAGAAAATAATAGTGATATCGATTTATTACTTTAGATAAGATGCTTTTGTTCATCTAAAAAAAAAATCTTGAAAATTCCGGTTTTCGCATTAGAGAGATGAGATTATAGTATGCTATAATTCTTACAGAAGAGCCGGCTGTAATTGACTAGGTCATCTTTCGCAAAATAGTACGCCATTTTTTTCCGGAACAGGTAAATTTAATTTACGGTTGGCGCAGGAATTTCTATTACAATTTCCAGCGGGCACTTCTGCAACGTAAATTTATAACGTAAAAAAGGTAGCAAAATTTCTTCTTAGTGCCAACGTAAGAATATAGTATAGCAACTAATTTATAAGTATTTATGTATGTATGTATATAGCTGTGACATGAATTTTGAAATAAATACATATTTCCGATTGAGCACTTCAAGCATTAAATATTTCCAGTGGATTAATAAGTTCATTAAGAATATAAAGTAAAAACACTTGTTAATTTAAAACAGTATTCATGAGAATTACATATACTTATCGCTATATAATAAGGGATTATCCAAAAACACAACCTATGATACAGAATAAACGTTAAAAAATAAAGAAGCTAGCAGGTAGAATACCTGCGTTCTAGGAGAATAACCAATGAGGAGCGAGTATTTAGATGACCACGCTCTATTTTATTCAACTAATCAAGGGTCAATATTTAATCAAATGATACTTCTTTTACATCAAAACCCGTCAGTAGAGTTTAACACTGCACCGCCATGTTCTACTACAATTTCATCCTTCTGTTTACTCCATCATCTTCACTGTTCCAATAACTAAATATCTCAATACTCACTACACCTCAAAACAATCACCTGCTTTGCCTGCAGACACCGATATAGGAATATCCATTGCTCAGCAATAGCACTTGTCCAATATGGAGATTAGGAGGAGGCTTTAACCAACCAATTATAAGTTTGGTAACCCGTACTGAATTGTTCGGCGTATTTAGATATACATATATGCTTTGGCAATGCATTTACCACTATACCTAACCTGTATAATAATTTGCTGACCGGTACTATGGTTTAAGAATATATTTTACTGTTGACTAATCACCTTTAAACTTTTCTAACCCCTACCAAATCCGCTGTTTTTGAATGTGTATGCTTTGCGGATGTGCTTTATTATATCTCTAGCCAATGCTAATATAACGTGCTAACCGAATCGTAATTCGTTTATTTATTATATACATCTATATTTTCCGTTCCTTTAGCTGATAGTCGCCGTTCATGTGGCAGGTAAATTTAAAGTAATAGTAATAATAAAAAAAACCAATAGCTTCGGGTTAAAAATTTCATTTATATTATTTAGTAGTTTTAAATAACGGGTGGAATTTAAATATAAATAAAAATCCCTTCGATAGCAAGTGCTAGTCTTTTTCAATATCTAACAGCAGAGTCTATGCTACTTGATCAATAATAATTTCCGTATATATTTTGTAAGGTAACAGCTAATTAAACCAAAAAATGATGACCGGAGGAATTGGTATCTCGATCGCGGAACACTTACTTGGGCTGTTTTACGCAAACAATGGATTTTAGCACTATGTAAGTAAATACAGTTTTCTTGTAAGTTGTAAGTTTTTTTTTACCTATATATACATATATATATAGGCAGCGTGGTAGCCCAGTGGTTAAGGTGCTTGGCTACCAAGTCGGAGGTCACGAGTTCGAGACTTGTCTCGTCCTGGATCCAAGTCGCTCCCAAGCTTACCCAGCCTGAAATTGAATTGGGTACCAGAGAAATCTGGGAAAGTAAAGGCGGCCAAGAAAAGGAACTGGCCCAAGCATTCTCATCAGATCCATTAAGCTTAGTACATTGTGAACCTTAACTATACATCAACTAACGCAAATATGGTGGTGGTATACGCGGTGGCTTAACATTGTCCTTCATGTAACTATTAGCGATTATTTTAATTTAATTTTTCATAATAATTTCTGTCGCCGCCCGGGATCGAACCCGAGACTTCTGCTACATCGTATCGAGACTGCATTGTAACGTGATTATAAGCGGTTGCGATCAGTTCCCAGTGTAGTCTTGCATCTACGCTAGCGTTTTCATTTCGCACAGAACAGTTGCCATGAAAACCTGGTAACGGGTATAAAATGAATCTTCCAATTTGCCTTACGGAAGATTAGGCCAACTTATCCCGCGAGGGAGTGCCTACACCCATCAGTGCTTCCATATGGGCATATCATGATCGTGACATTTATTGGTAATATAATATTACTAAGTCGATAGTTAAAACATGAATTTGTACAAGATAAAATTTCAATCGATTGATACGCTTTCTCGATAAATCGAAATATTTACTCGCAAAAATCTTTATGTAGCACGACGATAAAAACCGCAGGTTTTCGCACAATAGGGCGACGGCATTTTAATATATTGATGTTTATCGAGTACGGGTTTTAAAATACGGAAGCGCCATCGACATATTTCCCAATTGAAGAATGCAAAAAACGACAGCGTTCGAAAAAACAGATTGGTGGTGAATTAATAAAATTTATTTGTGGGCACGATGAGTGTAATTTCGTATATATGTATATATATTGGCAACTGAAAGCGTGTATCTTTAACATGGCAAGTACGAAAAATTTTTTTGTTTAACTACAACTTAATTTTAGAACTTATTTTGCGTTCTAAAAATATCGATATTAAACGAAAAAAGCGGCGACGGAATCGTGATAGCAGACGTTTGTTAAATTTTGTTTTGTGTATTTTGAGACCTAAACAATATCATTAATTTAATTTGAGAAACAGCCGATAAATTTACTGAAATTTATCGCTGAAAAATGAAACCATTATTATAATCTGTGGGATAGGGATTACTGAATAGGTACTATAATGAAGTATCGGAGACGGCTGTCTTAGTCGAAAATGGCCCCTCTTGTTAATAAATAAGCCCGGTCGAACGAACGAAGATTGATTTCTAGTTGTGGCCACGACATTCTGCTGGAGTCTCTTTGGCGCGGCACAACTTCTCGTGTCCATAACCGAATGATTTTGCTCGAAATGCACTCGGTGACAGCAACACCATTATGCGCATAAACATTATCATCATCATCATCATCGTTATTCGCTGAAAAGTGGTCTGCGTGTTTTCAGAGCGGCAGAAATTCTGAATCCCTTTTGCTTTTCGTTTTCTTTTTCGTTTTATTTTGTTAACGTCTACGAATAAAAATTAATAAAAGAAAATGTAAAAGTAAGAAAATCCCGTAGTTATTCTCTATTTCGAAGTGCGTTCTGGAAGAATTCGCTTTTCGGTTATTAATTATTTTCTCGAAAACAATACGATTAAAAACAATGGAAAAGTATTTACGCGCTGTAATAGGTTTTTTCAACTTTCTCCCCCGGGAATTTTTAAGTGTTCAATTCGAAAGGGTGAAACTGGTACATGATTTAAATTGCGATCGGCGATTGGAAAAAAAAAGTTATTATTACGAAGGCTACCTTTAATTAGAAAAAGTAGTATCAGGATAAATTTGCGATTAATTTAAAAATACCACTTTTATCGGTTCGTCGTTTTCAGAAGAAATCACGTGGAAACAATTCGTACTAGTAGACACCTTTTCCAGTAAGACTGTTCATTACCGGAAAGTACCGTTTTTTTTTGTCTTTCTTCAGCGGGAGGCGGTTTAAAAGATAGAAAACCCTTTACGGACATTTTAATTTAATCGTTCAATATTCAACAATTATTAGTCATAGGTAACTCCGCGCGGTCTTTTTCGAATTTGTCTATCTCTTATATTTTATTTTTTCGTAGGAAATGTATAAAAGCGTTTCCGATCACCACCGAAGCGCGATTATTTAGGCAACAGTATATTTCGACCGAGTAGAGACCGGATAATGAAAATATACAATTACGACTTTGATCATGCAAATGAGTGTGGTCAGAATACTTTTAGAATCTGAGAACTTTATGAAAAGCCAGTGATAAGAGAACAGCTCAACAAATTAGATGAGATTACGAAATTAAAAAAGGAAATTACACGTTTGAAGAACAGCGAAAAGTTCCGTGATGACGATTGAACATAGGGGAAAAGGCGCATATTCTACGTGTATGAAGTATCGACAAAGCTGCAAGCACGAAGAAATGTTGACCAATGAGAAAACCTGGTAAGCTTTTTTGCGTTATTTTCCACGTTGTTGAAAGATATCAACGAAATCCGCGACTTTTACTATAAATCGTTATACAATTAATAATTGCTCGGCGAACATGAAAAAAAAAAAATTAATAATAATTCGTTATAATTAAAACAGAATTTTCTACAATTACTCTGACGGTCCGATACCTGGTGAAGCCGAAGAATCAGTGCGTAGAATGTAGTACCAGATTTTTGCCATCACGATAGCCGTTAGAATAATAATCGGAACGTAAAGTGCGATAATTAGCAGCAGAAAGTGAAAATTAGTAAAAAGTAGTGAAAATTAGTAAAAAGTAGTGAAAATTAGTAAAAATTAGTGAAGATTAGTAAAAATTAGTGAAAATTAGTAAAAATTAGTGAAAATTAGTAAAAATTAATGAAGATTAGTAAAAAAATTAGTGAATATTAGTAAAAAAATTAGTGAAAATTAGTAAAAATTAGTAAGAATTAATGATCCTCTAACGTGTGTTTTTATTTTTCTTAAAATAAAAGCTACGATTCTTATATTGATCATACTTGTGGAAAATTGAAATTTACGAAAAAAATTAAATCTAAGAAAATTATTTTTGTTATAGCTAGAATTGCATCTTTGAAATCAGAAACTCTCGGGACGTTCTTTTTTCCCCTATTCGCAATAACTTTAGTTTAAGGGGCTGTTTATTTGTTTAATTTACAATTTTTATTTTAATGTTCATTACAGGCACCATCGAATTAAGATTTCCTGTAATCCGATTTTACAATCATATTAAAATAATATTTTCCTAAACTTAAATACTCGTTTTAAATGTAATTATCTCATATTATTATACATATATACGCGTTCGTCAAACGACGTTTTTAATTCGAGTTACACGTGGGTTTTCTACTGAAAATTTTAATTTTAATTTTAATAATATCAAGACGAATTTTGTTTTTCCCGAACAAAATAAAACAAAAAAGTAAAAGAAAAACACATAAGCACACAGACCTCCTTTCCATCGTGACGCGAATCACATTGTATATTTTCTGGAACGATTAAACACGCTTAAATTCACCGGATTCAAAAAAAAATAAATAAAAGATATACTGCGGAGGGGGACGTAAAAACAGCTAAAAAGAGAAATATGTCATTTAACGACAGGACTAGAAACAAGAAATGTATCTCTATATATACGAAATACTTCTTACCAAAATACACTGGGTGACATTCGACGCGCAAAATAAAACGACTGGCGAAAGTCGGGTTAACTGCGAGAACTCGAGTCAGTCGATAATTCGAACAGGTCTTTCAGAAGACATCCAATTGTGTGTAACTATTACGGATTTTATAGATTTCGCTCAGTTCAATTAACCAAATGGCTACCGAAACAAAAGCCACGTACTGAAGTCGTGTCGAATCAAACAACAACTCGTAACACGACCAAGAATTATGCGAAAGACATAATTACACAAACAATACAAAACAGAATATAAAGTTCTATACAAAAAGAGAGTACACAGAGAGTTGTACGAATAATACATAATTATACAAAGATTCACGGGAGAAAGTTAATACAGTTATGCGAAGAATGTAATCGATACTTAAGTAAACGCGTGAATTGATCTTTTAGCCAGTGAGAAATACCCCTGCTCAGTCCATGAAAAACCGTCCCCGTAATTGACCTCGCAATAGCATATTAAGCCGAGGCCATTAATTTTTTTTTGATAATACTTAAACCGTTCCGCGCGTCCGTTATGTAAATGCCGCAATGTTTCAGCAAAAAAATCATAGTCGAAATATATCGCGCAGGTATTAGCTTTTTTGAAATTATTATTTTGTCGAGCTATATGTATCACATATTGATAACATTAGCCGAAAGAAAACTGCAATCGTCGATAAATTTCTTTTTCTCTTAATTATTTCAATTACCGCGTATCTACCGATTGTTTCTGCTCTTCGTGTAAAAGATACACGAAGAATGGTTTTGTTTTGTTTGTTGTTTTTTCTTTTTATTACCAAAAAAAAAACAACATGTTTTTTACACTACTTTTTTTTCATTCGCCAAATAAGCTCAGTGTAGAAAGAAAAAAAAATATACATATGAATACATATATTTTTAGATTAGCGGGAGTGGGAAAATCTCCGGGACTTGACCTGCAGGTTCGTAGTTACACTGCTGCTTTCGGGTTACCGTGGGGCAGAATTTCGCTCGATCGCTGGGCTTTTGTAAACAGGTCTAAAGGAGACGCGAGCTTCGAGGGATAATTTTGGAACGATCTCAATTTTTCACGGCGCCCTTTCAGGTTTTTGCCGGTTCGCTGAAAATACTTGAAATGGATTTCTTGCCAAAGAACTGGGCAAGATAAATTGATAGATAAATATGATAGCACGCTTCTCTAGCTCGTCAGTAACGCGCTATTATTTTGCCGATGTCTATTTTGAAGAATAAAGCCCGACACCTGATTAATACACACGATGCACTCTCCTCTTTGTAGCGGATTAAAAGCTGAATGTGCCTCGCCCCTTTCGCCGGTCGGGAAAACTCGGATAAAAAATTACCCGTTGGACGCGTAAAATAATCTTTTTCACCTTAACCGCGAGCGATGTTGTTCTCAGAGAGGAGCGATGCCGATGACTGATGCGCACGTTGTTTCATACTTCATTTAAACCGAACTTGTTTTACATAGGAAAACCATCCTGTGTATTTTGATAGCGGTCGAATGAAAATAAATAGAAACTTTTCCGAGCCAAGAGCTATAGAGATTTCCTGCTCGGCTCGCACATTTTTCCACTATTGACTGAGCCCCGTCAAAATATCCGAAAGACGCTCGGAATATTAATGAACACCGGTTATTCAGCCTAAGCGCGTTTCGCGTGCTGTTTCGGGTTTCTTTTGTCGGATAGATCGGAAGCACGTTTTTCAATAGAGACATGCGCATGGCTTTCCGAACGTCGCCGGTGTGTATTATATTCGTTGAGGTTTCCGAGGTTTTTTTTTTCTTTTTTTTTTTTTTTTTTTTTTTTTGGTTTCACTAAGGCACCTATCGTGTTGCACTGGTTATCGCCACGGCTGCAAACAGAAGCAAGCTGAGCGTTGGAAAAGTTGAGTTTAAGAGTTGTCGGAGCTGCTTTTAATGGAAAACAGATAGACGCGATAGGGGAGAATAACGACAGTAATAGATTAGACAGCGAACGGCAACGGCTAAGATCAGGTTGGGATAGGTGTGAGCCGTATTCCCAGAGGAATTTGACCGAAAGCCGGTTGCAACGAATACGGCATAAATGGTAGACGACGAGGACGACTGGCAGACTAAAGGAGAGTGGATAGTGTGGAGCGAGAAGATGAAAAACTGTTTAAATGGAGAATTACGATTTGGTCGCCTTTTGCAGCTGTTCTAGTGGTGGTCTTTATTAAGTTCATTATGCCAAAAAGAGGACCCGGCCGTTGGAGTTGGAACGAAGAAAATATAAGACCTTTGAATAATGGCCATCCGCGTTACATTGAGCGTATTCGCAGCGCTGACTCTCCCTTCTATGCGACTGCTTCAAGTCTCCGATAATCTAGTACCTCTTCTGCATTTACCTGAAGAACTCTGTTATCATCCACTTCTCCTTACGGTAGGTCCTTATCTTTTTTTTTTCCCCTTACTACTCCACTTTGACTATTATTATCATCATCATCATCATCGTATTATTATTATTATTATTATTATTATTATTATTATTACTGTTATTGTTATTATTATTATTTTTTATTATCTGCCTAGAAAATGTCGTACTGCAGAAGATTAACGAGTAATTACCGAAAACAAAGAAAAAAAGGACGAAGAAAGAATAAAAAATAGTAATAATCATGATAATATAATCTTCAATAAGGTAGAGAAAATTAATTTTCTCCGCGAAATGAATACAGAATTTTTCCTCTTTTTTGTTTTCCGCCGCACGTTTATGCACTACATTATTATATTTAAAATATAACTTTACCACCCTTCGACCAGTAAACTAGACCCTGCATTGCGTACAATAAAAATAACACCGCGACATCTTTTTTTTTTTTTCTTTTTTTTATATCTTCTTTTTTTAAGGCTCTTTTAGAAAAAATTAAAATGTCAAAGAATTAATTATACCAGAATGTTCGATGGTCGCGCTATAACGCGCTTGTAAATTCGTGCGAAACGGATTCGACTTTTTAAATTGTGGCCTATATCCGTCGTATTTTAACGATCATGCCGAGTTGGGTTTTGCGTAAATTCCTATAAATTAAGTTAATAAATTACGGTTTTCCCTTTTAAGAACTCTGTACACTTGCAAACGTAATTTGCATATATTTAAAGTGATACGCTTTTTGCGGACGTCTTCTAAGAAAAGTGAAAATTCCCTAAAATAACAGCGTGCATCTGTTATTTTCGAAATAAAAGAGTAAATGCCAGTAAAAATAATAAAAAAAACGAAAAAAACTATAATCTTTTATCATTTTTAGAGTTGATTTTCATTTGTGATGCAAAAATGCGTTGAAGATTTTAAATTGCAGATTTTTCACACATCCGGTGCGTGAAATTAATACGGGTTATATGAAAAGAAGAGAAAGAAGATTGGATAGGCCTTCTACATTTATAAGCGAAAAAATCTAGGACTTTTGAAAGATATCAAAAACACATACACAACAGTGTTTTTCGAGGACGAGTGAAATGGAAAACGATCAACGCGCATATAGCACGAAGATGAATTGATTTTTATTTCGAACTACTTGTGTACACATTAGCGGACATCCACGTGAGCTCAAAATGTGATAGGAGGGTCCAGAAAAATCTCATCAAATCTCATTTAAATTGAGGGCCAATTGAAAATCTCACGTAAACTTTCGTATAAACATTATTATATAGATAATAAAGTTAAAAAAAATTATTCAATCTTTTACTTTTTTTTTTTTTGGATTGTCTCACATTTTTCCCGCTGAAGAAATCTCGTGGCTCTTAAAAGCTTTTGTTTCGAGAATAAAAAAAAAAAAAAAGGTAAAATTTAAAAGAAAAAAAACAACTGGTATAGTACATGAATGATGGAGTGAGTGAAAAATTAAGGAAGGCGATGTCTGCTTTTACTTTTAATTTTACTAAATTTAAATAACTTAAGGTTGTATTATTATTCTCCTTTATGAAAATAAATTCGGTTCTTTAACAATTATAGCATAAATCTCACATAATGAGGAGCTCACTAAAACTCACCAAAGTGAGGAGGGAGTCCAAATTAAAAGAAAAACAGCTCACGTAATTAACGGATGCTCCCTTAAAGCACTAACGGAAAAACGTACACTTAAAAAGACGACTAGTTAAACAGCTATTACATCCAGAACCTAAACACATTCTTTATAAATAATTGAACTGCAATTTTTTTTTTTTTTATTAACGCTGTTTCATAATTAAATGAAAATTTCAGAATAACCAAAATACGATGTATTCTTATTGATGCGTGATCGCCTCTGTCGTCCGTCTAATCCTAATGAAATACCGAATCGGTTTTTGGTCCAACTGTCATGGTCAATTTGGGATATTTTCGGCGAATATTTTAGTCCATCGTGTCGTTACGATGAAGACAAACATGGTTTTAGCGATCGTCAAAAGAAAAAGTATTTTTGGGGTAAGTAAATGTTTTTCTTGTTTCGGACGAAAAATCGCTTATTTTACGATTTACGTAGAGTAACATTCGGTAAGTTATCGAGATTCATTAAGTAACGATTTCCAGAATAGAACGGCTGGTTTTGATCAAGTAATGGTCAAGGCGGAAAATAATATAAATAAAGGAAATTTCGAGACGCCGAAAGTTCCATCGAATAAAGGATCAACAATCTGAATCGCAAGCCAATCATGCGGGTCTTCCGTTTGTATGAGTTAACTTAGACAGCTTTTGTTCCGGACGAATAAAGATTGATTCGCAATAGAGTGCGTATAGTTTATCGTTTTTTCGCGTCTGTCTATTGTCTATCGGTATCCGTGTGTATTAATTAGCTGGAACTACGAGTGTGTGTGTGTGTGTGTGTGTGTGTGTTGGGGACATTCCTGAGCGAGGTATCGACGCGTAATTTATTAATTTTCGATGGAGTTTAGCTGATCTACATTTTATCATTGATCGGGGCAAAAACAAGGGTAAAATACGCTCGATAGAACAAAAATATAATACAAAATAGGATGTTTATTATAGTATAAATATAAATTCTAGAGTTAGAAAAAAAAAAACAAAAAAAAAAAAACATTTTTTATTAATTAAAGCGGGGATCAGTGCAGGAATGAAGCCGTAATCTGATTTTGAACATGGCTCTTCTACGTTTTTTCCATTGTTCATCGCTGATATTGTTCATTTAGTCTCGCGATGTTAGTGATAACGTCTGCTCACCTTAGAAATGGTCTTCCTCTATTTCTTAGATTATACGGTCGTATCATTGCAGTAGTTTCTCCGTGTTATTTCAGATTACATGGCAAGCATACCGTCATTTAAGTTCTGCAGCATTTTTCGCTGTAATTTTTGTGATCGATAAGTTTGATGATATTCTGAACCCGATTTTTTCCATAAAACATTGATTTACTTGCAGCGATATTACATCCCTCTTGATGCTTGTCCGGGACTCCTAAATTAATCAGTCTATCTCGCCAAAAGCCAGCTCAGGATATTTAACCTTTAGCGTCGTTTTTTGTAAATTTCCTTTCCACGACACGAAAATCCTGGCACATTTTGTATCTACCAGTTTTTTTTTTTTTTTAACTTCAATTAGGTTTTATTATTCGTCTTTTCGATATTCATTTCAGACGACTTTTGCTGACTTGGTTTTCACCGCATTGGTCGTCTCTTTTGATTCTTCTCGATTTCTAACAATTAACACCACATCCTTCGGCATATTTTAGGGGTTATTCAATGGCGGTTTCTGTTAACATATTAATTCCTTTATTATTCCAGTCAAGTTTCTTCGTATATGTTTCTTCCATCAGCACTATAAAATACTCAGGCGTAGTATGTTATCGCCTTGCGCTACTTCTTTGTTGAAAGCGGATTCGCTAACTGTGTCCGTTGCGATACTTAGATTTCTGATAACTTCGATTCGACAATTTATTAAGGCTCTTTGTATTGAGATCTATCGAATCAAAGGTCGATTTGCTCAATAAATAGTTTCATTGCGAGCGGGTATTTTGTAATAACGGGTTTCAGGAATAAGCTTGTTCCGACGATGTTGGTTTTCCGTCTGCGCCTTCTGGTTAATATTTTCGTCGATAGTTTATTAGACTGAGCAAATTTTCCTAATTTGTGACCTTTCTTATACAGCGATATAATGTGCGAATTGTTTTATTGTGTTGAGGATATTACCTGTGCTAGTTCATTCTCTTCGGTAAACCCTTTCCTAAAGTTTCCTGTGTCGGATGCTATCATCTCAATGTCGCTTCCTGCGGTTTCATTAGTTTTCATGTCCTTCAACGTTTCCTCCATTTCTTTTACCGTTATTTCGCAATATTTAACATTTTGTATATTTTTTTACTTTTAATGATATTGCGAATCTTATCGTTCCTGCGCCATCTTTAAGATTACCGAATTTTAAGGATTTTCATATTTTTATTTTAAGACTTCTTCAACAAAATCATCATCCTTCTTTTTAAGATCTTTTATATTCTTTCGAGTTGACCACGACTAGTATATATTCTTTTATCGTTGTTTAATTTTCTTAAATTTCTTTCATTTTGTCTGCTTTTAATATTGTATAGTATGTTATAACCTTCGTAGACGATTTGATCTAATCACTAAAAGTCTCCGCTCTCATTGGTTCATTTCGATACGGCGCAGTTCTCTTGCATGTTTTATCATTTGGTCTCTTCGTTAATTTTATTTTCCCTCCTTCTTTGTAAGCATTTATTTCTTCTCTTCTTCATAATGTTCCTTTGCATTCTTTTTAAACTCTTCTTTATCGCACTTACGATTTCTCGAGCACCTCTGAAATCTTTGTTAGAAACAGTTGTTTTCGCGGGACTAACTTTGATAAACTAGAAACAAAAAAGCAGTTTCTTTTTGTTACGTTTAGTTTCATTTTTTAAGTTTTAAAATTAGCACTTTTTCGATTGAAGATACTTCTCTAAACGCCATGAGAACAATGTACGTTTGGTCCGTTTCAGATCGAATTTAAAATTTTCCCTAGTACCAAAAGTGTGTGGCCGAGGTACCGCGAACAGCGCACGTGCCGAGAAGGAAAAAAATTCCAACAATGTCCAAAATTTTTTAAAATTCTTCTTCGTTTCAACCATTATACTGAACACACCTTTTTCTCACCTAAGATTATCAATTACGGATTTCGAATGGAATGTCTAGAGGGTTTATAGCGGCGGGGTTATATCCTAATATGTATTTAACGAGTTTTTATGCATGATTTTGTGAAAGTTTCCCGAAACATTTCCTACACCCTGATCCACCGCCACTCTTGGTTCACAATTGCTTAATTGTGCCATGACATATTCGTGTAACCAGCATGTCTGAAAGCCGTTTCACTGTCCACTAATTGTGAACGTTCTCGGGTACACGTATACGTATCGCTCTGATATTCCGTGCTGAACTTCGAACGATAACCAGAGATGTCAAATATATATTTTTTACCGGAAACGAACTGTAGGAAGAGAACGTTATTCTTAATAGTAAAATTCTGTTTTCCGAAATATAGACTTTCCAGCAGGCAGCCTTTTACAATTTTCTTCTTTTACCTAAGGCCGAAAAGTGTGTAAGACTTTCATGGTGTGACAAATAATAACAAAAATCGATTACTATGAACATAGAGATTTTGCTTCGAAACACGTCGGTATTTTTTAATATCTATTGTTTAACATATTTGTATCATTACTGGTGCTCTTCAAGTTATTATTATACGATGGCACAAAGGTCATACGATATTAAATATGAAGTAAGACTTTGTTCCCGTGTAACTGTTTATATTTATTAGAAATTAAATTCACCGGGTTCCAAATCTCTCTGCAATTAGTATGATACAGAAAGAATTTAGCCCACTCGCAACTCCAAAAATCATTCATTGTCAGGTTTCAACAGTTTGATGCCGCTAACGAACTAGAACATGCCGGAAAAGTGGATAATAATTGGCTAAGCTGACAAGAGTGTAAATTCCTTAGTACATATGATGATCATGATAATCATTAGAAAGTTCCTTCAAAGAAAGAGGCTTTTTAATATCCTCTCTCTGAACACTAAAGAAGCAGTTTAATAAGAGTGTGAGAAGCTCTTTAGTAAGCTACTTTGATATTAACATTCTGCGGTGGTCGGCGTATTTATTGAAGACAGAGCTTAATTTCTCAGCTATAACGCAATTTAGCTGTGCACCATCGCTGATTTAGAATTTTGTCCATAATGCTCTCCTATTTTCATCCTCATCGTCGTTAATTTCCTCTCCGGTGTGTTATACCATCCGGACAGATTTTATTCCGTAAAGCGAACTGACCTCCCCCGTGTGTGTGTCTTGTGCTCCAAAGAAGAACGTGTGACAAAACCACCAGAAACGGTTTTTATTGTACTACGAGTGATGGGGACTCAGGGGGAATGTAAAAAAACCTCATGTACTCGTGCATGTTCTCAATAATTCCACCGCTAACGGTTTTGTGATATGACGAATAGCGACACTCTCGGTCAGCTAGCGAATTCGCCCTTTTCGTCTCATTATCCCGCGCCAACTTCAGCGTTTGCGAGCATAAGGCACAATTGGTGCCGTTCGAGCACCGGTAATAAGCCTCGCACGAATTAGAATTTCCAACTTAAATACGGAACCGACTTGTTCTAAATTTCTTTCCTCTTCTCTGATGATCCTTCTACATTAATCAGTGTTTCGGCCAGAGAATCCCGGCAACACGGTTACGAAATCGCGGGGCGATCAAAAATTCATATGATTAATCAACCGATATATGAAATATACTGCAACTGGTAAAACAGATCGTAGCCCCTACTACACTTTTCTCGAAAGAGCCCTCCCCACGACTTGCAGTCAATCAGTTCTCGTGGAAGTCAGATTCTCAACCGGCACGAAAATGTCTGAATGCGCATGATGCTATAACGTTAAAGACTGCCGAGAGAATATTCATCGTAAAAAGCTATGCAGAATACCCTTTTCACGTGCACGACACTTAAATCAGATTTGCAACTCCTAGCAAGTGAGAACCACTTAGAATGTCATTACCAGGAACGAAACTTGTCTCATTTCGTCAACGCTGCAATGAAAACTAGCCCGCCGGTCGAACTTTCACCAGTTTTCGATTTTTCGAGTTCGGAGGAGAATTTCGTTTTACTTTTGACGATTCACGCGCGAAGTTCAAGAAAGCACATAGAAAACCATCTTCTGCATTTCGAAGTTGGCACACATAATAGTCAAATTATTAAGCTGATGCAATTTTAATTTAACGACTGGATATCTATATCTATTCCCGAAAATTCAATTGAGCATTCCATTAATATGCGGAGGAAAACTTGGCGGAAAAATTGCTTCCGAGAGCAGTAAATTTTTTATCGATTAAACAAACGGCGAATTTTCCCGACGAAACCGATGGAAAAGCCAAAGTCTAGCGAACGAAATAGCCGTTTCGAGTTTTTCTTTTGTTTCGCCGAGGAGAAAACGATTTAGCTGCTCCGAGAAGTTCATATTAATATTATAAGGACGTTGCAATGGCGTCGGAGGTAGTGGGCCGTTCTGTGTAGCAGCCGAGGTCAATTTGATTAAAGCATATTTCGTCGGGGGAAATTTCTAGACTGCTAAGCGGACATTTTGCAATCAAATAATAATACGAGCCGGTGTCGGGCCTGGTGCGAACGGCCCAGTTTATCCTTCGCAACTTGCTAATCTGACTGCCAGACCGTAAATCTCGCTGTATTTTCTCTTCTTCCCCATTCAGCAGCTTTCCGTCACCTCGTCGCGACCGCTCGCATTCTTTCTCTCTCGCATGCGTGTCCAGCCGTACATGCAATTATGAGCGGTTCGCTGTCTGCGTGTAATTTAAAAGCTGCGATAACGCGCCAGTGTAACAATAGTTCGGGGTTCGCGCCGTTTGCTCTGATTTGAAATCATAAACGATGTCGCCGAGGAAAGAAATCCCCTTTCAGAACCGCTTTTAATTATACCGGCCGAAACATCCAAAAGAATCGTTGAACTCTGCCCGGTCTGTCGGAACTTTTAACGATAAACTTAGACTGTTCAGCATTGCCATCAAAGCAAGAAACGTGTGACGACGCCATTAGAAAGTTTCCTTATTTTTCTTAAACCGCGCAATAAAAACCCGCAATTAAACAAGCAATAGGGAAATCCACATTATTATCGGTTGCAGTCCCAAGGAAGGATCTTTACAAAGTTACAAAAACCCAGTTTCAGCTACAATGGAGCCGCTCCTGGGAGGAATTGTCGCTTGAAAATAAGCTGAGAAGAGTCAAGCCTACTACTGCGCCTTCGAACATCATCATGGCGTCAAGACGTGACGACGTTGTTTTAACAAGACTGCGCATATGCAGCACTAACGCACAAGCACCTTTTGGATCGTGCCGACGCTCCGCTCTGCCAATACTGTGGTCAAGGTCCTTTGATAACTGATCAAGTGTGATACAACCATAGCAAGTTGTGTCGGTGTGTTACAGCTTTTTGCTATTTTGCTTCCGTTTCGCGTTGCGTCAATGAGCGCGATGATTCTGACAAGCGGTTGTTGAACAGCCGTGCGAAATTGCGATTGTATCATCCCCAAGTTCCTTTCGAGATACGGCGCAGAAATAATAAAACAGTAATGTATCGTTCGGAGATTTTTCCTCTTCAATCATATGTTGGAGGATTTTATGGAAATTATGTATTAAAGGAGGCTTAATTAGAGCAACAAACATATATATATATATATATATATATATATATATGTATATATGTATATATGTATGTATATATGTGACGGTCACTGAGAAAAAGTACAAACAGCGTCAGAAAACAAGTTTTCCAGATAAACGCATTTGAAAAGTTTCGCAGTATACTTTAATGTAATTTTCAGCATACAATTACGATTTAGAACAGGAAAAAATTCGTTTTCACGCCGGTTTGACCTATTTCTCACGTTCAAGTATCCGAAACCGTTGCTAAGTCAAAACCGCATTTTTAACACATTCTCAGCGACCGTCACATATACTTAAATAGTATGAAAAAAAAAACAAACATTTTTCCGAGATATCGCAGTATGCATCCAGTGGCCTTCCACATGATTCTATTAGCGATTAATTTGTAATAATTCCTAGTCGTCGCCTGAGATCGAACTCAGGTCCTGCGTGACGAAAATCAAGAGCTACTAGGAGCTATCATAGCAACGAGACATATGCTTTTGGTAATGTAGTGAATAAAGAAAAAAAAAATCGTATCTATTCCAATGATTTTAGAAAAGGGAGTCTGATCGATCAACGTGGTAGCGGCGAACTACATTGCTCTTTAGTAAAAGTTGCGTGCTTCGCATCTGATTAGTAGTGTTCTTTGATGTGTGTGCTGTACGGTCTTGCGAAAGTATACAATGGAAAGTGTACGAATGCTCCGGCACATTATTGATGTGTACAGGAACCGATGGTGTTTTTTCACCAGATCATGTAACAGTGAGGTATGGAAAAAAATGCGCAATCTGAGAAAGGATAGCGATCAGATATTTTTGGTATCAAAGTAGTAATATATTCATAGACTAATCACATGTAGATGTTTGAAAAATAGATACTGTTTTTTTTTCATAGGCTCGCGCAACTGTAATGATACGGGAAAAAAGTTATGTATGACGGGTAAAAATGTATAATGATAGATTAGTTATTTTTTGATGTTGAAGTAATTGTAGCATTGTCGTGACGATGTCCTACTTGGCTTCCGTTTCGAAAGTCTCCGATTCGATTCCAGGCAATGCCAAAATATGCTCACTAGTTTTACAGACACAATTGGGCCGCATTTTTATATCGATAAATCAAGCGTTTATAGTCAGTTCCAAGTGTAGCCTGGTGTGTACACTGGCGTGGCATAAATATTTAGCCAGCGAGCAACCGCATCAACGTGATCGAGACAGTCGTCGTTGTTTGCCTCGCCACAGATACCCCCTCTCTCACATTGGTCGGTAGAGCACTAGATTGCGTTCCGGTTTACGTGATCCTTAATTGCGTTGATACAATTTCCCCCCCTGTGAATAAAAAAGATAATCTCATACGCGTGATCGAGTGAGAATAGTATAGCATCGAATTTTGGTGACATACAGCATAAGGGGAAGGGCATCGCCGGGGCTTCTATGTGTTTAAAACGAATGGTGTGCTTTCTAGAGTTTTGCAATAGAGACGATATGGAATAAATCACGTACGAACGATAAAAATTCTACGATGGATTAACTTTTACCAAGATAGTTTACAAAAATATATAGATTTTTTTCTGTGAAATTTTTTACTGTGAGGTTTTTTTCTGAACGTGGCGGAAGGGAAAAGGAGGTGTGACATAAATGTTTGCAGCGTGATAGCGTAGTTAGACTAGTAGTATTGACATGGGGAAGAGGTGAGTTCTTTGATGCGTGGAAAATGAACGACGACTTTTGTAGGATTTTGTAACGACACGATGTGATGAAAAAATTATATGCGATCTGTGAAAATAGAAAGATGGTGACTATTTTTATATTTTGTGTTATAGTACGCTTAAATTCCTTTTGTATAATAACACCAAATATTACGGACGTACGGCTTATGAGTTTGGGGTTTTTTTGATGTGTGAAAAATAGGCAATATGCTTTTGCAGGGTCACGCAACAAGGATTATTATACAAAAAGAATATGTACACGATGGACCAGAGTTATATTTTTTGATTTGACGTGAAGTATAATATACTCGGATTATTTTTGTACCTTAGCGTCAAATTTTGGTGACGTACAGAAAAAGATGAAAGGGACGAAGGCTTCGATGCGTGTAAAAACGAATAAAACGTTTTCAAAGGTTTTTGCAATTGCGGTGATAATCAAAAAATTATGTACGATCGGTAAAAATGAAAGAATGGATGCGCCGATACTTGGATTAATTTTGAATACTTATCGCCTGGTATTTAGAGACATATGGTGATGAGAAGAAAATGACGTGTGGTATTAATCTAAAATAGTATACTCGGACTAATTTTAAGAATTCATAAGAGGTGTCTGTAGTTCGTAGATGTAGCAGTTTTAATCTTGATGTGCATGCGCAAAAAATAAAAAATAACTTCAAATAAAAAAAAAATGAAACGATAATATACTGGTCGGTGATAAAAAATTATTTAAAAAATTTGATTTCATAATGTAATCGTAAGAATTATGATAGTTGTGCATGCGAATGGACAAGATAAGTTTATCACAATTTTGAACACTTAGCGAGCTGAGAAAAAGAAAATTCAAGCCCAGGGATATAATGTTTAGCAGGCAAGGCTCAATATAATAATGGATAGGGAAAGCTAAGGTTAGTTTCGGAGAGAGGATTAGTTTTGAGTCCTGAACCGAAAATTTTGAATATTTTAAAAATGAGGGTTGGACTACCGGTCGTGCTCTGCCTAAAGACTTATGATTGAAGTGGTCCTTCTTTTTCGGTAGAT
Organism: Icerya purchasi; assembly: GCA_039619475.1. NCBI lineage: Eukaryota > Metazoa > Arthropoda > Insecta > Hemiptera > Monophlebidae > Icerya > Icerya purchasi. The sequence goes on along the minus strand of CM077115.1, from coordinate 75,088,782 downwards.
ATTCAGTTTAGCGGTTGGTACAGCCTAAACGGGGTTCAAATTTAGGTAAAGTGATTTTGAAAACTTGGCCAGATTGTTATAACTTAGAGGCACAAGGAGCTTCAGATTGTGTCGAGTTCTGCAGACCTGTAAGAAAATCTGGGTTAGTTTTTGGACTCACACACTGGGAATGACGTTTTGCGCTTCGGCCTTCTTTACAGAGCTTCGCAATTATGATATCAAAGGTGAGACAACAAAAACAGACTACTTATGAAAATTGGAGCAGTGACGTACATTGCACATATCGTGATTCACAGCAAATAACACATAACGAATAAGAATTTAAATAGTGTATATTTCTCAGAATCCCATAAAGGAAAAAATAATAGAAGTAAGTATTATTTATATTTCTTTTATTTGGTTTGTCTACAAAGAGGATTAACTCATATTCTGTATAAATACGCGATTGAAAATTAAAATATAGGGAAGCTCGATAAAACAGGATAAAGACAGCATTGTAGTGAATAGAGAAATATTAACGAACCGTGAATGAAACAAGGAACGTCTTTGAGAAAGACAAACCGGAATAATATTCACAAAGCATATGATTGAAAGTGCACATTCAGTTTCGTTGGGGGAATGTATAAAAGATATATTAAGAGTCCAAAAGTGAAATGCGATATTGAAGAAAACAGACCGTGATTGAAGTGGATAACTAGAGTGAATTTCGTTGAGTAAGATTCCTGATTGAGATATTTCAGGAATTTTCCTCAACTGGGCCGTTGGCAGTTACTGAATTAATACCGACAAAAGAAAATACAGCGGAGAACGCACACAAGCTGAGGTCACAAAGCTATAATGGGATAAATGTAAATTTCCAACGGACCATGGGTTGGAGAATTTACTTACGCGGGCCTTACTATTATGCGCACGTATTTTAAATTTATTTTTGGCGGCCACATTCACATACCTTTCGGTTGATGCTATGGGATAATCTCAGAAACTTTTTCAGTATATTTCGTATTCTGGTTTGTCGTTTATTATTGGTTTACAATAATATTAAAAAAAAGAAAAATAAACAAATAAAAGTTAGTGCTGAAGTCTAAAATAGTTAAGGTACACTAGACTATCAAACAGGAAGTCACCAGATTTGAGACTTGTCTCATTCCGCGTTCAAATCGCTGCCAGATATATACATATATTAGAAACTGAACTGCAAATCTCAAAGAGGAAAGAAACCAGCAGGTAATATTATTTTTATATTCAATAGGGGTGCTTAGTGTTTTCTAAAAATTTCAATTCCACAATCCCGATACCGCATCAGTAATGTATGAAACTCACTTTACTTAGAGAAAAGGTTTTTATATTGTGTTGTTTCCCTTTTTGAATGGTAAAAGTGTGTTTGGTCGTTATAAAAAATTAATAAGTTTCCGAATCACATCTAACCTTATTTAGAAAGAGATAATTTACCAAATACCCAAAAAAACGCGAATAGTATAATTTTAACTTTTAAATAAAAATAATCCACATAAAAAAAACAAAAAACAACAGATAAACCAATCTTTAAAGGAGTTCTGAAAATTTGTTACATTACATACTACATCGCGCTAGTTGCTGCCGAAGCAGAAATACCTTTTACTGAAGTTTTCACACATTACTTTTCGGCACTTGTTTCAAGAGATTATTTCAATATTTTTTCAGAGAAATTTTCGACATTTCTTCCGAATGACTTTACACAGACAGCGTGAATGGAATTATCAACTGAAAACTGTGCTCTAAATCACTACGGAATAATCGATTTAGTACTCACGGTAAACATGAAAACGTTCGCTTCGAACGCGACAGATTTCGTTTATAAAAATTGTAGCTAAAGATAAGTGTGTCTTAATCAATTTTTTTTTGGTTCGATAAATATTCAAATTCCGTTTAACATTTCGACCATTGTACTTACTTCGTTCGGTACGCATTACTTGAAACCTTTTCGCACGCCAATATCGGTCCTCGTAGGCGATTTCGCATTCGGACGACGCGTCTAGAAAGAATATCGTGCACGCATATTACTGTTTACACGGAAATAACTGATCTGTACGTACCTGTAATCGAAGAAGACGTGTACGAAGATTCGACAGCAACCGAGCAACGAGGCAAAGGAAGGTGCAGCGGCAATATCGCAAATATGTTTATAAGAAAGGAAAATATCGCGTTGGATGCCATAATAATAGCCTTTTGTAGTATTTTTGATTCATGTCACGATTTCATGCAGCTTTCTGTAACATAAAACCGAGCAACCACTCTTAGTTTCGTCGAACAAAATAGACCGGGCGAGTTACCCTAACGCAGCCTCCTATTTGTCCGACTATCGCTCTAGGTAAAAATATCCATTTGGCAAAAAAAAAAAAAAAAAAAAAGGTAAATAATAGTAATAAACAGCTGAATGAATATATAGAGCGACCGATGCACATTTACAGTCTTCGTGGAAGTTGCGTATACGCTAAAGGTATTGTTTTACGCCGAACCTGTAATGGATGAAACACCATTTCTTTCTCGTCTAATAATTTGTTTGCCCATTATTATCAACTGTGTAGCCAGGGCGGAAAATTTTCGAACAATTTAATTCAATTTTTCGTTTAGATAACAAATAGAGTTTTGCGTGTGTGGTGGATGTAAGATGAAGGATTTTTTCGCGAAGTACTGAAACGAAACAAAAACAAAAAAGAAGCAAAGAGGAAAAATAACTGCTTCATAAAAAACGGTTATACCGCTGAAATGTCGTCATTGACATTTCGAATTTGACGAAGCAACGAGAGAAACGGGGACGTTGAGAGTTGCAAATTTTAAAAATTGATCCGAAATAATAACTACCACAACCGTGCAAACGCTGATTTAAAGAACCCAAATTATTTCTACTTATCTATTTTGTCCGATTTGCGAAAAATGAGAAAAAATTATTTTCTCGGAAAATTGGATAAGTGATAAAAATTTCTGAGGAAAAATCGAACGCGGGCTTGTAAATGACCTGTATATTTCGATTACGAACGCGAATGCGTTCTATTGATCACGAAAAACTAATCAAAATTTTTCATAGGACTGCGTCAATAAAAATCGCATTAGAATTATCGCAGAGCTGTTAGATGAGCTTTGAAAAACAGAAAGCTGACTAAAATTCGGCGAGGCGTCCCCCATTAAGCATGTCTATCGTCCCGTTATTGTTACTCCGAAGCCACTTTAACGAAATCTTGAATGAATCATCTGCCGATATTAAAGTAAATGGAATTACCAAATTAATAAGCCACACGTTATGCAGACGGAACTTCAGCGAGTAGCTGCACCAGATAATGGACTTGCCGGTTCACAACATAGCAAAAATGCTGGACCGTGTTCTCGAATACTGCCGAAACAAGAACTATGGTTTTTTCGAAACATCGGGCGACAGTATTACAAAAATTAACGATCAAATACGATAGAAACAGTGTAATCAAATGTTTCGGATGCCACACGTTGAAGAAAGGCTGTAATTTAAAGCAGTGGATTCGGAATAGAGCGTAGCAAACGAAGCATGAAATTGACACGAAGAACTTTTTTACCTAAAACTGAGAATGCGACTGACGTGCTTCGTTTTTCGACTTTGCTATGTAGATCTGGGCGCGGCTAATCCAAAACAGTTAAAAAAAAGGATCATATCTGTACAGAAGAATGAACTTCTTCTTTCCTAACGATTTCCCGGTGCAGGGTCCGCTTGATGGCACTTTTTCCTCCAGTTTCTACGGTACTCGGCGTCCTCTATCGCAATACCGACTTCCACCATGTCGTTGTTGACGGAGTCTATCCACCGTCTTCTCGGTTTTCCTTGTGGTCGCTTTCCTCCAGTGTTATATAATCTATTAACATCCTCGCAGGGCTATTGTCTGTTTTCCTCATGATGTGACCGTACCATCGGAGTCTCGCTTCCCGTAATAGAATGAACCTCGTGGGCAAATAGAAAGCCAAACTGCTAGTAGGGGATGAAAAAAGGATGAATAATTGCTGTTTGCTCTGATGGAAGGAAAATTAAAATATTTGAAACAGTAAAAAATACGGTTTTTCGTGATCAGCCATAAAAGTCAAAATTCCTGTCTGGAGTGTCTGAGTAGATAGTCCCAGAAAGCTCGTATACTTGCTTCCGAAGTCACTTCTGAAGTTATTTCCTGAAGTTATTTCCTGAAGTTATTTCCGAAGTCACTTCTGAAGTCTATTCCGAAATCGCTTCTGAAGTCACTCATGAAGTAACGCATTGTAGATTACCAACTTCTTTCAAGGAAATGCTGCTTCGAAGATGATTAACATAAAACATTTTAGAACAACAAACTTTGTCAAGTAGAAACTTCTGGTCCAGCATTTATCGGAAACGGTGCTTATAATGAACTGAGCAGAATCAGTACTAACTTTTTTATTTTTCTTCCGCTAAACTTTTCAAATTTTTTTTTGTATTCATTTAGTGAAAAAAAAATAAAACAACAAACACTCTAAGAAGCATTTTAATTATCTCGCCGATGCTTTCCAAATTTCTTTATGTAATAATTGTCCCCAACATAAATTCGCTGCGCAAGTAGCTGCTTGGCGGAACGAAATTTGGCTTTGGATATAAAACAAGAAAAATCACCTGTCCGGTTTAAGGTTTTTTTTTAGATTATTTGACTTATAAAGTAGCAAGAAACAGTATTACTCGCGAATATGTATATTCATAGCTTTTTAAGAGAAATGCTAATTTTTTCCCCTCTATTAGTAGGATACGATAGACCCTCTTTTAAAGTTAGTCTAGTCGAATTTTTCATAACCTTTCCACGCTTTCCTCCGATGCTATTTTTAGAAACCATCTTTCCTATATTTTTAGAACCCTTAGAAGAGTCAGTATCATTCGGGCATGGCCGACCGGCCATAGATCGACTGGTTGTAGTCGACTAGCCGTAAGTGGACTGGACGTAGAGTGAACTGACCGGCCGATCGAGTGCATGCCCACCGAGGACGAATTATTAGACTAAATTTCTGCCATATAAACTTGATTCTTATATGTTCGTGAGACACACTGATTCACAAAACTTCTCTCTAGATAACTTTAAATTTTGTAGCAATTTCGCAATAAACAAAAAAAAAAACATGAATAACTGATTTAATAGTTCGCAGCAATGTAAGTGCATTAACCGAAGATTAACATTTCTCCCTATGTAATTTTTGCAACCCCATACATAAATAATACACGGAATGATAATACGACAATTTAGAAAACATATAAAAATTAAATAAAATTTGATAACGGAACCGTTTGGCATAAAAATTTTAAATTGCGCACATGAATAAAATGCTCGTACGAAAAATATATAAGTTCCGACCGCTGGTTACCATGGGAAATGGCAGAAAAAGGCGCAAAAATGTACAGGCGCATTGAAAGAAATTGTATCAATCGTTCCGAATTTCTGACTTCCGAGCTGTAGTTTTGAGGATTAAAAAAAAATCACGTTCAAACCCGGAGGGGTAGAACTAAACAGCAGGTAGTCTAAACAGGTTTTTGAGATGTCCGTTTTGCGCGAACATTCACACTTGATTAACCGGCCAGTTCACTCTACTCCTAGTCGATCTACAATCAGTCGAGCTCAAACGATAGACGTGTAGCGTAAAAAGTAACAAAAATAAAACTTAATATAATCTCGTGATAGATAACCGAGCAAAAATCGTCTCAGTTCGTCGTCGGGCAGAGGTATAATTCACCGGAGAAAATTTCGATCGGTTTTTGAATGAATTAGAAAGAATGAATAAAGGAAATTGCAGTAAAATATATTACAATTTCATTGAAAAACGCAAAAAAAAACACACGTACTGACGAATTAGCTGAGGGGAACGAATATCTTAAATGTATGACGCATTTTAGACGTTTGCATTTTGTGTAATAACATAAATAAGATTCAAGTTTAAGATGGTCAAAAGAAATCGAAGAAACATCGATACAGCTATTAATTCATAGACGGCTAACTTGAAACATTTTATATTAATATTTTTTGGAGTGGGATGCATGAATCATTTCCAAAATTTAGGAAATATCGAGTACAATGCACGCGGGTGTCAAATTAGCCAGTAAGTTAGACATAATTTCGCACTACTGGTCAACGTCTAAGATTAAATAATGCTTTCATTCATATACCGTCCTAATCATTAGCCTGTATATATTCCTTTGAGCATATGCGGTGACTCTATTTTTCCACGAATCTTTAGGGCCTTTTGGGTGACGTGAAAAAAAAATCTGGCGAAAAGCATTTGGAAGATTCCTTTTAATAGTTTTAAATATGCTTTTCCATCGTTGCGCATATAATATATTCGTAAAAGGATATTTAACAAATGCGGATACAGAGTTTCGGTTGGATAAAACGAGCTTTCAAAAGTATTCTTAGATATACAAATTCAGACTACCCTTTCGTTTTACAAAGAAGACAGGATGAAAACGGGGAGAATCGCGTGGATCTTCAAAAATATCAAGAACAATCGAATGAAAAATCAATATTGCGACAGCGGTCGATTTGAAGTGATCAACTCTACACACGGGTCTATCGGGACACTAAAAGAAAAAGAAGATCTGCGTTATCAACCGTTTTTTTTTTGTTTTTTTTTTTTGTTTTTTTAAATTCAATTGTTATTATACGCACAGCAAACCCTTTTTAATTTTTATTTTACAAAGTTTACGAGAAACTAATCAGCTTGTTTCGGAATAACTCCGGAATCGCGGTCGTATCGCAAGAATTAAATAATAAAAAAATCGATAGTTGAATAATTATAATACATCGATATGTCATTTAATGATACAACTTTTAAATATAAAATATGAATATAAATTTTTTTTTTTAAACATAACTGAAACTGAAATTAAGTATAGAAACACGATTATTATTCAGTGCGTACAGTTACTGTAATTTCAATGCTTCAGCGTAGTTTAATCAGTTTCTTTCTAATATGTATTTTAAAATAATCACATCAGCTTTTTATAGTAATATGTCTCTGTTTATTGTAATGATATGGCTGACGATAGAAGACTTTTCTATATGGCTCATAACATTAATTTAATCGAAGGTTTTTTTTTTTGAGGTTAAGATTTATTCCATAATTTTAATTTAAACGTAGTGTTTTTACATGATATGTTTTTTGTTTTTTAACCATCTTTTGGGATTTTCGTCTGCTTCTACGTCGTAACTTAGTTCGGAGGTTCCTAAAAAAGCCTGTTACGAAAATTTAACGGAAAAGAGGAAAATGTATTGATAGTAATCTAAAAATTTTATAATCATTTTAATTTAATTAAAAATAAAACCAATAAATGTTTAATGATATTTAACAAATTATACAACAATTAAGATGCTCTAAATTATAAAAAGGGAATAATTACTCGGTAATGTGTTGTGTATAGCGGCATTATTTATACTATTATGTTAAAAATTAAAAGATTTAAGAAAATGTTAGATAGCTATCAATGAATTATAATTATAAAGCTAATTAAATCACGTAGGACTATAAGTTATCTCTAACAGCATTAATCAGTAGACTTAAACCGATGGAAATGAAAATTGAAAAGCATATTACACTGTTTAGTATAAAAAATAATATCCAGCTGAATAATGAATTTAGTAACGTAAAACATATATTCCTAAAAATGTGTTTAACTATCAAAATTGATTATTGAGCGTAAGAAAATCGAAAAATATTTTGGAAAATTATTATATAGATAAATTACAGCAAATTTTGAATAATTACAACGGCGTGGCCTATCAGTATTATACGGATATAACAGAAAGAATAAATAATAAAATTTTTAGTTCAAACTTTTTTCGTAATGTACAGTTTATAACACTGGACATGAACTTTTTTTAAAGTGTACTCGTATAAATATGGAATTTTAAATGCAACTCTCAAGATAGCGTGTATCATATTTTACAAGGCTGCAATAATGATAATACGAAGTTTTTGAAAGTGATACGGAACAACTGATAACAAGTAAATTCAGCAATATTAATAAATTTACAATACAAGAGACTAAAAATCGTAAAAATAATATTCATTTGTATTACGAAATTTTTTTTTTTTTTTTTTTTTTATATTTATACACTATTACGAGCTGTCCATCAAGGACATTTAGTAATACGTGTGAATGAACTTAAACATGAAGGGAGGAGTACCCAATGGCACCTACCCGATTACCCCTACCTTAAACAAGGTCCTGCGGTTTCTGGCGTTTCAGTCTTCTTACATTATCGGTAACATCGAGCAATTCTCTAGCAAGAGTGTTCGGATGAGAATCGAGTCTGTCTGCGTGTCTTTTAGCGTGAACTTTGATGACATCAGCCACATAATCTATACACAAATCTCGATGTAAGGTTAGATTAGTAACATACCAGGGTGCCTTGGTTATCAACCGAAGGATCTTATTCTGGGAAGTCTGTATTACCTTCAGGTTTGACGATTACGAAAATGATTAACAATTGTTACTACATTTACAAATTGTAAAACAAAATTAATCTGACCTAATAAACTTAATTGGGTGGGTCTCATTAAGTTTTGTTATGTAAATTTGGAACTATTTTTTTTCTTATACCCTCCGCTTTTAACCGTCTTCGATAATATTCCGTTCAAATTTGACGTCATTCTGATCAGTGGTTCTTTTTTTAGGGCGTTTTGAAACTTGAAATTTAATTATAATCACCCTGTATATTATATATATATATATATATATATACATAAACTCGGTCATTTTGGTCCCGCAATGATCTGTGCCCCTTGACCCCTCTTGCTTTCATTTCTGTCTCTTTCTCTTCTATACTTTGTATAAAATGATCAAAATTTACAACGTAATTCTTACTGGCATCAACAGAAAAAGAAAAATAGCATAACCACAAAAGTCCTATTCTAACATTTAACTTTCATTATATAAAATTAAGACATTTTTTCGTTACATTTTTCGTGACATATTTCGTTACATAAAACTGTGACATTTTTAAATAACAATAACAAAAATCCTATAAAATATAACAAACGTTACATAAAATTGGAACATTTTTTCTAATGGGGGATAGCCTAAGAATTACGTTGTAATTAATAAATATGTATATATATATATGTAATTAAAATTGAATAAATAATAAAAAAAAGAAAAAGAAGAACTATCTGTAAATACGAAAAAAAGTATAAAAGCAACCGGTTAATTACCGTTAAAAATTTTTCATCGATACTTCATACCCGATGAATAGCTCTCTTGTTCGCTGGAATAAATAAAATTTTGTGACATTTCGTTATTGAAGGTGTAAAAACAAATTCTGACCATTGCGTAAAATTCATTAGCAGCACTAGTCAATTTAAACTACATTATGGAATGCTGTACTCGAAATTGACACGTAACTTTCAAGAAATTTTCCTTTATAACGTCCACGGTTTTCACGGTGCTATTTACAATTTTTAGAAGTTTCTCGTGTTCAATATGTATCTTATTAAATTCAAGTTCCAGCTCCAGATAATTATTTCGTCAAAGGATATTGAAAGTATCATTTGCAACGATGTTCATCAGATGCAATTACCGAGACAACATTAGACGTATACATTTACACGATATAACCATACTTAAATTATTAATATCAGATATTTTAAAAATTTAACTGGTTTTTACACTCGCCATGAAATAAGTAATCTATTATAAAAAGCTCTAAAGTTATTTAAAGATGAAGGAAAATAAAAGCAGAGACAAAAATTTAATTAAGAAGTTTTAAATTGATTGATGTATTGTATCCATTTAGTATACGTAAAATTTTACCCGTTTTAAATGTAAAACAACTTTTTTTTTTCATTTACAAAATAATACGCAAGGTATTTCGAAAATCAGTGTCCTTTTCCTAAATTTTGAAAACGGTGTTACGAATTCAAACAAATCAGGGAGTTGTTACTTGGTATTATAACGAATTGACCAGTCGTTCATGATGTATGTTAAAAACTGTATCCTTTAGATCAAATTACGGAGATAGATTCTGCACTCCCTCGGATGCTAGTTATTTTTAGTTTTTATAGAAGAATCGGTTTCAGTTGTCTTATTCTCCGCAAAATATAAGTATAACGTCAAAACGTTATCGATTTCATTAGAAGATTTTTTTTTGTATTATCCCTGGCGTAGGAATAAATTTGGCAATACAAAATTTAAAAGGTTTTTGTGAATAAATTTAACCGGAAAAAAAAAACAAAAAACAAAAAAGCAAAACAATCTCTTGTTCTGTTTTTATGAAAAAATAAAAAAAAATAAAAAAAAAAGTTTACCTAGAATTAAACAGATGTAATGTTATTCACTGATGTGCCTATTAGCGCGTGACACGTTAAAAGTTTATCGCAAATTTAACATTGATAAAAAGTTTTGATACAAGTGTCGTTTCAAAAAATATTTGAAAAGGTCTATGCTGCTCGTTTCGTAATAATAAAAATTTGAAAATGACAAACTTCATCAAAAAAAAATAGACGAATATATGTAAACAAAAACTTCGCGACGTTTGCGCTCTTGAATTTATTAAGAATTATGAGTTAAATCTATATGATAAATGAAAATTGTATAACGGGGTTACGCTTCTCAATAATGATAAATCTTAGACTTTAAAAAGTCAAAGTGGGCCATAAAAAAAAAAGAAAAAAAAAAAGCAAAAAAGAAAAAAAAGTGCTTTATTTGATATCATCGGATGAAATGACAAGCCGGTTATTATAACAGACTATTGAATTACCTCCTTCAAACTTCGTTATCTTCGATTTCCACTGTATATATTCATATATTTTTACCAATTAGTTTGTTTTTTTCTTTTTATCATTCATGTTAGCGTTCAATGTTTAGTATTCCGTTTTATTTTTATTTACTTTTTTTTTGTATTTTACATTTCAATTTTAATTATTCTTTCGTTCGTAAATTTTCAACATAGATTTTATTAAATATAATGTCAAACTTCCGATTTTTAATTTATATTCTAATATACTAACTTTAATTATAATTATTTATAAACCGTGCAGATAAGCTACTGATTTTCTACAAAAAAATAAGTTTCCTTAGCGAGTTTATTCAATACTGATAGAATGAATAAATAAAGTAAATACATAAGTTTAACGTACTATCAAAATTGATAATTGTCCCTCAACTTTAAAAACAAACACCTGATTATAATAACGCCGGCGGTGAAGATTGCGCACCATGAATATAGAGTTTATATATCTGAAACAAGAGGCGGTGTTTATTGTAAAATTTATCTGTTTTAAGTAATCAGTATAATGCGCTATTATAATATTATTTAAAGAGCTAATAATATATCTCAAAATGTAATGCACGCATTATTTCTAAATAAAATACACTTGTTATAAAATAATATATTCAATTGTATGTATCGAAGCTAATAGCTTCATGATTACGGACATATTCCGTCATCACATGAAACTATCAGCCTCAAATGCGTTGGAACAAATAATTAAATATTCTTTTGTAAGACGTGTATTTTATGTGAATCGTATATTTCAGTTATTTATCGTTAATACATCTCTCTTCTTTATAGCGCCATACTTAATTCCTGAGCGTCAGCGACTACCTATTCGTATATCTCAGCTGTACAGACATAAGTATTAGTGTACCAGGCAATTGTTTATATACAATACGAATGTGTATACACGCAAGACTACATTCGGAACTGATATTGTAAATGTTTGATTACCGATATACAAGTGCCACATCCAGACGTTAACTCTATCGATACAGAAATGTAAGGAATACAACTTGCCGTTATACGTAGGATTTGTCGACCTGAAAATAGTATTCGATTCTATTTATACACGTTCAATTATGGAAGCTCTAAAAGCTAGTGTGCTATAGAAAAGGCATATATTGATATACTGGTAAACATATATAACTCAACCACAGCTAATGTACGACTGCATAACGTAACACCCACATTTCCAATACTAAAAGGAGTTAGACAGGGAGATACAATCTCACCACACGACTATTCACAACAGCATTGGAACATGCAATTAAATCATTGGATTGGAGTGAAAGAGGAATAAATGTAAATGGCAGATATTTACACCACCTCTGCTCTTTACAGATGACATTGCGATCATAGCACAGACCAAGGATGATTTAGAATGTATGATAAAGGAACTAGAGGTAAACAACGTCGGTTTACAAATAAATCCAAATAAAACAAAGTACATGAATTATAATCAGAACAACGATCACATGCATAACGAAATACAAATACAAGCAGGAAACATATGAGAAACAGATCAGTTCACATATTTGGGTAAAGTATTCACAACCGAAAAACAAGGGATGAAATTAACCCTCGAAAAGAAAATATCAAACGGTTGGATTGCATACCATAAAATAAAACGCATACTCAATACCAAAATCAGCCTTACAAAATAAAGCGAAAATATTTAACCAATGCGTGATTGCAGTGCTAACGTATGGTGCGGAAATCTGGCTCATTAAAGAAAGGAATTTATAGGAAAATTAAGAAAAACTGAAAGACGGATGGAACAGGCCATGTGGCCTAAGCGGCTAAGTGCTCAGAAATCTCTACGGGAAATGATTTTTTCTGGCCACCATGATTCAATTAAGGGTCTAATCTAGCCTTAAGAAAGTCTGACATGAGGGCCAATGGACTTTGCATGAGGAAGTGAGATTATTGAAGATTATGCTCGATAGATAAAGTGGAGGAGGGCTGTTACTAGGCAAGGGGCAATATATTGCTGCTCGGGCGGATATATCGACGCGTTCATTTCCAAGAATCCCAGCATGGCTGGGCGCCCACAGAAAGCATACGGAGCACTGTCTCTTAATAAGTTCGTATGATGTTCGGTAAGGGGATTAGAGATTGTCAATAAAGCCGCAGATGAATGGCAGCATTCGTGTAGAAAATGACGTGGTCGGGGTATTTTTGTATTGTTGCTGTTGTCAATTATATTCGGGTGCATGGGTTCGTTATACTTCGTCAGGGAAAAATTAACGTCAATATTTAAAGGAGCCCACGGCGGAATCACTGTGTTAGGAGCTAGGTCAGGGAAGGGGATTACGCTCACATTGTGCTGCGATAGGAGGGCCAGGATTTCTGGGAGCGGGGCATTAGGGAACTCCTGGGGTGTTGTGGAGGTCATTTGTGTGAATAGGGAAGGAACGTTTACTAGAGAAAAAAGCGAGGGTCTCACGATGGTAATAATAGGTTCGGAAATACTTTAGTCGGGGAGTGCCTATCAAGGCACAGAAACTTACAGACGGGGAAGTTCTATATGCGCCAAGTATCGTAGCGCCGTGTGGTGTTTTCAATCAAGGGATTTAAGTAAAGAAGGACTGGCTAACGAACACGCCTGGGACCCGTAGTTTATTCTGGAAAATTATTAAGGATTTGTATATGGAGAGGAAAGTTTTCGGAGGTACATTAAACTTTGTGTTTGATACATATTTAAGAATAGATAGGAATTTATGACATTTCACTTTAAGGTTGGATATGTGAGGCCGCCAAGTTAGCTTATGATCGAACAGTCGTCCAAGGAAAGTAGCAGTAGGGTGGAAATGAAGTGAGGAATTTTCTAGATTGAGGCGGATGCCGGAGGAGTTTTGACGTCCCCTATAGAAATCAACACAGATAGACTTAGATGGAGAAAACACAAGACCATTATTGTTACGCCAGGATTGAAGTTTTGAAATTGTTTTTTGTAGGATTTTTTGAGCATTTGCTGGAAAATTTGAAGACAGGGAAATGTTCAAGTCGTCAAAGTAGAGCCGGGCGTTTACAATTGCAATCATTTATATCGTTAATATAGAAATGAAACAAGGTTGCACCAAGGGCAGATCCTTGTGGTAAGCCATTCTCAGTTTGAATGGTGCTCGATGTTAACGAGCCAGTCTTAACATGGAACGTTCTGTTTGTGAAAAAAATTATTCAGATAATTGGCCATGTTTCCAATTATACCAGCTGTTGTCAGCTTGGATAAGAGGCCGTATCGCCATACTCTGTCGAACGCTTTTTCTATATCGAAAAAGACGGAGTATAAATGTTGGCGTCTGTGAAATGCTGTTAATATTTGCCTTCGCAGACTCAGCAGATGATTAACTGTAGTACGCTTCTTATGTCGAGGATAGGAGATTATTCTATTCAAGGAAGAAAAAGAAGACGCCGATTAACCACTTTTTTCCAGTATTTTTGCGAGGACACTTATGAAGGATATAGGCCTGTAGTTTTGTGGAAAAAGAGGATCTTTATTTTGCTTCGGAATAGGAATAACAACTGCTAATTTCCATGGCTCAGGGATCGATCCGGAGGACCGAATTTGGTTATAGATATGTAAGAGGAAGTTTTTCACTGACGGAGGTAAATGTTTTAACGTATAAGAATGGATGGAGTCGGGCCCAGGCTTACTGTTTGCAGTATGGTACTGGAGTTGATAGTCTAGTTCAGAAATGGTGAAATGACAATTGTAGGTCAAGAGTCAGAGATGATAGTTGTTGTTCCATGGAATATTTCTTTAATGAGAAGCCAGACGAATATAACGAGATGAGGATGACTCTCCGCTGAAAAATGATTCGCAAAAGCATTTGCGACCTCTAACGGGTCAGATAACATGGAACCATTCTTATTTATCGAAAAGAAAAGGGTCGCACGATTAATACTGTTCAGTTCCTTAATTTTGGACCAAATATTGTGTCACTAGAAATATTTATGGAGATTGAATGCATAAATTTCTGCCATGATTCCTGCTAATGAGGCTCCTTGCAGCTGCACGGCGTTTTTTAAATTCGATCAAATCGGGATATAGGCCTGTTGATTTGAACTTCCTAAGGGCATGTTTATCGTTGTATAGAATGCAAACACTATCAGCAACAGACTAAGTGTAAAGCTACCGAAAGATGGCCGTATTTTAAAAAATGAAAGATAAAAAGATAAATGAAAGCAAAACTAATCCGACTTTAATCATGCGGTTTAGGCAATTAATCTCTTTAATGATCAAATAATCCCCTTTAAAAAAGAAAAAAAATTGAACTTCTTTTCGATTTTTTTTTTTTTTTTTTTAAAGGTACGCTAACGAAGAGCAACAGTTCAATCAACCAAGGAATCTAAGTAATAGCTCAAAGAATAACTTCTTCCGTATGTGATCTTAATATATATATTTTTTTTCTTTTGAAATTTCGTCCGTTAAATTCTTTATTAATTTGTAAACAAAATCTCGCTTCCGATTTTTTATATATTTTACAGCCTTTGATTTATTTGTAAACGATTTTTCGACATTTAATGATGGTTATATGCCGCTATCCACCTATCATTTTCCTATACATATACACGTAGTCTTCTCTTCAGTTTTGTGTTTTCAGTTTCATTTGAGTTTACTCTGTATTGTTATATAGCCGAAAAACGTTAAATTGAGGTACTTAACTTTATTAAAGTAAATTATTTTATACTTATTTTTGTTTTTATTATTGTGGTATTTATTTATTTTATATTTGTTAGTATTATCACAAACAGGTTATGGATTTGTCTATATTTAAAAACCATCATACTAGCCTTCCGTCACGGTGTGTAAATCGATTAAATCAGCCAGTCTGCGGCGCGAATAATTTAATTAGCCCGGACGGGAGAACAAAAAAAATTGGAATCACTTCCACTTAGCTGACCCTTTGATGCCTACAGGTGTTTTTTTTTTTCTGTATTACTTTTTCTACCCTATTTATACGCCAACACAACCAGAGATGAACATTGACGAAATTTTTTGTTTTTCGGACGAAGACTCTTCGTAAACTAAACTTTTTTTCTTTCTGAATAACAAAATACAAAAAAAAAAAAAAAAAGGAGCAATGAAAAACAAAACAGAAGGGAACTTCCCCACTTTTCGCAACTTCACAACAAACGATAGTTAACGTCCCTTGTGTCTGAGCTCCTGTTTATCCTTCTGTTGGATAAATTTTAAACTTTCCAGGGTGAAAGGAAGAAAAAGAATTTTTAACAAGAACATAGAGACATTTTCCGAAAACTTTACACGTCATAATTTGACTATTCCGTAGGGAATTGTTCGTATGATCGCGACTATTTTTACGAATTCAGCAGAAAAGTTGCGGGTTCGAACATCAGTCCTGGACGCGTATTGTAATTCTTTTGTCGAGCCTTCAACCGTATCGTGAGGTTTTCCTTTAACAATTCGTGAAAAAAACTTTCTTTTTCATTAACGCTTCATTCGAAATATGTATGTCGCCGTTACTTTTACTTCTCTTCGTCTCTCAGCCGATATAAGATCCGTCAAAAATTCTATCAAAAATTGGCTCGGTGTCAAGAGATATGTGGGGAAATCCATATCATAAAGCAGCAATGGTTTCAAGGCCAGAATTAACAACTTTTTTTTGAAATTTACTAAATCAAAAAAATTAACAAAAAAGGATTTAATTTAGTATACTTATCCGTAGAAACTTTTTTTTGGCCCATCTTCAGCTTGAAAAATAAAAATTCAAACCACGAATGTAGAAAAAGATTTATTACGATTTTACTTTATCTCTGCGACACTCATATTTTCGTTCTATGTTGGTGTTTTCAGTTTTTATAATTTTTTCCCAACATATGTATGTTCGTTTTTATGCTCGTTTTTGTAATTTTTATTTTTCCAGCCGACGATGTGATTTATTTGAAAAAAGCTTGTTTTTTGCCTGATAATATTTGTCGTTTTTTTTTTTTTTCTCCGCTATTTCGCAAATACATTATTTCCAACAAACAGGTATTAATAAAAGTACTACATTCTGAATATGACAATTCTAGTACGAGCATTCGTCTATTTATTAGGGGGTATCACTTGCAGTGAATTCGCCGGAGTTGCTTGGAGTAGACGGTTTTTTTGTTGTTGTTTTTTTTTTTTTTGATTTTTTATTCTTTTTCCGTATGAGAAGTAATAATACTTCACAAACGGGCTAACTTATATGCGAGTTGCAACGGAAGCGACCGCGTGAACCGCTGGTGTGTAAAATTATCACCTCTAGTCTAATTTTTCTGGACCAGGTTAGGAAATTGATATGCTGCTGGAATAACCAGGAAGCCAAAAGATTGTTATGATTTCTCAAAGTTCACTGCGGAATTGCATGGTTTTAGCGGATGTAACGGAACACGATTATCATTTCAGTACGAACAGCCGTGAAAATTACGATGAAACTCTCGGATCAAAAAAGAAAAGTGACCCGCATAATTTCGGTATCAATATCATTATGTCATCGGCTAGGTGGAGTTTACTTTGAATGGACCAGAATATCCAACAGTTGTTACGCAGCAATATTTTCCTTTTCTTTTGGCTACAAAAGAAGTTAAAATTTGGTCACTTCTCCTGATAAAACCTTTTAGTAACGTAATCGCTATGTTCACCGAACACTATTCCCCTTGGAAGGACGATAATTCATTTCTAATATTACCGTCCAATATGCGTACGCGATATTTTCAGACTACATAATAAACTAACCTCAACAGTTACCTTTTCTGGAATTCTTAACACGATTCGTTTCATTTTACCTTTCCGAATTGTGCAGCGCTACTTCAAAATTCTAACCTTTTCTATTTAATTTTTTAGGGAGGGGGGGAGCTCCCATGAACAGATAGAAGGTATTTACCTGCGTTAATTAGACATTAATGTAGCACATAGAAAATAAATTAGAACGTGGTGTAGGTCAATTTCGGCAAAAACCAATGGACATTAAATTTAGGAAAAAGGAAGATTTAAGTCGGAGAAGAAATTTACGCCACAAAAATGCGATACCATTCTCGTTGACACCCCTAGTTTAAATTAAATAAAATAAAAAAAAAACGCACACGGATCCTACTAAGATCTCGTTGCAGTTCTTCCGCCGGTAATTTGTTTTCGCTAAGCACGAACTTTTCCGAAAAAGACCGAAATAGTATACATATATGGCAACAGACTTCGATTGCTGCGGGTATATGATAAGCATGAATAGTTTGTAATAATGCGTTTGATTTGAATAAACGATAATAACAGTGTTGGGCACTCACGCAACGACCAAAATTAACCATGTGAGACCCACAACTTATTTATTTATACGGCGTGCGAGCAAGTATCGAGATTCGAGCTTCAAAGCTGTATAAGTTTGATTCTAAACACGTGTACATTTTATTGAATTTGAAAATTGGCGCGTTTTTTTGCGCGATCTTACCACACTTCAACGAGTCTGATGATTTATTTATTGTTTTTGTTTTAATTCATACGGGGGATTTATATATTGTGTGTCATTTTTTATCGTATACTTTATGAGAATGACTTTATGCTTGTATATCCAACAAAAAGTGAAAAAAACTTCGTTCCTACACCCGGTAGGTCTTCCTCTAGACACCACTTTTTTTTTTTTTTTTTTTTATTTGGAGGCTGCCATATCCACTTAGCTGTGCCCATTAAACTTCACATATCTCTCCCTATATGAGTGTGATAGCCGCGGAACGTAGAATCATGGTGAACTTCTGCCTTAATGTTAAAATTATTTACGAAAAGCTCTAATTACCCGCTTTCCCGTGAACGCTATTCTTATAGGCAGCACTTTTTCAATTTATTATTATTTTTTTGCTTTCTCTGTCACGCCTTTAAATAGCCTATTCGTACTTTTTCTTTTCATTTACTTTTTTTGAGGTTCGTCAACTATAGACATATTACTTAGCACGAGTGGAATTTAAGTAAATTTTTGAGTTTACGGCAGCGAGATTCGACCTCAACAAAACGCCACTTCCTAACCAATTACGGTAGTTGACCTTATGTGTTTTCAGCAGATGTTTTTTTTTCTTACGATGATGGGCTGACGTTGACCAGTCTGACCAGTCTGACCAGTCTGACCAGTCTAACCAGCTTGATCACTCCAAAACAAAAGGTGAAATATGGAAGAAAAGAAGAAAAATTAAAATAATCGGTGCGCTACAATAAATGAAAATAGTTGGCGCGAAAAATTATTCGGAAATATCCCCTACGCCAAAGTTGTTCTAACTTCATGCTATAAGTTACGAAGACTAATAAAGAGTTGATGTAACTTACGATTGCACGGAGCCTATTTTCCTAATCCGATAAATCTTCTGTTTAAATGCAGTTGACACATAAAAATCTCACTTAATCTCAGAACAAAAGGAAATTTTTTTCTTTTATACACTCAAAATCACTGTTAAAGGCAAATTTTAATTTAAGGTATATTTTTAAGAGACGGGGTTCAAAGCATGCTGCAATATTGTGTTAAATTCTTAATTAATTGCGATTGGCAATTAGTTTAACTTTTTTTCAAAAATACATGCTCGCATATAGCATTTTAAAATATCTAAATAGGAATTTCAATAAGTTAGGTTTAAGTTTTTTTAACTTAATTATTATTTCGCGGAGCGCATTGGTTATGCGAAACAGCAATGTCGTGTAATATGATTGACACGATTCTAGACATTTTCATTAAGACGTGAAAATTATATTCTTCGCGTTTTTTCGAATTTAACCCTTCTTTTTTAATATTATTATGAAATCGAACTTTCAACTTTATAAAATTTCCTTATAAGTAATTAATCACTTAAAAGCAATACCAATATATATATATGTATGTATATATATTTTTAAAGAATAAGTTGACGTGCTTTGGAGAGTAACTCCACAATTATGGTGCAAAGTAAATATTTATAATGTCAATCCTGCGCATTTCTATAATTATTATAGAAAAATTATCACCCGATTGCCAGGCCCGTAAAATTGAGTTTACATATAAATTTATACGTTATCTCGTCGCTGAAACACATCATTCTATTTTTAATACTATAGTTGAATAAATGATTGTTATATAACGCCTATTATCGATTATGGGGAATCTCTATTACTGATGGAAGTTCATATCAATCATTTTTATAAATGTTATGTAACGATATCTAAAAAAGAAAAAAAAAAAAAAAAAGCTCGCATGCCAAACTTTTATTTATATATGTGGTAGTTCCATTTGATAATATTGTATTACGAATAAATTTATTAACGGATATTATATCTATTATATAAAGCTGCAAGAAAAAAAAAATTCATACAGACCGTTCTATAGTAGCTAGAGAGTTTATTTTTTTTTTTCAGTCGACGTATTTTCTTCTTCAGATCATAAGAAAATTATAAAACCCTCAAAATTTTAAAATTAAAGGCCTCAAATTTCAAAAAATGTAAAAATTAAGTTTTAAGAAAAACTTTTTAAAAAAAATCCACAGCCGCTTCTAGATAAGTCATTAATTTTTTTGCATACATATATATATATATATATGTGTAATATTTTTTTGACTAGTTCGCATCCGGAATTAGAACTGTGTTTACTGTTTGTGAAATTAAAAGAATGACTAGCCGTAACTGGTATATCAAAAATATCAGTAATTCCGATAGACATCGTAATTAAAATTGTTGGCTTCAGTGTACGGATAGAGATCATTGTGAGCCTACAGCACGATTGGACAAAGAACACTAGTATACCGGCTTTTTCAACATATCGGTAAGTTTATTGAAATTTTAAGTATCGACGAAAAGTATCATCGGTAATGCGCTAACAATTTACCGAAATTAATCGTAATTACAGACAGGAATAATAATAAAATAAAAAACTTAGCAAATTAATCGGATATCCTAGTTGTAATTAAAGAAAGTATGTAAATACGAGCATTTTGCCGGATATTGATTCGAAAAGAGAAAAAATGGAACAGCAATTTATACGTGATTTTATTTAGAAAGTAAAAAAAAATATTTTAAAAGATATTATCAAAAAAAAAAAAAAATACATGTAGTTTAGGGACTTCCTAATCCTTATGATTCTTTCGGACGTCAGTTTCCGACCGAATCAGTAACTGTTCCTTACTTATTTTTTGCAAGCATACCTAAATAAAATGAAAATAAAATAAGGGCAAATCCGTTAAAAAAAGTTATTTCGATTTATTATTTTTCATTTATTTTCTTTCCGTGCCAATTTACCGATAAACTTTTCTCTGCCGCTTGATTTGGTCAGTTTTAAGTAGCGTACTGTGTTGTCATAAATAATTTCGTGTTTGCTGCTTCTTCGATATTTTTGTTAGTGCAATTTACGGAAGTTTTCTACGATTCTGAGAATAAATGTATTTTGAAAAAAATGAAAATTTACCCGCGCGCTAATAAAGGAACATTAAGAGATTTCAGTAGTGATAAAATGTTAAAAATGTTTTCATGCACCTAAAGAAGAAGGAAAAAATTAAAAATTGGGTATTTTCGGAGACTTGTTCGTACGATATACCGAATTTATTTACAATATTTAAAGAAGATTCTTAAAATAACTGGGGGGGGGCCCAGAGCCGGTGCAGTCAGTTTTATTCATAAAAAATAACTCTCTGTTAATCGGTTAAATTTCGAATGAAAAAAGTTTTTTTGTTTTTTAAAAAAAAAAAATACTTTTTTCTTATTCTGTTTATTTATTTTTAATGTAGTTATTTTTATTTTGTTTATTTATCGGAAGAATTTTTGTATTATTCGAGTAAGTAGCCGCTTTCTCCCGCTTTCATCCAGTTCATTTCCGTCATATTTTTAAACATTTAATTTTAATCGAAATACTATTCGGTAAAAACTGCTCGATTTCTACCCCGACGAGAAATTTTTCCTAAATATAAAAAAAAAGAAAAAGGTGCGATTTGTTAAACATTAACGGCGTCGTGCATTATTTATAACTATACGATAATTGTACGCAATGAAACGGTGTGTATGTACCTAGTCATTTTAAAACGGACAAAATTTTATCTTTTCAAGTAGTGAAATGTGTCAAGTGAATTTCGACGACTTTTTGAGGCCGAAATTTCGATTAACAATCTTCGCCCGAATATTCGAAACGATTTTTCGGAATTTAAAAAAGCGACGAAACGACGGAAAAAATTAATTCCGACAAAGAAAAAATTACCGGCGAACAACAAAAGCCTCGTAGAACACACCGAAATGACGCACTGTACGGACGTTGACTAACGTCGTCAGACTCGAAACTTTAGCCGATTACCGACATTCGAAATTCGAAGAGCTTTTAGCGGTCCGCGCATGCGCCCTACCACGTCTCGCTACAGATAAAAGCTGCTTTATTTATATTTTCCTTATTATTTCTCCGGACCGATACTAAGACCGGCGGGCGACGGCGGCAGCGGGAATTGTACGAATGCAGTAGTTTGTGCAATTTTTCCAGAAACGGCTAATCTGGAACAAAGCCATCGGCAGTCATGCGTACAATTTGCCTCTGTCAGTCAAATCCTCAGCCTCGCAACCCCGCCATAGTGAGGAGTTAACGAAACCCCCCCCCATTTCGGGCGCGCACACTACAGCTACGCCGTGATCCCGGGAAACAATTCTTAGAGCCTTTAATTCGGCATCGCCCAAAGACGACCAGCGCTGTGGTCACTCTAGTCCCGGTCTACATAATTAAATTATCTTTTTCCTTCACTCTAAACTCCGCTCCCCGAATTCGGCAAACAGCATGCCAGCCGTTTCTTTTCGTTCTTTTTTTTATTCCTTTTATTTTCGCATGCACGATAATTTCTTCGTATGGAAATCGTTTCATCAAGTCGGCGGTATTTCCAGCGTGCCGCTTCGCGTTCGCCAAACAGCCGTTCTCTTAGCGTTTGGTCAGTGCAATATAATAACCGAAAAGGACGCAACATACCTAGCCCGCTTAAAGACTGCGCGCAGGTCTACTCGGAAATGGTAATAGTTGATAGGCTAAAAAAAGTGCAACTTTTCATTAATAACTGTATTGAGCTTCGGGAGAACTTTTCCCCGAGGTTTTTTACATACGCAGACGCGTATGTACTAACGACGTCATTCTTGTGCCAGGATTTATAAGAAGAAAAAAAAAAAACTCTACGGTGATTTGACGGAAGTTACCACCGTGCGTAAATCGTAAATTATTATTACTTGTTTTTTTGACATTGACCTAGTCAATTGAAATTTTAAAAAATTACTACCGGATAGTTGACGGAGGTTCTGACGGAGTGGTTCGAAGAACCGGGTTCACTTATACACATACAATATATACATACAAACATACATATATATGGTCCGAATCGCTCCCAGGTATATAACTAATCTGAAATTGAATTGGTTATACCAGAGAAATCTGTGAAAGTAACGGCGGCCGAGAGAAAGGAACTGGCCCCAGTATTCTCATCAGATCCATTAAGTCCTTAAGTACCATTATGGAAAGCTTAACTTCACAATCCATGATACCTTATGTCAAGCATATATGGGACTTACTTTACTTATTTTTAATTTATACATATATACATACATACATGCATATATAAACATACATGCATATATACATATATATTTATATGACAAGTAAAGTCAGTTCCATACCCTTGAGAGGGCGTTGGGATTGTGAAGTTAAGGTTCACAATGAACTAAACATAATGGATCTAATGAGAATACTGGGGTCAATTCTCCTTTCTCTCGACCGCCTTTACTTTCCCAGATTTCTCTGGTATAACCAATTCAATTTCAGGCTGAGTAAGCTTGGAAGCGACTTGGATCCGGGACGAGACAAGTCTCGATCATCTATGACACCTCTGTCTTGGTAGCCAAGCACCTTAACTACTATATATGTGTATCTTCTTTCTCTCCTCAACCCAATGGTTGGTGGGTACTACCTATTCGTACATCTCAGCTGTATAGACACACGCATAGGATACTAGGCAATTATTATATGCAACGCGAGTGTAAACAAACACACGTAAACGACTTCATTCGGAACTGATTGGTAATCGTTTGATTTATCGCGTTACAAGTCCGGTCCCCTATTTAAGTCTGCTGTGTACTGACCTAGAGCGCATATAATGTTGTACGTGGTGGTTTTCCATTGCCTTCCACGTGATTATTAGCGATTATTTATAATAAGTTCGTTGTCGCTCGGGATCGAACCCATGACCTCCATCACGGAAGTCAAGCGCTCTAGCAACTAGGCTATCGTGACCACTATAATATATATATATAATATATGTATAATATTAACGTAATTTTGTGCCGGTGGTGGTAATATGAAAAAAAAAAGCATTATGAGGTGAACAACCGTCGTAAAACGTTTTTCTACTATTTTGGGAGTTGTAATATAAATTATTGCGCAAACTATAATTCTATTTCTTTTTATTTTATTACTCCGTATAAGTATTATAGAACTATCGTTTTTTCCGGGACAAGTTCTAAAAGATCGAGTTTCATTTTATAAATTACAAGAAAGCTTTTGATTCCGTACACCGTACAGAAGTAATTTGGAAGAATAATTTAATAAACTGTATGTAGAAATATTAATGAATATTTATAAAAATGCAAGACCATCACAGTGTACGGTACATGTGAAGTAACTTCGGATTTTCGAATGAAAAGGAGAATAAGACAAGGGGAGGTGACCGCAATTATTCACGGCTACATCGCAAAACAAAAAGCTTCCAAAAATTAAACTGGAACATCAACGGAATGATGAGTACTTAAACCGTTTAGGGTTACCACCACGTTTTTCACCGAAGCCATATTTTGCCGCAACAAGTTTCACCACCAGCACGTTTTGTCACCGGCAATATTACACTAGTCGCCGCCGGCGTTCTGATAAACAGGTGTTTTTGGTTTTTAAAGGGAAAAGAAAATTTTCAATTAAATGCTTAATAAGGAGGCGCTTTGATGCCGATTTTTCCCCTCGATAACCCGCTAAATATTTTGTCGCGTAAACCAAAATTCCTGTTTGAAAAAGAAAGTTTTACTAAATTTTATAAATTTGGCGATCCACCAGTCCCTTAATTATTATTAAATATATGCTATTGCTTAAATTCAGTAATGCATAAATGAAACATTCTTAATTACAACTTTCGTTTCATTTAAGAATAACGAATTATTATGTTTGATTTCCTCCGTAACTGTGATTGTACACTTTATAAATGTTTTTAATTAATAACCTTGATTACAGTTACACAGTTAAGTATTCTATTACACGAAATTAATCACTATTACACAAAATACACAACGTCATTTATTGTATTGTTTTAAATATAAAATAAATAAAATAAATAAATTCATAAATATATAAATAAACTTGTCCGACCGGTTTCGTCTGTTTTAGACATAATCATGGACTGAATTTTGTTGTTTATTTATTTACGTTTGTTTTTGTCATTATTGAAGTTATAGATCGATTTACCATAATTATTTATATTCGTGATTATATTTACCTATATATATTTTATTTTATTTTAATTTTTCATTCGTTTTTAATTATTTATTAAATTTATACATAATTTCACATAGACCAACCATTATAATATATCAATCTATAACTTCAATAATGACAAAAACAAACGTAAATAAATAAACAACAAAATTCAGTCCATAATTATGTCTAAAACAGACGAAACCGGTCGGACAAGTTTATTTATATATTTATGAATTTATTTATTTTATTTTGATTTTATTTAAAACAATTCAATAAATGACATTGTGTATTTTATGTAATAGTGATTAATTTCGTGTAATAGAATACATAACTGTGTAACTGTAATCAAGGTTATTAATTAAAAACATTTATAAAGTGTAAGAATAAGGAAGCCATGGTATATTTTCCTAATGCGTTTTATATTACATTTCATTTTTTTTTTTTTTTTTTTTTGTTAATAACTGCATAACAGTCATAAAGAGATTAATATACTGATTTATGATGTCATCCCATTATTTGACGTCGGCTACGAACCGCGACTTTCGGCGTATTGTGTCGCTGGCGCCAAACGAAACGCATCGCGGCAAAATGTGGTGGTCCCAACCGTTTAAAATCTGCTGATGATATCATTTTGACAGCAAGTAGTAGTGAAGAAGTACAACGACAAATACGTGAATTAATGAAAGAATGGGTCTACAAAGTAGCACGTTAAAAACGAAAATAATACGAAATAAGTGAGCATAGAGAAATTCAAATTGAAAGACAAAATTCTGGAAGCAGTTAATGAATGTATACGACGTCTAGGGCAAGAAGCAAGCGTTACACCGGGAAATTAATACGGATTTAAACTTGGACCCTCGGTGCAAATTCAATTATTTTCAAATCAAAAAAACCTCTACATTTAAAAAAAAAAAAAAAAAAAAGTATCTCATATCAATGTACAAAGGGTGGCCCGAAACAACTGAAACTGAATTCTCCGTACGGAATATAAATGCCATCGAGCGGGGAAAAAACCAGTGAAACATGAAGTTCACTCTTTTCTCGACAGCAGAACAAGCGCAGAACGAGTGCCATCTTAGCAATACGAACGGAGATGATACAGATGTTTGAACGAAATGTAGTTTGAGTTCGCATATATAGACTATAATAATATACGTGTATGGCGCGCTCATCAGTCGATAATTAAAACCGAACAAAGATGATTGTGTTCGAAGAAAATTATCAACACCGTTCGAGAACTCTTAACTTCATACGGTACGGAAAGTTTAGCCAAGGTCACAATATTGCAACGATGGCATAATTTACCAATGGGGTCGTGAGTCGTCGCCTCACGTCCCACTTTGAAATGGGTGCCGAAATGAACGCTGTTAAGGGTTTATTAATGAGCACGGTTTTGAGGTTTCTAATGTGACCAATTTTTTTTTTTTTTGTTTTTATCTTGCCCTGACCAGCATTGATCAAAAGTAGATTGCTACGTGGCTAATTGAACGGAACCGGCGAATTTCTACAAACTGTCGACATTGTTCAGAGCAGCGAAGAAATCTTAAAACTTGTGGCAACTTATCGCCCCGGCCGGCGGTAGTGTTATTTTTTCGAAAAAATCAAAAGCAGTGATACCATTAGCGAAGTTCTCGAAAAAATTCACTTTCAAGAAACCGTGTTTGGAAAATTCAATATCAGCGCTGAAAGTTTTAGTATCGAGTAAATATTTAATCTAAAAATCCTCAATCTGTATAAAGATAAGCGTCGTCCTTGTAGTGTCAAAATTTATTTATTATTTATTTATTTAGATTTTTACTGCCTACATAGGCTATAATCTACTTAGTCTAGTTACAGTACGGTACATAGTTTTATAAAACTAATTGTAGCACATTGTACGTTTAAGAAATTTGATTATGTTATTGAGGTTCTTGATGTCCAAAAAAGCGTTGAGGTCCGTGGCAGTTGGTTGGTTGGCGGTGAACTTGGAGAAGCATAGTACCAGATGTTGTATGGTAATTCTTTCACCAGGACATGGTTAACAAATCGGTGGCTCTTTCCTCTCGAGAATGAACTTATGCGTCAGCTGTGTATGACCCAGGTATAGCCTGATAATAGCTGATGTGAGCGGTTTATTCTTTTTTGTTGCCTTGAATATTTTGTCCGTCTAGTCGCTATTGTTCAGTTTTATCGTGGTCAGGGTGCTTGGTGCTGTGACGCGTAAGTTTTCCAGCCACTGGTCGAAAATGAAATTTCTTACAAAGAACTTCTAATAATGCAGTCCCGGTTTCCCGAATGTTCCTGTGACATTGTAACTACGTTGCTGTGAACCGGTTTTTGTGTCAAAAATTTAAATGGTGGCTACGAATCATAAGTACAAAGTACTATAAACTGTTCCTATCTCGGAAGTCTACTGGTCGAAATTTTACCTTCGTAATATTATTCGTCTTTCTTACTTCTCTAATTGGTCGAATATCACCTGCTTTTACAATTTTCTGACTCTTCCCTTTAGCACCTATCATAAACTGACTCGCTACAGTTTAATCATGGTAGTCTTTTTTTAACTATGTCTTCCTATAATAACTATCTGTCTACTCGCTATTATAAACCTGTACGTAGACAACGCTAACTTTTGCTAATTATGCGAATTTTCTTTGCATGAAAATTGTATAAACACAGATACTCTTCGTGATATTTGCCGAACCTAGCGATAATTCTCTCAAAGCACCAAAGTACATAACCGAATTTACTTAACTTGTTTTCTCTAATTGTTTTGTTCTTTCTTGAAGGTTCAGTATCGTTTAGTCCGCGAAGAACCGAATGTGATAGGGGAGTAAAGTACAATGGTACATTTCTGCGCTACAGTAACTACATGCACGTTACGTTATTAATGTGTAGGTTTTTTTTTTAATACTTTTTAAAATTCAATGTGTGACACGTTGTTTATTGTTTCTGAACCTGTTACGGGGTGCCGAGAAAAATTATATTTTGCATACATATTTAACCTGTAGTTTTTAGACTGCTTGAAGAGAAGTTGGGTGTTGCAGCCATAAGAACTTCCGAGTTAGAAATGGGGGTAAAGGAGAACTTTGAATAAATGCAACAGAAGTGGAATGCTCATATGTCAGATAAAAACAAGTCCAATGAGACGACATTGAGTGTAACATGGGGGAACTTCAATAAAGCTTTTATTTTTTTGCTAAAGAATATTCATGTCACTTGTAAAAATGAAGACATTTTAGGAGCACTAGTAGAAGAAAAGCTGAGCAGAGTTAATCTATAAGTTTCTTAAAGAGATTAAAGAAACAAAAAAAAAAAAAGTAAAAAATTGAACTTTTAAAAACATAAGAGCAAATGTATAAGAGCGAATGAAATTATGAAGAAAGATCATACACCGTCATTGAAGTGATGTAGAGAATAGAGGTAGTAAGGAAGTGACTTTATTGATTTTGGCGTGGAGAAAAGGCAAATCTACAAGTCCATCCGTAAATTATATTAAAGAGTAAGCGACTATGGAAGATTCATACACTTTATGTACGGCGCGAATTCGCCTTAGTCTTTTATTTAAGACGATTCAAAAAGACAGGGTCGTTGCAAACGCGGAAATACAATCTATCGTATCTGAAATGTCAAAATTATTTTGTTTAATTAAAAAACGGAAGCATTTATTATCCGGTTTCGTTGATGTATGGCGCTCTTGATTGGTAAATTTAAAAAAAATTGCCAGCCCTTCTCATTTTAATCATATTTTCCCCCTTCGCAATGTGGCACCGTTCTTAATTGTTTTGTTTTTTTTTTTATTTTAAAATAAGTTGTGGGTCCCGCAAGGCATCTGCCCGTCTGTGGGTACCCAACACACTTATTATCGTTTATTCGGCAAATATGTTACCCATATGTTATAATATTTCATTACAATTAGTTTTCATAATTACACAAGATGTGTAATGAAACAAAATAATAATAATAATAATAATAATAATAATAAAAAGAAGTACAAACAAAAAAGAACTACTTATTGTTATACAACAATTCCATACTACATTTTTGACAAATGATTCGATTCTCCGCCACAGTCAGCTCCCATTTTGTCTATTTTAATGTCACTCATTAATATTGTGTCAACTAAGCATTGTTTAATTATTACTTTCCAGGTTCCTGTCTCTTTTTGCATTATATTTTCTGGGATTCGTTCTAGCAGCTTAATCAAAACTATTTCATCCGTATTGTCGATTTTACTATTTATGCCTTCTAGTCGAATGAAATATTCCTTGTTGTCCTGCTCTTTATCATTGTAGCTATTGATATATGTGTGGTCTTATATTCAAGAAAACGGGGTGATAAAAGTAGCACATCTTTGGAGACATTTCATTTCTCTCTCTCCACCAGCTAATGTTAACCTGATCTTTATTAGGTAATATTATCTTTAAGCATTTTTTTTGCTATCTACTAATCTTTTTGATTATCGTTCTCTTTTTGCTTCCTCCCCCCCCCCCCCAAACTGATATCTCATTCATGATTCTAGCACTATAGCGTTATAATATATGCGTAAGTGGCCGCATGGTATTGAAAGAATCAATTTATAAAGCGCCGGTAGCATTTGTCCAATTTTATTAGATAAATTTATTACATGCTTGTCCCAAGTTAGTGTTCTGTCGATGATTAATCCTAAATATTTAACCTCTTCCATTAATTCCAGTTGTGTACATCCACAGTTAGAAGTAGATATCAAGCGGTTATGTAAACAATTATTGTTATGCATTGTAATAGATGGTTTATATGTTCTATATCTACTGGATGTTCTTATATCCTAAGCCTTCGATTTTTGTATGTTAATAGTTAGATGTTTATCATGTGCCCACCTACACATACTATTCACATCCTCTTGCAGGAGTTTTGTCTCGATGCTCCATAACGAGTGCTATGTCATCCGCATAAGCAAAAACTATCGAGTTTTTAATATATTTATGTAGGGAGTTGGTATAAATCAAAAATAATAACGGAGCCAGAATATTTCCTTGTCCCGCCCCTGTTGATGCAATTCCCTCTCTACTTAGTTCTTCATCAATTTTTACTACGCTTTTTCTATTATGCAAATAACTTTCAAACCATTTATTTTGCCTATCTACAATTCCCATTTGTTTCATATCTCGCAGCAATATTTGATGGCTTACCGCATCGAATGCTTTACTAATATCTATAAAAATTATAATAAATTGTCCACCGTTTACCAACCCCTTATTTATCTTACTTGTTAGTGCTCTTAACAAAGATATTATTGACTTCCCTTCTCTAAAACAAACTGTTATTGACAAACATGGCAACTCCTCCATTAAATTTATCTGATTTTTTGTCACTATACCCGGTGGATCCCGGGATATTGTATAAATTTATTTCGTTCTTTCTCACATTTGTTTCTGTGATAATAATTGTACTGATAGGTGACTTATAAATGTATGCCAAAAATTCGTCCCAGTTAATTCTTAGGCTTCTAATATTAAGATGTAATGTATGGAATAGCTCTTGATTAATTTTTATACACCCTTTGTCTATATTAAATAGTCCCTTGTATCCCATCTCCCACTCGCCAATTGTTGTGTAATTAGAACAGTTAATTTTCTTACAGAATTGAATCGGCAACGAAATTATTTTTTTGGGGGCTTAATCACTGGTGCGATACTAGAGAATTGACCATATTTTATGCACGCTGATTTACCGAAACTTACAACGCGATTATATCGATTTAGCTTAGATTTCGACCGGTTTATATCTATGTATAGGTGTAACTTCTACATTCGCACACATCTACCCTAACTCTCACACACACGCGCACTCGGAGAACAAATATATACCCATACTCAAGCCGTTATTCCATATAATGAAACCGGCAAGCTTGTCACACATTATCCGCACATGTACACTATTCCTAAACGAATACGGCTATCTACTAATATATTTCCGCGTTTTTTGCTGCTACGATCGGTGAAATATCTGCAACT
This sequence comes from Icerya purchasi, assembly GCA_039619475.1. Taxonomy (NCBI): domain Eukaryota; kingdom Metazoa; phylum Arthropoda; class Insecta; order Hemiptera; family Monophlebidae; genus Icerya; species Icerya purchasi. The sequence goes on along the minus strand of CM077115.1, from coordinate 75,057,594 downwards.
TATCTATACCAAAAGTCGTTCGCTGAAACATAACTTGTAAGCAGATAATATGACACGCATGCAACTTCTCTCCCTGCACACTACAACGCACATCCACTTAGCACACGTACTCTTAAAAACTAAGTTACACCATCGGTATTGCAGCTGCAGTGTGCAACTTAAGTGTCGCCACTTACTCACTATTTACTCCTAAAGCATACTCTCTATCGCAATAGCGTCACATACTGACCACCTGAAACTACACATCCCTCTCCTTCGTACAGGTACAAAGCTCGCTCCCACCTTCTGTTCTCCGTAACCTGTTCTATCTACTTCGCTTTTTCTACCTACCAGTATACAGACGGAAGCCTCGGACAACTTCACCAGCATCCATACCAGAACCCTCTTATATTTTTCTCTTTCACTTCCTACGTATCTATACTTGTACACAAACTTTCTTACCCAGACCACTGTTACCACCGTATCGATCACGTATTGCAACACCACGGTACACTCTCTCACATTCACACACACATAAATATCATTAGCAATTCTACTGATATAAATATCCAGAGCCCCTAAATCTAGCTGAAAACATAATATACTATAATCAGCTAATCTCCGTTAATAGTCGAAGTTACTTAACATAATTTATTTAAATCTTCTTCATCCCTAATCATCGTTATTCTTTCCTGCTCATTTTTCCGGACAAATATTTTGCCTCTCTTTCTTCACACGTATCTGTAATTCAGTATCCTGGCTTTTGGCTTCATTATAAAAAGTAGAATTTATTTATCGAAACAAACGAAATGTGCATTCTCCACTTTCTGCATGTAAGGCTTTGTTAACCATATCGTTCGGAAGCGATAGAAAAGTTTTTATTGAAGATCGGATTTTTAAAAGTTGAGGCAAAGCTGAACCGAAACCTCCTTTACTAATAATCGTTCCTTCTACAATTCAACCTAATCTTTCTGATAATCCTTGGTTCTCCGAATTCCCTTCTCTTCCACGTTCCGTTATTGTTCTTATCATTCGCCTACGTTTAAATCACACTTGATTGCCCTTTTCCCGCTATCGTCTCTCTTTGGTTTTTTCTTCTTATTGTCATCTTTATTCTAATGAAGCAGTTGTTTGTGATGCTAATCGCATTTTCTTTGAGTGTTCTTTTCTTTCTACGGAACAAAATTATCTTTATTTATTCCTCCTAGAGATAAGGATTTCGGTTCGCTATTGCGCTTCCTATATTCAGTCCTTTTCCTCTCGGTTTGTTGTCCCTGCCATTGGTTCCTTTGTTTCAGCTTTATCCGATCGAATTAAGTTTTATTTAGTTGACTTTTCTTTTTATCGTTTCCGGGGAGAGGTATCTGGTTGACGAGCCCAAAAGAAAAGAAAAAAGTTCAATTTTAGATAATGTGAGAGTTTTATTTATGTGTTTTCATTTGCGAAAAAAAAAAAATTAAATACTTTTGACGAAAAAAAAGTAATTTTTTTGACTTAAAATTATCTACGAGACGGCACATTGAAACATAATGGACACCGTCGAGGTACTTTTGTTACATTTTCCGGTACGTCAGCGTATTATTAATATTTCCTCCTCGTATATATATATATGTATATATGGATGCATATATTTAAACTCTATCTCTTGAATCTTGCCGTCAAGATACTCTCTGGATCGTCGGATGGTGGACTTTTATAATTTTCACAAAATAATAACATTTTTTTTCCTAGTTATCAAAAAATTCTTCAGAACTTATAAAGTTAACTTTTACGTAGAATTTCTGTAATATACTTTTGTATTGCTGCGTAACGCCAAAATATTACACGATTTCTAAATAACGCAATACATAACGAAATTTCTTCTTACATCTAGCGAAAAAATCATACACACTCATTAATATCTATATATATATATATATATATATATATATATAGATGTACACATATATATAACCTTTTGGTTTTTTTCCTCTCTTTATTTGCAACATCGTACGTTTCAATTTCTAGCGTTAACAACAGCATTTTTGTAGTCGTTTCGTAAAGACATATTCGGTACACGCCAATTTTAACACCAGATGCGAATATCGGTTTTTTTTTTTTTGTATTATTTGCCGGTCTAAGAAGATTTTATTGGCTCTGGGAAAATTTTCCGGCTTGGATTTTCAGTTTTTTCCGGAAATGGTACATCAGTTCTCTTAGGCATACATGGGAGTTTTCTCCAATGCACTATAATTCCAGCACGTCAATTCTTTCTCGTACTGCGTACGATTTTGCGTTCGATGAAAAGATTGAAATTAACGACTATACCCATAGGCTGACCATATTCCTCGTAGATGATTCTTCATTGCACCTTTTTCGTCATCCGTTTATTTATCTTTCACGACTTTTTTTGTGAAGTTTAATCACCGTGGGCACAGCTAAGTCGATATGGCAGCCTCCAAATGGTTCTAAAATCTAGCATAAAAAAAAAAAAAAAAAAAAAAAAAAAAAAGTGGTGTCTAGAGGAAGACCTACCGGGTGTAGGAACGAAGTTTCTTTCACTTTTTGTTGGATATACAAGCATAAAGTCATTCATAAAGTATACGATAAAAAATGACACACAATATATAAATCCCCCGTATGAATTAAAACAAAAACAATAAATAAATCATCAGACTCGTTGAAGTGTGGTAAGGTCACACAAAAAAAACGCGCCAATTTTCAAATTCAATAAAATGTATGCGTGTTTAGAATTAAGCCTATACAGCTGACCGCGTACGATGCTTGCTGCTCGAATCTCGATACTCGCTCGTACACACACACACGTATATAACAGAAAGAGACAGAAGGAAAGAGAAAGATAGTGAAGGTCGCCTGGAGGACGATGTATAACGCTTTTTTCGTGACCTCGCCATTTCTGCCAGTTTACTCCTACCGACAAGTCACGTAAAAGAACTTCGTTTCAAAAAATAAAAGCTTAGAAGAAAATTCACACTGCGGAGAAATATCGCCTCTCTACGTTATCATTAGAGTCTTTTATTTTTGAATTTGTTCAAATTTGAATTTAACTGATACTCGTCAATTCACGATGCGGCTAGTGAAAAAAAGTGAACAATAATCAAAGTCACAGCGTGAAACTGCGGATGAATAAATAAATCTTTTTTTCTTATTCTTAAATATCTTCGATACCGTATCATCGTGAACAGGTGAATTACAATCGCAATAAAATACTGAAGAAAACCACAAAATTGGTCCGATGAAGGTTTTTTCGAAAATTACGGCGCGGCTGCGAGCGAGATTAATTTTCTTCCAAGACTACTAGATCGTCGTTTAATGCGACGATCGCTGGGGCCCGTACGAGTGTTTGAACTCTTACGCAAACATCGTTCACGCGTGTACCAGCGCATTTGCTAAACTCTTCTCAGATGTACCGAAAATAGAGCTGCATGCACACATGCATACTCTGAAAGCAAGTTTTCGGCAGCTCCAAACCACCGAGTTTTCGAATTTTCGACCTTGGACAGCGTTAGAACCGACCGTTTAAAAACATACACCATCGTTTGTTGGAACAAGATTATCTGCATCAATTATTTAAAATTATCTGACTTTAAAAGATCCCTTTGTATCAAGTATATATCGGAAATAAGACAAAATTTTAAGAAGTCGGGACAAGGGTAGCCCTGAAAAAATGGGCCTGGGCTGGAGGCAAGTAGATGGAAGGTGGAAAAAGGAACTGATCCAATGGAGACCGTATACAGGAAAACGCGCACAAGGAAGACCATTCAGAAGGTGGACGGATGATATTGTGGGAACAGCAGGGAAACAATGGCTTCGTGATGCGCAAGATAGGTATCGATGGAGTAAATTAAGGGATGCCTACATCGAATCAATGATGTAACGCAGGCAAAAGAAGAAGAAAATATAAAATTAAAGTAAGTTCCATACCCTTGACAGGATGTCGGGAATTTGCGAAGTTAAGCTCCACAATGTGCTGAGTGTAATGAATTTGGAGAGAATACTGGGGTCAGTTCCTTTCTCTTGGTCGTCTTTATTTCCCCAGATTTCTCTGGTGCCCAACTATTTCAGGTTGGGTAAACCTGGAAGCGGTTTGCATTCGGAAAGAAACAACTCCCGAAAACCCATGATGCCCCTCCAGTTTGGTAACCAAGTACCTAACTGCTAGGCTACCACGCTACCTATCTACATGTAAATACATACATAATACATACATACATATATATATATAGGTAGGTAGATAGATAGATAGATAGATATAGATTTGCATTCCGACATTGATTTTTAGTGGATAATTAATTATCATTATTTTATATTTGACGATCAGTAGCCCGTAATTTGGTAGTGTTATTTTCTCAAGGGGTATACACTGTCTCACCTCCGCAGTACAGATTTTTGAAGTGCGGATTTCGCCCAGTGATATGTTCAGTTTCGAACGAAAATTTTATCGGCTACAGGACAGCATCTTCGCGGATCACAAGTAGCTAAAGTGCACAGCCTACTTGACTGTCGGACCGAAGCATTTTGAGGACGTACCTTTTTTTACGCAGTAATATCATTTAATGCGACACATCAAGCATCATGACAAGAATCGACCGTAGCCTTGTGATCAATTTCGTAGCTCAAAATCAAAAAAAACTTATTTTTCGAACGTTATGTAAATTTCTAATTAAGTTCAAAATTGTTTTTTTTCGACCAAGTTATATATTGGGTGCGGCAAGCATAAGTATGGTATTTCAAAAAATTAAAGCGGAACAACAAAAAGTTCTAAGATTTTTTTTTTACCAGATTGAAGATAAAATAAATTTTTTTCCCCATATTTATTTAATTTGACAGCTTTCCGGTCTTAAAAATAGCATCACTTAAATGACGACCTTCATTTCCGCTACAATTGCAAAGTTGTAAAACAAAATTATCATAAACTTTGTTTAGCACAGCTGCCGGAATGTCCTCAAAATGATGTCGTATCTACATTTTCAGTTCTTCTACGTCCCGGGGTTTATTTTCGTACACTTTCGATTTCAAATGTCACCATAAAAAAAAGTCGCAGACCGAGAGATCCCGTGAACGCGACAGTCACGAGATCTCTGCGCCACGCAAAATTATTCAGTTATCAAACATTCATCTGAAACAAATCAGCATTTCATTCGCCTTACGGTACATTGCGGCATCTTATTAGACCCTCATATATACGTGATAGCTTCCTTCTTTTTACCGGTTCAGGTCGTGCGAACTCATTTGGCAGCTATTTATACCGCTCGCCGTCAATAGTGCCTTCAAAAAAGTACAGACTGGAGAAATCCCGTGCCGCTACTTGCTTCGGAAGACCCGGCGTTTATCTTTAAACACTGAGATAGAGTTGCCTCTAAATTTTTTGACCCATAAACGAAAAAAGATTTCTCGGCGAACACAGTTTTTTTTAAGCGTAAACGTGAAACGTTTTCGAAACTCTTACGGTGCATTCTTACGAAATAATTGCTTTAATGCGCATGCGCGGCTCTCGACCGACCAGTCACCCACGTTGCTTCGTTAGTAAATGAAAAAAACCTTCTTCTTTTCTCTTTCCAGCACGACCGAGATGATCGTTTCTCTATGTTGAATAGAGAAGGCGCAATAATTTTTTGAAATACCATACTTATCTCTGCCGCACTCCGTAACTGTATAAAATCTTAAATTTTACTGGCATGCGAGATTAACGAAAATATCTTTCTAATGTTTCCTCTTTTTGAACAGTTCGTTAATTTGGAAATATTTCATACTCAAACCAAACTATGGGCACCATATAATGCGGTTCATTTTTGGTCTAAAAATAACACCGAACCACAATATTGTTACAAATTTGAAAAGTGGTGTTTACAATTCGCACAACAAAAATATCTATCGTAACAGAGTACATGAATTTAAACATAACACGCAGTGCAGGGTCCTAGCATTTGAAACATGTAAACTACATAAGACGTTCGATTAAAATGATAAAATCAGAAATTTCACTTGTAGAAAGAATTTCATATCGGCACCCTCGCATACACATGTCAGGTAATAACAACAAACTACACCGAACCTATAACCTCACTGATAGCGTTTGTTTGCTAAAACTTGTTCAACACCTATACCTGGTGATAATATTTTATAAAAACAAACAAGAAAGTGAGGCGAGTATCGCACGCAAACCAAGCAAAATAGTAAGCCGCATTCGGTTCAGCTATCACGAACGTTTTATTGCTGAAGAAGAAAGATCCTTCGCTGCGTATATATATATATATATATATGTATATATATGTTTACATATATAGTCATATACATATTATTAATAAATATTAATTATAATTGATTTCTTTTTTTGCCACACCGGTCAGAGGCGACCATCATTGGCACTACTGACACAAAACTAAAATATAAATATTATCTCTTTTCCCAATGGACCAGTAGGGACAACAGCTAACGAATACAAACGATATACAGCCTTCTCTTCGAAAAATGTAACAATAGACTTACACCATATAACTATTAAATAAGTGATATCTTAAATTAATAAAAGCTCAATCAGGAAACTTCCATGTTGACATTTACGTTGTGTCCGGAAAACAGTCTTCATGTTCCATTGATAGGTAAATGCCCTTCAATGGGTTTACATAAATATTGAACGATTATATTGCGACAATCGCATTTGCTTGCTGACTGAAAGATTCAATGAAGTGCATGTGTTATTACTATAATCAAAGCCTTATGACGACATATATGTGCTGTTGTATGAGTTCCTTTACCATTCGTTTATCAAAATGTCTCTACACTATATTTTTCTTAATCTTCAGTGTTAACAAACCGGAAGACTTACCTGATTCATACTGGCTATATTCGGATTACCGCTGTGTGCTAGTTTATTGAAAAATTTGATACCAATTTAATCTTTACTTTCATCATTTTGGACGATATAAATCATAAAAACAAGAACAACAGTTGCTGCGATTTTACTATAGCATATAAACAATTTTACTGCCATAAGAGCAAAACTTTAGAATTTTTCATTAAAAAAAAAAAAAATTACACTGAAAAACATAGTTGAATTTAATGTTTATTAATATATTTTTTATTCCGCGTGTTTGTATATTAAGAATTAGTCGTTAAATAATTTAAATATTTAAAAATTTTTATAGCTATGTTTAAAAAATTTAAGTAATTAGATAATATCAATAATTAATAAAAAACGTAAGATTAAAAAATTAAATAACACGGGAAGATTCTCGAACTCGCATCCCTTTCTTTATGCCGCGCGATAATTATCACCGTGTTTCGCTACTATACCGCGAAAAAAATTTGGAGCAGCTTTTTTTTTATATCATATAAATATAATGAATGACGTGTTTAAATTTTTGATTAAATTTAAAATTGATTTTTTTTACATTATTTTATTGATTTTTAGTGTTTTTTTTTTTTTGTTTAATAAATTTCATTCTCAAGTAACCGGTCTTCCAAACTACTTACACGAAGTTAATCACCTGGAATTTATTGTACATTTTGGTCTAAACGGCTATATATATACAGGGTTGTCCATATTAGGTGGACCTCCATCTGACAATAACTTTGACAAGGAATGTGAGAATGACTAATGAGGGCACGTGCTTGAAGCGTTAGTCTTACTAGATTTTTGCTGTGAAGCAGTGCACACCAATCGAGCGCGCTGAACTTGTTCAGCTGTACATTCGAAATAACTTCTCAATAGTGAAAACTCAACGTGCATGGAGAAAAAAGAATGAAGTGGAAAGTGCGCCGACAAAAAGCACAGTAAAGCGTTTGCACGAAAGAATTTTGTCTTTTGGTAAATGTGTTTTTTTCATGTTCTTTTTGTTAAACAAGTGGTCCACCTAATATAGCTAACCCTATATATATATTAATTACAACGTAATTCTTAGGCTACCCCCCATTCGAAAAAATTTCCCAAATTTATGTAACGTTTGTTATATTTTATAGGAATTCTGTGATAATGTTATTATATTCACATGGGCCGATTTAGAATTACGTTGTAAATTTTGATCATTTTATACTAAGTATAGAAGAGAAAGAGATAGAATTGTATGCAAGAGGGGTCAAGGGGCATTGCGAGGCCAAAATTTGTCGAGTTTATATATATATATATATACATACATATATTATCCGTTATATGTGGCTTCTAAAAATTTTAATTTCCCGGGTTAATTTAAAAAGATGAATTCTAATATTTTACACGATTCATTTACTCATGCTCTCCTATCGATCTGCAAAATTCCATCAAAATCGGTGACCTCGACGTCATGACCTCTCCTTATCAGATGTAAAAAGCTGCAAACGAAAGCTGATGAAAAGAGATGATAAAGTAACTGCCGCTTTCGATACTCCGGTAGCATCATTTACGATAGTAAGCAATTACATTAGTTCGCTTGTGCCCAAGTTAAAACCGTTTCGTCACTCTTTAACGAAAATTGGAAAACAAAGGAAAAGTTAACCTTCTTATTCCTTAAATAGCACAGGCTTAATTGGTTCGTGAGCGGATACTGCTAACCAATCAGAACTGGTTAGTTACAACGTTTGTGTTAAAACTTTCAGCGCTAAACATGAAAGTAGAACCATTATGCTGAATAGAAAGAAATCTGTACTGCAATTAGTGTCAAAGCAGAACTTACGCTAAAATAAACTAATAAAGTTATAAACACGATCAGAAACATTTTAGGATTGAACATAAATTAATAAACTAGAAACGCCTTTTCAAAAATTTACCATTTTCAGTTAGTTTCAATTTTTATTTTTTTATTTATTTTTTTTTTTTTTTTTTTTTTTTTTGGTTCATAGGCATTAGCCTGGTGCAAGAAGGGAATTTATCCGTATTTTCAAGGCGCAGTAACGGGATTCGTTACATGAACGAAGCTGCATCCAATCTTAACCCAACTAAGCTCTATTGCGGCTGGTTAGTTTCAATCTGAAAATGTTATTCGTCTTTATGATTATTTCATTAACTACCTACCGAATTTTAATTTAATGGTAGCGGGGATAACCACGTTTTGCTTGATTTTTTTCCGAACTTGCAGACGAACCAAAATACATAATATACGTGTATTCGTGAGTTTCAGAAACACACGTAAAAGTAAGCGACATTTATTTTTCAATTTTGAATTGGATAACTTTAATAAATTAATTTTATTGCAAAACTTTAATTTTCTGATTATTTATACTTTTTATCAAAACCGAATGTGCGCGTTTAATATTTCCTGCAACAAACGATTTTTAAAAGCCCTCCCCTAATGATTCGTGAATTTCTATTAAAATCGTTAGGGCCACATTGAGGACCACCTGGTTTTACGTATATTAGACAAGAATTGTCTGTTTAATAGTGTACGCACATTAATCGAGCTTTGTTCGGATTTGAACTCGAAAATCAAAATCAGTGCTTTCACAAGCGATTTAGTAGTTACATGTACGCGAAAGCTACATTTTTTTGTTGTTGTACGTATTGCATTATTCTTTCGAGACTAAATAAAAACCAGTATGAAATATTATTACAGATTATCAACTCTATAACGATGCTCCATTGACGTAATGCTTTAAATATATTTACAAAAGGAAGCTATGACTTATGCCTTGGTTTATTTTTAGTTATCACCGGGTAAATAAATTTATTGTTTTTTATACCATTTGCTGTGTGTAAATAATGGATTTTACGTACTTCTTAATAAACCCTGAAGATACTATGTAAACACCCCAGTGGTGGTCACTTGCCTATTAAAAAATGTCGCTGATTTCGTAGATTTTTCTCGACGATAAAATCTCGGCAATCGATTTATCTAGATCCCTAAAAATCTCTAATTTGAGAAAAATTTCATCAAAATCGTTAGAGCGTCTTTCGACAGCACTTGCCCCTATAATGGAGAAAATAGCGGTAAATTCGAATCGCTTAAATCGTTACACTGCAACACCAGTGGGGAGATTAACAGTAAATTATCCGGGAAATTCTGAAAACGGAATTTAACAGCGATGTACTAAAATATATATGATAGAGCGAATAACGGTTGATAATGGACGGGAAAACGGTATATGAAACTAAAAGGAAAACTTATCAACAGCCTGCGATGTGCAGACATCTCGATAGTCGCTTCGTCGAAGTAAACTCTTAAAGACACACGGAATAAGTGATATAAAACAAAAGTTAATCGATCGAAATAATTCAGATGGCGTACAACGCGTTTAGGCATCTGCAAATAGTGTTGGTAAATTTTCACATATATCTGGGATCAGTAATTTCTCATATTTGGCGAGATTCGATAGATGAAATTAAAAGATCGACAGCGGTTGACGGAAACACGTAACCACAGCTTACCAGCATCTAGAAAAATAGCGGTCTCACAAAAAAACACATATTACAAACAACCACCTTTAGTGTTTTACGATTTTTTTCTTTTTTTTTTTTTTTTTTTTTTTTGGTATGTATCGGAATTTTGTTCTGTCGAAGAAAAATATATTGCGCCACGGACAGAAAGTAAAAATTAACGTACATCTGTAATAAACGAAATCTGTCTGAAGATCTAAAAGGAGTGCAGAAGCTCTTTGGCCGTACCATAGACCGGGATAGTTTGTGAATTCTAGAAAACATGATTGAGGACAAAAGCGCCCATTACGCGCGCAGAATTAAGTAAACGCCCCCGCATCGCTCCAACGAGTTTTCAATGATGAACAGAGAAATAGGTGCAATGAAGGACCGTAAATTCACGATGCTCGGATGGAGCTCACCATGAAGAAGAATATAAAAACAGCACATAAACGATTTGTGCTCCTATTATTAAATTAATATTTACCAGAGTGAATTAAAATTTTCTATTTACAGAACACACTGATAATTTATTTTCACTAGCGGCGGTAAACATTTTATTTCAGTTTTCTGTTTTCATTATTATTAAGGGGAAATTCGGTGTTGCATGTTACCATCGTGAATTTCGTATTGTAAAATCCCTGTTACGACTGATCAATTAAAAATGACACCAATTGACACACGGTATATGTAATGGACATGGTCGCTTTCATGAATTATCCATATCATGGTTGTCGAAGAAGTGAAGAATTTAGGTCGGCCCGCGGGACAATGTTCGGAAGGATTCTCCTAAAGATTGCAATTTCAGTTTACTTTTTGGTTCTTATTTGTCTGCGTGAAAAATCTATGATAAACTAATATTTATTCCGATAAACAACGGCGCTTTTTTTCCATAAGCGTGGACTGTTTGAACGCGGAACGGTATATATCCAGGTAATATTCATCGCATTGCGGAACACTTTCGAACAATCTGCAAAGCAAGCCGGACGGCGGTGGTGGCGGCAGAGTTTTCCTTTTTTGTTCCGATTCGTTCGTTTTTCCGAGACTGATCGATCGAGGCGCTTAATTATTCCGGGCAGTAGCCTCGGTCGATTGGAAAAAGTCGCTTTTGCGCGCGTGCAAATACGAAATGTTGTAACACGGATTAAGGAAAAAATATATGATCATTATTATCATCGGAGGAGCAGCAAAGTTAAGCGGAATACGAAATGACCGGGCGCTGATGGAAAGGTGTGCAAATAAGTCGGAAGAATTCCCGACGCAATTAAGTCGTCCGAAGTCGAAAAGGACCGAAAATTTAGCTGCAACAATTTTTGCTGCTAAATTAGTCGCCTCGGTCGTGTTGCTGCTAATATCCCAGGTGAGTCATCCAGTCAACTGAACGAGCCGCGCTCGGCAGAGCAGACGCAGTACCGGTTATTACATTAAAATTCGCATCGCGTTCTCGAATTTTTTCATCCGAAAACTATACTAACAAACTGAAATAAAACTGCCGCTACGCCTAGACTGAAATTTACTGGCAACGACAATAAGAATTCCCGGCAAGCCTAACTAGTTCCATATTCGAATACTGTTGCATTATTTTTAATCTCCGACGTCCAAATGCAATAACCGTTTCCGGAGCACTGTCTGCATTTCTGTATGTGTTTGTGCTTTTGATGAACCTGCCTCTCCCCCGCCACTACTACCCCTATAGTAACAGTCGCGTACAGGCCACTCTATTTTTCGCTTTCATAGTAATGAATGACGTCTTCCTTGCAAGTGTAAGAGCCGCTTCTTTCCTTTTTTCTCGTAAACTTATTTATATCCGAAAAATGTTTTGTCGGTATGTGTTTCTGAGGAGAGTAGGCGATAACAATGTTCGCGCTAAACCGAGAGTATGTGTATAAAAATTTAGGTAGCGATGTGACAAACAGACGTTCGTCTGTAGTCTTCCTTATATTTTAATAGATCTATATTTACAGATAAAAGAAAGTCCTTCGCGATCTTTAAGAAGGTATCGCGTGACCTTTCAGAATGCGTTCTAATGCATCTGAAACAGAATATTACGGCCAGTTCCTGCCTTTACATTTCCAAATGATCTCTCTTTCAGACTAAAATTCTCGAACCCGGGATCTCTGGTTTGGTAATTACTAGACTACCGCGTTATCTTATATATTTACAAATATTTCGTATTAGTAAATGAGAATCTCTCGCATGCAAGAGGAATATTACGCCGATCTGTACAACAGGAAACTATTAAACACGGTCGCGCTGTGTCGATAAGCAGGATAACCGAAAAAATGCTGTACCGGAAAAAATATCGACAATAGATGATACGCTGTTCGAAAAATCCAACAGAACTAATAATCGAGTAGCACGGTGGAAATGTAATCGTAAAGGAGCTTTGTAATTATTTACAATAATAATGAGTGCTAAAGGATGAAACGGGCTAAATTGTGGAACACAAAAAAAGGGCAGATGCCTAATAGCACCGAATAACTACGGACCAATCACTATTTGTGGTCTCGAATATACGACCTGCAAATATCAACCAATCGCCGAACAGAACAAATTAATTTTAGCCGGCTTAACTGCACACTAATAAAAAAAAAAAAAAATGCCAGCAGTGCTTATGGAACCTCTACACTTGGCCTCATTCGATCCTGCATGAACAGCGTTAATTAAATAATGTTCGTCAAAATGTTGTGAAAAAGTTATATAAACCGGCTACTATGAATAGTATGGACTAATACGAATTAAACAGCGGCCTCGGACAGAGAACAATATCCTACCACTTAAACACTATCTAAAAAAGAACATTCAGTTGCCCGCGATGAGATATAGTTAAGGCCCACAATGTACTAAATAGATCTGAAAATTGAGACAGCAGTTCCTTTCTCACGACATCCGCTTTTACTTTCTCAGATTTCACCGGTGTAAGCATTGTTCAGTTTCAGATTAAGTATGGCGACTTACGAGTCCCCGTGACACGTCCCAGAAGCTTGGTAACTGGGTCCTTTACTACCTAAACACAGTTTGAAGTAGCATTAAATGAAATATCTCAAGGCTCGATACAGTGGGAGTGAAGATTTACAGATTGTGTTTTGTGATTATATATAATATGTGCATATCTGATTATAAGAACACGCTGGTGTACAAATGATAATAATTCCTTATAGAGTTCTCTTTATTTTTATGTTTTACGCTGCAATTTGATTTTCATTAAAAATAATTAATAAGTGATAATACGAATACAAAACATTTTTTTCAAAAAGTCGATTATATTTATTTTTATTTATTTATATTTACATTTATTTAAGAGGGGTATACGCAGCAGTATGAGGACAATTATAGTGTATACATATTAAATCTATATATTATATATATATATATATATATATATATATATATATATATATATATATATGTGCGTGTGTGTGTGTGTGTGTGTAAATAATAAATGGGAGTAAAATATGCTATAAGCAAAACACCTAAAAACATACATGTTCCATGCAACGAATTAATGATAAAAATATATATGTAATTGTAACAAATACAAGTACTCGTATATATAGCAAACAAATTTAAATGTGCAAACCTTTCTAAGTAGTATAATTGTTTATGCAATTAAATTTTTGTTTATTGTACTTATATTTATTACAATTTAATATATTTTTATATTTTAACAAACAGTATGTTAAAGGATTCTCTATATTGAATTAATGATAGTTTTAACCTGTGGCCATCACCGCCCCCCTGGATCGCTGCAGCGCCTACCAGCGGGCGGTGACGCCCACTTTGGGGGTCACTGTAATAGACAGTTTCGTCAAAATAATTTCGACTTTTATTCTTCTCTTAGAAGGGTTTCGTGGTAACATAGATTTCTTTATAATAGACAGTTTCGTCAAAATAATTTCGACTTTTTCGATTTTTTTCTTGTCTGGGGTTGGCAGTCTCTGACGTGGCCATTACGGACGTAAAAAATATATAATAATTTTTAAGGCATAATTTCTTTCCAATTTAATTTTTGTTAAGAAGAAATCTTACATGCATAAAATCACTGCCTTCCGTATTGTGTTCCGTTTTCTTCCCTATTACATCGACTGATTAATTAATAGAAAGTTACAACTGGTATGGAAATTGTGTTGAAAAAAAGTGTCGTACATTTTGATATGATGGGGAAACAACGGCAGACAGATTAAACGTAAGATGCGTACGGCATGCCAGGCAAGCATGTCGTTTTCAATTAGCAAACTGAAAGGTGAAGGACGGTTTCGTGCGAAGGTCTGCCGCTCGATTCTTTACAGAAAGGTACACGTAGTTGTTGTCGAAGGACATCGTAATATTTCGAATGAATGTTATTAATCTGAAAGTTGCAATAAAACAAGAAATTTACAAGCGACGTTGTTGCGTACGTAGACACTTCAACTTGTATCTGTGTAACACGAGTAGATGCGTGTGAAATGGCTTGTGAATGGAAAAAAAAAAAAGATGGCGGGCTATTAGAAGGAAACAAAGTTAATATAATTGTTGTTAAGTTTAGACTTGGCCGCTGGAAGGAGGAAGCAGTTAATGTGATTTATAGGCGACTTTGTTCGGAAACACGCCGCTAGACCTACGTTTCGTCGTACACGACTCTTACATTAATAACTCCTGCGACCAACAGAAATCATCTTAACCACCTTATCTACGAATAACACACGTAGAAACTCCGTAGTCGAGCCCCCTCTCTCCGTCCTCGGTTATTAATTACTCTACGAAATTCTTACATTACCTTATCGCTGAAGCTCCGCATCCGTTATCGGATAACTTTTTTTTTTTTATTTTTCTTACATCCTCTAATTATCTCGAAGACCGTTGCATCGATCTACACACGCGTCAACGCGAATTAAAAAGAGATTAAATGAGCGTGACTCCTGTCCAATCTGCTGCGCGATTTACTACTCTTAGGTGAAAGTAAGATCTCCAAAATGTCGTGCACATCCGCCGGCAACACAGGGCATGCTGCCGAAGATGTTCTATTTTAAAGATGCACAGATGGGGCTAGAATTGTCTTTTTATCTCTGAACCTCCAGATTTCTATCTTACTGCAACTAGTTTTGCGATTAGAGGTACACATTAATCATTTAAATCACGCCGGGCAAATATGTAAATTAAATATTTTCAACATATACAGTAGAACTCACAATGTAGCTCGGAACTGTTCTGTTTATAGATTCGCTCAAAACAAAAAAAATACTTGTATTTTACAGATGTATGTTTTTTTAATATCGCGATCGTTTTCGTCAAATTTCGATTTGCATTTGAATATGGGGCGTCGTCGTGGGCAAATTAACTACCATCTTAAAGATGAGAAACGGTTTAAAATGTGTGACCTCCGGTCTTTCGTATTCCCGAAAAATTGAGACAACTGTCTGTCAGATTCGCTTGACTGATACCGCCGCTTTCATTTCGACTGTAACAGAAGCGCTTTATTAAATTTCGAAGCAAATGATAGTTCTAGGCTGGTACACTGCTGGTTCCGGCGTGGCTTTGTACCGGCCACAAATCGAATCAATGCAACTATGATTATTATGGTGCGTCCAAGTCGTCCGGAATGGAAAAAATACATCAATCCGCAGGTATACTAGTTGCTGCTATAAGGTCAAGTTTCTTCCAGTAAGTGAGTGTCCGAAACGCTAAGAAATTTTCCACGGCATTAGGAACGCTGCGACATGGTTTGAGTGCGCTTTGCGTTATTGTTTTACGTTACGGTATCAACAAAACTTTTTTCTGGTGCATACTTTAGAAGAACGCCACGAGCATGAGCAGCCGGAATTAACAAGCTCCTCTTTTCAGACTACGTGTCGAGTACATTGCAAACGGTAGCTTTGGCAGTCGCTTACGCTTAAATCGCTTAAACATTATAATACACGGTGCTCCAAAAAATGGGCGCGGTAAAGATCGAGGAACGCTATTATCTCGAAATTTCGAGACCTTGCATTTTCCTGGGCAAGAAATGCACACAAGAACGGTAATTTTCAGTGATTCGTGTTTACATACTTCATTTTTAAATTTAAAAATCGAGTTGTTGTTTTTTAAAGTTTACAAAATGTGGATCGCGTCGGTCGACATAGAAATGCTCGTGCAATGTTTATTGTTAAATTTAGATTTTAGCCAGGATTTTAACCGGACCGTACAATAACCATTATCAATAATAATTCCGATGACCGTGGTAGTTAATAAAAAAGTACTACAACTAAATCGGGAGATTTTCTTCCTAGTCTATGAAATGGAGTCTTGCATCGTTAAAATTAGAAATCCGTAAGCCCCGGAGTGCTTTTACAAGTCTTAGATCATTTAATATAATTTACGCGGTCAACAATACCGGAAAAAATGGGAAAAAAAGGTACAAACTTTATCCGGTTTAAAAACACCAGGATGAACAAAAAAAGTATATAATCAAGTGAAGCAAAGCGCAATTAGTATTATAATTTTTTCGACTTATTTAAATCGGATTCTTGGAAGAGATAAAGCGTAGCCAACCGATTTTTCACGAGATGATTGTTAAAGAAGACACAGTTGGCTCATATACGATATTACCAGTATCTGATTTGCGAGTATTGATTCTGATGATGGTAAAAGTTTTCCGAAACACGTTAAGTTTTCAGATTAAATGTTCTAAACACGGTGTGTCTAGCGTAAATTTTTTTCCCAACGGATTATTTATTTAAATTCGCATACCATCAGCGATGAAGATAATATAGAAACCAAGGGGAGACACAAGAGGGAGCGATGAAAATGAAAGAACGGGGACACCTATAAGGATTGCGAATATTAAGTTTAAGAAACTACAGAAAGGGAAGATTAAAGAACAAAACGAAACGTTCGAGAAGGATGTGTTCTATTTCTGATCATCACTGAGGGATTACAAAATAAGAAAAGTCGGAGATTAAGGAGGCTAAAAATGCAAAACCGATGTAAGGAAGAAATAATGAAGGTTACGAAAAGAGAAATAATTAGGGCCATAAAAAGGCCTGAAATAGAACGATTAAAGAAAAGTTGCAAAACTCCGAAACTCTTCAAACGTTGGATATACTGGCAGCAGCGTATCTGTCAGTGGAGAGCTGATTAATGGAGATGCATCACGAGCCAACTGGTCCAACGCTGACATGGTCCGGAAATCAACAGCCAATTATTAGCGAAAAATATTCAATTAAAATTTCGTTATTATATTAGGATGCTTCTTTCGGCAATGTTGTGCACAATTAACAGTTTAGATAGTTCGGCATGTATCGCGAAGAGTTGACGCGCGTTAATTGTCTTCTAAATAAAGAGCGATAGATTTACTACTTTTTAAATATTTATTTTTAAGAAAAATAATTGCGGTAACAGTGAATAAATATATACACTGTGCTCGAGAATTTGGATTTCTATCCAATTAAAACGATAAAAAAAAAAAGGGGGTAAAAGAGAATAAACAATAAAGCGTTTTACAATTTTAAAAATAAAGAAATAAAGCGTATGTTTCACACTTTCGAACGGGATTGACATTTTTATAGCGCTAACGTCGTTTCTGGAATGACTGACGGAGCGGTTGCTCCTTCGACAGCATGTTGAACAACTGTTCCAGCAGTATCATCGGTCGTTTCTGGAATGACTGACGGAGCGGTTGCTCCTTCGACAGCATGTTGAACAACTGTTCCAGCAGTATCATCGGTCGTTTCTGGAATGACTGACGGAGCGGTTGCTCCTTCGACAGCGTGTTGAACAACTGTTCCAGCAGTATCATCGGTCGTTTCTGGAATGACTGACGGAGTGGTCGCTCCTTCGACAGCTTGTTGAACAACTGTTCCAGCAGTAGCATCGGTCGTTTCTGGAATAACTGGCGGAGTGGTCGCTCCTTCGACAGCAGGTTGAACAACAGTTCTTTCAGTAGCTGTAATAGGTTTGGCGTCGCTGTTATCCACGCAATCGCTTGCAGACTTTGTCAATAGCTGATTTGCGTCTCCGACCGATTGTCGAAGATTTTCCGAGTTATGTTCGATGTTTTTGCCTGTTGTCGCTGAATAAGCGACGCTACTACTCGCCTCCTCACCGTCAGTTTCAGCGGTAGACACGGTCTGCGGTGCGCTGGGAACGTCCGGCAGTGGCGTCGTCGACTGCGTCAACGAATCCGGCTTGCCCGTTTGAAGCGGTTCTGCGGAATTTCCGTATTGGACGTTGTAGAAAGGCTCGACCGAATGCTGAGCCGGAAAGTCGTACATAAAGGGTGGACTTACGGTAGCCTCCATCGGTACCGGAATCCAATCGTGCTCGGCCGGAATGCCTTCTTCTGCCAGCATGTACTCGTACGGATGAGACGTCGACCGGAGATTCCTAGCAGCAGTTAGCAACGGTACGTCATCGGCGCCGGAAAGATTGATCGGATGATTGCCAATTGGGCAGAACTCCTTAAATTGCATTCCGGATTGCTGCGCGTATTTTTCCGGATCGTATCGATCAAACGGATATCCGTAACAGCCGGTCTGCAATTAAAATAAACGGCCGATAAGTCGAAATTCGCACTTCCCACATGTATTTCGGCTTAATTTTTATATTTACTCTGATCCCCGACAGAGGCTCGAAAATTAAAAATTTCTCTGTATTTATTATTCAGACTCATTGTTAAATACATTTACGACAAAATTTAATTATTTATTTATGTTTTTCATGAGTGATATATATGATATATATATATAGATACACCTAACATTTTATTAAAATTGTCTTTAGTGTTATTTCGTTAGGAGCGCCGAGACTGAATATCTGCTTATTATTTATTTCATTCACGAACGAATGAGCAGTCCGTTCGGAACCAAATTTTTGCGAAATTGCTCGTAGAAAATGACGATTAACTGCACAATTTCATAGTGAAAATATCAATAATCTGCAAAGTTCGGGTTTACTCGTCAGAATAGAAGTCCTAAGAGTTGCGCTGTAGCGATTCGGCCGAAACGAGTAATAATCTGAACTTTTTCTCGCGTTGCGACATTAATAAAGTTGACGCGGCTCTAAAAGTATTCAGTTCGAATCGATTTCGGATAGAAATAAAACTTTCAAACTTCGGTCGATTTTCACTTTTCCTCGTTTCATGTTGCCGATTGCTCCTCCGTTGGTTAATTCAGCTCGAAGTTCGACAATTTGTTTCAATTAACGAAGAGATAAAATAAGCCCCCCTCCCCATTTCTTGTTAATTACTCAGCAACAACAAATAATTGAAACCATTTCAAAAATAAGCAATTGTTTAATAAAGTGGTTCTGAATGGTAAACCAGCGTGCGCACACCCTAACAAATGAATATCGATGTGTAAATCACTTATGCACACCTGGACTGCACTTGCACGATGATTAAAAATCAAAAATATTTACGGTATCAGTCTCGACAGTTCTGCATACGAGGCCGCGTTGCACACAGAATACTGTGCCGTCTGCTACAACAAATATGCAGAAATAATTACGGCGCTCGAAATTGAGCAGTATCATATTTTGAATAATTTAAATGAGATAATTAAATTTTATTTAACGGTTTATTGTTTTGTTCGGTATTGTTCGTTAATATTGGTCGCGTTTAACTTGCCGCCGTGGAAAATTGCGACGGATCAGATTATTAAGATCGTTAATTTTTTTTCGATTTAAAAAGAAATAATGATGAAAGAAAAAAAAAAAAGGAGTTTGTTTTATACCTAAAAACTGCTGTAAATTAGCCCAGAGTTTCCCGAATTAAGTTAAAAAAAGGTTACAAATTTTAGAAAATAAACTCCTAATTTAGAGTCTTTGCAGTAAAAAAATGGAAACCAGTTTCGATTTTCCGTTATAATTTATATACATATATGGAACAAATTTTAACCGAACGTATTTACCAATCAAATAGTTTACGTGACCCAAGAATAATAAACATTCGTAATGAAAATTTAAGCGACCAGTTGTGCTATAGGAATAATTTGTATATTATTCTACATTAGTATGGAACGAGCTTTTTTTTTTTCAAATAAGCGTAACCGATCGAAATTTATTTCAAAAGCTCTTAAGATTAAACACTAACAGTTTGGCTACCTAACCATTAATAAGTATAAAATTATTGTGTCGTATAACTTTTCGTTTTCTATTCCCAGTACAAAAATTGTTGTCATTATTATTATTATTATTATTATTAATTATGATAAAAATAAACTTTAACACTTTCCGTGAACATGAAGTGTTTGCTTCGAAACGCGTCGGGGATTTAACAATTATATATATATATATATATATATATATATATATATATAATTGTTAAAAAAGTATTAAAGTTTATTTTTATCATAATTAAAATGTTAACAATGTGTATCAACAACAAATACAGTGATTATTATTATTATTAATACTCAATTTTGATAAGCAGCCGAGATTTTACCTTAAAACGTTGAACGCATTTTTCGATTGTGTGTGAATTATCTCATATTTTACTCGTAGCTCGTCGTGAACTGAAAGACGTACACACATAAACGAAGAATAAAATACGAATTAAACTTACTATTAGGCACTTTTGTTTGCTTTTTTCCCTCTACTCATTGCTTATTTAAAACGACTACTGACGCTGCTGAGAAGTTCTGTGATAGTCATTAGATTTGATATCTATCATTTTTCTATTTTTTTCTTCTTTTTCCGAAAATTCAATATTAAAGTACATAGAAAAAATAACTTTTATTTGGATAATGTACTTTACGTTCTGTGATAGTAGTTTAACAACTGACATACTTGGATTCTATGCTTCGTACGCCCAGCAGATATTAATACTTTTTGTAATTATATCAACGAGTGCTTTAGGAGAACGCTCTCACGCAATTTATTTACGGTAGAAAAAAGCGAATTTGGTACAATTTATCCGTACAGATTTATTTATTTATTTATTTATTTATTAGCCTTAGTGATGATATAACGTTACACAATATACATTGAAGAGTAAATGAAACTATTGTATAATTTAATTTAGCCCTCAAAAAGGAGCAAAGGCCTCCCTCAACCGAGCCCACTCTAGTCTATCATAAGCCACCTGATGGTATTGTTTGTGCTTTAACATTTTAAACATTTTAGCGAAACTATCTTCCCACCTGTTTTCCGGTCTTCCTCTTTTTCTCTTCGCCTATATCGTCCAATCTGTTATTTTTTTAGTCCATCTTGTGGAATCCATTCTTGCAATATGTCCTGCCCAGTCCCATATTTTACTTCTTATTGCCCATGTGTGAAATTGTCTTTAACTTTTAATTTGTTTTTGATTTTTTTTTTTGAGTTTATTTTGTCTCTTAATTTAACTCCAATCATAGATCTCTCCAATGCGTTTATTCATGACATTATTTGTTATTGTCCATGTCTGACCTCCATATGCTAAGGTAGGCAGGACGCACGCGTTTAGAATTTCCCTTTTTAGTTCATTTCTGTAAGGTCCCCCTTAAAAATATGTTTCAGCGACCAGTATTTTCTTCAAGTGAGTGCGATTCTACGCTCTACTTCTTTTTTTGTTTTATTTTTTAGAGATATTGGTTGTCCTAAATAAATTATACTCTCTGCCTTTTCGATTTCTGTGTTGTCTATTGTAATTCTTGTTTTATTTTCGTCTGTAGATAGTATTTTTGTTTTATCTAAATTTATAATTAAGCCAGCCTTCTTTCCCGCCTTGTTTAAACCATTTAGCATGTTCTGTAGTTCGTTTATATCGTCGGACATAATCACTACGTCGTCTGCGAATCTAAGATTATTTAACTTTATCCCATTTATGCTTATACCTTTCTCCTCCCAGTCCAACTCTCGAAAAACTTCCTCTAAAGCAGTGTTAAATAATAAAGGAGATAATGGGTCTCCCTGTTTTACCCCTTTTCCTATATTAAAATATTCGCCTTTTATGTCTGTTACGGAAATATCGAGCTTATTAGTTACAAGTACGCTCGCATGCATGATTCATTATTACATGCAAATTTGAAGAGTAACCTTCTTCGAGCATTTTTCGAGGTAAGCAAAAAAACAGTGCTTGCTGATTAGTTAGTTCAGTTAGTTGCTAGCTTGAGTTAAAAACGTTTAATATACTGTCAGCAGTAGTCATTGATATACAGAACGTTCAAATAACTGTGCAGAGTTACGTTTAAATAACTGTGCTATTAGCGAATTAAACGTTTTAAAAAACTTACATAATGGATATAATTAGGAAAACAATTAACAGTGTAGACACCGTGTTTAAAAAATTAATCTTAAAATTTTAAAACCTTAACGTTTTGGAAGGCTTACACTTACCGTTTCTGATGATGGTGAGCGTATACGCTTTGTGAAATGTTAAGGTTTTAAGATTTTAAATTGGTTTCCTAGCGCAATTAGAAGTCAAATTTTTCAAAGAATTTTCGATCTTGCTTGTTGAACGCCCCAATATTTTAGAGCCTACAGCTTCTTTTTGTCGGTCAGGGCAAACGGCATATGAAAAATACAAAGAGAACACACATCATCCAGCGTTTAATAAGGCGAGTATTCTTTGGAAATAACGTTGCGAAAGAGAGGTGTGCCTGTTCAGCTAGTGCGGCCTTAAAATTTTTATTTAACCTATAAATAACATTAATAAATTTACGCGACAAATAGCATGACGTGATAATAAACCGAATGCAAGTCTCTGCCGAGGTCGTTTTAGTGGTAATTATTAAAAGGATGACTCAGACTTCCCGGGATAATCCTCAGCGGGAGATTTTAGCGCAGTTGGTTTCCGCTATCATCATCGATCCGGTCCACGACAATTTCATCCGATACTTAATGAAGAAGAAAAGAAAGGGCCCCGCGTACGTTCATTATCCAAATATTAGTTTAACTCTAAATTATCGATGACCCTCTCTGCGTAGCGTCTTTTGCCCATTAGTAATTTCGACAATCTCGCATTTCTCTTCCACATTCTCGTGGGGAATTACTATTTCGACATCTAGTAAATAAGAAGGGTTGCTGTCAATTTACTGTTTATTGCGTCACATGTGTTATCTGTTGATACTGGAAAATAATTTAGTTTATATATGGGGCTGCGGCTCCGAAGTGATTAGATTTCGGGTTGATTTATCGTGAAATGTTCCGCTAAGTTTTTGCGCATCGTTAGTTTCTTCGTTATCAGAACTATAACAAGATACCGTAAAATTCCCCAACAGTGATCGGATTAATATTATGAGACAATTTTGCTTTTTTCTTACAACGTGTCGTCTAGTCGACCTCTATAAATTCCTCATTTTTAATTTTTATTTTTTTTTTATTGTAAAAAGAAGCAAGAAAAAATAAAAAAAATTTAAAAAATCAAAAATTGTCTGTTTAAAATTTACTTTTAGTTTTGAAATTAACATTTTTTTTCTCCCAATATCCGCTATTAGTCTTCCGAATGATAGTAATTATTCGTTTATTTTATTCCGCACCAGGTATATAAATTCAGTTTAGGAACGATATTAAATTGTAATGAAAAAAGAGAATAACACTATATTCAGAACCAAAACATGGGGCAATTCGTTTTCGTAAAGAAAAATATCAATACCAAAAAAAAGGTGTGCATTTTAAAGAATTAATATATTTTACGGTAATCGAAGAAATGACCAAGATGCCAGGTGTCGCACTATATGAGACATTCCGCTAATTTAGCTAGCCGAAATTATTACGGGAGAATAAAAACTGGCTAAATGGCGAAGGCTAAACGAAAAAAAAAAAAAGAAAATATTACGGAAGAACACCCGAACCGATTGCGATGCAATTTGGGCGATTTAGAGATATTTTAATGTAAGGGGAATAAAATGCACTTTACTAAACATTTTTTAGGTGACATTTTTGGACACTCTTTATTTATATTTTGGGCACTCTTTCGAAGGGATAATTTCTTTATAAAAAAGAACTAAACTTTATAAAATTCAACCATAAATTTAAGGAACCTCTTCCGTATTATTAGACGAGTTTATTAAGTTTGGGTCACATGAGCCAGTCCCTTAAATAATATATGCGGCACTTTTTTAAAAAAAACATCATTCCCTGGGTTTTTTATATTTCAACCGAATTCGGAATAATTTATAAAAACACAAAAAACTATTAAAATTATTATTTATTTTTTAAATTATTGATATATATTATACTGAGTTGAATGAATGTATAGAGATATGGTATTTTTCCCTCTTTTCTTCTAAATAATGGAAAAGTGTCGTATTTATGATATTAAATTTTTGATAAGCATCAGTAATTCAGGTAGGCGCCTAAGCACACTCTTATTCAAGATTTTTAAATAACAGTTACATTATTTTTACGTCGAAATAAACTGTTTGCTTTTTTGCTTTTTTTTTTTTTTTTTTTTTTTTTTCGATTGTTGGTTTACAAAAAAAAAACAAACCGTAAATAATAAATTGTACCTTCGTTGCATAGTTACGTATATATATATATATATATATATATATATATATATATATACGTAAGTAAAGAACTGGAAAATCCCTTATATTATAAAAAACAGATTAAAACAGAAAAAAACTTAAATCAATAGATACACAGCAGGATGTGAAAATTATTTTTAGAGATATACTTTTTTTTTTCTTTTGTTACCTATTTAGATGTTCGTTTAGGTTTCGGTACGTATGCTTTGAAACAGATCACAATTTACTTCGAAAGAAGATGAGAAATTCAAAGTTGATTCTTTTGTAACATGTAATACGTTTTCGATTAACGCCGAATAATTTCAAGATTTTTCATTCATTTCCTGAACGTTTAAAATTAATTAATTAATAATTTTATTCTCATGTGCCGCCCGCTGATAAGGAATAATCTTTCAAATTCTATCTATAACATTAAACTGTCGAAATAAACTTTTGATCAAAGCCACTTTTTAAAATCTTCTTCTCTCTTCTATTTTCGAAAGTTTTTTTTTTTTTTTATTATTATCACAACTGACCAACTTTAGTGTTCATTTAGCGATTAATTTAATCGAGAACATGTTACCAACAATTTATATACATATGTAATATATGAAAACACAATGCTACTTTTATAGATGCCTTTATCCGGCCTTTCATCATTTTGATTTCCTCTAATCGCTTTTTTTTCAATTATCTCGATCCCGTCGCAATAGCCGATTTACTAATCATACAATTACATATTAAAGTTTTGTGCCAGAAGCGACGAGTAGAAGTTATTAAAAGTATAAATAATCGTTTTTAGTTGTCGCACGGAGGTCAATGCGCATATTAAAAAATTTTCCCCGTAAATAATGAATAAAATCAAAGGCATTCACAGTTTCATAAGTGTTTTAATCGCATCCCCGTGCTGTATAATGAAAAATTATATACCGTGAACACACTAGATCGGTACAAGAAGAACGTACATCAACAGATGGGGTTGCAACGTTGAAACTCAGTCAGCACGACACCAGGCAGTATTTCTGACTTCGTGGGTACATCTCTCTTTTTTTTTACTCCTTATTGCTCAGCACTCTTATAATTTCATCATTATTTTTACTGTACGTTCTCTCACATTCGTAATCTCTTGGTCTTCACACAACGACGTTTCATTCGCATTATTTTCGCTGCGTATTCGACGATGAGCGCAACGAAGTGTGACTGTATTATTTGCCTCGGGTTATTCTGTTGTCGCTTCTACCTCCGAAATAAATTCTTCCTTTTGTTTTCTATGTAGAAAATTTCATCTTAAATGTTGGTCAAACTTTTAAAACATTCTCGTTCAATGACGGTTTCTTTTATCTTTACGTCCAACCTAATTTTCTATTTCCTATTTTTTTCTCGGGTTTCTTTTACTTCAGCGATCACTAAGATGTCTCTGTTATTATTGGCCTACGTTTTAACCACTCCCCACTCTATTGCTCTTTTCATTGCCGTCCTATTTAAATGATTCAGTTCACTGTGATTACAGAGAATTTTTTTGTGAGTATTTTTTATCATTCTCCCCCATATGCTCCAGCAGAGGCCTCCCAACTTATATTCTGTGGGTCTCTTTACCTTTCCCGTGTAGATCACTTCGGCTTAAAAAACCTGTTTCCATTCTGAAATCCTTAGTTAATGTAACAGACCAGAAAAAAACAAAACAAAACATTGATTGAAATTTGCTTTATTCCCTCGAACCCACTACTTTTAAACACGCATCAACTACATTTAATATTTTCCATCATCGGAAAAAATCTACAATTTTATATATTTTCGTAATTTTAGTTATTCAATCGTTACGAATTTTAAACGTTTAATTTTTTTGTTAATAATCTAAATGTCGTCATCATTCGTTACACGTAAACGTAATCCGACATATGTAAAAAATTTTCAAATTTGTTGTCTTCGCCAACTAGACCGATTTTATTG
This sequence comes from Icerya purchasi, assembly GCA_039619475.1. Taxonomy (NCBI): domain Eukaryota; kingdom Metazoa; phylum Arthropoda; class Insecta; order Hemiptera; family Monophlebidae; genus Icerya; species Icerya purchasi. The sequence continues at coordinate 75,030,957 of CM077115.1, read as the reverse complement.
CGCAATCGGTGAAATATTTAATTAGTATTTCGATCGTTACGATCGAACAAACCTTTTACAAATCAACTTGAATTAGCTATTTCCGGCCGACCTATATGTTATGTTTCACTTATATTTAATTTTCTTACCTTTTCATATGCTGTTAGCAAAAATGCAATAGTAAATAACGCACTGAACTTCATTGCGAAGTTGTTTTTTTTTTGTTTTTTTATCGATTAGGCAAATTACTAATGAACACAACAACACTACGCTGAGAACTGTGCTTATGTTAAGACGCTGTCGCGCTTTTATAGATCTACTTACCGAGGAGAGCTGAGTAAACGCGTGCTTTATCACTGATAGACGATTAGCATTGTTTACATCATATCGTTGGACGTTTAAATATGTACCTGTCATCGATTAAATCAGATTAGATAAAAAAATATTAAATTTATGTCTGATCATGTCGTAAATTAATAAAGCATACCGTTTCTTGCTGTATCTTCATCAATTGCTATCCTAATCTTAGAAGATAATTCAAAATTCTGATACCAGTTTATCACGCGACTTTAGAAAAGATTGATTTCCATATTCCATTTACAAAATTATGTTACTGAAAAGTTAGAAAATACTTCTAAACACACAAGTTTTTGTATTTGTTATCATTTTTGTAACAATTTGATTTGTTTTGTTTTTTGTTTTTTTTTTAAATAATTTATGCGCGGTAATATAATCAACGAAAAGACGAAAACATTATACGATTTTGACGAAAGTGTTAAAAATTTTTTAAAGTAAAAAATTTAAAATTTCAGCTTGCCCATTCCACTTTTTCCGGGTGTTCCACTTTCAAATATACTGTCAAATGACCCAACACGCATACAAAGGCTACTACTCGGTTTTTTTTTTAGAACTAGCAGCTTAATAAGTAAATTATGAAGTAGCCTTTTCACCCTGGCCTGTGTGCTTTAATGACTGTTGCAGTTAAAAATGGTGCTTAGACGCTACCAGGAACAAAAAAAAAAAAATAGTGACTTACGGTGAGATAATAATACTTATTCGACTTTGAATTTCTTTTTATTTTTAATTTTTTATTGGGCTTGTCAGCTACGGACGATTGAAACTGAAGACACTAAGAAAGTTATTCGGGGAAGAAGGAGACGGCCAGAACAGTTTGAAAATTAATCAAAAATACGTACACCTTACATTGATACGTACGTGAAATTAAAATCAGATTTTATCGACTTCAAAATAAGAAGGTTTTATCTCCATCGTGTACTACCTTTTTTTTTTTTTTGTATTTGCGCATAACTTTTCAATTTTATATAGCCGTTGTCTATCCGAAAGTGTGCCCATCAGTGTTGGTTACACCGTCGAGTATCGGTAAACACTGACACGCGGTAGTCGTACAAAGAAAGTTGGAAAGAAGGATGTATCTTTAGGGAAGATCATAATAATATAAAAAAAACACCAATGGCACTGAACTTTCTTATGTGATAATGGCCTTAAATACCCGGTGGCTTTTTCATGTGAGTAATTAATACCATGTCTTATTACACCAACTCCTCTTACAAACCGGTATTCCCGATCCATACTATGCTTCATTCATTTTCTCCCCCTTCCTTCTCCTTCGGTTATCCTAGCTCTTGCCTTTCTGTCGGCTATCTCTGATCGTGTAAGGATCTGAGTCTCTCTTACTGTTCCATTGTTCTTGGGCCAACGTCCATTTTGACGAACCAATAAAAAACACAAAAAATATCCGAAAGATGAAAAAAAAAGTAGTGAACTTAGATGGTATCTAAACACTTGAATTTATTAGAAAAATGTTTAATGTGCTTTTAAAAAAAAAAAAAAAAATCATCGAATAGTTGTTATATATTTATATATGTATGTATATTTAAAAATAAAGATAAATTATTAGCGTTATTTTTGAAAATGATGGCCACTTTAAATCCTTGATAATTCATTAAAACAGTTAATTTTTGTATACTTCTAAGGTAACTCAGAATTTCAGCGATAAATTAAATCTGGATGTTTAACTACATTTTGAAAATCCGTATTATAAAACGATTGAACGAACTGGTCTATACTTTCAGTGAATTTTACAAGTACGTTACGTGTTTTAATGCTTCTCTTATTTATCAAACAATTATAAATAAAAAACTTAAATTGGTAGCTTGTTTTTGCAAAATCTGGGGCTTAAACTTAATAAATTCCAAAAACTTGTGCAGAGTGTAGGAACTGTCCTCCGCATGCGCCCAGTGCGAGAGCTCAAAAATGTATTAAATTTTTTAAAATTTAGCCGGAATCCTGGAGCTCAGTAAAATACTCCCTCGTGCTATAATCCAACGTGTGTAATTCGAACACACGGCCCGGTGACAATTCCCCCTCGCTTCTCAGGCGAAATCTTTCCGCTAATCCGACCCTGTTTTAAAAATTAATCGAAAATTTATATCGAAAACCTGAAACTAACCTCAGACCCTCATTGTCGCTTCCGCTGTGCGTGATCAAAAATCACAGCGTAAGTATTCAAAATTATTCCAAGTATATCTTTTATTTTTCTTGGTTCCGATATGCCCGTTTCGTAATAACCTAAACGTCGATCTTTCGTAATATTTTTATTTTTTTCTAGTCCGCCAAAGCCCTGGTACCGCTATATATACATATTAATTACGAGTACAACGTAATTCTTAGGCTACCCCCCATTAGAAAAAATGCCCTAAAAAAATGTCCCAATTTTATGTAACATTTGTGATATTTTGTAGGATTTTTGTTATTGTTATTTAAAAAGTTTCATAATTTTATGTAACGAAATATGTAACGAAAAAATGTCTTAATTTTATATAATGAAAGTTAAATGTTACGATAGGATTTTTGTGGTTATGTTATTTTTTTTTTATGTTAATGCCAGTAAGAATTACGTTGTAAATTTTAATCATTCTGTACAAAGTATAGAAGAGAAAGAGACAGAAATGAAAGCAAGAGGGGTCAAGAGGCACAGTCCCTAGCGAGGCCAAAATGGCCGAGTGTATATATATATATATATATATATTAATGTCTATGCCATTATCCGCTAGGAGTCATCAGGAAAAGTGTACTGTTACGAAATTTGTTCCATATATAAGACTATAATGCGATATTAGCTCTCCTACATTCTCTGGTGGTGAAAATTGGAACTGAAAGAATGTTTTCGGTCGATCGGCGTAGCCAATGAAAATCTTTAGTCTTCAATAATTCTTATAGAAGAACTAGACCAGGGAGTGAAGGGGGTTTGCCCCATTCCGAGACCCGAAGGGCGAGTTTTATATATAGATAGAACTTCGCTTTTCGGGCCCTGCAAGGAAGTCCTTTTGAATCCTAATATTTTTTCTTCTAAAATTCTTTTAGGAAAATCGTTTTCAATTAACTACGTCATTCTTTTCTCTTTTATTTTTTAAAAAAAAAAAACAAAAACAGTATTAGCAATTGTACAGCGCAGCTCATTATTACTGATTCCAAATCCGTGCTGCAAGCTATCTCTTCTCCTCCTTCCCACTCGACTAATGATATCATTCTTTTTGTTCGTGCCTCTATCTCCAACTTCCGCTTAGCACGTTCTATCCTTATTGACTTTTTATGAGTTTCTGGCCACTCTGGCATTGAGGGCAACGAAGCAGCTGACTTCCTAACTCGCTCGGCGTCTCTCAGTGGTCTCAGACATCCTTTTCCTCTCTACAAGTCTCCATACCAGACTATGGGTTGACATCTACCCTTCCTTTTTTGCCAATCGCTCCTACCTCCTCCTACAGCCTATTCCCATTTCACAGCCTTGGTACCAATTTCTTCTCTTTTCTCGGCGCTCGGCTATTGTTTCTTTAATCAGACTGAGACTTGGTCATTCCCTCCTTTCCTTTTCTCGTTTTTCTTTTTCTCTTTCACCTTCTCCCTTTTGCTCTCACCACTCTACTGATCCTCCCTTTATATGCGAGCCCAACCATATCCTTTTTGAATGCTCTGCTCTTTTTCCCGAGTGCTCTCATCTATACGCCGAACTTTTGGCGTTGGATCTTCCTACCCCTTCCAATGCTTCCTTTATCCTTTCCTTCCCATCTCCAGCCGTTATTCCCCTCCTTCTTTCCTTTATACTGTCTATCTCCGATCGCCTCAGAATCTGAATAAGTGATCAAAGTCCATGTAGTTGGGTCAGTGTCAACACCGAGCCCATTTAAAAAATACTGCGCAGCGTTCAACCTTTACTATTTTCTTATACAAAGTAACGGGACATAATCGTGGGACAAAAAATATGTTATACCCCGGGCTATGAATGGCGTAGTCATTAATATCAGATATATTATACGGCTGTAGCGTTCTATTCATTTACTTATAGCTCTATTGCATTTTAAGTTTTACTGTAATTTAATTTATCCTTTATGAGTTTTACACTGTGTAAAAATAACTTACTCTCATTTGTTATTCGTTTGACCTTTGATGGTCGTGGATGATCTTTGTTGTTTTATCTTAACTTTGCTACCATCCGATCTGATCGACAAGAAAACTATTTTAGAATCAACAATTTTAGCATGAAAACTCGATCCTTTTTTTTTGAAATTCAATAATGGAACTGACACTGCAAAACACCCTACAACATGTGTGATAAAAATATAGGTCCTCTATAAAATTCCATACACCGTTTAAACGGGCAGCTGGGCACAGTGCTATTAACGCAATCAGCAACTTCATCAAATCTGGAGCGCCTAACGTATACACTTTAAACGTTTTTTTATAGAGTGTTCCGTGCTGAGCATTTTTATTACTCTTAGGGCATCGCAATTTGCATAGGTAAGAATGCGCAAAATTTTAGTTGATATATGAGGCAAATGTGTGATTTTTACCAATGAAATTCAGAATAGCTTCGATATATCCGCGTGAAATTCTGAGAAATTTAAATCGGGGGAAGAATTAAGCACTCTAGAGAGCAGCGGAGGAAATGTATATAAGTACTTGATTTGGTTGTTCAAAATAAGACCGCTCTTAACGAAGTTAAATATTGAAGAACCCAGCTTATTCAAACGCGGAGAACAAACGAATTCAGCTAAATATGATCCAGAACAATTGTATAGATTATTACAGCAGTATATGTGAAATCGGCTTTTTGTATTTGAAATACGCGAAAACCGATATGCCGTAAAAATGGTTTCAGCAGACCAGAAATAATTTAGAAAACTTTTTTACGGATTGCAATGGCATCAGAATTATGCTTAAGAGCGACGCGAAATAATTAATTAAAAAATAAAACGGCTTATCGCCTCTTCGTATCAGCGGGTCAATGTCCTTTGCGAACGAACGTTTCCGAAAGGGTTTAATAAATAAAGGATCGCACTTCGCTTCGATGGTAGATACGCGGAATGAAAGAGCCTATTTTCTGTATCGAGCATGTTGCTGAATTTCCTTCGAGAGTACAACTTTCCTTATCGGCGTTTTAATCGGGGCGGCCGGTCATCTTCCGAAGGCCTCTAATATTCTTCGATAGCCCTTATTGTAGCCATCAGATATCTTAGTGCGGCTAGTTTTTTCGGTATGGCTGCTTTGATTTTTTTTCTTTTGCCCTTTTTTTGTTTTCATCGTTCTGCGTGGACACATATATTACAAAAGCCAACGTTAAAAAAATTGGAAAGAAATAAGATGAAGCGAAACAAAAAAAGGGCAAACGAACTTTTCATCGCAATTATCCGTACAAATTAATAGCACGCACATATTTAAATTTTGATGACATCCCCGCAATTGCTCCCCCTTTTTTAAGTGATTAATTTTTGTTGCTTCGCGTTCTGATCGCAGGATCTCGCGCCACTTATTCTCGCCACGAGAAAAAAGACGCTACAGAGATTATAAGATCTACCCACATCTATGTAATAGTTTTACTCTCTTAAGAATAAACAGAAATATGTCCCAGCAAAGATGGTTCTCCGCTCCGCGGTTGAACTATACGGAAGAAATAGCCGGCTAAAAAACAACACTGAAAAATTTCGCTCTCTTTACAGCGAGGACCGGGAAAATCGCAGGTGTTTAATATTATTCGCATATGCCGACGACACATGTTGAATGCAAGAGATGTCCTTAAAAACCGCAGCCTGAAAAAATTCTACCCGGGGTATCTCTCATGCGCCGTCTATCGTGGCCGCAAATTTCCCTGTTAGCCATGTCGCGGGATGATATTCTTGGGAATTTAGTGGTATCGCGGTTTATCTGTTTATCCCGGTTGAATTAGGTTGTAAAATTTCGTCATGTTTCTGATTGCTTTTAACAGTGTTACCAGTCTCTTTCGGATTACTTAGATTCCGAATCGTAAATTGTTCGCAAGGTGGATAAAAAGAAACTAGATTCTGTTCGAGGCCGTCTCCTTAGAATCCGTATCAGCGCCATCTATCCCACTAATTCCACAGTGACGACCCAACGCAGAAAACTTTTTCCTCTAATTTTGTATATCATGCCGTTTCGATCCACTGCTGGATGTAGGCAATTCCGCGGTGGGATAAGTTGGCCTAATCTCTCGTTCTAGCTCCAGGCAAATTCTACGTGTGTGTGTATCTGCTTACTATACATTAACTGGCACGCGTATGGATACGTGGTGGTTTTGCCATTGCCTATCACGTGACTGCTATAGGCTATTTAACTTATGATCATTTCTGCGATAACTTCTGTCGTCGCCTGGGATCGAACTGAAAACATCCGTAAAAATCGAGTGCCCCAGCAACTACTATCACGGCGACCGCCGTATATTAATTACCGGAAGTCGAACACGAACCACGATGCGATGCAGGTAACAGGCTCAAACTGCGTATTAAGAATCTCTCGTTTTTATTCAATGTTGAGGTGCTTGGCTACCAAGTCGGAGGTCACGGGTTCGAGACTTGTTTCGTCCCGGATCCAAATCGCTCCCAAGCTTACCCAACCTGAAATTGAATTGGTTATACCAGAGAAATCTGGGAAAGTAAAGGCGGCCGAGAGAAAGGAACTGGCCCCCCTACTCTCATTAGTGCCGTTGGGCTTAGTACCATTATGGAAAGCTTAACTTCACAATCCATAATACCTTATCAAGGGTATGGAACTCACTTTACTTTTACTTTATATAGTTAGATATTTCCAGTGTTTTTCTTTAGCCAAAGAGGCAACTTCAATGTTTGTACCGATACACAATGGACGATCACAGTTTCCACTATGTTACTTTGTACACCATTTACTTAATAGCAGCCCGGTTAAACGTTCCCGGTGGTTCGCAAGTACTCTTCAATACTGTTTTATAGAAAAACACGCATATGATTATCAACCAAACCGGATTTTATACATATGCGGCGGGGGGTTTACACGAATGGGCAATTACTTAATTGCGAAGTAGGCTTTTCCGCTCTGACACGTACAGGTGTAAGAAAAAAAAGAAACAAGGATTAAAACAAACATCCTAAGAAGAGTATTAAAAAGGACAATACTAGCGATGTATTTTTCAAGCAGCAAATAGACAAGGACAACACGTATTATTTAATGATGCTACTGTGGCACAGTTGATTAGTTGTGTTTCATTCGGCTGGAATCTGCCGCACACTGAAAATATACAAAAATTTCACTTACGTCGGTATGATGTCCATAATTGACATGAAAGAAAAAAAGAAAAAAAGAAAAAAAAGAGAAAAAAAAACGTATTAGAAAAAGATTACTTCGAAATTTGAAATTGAAGTTTGCGAAATGGTTTATAATTGTTTATATAAATAGGAATAAAAAGGATCAGCAGAATAAGAGATGGTTTATCTTCTGAGTTATTGAAATTTTTATTAGTATTGCGTAATCATTTTTAGTTCAAGTTAAAATAGAAATATTTGAATATGCAGCCATATTTAATATTATTATTAAATGAGTAAGTTTCCGTAATTTCTTATAAATGTGAAGTAAGTAAAAGTTAAATATCGTCTGAAGGTTGTTCTGAGGAAAACCTAAGGCGATTTTTAGAAGGCCGAAAAATCGCGAACGGAGAATTCAACAATGAACAACTTATTGTTTCGATGCGATAAGCAATGTGATGAAGGAAAACGATTGAAATGCGGAAAGCAATGTGATGAAGGGAATGGTTAAAAAAATAGCTTTCGTAGGAGTAGCTGAAATATCATCCAGGCGATGTTAAATTTTCGTAAAAAATTGAAATATAATTTCGGGATCAAGTGTGGAAAATAAAAATAGCACATCTAAGGGGATGCGTAGAATGATAAATTTCCGAAATTGTCGTAGAACCATTTCGGGAACGATATTATTCCCTTGACCTCTCGATTTTTCTCGATTCTTGCGGTTTTCTCTAGCGTTGTGCGCTATATCATTTTATTTATATCGGTAACCGCTTATAAATAAATAAATTCGTTTTATCGTAATCAAAAAATACAAAAAAAAAAAAAAAAATTAAAATAAAAAATAATAATTTTTAACATTACACCGAGAAGTAGTAGCATAGGGAGTTGTATTTGCAATCTGTTAATTAGTTAATAAAATAGAAAAGTTCTCAAGATAATAGACATATTAAGAATAAAAATATTATCAAATAGGTTAGAAACGTCTTTTCGAGAATGTTCCATCTTCGGCTGGAAAAGAAAGAAAAAAATCTGTTATTATTATTTACAATTATTTACCTTTTTTTTTTTTTTAATAGAAAATCTATTAATAAAAATAAATTCAATTTATACGTTGAGATATATCAGAGGAGACATTTTCACTTCGGATAGAATATGATTTTACTCTGAAAGATCAGGTAAATACAGTGTAGAGTTACATAAAAAGTGCCCGTGATTAATATATTAATGAATTATTGAGAAAAAAAAAAAAATTCTCGATGTATGCTCGATCATCAGGAAGTGTTAAAAAATACGGGGTTGCGCGCAGAATTTATTTTCAGTTAAAATGTTATTGGATTCCAACCAAACAACCGACTTCTTAACTACGTTGTCTGTCCGATTTATTCCGTTTGATTCAACCGTGCTTTTCCGGTAAACGCAACATTCCTGCTTCTCGGCTGAAGATGATAAGATGGTGAGGGTAGCTGACTCAGAAATGTGTATTATTCGAACGTGCGCGTAACCGTTAACAATTGCTTTTTTTCGACGAACATCTGATAATAATAAACAGGATGACAACGCCAATGAAAAATTAATAGAAGTCGCGTAATACGTCATGCGAACTTTTAAATTTTGAACTCGAAAACTACGCTACAACGCTTGTAAGTTGCATTTGTAAATAATGTTTTTTTTTTTCTTTTTTTTGGGCGTCGAATGGTTCGTACAGTCTCTTCGTATTTACATATAATATAATTCTTCAACCTCGTAACGCTCAGTTTTCGAAATTTAGATATTTCGTTTTAAAAATTATATTCATAGGGGAGTAAATTTTGAAGTATTTTTAAATAGATATTGAAACTAACATATTTCATAAAAATTTTCTAATGAAATTTTCATCTAAAAAAATTGGCATTTTCGGTTTCTGAAATATTCTAATATTAGCGCAGAGGAGATATATTCTTTTACTATTTGAATTTTGAATTTTTGAAAAAAATAATAAAGTCTCCCCTTTCCCAAACCATTTAGTATCAAATTTAAAAAAAAAAAAAGAAAAAAAGCGATCTTGGAAATATTGCAAAATTAAAATTTTTTTTGATATCCGTTAAATTATGATGGTTAATCCGATTCTTTTGATTTCTTAAAATTCGGAATTTTTCAAAAGTTTCCGTTTTTCTTACGTTTTATCCTAACTTTTAAGTCGCACCACCGCTTGACTCAGAGCATTGTGATTTTACATTCCAGTTGCTCAGATACAGAGAGTTGCTGTTGAAATATTCTGCATGTAATAATATGAATGTGTATGAAAAATGACGACGCACCACCACCCTTTGCACGCTGACTGAATCCGCTTGATTTATCGACATACAAATTTGGTCCTATGTTTTGTTTACACCGATATTGGCCAAATGCGTGTGAGATGGTACGCATCGTATATGCGTGTTTGTCATCACCTTTTGCGCGAGAACATTAAGCGATTACTTCTAAATGAGAAACTTAAAAATTATAAACTTGAAACGCAAATGGTATCTTAAACCATATAGCTGAAGTACATATAGAAAATGACATCGATATTCTCCTTTTGTCGGAGACGCGCCTTACAACCACCGGGTTCGTTAATCTTATAAGGGGGATACAATTCATATTTTACTAATCACCCCCCGTCTGGTACAGCACATGTACACTGGTATTATAATAAACGAGTGGTATAAAACACTACGAACTGGAAAAATAAAACCCGAATTATATCTACAAGCAACCAGCGTAGTAATTAATGAAAGGCCAAACATTAAAGTGTCTCGGCAGTTTACTGTCCTCCACGGCATAATGTAGAAAAGGAACACACTTTGCTGATTTCTTCAAAACTTTAGGCTGTAGATACATTGTAGGAGGTGATTACAATGCGAAAAATGTATACTTCGGATGATCCAGACTGACAGTACCTAGAGGCGAAGAACTAAAATCGATTATCGACGAAACCTGTGTAGCATCATTTGCTGATCGGGAACACCTACCTACCGGCGAACTGACCTAAATAAAATAGCAGATCTTCTGGATTTCGATATAATAAATGGTATTTCATCAACATTTGTCGGTGTCAGGACCGATGAAATTTTTCCATCAGATCATTCATCTGTTACGTTCCTAGTTAGTCAAGATGTAGTCGAGAAAATGCGTAAACTGAAATTGCATAATAAATTCACAAACTGGAATGTATTTTGAGATCGAGCGCACAATAAATCTCCATTAAAAACCGAGAGAAACAAATAGAAGAAGCGATAGAAAATTTTATTACGCTTATACACCAGGTTGTGTGGGCATCCACGCCAACAGAGAACAATTATAAGTTTATTACCCGGATGAAATTGAAAAAAGCGGGGTTCAGTGGAAAAGATGAAAACAATGGCAAACATTAAGAAGTTCCACTCATAAGACAGCATTAAACAAGCAAGCAAAGATTTAGGAAAAGTTACTGCAAGGTTTAAAAAGTAAGTCATTAAAAGAAAAATGAATAAATCTGTCACCACCTCTGGCACATCATGGCTACTCGCTATGGAAGGTACCAAGGAACAACTTAAAAAGACAAGCGGTACATCCAATAAGAAAATCGGACCAAACCTGGGCTAGAACGGATCACCTAGAGAAAGCAGGGGTATTCGGAAAATATTTCGTAATGATATTCCAGCCACATCGTCAAAAACGCAACGTTCAACCATGGAACTTATTGTTATGATGTTTGCTCGGCAATAAAACCTACGTCTCCGCGTGAAATCCATACTTTCGGTAAAAACTTTAAACCCCCATATAAATCGCCGGGCTATGATTTAATTACCGCACGAATCTTAAAGGAATTGCCGAGAAAAGGTTTCATACTACTGACATACATTTTTAATAGTCCGGCTGCGATATTTCCCTTTACGACTAAAACTGTCACAGATTATGTCGTTATTAAAAAATCGCAGAAATCTCCGACAATTCCCGCTTCATATCGACCCATCTCATTGCAGTCCCTGTAATCTCTAAAGTTTATGAAAAAAAACTGCTCCTAAAACGGATGATGCCAGTTATCAACGATAACTATATCTAATACTAGACCGTCAGTTTGGATTCAGAGCCAAGCACAATAGAACAAGTGCATCGTGTAGTTACCACCGTTGAAACATCTTTCGAAAAGAAAAAAAGTACTACAACGACGCTGTGTTTCTGGACATAAGCCAGGTTTTCGATAAAGTCTGGCACGATGGTCTTTTACAGAAAATTAAACGACACATTTTTCTTATGAATTATATCAGTTGCTTCATTCATATATGACTGAAAGATATTTCTGTGTTAAGTATGGAGATGATTTATCAAATATGTAATATTCAATAAAAGCAGTAGTTCCGCAGGGAAGTGTGCTAGGCCCATTAATTTACACACCAGATATTCCTCCACCTCCCGATGTATAGGTTTTGCTGACGACACCGCGATTTGATGCTCAGACGCATGTCAAAGCACGGAATACCATCCAAGCAGCGGTTACTGAAATTTCGTCATGGCTCAACTTATGGAAAGTCAAATGAAAGTAAATCAGCCCCGGTAATCTTCACTAACAGAAAAATTAATCCGACGGAAGACGTAATTCTGAACAATGTTGCAATACCGCGAAAAACAGACGTGAAATATCTGGGTGTATCAACGCTTAACACGGAAGAAACGTATTAAAACGGACCAAATTAAATATTTAAGACAACTATACTGGCTACTAAACGGGAAGTCGGAATTATCTGCTGAAAATAAACTATTAGTTTATAATATTCAGATTTTAAAGCCAGTTTGGAGTTACAGCTGCCCCCGCTATGGGACTGTTCTAAAAAGAGTAACATAGCAATCATACAACGGATGACAAAATCCTCCGGATGGTTGTAAACGCCGCGTGGTAACCGATTTAACGCTTCACAAAGACCTCAGAAAAAAGTTTGTTCAAGAAGTAACATTCGACGACGCAAAGAAGTATGCCTACCGATTAGAAACGCACCCGAACAACATATTGCGTTGCTGGACAATTCACTAGAAGTTCGGCGGCTTGATGGAATCAAATCGATGGATCTAGTCTGAATTAAAAGTTCTGATAAAACTTCTTTTTTAGCACCTACTATCGCTGGGTAGTCGGCTATTCAAGCTATGTGCATAAGATGTTAAAAATAATTGCCAAATAGCTATCATCGGCTAGGTGCAATTATTGAAGAATTAAAAAAAAAAAAAGAAAAGTTCGACCATCGTGAAAGTTAAATTTACATTAAAATAATCGCCCAACTGACATACGAGCGTAACCGTTGCAGCTGAATTAAAAGTAGGGGGTAACCAGCCCATTCACGCTAGTAAAATCTGAAGAACTTGAAAAAATTTTACACAATATCAGTAAACTATATAAACAATTGTTTGTTAGTTTTTTGCAAAATTACAATTTAGAAAACCTATTAATTTCACATATGGTACGTCTCGTACACTCTACGGTGATTTTTTTTACTTTTTACTTTTTTCACTACTTACAGCTCCGGCGAATTCTATTGCACCGGTGTCGAAAAGACTATTAAATTTAATATACCTGTATTTATATCGCGGAGAAACGAAACTAGAGCTATCTCTGATGGGAATTTCATCGAATTTTTCTGTAAGAAGAACATGTAGGTGAGACAGAAAAATCAGTAGGATATAGGAAGAAGGAAATGTGTAGATTATAATAACGGAACTGAGTAGTAGATGGTGCACGACGGTTGTGATTTACTCGCTAGGTTTACAGGAGCGAAGAAAATATTTTGTCGAAATAATTTCGATAGCAGTGCGATAAACCGTTATTGTCAAAATTTGACCTCAGGTAGGGGCAGGAACAAACGCGATTAAAAACTCATAAGAAGCGAAAATACCGTGACAACCAATTTAAGTATAAGCCCCACTCTGCGGTCCGTCCCGTGGAAATATTCAAATCCCGAACCTGGGTTTCATAGAAAGTTCGATCTGCGGCATACGAGTCTAATAAATCAATTATTCAACGTTGTCAGCTGCAACGTAACTTTAACACTACAGTGGTCGCGCGGACTACAATAGTAGTCCAGCACTTTTGTTTTGCCAGTTATTTTAAAGTTGCGTGGACTTGAGTCATGAGATTTTTGTTACCTTTCTGTTAGAGTCTAACGCATAACATGTTGTTATTTTTGGGGAAAATTTCCGCGTACTTCTTAAATTATTTAAATCTTTTTCCCACGATCTACAATAATAGTCCGCGCGATCGGTAACGTGATAGTTAGGAGTTGACGTATATTGCTAGTATTTTCTTTTTACGCGTCAAATGTTACCATAATTTTGGCTCAAAGCCGCGTGAAGTTATACATGTGTTTTATCGTATTATTATTTTTCTAGTCGCTTGGAAAATAGATTATTTAAGTTTTCGAGTTATTCTATATTTTTTCTTATCACTTTTTCTGTACTTGAATTTTGTTTTTTTTTAATCATTGCAAAAAACACAGTGACCCGGATCGCGGGGAGGAGCAGATCTCACGCTGTTTTAATACGTTTTTTTTTTTTTTTGTGTTTTTTCTTATTCTAATACAAAATATAAGTTACACACTTGATGAAGTACGCAAGTGGTTAGAGGATTCATCTGATTCTGATTCGGAAGAAATTCTTGGCTTAGCAGATGAGGAAGAAATTGAAGAGGATGTTGTAGAAAGAGAAATATTTTATAATGATGTACGTATGCAGCGTAGATGAAGAAAATTAAATAATAAATGATGAAAATTTAGTAATTTACGTTGGTATTCAACTGTGGAAGGTCCTTACAGAAAAAGTAACAAACCTGAAGATGTTGTAAAACGATTAGTGCAACCCATCGAAGGTGTACAAATCGGAATATAACTGCTGATAATTGGTCTGGTTCAGTGCCACTGGTACATGATGTTTTATTTGAAAAAAATAATTAACGTTTATTTGCACCTTGAGATAAAATAAGCCTGAAATTCGTAAGGAATTTTTACCGTAATAAATTGCGGGAAGTAAATAGCTCTCTCTATTTGGATTTCAAAAGAACTGTACGCTTGTTTCCTATGTCCTAAGCAAGAATAAATCAGTTATTCTGATATTATTAATTCCTTTTTGAGACAAAAATATCGATCAATCTACAAACGAACAAAAAAAACACGAAATTGTCACAACCTATAATGAAACTAAATTGCGGGTGTTGATCTGTTGGATAGAATGTGTAACTAGTATGATGTATCTAGAAACTCCCGTCGTTGGCCACTTACAGTATTTTTAAATCTGTTGAATATTGGTGGAATTAATGCTCTCAATATATACACAAATAATAATAATAATAATAATAATAATAATAATAATAATAATAATACTAGTAAACACCGAAGAAATTTTTTAGCTTCCGAAATTGATGAAACCAGCTATTGAAAAACGAATTAACCGGCAGATGATACCCAGGCAAATCAAGGAACGTGGTCAGCAACTGCTGAAGCTTGATAAAGATGAATATATAGTACTCGCGAGGTAAATAGAAGAACACCGGGGCCGTTGCTATTTATGTAGTCGAGTTAAAATTAAATCAGCCAGGAAGTCGTGTCATAAATGTCCAAAATGTATATGTAATGACCACTGCCAAGTAGTGTGTAATATACGTGTGTCTTCTCTAAATTGTAAGATAATTGTTCTCGCGTTTATTCAATTTTTATATATTTTCACCGTACCTTAGTGTACTTTATTATTTTATCTGTTATTCACGTTATAATCTTACACTAGTAGTATTTATAAATACCGGTTATTACATTGTTAAAAACTGCTAAAATATGATAAGCCAAAAAAATTAATAAAAATTACATTAAAATCACTCAAAAAAATGAACATTTGTGATGGACTACAATAGTAGTGCGCGCGACCACTCGTGCGACAATACTCCGCGCGACCACTGTAGTGTTAAAGAACGATTGGGGTTGACTTCTTTTATATTTCTTCTATCAGATCTATTTTATCACGTCGTAAGTGCATTTTTTATGTGAATTTTCAATATCATCTGGAGCTGCTCGATTAGATTTCTCTGCTTCTTAATTTTAGGGGATGGAATGAAACTCATTTTAAATGTTACAATTCAATTTCCGAATAATACCGATATTGTTCTAGTTTAGCTTAAGTGTTTTCATGTCTTGGAAATATTATACGCAATTTAACACGTAAACACGAGCAATTAATGCACTGTCAGTAGTCGATTTATAATAATTTAGCATTAAACCGACGCGTAAGGAAGAAGAACGGCTTCTTTTATCTTTTCTTTAATTTCCGTTTCATTTCGTGTCATGGAAACTATGCGCTGCCTCGACATCTCCGCTAGAAAAGCACTAAATTTGCAATCGCGACCACAAAGTATGAGCTGAAACCGAAATTTATCTTATTGAATTCCCGAGTCACCCCACCGCGAATTATGACCAGCGCCGCCGGTACAGACACGCCCATAATATAATCGCATTCACACTGCACCGCGTCCATACTTAGTATTAAGAACATCACAGCGAATCCTATGCCCAGCTAGCGTATAGTAGTGGAGCTGGTCAGTTAATTGTGTTTCTCGCTCGATTAGGACCTAGCTCGATTCCCGCTGCCGCACACTGACAATTTCAAGTAGTTCGCTTGCGCTGAGTTAATTTTCGTAGTTGACGCGCTGAAAATAAAAAAAAATTAAAAAAAAAAAGTCTTATGTCGCGAAGGGCATTTTTAAAAAATCGGATAATTGTTTTTTTTTTATTGTTTTTTACGCTTTCTTAAATTTTTGAAAATCCCCGGATGGTAGGTATTGGTTTTTTTCGTTTTTTGAGCATTTTATTATCGAAAAATTACGCGAGTAGCATCACTTGTTCGAGCTAGCGTAGGTTAGTAGGCCACCCAAACCGGCTGACAGTTGATTTATTAGACTCAGACAACGAAAATCATAGACTAACTCGTTATATACGCCCCTAGATCTTCCCCGCCGGTTTGATTGACTGGTAAAGCAACGCGGAGTGTTATTGTTGAATGACATCTCCCATCATGTCATAACCTCCATTCCAATTGCTTATTGGCTGCAATTTAAAAGAAAAAGGAAAAAAAAAACAATTGTTCGAGCGTGAACGTGTCCGACAATTCCGTCTAGCAACCCCTTTACGCGCAACAGACGGATAAACGAAAACTTTAATCGTTCAAAATTGAATAAGTTCTATTCGTTCTCTTCTTCATGATCTATCCTCATCGACGTCTACCCAGATTGACTTTCTCTGGATTCCGGGACATTCAGGCATTGATGGAAATGTAGCCGTCGACACCTCCTTGCTAAAGCTGCTGTTTCCAATTGGAATTTTATTAGTAGGGTTCCAGCATACAATATTCTTCTTCCAACTAAATCCTGCCATCTTAGGCAGTCTGTTTATGTTTCTCTTTTCGCTAATTCTAATTCCTTTTATCTCTTGATTAATCCTGTTCGTCCTCCTCGTCCTTGGTTCTATGAGTTTCCCCCCAGTTTGCGTCGGTCCATAATTACTAAATTATCTCGCCTCCGTTTCTTGCATAGTCTCCTTCCTTCTTTAAATCGCTTTTCCTTGGGGCTACACCTCCTAATTATCCATTGGATCCTGAAGGTTCTCAGTATATGTTTGTGATGCGAATCACGTGCTCTTCGAGTGCTCCGGTTTATCTCGCGAGCGTGAGTTACTTTATTATCAACATTTAAAGCTCTTGGTCTTCCTGCTCCTTTCAACGCCTCTTATGTTCTTTCTCTTCCTATTTTCTCTGTTGTTCCCGTCCTAGGGGTGTTCCTTGATTCCATTGTCGACAGAATAAAAATATAATTTCTATTCTATTCCATGCATCTATTTACCTTTTTGCTGGGCTAATGCTGTTTGGTAGCAAACCAAGGGGGGGGGGGGGTAAAAAAAAATAAAATTGAATAATTTCCTTTGTTAGTATATAAATACCAATTGACGAATCTGGTGAAAAGTTTTTTTTTTTTTTTTTTTTTTTTTCGGATCTGCGGATGGAATGTTATTCAAAATCCGAAAACGGCTTTTCGAAATTACTAGAAAATTACAGATCGCTATGTTTCATATAGAATGATACTTACTCCGAATTACCGACAAATGTGTAGGACGCGAACAAAATTTGTATATAGGCGCAAAAATAAATTTTTCTCAAGTTATTTATTGACAATTGTGAAGTGTACGATTTTTACCGAGTATAGCAGATTTAGCGCAACTTTTACAGGAAAATAAAAACACGTTAAATCTTCTCGCATTGTAAGAAATAATCTTTTCAAAACTGTCGTTACAAAAAAAAAAAAAAAAAAAAACCCAACTGTTTCGAATTTCTCCGATCGCCGCAGAAAAAAGGAAAAAGAAAATAAAAACCACCGATATTGACGGTTTTCATATTAAAGATTTGTAATTTCCGCGACACTCGCAAAAGAATCGGCGTACGAAAGTTGATTCGCGCGTTATATTTTTCCAAAAATAATCATTTCCATTGAAGCTTAAGAAGATTCAATAATGTAGAGCGCAGTTGTTTAATTGTAAAAACGATTTTATTTGCGAAAATCTAAAATTAAATGCAAAACAATGATACACGTGACGGCTTTGAAGATACTAATCGTCTAGAAATAAATAAAACTTTCTAATAGCAGGATCCCGCATTGAATCGATTAAATGGGGTGGTCGGAAGGTAGGGCCAATGACGCGTGGCAAACGGACGTCGGTAGCAATGGCCGCCTAGACCGCCGCATGTCGCGGCAGGAGCATAGCCGTAGGAAGAGCGTTCGGATCCGTAAGTTGTTTTTTGATTCGGTGGTAACAGAGCCACTATTATATTCGGTATAGTGACTGATCGTCTATCTTCGTAGCCGTGGCCGTACGAGAATCTGGGGCCGCCACATGTCGCTGCTGCTGGCGGATAGTATCCGCAACTTCCAAGATGAGGTCCATAACCGCCAAACAAAGTTCCCGAACACAGCTGTGAAATATCACGAAAAATTAGGAAATTTCTACAATCGAAGTTATTAAGAGTTTAATTTTCCGGATTATAAAAGAAAGCCAAAACAATTCAAACTGATTTTAAAACTATCACTATATAAAATTCAAATAAAGACAATTAAGCGTAAATCTCTACCATGGGAAACTAGCGTGTTTTGTTGTTTTTTTTTTGTCTTTGGGATTTGTTACTCCACCACTTTTTTGAGGAAATGGAAATTTCACATTTTACAATGTGTGTATAACACACACGTATACACAAACACACACACACACACATATATATATATATATATATATATATATAGAATGGTAAACTACATATCTCCAAATGAAAAGAATTATATTAAAAATAAGTTACGTCGCTGGGAAAAATTCTTCCCTTACGTATCCAATTAACGATAAGATAATAACGAATCGATCACTTTTAACATAGATATGATTGAAATTCAAGTAGTATGGGTCTCCCGGGAATTACGGAATTTATAGAATCCCAAAATGGCTGAAAAAAAAATTAAAATAGGAAATAGAATCGCAATAATGTGGTTACAACACATAGGCAGAACAGAGGACTGCGGTTGGAATAAGCCTTTCAGCAATATTTATGAACAACGTCAACCGAAGCAAATATATTATATAAACGCCTATAGAATATTAATCACATTAGGGAAATTAGGCGGCAAAAGCAGTCAATCGCATGAAAGTACATAATATAATGAGTCAACTGCGAAAGAATGTTCATAAAATTGATAGCATTTCGAAGACCACAATTATTCGTACTAGACATCTGAAAATGAATTATTCGAGAAAAAAAAAAAAAGCATGTGGAACGAACGTTTTATTAAAACATTTTTCACGTTAGCCTGTCACGTTTGTTTCCGGACGAGTAAAGAGATTAACTTCGGCGGAAATTAACTCTATATCGTTATTGTAAAACGTAATTAACCATTGTTGGAAAAAGTTTAAATGAAAAATACCTGCGCCAAGAAGAAGAATCCGATGATTGATAGAAAAACGTTCAACTGAAAGAGATTCATATCGTCGATGATTAGTTGATTTTTCGTTTTTTTACTAGTAATTAAACTGTAAACTGTACAACCAGGAAGAATGGTACTGTAGCATTAATTTTCACCTGTCCGGTATTTATAGTATCAGTTTAAAACCACCTCATCTTATCATTATGGCGTAGCTGGTATCGATCAACAGATAATCCCCGATTACGATAAAAACCTATTGCGGATTATCAAAATTCGATTAGAACACATCGAGATTTGCCAGATTTATTCCAAGGTTGTCGATAATTAGAATTTGTCGAATGATATGTATATGTATATACACACATACCCACACACGCACGCGCACGCGCACACACTAGTTAACTAAATAGGCGCGCATCTAAATCTCTTTAGATTAGACAACATTTTAGGATGCCGATGAAATCTGATAATAAGGTACGATTTTGTATAAAAAGCTAGGGGCGAATTCGGTAAGTACGTAGAGTTTACTTTTCACGCATTACTGTTTTTGCTATATCATTTCATCATGACTTTCGGTGTCAGCGAATTTATTCGGATCGTTTCAATTCTAACGGTAATACAAACTATTCTGATAAAGTTACACCGATGTAATCAATACGTACAAAAGCTTTATCCTCTATATATGTATTAAATATATATATATATATATGTATTAAATATATATATATATATATATTTATTTTTTTTTTAAAAATAGACATTTTTAATAATGTTAACAAGAACGCAAATTAAATAAGTAAAATTTGATGAACACATTATTTCGATTACTTATTAAATGAATCATTAGACATGTACACTTTTATAAAATAATAATACTATTAAAAGTATATACTGACGCGTTTCGAAGCTAATTTGGATTAGCTTCGAAACGCGGCAATGTTTAATTATAAACATATTATTATTATTATTATTTCATAAAAGCGTATATGTCTCTAATGATTCATTTAATATATATATAAGTAAAGATGATGGTCGAATTTTTATCTTCTCTTTCGTTTTTTCCGGCAATCAAACCGTTTCATTCCCGATTTGCAAACGAACATTATAAATTCGTTTAAAACCATGTAAAAACGTGTGATGTTCAAAATTACTTTTCAGCTGATAAGCTGTAAACATAGAAAAGCGGAGGATTTTTGTATAGAGTCACTTACGTGACTTACAGAGAGTCAGACTATACACAGCAGCGGTCAGAAAAAGCATTTAACTTTTTTTTCATAGTTCTGAATTTACTCGGTCCAGTCTGTCATTTATGGTACTTTTAAATCCATTCGGAATGAACGTGCGGTATGGTAAAATGTTTTGACAAATGTTTTCCTTTAATTCTGACGAGTTGCTGTTTTGACGAACCTATATATATATATATATATATATATATATATATATATATGCATTATTCTAGTCTCATATAAAGTGATTTTACCTGACAGAGCCCTTTTCAACAACGGTGGACCGTTCTATATTCTTGGCTCGTTCCACTGTAATTAAAGCAGAAAAATAAATGGAAATTTTTAACACTTCGATCAAACTGCTAATTTCATATTTACATAGGAGACTCCGAGATTGAAAATGATAAAAAGATCAATGTATAAAATAAAGCACGGTGAACTGTAATTTTAATCACGAATAAGCTTCGAATGCCACAAATCTGCATTTAGTCCAGCGCTTTTAAATTCCGTACCATTGCCTCAAAAAGATGTACTGAAATACAATTAATATTTATTTCGATTTTCAGTGAAACAGTGTTCTATCATTATTTAACATCTTTAGTATCCAGTTTGCGGGGATGGACAGATTATATAGATATCGGATAACGACTAAGCACAGATTTCTGAGGAGCAGCAACAGCAATATCGAACTTAACGTGTATTTTCTGATTTTAAGGAAAAAAGAAATATCGAAACATACTTAAATTCTTCTACCTTATCAATCACGAATGATTCTATTTCAAATGAACGTGTACACACATACTGTGTCCGTTCTTCCGGAATGTAGGTCGTTATTTAATAGTTCCTGAAAATTACTGGGACATATATAGTCGTTTTTTACGTCAAACTTTAAAAATCCGTATTTCAATTAACACTTCGAAACTATTAAAAGAAGAAACATTTTGTATGCGCACGCGTCTAATTTCGAATCCTGAACATTTCGCTATAATCGGTTCTTTCAGTTTTATCAAAAGTTGAATTTTTCCTTTCTTCGACCGAAAAAGTTAGAGATGATTTTTTTAACGATTTCCTATATACATATGTTTATTTTTTTTTTTTTTTTTTGGTATAAATTACCGACGTTACATATGATCCAGATAGTTTATACAATGCCCCGACAATCTGTATAATCGACAGCAGTGTGTGTCTTAAAATTTTCGAATTTCACGAACAGAGGTTTGATGGTAAAATAATTCGTTTTATTTTATTGAAAGTTTATTTATAAAACGAATTAAAAATGTTTTTATATCCATTTTCCGTATTGTCACTTTATAAAAACTTTATTAAAACACGTATTACAGAAAAAATTATCTTAGTTAAAAATATATTAATATAAAGTCGACATGCTTCGGAGTCACATACTCCATAATCGTGGCATAAATAAATAAAGGTCGGCTTTATAATAATATTTTTAACTAAAGATAATTTTTTCTGCGATACATGTTTTAATAAATTTCTAATAAAGTGACAATACAGAAAATGGATATAAACATTTTTAATTCGTTTTATACTCGTTAATGCGTAATGTTTTTGTATGCTCCAAAATCGATAGGTAAACAAAGAAAAAAAAAGAATCCCGAATTTGACGTTCCGAATTTGTTTACTCTGTGTATTCATTATTTATCATTATAGTATACTCGGTAACTATTAATATTTTCAAAATGATATTATTCAAATATTATTTCGTTTACAGATTTTTTGAATTTTAAAGTAACCTGTTTAAATTGAAGTATCTATTATAACTTACGAGACATCGTCACATTTAAAACAAATAACGGATGTGACGTCACAGTTCGAATGTAAAATGCCGTTAAATTCTAAAGTGTGCAATTTTAAACACGTACTGTTTCGATTCCCTTCAATATTATTATTTCCCCTATTATATCCGCCGAGTTAATTGGAATGTGCACACCCGTTGCCGTATATGACACCTGCATTCTATCGTTCAATCTGAAAAAGACAATACCGTCATTAAGCGTCGTATTTATGCATGTGTGTAAATTCATATCATTAACGATAAACTAAACTAGTCCTGTCGTGAAAATGTGGTTCAAAAGGTACCAAGTTATTTTCATACGGATTGAGAGATTGGATCAGGCGCAAACTTCAACATTCAGAAAATTAGTTCACAATTTGAGCTGCATTGTGTTAGAAACTGATACGTCCTTTGTTTACTAATAACGCGAATTATTGTTAAAATCATATACGTTTATATGTGCTGTTTTTTTTCTTTCGTTGACACTTTACTTTACTATATATATATATATATAGGTGTATATGTAACATACAACCATATTTTTTTAAAGTAAAAAATAACTATTTTAGTCAATAAACAATACTTAATAAGCAGCAATGTTTTGTTTGAGCAGAACTCGGTTCAAAGTCCATTGTTGCACAAAATTCAAAAAAAACTTCGCCCAAAAACCACACGATGAAAAAGAATCAGTTAGATGTAGAGTCGGTGTCAAATATTGATAGAATAAAAGAACTGAGGATCGGAACAACGGAGATCGACGGAAACGATAAGATATATGAAGCGTAATATGCATTAGGAAGTTTAATAACAGATTGGAGTACAAAGAAGTACGTTCTTTCACAAAGTATGGACATTCAAAGAAGATATGGTCAGGATTACAGACGGCTTCGTCGTCAGGATGAAGAGGACAATTAGGGGATAGGGCGAGACGAAAACGAAAACGTGAGGAAGCAAGAAGGGTATGATTGAAACGTAAACGGATAATAGAGATAATAACGGAGCGGCGAAACGAAGGAATAAAACCAAGGCCGGGTAGGAAGATTAGGTTGGATGTTAAAATAAAAGAAGGGTTGACTAGAAAAGGAAGAAACGTAAAAATCTGTCCAAAATCTGACATGAAACTTTTTTACGCAGTGGGAGTAAATTAGAAGCGGGAATACAGCAATCTCAGCCAAGGAATCTGCCATTTCGTTACCCTCTATCACCATATGACTGTGGACGATGACCCAGAACATATCAACGCGGATAGCAGGAAGTGAGGAAAGAGTGTGAATGAGAGAGCGAATACGGAGGATAAAAATGTCAGAGGACTTAGAGGGGAAATATGAGGAAATAGCTTTAAGAGCACACATGGAGTCAGAGATAATTAAATATTTAGAAG
The DNA here is from genome assembly GCA_039619475.1 of Icerya purchasi. NCBI lineage: Eukaryota > Metazoa > Arthropoda > Insecta > Hemiptera > Monophlebidae > Icerya > Icerya purchasi. Next base: position 75,007,010 of record CM077115.1, on the reverse strand, counting down.
TAGATCGATGGATGGGTAAATTACGGAACGTAGAATAGCCATTAGCTCGGTCGTAAAGATAGTACAAAACGAAATTAGACATTCTCGGAAGGATGAAAAGAGCTCCAACTCCATTAGACCCCTTCGAACCATACAAATTATCATTGAGCTCCCATAGTTGACGAGCCCGAATAGAATTAGTTTAAAAAAAAAAAGAATCAATAGCGTTCTTTCTTAGAGCCGGTGTACGAAAATAACACACTCCGTGATTGTAAACCAAAAGTTCGTCCACAATGAGCATAGCATTTTGTAATATTAAGAGATGGAGTAACAACTCTAAAAACAACAAATATTTCTTAGCGGATTTTTACAGAATTTCAGAATGCTACTAGTATAGGAAGAAACCTTTCTTTTTTTTTAAAATTTACACTTTTAACAAGAATTTAAGACAAAAATTTACATAAAAATCAAAGCAAATACAGATTAAACACATTTATATTACGGCAACATTCTATAAACATCGTGCTAGACAAATGTAACTGTCGAACTTAATTAAATCGGCTGACAGCTGATCATTGCGATACAACTATAATATTGCTTTGTAGTCCTATGTCGGGACACGTCAATTTCATATCTAAATGCAGTCCGAAATCGTATTGAATTTTTTATTTTGACGGACTAATTGAGTCGGAGTATTTTTATCCTTGAAAAAATTAGGTTGCTCGCATTTCAAACAAAGATTACTTTAAGAATATATATATATATATATATATATATATATATATATATATATTCAACAAAAAACAAAAAAAAAACAAAAAACGTTTAGAATCGGGATGATTTATTAGCGTTTATTAATTAACAACTTTTTTTTTCAATTCGCAAAAACTTCTACTACTTAAAATTTTTGACACATCTGCAAAGTGCCTAGAAGTTGTTTGAAAATTTCCATTAAATCTATAGATAATGCGCTCCGAGTAATATGGAAGTAGTGAGTTTTACAAATGCAGCACACGTTTTAGGAGGCATCATCCGTGTTGAACAGGTATCATTTTCTGCTCGCTTAAACGATTCGAGAAAAATGTCGGCTTCTTTTACGGTGTAATTTTGTTTTCCGCTCAAAAATAAAACGATAAAATTCGGTCTAATTTCAGATATTCACTTCGTATTCGTCGGCAATCTATCCGTACGGTTATCATCCTGGGTACGGGTGCAGACCCGCATTTTATGGACCTCGACCAGCTTTTCGTCCATTTCCGTATGGACATCGGCCGCTACTTCCTCCGTACTACGGTCTAGCTCCGAGACCTCCGCTGATTCCGAGACTGCCAGCTATGGTCCCGCGACCACTACCGCCTCCCAGGCTCCCGAGGCCCGGCGGATTATTAACCGGAATACCGAACTTAATTCGAGCGTTCATCCCACCGACGGGTACGCTGGACCGAGTTCTGGGCGCTGTATTTCCGTCATCAAGCAGTGGGCAATTCTGTCCACATTGTTCATCGTGCCGATCGACTTATGCCGGTTATGGATGTCCATCTTGCGCCGGACAGAATTATCTACCGGGACCGTGCTGCTGCCAACAATGTTTCTAGCTTTCCCTTTGTTCGTGAAAAAATTCTTTAAACATCGATATTTATATTAAAAACATTAGCGCTAGCAGCGGGTTTACTACATCTGTATCGTATATTTATTACAATAAAATTTCGTTTCGCAAATAAAGTGTACATCTAATTTTTGTTTAATAATTATAGAACGTTTTTCATTTGGAGTATACTTGTATCTTTCTATGTGTAAGGAGGACATTGCGATAGAATAGAAGTGCTTGACTTTGAAGGCCGAATGTTCCAAATGAGATTATAGGGAGAAATAGTAAGTGAGCCAGCAAAGTCTGAAAGCAGTTTTGGAAGAGTGCGTAGAAAGAACGTTTACGAGGAGAGCGATCAGATCTAAAGAGTCACACAGAACTACTGAAGATATGAAAGGAAAGAGTAGAGTTAAAACTTGTTAAAGCTTTTCAGTAATCCGAAATATAAGTAAAAATGTTTACAGATTATCCGGTATCGCCGAAAATTGCTAAGCTTCGCGTAAAGAATTATACCGGAATATACCGCACCTCATATAGTAGAGTGCGACGAAATAAATCTAACTAAACTAACACTCATTTAAGCAGTAACTTTTTACGAAAATCATATTTAAACACCTACGTGTGTTAGCTGCGAAGATGCACGAAAAAAGAAAGAAAAAGATCTTCTTCGAAACATGGTTTATGATTTCGTTTAAACATCGGTGCGCTGTTAGCGGCACTCTGAGCAATTCAAACATGCGTTGATTGGGGTGGTCCGATTAAAAGAACCAATTTTATTAGTCGGGTAAAATCGATTTTTCGAAACAACAACCGGTCTTTATTAAACGATGATTTTTTTTTTTTTTTTTTAACGCCATGTACAGCTCTACTAAGGCTAGTGGCGTGTCGTGCAGGAGGATTGCTTTTAGAAGGGAATTTATATTGGGAGATGGAATCTTAAATTTTATAGAAGGGGTCGTAAACCAGTTTTAGAGAGAAAGGATAATACATTTTGAATTTTATTGGGATCATCTGTTAAAATTTCTTTTGGATTATTGGAAGTTAGATATAGGGATCTTTCATTTTGATATTTAGGACATTGAAAAAGTAAGTGCATTATTGAAATTTGGGTTTTACATATTAAGCAAATGGGGGGAGGTTGTTTATTGAGTAGGTAAGAATGAGTGATAAGAGAGTGACCTGTTTGTATACGTGTGAGTAAGACGTCTTCTCGACGAGAGATATCAAAGCAATTTCTTGGAAGTATATCGTTTTTGATGTTTTTCAGTTTATTGGTGGGGGGGAATTTGGTTCCAAAAGTTTTGAAAAGTGATTTGGGTTTTAGTTTTGATGAAGGTTTTAAGGACGGAAAGTGGAATGGGAATATTTTGGACGGGAGTTATGCTCAGTGCAAGTTTTGCGGCTTTATCGGCTGATTCATTGCCTGGAATGTTCTTGTGTGAAGGTAGCCAGCATAAAATTGTATTTTTCAATGAGGACGAAAGTATATAGGATATTTCCTGAGCTATTGGATGTTGTTTTTTCTTATTAAAATTTTTTATGCAAAGTAGTGCAGAGAGAGAGTCTGAAAGAACGATGAAAAATTATTCGTACGAAAAAACGGATTTTGTACATCTGTAGTGGGCAAAGAAGAGATTTTTCAAAGTATAACTTTGTATTTTCGGAATGTTTCACATGCCGCGTAAACGTACACATATGTGGGCTATTACCGATATAATAGAGAAATAGAAGGGTGGTTATTCTGGATTGATCGGCTTGCGTGCAAATTCGAGAAGCTCCCGACAACGAGGTGTTTCCAGATCGTCTTTTAAATCATCAACAGGAACGATCTAAATGAATGATACAAAGTGAGTACACTATGTAGCCCCGTTTACGAACTTTAGTCAAAGTAGGATGAAGAAGTAGCAGACGACTCTCTAAATAAGGCATTGAGAATTTGTATAGGAGTTATGGCGTCTTCTCCCTCACATTGTGTTTTAGCCAGAAGTGGCTGAGATGACTCTGGATTTGCGTATGCAACATGTCTCGGGTAAGTTTTACATTAAAATTCGGGAACAGCGACGCAATGAGATCAACAAACAGATTCTTCATTTAAATAATATGCTACATAATAGAGTTATTGGAGGAATAAAAAGGACCAAAGACTCTCTCTATGAAAAAAATTGTTCTAACAAAGAAACTTAATTTATGCTACGAAAGATTTGTACGAATTTTACTTATAGATTAGAATCGAATCATTTATCAAAAATGTAGTATGGAATTCTTGTACAACAATAAGTAGTTCTTTTTTGTTTGTACTTCTTCTTCTTATTATTATTATTATTATTATTAGTATTATTATTTTGTTTTATTGCACCTTGTGTAATTATGAAAACTAATTGTAATGAAATATTATAACATACAATATATTTGTCGAATAAACGATAATAAGCGTGTTGGGCACCCGTAGACGGGCATTATGCCTTGCAGAGAACTTATTTTAAAATTTAAAAAAAAATTATAACTAATACTTAATATTATTTTCTAGCAATACTATTAATTTTTTTTTTTTTTTTCCACACCTAACTGCTAGAGCTATCAGAGGAAGTTTTGACTTTAAATCACTTGAACGGCATTCCTTCCAGCAAAGGGATACCTAATTATTTATTCTACTAAGTCTAGTGGTTTTATTCTCCGCAACCGTCGTACTTCAGTTGAATTATCGAGCAGATTGACTGCTGTCCTGTTTGGGTGATCGTGTAATCGCATAGCATGTTTCGTCGCTTCTTCTCTTATAACGTCAGCAACATACGAAACGGTTAGATCACTGTGAAGGGTTTTATTGGATATAAACCAAGGAGCATTTGCCATTATCCTTAATATTTTATTTTGAAGCCGTTGTATTACTGCTAAATTTGTCCTGGCACTGCAGCCCCAAATTTGACATCCATATTTCCATACTGGGGCTAAAATGTGTTTATAGATTAGCATTTTATTTTCTAATGATAACTTAGAGCGGCGTCCAATTAACCAGTACATCTGCCGTACTTTTAATTGTAATTCATTCCGTTTAGTCTGGATGTGTTTTTTCCAGGTTAATTTTTTGTCAAGATGAATGCCTAAGTATTTGACATTGTCACTTGGTGGCAATATTTTATGATTGATGGTAACGTCCTTAGGTAGGATCTTTCTGTTGATGAAAAGTACACGTTTTGATTTCTCCTCGTTGATTTTTATCCGCCACTGCTTACACCATGCGGATATTTCATTGATTGAACTTTGGAAATTGTTGCAAGCAGCATCAGGACAGAGGTTATCACAAAGTATGGCTGTATCATCCGCAAACGTCGCTACTAGGCTTCCTTCGAGCACTGGGATATCTGCGGTATATATTAAGTAAAGGAGTGGTCCCAGCACACTCCCTTGTCGGACTCCAGCAGTAGCTGGATGGATGTCGGATACTTCATTTCCAATTCTTACTTGGAAGTGTCTTTCTTGGAGAAAAGAATTTATTAATTTATAGTACGGATATGGAAATTTTGCTCTTACTTTGTGAATAAGTCCTTCGTGCCACACCTTATCAAACGCTTGGCTGATGTCTAGAAATGCCGAGTCACAGACTTTCTTTTCCTCCAGGCTGCGTTCTATTTTTTGGACAACTCTATGTATCTGCTGAATAGTCGAGTGATTTGTTCTAAAGCCGTACTGATGTTCCGGTATTAGTTCTTTTTCAATTATAATTTCAGTTGTTCTTTTTAATATCAGCTTTTCATATAGCTTTGAAATTATAGGCAATAGCGCAATTGGTCTGTAAGATTTCATTTCAGAGGGGGATTTGCCTGGCTTCTGTATCACGATTATCTGAGCGAACTTTAGTTGTATAGGATAGTATGTAGTTTTTATCATTGAATTAAAGATATATGTTAGCATAACTAGTCCTTTGCGCGGCAGTTCCTTTAGCATTTTTGCTGTTATTAGGTCATATCCTGGAGCTTTTCTGGTGCTCATGTTTTTAATAATAGCTTTGATTTCTTGCGGAGAAGTTAGCTTTATAGGACGACTCATATCCATATTGGAGGAGGTCTGTGGTAGATTATCAGAGCCTGGAAGTGGGCTGAACACAGCGACAAAATATTTCCCAAGTTCATCAGCCTTCTCTTTATCGCTGTGTGCCCAACTGTTATTTGACTTTTTTATCGGATGTGATCGTTCTTTGGGTCTTTTAAAGTTTCGTGTAGCTTTCCACAACGTGTAATCATGAGCCTGTGGAGATAGTGACGACACGTAATTTTTAAAGCTATCGTTCTTGAATTTGGATAGTAAGATTTTAACTTTTTTCATTTGCTTATTTAACTTCGTTTTAATTGATGGATCTCTGTTAGATTGCCAAATTCTCCTCAGTTCTTTTTTTTTTGCTACCTCTTTTATTATTTCATTAGGGTAGTGTATTATCGGAGATCTAATTTGCTTGTTTGGTGTACTTATCCATGCGGATTTCTGTAAGATTAAGATTAAAGTTTGAAGCGCGGTTTCTATATCTTCGCCTGTCTTCAACGGGACTTTTAGGTTTATGCTCTCTCCAACTACTCGTCTGAAAACTTACTAGTTTGTTTCCTCATTGTGTAGTTTTGGTTTGGGATGATTCTTAATTATGATGGTGCTTAGTATTAAAATAATCGCTGAATGATCAGAGAATAGACTGTGGTCGGGCTGTGTTTCCATGAATCTTGTGTCTAGTCCTTTGGTTATGAAGAATTCGAGCAAGTCTGGTAATTTCCTGTTGTCTGTTGGCCAGTATGTGGGCGAGCCGGTGCTTAATACTTGACATCCATTTTTTTCCAAAGCTTTAAATAACTCTCTTCCTTTAGTTGTAGTTATTCTAGATGCCCAGTATGTGTTTTTTGAATTGTAATCTCCACCTATAATGTAGGAGTTACCTAGGGTTTTTAAGTAGTCATCAAATTGATATTCTAGGATTTTATGTTTGGGTGGGCAGTAAACTGCTGAGATAGTAATGTTTTTATCCAAGCTCTGAATAGAAACACTAGTAGCCTGTAGAAAATCCCGTTGATATTTGATTGTTTCATGATGTTTGATATTATTTTTTATTATTGTAGCCGATCCGCCTCGAGGGGTGCCACTCGGGTGTGGGGTACAGTATGTACTATAACCATTTATATGAAAATAATTTGCATTCGTCAGGTGGGATTCTGACACTAAAAGGATATCCACTTTGTTTTTGATTAAGTACAATTCAACTTCTGATTTATGATTAGACCATTGGCATTCCAAGTAGCTATTTTTAAGATTTTCATTTCTTGTTAATTAGAAGTGACGTTAATGTTTGGATTAGACCACTTATCATTTGGTTTTGTTAAGACATCATTTCCATAATTAGTTCTTTAACATCTTTTAGGAATTTAGTTATAGTCGTTTCTATACTAATAGCATTAATAGCATTATTAATATTAGGAATACTAGCACTGTTTTCAGAGTGATTGTTGTGACCACGACTATCATACATAGTGTTTGCATATCCGTGTGACTGTTTGTTTGCAACATGAGCATATGATAACCTGTTACTGTTCAAATTCTGATTTGTTTGTTGTGATTCAGCAATGTTACTTAGTATAACCGAGCTTAGGTGACTAGAATTATTTTTGTTATTGTTCTGAAGAGTCGGATTAATTTTTTCCCTTTTACTCAACAATTCCCGATATACTGTACATCCCTTGTAGTTCGCAGTATGATTACCATTGCATAGTGCACATGTTGGTTAAGTATTAATGTCTTTGCTACATTTAGAGGATATATGATTTTCACCGCACTTAACACATCTATATGGTCGTGTGCAGTATGCTTTTGTGTGCCTATATTGTTGGCATCTGATGCACTGAACAACTACATTCTTTTTCCGAGGTGGTTCGAATGTTACCTTGGCGTTGAGTAAATACTGAATGTTGTAAATATATTTATTATTCTCGTTAGGCTCGATGAAGAATAATGGTAGTGGATACTTCTCCACTCTGTGCTTTGCGTTTATTATGTGTCTCACTTGGTGCCCTTTTTCCGATAATGCTGACACTATGTCTTCTACAGCTACTGAGGCATGAATGTTTCTCAGCACAACCTTAAAAGCACGATCTTGCTTTAATTGATAAGTGTGGTATATTGCGTTTTGTTTGTTTAATATTTTGATTATTTCTCTATAGTTCTTAACATTTGTTGCGACTATTTTGATTAATCCTTTCGCATTAATTGTTTTATAAGTAAATACGTCTGAGCCTAACGTGCTTTCGATTAATTGTTTAATTACTTGTATGTTATTTACGCTCGGTACGAATATTGGAGGGGGTTTTATTTCTTTACATTTGCAAGTTGTTTTCCTGTATTTTGTTTGTTGATTCATTTGACTGAGAGTTTTGTACGTTGTCGTTTCCAAGTACATTTTCGTCGAGATCTTGTAAAATAGAGAATCTATTTTCATTTAGTTTCAGCGTTTTTTTTTTTCAATTTCTGGCGATGTTGGGTTATTTATTCTGTTTCTTTTAACAGTTTTTGATTTGTAATTTACTACCTGCCATTCAGGGGCAAGTTGATGAATATTATCGATATCGTCTTTGTGCTTTTTGACGATCATTAACGGGGAGATCCTTTGTGTAACACAATTTATAGAATTGTTTTGAAAATTATCATTTCCTATCATATCGTCATCAGCAGTGTGTTGCGTGTGCGAGTTGTTGTATGTGTCGTCTGACCATGCGACACTCGAGTTAGTCAAATTTTTACCATCGTTACGGACAGTATTTACAACAATATCACTTAGCATTTTATTACTGACGTTAATGTTAGTACTGTTGGTAGAGGTCGAAGGTGCGTAATCGACGTTAGTGGTATTAGTAGAGGTAGGAACAATATCACCTGATTTCGGCCGGTGCAGTTGAGACGCAGCTGTAGATTTGTTGTTGTTAGAAGATTTAGAGGTCAGCGAGCTTCCATTAGAAATCGACGAGCGATAAGCCGACATTTTGATATGATAAGAAAATAATAGAATCCGGCTTGCCGATAAGCAAGCCGATCGCGAGAAATTTACACTAAGTTGTTATACGATATCTAGACGTTATCACGAATTATTATCGGCGAAATAATATATGAACGCGAACAATACAACATGATGGTCAACATGAATAATAATATCTAATACTATTAATGTTCCATTTTTATTCTATTTTAAACACAACTGTTGTCGATCTTTTGCCATTTTTATTTATTTTTAATTTTTATTTTGTAATTCTAATTAAAAATAGTTCAATGAGAAATGTATATATATATTTTTTTACTTGCTCATGAACGAATTCGGATCGGATTATTAACAAAAGTAAAAAATAAATATAGTCCAATAAAAAAATATCTCTTTGTTTTGTTTTTTTTTTGACCCAGAAACAAGTAGAATAGGAAGAAGACGGTCAGATATTGTTAGGAGAAAGGAACAGATAATCGGAACAATTTGTGCAGAGGGAAAATATAGGACATAAGAGGCGAAACATGGAGTAGGAAGACCGGGTATCAATAAAATGGAATAGAAAGCAAAGCACTCAGCAGAATGAAATCAACACTTAATAAACACATGATCCGCATCGCAAACATGCTCTTCGTTTGAGTGGAGAGGACAATATAGAGAGGTAACTAAGGAAAAACGAAAATGAGAGGAAGATAATAAAGTATGGATTAAGAGAGCAGACGAATAACGGAGACAACAACAGAACGACGAAGTGAAGGAAACAAAAAGAACCATAGGTTAACAGGAATACTAGGTTAAACAGACAGATAATAAAAAGAACAATTGTTAAAGAAAGAGGAAACGTATACATCCGATATCAAAGTCTGAGATGAAAATTTTTGCACAGCGGAAAGAGATTAGACGATGGGACTTTTTTTTAATGAAGAAGTGAGAAGAGGCAGCAACCCGAGTCAAGGAGTTTGCCGCTTCATTACCGAAGATGCCCGAATGGCTAGGAACCCGTAGTAAGTAAGTAAAGTAAAGTGAGTTTCATACCCTTGATAAGGTATTATGGATTGTGAAGTTAAGCTTTCCATAATGGTACTAAGCCTAATGGATCTAAGGAGAATACTGGGGCCAGTTCCTTTCTACTTGGGATCCGCCTTTACTTTCCCAGATTTCTCTGGTATAACCAATTCAATTTCAGGTTGGGTAAGCTTGGGAGCGATTTGGATCCGGGACGAATCAAGTCTCGAACCCGTGACCTCTGACTTAGTAGCCAAGCACCTTAACCACTAGGCTACCACGCTGCTTAAATAACAATATAAATGGAATGAAAAAAAGAAAGAACGCGGATAAGTGAGCGTATGCGGAGTACGATAAAATCGCAGGAATGATCAGGTAGGGGAGAATGAATTAAAGGGCGGTCATGGAGTCAGATATAATCAAGAATTTAGAGGAAAGGTGATTGGAGAAAATGAAAATAATGGAACGTAGGATAGTCATTAATACGTTTATAAATGTAGAATAGAAAGGAGGCAAGCGAAAAGATTCTGAAAAGCCAAAATCTGGAAGGATAAAATAGGCACCGACATCACCCGGGGCCTATTCGAACCATCTGTTAAAGACGGTTGCATGCAAAGGAAATTGAGAATTGATAATACTATAGAATTCCTCTGTCTGATTAGGACCTGCGGAAGAAACTTAGAGAGCGTAGGAACAGTAAACATATTTGGACGATATTTCGCTTTTATAATGATTCGTGTTGGTTTTCAACATTTTGTTTCGTCTTCTTAATTTTCTAAGGCTGAACGCTTTTTGTTACACGGTGAATATTTCGTTTTTCGCTCGGAAACATGTTGCTGTTATAATAATACTTCATAAATAGTCTCATTTCTGTCAATCGTGGTTAATTTTTTTTTATTAATAACGCTTCGTATTTTTCATCGTCAGAGATGATTAACGAAAACCGGCTGTTGATCGGGAAAATTTCGAAATCTCCTTTCATTCGGTGTGTTTACACGCACTCTCTGTATTCTCGAAGGTCTCTGAGCAACGGGCATTATTACTGGATCTTATTTATGATATTTAATATCGTTCGATCGAGATAAATGAAGTCGCGAATAATTTTCGGTGAAGAAAATCGATATTAATACAGAAAACAGATTACTGTGGACTATGTAAAAATTGAAATTATCCAGCTAGTCTGTGTGGTAACGCGTATAGTTTATAGGGAACTTACTATTATCAGGAGAGTAAACTAAAGTACTTTCTCAGGGTTATTATTCATTTTTTTTTCTTTATATCCATAGCGCTTTTTTGATTTAAAAAAAAATTAAACACTCTTCTGTCTGAAAATTGTAACACTAACAACCCAGCGAATGTTAAAAAGATCAATATAGGATTGGTAAATTTATCAAAATAATTGATTATATATCATAATATCTGCATGAATTTATTCGACTAATAATAATAATAATAATAATAATAATAATAATAGTAGTAGTAGTAGTAAGAGGTACTTCTTTTCGCTGTAAATATTTAAATCGAAATAACCAATTATAAACGATCGCTATTTAATACGAAACAGGGTAATACCTAAGGGGCCTGTTAATATTAATCGAGATGAATTATCCGGATAAATTTTATTAATAGAAAAAGATGTTTCATAAAACATGAAATAAAATCGAAGGTTATTTTAAAATTATAATCATCAGATAAAAGGATAAACACTTTTATAGGATAGTACTACGCAGCAGCTAAACAAAATCATCAACAAAAAGGTGTACATAGTCATTTCATTGTAAAAAATAAAAAATTTCTTAACCTATACCTGTATTTCCTTCTGTTTATAGTGAAATGAATGAAAACATGTTTTAGACCGAATTTTTTTAACGACTACATTCCGATTAATAAATAACATAATTACACTACTTACACTCATTAAATGTAATACATAAAGGATTATTAAATATTTTGTCTTTTTTAATGTAAAGTAATTTATTCGGCTATTAGCTACCAGATTTTCTGCCAATATTTCAGTATACATTGTTCATTTTAGTTCTCTCTTATTTAGTAAAAAAGTGAGTTCCATACCCTTGACAGGGCGTCGGGATTGTGAAGTTAACCTTTCCATAATGGTACTAAGCCTAATGGATCTAAGGAGAATACTGGGGCCAGTTCCTTTCTACTTGGGATCCGCCTTTACTTTCCCAGATTTCTCTGGTACCCAATTATATCAGGCTGGGTAAGCTTGGGAGCGACTTGGATCCGGGACGAGACAAGTCTCGATAACCTATGACACCTCCGACTTGGTAGCCAAGTACCTTAAATTTATCTGTTATTAATTATTATTTTAATCTTACGGTTTTTCCTTTTTTTTTTTTTTATTCTTTCAGAGACAGAATTATTTCAACAATGACCCGCAATTTTCGCTTTTGTATACTATCCGGAAGATGGAAAACTCTCCGGTAGTTCGAACGAAACACGCTTCTTATCAAGTTTAATCAAGAATCATATCAACTTAAAAGTATAAAGGCATTTCTCGTTTTTTACTCGGTGATTTCCTTCTTTACGGTTAATTTTGATTAATTTACCGTTCGATGTTTCCGCAAAATTAACATACACTACATACTCGTAATTATTTATTGGCTTATGATGCAAAAAAGATTTCTTTTTTTTTTTTTTTTTTTTTTTATGGTTTTTTCACTTTTAAAAACTCGTGTTCAGAAAATATGACAGAAAAACATACTTATTGCGTCGTTTTTACTAGCCATTTCTACTGCCTTTCCTAAACCATCCGCTTAATTTCACATCTATTTCATTCCCGCTCTGTTCGTATTGATCTATTATTGATTATCCTAGTTATTGTGGAATTTTGGGGCAACGAGTTAGTCGACTCGTTGGTACGTTCGGTTGTTTCAGACGGTCGCTTTATTAGTCACTTTCCAACCCGAACTCTTCTTCCTCTTTCCTTTCGTTGCCACCGCGACTGTTAGTATCTCTATCATTCTACGTTTTCTAATTCTGCTTCCTTTTATTGAGCCATATAGCAGCCCATTCCTCCTCTTCTCCCTTTGATCTGGAATTTCCCCAACATAAGGCGGTCAACTATCTCATCTATAATTAGACTTCGGATAAATCACAGCTTGCTTCCTGCTTCGCTCTTCCGTTTCTTCATTACTCAGTCTCCTCTTTGGCCGTTCGATCCGTCGAAAGCGTACTTTTCACTCGTGATGCGAATCACATTTTACTTTAATATGTCCTTTCATTTCTTCAGAACGCGCGATACTGTATTCCGGTCTTTTGCATCTTATCCTACTCCATACAGCGCTCACAGCATCCTTTCTTTTCCTTCTCCCTTGGTTATTCTTTTGTTAGCTTCATTCATACGGTCTATTTCTAATATTTTTCCTATGTAATCATTAATGCTGTCATACCTTTGGATTAGGTAACGTCCGTCCTTAGCATGAAAAAAAAAAAAGAAAAAACTTATTGCGTAATATATTAACTTAAACAAACAATACAAACTTTAAAAGACAATATGATTGAAATTTTACATAATCCACCGACTAATTATACATATTTCGTTTTAAAACACAATATAAGTGGTCGGTGGATTACATCAATAGTTTAATTATATTGTGTTTTAAAGTTTGCTTTGTTTGTTTCAGTTTTCAGATAATTTAACGTCAAACTGAAAAAAAATAATTGCCTTTAATTCCTTCATCATATAATGCAGGATAATACGGTAAAAAAGGAAATCGAAAGTTTAAAAATAGTTTATATATATACATCATCCTATACATTTATATATATATATATTTTTTTTTTAAATTTATTTATTTAATAGTGACACGAATAATCCTAATTTTTTCCGCGGGTCTTCTCTAAGACTGATAAATGTTTAAATGGAATTAACTCTGGACTTGCAGTTGCGTTTCGTTCCGAATCAAAACCGCTCCCAGGTTTGCCCAGTCGGAAATAATTGGGTACGAAAGAAATCTAGGAATGTTAAAGCGGATAATCCAATAGTAGAAAGGAACTGGCTCCAGTATTCTTTTCCGATTCATTAGATCCTTAAGTACATTATGAAAAACTTAATTTCAAAATCCACGATACCTTATCAAGGGAATACTTACTTTATTCAACTGAACGGCATGGAAGTTTCGATATCCATAGATTTTGAAATAATTTACTGCTTCAAACAACTGTCGACTGCGTAGCGGTCACCACCAACCTATATATTTAGTCGTGTTCGGGCGTCCGTAAGAGTTTATTTCGCTTAATAATGAATCTCGCATTCTTCTCTCGTGGATCACATTCAAACATTTACAGTCAAGTTTTCCTTGTATTTTTACAAGGCGGCTTTGGTAGACAGCTTTGCTCACCTTTCCGCGATTATTTTTTTACGAAATTAATTCTGTTTTGCGTTTTCTCGTACCACCGAACTGGCGAGGAAATCGGAGAATGCTGCTTGCAAAACTTAAAGAAAAGGAAATAAGAATACCTCATTATTCGGGTGGCAAAAAAAGTCCCATTTAAGAACAATTCCGGTTGCAACGACTCTTAAAGCCTTTGCACGATTAGACCGTCACGCGATACGAGATTAAAAATTCGTCCCTAGCCAAAAATAGAAAAGAAAAGGCGGGCAGTCGCATTAATCGCATTTTGACGAGAACAATTATTGTTATATTTCGCGGCGAATAATTCGATTTAATTCAGTGTAGGAAGCGGGGGGGGGATTTAATTTTCATCTTACTTACTATTTTCTTTGTGGACGTTAACACTTTCGCGTTATTTGCTCTATTATTGTAAACAAGTTCGCGAAAAAAAAAGAACCATAAGTATATCGTTCACTTTGGCCAGCCGAAATGTACAGAAATGCCTGAAAACTATAGTTCAGTATGCGCGTCTTCGGTGGTTGAGCAATACTGACGTATAAGTATGCGTGTTGGTCTGCGCGTAGTAATATCGTTATTATTATGATTATCATTGAACTAGAAAAGTTGCCGCTACGCTTAACGCTGGTTGTCGGCAATAACAGAAAATAAAGCTAATGTCGATAATTAGGTTTCGGCGGTTCGGAGTGTTTGTCTAGAATGCGAGCAGGTGCGCGGCGTGCCGTTTGGGGAATTGAGGGGAAGAATTTAGGTAGGCGGACGCGGCGGGGAGACGATGTGTGTAAACGCCTTTAAGAAATACACTACTTATAAGATTGGTTAGACGCTGGCGAGTTTCTTTTTCGGAATTCTTCGTGCGCGATTCCTTCGGGCCAGTCGGACAAATTAAATTTCCTCGATCGTCAAATTGAATTAGCGCGAACAACTTCTCTCGCCGCGGCAACTAAAATGAAAACTGCGCGAAAAAAAAAAAAAAGGAAAATCCTTCAAAATTTCACCCGTCCTCCTATCGAATTCTAGCCGGAAAACCAGTTTCTGTCTTCCGTGGAAATTTCAAAGCATCTCTTCACCACCGGCTAATAAATAAAAACCAAAAAGGAAAAAAGGAAAAAAGGAAAAAAATTTTACACCGTTTAAATAGACGTATGCGCGCGCACGACGTGTGTTTACGCGAATTTATCGTATTATTCCAACTGTTTCAACATGTTTTTGTAGCCGCGCTCGACAAAATTCAACTGTTGTAGCTCCTATAGCAGCATCATCGGAACCACTCGAGAACACCTCTGCGGTAGAGAGTTTAAAAAATTATTAGTGGCCGAACAATTTTCCTCCGGTAGTATTATCCACGGTGGCTTGCTACGAACTTTCCCTACTGAAGTTGTTTCATACGAGCGATTAATTATATCAGAATGAAAGCTGGAAGAGAATAAAAACGAACAAACATATATTGTATGTTAACTCTGTCCTCTTTTTATGATAATAGCGCGCGATTTAGGTCTCTTAATTTTTCGGATAACTGCCCTCGAAATATTATTCGCAATTAGTGCGGAGGAACATTGACGCGCTAAGGAGTAAATTATAATCGGTAAGAATCGAACGAGGGGCCTCACTCACGCAGGAGGAAATATCTGTGTGGCCGGGGGCGTCCCAACGTGACGCTGTCGCATCGAAGTGGAAGCTGTTTTTATCTGGAGAAATTTATCAGTATAGAGAGTCTGGCGGCCGATTGGCGTACGAATTGGCGGCTGCCAAAAGTTCACTGGAAGAAGGTGTGCACCGTGCAAATATGGTCACGTAAAACCGATTTCAGATGTATCACGTAGCGCTCTAATCTGTTCCCGGGATTTTCCCCGCCGCCGCGCCACTTCTTATCTTCCGAATTAAGCCGACTTACATCTAACGCACTTCTGTTCTTCGACTCTTAGTGGCAGTAACAGTTTTTTCTCGAGCCCCTACAGCGCTACTGCTGCAACTACATTTATTTTAATAGCAGCCTCCCCCCCCCCCCGTTTATAGCTAAACTCTTTACCGTTCTTCGTTGCAAATGTGGAAACTATTTGCGCGATTTATCGACTAATTTCGCTGCCGTCGCACTACCAGCGATTTTATAATAATTATTTCCGACGAAATTTATTACAACAAGCACCCCTCACTACCTTCCTGTCTGCTTCCTCGCACCGTTATCAAAAGTTCATGTGTGCAGCGCGTACTTTCTTTTCCGCCCCCCCTCCCCCATATTGAAAAACCCTTGACTTATCGGTTGAGAAGGTGATGCCTGACGATTGCAAAGCTGCTGAAATCAAGATAAAAGGGGGACTGCTCCGGCGTGGTCCCAGACGGAGGAACCATTAGATCAAAAAAAAAAAAAAAAAAAAAGATAATGAAAATGTGAATGATACCTGAGAAAAGTCGTACTTGAGTCATCGGGCTTATTCTCGCTTTCATTCGGTACGGTTTATATTCGATTCGTTTTTTTTTTTTTCGATTGTACCGAACAGGTGTGAGCCGACGATTATTCGGACCGAATTAGAACAATGCCCCTACGCCCGAATCGGTTGCTAGCCGGTTTCAAACAGTCGCGTGCATTTGTGCAAATTCACACGTATCGCTATCAGGTTCACTTTTACGCGTTCAATAGTTAACTTTGTTTAATGAACATAAAAAGTTCTAATCCGTAAATGTATTTTGAAGATGATCCTCTTTAGCTTCAGAGATATAATTCGTCAAATTACGTTGTTCCTGAAGTAGTAGTTCGGAAAATTTGTCTAAAATGCTACAAACTTCAACCTATTTTTTTTATGATCGGCTGCTCCCGATGAAAATGATTAACCTTTTTACACGTTTTTTTAGTTCTCCTATAGAGAAACAACATAGCCAAAACTTGACGTCTCTCCATAGCGGTAAAAGATTTCGGATGTCGCATATTCCCGAATACGAATCTGATGGGAACTGCTTGGGTGTGAAGAGATTAAGCGCCACCGAAAACAAATCCAAATGGAATTACGGATTAAATATTAGTATGGTTAGTCAAACCAAATACTTAGATATAATAATAGACAATAACTTGGAAATTTTATAATCATTTTCACTGTGTCACTAAAATAAAAAAAAATACATTTTTAATTATATTTAACAAATTATATTATTATAATAATAATAACCGATTAAATTACAAGAAACGACGAACCTTATATTGAAAGCGTAGTATTTCCCTAACATACTTTATGGTAGTGTGTCATATATGTAGACATTTTAAAAGTTAAACGATTTCAAAATATATTAAAAATTTTTCAGAGAACTATTGCAATAAAAATGATTAAAGCTTATAGAACTACCAGCTACATTGCATGTCATTGCAGGTATTAAACCCCATTAACTTACGAAATACAGAAACACATGTTAACATATTTTTAATAAAAAATAATATTAAAAATCATGAATTCCATAACGTACAGTATCATCAACCTTACTTCATACACGAACAACCCTCGTTAACGCTTAAACAATTTAAACACTTATATATTAGATAAGTATTATAATAATAAATTTCAGGCGCAGTGGGACGAATATAATAACGGTATAGCTAAAAAATTTTTTCCAACCATAGATGATAGACTACATAAAGTTTTTACGCCAAATTTTTTTTAATCTACAATTTATTACTGGACACACGGTTTATTTAAAGATTATTTACATAAACATAATATTGCACGCTTAAACAACTGTCTGTAACGTGTAATTCTTTATTGATAATATTAAGCATATCCTTTCCGACTGTTATTAGTACAGATTTTAGCCCCTGATCAATTAGTAACTAAGCTATTTAAATTATGTTCAGTAGTTTTATGATAGCCGAAATAAATCAAATCACCGTAAAGTTACACCTGTATTAATATTAATATTTAAGGAATACTAATTATTATTAACATTGTAAAACAGTCTGTCAGGGTTCCATAAACTTAAATGGACGGGCTCAGGACAGATTTGTTATTTACAATATAAATTATTGGTATAAATTTTCTAAATATATTTACCCCATCGTATTACGAATTGGAGACCAAAAAAAAAGAAAAGAAAATGGAATGCAAACCTTATTGAATAGAACCGAATTAACTGTGAAGCGAGCCTTAGGGTTTCCTTTGTTAGCTTGTAGCTTATACTTCTGCCACTGCTGAAATCAGTCGTAACTGGCGATTGCTTGCTTGTTTCATTGACATTAACACTTCTTCGTAATGTGTGTGAAAATCGTATAAGTGAGTTTCGTAATTTTTACTTGTTTTTTCCCCTCCAGTTGGCGATGTAAATTATTTATTTCGCTTATCGTCAAAAATTAACATTTTCAAAAAAAAGGTATACGTACTCATCCGAATGTGGAATATTAACATCGAGAAGGATTGTATGTTACAACCGCATTAACACACCTATTTTTCTCGGAAGGCATTGAATTTTCAATCAAAACAATATTGATTTTTTTCATAGGTTCAAAGGGTAATGTTTAGAAACCACAGATTTCCAACTTTTTTTCTTTAACATGGTTTCTTTTTTTCTAAACACTATTCGAATTCGGTACTCTGTCTTAATGCGCATCCTGATTTATACGGTATGCTTAAGATATTTACATCTGCCATTTCGTTATTTTTTTGTTTTTTTTTTTTGGACATCACTCTTTAGCTAAAATAAAATCTAGCATGGAATCTAGTATGAAAACAATTCGTAGAAGCATAGGTGTGTCAGTAAATGTTCGTCCTTGAAATCGTAGTAATGTGTCATCTAATGAGACCGGCAAATTAATGCGTGCAAAAGTGATTATCAATATAGCGTGAAAATTGTACATATAAAAATTTGTACGCGAGATTCGAAAATAAAGATTGAAATTCACTTTTTTGAATAAAAGAGAATGCTGATTCGAAACACGAACATTAATGCGGTGGAATTTCAGAAACTTCCTATGTAATCAAGGTAGTTTATTTTTCCATAGTTGCGTCTCTTGAGACAAGAGATTGCATTATTGAATTAATCCATCTCTGGCCCGAGTAATCGTCTCTCGCCGTAGACTCTTCCGTGTGTTAAGTTTGCCGGAAGGTTCGTTGTCATTAAAATCTCCTTCGTCCTTTTATTGGCTTTCCTTGTATCTTTCCTTGAACATGAACAAGTCGTTTTCTCTGA
Organism: Icerya purchasi; assembly: GCA_039619475.1. Taxonomy (NCBI): domain Eukaryota; kingdom Metazoa; phylum Arthropoda; class Insecta; order Hemiptera; family Monophlebidae; genus Icerya; species Icerya purchasi. The sequence continues at coordinate 74,987,896 of CM077115.1, read as the reverse complement.
ATTTTTGAGCCAGATATTTCATTTTTCGATTTTTAAGTTTCCGTTTTTTCCCGTTTTTTGCTAACACTTCCGTATTTTTTATGTGTTCGGTCCATGATATTTTCAATAGCCTACGATAGCACCACCTCTCGAAAGCTGCTGTTCTTTTTTCGCAATCTGCGTTCGTATGTTTCGCAAGAATATTTTCGGACGGTCCCCATGCACATAGCAGCGCATTATCCGAAGGCTTAAACCCTCATATTACCAAGCACTCTGCTGATGATGTTGTATGCCTTCTTCGCCATACCCCGATTCTTGTTCTTATTTCTTTCTGGTCTCTTCCGTCATTGTTTATTAATGCATTGCCTAGAAATTCCGGCACGTTTTCTACTCCCTGATTTTCGATCTTTATATTTACTTCTTTATCATCATTTCTAGAGATTTTCATTATTTTTGTATATTTTTCTTATTTCAATCGTACATTGTTTATTTGATCTATCATTTTTTGCATTTGGGCGCATGGAGAACGACGTTGTGGTCCATATGTCTCGTCGGAATGATTATTTTTAATCGATTTTTCTTTCGAAGATGGTCGAAAATGAAATGCCTCTTTGGATTGTTCACAATAACAAGATGCGGTCAATTTCAGCGATTATTAGACTTGGTGTGCTCATTTCGCTAGTGCAATTTTGCAAGTTTTGCGGCGATGAAAAACTCGAGTTTTTCCCCCTTCGGGACACACTTTTGAGTATGACCTGCGCGTAATTATTTCCGTTTTGTATTTTTAGATAGATATTTTTTTTTTTTTTTCATTTCTTTTTAAGAAAGTCTTTCGTACGACTTTTTTTTTTGTATTAAAATTGAATTGGTGTGGTTGTAAAATAACAAAATTAAACAGCGTATTACTCGATCATTCCCCTATTAAGTAAATAAATTTCGTAAAAAAATTTTCATAAACGAATTTTTTATGCTTTATCGAAAATCGCGACATTAAAGGAAAAATTTAGAATTAATGAAGAGTGTAAATGGCACTTAAATAATCGAATGCAATTTTAACGTTTCCCTATTGCAAAGTTATTATTGTCAAAGGGGTGTACACTACTTCCTGGAATTATTTTGGACTTGCTGGATAAAACCGTGTGATGATATCGCAAAAATTTCAGTTCTGAGCATAGGCCGGACTTATTATGCTTCGTACGTTCTGGCATGCAACGCTAGTGTACATACGCGAGACTAAAATTGTGATTGCTTGATTTATAGCGATAAAAATATACTATCATCAGAAGTCTGAGTAATAATACACCAACTAGCGCGCATATTGCGTAATTTTACCATTGCCTTCCGTATGATTAGCGATTATTTGATTATATTTTTTCTAATAATATCTTTCGTCGCTTGGAATCGGGACTTCCGTGACGGAAGTCAATTAGCAACTCTGGGCTATTGTAACGACATCTATCTATCGAATCGTTTCACCCCATGTAGGGGGGTATCGTGACCATGATCTGTCACCCTGTTGATCAGACTGCGCCAACAATTCCGATCCCTTGCGATGTGTACACAATCCCGAAAGGTACGACCAGCAGCTGTGCACCGGAATATAATCTATATTTTTTTGCTTCGATATTTTACTAAATTTACTAGAAAAAAAAAAAAAAAAAAAAAAAAAATCTATTTTAAAATCGAACACTTCTTTAGTACTCTATTAATAAATATTAACGCGGTGTGCATCGAATTCGAGATAGGAATTTATATTCAAGTTATACCTGTTTTCAATATTTTCTGATTTTCGCAGGTGATATAACAATACGCTACGGAAAAAGGCAATTGCTACTATTAAATTTCTACGGGAAATAATTAGTTTTTTACAACATCGGCTGCGGCTTACGACACTGTGAGGAAGAACATTTCCCCGAGTTGTGTGTGATCTCGGTAAGAAAATAAAAGGTTACGCTCTATTGAATTTCGTTAAATTGAAAAAGCCATTCGGAGTTGCGGCTTATTTCTATTCTTAAAGCAGTCGATCTAACGATCTCCGAGTGATTTACACTGTAATTTTCGGGAGGGGTCGATCCGTTTAAAAAAAAAAAAACACTTGACAGAAAAAAGGATTTCACTTAGTAATTATATCTTTATTAATAATCTCTTGTACAATCGTTCTAAATGCGTAAGGATTAGGATTACACTTCTGTTCGTTTTCATTTTGACAATAATTTACACTAGTCCTTAGTTAGATATGCCTGGTACCAAGACATCTTACGGGCGTAAAGTGACAATACAGCAACCGTAAAAATCCATTTCGGGACGGGTTTGAACCCCCAAATCCCCCCTCCCCCCGGTACTCCTATGCTGTAATTTATAGCATATCGGCAAACGATTCGGTCAACGTAATGAAATCAAAATCATAATCGGCTGTAATGTACGAGAAAATTCGCTTCAAAACGTAACACATACGATAATTTTAATAAAACTTCGAAATGTGATTTGCGTTGTGCGGTGTTTGTAAAAAAGTTTGAAATCTAAATTTCGTCAGATATTTTTGATATCACCCCCCCCCCCCCTCTCTCTCACACACACGGAGCGCTATAACAAATATGGAAGGAAAAGAACCAACAGTTAAATATCAATTCGGTCGTCGGAGGTAGATGATACAAAAGAACTAAGTAGGGGGGAATGAGAGACAAAGAAAGGGAAAAGCACAGTACGGAATAGGAGCGTGTTAGGTGCTAGGAGTTGTGAGCAAAGAAGAATTAATCGTTGTAACCATTAATTACTTAATTATAAGTGCACCGTTTTACAACAGGTAAATTTCGTTTCTATATTACTGTCAAGCTCAGTTGTCATTGGCGGCGCTCACTTTGTCCGAAATATGAAATTTCGTAGCGTGTGCACTTTTCGTGATGAACGTGAAATGTTCCTCCGAAATGTTAACCACATCATCCCTTTTAACTGTTATTTCAGTCTTTTCCGGAATAACAGAGTCTAATTGTAAATGTAATCGAATTTCTTCCGTTCGTTATGGTGTTTCATTTCGTTTCGTTTTTTTCATCAGTCTGCTCATCTGCAAAAAGTATTTTTAACTCATACGTTAAAGCTCGCGTATTTTTCATCCGCTTCATAAATAGACAGCAAGTGCCAAGCTCCGATTCAGCAAAATACTTGGGTGTGCATCTAGATGCGAAACTGACTCGGATAACTCACGTTTTGTCAAAAGCTCAGCAGATTCGAGAAACAACACGTGAAATGTATTGGCTTGTCGGACGACATTCCAAAATGAAACTTGAAAACAAACGTCTCATTTATGAAACCATCATAAGACCGATTTGGACTTATGGGGTACAGATATGGGGATGTACCAAAACATCAAATAATTCAAGTAGCCCAAAATAAATTCCTCCGTATGATAACCAATGTTCCGATGGTTTAGACAATACGAATCTCTACATACCGATTTAAGGATCAAATGGGTGGACGAAGAGTCATTAAAGACTTTGCCCATCGTCACGAAGGAAGACTCCATACCCATCCGAACCCGGAAGCACTGGACCTTTTGCTTACTACAGAAGATGCAAGACGGCTTAAACGATTTAAACCGAACGATCTAGTTGTGTTGTGTAAATTTTTATCGTTTTATCGTATGTACGTGTATAAAAATAGCAAAGAATAGATATACTGATTTATTCCTTTGCAACATGTTAATTTACTTTTAGTTATAAATGTTACTTATTTAGAAATAGTTCTAAGATTGTAATAACCATACAGTTCCCCCTTATAGGGGCTGTTTTACAAAAAAAAAAAAAAAAAAAAAAAATCTGCTGGTTATCTTCCCCGTAAATTTAAAATTAATAAAAACTGCCATATGTTTTTTTCTTTTTCTAGCTTCTAATTTTGTACATATATTTTGCGTCATTGCGTGTTTTCTCATTTTAATTAATTTAACATATTATATAAAATGTTTTTTTACAAAAAATAAATACCGACTTCGAGGTTTATTATAAAAATTTATAAATGCACTAAAAAGTAAAAAATAATTACCCCCCAGAAAAAACATACATATCAGAGTGATATAACCTAGAGTGATGATATTATCGTAATTCTTATACAACATTAATACCTTAATCAGAGTTAGCATCAAATTCATGTTACTATATCTGGGAACAGTTTAATGAACATTTAATGCAGTTTTTAATAATTATTATTTTAATATGAATTCGATGCCGACTCTGATTAAGGTATTGATGTTGTATAAGAATTACGATAATGTCATCTTAAGTGTTATATCACTCAGATATAATATATATTTTCTTATCGGGAGTAATTATTTTTTACTTTTTAGCGCATTTTTATTAAATTTTTATAATAAATCTTCAAGTATCGGTATTTATTTTTTGTAAAAAAGCATTTTATTTTACAATTTTTAGCGTTACAATTGAATTTTTTTTTTGTTAAAATCAATTTTTTTTCACATTATTCTCCATACTTTATACTTCAAAAAAAAAAAAAATCGATTTCTTTATTTTGAACTGCATTTCCACGATGTAAAAACATCAAAAGCTACATTCCATGGTAATTTGGCAAATTTATAGTATTAAAAGTCAATAAATCTAACCCGACGGTTGAAAAGCATCCAAAAAGCTTCTCAATCTCCCGCATTACTATTAAGGATAGCTCAAAAAATACCGGTCCAATCTTGATCAAATTTAAATGGGACCACATAAGAAACACCACCTTTCAAATAAAAGAAGAATCATCAAAATCGGTTCATCTAGAAGAAAGTTCTGAGGTAACACACAGATAAAATAAAAATAATAATAAAAAAAATAAATAAAAATACAGTCGAAATGAATATACCTCCTCCTTTTTCGAAGTCGGTTAAAAAGTATTAGGCATATTCGATTTCGTAAAAACCTATTCCATTGCGATATTCGCGTCTGAAACGAAAAAATATGAGAAAAAAAAAGGAAAAATGGTTTACATCTGGTCTCGAATTTTAAAATACTCTTACTCCTAGTAGGATAGTTGAGTTCGTTTTATGAATTATTTGTGTTAACATAAATTTTAGTTTACTTTGTAATTTCATAGTTTCATTGCGTATGACACGCAGATTTTTGATCTCGTGGCACTCCGTAAGGTCTCTCTCCTGTTAGATTAGTTTCGTGTTTATTTAAAACTTTTACCATTAATTTTTGTTCTGTTCGATATTTAAATTTCGTTTCCCATTTTCTGCTAATCGGGAAATCTGTCCGAAGTAATTAACCGTTCCGTTCTTCAATTATACGGTTATTTTGTCGCTTTTATGGTTTTCTAAGTTATCATTTGCTCCGTTAAATAGTTTCGATTCGAAATTTCATTTCAATATTCCGTTCAATTCTTCGGTATTTCTATCGATGCTATTTCTATATTTATTTACAGGCCTCTGAAGGTTATTTTTTTTTTTCTTTTTTTTATTAGCGATATTGATATGTGCACGTAGTGATTGTATATTTTTGTTTTGTTGGCAATTTTCACGATATTATTGTACGCTTCGCTCGGTTTAACAAATTTTCATTTAAGTCACGTCGAATGACAAACCATCGTCTAGGAAAGATTGTGTTCTATAAATACGTTTTTTTCGTGTCGCAGGTCGGAAACATGGAATTCTGTCACTGAACGAGTCAAATGCCTGAGTTTGGAGATGGTCGTATTTTTACACGAGTTGACACTACTGGAAAACATTCAAAACGTCAAAAATATCATCTAACAAACTTTAAACGAAACGATCACGCGAGTAATACGAAAATGTAATCTCTTCTCTTTTAATGAAAAAAATGTATGTATCTGAAAATGTCTACTTCTATCATTCTATCAGTATATTCTCGTCGGCCGAACAGTTATCTATTCTGCACGTTGGAAGAGCATGCCCGGGGAAACCTCTTATAAGCGCATATACAGCGAGCGTCGCTTAAACGAACCGCGAATAATTGATACAATCGCTTTATTCAAACAAGGCGCCTTAAGGTTCATACACTGATAATCGATTTGCGGAAACAACACGTTGTTCGAAAGAAGGATTAAAGTAATAGCGTGCGATGAAATAACGTCTGTGTAAACCCATATTGAGTTCGTAGGTATTTTTTGCGGTCCTTTTCATATTCCAGTTCTTCATTTAGCGAACGAAATATCACATCGTAAGTAATTCGAAATTGTTTTTGTCGCGGTGGATTCACCCACAGTGCCTACCTGAAAATCAGTCGATATCATTCGAAGGAATGTTATAACAGCTGCTGGATTCAAATTGCACGGGAATCTACTGAATGCGAGATCTGTGATGCATTAACGGTGTATTAATGAATGCTGGAACTGTTGCGGACTTTTGAAAAAAAAAGACGAATAATATAGAAGTGTAATGTTCAAACCATCTCTATTTACATATTTAATGGATATCGCGGTCTGTATCAGCTCCATGAACATACACGTATCAGTAATGTTAAAATTCCTTAGCATCTGCAAGGTGCAGAACTGCACTAGGAATCGTGAAAGCGCCCGTTACTTATATATTATTCGTCCTTTTTTTTTTCAAGAATCCGCAACAGTTCCAGGTTGTTAGTATTATAATTTAGGTCATATTATTTTAAAATATTTTAGAATATTTAATTTTAAAATATTTAATTTTAAAATATTTAATTTTAAAATAATTAATTTTAAAATATTCAATTTTACTTAGTTTAATCGTTTATTTATTTATTTTTCGTCGAGTTAAATTTTAGTTCTTTTATTTAATCACATTTAAAGAGTTCGGTTACTTTAATTGCGTTATTTGAAACATTATCGGAAATTAGTCCTTCATGGTTACGTCAAAGATTTTTATGTTTTTTTGGTATAGCTGGGCACAGGTTGCAAGGTAGTTGTTGTTAGCACGTCATTCGTTGAAAAATTCGTTTTCCGATTCGTTATTTTGTGTATTTTTGTTATTTTCACTAATTCATTGTTTTATTCATACATTCATCTTTACGATTCATTTTTTTCCTTCATTAATTTCCTATTTCGTAACTTGCATTTCGATCCGTTCTTTTTTATTGTTTTTTTTTTTTTTTTTCATTTAATGGGTTCGTCAACACGGACATTGGCCCAAGAACAGTGGAACAGACGGGTAACAGAGACTCGGATCGTTACACGATCAGAGATGGCCGACAGAAAGGAATCAAGAGCTAGAATAACTGAAGGAGAAGGAGAGGAAGGAATAAAAAGAAGCTTGTTCAGTTAATAATTACGAACAACCGAACATGATCAAGATCACAAATACATTGATTTCTGGGAGGGTGTAATGGACAATAAGGAGAAGACACGAGAGAATAGCGGAACAATGAGGAAGAGAGCAAACTATGCCCAAAACGCAGACGGCAAATCGTAGAGAGGTTGGAACGGCGCATAGAAGTAAAGTTAATAAACCAGGGGAAGCGTGGAAGGGAAGGTTGAATAGACAGGAAAAAGGAGTTTTGGAGAATGAGGAGACGTAGGAGTTAAACCATAGTCTGGAATGAGCAGCTGCAGACAGAAGGGTAATATTGGAAGCTGAGAAAGCAGGAAGAAACCTACCAGAAGAGGAAGATAATCGAGCGAATCAGACTAACTCATTTCCATAAAAGAATATCCGTTTGGATTAAGATAGGAAGAGATTATGAATCAAGGAACGAATAAGAAGAATGACGTAGTCGGTGTTGAGTAAGAAGGGAGAGGATATGTGGATAGTCTGTAGCACGATTTGAGAATCTAACGGAATTGCGTGAGGCCGGTGAAGATTTGATAAAAAGATGGGCACGCAGAATAGCAGAAGACTTAGCATAAAAGATTAAACAAAAGGAGGAAAGTTTAAAGGACTCGAAGTAATTACGAGAAGGACAGAAGAAAGTTGCACCAACACCATTAGGTCCCTTGGTGTAAAGATCAAAAAATGTTTTGGGGGAAAAAGAGCTAAGATTTTGTCGAAATTCTGATCTAACAACGTGATGAAGAAAAGATTTGGGAGAAATAGGTAAATAAAAGCAGTTGATAGCTTGAAGCAAAGAATCGAAGGTGAAATTATACGGAGGAAACTGGATAAAACGGCCAGCGATAAGAGATAGAATAGGAGTTTTGTTAGCAGAAAAACGCCAGGTACGTAAGATGAAGGAATAAGAAGGAATAAGAGAGCAAGAGGAAATAGGCAACCGTTTGATGAGGAAACGATAACCCACGAAGGAACGTCGAAGGAAAAGGGGGGGGGGGATGTGACATTCAGCGTGCAGAGCTGGGGTAGGAGTAGACTTTCGAGCTCCAAGGTAAAGGCGGAGACGTGTATCTTGGACCCGGTCGAGCTTACGCAGAAAGAATCTAGAATAATTACCATATTTCTGTAAAACATAAGCAGTATCACAGGATCCTCTCCCCAGACAGTGTGAGAAAGGGAATTAATAAGGTTGAGCCTTTTAAAGGAGGGCACGTATAGACGGTTGATATGGACATGGAGGGAAATTTTAGAAATAGCCTTTTTCATAGAATATTTGGTGATTTTATCAGTGGAATACATTTTTGATCCTTCGGACCTTTTTCGATTTTCACGTGATTTTTTTTTCTAATTTTTACATTTCGGATAAAAGAAAAAAACCATATCTAGTCCGTTTTTTAAAAGATTACAAACACTTTTTATGCATCTCCAACTTTTTCCTATCTTTTCGCCTAATTGAAAAACAAAACAGTTGAAACAGTTCACCATGGTCCCCCTTCCGGTGATTCTAATAAGCCGCACCTACTGCGCGTCTATCTTTCAATCGGTTCTGCGAAAATGTGTTTTTATGGTGAAATTTTTAAATTTTTTTTTACCATCGGGGTTTAGAGCGCGTTTTTTATTCGAAAAAATCTGATGATAATTATTCAAAAGTATATTTATCAAAGTAGATTTATTACTCGGTGCTTTCTATAAAAAATAATAATAATAATCGTATACTACGAGAGGAGTAATGGAATGGTATCATAAATAATTCCGCGCAAACTTACAATTAATATGCATATATATATATATATGTACACGATATGGTGCGCAACTAGTAATAGTAGTACTGTTGTCGTCTGGCTCGATGAGCCAACGGAACTTTCGGGAGAACCGATCGTAAAACCGGAACATGCGGAATGAGCGGCGAATGGGACACGTAGCGCGCAAATCGAGAAACCGGACCGTTTTCGTGGCTCGACAATATTTGAGGTATCATTTCCATGAATTCTTTAACCTGCGGCGGAAGCGAATCGAGATTAGCTCCGGCTCCGGCCGATGAGACGATCGACGGAGACGAATCGGAATTGGGTGAAGCGGAGTCGGCTTGCGGCGAACTAGCTGGCTGCGACGATTGTTCTTGAGTTAAGGTTGACTGTTGCTGTGCATTCGGATGATGGAAGTGTTGTTGCGGAGGTGACGGCGGGTAATGGCCGGACGGTGCGTAAGGCTCGAAGCCGCCGGCGGTTGTGGCGGTCGGCATGGACGGACCGAACTGTGCTCCGGATTCGACTTGATGGTGATGGTAGCCGGCGCACGGTGGTGCACCGGGCGCGAAGTGCTTCATGTCAGCGGACGATTCGGGGTAGTTGTAATTAGCGCTGTAGGCAGTCTCTAACGATCGTTTACTTTCCGGGCGATGTGGAACGTGCATGTTCATCAGCTCCTTCTGTGGAAACATTGACGCAGAGGGAGGCATGTAACTTTTCATGTAGTAGCGAGGCGAGTGTTTAGGATGATAGAACGATTCCTCGGTGGTCCTAAGATCGGCCGGCATCGACGGATGATCGTAGTACGGCGCGTACATGACGTGTTTGCCGAACCTCGGATCGGACGGTATCACTGGCGGGTAGCCCGAATCCGGTGCGGCCGACTGTGCTGGACCACTCGGAAAATTATTGTTGCCGTTGTCCGGGACCGGCGGTGCGGAATTATCCGGAGAGATTGGCTGTTCGTGCGACGCTCGATCGACATTCTCGTTCGTTGTTTGCGCTAAATTCCCGGTGATCTGCAACAGAGAATCTCAAAATTATCGGCGAAAGTTTTTCGGTTAGGCTATATTTATTATGATTAGTGATCAATCGATGGTTATTCGATGAAATAATTCACGCCGGGTTAATCTCACAATGAAATCGCAGTTTAAGAAATTACTGGATTCCGTGGCATTAATACCGAATCGAATACTCAAGGAGCCGCTAAATTTTTGAAACGGCAAGGTCTAACCGCAGCAAATAAAATGAATAAAAAACGTGTGCTCCCGTCGAATTGGGAAAATGCAGCGATAAATGTGAAATGTGTTTTTTGAAAATCGATTACTGTACATTTAAATGAAGTTCATTTCAGCGAGAAATAGTTGAAATAGTAGTCGAAAGAGGCGAGCGAGGGAAAACAATTCTTCGCTCGTATCACTAGCTGAGCGAGTTTTTCAAAACACATTTTGTGCATTTCAAGTATTTCATATACATGTTTGATATAATGGTTGTTTGTTATATAACATTTCTTTGTCATTTTTAATATATATATATATATCTTTTTTTGTTTGTAATTTGTATAAATATGTGTCCCCTTTTTTAGTTAATTTCTGTATAATGGAAAAACTAATTGAGTTAGAAAGTATGAATTTTTATGCAAACGGAACACACAAAAATATTAAAAATGTAAATATAACGGTAATATCTGAAATTATACAAAAACTTGAAATAAAAGATGGTAAATTATTTTTCGTCCGTATTTAAACTTTACATGCAGTTTTAAAATCTGTTGTTTTGAACTTTATTATTATTATTATTATTATTATTATTATTATTATTATTATTATTATTATATAGAAGAAATGAAATTTAACTTTGAACATTTTTATTAGTTTTATAATTTATTTTTGTAAAGAAAATTTTGGACTTCAGAAAAATGTCTATTAAAATTTGATAGTGTAAAGTAATTAAATTAAAAGCAATAATTGTATTGTAGCGTTTTTTTTAATCGAATATTAAATCAATTTACATTACAAAATCCAACCTAAAAACCCAAAAATTATTTTATACTTTAGTAAAACTTTAGTTATTTAATTTTTTGTACAAGATATTTTTCGTATTCTACATAAATACATAAATGTACCATTAGGTTTTTTAATATAAAGTGGTACAAAAGTTTGGAACAAGTTTAGCGTTATTTATAAATGTAATATGTACATATAAATTTTTGTCGTTTCAATATTTGTAACATTTATGCAAAGTTTGATTTTTAGTCTATAGCAATACCCTAAGTATTTAACTTGTTGCCGATTAAATGAGTACTATTAGTTAACACAGAAACCTATATTAAAATGAAAACAAACAGGTAAAAGATAAAAGTAAAAGACCGAATAAAAATTCGATAATGTAATCGCAAACTATTATTTCCTCGCCGCTCAGCGAACTCGCTGCAATGAACAGTCGAAAAAAAAAGCACATTTCACATTCCTCGCTGCAATGGGCAAGGGGCCTAATTTTTGTAAAGGTTTTTTTCCTATAAAAAGCCGGGCTATTTTTATTTCGATCGACAGAATGCATTACCCCACCCCCCCCCCCCTTCCATGTGTTGCGTTTAGTTGTTTAAAACGTCATCGCTGTTTATCCATTTACGCTACTATGGTGTTTTATACAGACGGTCTCTGGTTATTATAAATTATGCAAAACTGTTCGGAGAATGACGAATTGGAGTGAGCGACTTGAAGGAGAATGCCTCTAGTCCCCTGGATGAACTACTGCACCGGTCATTTCGGCAGATCTCGTTCGGATATTTGCCGCACATTGTGATACTTCTGGAAATTTCACTCTCGCCGAGTTAATGTTCATAGTTAATAGAAAAAGGAGAACAAAAAAAACAAAAAAAAAACAGAAAACAGAAAACCCATCGATAAGGAATTTCGGCGAAATCTTTCGAGAAGAAATAAGATGGCGCGCGATTTTTAATAATAAGGAAAAAATTAGGAAATTTTTTTCGTATTATTAATTAATTGCTAGCGGCTTAGCGACAGCCGTCGATAAATAGTATTCGGACGCGCCCGGCAATAAACTGGCCGGTGTACACAGTTATCGATGTCATTTCGAAAAAAATTGCCCGAAAATTCTCCCCGTTCGGGAGCAGCGGCCGGGTGGTGGCGAGAGGATAGTTTCGAAGCGGCTCTCTGGCCAGGTAGCTTCGGATAATTTATTATTTTAATATTAAAAATCGGAGCTAATTTTTTATTTTTATGGTTGCTTTTATTCGAGGCATTGCTGCGCGAGCGTTTCTCTCGGTAAGAAAAGAGAAATCTTTTTGTTTCTGGCTCAGCAGCGGGGTCGGCAGATGTTTTCTTCTCGCTAGCGGCTTAAAGTGTCAAAAAGAAATTTACGGCCGCTTCAAGCCGCTGAAAAAGCAAAAGAAACTACTGTTTGCTCCCTCTTTCCTGCCGCTTGTCACAGTTTAAAGCCGCTGCCGGATGCCGCTCGAGTCTCCGGTTCGTTCCGTTTCGCACTCAATTCATCTCGCGAGCTATTTCAACGTTCCGTTCTTTTATGGAATTAAACTGTGCGCGCTGCATTTTTTCACAGTGCATATGCCCGGGAACCGAGCGAAAAGTTTCTAATCTATTTTTCCTAGCTCTGTAGTCATTTATCTGCTGCTCAAAGGCAAGCGAATATATCACTACTTCGCCCCGCATCCTGCTACACACAACTGACCTCTTCTCTTTAGCGCCACTTTTTATGCATTGATTAAAACAGATTAGACTATTTTTAAAAAAAGCAACGAAAAAAAAGGTAATTTCTCGGATTACGACGATTATTTCTTCCAAATATAATTGGAAATAATGACTTCCTTAAATTCTGTTATAATACTATTATAATAAGCATTTTATGCCTAGTCAGTTCTCACGGCATTGACACAAAATGTTCATCTTTATCAACGCGTGACATACATAATGGTGATTGTAAAGTTGTTTTTTTTTTTAGTTTTTTTTCATTCTAAGAAATACACAATAGGGAACGTAAATCAGAGAGTTTTTTTTCTTTTTTTGGTTTTCCAGAACTAAAAAGAAGCAGGTCTTTTAGCAGGTCTTTTTATTTTCTAACTGTGATGTTTATAGCGGCTCATATAAAAAAACGAAATTTATTTTTGTTGTACTTGTTTGTATGCTGATCGTTACGTTCGACGAATTAAACAATATTATATTATTCAATTTTGCGCAAAATATCGTGTTTCGTAGTGATGCGTTAGTTACGACAGCCGTCTAAATCCGAACACGACGCTGTGCAACTAATTTAAATAAATCTGTTCGTCTTCCCAATTGCTTCCACATAAACAAACAAAAAAAACAAAAAAAAGCAAGAAAACTAAAAGTTCTGCTGCGAGAGTATAAATTTTCAGGCGTATTTATAAAGTAGTATAAAATACAAAGTATATTCTGTAACGAGAAGAATACTGACTATGTGTAATTTCGTTTTTTTTTAGAGTCCAGTCGGGCAGGAAATTAAGAAATCGTTTTCGAAAACCCGGTCTGAGAAGAGTGCGGAAATAATATTTTTCTCCGAGAGAAGGCGTCTGTTTAATTTTATCAAGATATGGGAGTACGTCGTATAATCGTTACCCGATTTGATATTAAAATATTTTTGACGTATTTCTCTGAAAATTATTTTCACGTTCCGAAGTTACATATTTCTGTTTCCTTTTGTTTCGTAATATGCGATTCTATTGCCCGCTCGCTTGTGTAACTGCGCAATAAAAAAGATGAAGGGGGGTTGTTGTTCCTTCGTTGGAATAATCTGAACGGGGAGGAAAAAATGGTTTATTTTAATGTCGATATACATATGTAGCTAAAAAGCTTTGAAAAAGCTAAATATTTGGTTAACTCGAATAGCCCCACTAATTTTGGATGTTTTTTTTTGTAATTTAACACGCATCTAGAAAATTTAATATTGCAAAAACATATTACACGTTTCGCGCGGTTATAGTAAACAATAAAAATAACCAGTTTTGCTCATATCGGAGAGGAAAATGTTAAGCTTGAACCGTTGCTGCCGATTTAATCACCGGTGCGACATCTGTTGGCCACTATGGGTACGTCATTAGTTCACCGTTTTATCCGCTACAACGTTAACACATCGACTGTCAGTTTTACTAATTGAACAAATTATTAACGAGCCAGTGACGGTGCATTTGGTTTCTGTGATCGATAGCATTTTTTTTCTCTCTTTCATGTTTTTACACTATATTGCTATTCGTTTTTGACATTCTTAAAGCGGCAAAATGAATATTGCAATATTGCAAATAAAACCACTATGTATTTCTCCCGCTATAGAGAATATTCAGCGAGTGATTCACCGGATTAAGTTTAAATAGACTATCTAGAAAATTTAGATGTTTTTTTTTATTTTAGAAAAAGGGATTATTTAAGTGTTTTTTTTTTTTTTTTTTAGAAAAAGTGATTATTCAAGTGTTGTTTTTTTTAGAAAAAGGGATTATTTAAATTTTTTTTTTTTTCTTCTTACATATGTATATCTAGTATATACCAGGTAATAAAGTCTCTATTATTGAACTTAATTAATTATTCAAATTGTAAAGACTCTACTTTTTGTTATCTACGCGGACAAGACTACTTTTTCCTTACAACAATTTTTCTGTTTATTTTGATCTTTATTAAATTGTTTTAAAGTTTCAGAGACTTATACGCGTATTGCGATTGTCCATTAATCATTTCTATTTTTTTGAAAAATTCTAGAAATCGACGATATCCTCAATTTCGTCGTGGACTTTGCACTTTCAGAATAGTCTGCATATTTTCCACCTTTTTTTTCAACTTACGTCATTACGATTTTTTTCTCTGCGCAACTCGCCAGGCTGCCCATCTCTTCGTAGGCCCCATAGCGACCGTATTAATAATCGCACGTGTGGAGTTTTCTCTCTTTACCGGTAACGGAATTGAAGAGCTGAAAAAAAGTTTTTTGTGACGCTGTTCTATTCACCGGTATCGCTGTAAGAACTAGGCGAATAGTAAAAACGTGCGAAAAGTGCATTTTTGGGCATCCGACTTTTAATTTTCAAGGGACGCAGAGCTTCTTCGGAAGTAATATTTATACTCAGAGGGTAGAAAAAAAAAAAGCATTAATCATACGAAATATTGTAGATGTATTCATTTTAGTAATTTCAGAGCGTATACTCGTTGAATTATTTTATAATACTCATTTGTATTAATAAAACGAAAAGAAAAAAAAAAATATTTTCGTCTCACATCAACTTTAGTTTGCATTACAACCATTTCTGCGTTAACGTCTGCCGCTGAAATTTTGTAAAAATCACCAATTTCGCGATCGAATGCGATTTGCAAACTTTAAATAACAATTTCGCGTCTAGATTTCTATTTGCGCGTGTTGTCTTGTGTTGCTATTTGATCGTTTCTCACCACTTCCTGTAGTTCTACTAAGAGCTTTTAGCGCAAAATCAGTACGACGATAGGCTTTTTGTTTCCGCCAGTCTGAACTAATTAATATTTTTAATCGTGCAAACGTGTCCGAAAGATAAATATTTAAATAAATAAATAGAGAGATAGTCGGGTAACATCGATGGATAAAGTTAACGCCGATGTAATGGAAAATAGTTCAAATAAGCGTCATATTTTTTTTTTTTTTTTTTTCAATTTGGTCCTAAACCACACACTGCATGTAACTAGCGAGCTTATTGCGGGGAGTGAACCCACGTTTTAAATCTGTTTACTATTAAAATAACCTTTTAGTTCAACGATATATTTAAAAATCTAAAAATACGTATTTTTGCTGCCCCGCCGTCCCCATATTTTCTGATTTATGTACATAAATATATGCAGTAACTTTTATTGCCGGCTATGTTAAAACGCAAAAGAAAATAAAAAAAAAAGCAAAAGATAAAAATTCAATCTTAATTTTTTAATTGCGCCTTTTTTTTTTTTCTTTTGAAATACGACTATTAAGCAGAAAAAACTTCATTTTTATTTACACATATGTATGACGTTAAATTACCGATATTATTAACCGATGCGCTAAAGGACAAAAACTTTATTTATCGTCCGATCTCGAACCATTTTATTAATTAAAAATCACAATTATTTCTTGTAATTTTAGTGAAATGTAGGATTTTTTTCTAATTTTTTCGGAAGCCGACAGAGTTAATCGTAATATTAAAAAAAAAAAAAAACCAAAAACTTCATCGGAAACTTAGTGATGTAAAAAATTTGTTATTAGACCAGACGAAAATAAGGTGTGTAAAGTTAATATATTACCTGCAACAGAATAAAAATCGCTGACGAAATAATATCGGACTGTGAAAATAACATCTTTTTTTTTTCTTTCCTTCAACACTGTAGGAACTGTATCGTCAACTGTGTACTACTAATATGTTGATGTAGGTTATTTAGCTGTTTATATATGGATCACTTACGTGCATTCGAAATCAAGATTAAACCATATCGTGTCGATTAATCAATTAGCCAGTGTAATGCTAAATACACAATACGTGACCTATACTGTTTACGATCTAGTCCGTGTAATCGTGATCGTATTATCGTTTTATCGAATGTGTGCGTCTTCGGAAAAAAAAAAAAAATATGTTTTTAACAAACAAAATTATCGCTGAAGCAAAACAGAACTTTTTTTCTTTTTTCGCTAAACCTTTGTTTATTTTTAATTTGAAAAGAAAGACAAAACGAAAAATAAAAGAGGGTAGAGAGAATGTTGCAAATATACCTAAAATGGTTTTCGTTGACATAAACACGAAATTGTCGAAAGAACGCGACATGTTTGACGAGAATGTTTCCTATATGTCTTTCTAATACATTTGGAAACCATTTCAATACGAATCTTTAGACATTCGACCATCGAATCATTCAAAGTATCGAAAATAATTATTACTTTCGTTGCTGAGTGTTTTTTTTTTGTATTCGCAGTATGTGCCGAATACATTTTCGAAAAATTAAAATAAAACACTTTCCCCTTTTACACAATGTCAATTTGATGGGAACGATACAGCCAATTTTTTTTTCTTTTTGGCTCCTCAACCAGGCGGGCAGACCTTTGCTCGAAAGTGATAGAGTTAATTAATCATAGATTTTAATTCGATCAGAAATTGCTTATACAACAACCACAGTGTCAGAGTAAGAAAGGAGACCAGTAAGGAGCAGGGCCGGTAACTTTAATAAAAAGAGAATTTTTTTCTCTCCTTTATTCGTGCTAATTTGTACGCAGCCTAATTAGCTATTATTCGGAAAAACAAGTGCCCTCTTGCATGTTCACATGTGTGTGGGTAATACGTCGCCATTGATGTGTTCTTTCCCATTTTCGAATTAAGTCCTGAACCTTTTAGTTCTTTTCAATCGTCTGGTAACTGTTTTATCTGGAAGAGCAGCTACCAACTCATTGCAATTGCTGGTAGAATTCGCAAAAGTTCTATCTTTCCGAGAATGTTTATGGATTTACGTCTTTTTTCTAGCGTTTCTATTCGATATTTCTATAATTTCTTTCATTATTTTCACCAACTGAAAGCTGGAAAATAGAAAATAGAAAATAAAAAAAAAAACATCTTCTGCAAAGATGAACCAGTGTATTATCATATAATTATGTATTTTCTCCTTTATGGGTCTAATATCCGTAAAATTCTTTGACGTTCCTACTTTTAATTTTCCATTAGTCTTTTTAGAATTCGTAAAATAATTCGACCGTTCGAAGCCGATTAATTAATTCAAACGCGTTCTAGCGCACGTGTGTGCGCGATATATCGGCAGAAAGAGGGTTTATCTGTGTTGCAAAGGCCGGGGCGGGTTGCGAAGAACTCGCTTAATCCGGTTGCTTCCTTTAAATTGTTATCATGAGGCTGTTTTTATTTTTCGCGACGAAGAAATAAGGAAAATAAAGATTCAACCGCGACGAGCTCCGAGTAATTCCTTGGCGCGATTATTTCCTTGTTCGGTTCGGCTTGCACCGCTGAAGGCGGATGAGGTACTCGAACAGATTCATTATGCAAATAAAATGCGAACGATGTTACTTCTGCAAAGTAGCCCTTCGGCGCGAGCCATTATGAAATTTTATAGCTCTTCGTCGAGTAAGAAAAGTAAAAGTGGCCACGACCCGATTTGTAAGTTGCCTTCAAGTTCAACAGTCTGCCCGGTTGCCGCTGTCGCAAGCTGAGAGCGGCCCCTGCGGACCTGTGTCGGTCGCCATGGCCTTTTCCATAATCATTCTTTGCCGCCATTACGCATTCATTACCTTAACTGCCGGCTAATACCGGCGTTCGCTACATTCGTCGACCTCTTTATTGTCTTTCTTCGGCCCGTTATATCCGCTCCCGGTAATCTGCCTGTCTTTTTCGCAATTTTTTGCTCAAGTCGGGCCCCGCATCATCGCGCTCAGCAGCAGCAGCAGCAGCAGCAGCAGCACTTGCGCCGAGTTTAATTTGTGCACACCTAAAGTGGAACGGTAACGACTTAAGTGGTTTAATGGAGTTGCGAAGCCACGACGGCCGCTGAAAGAAAAACAGTCGATCGTCGATCTTCCTAATCTTCCGATTGATCTCTTTAGAATTTGGAGTAGCATTCAAATTTGATTTCTTCGCTCTATTGCGATTCTCCTTTCGGTGTCATAATCGTCCGCTTAATTTCTAGATTTATTTAAAGGGGTTTTTAACTATTTCGAAAATTCTTTAGCCGTCGAAGTGTACGCTATGATATTTGTGTGTTTTCCTTCCGTCATTTTTCAAGATGTTCTAATATTTCGCAGCTATAGAGAGGGCCATTGCATTGTTTTTATTATGTTTTATTGTGTGCGCTAGCGGATTTCGTTCAACCATTAGAGGAGAGTTAAGTTAAATCGAGAGACGATTAAAGACAGAAAATAGGAAAGATCTCTAAGTACAGGAATAATAGCTGGAGATGGGAAGGAAAGGATAAAGGAAGAATTATAGAAACCAGCAGGAGGCTAAGATTTTGGAGCATAGAACAGAGCGTTCGGATGCAAGGGCGGCTCATTCAAAGATGATGTGATTTGCATCACATATCGGAATAGAGACAGAACTGTGAAGAAGGCAATTTTATTCGGGAGAGGAAGAGAGGAAAAAAGTAAAACGCAAACAGGGGAGAGTAGAGTGATTAAATCATAGTCTGATTAAAAAGTCGAAGTTCGGTGAGAACAGGGCACCACCGGTTGTATTTGAAGATAATCACGATTAATAAAGAATGATAAATGTCCGACACCACAGTCGTGAATGAGATTGGCTGAGGAAAAACGGACGAGGTCCGAGGCAGAAAAATTGCAGTGTACGGGATCATCGCTAGGAAATCCGCTGAGTCGTTGCCTTCGATGTCAGAGTGGCTGGGAACCGATAAAAGGTCTACTCTAATAGAGCGGAATGAGAGCAGACTGGAGATGAAAGAACAAACTGTGAGAATAATAGGGTTGGAGGAATGTGAGAAGGAGGAGAGGAAATAGCTGAAAGATCACTTCTGTAATCAGACTCAATGAGTGGTTGCCCTCTTATGGATGGAATGAAGGAGATTGCAGGTAAAATGGAGATAGACTCCCGCTGTAAAAATAGAACAGAAGGGAAGGAGCTTGAAAAATTCCGAGTGATGAAATTAGAGGGTCGTTAAGCTGTTGTCTTCTAAGGGGGGCCGTTCAAAAGAAGAAACCGTTTGTCGATTACTATTCTTTTTTACTGACTTCAAAAAAAAAGTCGATTGTATGTTTGTTTTTGTTTGTTTTTTTTTTTCATCATTTAAATCGGTTTTTAGTAATTTCTCGTTCGTGCGAAAGTTAAACAATATGAGCGCTATCAGCAAACAATCGATAGTCACTGAAATAAACGTTAAATAAGAAGGTGCCCACCGTGTGTGTGTCTTTAGAGAGATTTTCAATTAATACAACAAACGACATCGGCTTTTAAAATACTATCAATATTATTCACCACGACGGGATTGGCGGAGATTGAAAACAAATTTTTATTATTGCCAAACGAAAAAAAACTTTAGTTTTTTTTTTTTTTACCTTGAGCGCGTTAAAACGTCCTGCCATTTACCCGACGTAAAGGACTAGCAGAATGATGGAACGTAGAAATTTGTAGGTTATAATATCATTAAGCGATTAGAAATAGAAGAAATGAAGGCAGGTCATACAGAGAAGGAGATGGAAGAGCAAGAATGTAGTGAAGGAGTCGGGAGGCCAAGGCCAAGCAAATTGGAATAAAGGACTGCGCGTTCCGAGGAGATACAAGAGCATTCGAATAGATCGTGATTTACATCACAGGACAAATTTAACATAGGAAGAGGTAAGGGACACGAGGGAGACTGAATAATATTAAAACCAAAAAAACCGAGGTAGCAGACTGTGATTAAAGCGAAGGCGAATTATGAAAGAAATAACAGAACGGCAGATGCAGGGAAAATGATTAAACCAGGAAGAAGGGGGTGGAGAGGGTTGTATAGCAAAGGTAAAAGGATTCGAGAAAAGAGATGGATAAAGATCAGTCCAAAAGTCATAGTGAAAACAATAAGAGAGAGGGTAAATTTGGCAGGAGAATCTGTCTATGAAACGGCCATTTACTGCAGCTAGACATGCCGAAGAATCAGCAAAATTGTTACCAACGATGCCGCAGCGGAATCCAGAGCAGATCAATTAGGATAGAACGGGATGTTAATAAATTACAAATTAAGGAATGAATATAAAGAACAATAGGATCTGACGAGGGTTTAGGGAGATGGCTAATAAACGGAAATCTTAAAATATTATCAACGTTAATTATCGCTGATAAGTACAAGTTCGAATAACGAAAACGAATTTGAAATCTCAGCAGCAGCGCCATTTATAAGCTCACCATTGACGTATGTATATAGTAACAGCCTTAATATTACTGCGTATAATTCTGGATAATCTGGACTATTTCTAATAATATACATACATACATTCATATGTATATATATATATATATATATATATATATATATCCCTTCGTGCCAACGTTTCACCACAACCGGTAAGGGGGGCAAAAACATAAATCACCCCTAGAGAGGCCTATATAGATTAATAAAAAAAAAAAAGAATGTAGTTTTTCATGTTGCTACCAATAATATTTTATATAAATATAAAGATGCTTTAATTATGAAGTGAAATAAGTTTCTTTTCCTTTTTTACTTCAAATGATTTTCTCTTATCGAATTTTTATTTTTTTCAACTCTCCGAAATTTTGTGGTTCTCGGTTCGGTGGCCACTTTGCTTTGATTTCGTGACGACGATATACAATATTTAATAGGGTTAAAAAATTGAATTTTATTAATTCAAATGATCTCGCTTCGCATTTATTTTCTAAGGAGACGTTGCCCCGCCGGTTTTTCTCAAAGAGGCCGCCCCTGCTGCCCCTTCCCATGGTCCGCGTGTCCGGTCACTGTATTCTTTTTGTTTATTAGAAGCTGACCGGTTCAGTGTTTTTTATATACATAGGTTTATCGGTAAGAACCAGTGAACATTAAGTAGTAGTCATTAAAGTCTGGAAAAAGGAGCTCTTTAGAGACATTCTTTGTTTGATTAACCCTCGAAGAACAAAAAAACATCATAAGAACATAAAGAAAATTATGATCGTTCAAAATTATAACAGTAAAAGGACGATAAAGACAACTGACTTAAATTATTATTAATGTTATTTACCGGTATAATAAAGATAATAAATGGACGATTTATGACGGAATTTGATACTCTTAATAGCCAGCCTTTTTGCAGAAACGAGTCCGTATTTTAAATTAGCCTATCCGTATCGTCGCTTAAAAATATTTATACACTAAAGCTGTAAAATTGTTTTCAGAATAAATCGGTCTTCAACAAATTAAATAAAATTACGCTAGAAGATGAAAAATGATTATTTAACAAAAACTAATACATTAAATAGTGGTGTGGCTGAAGGCGACATTTTATGATTATTTTTAAACAAAATTAACATATATCAGAGTCTCGAAACCGTATTAAATAAGTAAATGCATCTCTCCGGTTTTCCACAATGCAAGTATTGAAGAGATCAAGCAAATATATTGAATTATTGTTGCGATTTTTTCCCTAGATACCACTAAATCGTGCTGAAGAATTATCCTATATCTCCTTTAAGTACTGCATTTTACTATAAGCTCTAGTTTTTATCGAGTAATTTATTTTTCAGCTTTTTTCGGCGTGCTTTTTTATTTAATTTTCAGGTTATTTATTTTTCAAACGTTTATTTTGACATTATAAAATGAAAACAACAACACGGAGGATTACACACAGATAATTAAAAGTTGTTAAATTGGCTTAATTAATTAAAATAGAACGATGCAAGTAAACAAAATGGTACGATAAATTTTATAAATTGCCTAGCGAAAAATTATTTACATTAGCAAGATTCGTTCGCGTTACGGCTAGCAAAAGTTTACGCCATGTCGAATGGTTAAATCGTTTACGTCGGCATAAACGAGAAGAAAAGTATTTCGAAGAATTTAGCGAATTTTCAGCGAATGCTCTTTCACCGAATTTGATGGGGCGGACAAAATTTTTTTGAAGAATGCGAATGAAATATTTAGTTACTTTTATGGAAATTTAAATCTCCATCGCGGTGTAACGAATTCCATACTCCTTTATTCACGATAATACTTTTAACCCGGATCAACGGTCGTATAATTAGGAAATTAGCGCATTAAATATACATATAGTTGGAAGTTAAGCTAGTCGGAAAAATTCTGAAAGGCACATTTTAATTACATACCAATATCGTATCGAAAATATATTGTTTACCGAAAATAGCAATCATTTGCAATATTAACTGGACATATTTTTAAATAAACCGTTATATATACATAGAAGGAATATTTTAAATTTATAAATAGGTGTATTAGATACCAGATTAGAAAGTTCCTTTTAAAAATGTGATGCATAGAAATATCTTAAAAGTTGCTAGACATTTAAAACTGTCAAGTGCAATGAAGCAGTCATCACCGTTTCGGAAGCACTCATCGAACAGCGATATTTTCAGATCAAATAGATACACTTTTTATTATTAAAATTCCACAAGTAGGTATACAAAATAGCGCGAGCAGTACGGATGAGCACCAGAAGAAAATTTCGATATTTCAATTCAATTCAATTCAATTCAATTCAATTTATTATTATTATTATTATTAATGGAATCCACAAATGCGCTACAAAGCGCTAGTAGTGGTTATACAAAATCAAATACAGTTTTAATGTATACATTACAATACATTACATTAATAAATGCGTAACACAGTAATCAATTATTAGTATAACGTAAAACAGAAGAAAGTTTTAAATAAACTTTTAAACTTAAATAATACGGTACATTTTAAATAACCGATCAAATGAAAAAGAAACAAATTCAATATGAACAAATAGACAAATAACTATAAGAAGAATATGCGCATTCACATATAGAACCCATTCTCATTGGGAACCCCACATTTCACATTTAATACATACATTTAGCCACAATAATATCTTCCCATCATAATTCATACCGAAAAAGTTACGAAAGTATTCTGGATACAGAAATTTTCTACATTTCATATTTGTACTTCTTTTGGTATTTCTGGACATTTTTTAGCCCTCAGTGCCGGTCAACAAAAATGCGTAGTTCCGGTGTGCCCCGAAAACGTACGCCGTTACAACACGTGCTCATAGAGATGGAATGGATGTCGTTTCGAAAATTCTCCTCACACAAAATGGCTGCAGTAGGAAAATCACGTAGTTTATAATCAAAGGTAGCATACTATAAGTAAAACGATCTAAAACGGTCGAATTTTTTACAAAATTTTATGCTGAATTATTTCCGCTCAGTCTACGCGCTATTTTAAGTATCGTTTTCGATGAATCCGCGAATGGATTTTGTAACGAATTAGTTTGTTCGATATACATGTTTCAACTGCTATACCGATTATTATGCGAAAAGGCTTTATTTAGTGATGTGGAAATAAACTTAACCGGAAAAATATCCCGAAGACGAAAAAGATGAACTTTAGGAAAAAATACAGATGACTAATAGTAGGATGATGCAGAACTTTCCAGGACCTTCACTTCAAAAAAAGAAGAAAGCGTTTGGAATCAAATGAAAAACATACGATGTTATAGTTGAGGAAGGATGGATTATGAGAATCGGACGAAAAAATACAATAGAGGTTAAATATTCATTCTTGACACTTGGTTTTTCGCGTAATTTGAACAGTGGCATTTCAAAGAGCCATCTAGCGGAGATTTAAATGAAAAAGTTGCGTTTTTTTGACATAATGCGAGAATTTATAAGTTTTCTAAAGTGCCTCATTCAAAATTTCAGTCCAAGTTTCTCGGAAGAAAAAGTCAGTACAGTTTTAAGAAAAAAGATGGTAGAGAATGGCATGATTTTAGTACAAATTTGTCAAAAACCACTGAAACTCTTACGAAAATAAGATAATAGACCCGTACTATTGATTGCGTAATATTAGGTAAAACAGTATTTTATCGCATCAGCAAGAGAGAATTGTAGCATCGATGGCACGAAGCGGAATTTACAATTTCGGGAAATATTTAAAACCGTAGAAAAAATATTTGATAAAAGTATAAACTGAAATGAAAACCGCTGAATAGTGGTAGCAAAGAAGGCGAGATGACCACGAAGAACACATCGGCGGTTTCTGTCGAGTAACAGTTCAACATTCGACTTTTAGATTTAATAATAATAACCAACCTACAAACACACGACGGGAGTACCGCAAGGGTCTGTTTTAGGACCGTACTTGCGGAACATAGTTTTCTCTCAAATGTGTTATACATTAGCCACTAATGTAAACATTTTCACTTTCGTAGATGATATTGCAAATAGCCGATAAGAATGAAAATACGTATTGGAAAATAAAGTTTACCAGGTTTATACAGAAATCGCGAAATGGTTAGAACAATTTAATTATAAATATTAACGGATCTAAGTCAACTTAC
Source organism: Icerya purchasi (assembly GCA_039619475.1). NCBI lineage: Eukaryota > Metazoa > Arthropoda > Insecta > Hemiptera > Monophlebidae > Icerya > Icerya purchasi. The sequence goes on along the minus strand of CM077115.1, from coordinate 74,962,939 downwards.
ATGTTGTTTAACAAAAACTTAAAGGGTAAAAGATTAAATTTGCTCCAATACGAATTAAATATTAGTATGGTTAGTCAAACCAAATACTTAGATATAATAATAGATAATAACTTGGAAATTTTATAATCATTTTCACTGTGTCACTAAAATAAAAAATTAAAATTTTTAATTATATTTAACAAATTATATTATTATAATAATAATAACCGATTAAATTACAAGAAACGATGAACCTTATATTGAAAGCGTAGTATTTTCCCTAACATACTTTATGGTAGTGTGTCATATATGTAGACATTTTAAAAGTTAAACGATTTCAAAATATATTAAAAAGTTTTCAGAGAACTATTGCAATAAAAATGATTAAAGCTTATAGAACTACCAGCTACATTGCATGTCATTGCAGGTATTAAACCCCATTAACTTACGAAATACAGAAACACATATTAACATATTTTTAATAAAAAATAATATTAAAAATCATGAATTCCATAACGTACAGTATCATCAACCCTACTTCATACACGAACAAACCTCGTTAACGCTTAAACAATTTAAACAATTATATATCAGATAAATATTATAATAATAAATTCAGGCGCATATAGCTAAAAAAGTTGTTTCCAACCATAGATGATACGACTATATAATAAAGTTTTTACGCCAAATTTTTTTTAATCTACAATTTATTACTGGACACACGGTTTATTTAAAGATTATTTATATAAACATAAAATTGCACACTCAAATAACTATGTAACGTGTAATTCTTTATTGATAATATTAAGCATATCCTTTCCGGCTGTTAGTAATACAGATTTTAGCAATATTATTAGCGTTGATCAATTAGTAACTAAGCTATTTAAAATATGTTCAGTAGTTTTACAATAGCCGAAATAAATCAAATCAGCGTAAAATACATGTACACCTGTATTAATATTAATATTTAAGGAATACTAATTAATATTAGCACTCTAAAACAGTCTATTATATTCCATAAACTTAAATGGACGGGCTCAAGACAGACCTGTTATTTATATAAATTTTCTAAATATATTTACCCCATCGTATTACGAATTGGGGACCAAAAAAAAAAAAAAAAACAAAAAAAACACACGACCTTTTGATGACTTTAAATGTTTTTTTTGCCATTTTTCGGAACGGGGACCGCTCTATCGGGCGCGAAAAAGCGGGCGGGACTCTATCGGGCGCAGACTCTATCGGGCGCAGCCTCTTTCGGGCGCAGGCGAACTCAGACCTTTTTACAGACCACCTACGGTGATTTTCAGGTATCATCCGTTAAATGTTATCATCTGTGTTAGTGAGTAACACGACTTACCAAATACTGCTATCGGAAATTTCGTCCAAAAAATACCGTTCTTCGTTAACGATTTGGTTTTTCCGCGCGTATAGCATGTTATATATGCATATATAATCACAAAACACATATTTTACATGATTTTATTTGGTTATTCGCTTTTTTAAAATATTTTCTATTTTTTTTTTTTTTTTTTGAAATAACGACTTCAGCGTGAAATACTCATAAACAGACTTTCGCGATGTAAATTTAAGAGTTCTGTTAGCAATAGTGATACGAAACGGGCGAAAATTATTAATATTAATAATCGGTCAAATACATATCGGTTTTTTTCATTTTTTTTTTTTTTTGCTAACGTATAGTCAACCGTATTTAAAAAATTACAAACTATCAACTCTACGCCATTTAAAATGTAACATAACTGTATTGAATTTGCTTCTGATACATATTCCTTATATTATCTTTCTTTTTTATTCGTATCTAGCAACGTTTATTGAAGTTTTTTCTGTTATCTACGATTTTAATTATATATTTAATTCCTTGGCGATCCAACCCTGATTTCAAAGAAATATCGAAAATGACAAGCAAAGGCGCAAAAATTTTTAAACATAAACACATTTATGTTAATACTGGGCGAGAAATATGTACAGTATTACATATTAATTGAATTTAATATTATGTAAATATAAATTATGGTAATCTTTAAATTAACTCACAGAATGTTCAGTACATGAAACATCCTGCCTGGCTAACCTTTTTTTTTTCTTTTAGTTCGTTTAGAAAAATTTTCAATCTTCAAAACACTGGACTAATATTATTTTCGTAAAAATTTTCTGTTTATTAACCGATTTTTTTTTTTTTTTCTCTGTTTAGTAACTATTGATGATCTTTAGAGCTATCAGTACACAAAATTTTGGAAACAGTTATACTTTTTTTTCGTATTTAAATAAAAAAGTAATAAAAAATGTGAAAAAGGAAATCGCTGCAGCCAGTAAATCTGTTCTTATTGAAATGTTTTAATTTTTCTTAATAATCATCATTATTGGCTTTTTTACAGTGTACTAAATCTTAAGGTATCATTTAATTATTGTATTGAAAGTACATATAAAAGTATCTGTTCTTAAATATATAGTGAACTAATGTATAGGAGTGGGAAAAAAATTTTGGAAATATACAAATTCATATATATTTTTCTAAAATTTTTAATGATAATTATGGTCGAATTTGGATCATTGGGGGAACGCTAGTATTTATAAACATGTGAATGAAGTGGCAAACTGTAAATATATGAGATACATCTACATTGCAAAATGATCTAATCAATTATTATGCTCAACCACTTTGCTGTATTTGCGATAAAATTATATTTTATTTTTTTTTATTAATTTATTTATTTTTTCTAAAATCTAGTTATCTGAAAAATAAATATTTTAGAGCTAGATATTTTTAATCATGCACGTTATGTAACACGGATTAATTACTTGGAATCTGTTTTTCTTATTACTGTGAAATATGACCTATATAAACCAGAATTCGTTTTTAAATCATGCAAAAACATTAGTAATAAAATTAACATAACTAAGTAACAAAAATTTTCCGATTTTTAAACAACTATTTGACATTCTTAAAAGTATATATTTGTTTTATAACCGTTATATGTAATTATTTTAGAAAACAAGTAAATATCGATCGCCAGTGAGTATTCCTAAAAAATACAACAGCACTAAAAGCATATATGCGGAAAATAATTTTATGGATATATTGTAAACTGCTCATATTTCTCAAACGGGCGTCAATTTTTTTTGTCGGTTCGGTTCTCACCATGGGAGATTTCCTGTGAGTGACTGAATAGAGGTAATGAATAGGACCTCGAATATTTTACAATATGCGAATCCGTAGGAATAAAAGAAGAAGCAAAAGTGATAAAATCGTCATGGAAAAAATCGTATATTTTTCTTGGAATTGACTATAGGTTTATTGTAAAGCAGTTATTATTTCGGCGGAAGAAGAATTACTAGAATATTTTTCGAATAGACTATTCTTAACAATGACCGTAATACAGAGAATTAACGAATGAAACTATTTTCTGTAAATAAGTGTAGTGCTTTAGTTTGTTTATTTTACCAAATCCTGAATAGCTTCATAAGAGGTGAAATTTATTTACCTGCATTGTTCATAACCGGTACTATTGGCTATTCGGTTTTAAATTTCTAAGAAAATGGTTAATTTTCCTAACAGAAGAACATAACAAAATGTGCAATAAATGCGTGTAAAACATGCCATTATTGTTATTTTTACTTTTCTGTTCCGAAAAAAAAAAAGAATGCCGCAAAGGATGTTGACATATAATGGTTTCTGTCATTCGTCTATGAACGTGATATAATATCAACAAAATAAAGAAAACATGGTCTTATTGATAAAAGCAACCAAGTAAAAAAAAAGAAATATGTCGATTGCGACAAATGTTTGTTGAAAGTCGAAACAAATTATAATCAGCTTCAGCTTGAAGATTATCTTCGTGCTGTACCACATAATGTAATTAGTTAACTTTAGTGTTTGCATGTATTATAGGTACTATTATTATTACTTATATGTAAGATTTCGAAATCGTCTATTTCTATATTTTTAATTAATGCTATTATTATTATATTATAATTGCAAACTCTTATTTTGTTGGGAAAACCTGAAAGAGGAAAAACATAATTTCTAATTCAACTAGCTGTATGAACACTGGTTGTATCTTGTATATATATATGGTTTGAGAAATTATCATTCCTGCGGAAAGGGGGGATAATTTTTTTGCGACAGTTTTATCGCAATACATACTATAGGTTTCAAATTGTTGGTAACTTAAATATTGTTTGTGCGTGTTACAGAAAATACCTATTTATTAAATAAAACTGTATCCATTTCATATAAGAAAGATTGATTCTTTATCGAAGAATAATGAAGATATTGTTCCAATTTTTGTGGTTTTTGAAAATTTCAGTTATTACTAAACGACCAAACATTGTAATTTGTGTAGTATGCTGTAAGCTAATTTAACAGGCTCAACTTGATATCGGCACAGTTGTGTTTAAACCGTATGTGAAAAAAAGAAACAAAAAAACGACGGACTAGAATATTATTTTTCTTATAAATATGTTCAAAATTTATCCTCTTCTCTCTTTCATGCCTACTTCATACGACATTTTATGTTTTCGTTTACTACAAAACATGCACGCAGGAGCAAGTTCACTTTTTCATAAATATTAAACATTTTTTTCTTTCTGTGCGTTTTACTTTTAGGTCAAATGAGGTTAAATCTGAAAAAGCAACCTAAAGGAATCGAACAAAAATAAAAACAAACATACTAAGGCTAATTGACGAATCATTCTGAATAAATTAATGAAATAACTATATAAAAACAAATAGACGATCGTGCTCATTTTAACAATTACTCATTTATTGTTTTGATCAAATTTTGCCTCAACGGGACTTTTCTGTTCAGCAAATACAAAAAGAAAACAAGCAAGCGTACGGATAATTTAATATTTGCAACAACACATCAAAAGTACCGAAATGCAAACCGGGTAAAGGTCCTTGATTGACGTGACCAAATAAATAAATAAGACTGAGGTCGAAAAAGGTAATTCTCATTTAGGTTTTGCAGTCATTACCAATAAGCAGCTTCTTTCATATTATTCCTAACCGTCACTAAAGAATTTTTTTTTTTCGAAATAGAACCAAAAAACCTTTAGTAAAGAAAGCCGAAGTGATGAGAAACAGAAGACAAAAAAGTTATTATTATAAATATTCAATGTAAATTGATAGAACGATGATTCGAATAACGAATACCTGCAAATTATTCCTTTTAAAGCTTTGTGTTACTCAAATCCAACCCAGCTGAACTGACAATATTTAAAAAGTATTATTGCAATTTAGTGTGATAAGTTAGTAAAAAAACGAAATTCAAGAAAAAAAAATTCGGTTAAAACGCGTTTTGTAACAAACAAACGTGTAAATTACAAAGTGATTGACGGTTCTTTTCCTATTTTTATTAAACACTATTTCACAGTGGAAAATTACTTAATCGCTTTTGTTTCTCAACTTATTTCTTTACTTTTTTCTTTTCCCCTACAAAACACGCATCGAGTATTGCCGAGTCGATTTTTCTAATTATTATAATTTTTTTATGAGTCGCTCGCTTTATTATTAAATAAAACAAGAAAAGCTTCTTGCTTATTGGTTTTATTAAAATTTTTACGAAAATAATATTAGTCCAGTGTTTTGAAGATTGAAAATTTTTCTAAAGGAACTAAAAAAAAAAAGAGAAGTTAGCCGACAGGATGTTTCATGTACTGAAGATTCTGTGAGTTAATTTAAAGATTACCATAATTTATATTTACATAATATTAAATTCAATTAATATGTAATACCGTACATATTTCTCGCCCAGTATTAACATAAATGTGTTTATGTTTAAAAATTTTTGCGCCTTTGCTTGTCATTTTCGATATTTCTTTGAAATCAGGGTTGGATCGCCAAGGAATTAAATATATAATTAAAATCGTAGATAACAGAAAAAACTTCAATAAACGTTGCTAGATACGAATAAAAAAGAAAGATAATATAAGGAATATGTATCAGAAGCAAATTCAATACAGTTATGTTACATTTTAAATGGCGTAGAGTTGATAGTTTGTAATTTTTTAAATACGGTTGACTATACGTTAGCAAAAAAAAAAAAAAATGAAAAAAACCGATATGTATTTGACCGATTATTAATATTAATAATTTTCGCCCGTTTCGTATCACTATTGCTAACAGAACTCTTAAATTTACATCGCGAAAGTCTGTTTATGAGTATTTCACGCTGAAGTCGTTATTTCAAAAAAAAAAAAAAAAATAGAAAATATTTTAAAAAAGCGAATAACCAAATAAAATCATGTAAAATATGTGTTTTGTGATTATATATGCATATATAACATGCTATACGCGCGGAAAAACCAAATCGTTAACGAAGAACGGTATTTTTTGGACGAAATTTCCGATAGCAGTATTTGGTAAGTCGTGTTACTCACTAACACAGATGATAACATTTAACGGATGATACCTGAAAATCACCGTAGGTGGTCTGTAAAAAGGTCTGAGTTCGCCTGCGCCCGAAAGAGGCTGCGCCCGATAGAGTCTGCGCCCGATCGATCGCGCCCGAAAGAGGGTGACCCTTTCGGAACATATTTTTTTTTATGGACTGATTTATTTCTTTTTTTTATTTTCGTTTACATAGACACATTAAGGTGCTAAATATTTGCATCACCGCAGCGGCGAAATAACAGTTAAAAATAATTGTAGGAAAGAGTTTTGTCGGATTAATTAACTGAACCATAGTTATGGTATTTTTTTGGGAAAAGTTACGAACGCCTCGTTTCAGATCATTAAGCTATACCTTAATTAGATGGTAAAAGAAGAAAAAAAATTAAATAAACGGCGTCTAAAGGCGCTTTGAAGTTAAATATTATTTTTCTTGTTTTTTTTTTTCCGGAACGTATCTCTGAGTATGAAAATTTTAGGGAATCGCAGCAATAATGGAAATTCGAAAATTAGATCGCTACGGCTGCGATAAAGAACAATTGGACAACATAGATTTTGCTGGATATTTAAATTTTCATCTTCAAAAATCTACCGGGGGAACAACACGAAACTATAATTTAACATCAAAAATAAAATGAAACCCGGAAAGAATTTGGAAGGTAATCTGGAAACGTTTAAAAGCAGTGTCAGTTTCAGTAAAATTCGTGTGTTTTCTTCTACCCTACGTGGGCAGAAGTTTTGATATTGTTTTTGCGATGTTTTACGCTCCATCTTCAACGGCACCACTAATTCGTTTTTCGAATATTTTGAATTACTTTACGTAAAAATTCCGTTTCTTTCCATTTATTCACATTTGCGATAAGTCAAAATAAAGTTTAGTTGCGCAAACAATTATGAACGGTAGACACTGATTTATGTGTATCGAATTGTTTGCCGATTTTAGTTGGAGTTAGTTTTGTGAGCACTTTGGAATTGTCTATTCTTGCTTACCCGGACCAACGATTAAAAATGATCCACTGATCTCTAGATCGAAATTGCGCATTAGACTTTTACAGGTGTAAAATATAATAATGCCGTTTGATGACGTGGATGAGTTAACGCAAGACAAATGGACTTGCCGTGTTTTAAATTGAATCGTTCGCAAATATTACGTACAGAGTTACGCGTATAAATACGATTTTACAGAGAACTCGGACCGTGTAAAAACGTTGTCCGGTTTCGCATCTTTTGTTGTTTTAGGGAATTTTCGTCATTTGGTCACAACCGTCGATCGGGGTTTATCATCGAATATACTGAATGTAAACTATATCACCGCTTCTCGAGTTTTTACATATATATATATATATATATAAGTATAAAGTAGGTCCCATACCCTTGACAGGGCGTTGCAATTGTAAAGTTAAGCTTTCCGTAATGGTAGTAAGCCTAATGGATCTAAGGAGAATACCGGTGCCAATTCCTTTCTACTTGGGATCCGCCTTTATCTTCCCAGATTTCTCTGGTACCCAAATCAATTTCAGATTAGGTATAGACTTGGGGGAACGACTTGGATACAAGTCATAATCGTGTAAATTTATTTAAATTCAACGGAAAATAATGAGTTTTTTTTACTGTCGGTACACTACCCGTGTTACAGGTAAGATGTTATTAATAAAAATTCCTCTCTCCCATTTTGGCGCACATAATGAGTAGAGTTCCCTTCATGCTGCTTTCGGCCATGTTGCAGTCTAGTTATGTGTGCGGGCGTGAGATATCTGCACATTAGAAAATCTCTAATCGTTCCCTATTCTACAAACCAAAAGCTCGGACTAACAGTTTTAATTGCGCGTTTCCTTCTCTGTTTCCTCTAATGTTTCGGAAGTCTTCATTGCACTTGATATATAAGTTGTATTTCGTTTCATTTCTAACTCATCGAAAGATTTCTTCAGTAGTGCTTACCAAAAGCTCAGTCGCCTTATGAAACAGTTTATAACCAAACCGAGTAGTAGTAGTTTCTGATTTTGTATCGGAACGTAACATTTTAGACGTCAAATCAATTGCGTAAAAAAGGTGTTTCCGTTATTTCGCATTTAATTTTCAACTCTAAAACCTCTTTTCATTCAACGTTTGATAGAATAGAGATTATTATGTCTTGTCAAAGTTTCAAAGATTTTTGCATAATTATCGTGGCGATTTTCCCAGGGATACACAAAATGGAAAATGTTGTACTAAAAAATTCCGATTATGAAAAAAACAAAAAAAAAAAAAAAAAGCGAAGAAGGTTGTAATGTTGAAGATTCTTATTGAGATCTTTACTTCGAAATTTTAAACAATTTCATTGTACATATATTATGGCGTTTTAGCCATAACAGGAAATTATAATAGCAATTATTTGACAACGGTATAAATAAATTTTGTATGTGTGAAAAATATACGAATAATTAAATAAGCTTCTGGCTTACAATTTTCGATAATTTCTGGCTACTCGAGGGTTATAATATATTACCTTGAATGAGATAATTAAATTTTATTCAGAATGAACATTTTTAATTTAAAAGAAAATACGTTTTATTAAAGTAAGAATTTTTAAATTAAAAACATTTTTCGATTTAAAAAGAGAACATTTTGTTTTATTTTATATCTTAAAGAATTACCGTTTCGAACTTTATTTTAACCAGCTTTTTTTAAACTCAGCCTATCCGTTATGGTTGAGCGGTTTATTACGAAAAATTTCAAATAACTATAATTTTTATTAAAGTAAAAGATATATTCATATAAGAAATCGGAAAAAATTAATCGGTATAAAACAAGATAGGAAAAAAGGAGCCAATTCAGTGGAGGATTAAACAACTAGTAATCGCGAGTATCGAAGAATTTACAGAATATACTGCGGCAGAAGAAGCAAAGAAATAGGACCTGCACGCGAGATACAAACAGTGATTATTATAGTACATTTATATTTTAATGTATAGGTGTGTAATGTGAAGATGTCAAAAATTAGTGTGCGTGCGGCATTGCGAAAGGGCCCTCAATTAGATAATCGTCTTATTAGAAATTCACACAAGCATTTTGTCATTTGTTTTGTTTATATTTTATGTTATAATTGTTAGTATAAATTAAACTAAATCGTGGTCGCCGATTATTACGTGACCAGTCAAATAAACTGACTAGTTACGCAATAAATTTGTTTTTTATTTATTTATTTATTAAATTTACAAATCTCTAAATCAATTTTTAAATATCCCGTTAAAATTAAACTCTGGATAAGCGGTTTTGTAAACAACATCACTATTTTCGTGAATTGTCTTCAACAAAAATAAATTACTACTTTCATTTAATTTATACTAACAATTATAATATAAAATATAAACAAAACAAATGACAAAATGCTTGTGTGAATTTCTAATAAGACGATTATCTAATTGAGGGCCCTTTCGCAATGCCGCACGCACACTAATTTTTGACATCTTCACATTACACACCTATACATTAAAATATAAATGTACTATAATAATCACTGTTTGTATCTTGCGTGCAGGTCCTATTTCTTTGCTTCTTCTGCCGCAGTATATTCTGTAAATTCTTCGATACTCGCGATTACTAGTTGTTTAATCCTCCACTGAATTGGCTCCTTTTTTCCTATCTTGTTTTATACCGATTAATTTTTTCCGATTTCTTATATGAATATATCTTTTACTTTAATAAAAATTATAGTTACATATTTGAAATTTTTCGTAATAAACCGCTCAACCATAACGGATAGGCTGAGTTTAAAAAAAGCTGGTTAAAATAAAGTTCGAAACAGTAATTCTTTAAGATATAAAATAAAACAAAATGTTCTCCTTTTAAATCGAAAAATGTTTTTAATTTAAAAATTCTTACTTTAATAAAACGTATTTTATTTTATAAATTAAAAATGTTCATTCTGAATAAAATTTAATTAGCTCATTCAAGGTAGTATATTATAACCCTGAGAAATTATCGAAAATTATAATCCAGAAGCTTATTTAATTATTCGTATATATTTTTCACACGTACAAATTTATTTATACCGTTGTCAAATAATTGCTATTATAATTTCCTATTATGGCTAAAAGGCCATAATATGAGGGGGAAGATCGCGGATTTGTGAAAATTAGATTTTATTTCTCTGCTTGAGATTTTGGTAAACTAGAACGGTTCTTCAACAGATTTTCGGAAAACCATCTTAGAAGTCCTATGAAATATCTCGTATTTTTTTCGTGAAATCAGCTAAAAAAAAACCAACTGCCGATGTTCTCGGAAACAATGTTTCAAATAATAAACACCTAGGCCTAGTTAGAAGGTTATACTATATTAATTTCGATTGAACTCGAAATATTTATGTTGTAATTGTTTATTGTTTTTACGTTAAACCGCCTTTCTTCGATCAGTTATCGTCGATTTTATTTTTTATCGATTTTATTTTTTATCGATTTATTGATCCGCTTCATTTGTTGTTGTTGTTCCTCTTTTTTTAAGAGCCTCGCTGTTGTCTTGTAGTTTAACCTATTATTCCTTTCCATTTTTTTCTTTTTCTGTCTTGTGCTACGTTCTTAATATCATTATAATGCATTTTCAATTTGGATTTTTATCTGATCTATCCATTTATTCGCTGTTAAGCACAGTTGATAATTCGCGATTTTTGGGTGTAATACGATTTTTATTGTTATTCGCATAGTTCATATATTCGTATGAAATCTCGATGTCGTGTATTTTGATTTCAATAAATCCAATTATCGCTCGTTTTACTATTTTCAGTTTCTCGAAATGAATATATTTCGTTGTTCGCGATTTTTATGCGATATAATATTTATCATTCGCGATAGAAATTAAACGTATTCGTTGTTTCCGGAGATAATTCGGTAAGTGTTCGTTTCGTGTTTTATTTAATAAATCGCTATTTTGGGCAGTACAACTCTGTACATATTTACTCCGAATGAATCTGTTTCCAAATTAAATGTTAGATTCTACCTACCGCACGAGTATTTGCGAATATATGTATATAACTCTTACCATCGGCATAAGTGGAAGTACATTTTTCATGAAGCATTATATCGCGTAATAGAAAAATACAATTTCGGAAGATTGTCTTAGCAGCTTAATAAAACTTAAATGTTTATCGAAAAAGAATTCTTTAGACTAATAAACAAAAAAATCTACAGATTTTTATGTTTCCGTGAAAGGATGGGTAAGAGGATCTCTCTCATCGTTTTGAAGTATAAATAAGCTAAATTAAAAAAAAAAAGAGTTATCGCGTGATCTATCAGTAAATATAGTAATCAGCTTTATTTAAATTTAATTAAATGACTTTTTTTGGAACAACAGATTTTCTCCTACGCTACACTTTTTAAAATTCGTGCATAATCCCGGTATCATTCATCAATTTGAGATTTCTGCCTATATCGAAAACGGCAGCGATCTCAAAACTAATTTGCGTACTGCGCCCCCCCCCCACAAACCCGTTTTAAAAGATTTTCTTGCGAAAACTGATACGCGCACATTAACAGTGACCATCTCATTTCGATGTTTCTCGACACTACTTGTTCTGTTTTTGGAGGCAAGAAGTTTTTAAAATCCGAGTTTTTCCTGACAGCTTCTTGAATGTCGCTTTAGATTTCGAACAAGAATCGTCCTTTTACACAAATTCCCGCGTTCTTCTCGAACTTGACGATCATTTTAACGTTCCTCACGAACAGCTCTGCTCGCGCGACACCTACACACTAGTCTTCGGCGTAACATTTTTCAAAGCAACTTGAATCCGTTGTCTAGGGATTTATAAAAACGAAAGAATTACACAAAAAACCTTAAAAATATACATACGAAAAAAGAACAAAAAAAAAAGGTACAGTTCCATTTCCGAATCGAAATGTCGATCAAGTTATCCGAAAATAGTCGACGCTTTTATAATTTTTTCTGTGTATTTTTACGATTTTCGCGAAACTAAAGTGTTCACACACTATATATAGTTTTATTAGTATTTTTGCAATTAATATCGCGATTCCGTTACATTATTGCAATTATTAAATCGACCGATTTCGAAAATGAACGTATCCGAAATGGAAAATTTCCTTTTAAAAACTTCGACGATTATTGCGCTATCCCCGTGGTATATGGCGCGGAATTGGCATTGCTGGTATTTCGTAGTAGCGTCTGTTTTTTTATCCGATTATTAATTAGAAAAAACAACTAGGCGCGTCCCGCGGGCTCTTCATACAGATTTATTAGATTAGAGGAGATGCCTTTACATCTTAAATATTATTCGTCGAGGAGGCGAGGTAGGAAAAGCCGAGCGCTAAAGAAAAACTTGGCCGCGCTTTCATTCATCAGTCGGTGTCCGCTAGTGTTTATCGCTGAACAGAGTGCCGATGAAAAAGACCGATTAGCTGGTCAACCGGTGATTCATTTTACAATTGCGATGGAATGCGAAGTAAACAGCGCAGCTTTTCCGTCAGATTAAAAAGAATGAACGAGCGACAGGCGACCAGCAGCAGTGCGGACAATGCGCCGAAAATTCCGCACTGGTGCGACAAAAACGATTTCCGGACGATCGGTCATTCGACTAATTCTGTGCAGCGTGCGATCGGTCAACGTTTATTTATAAAGTGATTTTTACTTTTCAATTTAGCCCGCAGAAAATGGCTGCCGACAACTTTCGCTTTGAAGCCTTTTTCTCCTTATCACTTAGCCGGAAGAAAAGCCTATTCCACTTTTTGATTTCGATTTTTCATTTAAATCTTCCCACGCTTATCTCGCTGCAAAATACGAACCTTGTACAGCTATTACCGGTACATTTAGCCTAATTCGAAATCGAATGCCCGCCGCACCCCCGGATATGCTTATTCGACACTAACTTTCAGTTTTGTAAAAACGGGTTGTTTTCCATGCGGAACATCTTGTTTCAGAAATTTAGCGTATACATATAGAGAGATACATTCATATATACATATATATATATATATATATATATATATATATATATATATATATATATATATATATATATATATATATATATATTAATGAGTACGTCATTTTTAAGCGGCGGTTAATGTACAATCCCGATTAGATACTCTTGAGTATCCGAAATTGCAAACAGAAGTGAAATGACAAAAATTGCTACACAAAATCGTAAATTAGAAAATGGCGTAGTCAGTTAGAACTGGCTCTTCTATAAGAATTATGGAAGACTCACATTTTGAAGTCAACGGGTTACGCCCATATTAAGGTAATGGTTGGTGAATACCGAAATGTGATTACCGTATCAAAACCGTGTTTATTGATAAAATATTGTTTATTTGAAGAGAAAAGAAATTGACGTAACGTAGATTAACGAATTATTTGAATTTGTTCTATACCTTGCCGAATTATTGTTCTGGATGTATACATATTTTTGGTGAAGTAACGTAATTTTGCGTATGTCGGCGGGATTTTCTTCTCGATATATACATAAGTACAGATATTTGTTTGGAAATCATTTAACGCAAATTCGATTTGATTTTATCTTCAGCATGTGTATGCGGCGAAACAATGATGAGATTGAGCCTAATGGTTATGAAATAGTATGTACTGGTGGATTACGGCGGCCCTACTTGATATTCCGCATTGTCGCCCTTAATTAACGTAATTTTCTATTATAGTATACGTAACCACGTTAAAGGGTTCACTGATATCTTTGTGAACAGAATGTCAATATACGGGGGAAGTATATATTCCGATTTGTCTCTCGTCCATTTTCGATCGGCGGCAATTTCAGCAGTTTTAGAATTCGCTCATCGGTCCGGTGATAGAGCTGCATCGTCTTCTTGGCTCTGTCTGCGTCAACGTTTCGTAAATCTGAAAGTTCATAATTTGTTCACATTCAGTCGAGAATAAAGATATATCTACAAACAGCGGATCATTTTCCGATATAACGAAAAGTAAAACTGAATAATAGCTGCAGAGTACAACAATATGCGCGCGCGCACACACACATAAATAATTTTATTTTTTTCTTTTGTCTTTTTTGGCAAAAGTGCAGGTTACATTATTAAAATTTGGAAGCAGTAAAGTAAAACGTAAGTTATATTGATACAGAGAAATTAAAGAATGCCCATAAGAAGCAGAGGTATATCAGTAAAAGTAAGCAGTAAAAAAAAAATGGAAAAAGGAATGTTCAGCAAAGATGGAAGAACATTCGGATAAATAATCAGCGTGTTATATACAAAGTAAGAAGAGGAAGAGTGTGTAGCGGGCAAAACGGAGAGAGACGAGATAAGTGAGAAAAACAGCGCCGCTGGGGGGAGAAAGCGATAGATTTCTAGAACAAAGTGAACGCTGCAAAGAAGGGGATAGCTGAAAAACTGAGGATGATGATCCAGTTGGCGATCACGATTAAAGAAATGGAGTAATAGTTGTTTTACAATTTAGAATGAGCAACTGCAGAGAAAAATGAAATGTTGCCAAATTCAAAAACGCTACATTAAGAGGTTCCGTAGTCTTTCGACTTTTTCTCAATCCGGAACGTCAGTTTAATCGCCGTTTGAAAATTGTTAGCTGAATCGATACTTAACTTTATACTTCACAGTTCGGGTACTGTAAGAGAGAGATGCTGAACGAGAAACATTCCGCTTTTGCAGCCATTGCTTATGATTATTTTTTCACGGTGGTACGCGGATGACAGGCTCCATTTCAATCTACAAGTTGCTTTTCATAATGAACAACTCGTTTCATTAAATATTTTTGAAGATTTTTGCGCGCTTCATTTACTTCAATCTTTAATTAGATCACTCGCCGCACATACTGAACAAATTGTTTGTACTCTTGAATTTTTGCCGATTATATTACGAACCGGTAACGAATGTTCTCCGGACAAATTATCCTTTACATTTGTCGCTGAACGATTTGCAGCTCTACATATTATTTCAGTAACGTTTCGTGCTTCTTACTACCGTTCACACAACTGCAAACGAAAAACAGGAAAGAAAAAAAGTGCATATCGATAAAATTTTTTGAGAATAACTAAAGTACACAAATCTCCTACTTTAGGAAAACGATATTAGAAAAATTGTTCGCGTACACTAGCTTAACAATTCCTTCAGTATTACCGAAAAGGATTTTAGCATGGTTGCTATATTAATTTTAAAATTTAAAAAAATTTATCACACAAAATATTGCAAAAATGAAGAACAACTGAGAAGTATTACCGCGCGATTTGCACTGATTTCGAAATTCTACAAGTCGAATTTTTCCGCAAAATTTACGACGAATAATATAACAGAGAAGTTGCATAAATATTCACCCATTTACGAAGAAAATGTGATCAGCATCACATGTACACAAGGAGAATCACAATCGTGAAGAGAACGATAAGGAGAAGGCGACAGAGCAAAGCCGGAGAAGGGGAGCAGAGACTTATTGATCCGGAGACAAATTAGGGGGGCAATAGAAGAGCGACGACCGAAAGAAATAGAATGGAACCATGAGACAGGGGAAATCGGCTGAATAAAACGGTAATGCGAATGACAATTAGAAAATAGGGAGGGATAAATATCCGGCCGTCAACAATTAGGAACTATTCTAAAAGTGTCTCTTGGGAGGGGATAATATACTATATAGATAAATTGAAATCAACTGAGAAAATAGTACAAGATTTAGAGAATTTAAAAACGTCGAATAAAAAAAAAAAAACAATAATTTTATAATAATGCGGATATTCCGATTTTATATTTAGAAATTTGACCTAATCTTTGTGTATGCTGTCTAATTATACATTAAAAATTAAAGATAGTTCTGAAAATATGAACTAAATTAAAAACCGCTTTAAAATGTCCGAAAAATTCAATTTTCCAATATAATTATTTTCGAAGTGATCTGCTTTTTTTTCACTCCAACATATCAAATTCAATATTAGTTCAATAGCAAGCGAAAATTTATACGCCGACTATTCAATGTACACATCATCGAAATATATAGTTCATTAGATTATGCGATTTTGCTACAATTTTTAACTTTGACCGGATCAAATTAAAGATTCCAAAAAAGAGCGTAAAAACAATGAGATCATTTCGAATAGATCGACTATCTCGCAAAGTTGACGGAGCCGTTAAATTGTGCAAAGCACTCTATATTAAAGATTTTACTAAAATGAAATTTTACGATGTATCTGTTATTATTATACTTCTCAGTTTACATGCTATATGTTATAAAGATTTCACCCTTCATATTGTTCGTATCATTCGAACTTCTAATCAATATTTCTGTATAAAATTTGCGAATTATAAAGATCAAAAATAAATTTGTTGCATCAATTTTTTCTTTTTTTTTTTCCCATATATATATATATATATATATATATATATATATATATATATGGGCACGCCAGCACAGGACATTTACCCAACACAAAAGATTAAAAAAGAATAGAAGGACATATGGAGCGACAAGTTATATCAAGAAACGATTAGTGACAGAGGAAATGAAGGCGGCTGGCTAAGAAGGGAACAACAGAAGGAGATGGAAAAGTGAGAATATAGAGGGCACTGTAAGGAGTAGGGAGGCCAAGGCTAAGCAAATTGGAATAAAGGATCGCGCGTTCTGTAGAAATAAAGGAACATTCAAATAGTACGTGGTTTGCATCACACGTGCCATTTAAGGTAGGAGGATGAAAGGGACACAAAGGAGATTGAACCAGAGAAAAGCATTCACTCCGAGAAAGAAAAAAAAAAAAAAAAAGAGCCTCAATTTATCTTGTTTCATAAAATCGTATTAATTGTAATTTTTTGTGAAATTTCGATGTTGCTTTACTACTAAATGTAGTCCAACATCTAATTTCACGAAGCTAGAAGCTGCCTTTTCTTTCGTTGACGAGCTGTCGCCATTTGGCCAGTTTAATCTGTTTTTATTAACCGACTTCAAAAAATGAGGAGGTATTCAATTCGACTGTATTTTTTTATTTTTTTTTATTTTTTTTATTTATTTATTTTTTTTTTTTATTTTTATTTTTTTTTTATGTGTGTTACCACAGAACTTTCTTCTAGATGAACCGATTTTGATGATTCTTCTTTTATTTGAAAGGTGGTGTTTGTCATGTGGTCCCATTTAAATTTGGTCAAGGTCCGACCGGTAGTTTTTGAGTTATCCTTAATAATGCGGGAGATTGAAGCTTTTTGGATGCTTTTCATTCATGATTGTTTTTACCGTCGGATTAGATTTTTGACTTAAAATATTATAAATTTTCCAAATTACCATGGAAATGTAGCTTTTGGTGTTTTCACACCGTGGAAATAAATGTTTTAATTTAATTGAATAAAAATGCACTAAAAAGTAAAAAATAAAATGCTTTTTTACAAAAAATACATATACCGATACTTGAAGATTTATTATAAAAATTTAAAAATGTACTAAAAAGTAAAAAATAATTACTCCCGATAAGAAAATATATATATCTGAGTGATATAACACTTAAGTGGTGATATCGTAATTCTTATACAACATTAATACTTATTAGAGTTGGAATTAAATTCATGTTAGGAACAATTTAATCAACATTTAATGCAGTTTTTAATTATTCTTTTAATATGAATTTTATGCCAACTCCAAAAAATTAATGTTGTATAAGAATTACGATATCATCACTTAAGTGTTATATCACTCTGATATATATATTTTTTATCGGGAGTAATTATTTTTTACTTTTTAGTGCATTTTTAAATTTTTATAATAAACCTTGAAGTCGGTATTTATTTTTTGTAAAAAAGCATTTTATCGTTAATGTTTATACGTAAACTTTTCCTTGTGCTTCATAAAATAAAACGTTTTGGGAAGTTCTTATATAAGTTTTTGTCACACATTGTTTTGTTTAATTTAACATATAATAAGAAGAAGCATACACACTTAGTGGTTGCAAACAGCGCATATATATAAAATAGGTGAGAAGGAGAATTTATAAAAAAAATAAATACACATATATATATATATATAAACAATTCGTTGATAATTCATATCGCCATAATTATGGACCGAGCTGTCCGAAACTAGTGGGCAATTTTAGTTTTTCTATAATAAATGTATACGTTAGAGTGTATATATGTTTTACCTAGTAAAGTGTTTTACATATGAAAAGTATATCTGTTCATTATGGAACATCACAAATTAACTATTTAAACGAAGTTGAAATTTATGAAGCCTTGAGCAGTTTTACTTAGCTTGAAAGTTTAACTAAAGCGTTTAAGACGTGCTTGATTTCGAAGTTGAAATCCGTCAATGAGTTCGTTCGTGTAAAGCTGAGAAATGCTCTTTTCAAGGAATGGGATCTCTAACTTAACAAGAAACAATTCGGAACTTGGTTCAAAAGAAGGCCAAAATTATTTTTCAGCAAATAGTAAATCTCGTGGCAGTTTACCCAACTACTAGACGGATTATCATTTCATCAGTTTTTGTTTTCTCCAATATTACCAATTGTAATTACTATTTTACTCAACGTTAAAAATCTACTTACGGAAATTCGAATAATTTTTACGGCAAATATGTTTTGAATATGAAAAAATGTGTAAAGCGCTACAAAATGAATTAAGATTATTGTAAAATATAATAGTGAAACAAGATTTTCGATCAACAGACTCGGTTCTTCAGAAACGACTCTAACCGTTTTTGATGAGAATTCGTATGTTAGGATTTTTTCGTGTTGGTCCCCTTATCTTCTGGAAATATTTGATTTAACGAGCAATTCTTCAAACAGAGACTGGTGAAAAATTCATTTTAACGATCACTTATAATCGAAGCAAAAGTAAAATCAGTGTATACACATATCTACGAGATCGTACGTGGTGAATTGAAAGTGGATAATGTATTTTAGTTTCGTGGCGAATGTAGCGGTTTTAAACGCGACATGCCGATTAAAACATATTGCTAGTTGCTGTAAAGTTATGCGAACAATGATTTCAATAATATTTCCAGTTTTTGAATTTTGGATTTGATTTTATTTCGCGTAGAGCATACACTATGTGCGCATTTTCGCTACATACTTGACTGTCTGTGTAATTCGTTGATTGATAAAAATTCCTAATGTAGGTCCGAGCGCTGCTCGCGGTAACGCGTACCAAGTTAGACCAAAACTTATCTAAAACGGTGTAAATTTTGTTAAGTGCCAACAAACACACATATTCAATTGCAGAGTACTTCTTTGTCTTTAGATGGGAGGGAGTTGCGGAAACTACATATGATGTTTTATTTTTCGGTTAATATTTAAAATGCAGAATTATATTCTTGTTCGTTTACCAGCGCTGCCCTATAAATTATTTGAAGGACCGTCGTTCGTTCGGTTGGAAAGTATTGCCATTATTTTATATTTAAATTGATTGACACCGATTCGTCTTCAAAGTATATTCGTCCTGTGTAGGTTTCGAATATAACCTGTCCAGAGCTCTAGTGCGAATGTAGTCGCAAATCCTGTCTATGTTCTACATTAATAGACACGTAGCAATTCGAAACTTGAACATGAACATGAACATTTATTCTAATAAACATTCTGAATTATTTTAATAATTATTTTTATTTGGAAAAATTGATTTTCAAAACGATGAAAATTACGAAATACATGAGTAAAAGTAAAGTAGGCGGTCCCATAAATCACTGATAGCGTAACATGGATTGCGAAGTTAAACTTTCCGTCATGGTACTTAAGGGTCCCTAATGGATCTGAAGAAAATGCCGGAGCCGGTTCTTTTCTCCTTCTGCGATACTACTCCTTTACTTTTCCCCAGATAATTCTCTGGTAGCCCATTTGACTTCAGATATACCGAGGAGCGACTTGGATCTGGAACAAGTCTCCAATACCTAAGACATCTCCGGTTAACAAAATAACTACTGTGGGCTACCGGGAATATATAGGTGTGTATATAGTTTTGAAAATAATTCATAGAAATTTAAAAATGCTTTCCCTGCAACATGTGCAAATACTTACCGTAGGTTTTAAAGCCACAATTTTTTTTTTTTTTTTTTTTTTTTTTTTTGTTGTTAATCTATATGATGTAGCCCATCGGGCTATCGCTAGATTCTGTTAAAAACGCTAAACACTTGAACGATCCCCGCCCACTGATGTAGGACCCGAACTTAATTTAAGCACCTAAGTCCAATAGTTTCTTTTCGAGAAGTCGGTGTATCTCCGTCAGATTATTCAATAACGTAACCGCTAGTTCGTATGAATTTGAAATCTTCTTCCGATGTGCCTTGCGTCTGATTTTGCAATAATTACCCTTACACATATATATATATATATATATATATTGTTGTATTCCCGGGACGGAATACTAAGTACCGATCAATTATTTCGCGTATTTCAAATAAACCTAGTCGAAGCTAGTTATGTTACGTTTATTTTAATATGACGACGATACAGATCGCGGTTATGTGTAAAAAAACCGATAGCGGCTTCCGTAAGTCTGTAACGACACGATTAGAGCAATACGATGCTAAGGGCTAATCGGACCGACTGGACTACCGAAACGGTTATTCTGGGTGTCCCAAGAATACTCGACTGCCAAAAAAACAATTCATTAACATTCAACAACGACGGTTCGACAAGTCGATACGTCACTCGCGACAAACGGAGAAGTCACGGATATGCAGCGTAAACGAATAATCGGCTGCTTCGGCCGTTTATAACAATAAATGAGGATTCTGCGTACAGCGGATGTAAAAATTCGGAGAACGACGATATGACGAAAAGTTGCGACATTTGCAATGTAACTTATAATAACTGAGAAGTAGTGGATTCGCAACGTAAGCGGATAAACGATTATTTAGCCTGCAAATACAACTGGGCAAGAGAGAGAAAAAAAAATAAAATAAAAAATAAAATAAAAAATAAATGAATAAAGTTAGTCTGAGAAATAATATGGAAGTTGGCATACAACACTCTCCTTCCCTTGTATAAAAAAAAAGAAAAGAAAAAGAAAAAAAAAGAGCTAAAGTTAGTAGTAAAAGTGAAAACATAACAATTGACAATTGGTACAGTACAGAAATTGAAAACGCATTAATTCGCTGGCACGTGATGTGGAATGCGATTAATTATTGCTGATGGCTACACCTGTGCGATGATCTGAGGAGGCTGATCTATTCGAAGTCGTTAGTTCGGTGTTAGGATCTAAAGAAGGTGTAGGTGAGTTCTTGGTTGACGGCAGACGACATTTAATCCAACAGGCGTTCCATTTTAGGAACAAAAGTATCACGATGATAGAAACAACGACCGCAACGATAATAGTTTGGCTGAGGTTGGAGGCGTTGATTTGGAAGTCCTCTGAATCTTTTGTGTTCAGCGTGTGCAGAATCGAAGCAAACTCCGCGTCAACTGAATCTAGGTTGTCGAGGGTAGCTTCATTTGATCTGGTCAGATTGATTTTTCGTACGTTTTTGGCTTCCGGGCAACATTCTGGGATGTCGAGATCTATCGTGGGGACAACGTGACTAAAGTTAGCATTTGTGGTGGAGCGTCCGTCCAAAGAAATCGATGGCTCGGAGGCGTGGCAGTCATCAGCTAGAGATATTATTCCGGCGCCTCTGAGACGAAATTCCTGAAGGGCTGCAGTCGAATCGCAATAAACAGTAAGTATGGTGAGATCAGGAACAACGAATAGCCATCGGTTATCGGAAAGTTTCTGGAAAATATTGTTCTTGAGGGGAATGGAAGCGACCTCGCAATCATCGGGAACACTGGTAGTTCGGGACAGGTACAGGTCAGCTTCGCAGGGCATCTCTTTGTTAACTTTTCGGATGATCTGACTTTTGCACAGATGTATAATATCTCCGTCTCCAAACCTTACGGTGATACAGCTGCTAAAGTCCTTGTAAACGATATACTCCGTAGACAAGCGATCGATCAATAGGTATTTATACTTCGGTCGTATATAATGGAACAGGGAAGAAGAGATATTACTTAAGGAAACGGGATAGGGAATGATATGGAAAAGGAAAAAATCTACGTTATTCACCAGGGGGATTTCTATTTTATAAATTACTAAATTATCATAAAATACTGTATTAATTATGCAAATTTCGTAATATTTAAATACGTGACGCGGGTCGAGAGTAATAGGGAATCTTTTACCTTTTGGCAGATTAGCCAAACGTAGTTCGATTAGTAAATCCTTAGGATTAATTACTTCGGGGTGCAATACATTATTCTTACTAAATAAGATCGAATTAACAATGGAGTCGTATTCAAAGGTTAATTCATTCCCTAATTCTAACATTAGATTAATATATTCGCTAACCGACTGAACGTATAGCGAGGATTCGACCTCATCGCTTAGATTGTGAACGACTTTATTTAGCGTTTCGAAATTGGCGTTTATTATGTGCTCACGGAAAGCTAAGCTTGCGGCTGATTCATTGAAAATTCGAATTGTTTTCCTGGTGACCTGAACTTGTTCCTTCATTAATTCATTTAATTTATGATCATCATTTGTTACTTTACGAATGGACTCTGAATAAAATTCGCCATCATCAGAACTCGGCGTACCGAACAGCCATTTAAGAATGTGTGATCCTCCATTGAAGATACCACGCTTGTGGATCACGTGACCAAACAAATGTTGGATCGTCTGGAGTTGATCTTTCAATTTAACTATTTTACCGTTAATTAATTTTAAAGTTTGATGACAATTCAAGGAATGTAAATTATCTTTAATGTGATGACAAAGACCATTGGCTTTGGCAGAGAGACGGATTAACACAAGTAATTTTAGTTCGGTAAAGGAAATATTAGTAGATATGATGAGAGTCCACGTGGTACTGGATATCTTAGCAAATCCAAGATGTTCGTAGAACAGGCCGGAATGTCCAGAGACTTCCGTAATGTTATTGGATGTTGGACGAGGGAGTATGAGGTTATGATAGAGCGGAATGACCGTCAGTAGGACTAGGAGAGAAGATACAATGACAAGATTGGAGTTAGACCGCTGGGCAATCGTCATCATCTGAAAAATACGGTTTAATCAAATTGGTATTAAATTTTACGTGCCTCCTACCGATTAATAATAATACCACATTTGGTCCTATTACTTTAACAATTTTATACGGACCTTTAAAATTAGGAGTTAACTTATTAAACCTAGTGGTTTTATTTATTAGCATCACCAGTTGACCAGCCTTAAATTCGCAAGCGTTAACTTTCTTATCGTAGTAATTTTTAGTTCGAGATTTAGACGCCATAATGTTTTCGCGAGCTATTTTATGTATACTATTTAACTTTAGCTTGAGGTTGTTAAAATAGTCGTCATACGTATAGCGAAATTCCGGTTCTGCAGTGAGCGAGCTCGGGATATAGGGCTTGTGGCCGAAAAGTAGTTGGAACGGAGGGAAATTGGTAGTTTTGTGTACATTAGTATTGTACGAGAAACAAGCGTGGGCGACGAAATCATCCCAATTGTTTTGGGTTTGATTTACAAAGTGTTTCAGATAATCTTTTAATGTCAGATGACTTCTCTCCAGGCTACCATTCGTTTGCGGATGATAGGGAGTCGAAAATACATGTCGGACTTTAAACAACTTGCATAATTGGTTGATTATTTCGGAAATGAACTCGGTACCACGATCCGAGAGTAGTGACTGAGGGATACCGAAGAGACTGAAGAACTTAACTAGTTCTTCTGATATCGTGGTAGCCTCATGGTTCGGAATCGGTATAGCGTAGGAATATTTCGTCAGATCATCCTGCATCGTGAGGATAAATCTATTCCCTTTTTCCGTTATAGGGAGAGGGCCTACTACATCTATGGCTAGACGTTGAAAAGGGAAGGAACTCGTGGTAGTGATTTCCATGGCGTTCTTAACTGGTTTAAAATTGGTTTTATTGGCCTGACACGAGTGACAGTTTTTTATGAACTTACGAATATCGCTTTTCATGTTATACCAGTAATACTGATTGCGAATCTTAGCGTAAGTACGAAAAAACCCGGAATGTCCGCTGGCGGCGGAACTATGAGCTTCGTGCAAAAGCTGCGTTTTTTCTTTTCTAATAATGACCGGTTTTACGTTTAAGTCCTTAAAAATATAATAGATAAGAGCTTTAAATTGTTCATAATCGACGAGGGTGTGCGTATCCGGAATTTTATTTATAAAAACGTGTTTTTCATTAAACTTTAACAGAAGATTTGATAGAGTTAGTAATACGTTAAATAGCACACCGTAGTCTACATTATCGAAACCGTTTACCTTGAAACAGCACAGGTAAATAATTTTATTATTTTGCTTAATGCGCTCAATACAGCCGACCTCCATATTATTTACGCTACTACGAATCCAACTTTCATTCATAAAATTATTTACGTTGTCATCATTTTTACAAGAAAATACAACAGTCGGATTTTTATCAAACAGTTTACAGTTAATCTCTTCTATATAAACCGGCTGACGCTGTTTTTTGAAAAATTTCAGAAATTCATTATACGTTACGTTACTTTCACTGTTACTCTGTCTATTGTTATTGTTATTCGTAAGAAATACCGAATTAGGTCCTTTACCGTTACAATTAGGAGGATTACGTGATAATGCGTCAGCATTATTGTTTTTCCTACCCGGTTTATACTTTATTTCGTATTCGTACTCGGCTAGTTTGAGCCTCCAGCGCAACAGCCTAGAGCCTGGGTCCTTGCAGTTAAATAGCCACGTTAACGCTTTATGATCGGTAATTATTGTAAATTTTCGCCCATAGAGATAGGGTCTGAAGTAATTTATAGCCCAAACTATGGCGATTAGTTCTTTTTCCGTGGTACTGTAATTAACCTCGTGATCATTCAGTGTTCTACTGGCATAGGCGACGGGTCGATCTTGACCGGGAGTACCTTGCGAAAGAACAGCACCAATAGCGAAACCACTAGCATCAGTAGTGAGAAGGAATTCTTTAGAAAAATCGGGATACTGCAAAAGAGAATCATTTGTTAAAATATTTTTAAACTCGATAAAGGCATGCTGCTGGGTTGAACTCCAATCGAAAGGCTGGTCCTTTTTCAGAAGGACAGTCAAAGGCTTAGCAATTTTCGCGAAATCTTTTATGAATCGTCTATAATAGCCTACCAGACCCAGAAATGAATTAATTTCTCGAGGAGTTTTTGGTCCGGGAAATTCGACAATGGCTCGAATTTTATCGGGGTTTGGGCGAAGACCATTTTCAGAAATTACGTGGCCTAAATAGCCGACTTCTTTTCTCAGAAACTCGCATTTATCGGGCTGCAATCGGAGGTTATTATTTTTTAACCTGTCAAAGACGGACGCTAAGCGATCGAGATGTTCCCCTAGGCCAGTAGAATGCACAATGACATCATCCATATATACGAAGCACTGATTACCCTGTAGACCAGCGAGAACGGAGTTCATCAACCTTTGGAAGGTGGCTGGAACATTTTTTAATCCGAAAGGCATTCGCGTATATTCGAAATGTCCCAGATTAGTACTAAAGGCGGTCTTTTTGATATCAGAACTTTTTACTTTAATCTGGTGAAACCCAGAAGCTAAATCTAAAGTAGAGAAATATTTTGATCGCCCTAACTGATCTAAAATTTCGTCTATATTAGGAAGTGGAAATATTTCTCCAACTGTTACGTTATTTAGTTTTCTATAATCTATGACGATTCTCCACCGTTTTTTCCCTGAACTATCAGGCTTTTTAGGGACTATCCAGAGAGGAGAAGACCAAGGACTATTAGATGGCCGTATAATGCCTTGCTCTAACAAGTCGTTTATTTGGTTATTTACTTCTTCCTTTAATGCTACTGGATGTCTGTAATTTTTTGAGAAAATCGGCGGCGAATCGCCCGTATTTATTTCGTGTTCAAAATTATTATTGCATGAAAGGCTATTATTACTATCTATTTGAAAAAGTTCTTTATATTTTAAGCATAATTTAATTAATAGTTCCTTTTCCTCTTTATTCAAATGTCCAATACGTAGATTCTTTATTAAATCCCTATCTTTTATGTTACGATTAAACTGTTCCAATTTTAAGTTATTTTCATTATCTAATACGCCTATTGACTTTAATGTTACGTTAAGATTTCTTATCACGCGCTCCTCGTCAGAGGAATTTAGAATAGTAGTGATTGCCTTTCCATTGTTATTTACGCTGACAATGGATCTGGCTAAAAGCACACCTTCCTCGGGTGATGACTCGTCTATTATTCCCTCAGATATACAGGGGTTCGAAACGGGTACCTCGATGACTGTCTCGGAACGGGGGGCTAATTTAATGATGTCGCAATTATTGTTAAAAAGTTCTCTTTTCTGAGTTAACGTATATACTCGGTTATTTACTCGCATAACCGATTGAGAGAAATTAATTTCGGCATTATAAGCCTTCAAAAAATCGATGCCCAGCAGCCCATCGCAAGGGATGTTGGTAGCGTCGTTTATTATATGAAATTTTACGTTACGGATCTCGTCAAGATCCAAGAATGTATATCCAAAAGTTTCTATCGAGGAACAGGCACAAATTCCATTAATTTTAATTTTAATGTTATCATAGTAGATGGTGCCTTTCTTTAATCTCTCTTTCTTAATAATTGAAATGTCTGGCTCAGGAATCGATTATAAATTTAAAGTTATTTGTTACAGATTGCTTAGAACGAAAAGTAGCATGAATAGCATTATTATTTACGCAATTAACATTATTATTATTCTTTACGTTATTTTGGACGCCTTTACGAAAATTTAAATCCTCCTTGGTTCGGCCTCGGTAACCAAGTGAGGTTTGTAGTTTAAAGAATTCCTGCCTGCGTTCCGACAATTTTCGAGGGTATGCCCTGGTTTTTTACAATACCTACAACGCTCGACGTCAGTAGGTTGCTTATTACTATAATAGTGTGACTTATTCTTATACCATGCGGGCTCCTTCAGAGGAGAGAATGACTCGCCACGATTATTGGGCTTTTGCACTTTTAAAATCTGTTCTTCCCGAAGGGCGATCGGGAGATAATCGTTTAGTGTGGGCAAATCCCGATGTCTTAGCATCTGAGATATTCCCGCGTGACAATGAATAGTGAAGCGACTTATAGAGATGTCTCTGACCATTTTTATCTGGCCTTGTACGAGTTTGTCATCAGTCTCAGGTTCTAAATTATACAGGATGCGCGCAGTTATACTGTCGATCCTGGCATAATACTGAGCGATGCTTTCACTCGGGAGCTGCTTAATAGTTACTAATTCCTCTAGTAACTGGGAATAGAGTTGCTTATCCTCTTAAAGGGTTTTTAGTTTATTTTTCAGCTCTTCCCAAGAGCTGTATTTACAATGGGCTAAATGAGCTTCAGCGTTTCCGCTAATCCTACTTACTACAAAATATAGGAGTGGTAATTTTTGAGTGTCATGAGCTAAAGTGAATGCATTGTTCGCGTTGGCAATAAAATCGCTCAACTGTTCTCTGTCTCCAGAGAATTCATGAGATATCAGTTTAGATAAAAATTCTATAGAATATAGAGGACTGCCCTCGCTCTCGGATTGACCTCGCGTTTGCGGCGCCATGACGAAAAAACGATTTACGAATATTAATAAATACTAACAAATACTTCGAAAAAATATGTATAAATAACGATAATAATAAATTCGAGTAAGAAAGGAAAAGAGAGAGTGATAATGGATAAATGACCGAAAAGTATGACCGTAAATACCTCTTAGTAGGTCCTTCCAACGTATCGGGATGGATTTCAACGTACTGGTACGCTGCTGCAAATCCTAGATGAGGTGATCGCTTTTCCGGTTGGTTACGTAAGTCCTTCCTGCGTAAAGAGATGGATCTCAACGATTTCCTTGAAACGTCGCTGACCTATCCTACCGACTGCGCCAATTAATGAGTGTTGTATTCCCGCGACGGAATACTAAGTACCGATCAATTATTTCGCGTAATTTGAAATAAACCTAGTCGAAGCTAGTTATATTACGTTTATTTTAATATGACGACGATACAGATCGCGGTTATGTGTAAAAAACCGATAGCGGCTTCCGTAAGTCTGTAACGACACGATTAGAGCAATACGATGCTAAGGGCTAATCGGACCGACTGGACTACCGAAACGGTTATTCTGGGTGTCCCAAGAATACTCGACTGCCAAAAAAACAATTCATTAACATTCAACAACGACGGTTCGACAAGTCGATACGTCACTCGCGACAAACGGAGAAATCACGGGTATGCGGCGTAAACGAATAATCGGCTGCTTCGGCCGTTTATAACAATAAATGAGGATTCTGCGTACAGCGGATGTAAAAATTCGGAGAACGACGATATGACGAAAAGTTGCGACATTTGCAATGTAACTTATAATAACTGAGAAGTAGTGGATTCGCAACGTAAGCGGATAAACGATTATTTAGCCTGCAAATACAACTGGGCAAGAGAGAGAAAAAAAAATAAAATAAAAAATAAAATAAAAAATAAATGAATAAAGTTAGTCTGAGAAATAATATGGAAGTTGGCATACAACAATATATATATATATATATAAGGAGTGTTAAAATCTTAATAGAGAGTTTTAATACTTCGGTACCACGGAGCATTAATTATTCTCTACGTCCTATTTCAGTATTGATATGTGAATCTACACAGCAGCCCCAGAGTTCGCAACAATACCTCCATATTGGAACAAGAATCTGCCTGTAGAGTAATATTTCATTATCTGCAGAGAGCTGCGAGTTTCTGCCTAGTAACCAATAATACACATCTTCCTTGTTTTAATAGTTAATCCAGATAGTTTACTTCCTGTTTTAACGGTACTGTTTTATTATTGTTAATCTTATTAGGTTGATGATCGACATGTCTATTAGTGAATATTATGTGGATCGACTTATCTCCGTTGATCTTAATTCTCCATCGTTTGCGCCACTCGGAGATTTTATCAGTTGACACTTGCAGCGTGATATTAGCTTAATGTGGGCGTTTATTAGAGCATAGAACAGCCGTATCATCTGCAAAAGTAGCAGTAAAAGACTCGTTCGAAACAGGAAGATCTAAAGATAATATACAAAAGGGAGCCCAACACACTTCCCTTGTGGCACTTCAGCTATTGCCGGATATATATATATATATATCGGATAACTCTCCTCCTCTTGGACTCCATTATTTTGTAGTAATGATAAGGCGAATGAGTTCTTTATGCAACAATCCAGCATGCCACACCTTATCAAAAGCCCGACTCACGTCCAGAAAAACCGAATCACAAATCCTCTTTTCCTCCAGATCATTCCTAATTTTTTCAACCATCCTATGCACTTGCTGAATGGTTGAGTGTCGCTCCCTAAAACTAAACTGATGTGAAGAAATTAAGTGCTGAAATTCCACTAGTGGAAGAATTCTTTTTAGTAACAACATTTCGAACAATTTCTACATGAAATCGGCCTATGCGACGACGTTAGCTCTATATGCCAGGCTTCGGAAATAATTTTCGAAAATTTCAACTGAATCGGAACAAATGGAACAATTTAGATAATGTTCTACTTAATTTAAATTATAGCATTAATCTCGATATGTGAAATTTGTTTCACATCTCACCACCTCACCGTAAGAGTTAGTTTCTTTATGTCAATATTAAAACGGGAATATAAAATTTTGATCGCTGTCGGATCGCTTATATTTTGCACAAGAATCGATTAATGTGTTAGATTGAAGATATACACTTAATATTAATTTTTAATTATAAGATTTATAAAATAAATCTCTATTGTCTATCTTCGGAGCGAGCAGTGCAAGAGTTTTGTAAAAATTAGAAATATCGTTGAACATTTGTTTCTTAATCGATATCATAGCTACAGACAGTCGACCTGACATCATTATGCTATGTACGAAACATTTTAATTCGCTATAGTATTAAAAGACATCTTTCAACTTCAGCAGTAGTCAGTGTTTTAGTAGAGGTAATGAGAATAAGTTTCTGAAAACGTTGTTTGTAAATTATTATCAAACATAAATTGAAGTAGATTAACAGTATCGTTCGTATTTCTCGAGTCTTTTCTTCTATAAATTACTCCCAAATTTTCAATAATTAGCCGATGTTATATTAAATTATATAGTTGTTCAACAAGATCACGAGTAAACTATTTTTCGAAATGATTAAATTAATTTTGATTCAAGGAGAAACAACGGAATAGTGAAATTCGAACCGCTATACACTAAAACCGAAAAAATTTTTTTTTAACTGTTATTATTTGACTCGCATAAGTATCTTCTACCTTTCTTCTTTTAGGTGACTGATTTTATTTTTCACTTGATCTTAGTAAAACCATTCCTTCTCTTTATTGAACAGTACTTTCGGGTTCCTTAGTTACGTTTTTCATTAACTGATGTTTTCTAAAGTCGATTATACGAGATATCCACATGAAGAGGCGTAAACTTACGAAAAACAAAATAGATCTTGCATCCTTCAGCATATGCCGAATAGTTCCTGCTTGACTTATCTCGTTGACTGTCCTATTTCACACATACACACGTATGTAAACATTAATTATTTTGCTTTTAAAATTCCACCTGGTAATCGAATTCTTCTTCCCGCAATTTTATCTAAAACTTTAGTTTCCTGTGAATATCCATTGAAAAAATTAGCGATACTACACACTGATGCTAGGAAAGAATGTTTGAACTCGCTAATACTGATTTGCTGCTTGACTAATAATCAAATTTAGTTGATTGTATTTTCTATGTATTTTTAATAACTTGAACTCTGGAAGCCATCATCACATTATAACTTTGCAATATTACTTTCTCTGTACTGCCAATCGCATATTTTTAATATTGTACTAATGCACTGACCAGCTGATTATCATGTCCGAGATAATTATAAATCTTCAGAATTTCTCAATTGCCTGTACATTAGGTAAAACATACATATAAGACCTCTAAATATACCTGGGATTATATAGTTTATTTGTTGACCATGAGCACGCATAGTATGAGTTGAAATGCGCCCGCAAAAAAAAATGCAATCAATGATTTTTAACGGAACATAATGATTTTTTCAATTTTCTCAATTTTTTAACTGAAGCGCAATATTAAGCTATTGTTGAATATTTTTCTAGCAAATTGAATCCTAAATCTGAGTTTAAATAGGATTATGAATATTTTCGTTTATTTATTTGTCACGTCAGATGTGATCAACTACACCGCGTTTTATCTAACTCGAATCTGAAAACTGTTTATTAAACAATGGAAAAAGTTGATCAGTTCATTTGCAATTATAAATACATAATACTTATCACACACATATGACTCCAACTATATCTATTAAAAGTCCTACTCTTTTTTCTTATTTATGTACTATTACAGTTCGGCGTCGGTCTTCTCAATTTCAATAATATATATCTTCATCTATTATTTTCTTAGTATCAGAAACGGTTATTACCTTCAGCGCGATATTCTCTATTCCTAATACTGAATCCTATTGAAAATGAGTAATGCAGTAATAAAATCGTCATTGAAACAATAAAAGCAAGTCCCATATATCCTTGATAAGGTATCATTGAAATTAAGTTTCTTATAGTGGACGTAAGGACCTAATGGATCTGATGAGAATACCGGGGCTAGTTCCTTTCTCTCGGCCGCCTTTACTTTCCCAGGGCTGGTACCTAAATCAATTTCAGATTAGGTATATACTTGGGAGCGACTTGAATCCGGAAGGAGACAAGTTTCGAACTGTCCTCTGATTTAGTGGCCAAGCACCTTAACCACTAGGCTACCGCGCTGCCTATTGAAAAAATACGTTTAGCTAAATTAATGTACTTTATGAGCCACCTAACATTGTACTAAACAAAAGATATGCTTATAATATCTATTGTACATCAAACAAATATTAAATAAGATTATTCTATTGGCTAGTGGTTTTTAACTGAAGTCTAAATAAGCTGACAGGCAGTGGCGGCTCGTTCATGTGTTCACATTCGCACGTGAACACCCTGGATTCAACTTTAAAAAAGTAGAATCCAATGTTTTTATTTATATTTATTATTTATATATCACTATTAGTAAAATTAATGTTAAAAATAAATTGATTTTACATTTTTAAAAAGTAATTAAGTTTTGTCCGGAATTCTTTTAGTGTGAAGGCTACTTGTAGCACGTGCGATCGTAAACCGTGTAAGTACAATGTAGTAGTGTGTCAGAAAGATAAAAATGATGTTGCGTTAGTGCATGTGTTACATCGGATTGATGGAGCACACTCGAATTGTGAACCAAACGATAGGCGTTGTTCTTGCAAGATTATATTTTGTAGGTGGGCAGTACTTTAACGAAGTGAATTTGATTATAAACAGAATTAATCGATAAATTTTCATAAAACGATTATATGTTTACATTTTGTTTTGCTGTTTATAACCATATTTGAATTTTGAAGGAAATAAAGTTTGATTGGAGCATATTTATGTGCTTATTTTTACCTTTATTTTATAAGAAAAGTGTATAATTGCATCTATATTATATCGATTGTGTTATTGTGTTGCATACATATACAAGTTAGTACAATATTGTACATTTAAAAACAGTTATGTGTTTAAAATTACCGTGATTCTATTTGTCAACATTATAATTTCCAAATATTGGAATACAGTAAAAATTGGTTATATCGGCATACCAATTAACATTTAGCTTTGAAAGATTTATACAGATGAATTTAACAAAAACATCATCCCCGATCTTTTTCAATGAAGAAATGAAATTTATATAAACAGAACAGATATACCGTTATTTTTTGTTCTGCTTATTTTGTTAGTGTCAACATGTAAAATGCTTATTATAAATATAACATTGATGAAAACTTGTGGTAAGACCATTGCAAAAAATATCAGAAAAAAATATTACTATACTTATTTTATTATAATAAAAAATCGAAAAATTACAAATTTCTTCAAAAGTAAGAAAACATCAAACCACTTCCGTTTCGATACAGTTTCTTTTCTCTCACTCTTGCTTTATACTGATTTAAGTTTTTTTATTATCATACTTTTATGTACAAAAAAAAAAAGTGTGTTTGTGTTTTTGACTAAGAAATATATGTAGTTATAATTATAAATAAATGATTGCTTATTCAGCGTAATTTATGCCATAAAATATTTCGTGTCATTTTCGTAACGAACTGTTCATTAGTAGTAAATTTTGAACATTAAAAAATTATAATGCTTTATTTGATATGGGATATAACGACCGGATTATTCAGCTTTTTGAATGTTTTTATAACTAATTTCTACTGTATCTTATAATTTGTCATTTTATTATACTCTTGTTGGTAAGATATGCATTATGTAAAACTGATACTGTTCAAGATGTTGGCTGGATATTTTAGCATAAAAATTTAATTGTTTTTCTTTTTAAGCAAATTCGAAATAATTGTAATAATTGATAAATTAAAATAATGATAAAATATAAATATTACATAGACTTAAAAAACATTAACAACCAACATTTTGCAAAATTTTAACTTTTGTTTGTTTTTAATGGTCTTAAATAAAAATATAATAAAATAAACTTTAATAACAAACAATATAGATCAATAAATACCTATTTAGAAACGTTTTCGGGCATAACCCATCATATGCCCGAAAACGTTTCTAAATAGGTATTTATTGATCTATATTGTTTGTTATTAAAGTTTATTTTATTATACCATTTTAACAAACAGGATGTATTCACCTACATTTAAATAAAAATGTGTAACGAGTTTTCACAGTTCATATTATTAAAATTAAAATTAAAATATTTGGTAGAAACCACATCACTTTTAAAAATACTAATAACGTTTTGAATATATATACACAGTCGATCATTGGGAACATAGTTTAGTTTTTAATGATGGACCGCATATATTCATTCGAATATTTTCAATAGTGACGTAGTTTCTACCTAAAATTGTAATTTTCTTAAGGATAAAAAGTGCTAATTATATTCTTACTGAGTTTTTCGACACTAAAACGAATTAAAACATTTCTATGTAGCACAATGTGTGAAGACAGGTTAAATGCTTTAGCTATGTTATCAATTGAAAAACAAATGTTCCACAATATTCCTAACTTTCATGAAACTGTTATAGATTTTTTTTCTTTAAAGAAAGATAGAAGAATAGATTTAGTTTACAAGACTTTTAACTGAAAATTATTAGTATGCCCACACGCACACAGACACATACATACATACATATATATGTATATAGTTTTTGATAAATTTTTTTCAATAAATATTTGTGTAATATTTAATATATTTAATTGTGTACCTCCACTTCTGTTGCTCACGAGCCGCCACTGCTGACAGGTTTATTTTTAATTTAATCATATTCACTTTGTCACAGTGACTGTGTTTAGCAGGAGATTTGATTTGCTCCACCGAGTTTTCTTGCAATTTTGTAAATCTGAAATTTGACATAAGAATCGGTTCAAAGCAGCGATATATATGTATAGAGGTTATGCGAGTTGTCACGAAAATAGTTGTCCGCACCGACCAGGTCATTTTGGCCGTTCAGAGCGGATTATAGAGAATGTTTCCATACACACACAAACACTGTTAACAGCTGATGGGACTTTGTCTGTTGTTCAAATAGACTGCATCACGCCCCAGTGCGACTACATTTATAAGTAACAGTAATAATAACAATAGTAATAATAATAATAATAATAATAATAATAATAATAATAATAATAATAATAATAATAATAATCAAATCAAATCAAATATACGTTTATTATTATTATTACTGAAATAGCCCATCTATGCGCATATTTGCGCGAATGATGGGACTTTGAGAACAATAAAAATTTCTTTACAATGGATCCAAATGAAATAAAAGAACCGAACAAATGCTTACAAAAATAAGAAAAATAAAAAATAAAAAAGCGATACTATAAATTAATACATGTGTTTAAGTAGTATTTGTAAGTTGTATGTACTTAATGTTAACTTAGTCTACTTCTAAAGAATTGTTATGCTTGCAGATATTAAAAATAATGTCACACACTACTCCGATATTGAAACACACCAAAGGAAACACAATGGAGGAACTCACCGAAGGGGACACATTTAATGCTAGTATTTATATAGGACAAATGTATAGGGTTAACTTTTTCCGTAATAGTCTATGGATATAAGGAAATGATTTCAGATACGATGGTAACGCGTTGAATTTAATTGGGGCTTGATACGTGATTTGCATTCTTGTGTGATATTTATTATATAGGGGAATGTTTGCATATAAATCATTACAGTTTCTAACTACTCCTTCCCTAAGTGAAATATTAAATTTATTTTTATATTTAAAGACAAAAATGAGGGTAAGCAAATGATATATTGCATTAAAGTGCAATATATATTTATTTTCAGTATATGATGTCTTAAGTATAGTTTTTATAACCGAATTTTGAAGTGATTTTATTCTACTGATGTGGTAGTTTGCAGTTCCTCCCCAAAAAATAATACCGTATGTCAAAACTGGCTGATGAAGTGCAAAATATATTCTAATTAAATAACATTTTGTAAAGTATTGTGTAAGGTAATAGATTAAAAAGTTTAATTTTCGTAATTTAGCGGATACAAAATTTGAATGAGCTGACCAGTTTAATTTTGAGTCGAATATTATACCGAGATATTTAATTTCTGGAACACATTCTACGTTGTAATTGTTGGCTAAATTGAGTTTAAGAATTTTACCAAATTCATGCTGACGCATACTGTATATTACATACTTAGTTTTAGCTAGATTTAAGGTTAACTTATTACTATTCACCCAGTTTTCTATTAAACGTACACTATTTTGAGTTAATTTGTGTAGAATTGACGGGTACCTTGAACTTACAAGCAAGACCGTGTCATCTGCATATACAAGAAGCTTTCCATCAACTTTTAACCTACACAAATCGTTGATAAAAATTAAAAATAAAATTGGACCTAAAATGCTCCCTTGGGGGACACCAATATTCTGCTCTTGTTCAGTACTATATACATTATTTATTTTAGTAACATATCGTCTATTTAAGAGGTAAGATTTAAACCAGCTTAGTATGAATCCGCGGAACCCAGCCTTTTCTAATTTCAGTACTAACAGCCCATGATCTACTGTGTCAAATGCTTTTCTAATATCGAAGTATACAGCGGCTGTAAACTTCCCGGTTTCTAAATTATCAGTTATATAGGAAGTGTGTTCGAACAGTGCTGCCTCCGTTTCACGCTCAGGTAAAAACCCAAACTGATCGGTACTAAAGAATTTTGTTTCAATTAGATATTTCAAAATTTTGGTTTTCATACATTTTTCAAATACTTTTGAGATTGTAGAAAGTAAACATATAGGTCTATAATTTTCTGTGAGCTCTTTGCTACCACTTTTAAAGATTGGAACAATAACCCCAATTTTCATAATCTTCGGAAAAGTACCTGAATGAATAGATTTATTAAATAGAAATGTTAATGGCTTGATAAGGAAGGATAGATTTTCCTTAACAAGTCCAATAGATATCATATCTTTCCCGTAGGATTGTTTATTTGGTAGACTAAGAATAGCACATTTAATATCATCAGTGGTAAAATCTATAAACCCAAAGGATTTTATGCATACTTGTTCCATCTGTTTACTTGTAGCATTTAGTTGAGTCTGCTTAAAATCTTTGTTTTGAATATTACATACACTCTCTTTAAAATATTTATGAAAACAATTTGCCACCAATTTCTCGTTTTCAGATACTTGCACCATGTTATTATTAATTTTTATTTGGTCAATATTTGGTGATTTGATACCAATTGTACTATTAATAATATTCCAAAATTTTTTTGGATTTGTCCTATACTTACCTAATAACCTATTGTAATATTCGGCTTTCGCTTTTCTGATCTCTCTATGGATTTGTTTTGAAATCGATTTAAATTTTTGTTGTAAACCAATATCGCTTCGATTTTGTTTGTGCGCTTGATAAATGTTTCTTTTTTGAGCTGAGAGTTGTAAAATAGTATCGTTTACCCATGGATTTCTTTTCTTTTGCTTGTCTTTAATATGGATAATAGGGACTTTAAATTTATTAACTATTTCGGACAAGTTTTTTATGAACCATTCGAATTTGTTATTTACGGAGTCAAGACTGTAATATATGTAATCCATATTCAAGTTAGAGATTTTATTTGTAAAAGCATTTTTGTCAAATGTGTAATTTAAACCTCGTACGGACGAGTACAATCCTGTAGATAGTAGGATTGCTGCAGTTATTCCCCTATGATCAGTAAAGGGTATATCAACTAGTTGATATGTAATGTTTAACGATTTTACTTTATTATACATACCTCTTACCAAAAGATGGTCTAAATCTGATTCAAAACCTCTTTGTTCACGGAAAAACGTCGCTTGATTTATTTTATTTACAAATCCGAAGGTACTATATAAATTACAGTAGTCTGCACTCAGAGTCTCATCGAGTATGTTGATATTTAAGTCTCCTGTAATTATTGCTAAATCTTCACAATTTTGCAAAATTTGCTCAAATTCTATTAAGAATGTTTTAATCGGGACTTCACAGAACTTATAGATACCGCAAATTTAGATATATTGTTTATTATTAAGTAATATTTTTAGGAAAATAACGTTCCCCGATATACATTTTAAGTCTACAATTGTATAACCATTGGCGCACCCAAGGGGATGCCACGGGGCCATTGCTCCCCCCAAAAAATCTTCGAAATCTTAATTTCGTTTTGTACTGTTTTGTTTTACTTAATATTTTTTTAAAAACATACAAATTTACTTTTTACTTATATTACAAGTATAATGTTATATACTTTTAGCTAATTTTTTTAAAATAAAATTCGTATACTTATCTAATTTGTGCTTGTATTTTTTTTTTTTTAATTTACAAACCACGGAAATAGATAGGTACTTAGTCGAGGTGCCGAGTTATCACCCCCTAACTCATCTTCTAAATTCTAGCCCCGACCAAAAAAAAATCCTGAATGCGCCTATGTGTATAACTAATGTTATCTTTAACATAGATAGCAACACCTCCGGAACGTTTATTGCCTCTGCTCTGGCCGATAGTTTTATATCCAGGTATATTATACCGTTCCATTTCTTCCTCAGTAATCCAAATTTCAGTTAAAATAATGATATCGTAAGTTGAAATTTTTAGGTAAAGTAACAGTTCATCGAAGTGCTTTCTGTACGTTAAGACTAAATAAATTCAACTCCTTACCGTTAATTATTGGAAAGATGAGAAGTTATGAAAGGAGTGGAATTATCCAAACACTCGCATACATCCATACACACACGTATTCAAAAAGCACTTCAGATATCTGCATAGAAATGTATACGTATTTCCGAACTGATACATCATGTATAATTCTAAAATTTATCCTCATTGGAAGAAAAAATTTAGTACAATTGCTTAAATTAGAACTTGAGGTGCATACATTTGCTATTAACAACATATATATAATTAAACGGAAAATATAAATTAAAGAAGGATCGGTATTATATCGTAATAAGTCCAACAAACGCAACTTACGAACATTTAAATTAGTTATTTCTGGAATAGAACTGATTATACATACAACTATAGTTAGAGTAAGAGGACATTGCGTGTTATTTATCATATAATGATTAGCCCAAGTTAATACTAACAGGAAACGTAAGTTAAACAATGAGAAAGCCGTAGGCCCAAGAAGTGAGAAAGTTAAATGAACGCATAAAAAAAGAAAAATAAAATAAAATAAAATATCGGCATGCAGTAACAGATTCATGTACCCGAGTAACTTAAGTCATACTCCCTTATAAGTAGATAAAGAGATAAGAAATAAAAAATAACATGTTTTATAAAGTGTAAAGTAATTGATAAAAGCAATTAGATTAAGGAACACTGATATTAGCGGTTTAAAAGAAACGTAAGAATTACCACTGTTATACATGCAAGATTTAACGTTTTTTAAAGTTGAAACTTGATCTTTTGAAGTGATCCGTATGAAACGAGAATCTTCGCGCGAATATTTTTCCTCCACGGACCCAGACGAACTTCCATCCGTCGGAGCGGGGACTTCTGGCGGCAAAAAATAACTGCGCATTCGCACTGGTTAAATGCTCATTTACGTAAATCTGTGATTCGCCAAGTAGGCCTATGTCGACAAGTTTTGGGCGTCTTTTTCGACTGTTTTTGATCAGGTCCTCTTTGACTACTCGACGACAGAATTTAAAAATAATACTTGGAAACGCCTGATCTGGAAGTTTCGGTAGACGATGACAAGCGTCGATGTCTTTAATGTCGATATCGGTGTTTGTTGCTTGTCCGAGTTTAACTGCTACATCGAGAAGATTTTCGTCCGGCGCAGTCGGAATGTTCGAGACAATCACGTTGTTCCGGCGTGTGTATTGCTCGAGTTGATCGACGCGGGCATGCAGGTCGGCATTTTCGTGACGCAGAGCGGCATTCTCTTCCGTTTTAGCTGTGATCACTGCTAGTACTTGGCTCATGCGCGCTTCGAATGATGCCTGCATATCAGATATCCGTTCGTTCAGTGTTCAGCGCTGATTCGGCCGACTCGGTAACTTCGTTCTGGCTACTACCACTACCAGCGGCAGAACCCTCGCTCACGTTCTTCCCAGCGGCGCGACAGAACGCGCAACGCCACGCTGCCTTATTTGCCGCCGACATGTTACTCCATGTTTTTACCGCCACACCACTGCAACTGTGATGCAGTGTGCGCTTGCATCGGGGACAAGTGATGTACTCCCCGTCAGCCGGTAGGTCACCAGAACACTTTGCACATACACAGTCCATCGCTATCATCTAGTAAATGTATAATCTGAATGAAATGACTTACCGATGCTGCAAATTTGAACGCGCCGATTTAATGTAAACTTATTGCACAAAAAACTGTTAAAGCTATCGAGCCGATAACACTACGAATAATAATAATAATAATAATAATAAATATATGTTTATTTAGATACCCCTTTTCCTGGGGAGATGTTAGATATACATACATATACATATACATATACACCGTTTGTCCGAAAAGTAAGGGGACTGATTTTTTTCTGAAGAAACGAGGGGCGCTATCTGAGGGAAACTATTACAGTGACGTATTACTATGTTTTGACATAGCGTATGATTTTTTGTTGGTCAGTAGTGTGATTATTTCTTGGTGAGATACGGTCTTGTAATTTGTGTGTTCTTTCAACGTGTCACGTTTTTCGTAATGGAACAACGATCGGTAATTAAATTTTATTTTAAACTCAGTAAAACTGCTACCCAAACGTTTAACGATTTAAAAAAAGTGTATGGTAATGAATGTCTAGCCCTTTCGAAGGTATTCGAGTGGTATAAACAATTTAAGGAGGGGAGAGAGTCGGTGCAAGACGAGATAAGAAGTGGGCGGCCGTCGACGACGAGTACCGATGATAAAACCGACAAAATCCGAACCCTTCTCGTCGCAGACCGCCACTTATCATGCCGAATGCTCGAAGATGAGTCGGGAATACCCAAATCAACCGTTCACGAGCTGATTCGAAACGTTTTACACAAGCGGAAGATCTGTTCTAAATTCGTTCCTCATTCTTTAACGCCGGAGCAAAAAGAACAGCGCCTGAACTCGTCGCAGAGTTTCATTGATTTGATCGATGAAGACGCTTCGCTGCTCGATAAAATTATTACCGGTGATGAGTCATGGGTTTATCAGTATGGCCCTACCACCAAGAAGCAATCGAGTGAATGGGTGAGCAGTGGAGAGCCACGGTCGACGAAGGTTTGCGCGACAAAATTGAAAACTAAGACCATGCTCATCACATTTTTCGATTCTCAAGGTATCGTACATAAGGAATTCGTGCCTCCAGGCACCACCGTGACTGCCAACTACTATTTGGGAACTCTGAATCGCCTTTGCAAACGGATTCAACGCGTACAACCAGAAAGATGGGAGTCCCGAGGTTTTTCCCTGTTCCATGACAACGCGCCAGCTCATATCGCCGGATCAGTGATCCAGTTTTTGACCAAAAAATGTATCCTAGTGTTGCACCACCCGCCCTACTCACCGGACCTGGCCCCGTGTGACCTCTTCCTGTTCCCTAAATTGAAATCTGCCATGAAAGGAATCCGTTTTGACGACATTCTATCGATTAAAGCAGCTGTGACCCGTGCATTGGGAAGGATTCCAAAAGAAACGTTCTCCAGAAGCTTCCAATGGTTGTACGAACGATCTGAAAGGTGCATTGTGGTGGGGGAGGATTATGTAGAAACTAGCCGAGAATAAATTTTCCTATCTGAATTTGTCGATTTTTTATAGCATTAGTCCCCTTACTTTTCGGACAAACGGTGTATATATATATATATATATATATATACATATGTATATATTAAACAACATTATACAACTGTTAGGTGCTATGTTAATATAGTTTATATATATATATATATATATATATGTATATAAAGTAATATAGCTACCCTGATGTAACCACGATTGTATATGTATATAGATGTGTGTTTACAAGATGCATTATTATTACGACTGCGATTATGGGATATGCCATTGAAATATATAATTATTCAATAAAAATACAAGCTTCCATCGGCGTTTAGTAATTTTACAAAAACTTCAGTACGTGGAAACATGATACAATCTAAAGGTGGCCGATATTTTTGAGAAAATGAGTGGCATATTTAATGCTCGCAATCGTCGTGGAAATTTAAAAATTTCTGTCATGGTACAATGGAGGAAGGAAATGAATTCCATACTTTTGCACGAGATACTTCTGAATAACGATCGATTCCGCGATCAAGAACAATATGGCTACCTCGACGCTTTCCATTTATTCGTCATGTTGAGTATCTGCACATTCGAGAAATCTGTAAACTTCCTTACCGGGAAACGCAACTCTATACTGATCCCTAAAGATGAGTTTTGTGCATTCAAAAGTATAACTTATACAGTATCATTGATTCTACACCTTTAACCATGTTATATTACATCAACTATATAGTACAATAAATAATATGATTAATCTTCACGTTTCGCTACATCAAGCCTAAATAACACGAAAATATCCAGTACGTAAAACAGGAATGCCCTCTGCTAAAAGTATAAAAACCTAAAATAAATTCTTTAAGGGATCTTTAAAATGTTCGATAAATTTTACACATTATAAGAAGGTTTTTTTTTTTTTTAAATTTATTATATTAAACGACATCCAAATTTAACAGCATACATTTATTTATTTTATTAATTAATTATCCTGTGCAATTCTTGACGATACATGATGCATTATCCTAATTCTTGATGCCCTGTCATGTTGAGGAACCCAACGCATCTCGAACTCGACTTGGGCAGTTTCGACTTTGTTATGATTTTGTGCAGACATTTGTGGACTATGCTGAAACATTTGTGGCCATGATTATTCGTTATAATTATTGTATACGATGATTGTGATTCCTGTTCCATTAATTTCCTGGTCAGTTAAGTTCAGGTGCTCCATGTATCTTAGTCTGGCCAATTTCTCTAAAATTTTAGTCAGTCATCCTTGGATAGTGTTGAACATTTACCACCGACCATGGTTGTCTATAATCTTTTTGCTAATTAAATATTATGTGTCTTTCATTAGTTGGAATTATTCCTATATCAACTCTGGTTGGTGTGTCCAGCTTGATAGCTGTTCGGGCCAAAAATAAAAAAAAGGAAAAGAAAAGTAATACTTTAACCAAATGTACGAATCTAAAGGATGCGCATGGGTCCTTTTCCCCATATGATTTATTTAAACTTTTTTTTAGTAAAATAGTTGTAGTGAGGAAGGGGCGACGCAGTTACGATTGAAATAGTTTTCATTAGAGATTACACACGTTCGGTGTCAATTGACTTTACTGTCAGAAATTTGAAGGCAAGGCTGTAATCGCGAACGAAATATCCGCTTTATTTTTGTACTTTTTTTTTTTTTTCATTTTTTTTACTAAGCGGTGCACAGCTAGAATTGTTAACTGGTCATCGGGTTTAAAGCGATAACGTTATATTCTCGACATAATCCTGAAACCGTCTGTATTTGAACTGAGATAATTGTTTTTTGTAGAAATTCTTAGCCAGATTGTAAGCCGGTTTTTAAGCAACAGTACTGTTATTATTAGGTTTAACGAGACAAAAATAAACTCTGTCAGCTTGTTTTTGAACAACAACAACAACAACAAGACAGAAAGAAAAAAGCAAAGCACTCGTTTGTCGCTAAGTTGAGAGCTTCGTTCGGCTCCTTGTTCTTCCATCTAGCACCGGAGTTAACTGGGTGTCC
Organism: Icerya purchasi; assembly: GCA_039619475.1. Taxonomy (NCBI): domain Eukaryota; kingdom Metazoa; phylum Arthropoda; class Insecta; order Hemiptera; family Monophlebidae; genus Icerya; species Icerya purchasi. The sequence goes on along the minus strand of CM077115.1, from coordinate 74,919,322 downwards.
TTTCCGGCGTTGCTTCAGTTTTCACATCAACCTTTGCCCTTTGGGATACTGCAGACATGTCTGTTGGCCGAAGAAGACGTGCATGGTGAAATGCACGGAAACCGAGCTTAGAATATCAATTCGAACGAAATGGTTAAGAATAAAGCGGCAACGGAACAGACAGAGTTCTGAAAAATATTTAAGCGCTGAAAAATATGGGAGAAGCGCGTCGTTCGCTTCACCGGCATCGCGTGTGCTGGTAGATATTCTCCAGTATCAGTAGTACATAATTTGGACGCCAGTTCCAGTTTAAAAAATGCAGAGACAAATAAAGATTTTCTCGTTCTCCAGAGAGATCCCCGTATCTATCTCGACCCGTACTAAAACTTGCCGACGCTTTTTATCCACTTTTTCCTTTCTATTTCATTTTACATTCCCGTCAAACCCCGCCGCTGCCTACTGTAACGTAACGCGCCAACCATCAGCTCGCTTCTGTTCGCTTCATTTTTGATCTTTATAAACTGCTATCTTTATGCTTTTTAAAATTGTATCGGAAAATTTCCAGCTAGACACATCTTTGAAACTCATTCGGAATTTTAGCGGCGAATCCACCCCCCCCCCCATTTTTATTTTAATAAGTTATTTTTGCTATTGTTAATTCCAGCGCTTTCGCTGAATTCCCAACGAATGCGACGTGTGTTGATCGCTTTTCCCGCGTGCTTATTACCCTGGCGAAGGAACTGATGGTTAAATATTCGCAAGAGAAGCAATTATATTAGTCTTTTTGTACACACTCCGTTATCGTTATCTGTTCGATAGAAAGGCAAAGAAAAAGTGATACCCTCGCTAGCACAAATTTTGAGCAACGCGTAGCATTTTCATGTAGTGTACTAACTGTAAGTAGAGTTGTGTCGCGGTCATGGAATTTTGGTTAATAATAATTTGACTGCACTGAGTCGGAGTCACTGACCTCGAAGTTTCGCTACGAGTATTTTCTACGCAACCTAACTGAATAGGACGGACCGCACAACAGGTATACACTACTAGGAACTATGAAGATTCTCTAACACCGTCGAATCGTTAGTTTTATTGCTCGATTTTGAGTGTCGCACGATTGATACATTTTTGCTGCGGTGCAAGTTTAATCATTTTGGACGTTTCCAAGATGGGGAAATGTTTTTTTCCCCTCTGGTCGTTATGAAAATGCAGTGAAAATCTTTTTTTGTGTGTCGTGTAAATGTATTAGCGTATGCGTTGCTTTTTGCGCTGCTACAGTTCAATTGTTATAACATCTCCGCTATGGCGATATATTTTCACTTTTGGATTCCTTGCGCGCATGCTCATGTTTCTGTGTAGTTCGGATTTCCGGTTGACTGCCTTCCCCTCCCCTTATTGAAATATAATCAACTTATTCTAGAAGGCCTTGCTTATCCGCAATCAGTTTTTCCTTTTGCATCCACCCATTGCTTTAATCAAGAAATGCTTTTTTCATCCAAAACCAGAATTTGGTCGTAACTGATTTGCCTTGTTTGCGTACTGAATTTCCTTCTCTTCGTTACATCAGCAGACTTTTTTACAGATCTTATCCGTATTGAATAGCGAGGAAAAGAAGGGGATAAATTCTATTAACTAATTGAGCCGTATAAACAACTTTGAAATGTACAACTCCTCCTTACCTTTTTACTTTTGGCGCTATTTGTCGCATAAGAATACGCTTTTGGACATCTTCTACGTTCAAGTGGTTTAGATTCTGTAGCAAATCCGTTAGCATCCATGAAGATTATCCGTGAAAGGCATCCTCCTTAAAAAGTATATTATAGTGAGAAATCGCGCGTGTAAAAAAACAAAAAAGTCTTACTTTATCCCATCTGATCCTTGTTTTAAATATATTCCATTAAAAAAAGAAAAAAATCAGTTAAATCGACGTCTCCATTTTAGTGCAACGTGACATAGCCTGAACATGCAAAATGCGTCTTTATACGTGCGCGCGCACGCAACACGCTGTATTCTCTAAATAGGCAAACAGCCAGTATAGCCAAGCACCTAAACCATCGGGCTATCGCACTACCTTCGTGTGCGTGAAATAACTCTCGTTTTTCTTTATAACATTGTACGAGTGTTTCAAACGGATCTCTACTCCTGCGCCGGGAATTGTCCTAGCTGATTTTTTATCTGGAAAAATCGATGTTTTTTTCGCTCGTCCATAATACTAGTATGGGCGAGCGAAAAAAACATCGATTTTCTGTTATCATCTTATCAACGTTGTCTATTGATAGATCTATATGTAAATAGTGAGTAGAATTTCTCTAGGAAATTTTTTCCTTTGACCGAGGCTCGACTTTTTGTTTATCCGAACGGGAACTAATAAAATTAAACGAATAAGCATATTTTGTGCGGCGGTCGCGGATAACGAGGACGCCTGCGTAAGCAACAATTTATGAAAACAGTTAAAAGTTGAATGAAGACGGGAGGCAAAAACTTTCTAGCATTGCGGTTAGTTAATTAAAAAAGTTCAATATTGAAAACAAAGAACAGTGTAACCTGTTTGAGAGAGTTGCTGGAACAGCAGCAAACCGCTGTAAGACTTTAAATTAAGAATCCATTCGTATGCGGCTGTTTTGTTCGATGTTTGTGTTGCACTATGAAAAAAGCAAGCGAAAACAACTCAAGTTCTTTATCGGTCTGCGACCCTCTTTCCGCCTCTTCGTCCGCCTCGCAAATAAGCAAATTAATTATTTAGCACTAAGCGTACCGGGAACATTTCGAAAATGCCGAAAAGCGCCTATAAATCAAAAATTTTACGAATTTAAAAATCGCGATGCTCGCTGAATTAGAAAACAAGCGTCTGATAGCGTGGGGTGATTTAAGGGCGTACGGATGAAATACGACTAATTATAAGAGTTTACTTATACAACGCAAATAGTTGGAAACTTTTTTTATTATAATTATTATCTATGGCTATAATGATCATCTTTATATTATACACATCTATAAAAAAAGGTAGTAATTTTTACGCGTGCAATACGTTTAAATTTATAGACTTTGAAGGCGTATTTTCTTATTGCAATTTTCACCGCATCGGAAACGGTGATAATTCATATTTTTGCAACAGGACCACCAGTCGTCAGCTTTACGACATCTAAGAACTGTTGGCGGCTGGGTGCGGCAATATGATCTGCAGCATTTGTCGGCGTAGTCGGAATTTTTTGCAATGCAGTACTATACAAACAAAAACAAAAAAATTAATTGTTACTTTTGTAAAAGTCAGTTGAAGAAAAAAAAAGAAATTCATTTGGAATTTGTATAAAAATACGAAGCTCAAGACTTACAGCATTCCTAAAACGATCAGAGATTATTCTACGGAAAAGAACACGCGAGGAAATAATTAATTTTGTTATTTTGGATTACCAAAACATTCCGATTACACTGGGTTTCGTGTTTGTCTGTCAAGAAATAAGTAAAGGAAGTTTTACACATCCTTGACAGGGCATTGGGAATTGCTAAGGTTCACAATGTACTAAGCCCAACGGCACTGATGATAGTGGGAGGATCAGTTCCTTTTTCTGGGTTGCCTTTACTTTTCTAGATTTCTCTGGTACCGAATTATTTCAAGCTGGGTTCACTTAGGAGCGACTTCGATCTGAAACGAGGCAAGTCTCAATAATCTATGACACATCTGGTTTTCAGTAACTAAGCCCGTTCAACTACTAGGCTTCTGCGCTGTCTTATTTAATTGTTTTTCGAAAACTATTACTGTAAAAGAAAAAAAAAAAAACTGGTAAAAACTCAGCGCTGAAAATTACAGCATTGTGTCTTTTTAATATATAGTTAATCCCTTTTTTTTTATTACGCTTTTGTATATAAGATTAAAATTTAAAATCAGAGTTTGAATTTTAGATATATTTCACGCAAGTCTCTTGATTAATCCTGTTCCTCCTCCTCGTCCTTGGTTCTATGAGTTTCCCAGTTTGCGTCGGTCCATAATTACTAAATTATCTCGCCTCCGTTTCTCGCATAGTCTCCTTCCTTCTTCACTAAATCGCTTTTCTTTGGCTGCATCTCATAATTATCCATTGGATCCTGAAGGTTCCCAGTATGTTTGTGATACGAATCACGTGCTCTTCGAGTGCTCAGGTTTATCTCGAGAGCGTGAGTTACTTTATTATCATCTTTTAAAGCTTGGTCTTCCTGCTCCTTTCAACGGCTCTTATGTTCTTTCTCTACCTATTCTCTCTGTTGTTCCCGTCCTAGGGGTGTTCCTTGATTCCATTGTCGACAGAATAAAAATATAATTTCTATTCTACTCCATGTATCTGTTCCTTTTTGCTGGGCTAATGCTCTTTGGTAGCAAACCCAACGGGGGGTAAAAAAAAAAAAAAGTTTTCATCTGACAAAACTTCGCCAAAATAACTATCAAGCTACGACGCTCCGGCAATTTACGGAATTTATATTATTTTTCAGTTATTATTAATAGAAAAAAAAAAAACGAATTTAAATATCATCCGCTGGGTTTTACATACAAACCGTACAGAATCCGCTATTTACATTGAAAAATGTCCATTTCTTAAGGGTTCGAAGTCAAAACACATTACAAAGAAGTTAATGAAAAGAAAATATCATTTTTGTAAGGATCGAGGAAAATATCGAAATCTCATATCGTCGGAAATGATAAATCGTGCTATCTGTGATATTACAACAGCGTTCTATTACTATTTTCAGTAAATATCGTTTGTGCGGTAATTAACTTGAATTCTGGGAACCGAAATTAACCGACATTGAAATCGCAGAAAATTTTGTAACAATTTATGAAACGTAATATGCATTATTAAAGGTAAGTATTATTGAAAAGGAAAAAGCTTAAAAATTTAACTAACCGATTGTACACCACATGTTCTGTAACAGATGAACTTAACGAACCGCATATTTTTCGTTTATCTTTTTGATATTAACTGCTTCGAAATTGTATTCAAAACCTCTTTCTTATATTCACCGAGATCATATTTTTAATCAGCCTGCGTGTACAATTTATCTGCTTTAACAATATTAGCTATTTTACTTTGATAACATCAGCGAATGTATTATCGACACCCGTACAATAATGTTTTCGTGAATTATTTAGCCGCCTACGAGCAATTAATTCACGTTATAGATAAAACACGCGTTGCCGATAAAGCACACGGTACAAAAGCAGTGATAAGATTGTCTATAATCCAGATAAATCATTAACTTAAAGATGAAAAGATACTGATTGATCGAATCAAGCGGTTTTGAACATTTACCTTACTACTAGTGTGTATCGTGAATAGTTACTGCATTTACATGATATGTAAGAAATGTTTATGATGTTTAATATTTAACAATTTAATCTTTCGCACCTTACATGGGGACACTTTCGAGAATAGTATTCTAAAATTCTTACGGAAGGAACGGTTTTAATAGGGGTTTTTTTCTCTATTTTGAAAAACGTGTTTTCCCCTCATCGTGAGGAAAGCAGAAAAGATCTTTTCCAAAAAAACTGAAGAAGTTAGGGTGATTAAGAATGGAAAATTGAGAAGCTAACAGAACGGAGGGGGAATATCACGAAAAGATAAAAAGAACTAGGATAAAAGTAGTACAGTAGGAAAATAGCGCTTATAAGAAGGGCAGAGGAGAATAACGTACGAAGGAAAGGGAAGCTGTGGACAGAAGTAAAAAGAGGTCGATGCAATTGTTCGTGGTGAATTTTTTAAATATTAATCTTAAATAAATATAATAACGGTAAGTAAGTTTTCTCATATTTCCCGAGCCGTGGTAACGACGCAATTATTATGACTAGACCGCTAAATTTTTGAGCACCCAGAAATGTACGAGGGTGGTTCAAATATAAACCGGAATTTCGTCATAAAAATTTTTATTTTATACTTACAGTGCTCATATTTTTTACAAGGCAATTTTTTTATTCCTTTTTCGTAAAAATCTCGCGGCTTGTCACATAGCCATTTGCGCACGAACGATTCCACCTCATCGTTGCTGTCGAAACGTTGTCCACCAAGTGCTTCTTTCAACGGACCAAACAAATAATAATCACAAGGCGACAAATCTGGACTGTAAGGAGGATGTTCAAGTGTTTCCCAGCCCAATTCGGCCAATGTCTCCATCGTGAGCCGAGCGGTATGTGGCCTGGCGTTGTCTTGAAACAGTATCGCACTTCACAGGACAGTCGACTGTATCGTGTGTGCGAGTATGCGGAATTGTGCATATGTACATAAAATGAAAGTGCACAGAACGTTCAACTGTAATTTGTCTGTGAGTGTGCGGAAGTGTGATTGTGTCATACTAGATACTCTGTTTTATATACGAGTAAATATCGGTATATTAATATACTAGTCCAATTACTGATAATTTTGGCGATTAGTAGTGCAACATCGATAACCGTTTTCCGAATACAATCTGTGATAGCTCAATATTTGTCGAAATATGATCAATTCTTTTTCTCTATACCGTCCTTTAACGTTACAATATTGTCGTCTATAATTCAATTTTGCAAAACAGAAAAAAAAAAAAAAAAACAAAAAAAAACATCATTTCCAGTAATAATAGTTTTTGATTCTCATCTCAAATATGACTTCTCTAATTCAATATCGCAGTAAACAAAATTGCAACAATTATATTAATATCAAAAAATGGACTGACAATGTAAACAGCACACTAAATTTAAATAATTCACTACAAATTAATACGGAGCTTTTTCATGTGTTGCACTTAAACATAAGAACCCTGAGACGTAACTGGGATGAATTTATAACTTACATTCACAGGTCATCTTTAAGTGTCATCATATTAACTGAAATTAATATAAGTAAGGACGAATTAAATCTATATAATATAACTGGATTCACGAATATTGGACTACAAAGACCTATAGGGTTTAATGGAGGAATACTTGTGTTCATAAATAATAAGTTTAAATATCACATTCGGGAGGTTAATAATAGACCAAGTATGGACCTGGTGATGATAGATATAGAGATTTGCAAAAACAACCCTTTACGCTTAATTGCTATGTACAGATCACCGAGTAAAAACGTAGGCGAATTTATAAACGAAACCGCTTCACTCTTAAAAAAATTAAGCAATAAAGATAATTTCCTGATTTGTGGTGATTTTAATATTGATTTATCTATTCGTAATGTACAGGCTGAGAATTTTTTAAACGTAATTTATGGGTCAGGAGGAATACAGTTAATAAATGGAATTACGAGAGAAGAAGAACGGATTGATAGACGTACTCAGTCATGTATAGACAACATATTTATTAAGTATAATACAAATGAAATTACTTCGGGAATTATTCACTCGAAAATATCGGATCATTACATCATTTGTTGTGCATTTAGTATCTCATACTGGAGTTTTCAATCTATTAGTAACCCTTTGAAATATGTTTTCGATGAAAAGAGATTGCATAATAAGATAATTAATCATAACTGGAATGAGGTAAGGATCTCTACAGCGGCAGGAAATATATACGATAATATACAGTCAGTTTTTAAAGGCTTTTACAAAGAATGCAAAATAGAAATACGGCAGAGTAAAAAGGTGACTAAATACCGTCCTAAAAATGAATGGATGAGTCAAAAAATAATCAATTTTATGAAAATCAGAGATCAGTACTTTAAACGTAGTAAAGGGAATAGAACCAATATTCGATATAAAAATTTATTTAGAAAATATCGAAATATGGTTACAACTGAAATAAGGAATGCGAAACAGAATTATTATCGGAGTCAAATAGTTAAAGCAAACAATGATTGTAAAAAAGTATGGAATGTAATTAACAATATTGTTAATAAAAACAATAAAACATCAATCGATGATTTCATCGTTAAACATTTTGGAAATACTGCATCAGTTGCTGAACAATTTAGTGATTATTTTATATGTTCAATGGAACATCATAGACACGAATGTCACATTCAGTTACTGAATTCGAATTTTGATAATCGTATTTATTCTTCCTTTTTTATTCCGCCAGCAAATAAATACCAAATAGAAGCAATAATTAATGATCTAAAAGTTTATAAGGCACCTGGATGGGATGAAATTAGGGTTAAAGATATAAAACAAAACTTAAATATATTTGTTCCTATTTTGACTAACATGGTTAACTATTCTATAAAGGAAGCTATTACTCCTGATGGGCTTAAAAGAGGTATTGTTAGACCAATATATAAAAAAGGAATGAAAAATCAATATGAAAACTACCGTCCAATAACAATAACATCTGTGATAACTAAAATTTTAGAACACTACATTGATAAACACTTGAGAAATTATTTGGAAAAAAAACAATCTACTTCATGAAAACCAATACGGTATTAGAGAAAAAATATCCACGATAACATTATTGAGAACAATTGTAAATAGGATAAATACAGGACTTTCAATGGGGAACCAATTTTTAATTTCATTTATTGACCTATCCAAAAAAGCGTTTGATTTAGTTGATCATGAATTACTGATCAAGGATTTAGAAAATCTAGGCATTAAAAACAATCAACTTGAGTGGTTTAAGAATTATATAACAAATAGGAAAAGCATGGTCAAAATTGCAGGGAATATAAGTAATGAAAAAAATATTCATTATGGAGTAGGTCAGGGTACCATATTGGCCCCGATTCTTTTTCTTATTTATACCAACTCGTTACACAAACATATTAAAAATGCAAAGGTATATGTTTTTGCTGATGATATTGCTTTGTTAATCGAGCACAACAATTTTGAGATGGCGGAAAAATTACTACAAGATGATGTAGATAATTTTAGTAAATGGGCACATGATAGGAAGTTATGTGTAAACATAAATAAATCAAAAGTATTACACATTCGGAATAGTTCTAAATATAAAATACGCGATCCGCGAATTATCCTCCACAGTAACAATTGCATTCATGAGCTTCATGTAAATATCAACGCCCATTTATGTCCTTGTCCACCGTTAGAAAACGTAAATGACTTTAAATATTTAGGTGTATATATAGATAAATCCCTGAATTGGAAAAAACACATTCTAAGTTTAAACTCAAAAATAAGACAGACAATTCCAGCTTTATATAAAATAAAGCAGGTACTATCATATCGAACATTACGTATATACTATAACTCAATTATAATGTCTAGAATTTTATATGGAATTCAAATATGGGGCGAGGCTAAGAAAACTGAATTAAATAAAATAAGTAAAATACAGAAGAGGTGTTTGAAACTCATACTCCCCCATTGGAAGCAAAACGTCCCTGGATCAACATGGTGGAAGGAAAACAATGAAATGTCCCCCAAGATGTACTATTATTATTACAGACTACTAGAATTTAACGTCAATAATATTAAATTACCATCTAGGCAAAAAACTCGATTGACAAGAAACCAAAGTAATACATACTACATCTATCCTCGTGGGGTAAATCTGCGAATTGATAATACGGATGATTCGGTTTTAATTAAATTAATAAGTACAATCCCGAATCATATATTAGAGGAAAAAAGAATTGGTGTATGGAAAAAGGAGGTGGAAATTTGGTTAAAGGAATGGTGCAAAGATTGAATAACAAGCTACGTTCTGAATCTCCCTACCTTCTAATGCTCCTTTCTTTATACGTTTTTGTTTTTGATTTCCTGTTGTCTTTACCAGTCATTAAGTGGTAAAGAAGATAAGGTTTCCCATTTTAAATATTGAACTGTCGGCATGTGATAATGTACAGATACGTATTACGGAGCGTGTTACGTAGTTGCATGCGTTTATATATTTATACTTAATCTTAACGCTAGAGTTCTAATATTATAAGTATAAAATAAGTTAAGATAAATTATAATTTTTTGTATTGTATATATTTTTTGAATAAACGTTAATAAGAGTGTCGGGCACTCACACAGCGAGCATATTTGCCCTGTGAGACCCACAACTTTTTTTAATATAAAAAAAAAAAAAAAAAAAAAAAAAAACCTGCGCGTAAAATTTCATTTTAATTTTGACGATCTTATCCGAAGTCTCCGACCCGTAAAAAGTAATTATACAATAAAATCATTCGCGCACCTGCTAAACAATTCGCACACCATAATCGAAAGGTTTAATTATTAGTGCTAAACTTTCAGTAGGCGTCTTTTCAATTTAACAAAGAATTTAAAGTTGACGCGTTTATTTTCATCGCACTTTTTTTTTATTTTTCCTGGTAAACTCTCCTGAACACTTTTTCTAACGTGATAGTAAAATATATACGAATGCGCTTTTGCATACAGATAGTAGAAAGCTCAAAGTTATTCAAGCCATGTTTGCTTTTTCCGTATACATATGAGAAATCGTCGGATAGAAACACAGTTTCAATAGAGTCATATCTTGCAAAACTTATATATTTAAGAAATGTACCATGGGTATCGAAAAAATGGCTATTGGCTCGGTTACCGTATTCGTAACGTACAATGCACTTAACGTTATGTTATATTTATATAGTAACGCGTTTGCTCAAAGTGAGGTTACAATAATTTACGAACGCACAACAGTTCGACACGTTTAAGCCGCTAACATTATTAATAATAATTCCATTATCGATACATTATAACCGTCTAGGTTATATTTCAAACGTTCTTCTTCCCTGGCGAAGAGGCATTCAAATAGGAAATGACTAACCGTATCGGGAACACCAAGTTGACGACGGAGATGACAAATGTCAGAAGGTGTGATTTTAAATCGTGCCAAATAAGTACCAAAACTGACATGTCCCGTCAACGCTTAACTTATAAAACAGTATTAATTCTTAGTAATTTCTTTAGCCTAAATGTTACATTTATATCATATAATAATTTGTACGTTAGTCTGTCATCGCTCTGGTGTTTTTCCACCTTTCTTGACAAATATTTAAAATAACTGCTTTCATGTGTTTATTAAAATTTTTATGTAAAATTATCATATTGTAAGTTTACGTTGAAATTGTTATTGAACAGTGGTAGCGATCTACAGGAAGTGGGGTAAGTGCTGCTAATAAGGCAGCATGGTACATATTCAAGTCAGCCGGAAGGATTCCAGTGACAACTGGAGCCGCAGCCATCGACACCGTTCTATATAGTGAGCCTACACTCAGAAGAAGCTTCCACTGAAGTAGATAATAAATGCGGGGACTGGGAAGTCCGCTAATCCGAACAGCAAAAGCAGTCCAAACCGGTAATCCGAACCCCTAAACGTGTGCAGGGGGCTGAAACTAACCTAAGTAACCCAATTTCTTGCTCGGACGCCGAAAATTCACCCAAGTTTCCTACAATTTCCCCAAAATTCCCCCCGTGCGTTCCCCTGCTCATTTCCGATAAACTGATCAGATTATTAATTAACATAAGTATATTAATTAATGTCTGAAAGTAACCCAAGTCTCCGACCCCCCCTCCCGCCCACTGCGTTACCGCGGTTTTTCAAAATTCCGGGCTTAAGTATGAAAATTCCAAAATGTAACCCAAGTATGGTATTTAAAGCCAAAATTTAACCCAACACCCCCGTTCGCCCCTCACACATATATTCACCACAACGTTAACCTCCGCGGAAGCGCACGCGCCGTTCCCACGCACGCTCCGGTCGCCACCGCGAAAGCGCACGCGCCGTTCCCACGCATATTCCGATCTCCGCCGCGATATCACATCCGCACAAGCGTTCCGTTCACGATACTACAATTTTTTTATAAAATTAACTTAACTATATTTTTTATTTACCGGATTCCCCGATCGTACAGACAAATGCGAAAGCACACGCACTGTTCCCGCGCATATATCTAACATAACGTTCTCCACTGCAAAAGCGCACACGCCGTTCCTCCGCATGCCTCCCACGTTCACGATACCGAGATTATTTTTAATATTTCAAAGTCTAAGTATGGAAATTTCAAAATTAGCCTAAATATGTTTTTTATTTTTCCGATTCCCTGATCTTACTGCCATATGCCATGGCGCACGTCCCGATCCCGCGCATATATCTAACATACCGTTAGCCTCCGCGAAAGCGCACGCGCCGATCCCGCGCACTCATTGTTTGCTTGCGGATACCGCATTTTTAAAAATATTTCAAAGCCTAAGTATATATTATTATTCATACACTGATCAATTTTTTAAGGATCTTTCGTATTTTTACAAGTATAGACGCACCCGCGACGAAAAATTCTCCGATCATAGCATTGCATGCAATCATCACCGCGTTATAGTATTTTTTTAATTATTATTTTTTTTTTCACATAACAACCCAATCCCTGCTCTGTTGGCTAAACCTACAAGGTTATCCAAAACATTTACAAATTAACAAATCAATTATTTCTATACTCAAAAACTATCCTTAGTCTCCTTTACCCTTTCCACCCTCTTTTCCAATCGATTATAATATACATTATTTATTTTTTCTTATCCTTCCATCATCTTACACACTATGGTAGCTTAACATCCAATCCTGCACATACCGCTGCCGCTGTTTTAATATCTAATATATAGCATTCTATTTACTTTTACTACGACCATTAAACCCCCGATCGACGCTCCCGACGCTTCCGTCATTTCATATTGAGAGGTAATTATTTTTTTATGTGACCGCTATGAATGCCCACCGTCCATTCCCACACACTCATCTGTTGTCGTTAGTTCCCATATCGTTCATAATAACTTTTTTCAATTCCAAATATTATGGAATTATTCCAATTATATTTTTTTTATGCTTCCGATCATTTCTTCCGACTGTTGATAAATTTATATTTTTTCTCCGATTCTAAAAATAAATCTCTCGATACCTTCACTGCCATGAATGTGCACACACCCTCTGCAGTTAGTTTCCATATCGATCATAATAATTTTTTTTCAAATCTAACTATTATAGAATTAACCAAAGTATATTTTCTTTACTTCAAATCATTTCTTCCGACTGTCCATAATTTTTTTATATTTTTTTCTACAGTTCAAAAAATAAATCCGACGAAGTCTTCATCAATATGATTGTACACAACATATTCCCTCGCACTCAAATGCTACCGTTAGTTCTCACATCATTCATAATAATTTTTCATGTCTAAGTATTACTGAATTATTCTGAGTATATTTTTTCACCTCCAAAATTTTTTTCCAAACATGGGTAATAAAATTAATTCAAGTATATTTTTTTATTTAACACAGTTTCAAAATTTCTCCCTCCCCTATCCATCCTACACAAATTACAAATCTTTCGTATTATTTTTCATGACTACATCCATCCGAAGCTACAGTGAAACCTAACCAACCATTCCCACGTTCACATATGCTAGAGCTAGTTTCCATATCATTCATATTAATTTTTTTCCGAGTCTATTAGTTTAAGAATATTTTTATTTATTTCAATCTCTAAATTTTTTTTTTCTGAGTATTTTGTATTATACATATTTTTTCCCCTCTCTATTATGTCTGCACACAGTCGTAACGAAAAAATGCGCTGCTCATATCCTTACATGCATGTTGTCATGACCTTGAATTCTTTCGTGTGACAATCAATATTATGTCTGCTGGGATCTTCCCCTTCATATCTTTCGTCGAAACCTGTTCACATGTACACACATACACACAAACACATATATCCAAAAGAACATTTGCAAACTTCGACCGTGCACACCTACAACCAACTTTCACCAAAGGAATGTGGGTTTTCTGTTTTCTGGTGCAGCCCTCCCTTTTCAAAGGCAAGCATCGAGCTAGATTGTCGAACGGATCTGATCGTGCAGTCAGTATTAGTGTTATGTCAAACGTGTGCATTTTGTAGAATCTGTGTTCTTCACGCGTTATTAAAGATTTGCCTTAACTTTAGAAGTAATAATTTTCTACGTTTTTAGTAAAAAGTTAAAAATATTATTCAAACATGAATAACAATGCCGATCCGATTGATATTAAAACTGCTGAATTTATTCAGAATTCATTTTCGAGTGATAGCGGCTCGCATTCGTCTTCCTCACCTCCAACACCACAATGTGATGATGGTTATACATCAGAAGAATCAACATCTTTTGTACGTAAAATCGTTGATCCCGTATTATTATCAGAACAAGTGGATGTAGCGGAATATTTTGTAGATATCAGCATCCATATAGATTGTAATTATAGTTTCCAAGTAACCGAACTAGCAATGATTGATATGTCTGGCGGGAAGTGTTTGCATACGCTGTATAAACCAAGCAGAGCATGGCATGCATCAAAAATGCCGCATTTACAATGTTCTTCAGTGAGTTATTACTTGAAAAACCCTTCATTATTTCCCTGTCGGGAAGAAATATTCATGGCACGCGATATATTCACGATATTGTCCCAAAAACCGAGAGCTCGCGTATATATTTTAACAGTATATGCTAAACTTACACTAATGGAACTTAACGAAAAGTCTGAATTGTTGCGTGACTTAGACTATGAAATCGTTAATATGGATCATGTCTTTCGAATGCCTAGTATTGAGGTTCTACATGAAGAGTATTTTGGTATAAGCAATTTGGTAACTTGTAAACACCATAATGAAAATGATAGTTTTCATTGTGCAGTGAAAAACGTTATGGTGATAAAGACCTGGTATGATCATGTTATCCATCCGCTGAAGCTTATGAATAATCTCAATATAAATGATTTAAGTCAGTTGTTCATTACAGTCACCAAAGAAATGATAATTACATTATTTCCGAGTTGTGTTGGAGACATTTATATATTTTTACCAGATAGATTAAAACAGGATGATACGATAAAATCACTTCTACCATGTTTTGAACATGAGAATGATGAAGAATATTATTTCGATGACGATACATTACGACATAGTACTCGAAATTGTATGAAAGTAAAAGATTGTATCGATTGTCAACGTACAATTCGCGCGGATTAAAAATTCATTAATTCATTCGTTTCAATAATTTTGTAAATATTTATATGTATATATTTGTATATATTTTTCCCTCGATACATTCATTCTCCTATTGTATATATTTTTTCCTTTTCCCTCGATATCCGTTCGTTCGTTCATTCTATTGTATATATTTTTTTCCTACATATTTTTCGTCTTTTTCCGATCTTTTTCGATTTACGTTTATTTAATTTATTTCTCTATCTACCTCTGTCTTCCCCTCTTAACTTGAAGTACTGGTAATGATGAACTTTTTTCAAAAATCTGAACCAGTTGTGTAAAATGTATATAATTATTGTTTAATTTTCGAATATAATCTTGCTTAATTTGTTCATATCTTTATAGATTAAAAAATTATATTTTTGCCTGTAATATTCCATCTTTTTTCTTTCTGTAACACACGAATCTAACTGTTCAACTTTTTCACATACATCACATATTTCCGCAGCTGTGAGAGATTCCATCTGTTTGTAGGATACAACCTCGGACTCTGATGGTTCTCTCAAAAATTTTTAAAATCTTTCGTAATCGCATTAAAAAAAAAAAAAATACATATATGGTTTAATATTTTATATTTTGTAAATACTTTTTCGCGATATATACGAAATCATTCTAAGATTCATTGATGTTAAATGTATAGAAAGAGACAGGTAGAAGAAACCTGGTAGTTTACGAGACATAGAATGTTCGAAGAAAAAACGCGCTAGCACGAACAGATCAGGGTTGCAACGTGCGAGCGAGAGACTGCATGCATGTATGTGTGTGCGATAAAGGGAGATAATCTCCAGAACAACAACTTGATTGTAAAAAAAAACGTCGAAATCGTCTCTAGCCACCCCCCGAACAAGAGACGTATCGAAAACAAAAAAATAAAGGCAGTCTAAAAAAAAACTTCTTTTTTTCATTCATAGTATTTTGTTGTTAGAATACTTATGGTCGTTGCCGTTCTCGATCGCGCTCCACTGTAAAGACCTCTGAACACGCAATACTAACGTTGCCAACACTAAGTTCCATATCGAATATAATATTTTTTCCTGTGTTATAAAATTATCCCAAGTATATTTTTATTCTTTCGTTACGCTAAAAGTTTTTCAAATCTTTTTTAATATATATCGTGCACACAAATGTACGCCGCAGACACTTCTCGCTTCATTACCACTAATATATCTATACGTTCATTGTCTCTATTCTGATCATAATATAGTTTTTTTCAGGAAAATCGTAGAAAATGGCTCTTCGCTCCGTTCATACTATGTAATCTATTTCCAAAATTTAAATCATGCCTAATTACTTTAAAATCAGCTTAAATATATTTTATCATTTCCAAAATTAATAATCTCATTACAGATCATTATCTCATTTCCCGATCGTACATAATATATATATTTTTTTTGTTATTATTTTATTTGTTTCCGTAAGAATTCTGGATATTATTCATATCAAACATTTGACCTTCACATTGTACCTATATACTCATCTGTTTCAAAATTTTCAAAATAAGTATTATAAATAAATCCAAGTATACTATCCCAATATAAAAAAAAAACTCACAATGCATCTCCCATCAAACAATTAATTTTTTAGTATATCATACATATTATTTTTTTATCGTTTAAATTTTTCTTCAATTTGCAACTGTCATAATCTATAGAAAACGCCTTGTTGACTAGATGCATGACGAATACACTCCTTATAATTACATCATGAAATCATTTTTTCTTTAATTATTTTTTAACATCATGAAATTATAGTAGTATTTTTTAATTTTTTATTTTTCATACATGACAAAGATATTAAATTCATCACATCTATAAATGCATTCACTGTACGTCTCCATTAAACTATCATGAATTTTTAAAATTAGCCCAAACATACTATTTTTCACTATAAATTACGGTCGCTCCTGTAATTTTTTCTATATAATCACTAACCTACGAAATCACTTCGATCGTTTCACTCATACCGAAGCAATCACTCCTTTTCCTTCATACTATCTATCTTCAAAGTCTAATAATATAACATGAAATTAGTCTAAATATAAAAATCCTGCAACATGTTTTAAAATTAGTCGAAGTGGACTATTTTTTCACTATCAAATCCGATCATACATCATTTTTTTTCTATATTATCATTATTGCAAGACCCTACAAAATCGTTTCGCTCATTTTACTTATAGCAATGCAATCAATCCTTTTTTCCTAGTGCTAGCGATCTTTAAAATTTAATACTATAATACGAAATTATTCTAAATATACGTTCATGCTAGCAAAATTATTACATCACCCCTTTTTTCTACTCAATTGTATGTATGTTTCCGAGAAATCTCATTATATATTTTCAAAATTAACTCCAGCCCACGTACTATTTTTATATTTCACTTATTTATAATTGTTTTAATCATATCTGATGCAAGACCCTGTAAAAGAATACAAGCAATTCCCACACATATAATTATTGTTCAGAGGTGTTGTGGGCATACTTTATCATATACTTTTGTAAGCTCATACCGAACGGACTTCATAACCTTTTATCATTCGTTTAGATGCGGAGACACACAACTTTTAGCGGAGCAATCTATTCTTTGCTAAACTGATGATTGAAGGCATCCTTTTTTTTTCTCCAAAAAAGCATGGAATAGCGAGGATTTTTTTACACGCTCAAAATAAATGAGATAATTATTTCTCTATATTTAATACATTACCAAGAATGTATATATCACTCGATTGACTCTTTCACTCATTCGTCGATTTCAAATGCGAAGGAAATTTTCATACCATGCTTTATTCATACATTTTATTTCTAAAACCCTATCACTTGAATAGAATGTTATAGAGCTGTTGTAAATGTATGAGTCTTATTATTTGAAATATAAAATTTGAAGGAAATTTATATATCTTGCATCGTTTTAAGATGTTTTATTTTTACATTTTTTTTTAATCTCCCTCTTACTATTATTTTTGAAATGGAGGTTGATGACTATGATTAGTATTTGTGATTATAGAGGGAGAGGTAAACGTTTTCCTCACTTTTGACTAATTGTAACCAATTTTCCAATGATTTTTTCACCATTTTTCATACATCTTACTACTTTTATGTTTGTTTTAATCAATTTTTCGCTATTTCACATCATTTTCCAGTGTTTTTTAGTACTTTTTACAAAATTTTCCTTGATCTTTCAACATGTTTGACAAGTTTTTTTTCTTTTCTTTCTTACATCTCATTACTATTTCATTAATCGTCAATGATAACAGTACATATTTATGTTTTCAAACCTTACACTTCATCTGTACACATCTATGGCTTGTTGATTATTGTAGTTCTACAATCACTATCTCCATTTGATTATTGGATTTAATATTCACATCTTTGAACGTTTGATTTAATGAATTGACATGGACTTTGTATTTCGCTCGCCCGCTCAATATCTTCATCAGTCTATTATACCATCGTTTAATAAGAGCATCCATAAGGTTCGAGACGATTACTGGATGTTTTCTCAACACATTTACAGACCTACCCCCGTACACTAAGGAAATCTTTAAACATCTCTGTAATCACTCCTTTTAAGCTAGAGGGGGCAAGGGACTCCTATAATCGTTTTGACAATCAACACATCGTCGTCTATTGTCATGTCTTTACTCGCCGTTGCACAGACATGTAGTAAACGTTTTTTTCTTTTACAATTTTCTTATATTTCAATACCATTACAACATTTTACATCATTTCTAACTAATTTTAATCAGTTTTACATTATTTCTTAACATGTTCTTATGTTTTAGGGTCTTTTTGCGCTATTTTTTTCACCAATTGATGCTTTTTCTCAGAATTTTCTTGCGTTTTAGTGTCTTTCACACAATTTTACTCAATTTTCATCATCTTCGTCAGTTTTTCATTTATCTCATACATTATATGTCTAAATGTGTCGAATATCCCATCCTTTTAACTACAAATATTTTATAATTTGATATGGTCATAGATAATAACAAAAGATTTAATTCAATATTGTTTACAATTTATTCAATAATTTTTATGACATTCATCATAATCAATAAAAATAATCATTGCTTCATTGCTTCAATGTTAAATTCTAATATATCATTATCAGCTATTAATATTTTACACCATAAAACGTCTAATTTAACTGAATATATCCTTCTTCAGCCAACTTTTCTTCAATCATCCGAATTTCAGTATCTAAACCATTATTTCCTGATTGTTTAGATTTGTGTAGTACCAATAATCGTTCAACCAATTCATTAGGATCGTCAGAATAATTGAAATGAGAGTCTTCAAGATTTACTTTGCGAACAGTTCTATATGCACGTTTCTTTTTCGTTTTACCTGGATAAACTTTTACATTTTTTATGATGGATTGAAACAGAGGACGTATTATTTTTCTGTATTTAGGAAGCGGAGTACCCTTTAATACACTAGTAACACGTACGTGAGCTCCGGTAAATTCCAGTATTTGTTTATATAAAGCTAAATCATTATTTGTATATTTATTCTCATCAACATTTGTTTCCATCAGTAAATGAATCAGTCCTTGTGTGTAAGGAAATTTAGATAGTGTTCTTCCTTTTCCTAAATAAATTTCACCACACTTTCGATTCCACGAAATTGGTGTTGAACCCATCATATACTCATGAGTGTTAGCATTATATTGTATTCCATACACAGGATCATTTGGTACAGGTTCACCACCATCTATTTGAAATGGAGCCATTTCATGTATGTTAATAGCCTTATATCCAGACTTATTATCGCGATTTTCATATTCTTCTTCATTTTCAATATCAGTCTCATAATCACGTTTCCAGCTGTCATTATAAAGTTTGTGACGTTTCACCATTGATGTATCATCACTTATTCCATCAGAATCATTTTTCATCCTTTTAGGTATTTGTAATGTTTCCCGAATATCCAATAACTGTTTTGTAACAGGTTCAAGCATGATAGATGACATATTTGTAATAGATTTCCAGGTCTGTAATGCATTATATTTTTTCATTATATCGCTGCGTATCCTTTCCAGTTCACTTTTAAGAATTGCTTCTTTATTTATTCCATTATTACCAACATTAACCATCACTTTACTCATTGACATCATTATTACAGATAATTAAAAATTCGTCAAAACACACATGTACAACTTCTCTATGTATACATTTCACAATCTATTTTGATCACAGAGAGTTAATGCATATTCATCATCAGTAATTTATAGAATGTTTTTCAAGGCTTAAAGAAATATACAGTGCTAACATGCTTACTATATACATACTGTATTTCAATCTGTTCCCTAAATACACTATTTATGAAACAAATTCTTTATAAATAAATATAAACACCAAAAATGGGGTAAGAAATCTTAATGTAATTTAAGAATCATATTATTTATTTTTCAATATACTAATATCTCAAAATATGTGATAACACCTAAACTTTTACCAATGATATTACAAAATCTAGAGCAGTGTGATTCACACACATATATATCTACATATATATCTACATATATACATATATATCTACATATATACATACATATCTACATATATACATACATATCTACATATATACATACATATCTACATATATACATACATATCTACATATATACATATATATATCTACATATATACATATATATATATATCTACATATATACATATATATCAACATATATACATATATATCTACATATATACATATATATATCTACATATATACATATATATATCTACATATATACATATATATATCTACATATATACATATATATATCTACATATATACATATATATATCTACATATATACATATATATCAACATATACACATATATATCTACATATATACATATATATCGACATGTACTAATATATATCTACATATGACATGCTATACTTTATGAGATGAGTATGTTACAGAATTCAATTATCAACTAACAGTATTGTTATACAAACACAATTTATAAAATGATATAAATTTCACAAATGTCACTAAAGGTACATGTTTTTCTTTTTGGGACATTCTACACAAAATTACTCAACAACACTACACTTTAAATAATTTTTAACAAAAATTATAATTTTTTTATATTATGTACTATTTTTTATTACTTAAATTATACTTCACGTTATATAAGTTATACAAATTTCAATATATCAAGCTAGGGTGGATTTGCTTGAAATGTAACATCGGCCTAAGCAGTTGATGGAATAAAAGTGAATTTGTCATATTTTATAGTTTTGAGGGGGCTTGTTTCTGTATTATTAAAGATGGATCATATGGTGGTATTTGAAACAAGCCTCCTCAAAACTATAAAATATGACAAATTTACTTTTATTCCATCAAATGCTTAGGCCGATGTTACATTTCAAGCAAATCCACCCTAGCTTGATATATTGAAATTTGTATAACTTATATAATGTGAAGTATAATTTAAGTAATAAAAAATAGTACATAATATAAAAAAATTATAATTTTTGTTAAAAATTATTTAAAGTGTAGTGTTGTTGAGTAATTTTGTGTAGAATGTCCCAAAAAGAAAAACATGTACCTTTAGTGACATTTGTGAAATTTATATCATTTTATAAATTGTGTTTGTATAACAATATTGTTAGTTGATAATTGAATTCTGTAACATACTCATCTCATAAAGTATAGCATGTCATATGTAGATATATATTAGTACATGTCGATATATATGTGTATATGTTGATATATATGTATATATGTAGATATATATATGTATATATGTAGATATATATATGTATATATGTAGATATATATATGTATATATGTAGATATATATATGTATATATGTAGATATATATATGTATATATGTAGATATATATGTATATATGTTGATATATATGTATATATGTAGATATATATATATATGTATATATGTAGATATATATGTATATATGTAGATATATATGTAGATATATATGTGTGTGAATCACACTGCTCTAGATTTTGTAATATCATTGGTAAAAGTTTAGGTGTTATCACATATTTTGAGATATTAGTATATTGAAAAATAAATAATATGATTCTTAAATTACATTAAGATTTCTTACCCCATTTTTGGTGTTTATATTTATTTATAAAGAATTTGTTTCATAAATAGTGTATTTAGGGAACAGATTGAAATACAGTATGTATATAGTAAGCATGTTAGCACTGTATATTTCTTTAAGCCTTGAAAAACATTCTATAAATTACTGATGATGAATATGCATTAACTCTCTGTGATCAAAATAGATTGTGAAATGTATACATAGAGAAGTTGTACATGTGTGTTTTGACGAATTTTTAATTATCTGTAATAATGATGTCAATGAGTAAAGTGATGGTTAATGTTGGTAATAATGGAATAAATAAAGAAGCAATTCTTAAAAGTGAACTGGAAAGGATACGCAGCGATATAATGAAAAAATATAATGCATTACAGACCTGGAAATCTATTACAAATATGTCATCTATCATGCTTGAACCTGTTACAAAACAGTTATTGGATATTCGGGAAACATTACAAATACCTGAAAGGATGAAAAATGATTCTGATGGAATAAGTGATGATACATCAATGGTGAAACGTCACAAACTTTATAATGACAGCTGGAAACGTGATTATGAGACTGATATTGAAAATGAAGAAGAATATGAAAATCGCGATAATAAGTCTGGATATAAGGCTATTAACATACATGAAATGGCTCCATTTCAAATAGATGGTGGTGAACCTGTACCAAATGATCCTGTGTATGGAATACAATATAATGCTAACACTCATGAGTATATGATGGGTTCAACACCAATTTCGTGGAATCGAAAGTGTGGTGAAATTTATTTAGGAAAAGGAAGAACACTATCTAAATTTCCTTACACACAAGGACTGATTCATTTACTGATGGAAACAAATGTTGATGAGAATAAATATACAAATAATGATTTAGCTTTATATAAACAAATACTGGAATTTACCGGAGCTCACGTACGTGTTACTAGTGTATTAAAGGGTACTCCGCTTCCTAAATACAGAAAAATAATACGTCCTCTGTTTCAATCCATCATAAAAAATGTAAAAGTTTATCCAGGTAAAACGAAAAAGAAACGTGCATATAGAACTGTTCGCAAAGTAAATCTTGAAGACTCTCATTTCAATTATTCTGACGATCCTAATGAATTGGTTGAACGATTATTGGTACTACACAAATCTAAACAATCAGGAAATAATGGTTTAGATACTGAAATTCGGATGATTGAAGAAAAGTTGGCTGAAGAAGGATATATTCAGTTAAATTAGACGTTTTATGGTGTAAAATATTAATAGCTGATAATGATATATTAGAATTTAACATTGAAGCAATGAAGCAATGATTATTTTTATTGATTATGATGAATGTCATAAAAATTATTGAATAAATTGTAAACAATATTGAATTAAATCTTTTGTTATTATCTATGACCATATCAAATTATAAAATATTTGTAGTTAAAAGGATGGGATATTCGACACATTTAGACATATAATGTATGAGATAAATGAAAAACTGACGAAGATGATGAAAATTGAGTAAAATTGTGTGAAAGACACTAAAACGCAAGAAAATTCTGAGAAAAAGCATCAATTGGTGAAAAAAATAGCGCAAAAAGACCCTAAAACATAAGAACATGTTAAGAAATAATGTAAAACTGATTAAAATTAGTTAGAAATGATGTAAAATGTTGTAATGGTATTGAAATATAAGAAAATTGTAAAAGAAAAAAACGTTTACTACATGTCTGTGCAACGGCGAGTAAAGACATGACAATAGACGACGATGTGTTGATTGTCAAAACGATTATAGGAGTCCCTTGCCCCCTCTAGCTTAAAAGGAGTGATTACAGAGATGTTTAAAGATTTCCTTAGTGTACGGGGGTAGGTCTGTAAATGTGTTGAGAAAACATCCAGTAATCGTCTCGAACCTTATGGATGCTCTTATTAAACGATGGTATAATAGACTGATGAAGATATTGAGCGGGCGAGCGAAATACAAAGTCCATGTCAATTCATTAAATCAAACGTTCAAAGATGTGAATATTAAATCCAATAATCAAATGGAGATAGTGATTGTAGAACTACAATAATCAACAAGCCATAGATGTGTACAGATGAAGTGTAAGGTTTGAAAACATAAATATGTACTGTTATCATTGACGATTAATGAAATAGTAATGAGATGTAAGAAAGAAAAGAAAAAAAACTTGTCAAACATGTTGAAAGATCAAGGAAAATTTTGTAAAAAGTACTAAAAAACACTGGAAAATGATGTGAAATAGCGAAAAATTGATTAAAACAAACATAAAAGTAGTAAGATGTATGAAAAATGGTGAAAAAATCATTGGAAAATTGGTTACAATTAGTCAAAAGTGAGGAAAACGTTTACCTCTCCCTCTATAATCACAAATACTAATCATAGTCATCAACCTCCATTTCAAAAATAATAGTAAGAGGGAGATTAAAAAAAAATGTAAAAATAAAACATCTTAAAACGATGCAAGATATATAAATTTCCTTCAAATTTTATATTTCAAATAATAAGACTCATACATTTACAACAGCTCTATAACATTCTATTCAAGTGATAGGGTTTTAGAAATAAAATGTATGAATAAAGCATGGTATGAAAATTTCCTTCGCATTTGAAATCGACGAATGAGTGAAAGAGTCAATCGAGTGATATATACATTCTTGGTAATGTATTAAATATAGAGAAATAATTATCTCATTTATTTTGAGCGTGTAAAAAAATCCTCGCTATTCCATGCTTTTTTGGAGAAAAAAAAAGGATGCCTTCAATCATCAGTTTAGCAAAGAATAGATTGCTCCGCTAAAAGTTGTGTGTCTCCGCATCTAAACGAATGATAAAAGGTTATGAAGTCCGTTCGGTATGAGCTTACAAAAGTATATGATAAAGTATGCCCACAACACCTCTGAACAATAATTATATGTGTGGGAATTGCTTGTATTCTTTTACAGGGTCTTGCATCAGATATGATTAAAACAATTATAAATAAGTGAAATATAAAAATAGTACGTGGGCTGGAGTTAATTTTGAAAATATATAATGAGATTTCTCGGAAACATACATACAATTGAGTAGAAAAAAGGGGTGATGTAATAATTTTGCTAGCATGAACGTATATTTAGAATAATTTCGTATTATAGTATTAAATTTTAAAGATCGCTAGCACTAGGAAAAAAGGATTGATTGCATTGCTATAAGTAAAATGAGCGAAACGATTTTGTAGGGTCTTGCAATAATGATAATATAGAAAAAAAATGATGTATGATCGGATTTGATAGTGAAAAAATAGTCCACTTCGACTAATTTTAAAACATGTTGCAGGATTTTTATATTTAGACTAATTTCATGTTATATTATTAGACTTTGAAGATAGATAGTATGAAGGAAAAGGAGTGATTGCTTCGGTATGAGTGAAACGATCGAAGTGATTTCGTAGGTTAGTGATTATATAGAAAAAATTACAGGAGCGACCGTAATTTATAGTGAAAAATAGTATGTTTGGGCTAATTTTAAAAATTCATGATAGTTTAATGGAGACGTACAGTGAATGCATTTATAGATGTGATGAATTTAATATCTTTGTCATGTATGAAAAATAAAAAATTAAAAAATACTACTATAATTTCATGATGTTAAAAAATAATTAAAGAAAAAATGATTTCATGATGTAATTATAAGGAGTGTATTCGTCATGCATCTAGTCAACAAGGCGTTTTCTATAGATTATGACAGTTGCAAATTGAAGAAAAATTTAAACGATAAAAAAATAATATGTATGATATACTAAAAAATTAATTGTTTGATGGGAGATGCATTGTGAGTTTTTTTTTTATATTGGGATAGTATACTTGGATTTATTTATAATACTTATTTTGAAAATTTTGAAACAGATGAGTATATAGGTACAATGTGAAGGTCAAATGTTTGATATGAATAATATCCAGAATTCTTACGGAAACAAATAAAATAATAACAAAAAAAATATATATATTATGTACGATCGGGAAATGAGATAATGATCTGTAATGAGATTATTAATTTTGGAAATGATAAAATATATTTAAGCTGATTTTAAAGTAATTAGGCATGATTTAAATTTTGGAAATAGATTACATAGTATGAACGGAGCGAAGAGCCATTTTCTACGATTTTCCTGAAAAAAACTATATTATGATCAGAATAGAGACAATGAACGTATAGATATATTAGTGGTAATGAAGCGAGAAGTGTCTGCGGCGTACATTTGTGTGCACGATATATATTAAAAAAGATTTGAAAAACTTTTAGCGTAACGAAAGAATAAAAATATACTTGGGATAATTTTATAACACAGGAAAAAATATTATATTCGATATGGAACTTAGTGTTGGCAACGTTAGTATTGCGTGTTCAGAGGTCTTTACAGTGGAGCGCGATCGAGAACGGCAACGACCATAAGTATTCTAACAACAAAATACTATGAATGAAAAAAAGAAGTTTTTTTTTAGACTGCCTTTATTTTTTTGTTTTCGATACGTCTCTTGTTCGGGGGGTGGCTAGAGACGATTTCGACGTTTTTTTTTACAATCAAGTTGTTGTTCTGGAGATTATCTCCCTTTATCGCACACACATACATGCATGCAGTCTCTCGCTCGCACGTTGCAACCCTGATCTGTTCGTGCTAGCGCGTTTTTTCTTCGAACATTCTATGTCTCGTAAACTACCAGGTTTCTTCTACCTGTCTCTTTCTATACATTTAACATCAATGAATCTTAGAATGATTTCGTATATATCGCGAAAAAGTATTTACAAAATATAAAATATTAAACCATATATGTATTTTTTTTTTTTTTAATGCGATTACGAAAGATTTTAAAAATTTTTGAGAGAACCATCAGAGTCCGAGGTTGTATCCTACAAACAGATGGAATCTCTCACAGCTGCGGAAATATGTGATGTATGTGAAAAAGTTGAACAGTTAGATTCGTGTGTTACAGAAAGAAAAAAGATGGAATATTACAGGCAAAAATATAATTTTTTAATCTATAAAGATATGAACAAATTAAGCAAGATTATATTCGAAAATTAAACAATAATTATATACATTTTACACAACTGGTTCAGATTTTTGAAAAAAGTTCATCATTACCAGTACTTCAAGTTAAGAGGGGAAGACAGAGGTAGATAGAGAAATAAATTAAATAAACGTAAATCGAAAAAGATCGGAAAAAGACGAAAAATATGTAGGAAAAAAATATATACAATAGAATGAACGAACGAACGGATATCGAGGGAAAAGGAAAAAATATATACAATAGGAGAATGAATGTATCGAGGGAAAAATATATACAAATATATACATATAAATATTTACAAAATTATTGAAACGAATGAATTAATGAATTTTTAATCCGCGCGAATTGTACGTTGACAATCGATACAATCTTTTACTTTCATACAATTTCGAGTACTATGTCGTAATGTATCGTCATCGAAATAATATTCTTCATCATTCTCATGTTCAAAACATGGTAGAAGTGATTTTATCGTATCATCCTGTTTTAATCTATCTGGTAAAAATATATAAATGTCTCCAACACAACTCGGAAATAATGTAATTATCATTTCTTTGGTGACTGTAATGAACAACTGACTTAAATCATTTATATTGAGATTATTCATAAGCTTCAGCGGATGGATAACATGATCATACCAGGTCTTTATCACCATAACGTTTTTCACTGCACAATGAAAACTATCATTTTCATTATGGTGTTTACAAGTTACCAAATTGCTTATACCAAAATACTCTTCATGTAGAACCTCAATACTAGGCATTCGAAAGACATGATCCATATTAACGATTTCATAGTCTAAGTCACGCAACAATTCAGACTTTTCGTTAAGTTCCATTAGTGTAAGTTTAGCATATACTGTTAAAATATATACGCGAGCTCTCGGTTTTTGGGACAATATCGTGAATACATATATCGCGTGCCATGAATATTTCTTCCCGACAGGGAAATAATGAAGGGTTTTTCAAGTAATAACTCACTGAAGAACATTGTAAATGCGGCATTTTTGATGCATGCCATGCTCTGCTTGGTTTATACAGCGTATGCAAACACTTCCCGCCAGACATATCAATCATTGCTAGTTCGGTTACTTGGAAACTATAATTACAATCTATATGGATGCTGATATCTACAAAATATTCCGCTACATCCACTTGTTCTGATAATAATACGGGATCAACGATTTTACGTACAAAAGATGTTGATTCTTCTGATGTATAACCATCATCACATTGTGGTGTTGGAGGTGAGGAAGACGAATGCGAGCCGCTATCACTCGAAAATGAATTCTGAATAAATTCAGCAGTTTTAATATCAATCGGATCGGCATTGTTATTCATGTTTGAATAATATTTTTAACTTTTTACTAAAAACGTAGAAAATTATTACTTCTAAAGTTAAGGCAAATCTTTAATAACGCGTGAAGAACACAGATTCTACAAAATGCACACGTTTGACATAACACTAATACTGACTGCACGATCAGATCCGTTCGACAATCTAGCTCGATGCTTGCCTTTGAAAAGGGAGGGCTGCACCAGAAAACAGAAAACCCACATTCCTTTGGTGAAAGTTGGTTGTAGGTGTGCACGGTCGAAGTTTGCAAATGTTCTTTTGGATATATGTGTTTGTGTGTATGTGTGTACATGTGAACAGGTTTCGACGAAAGATATGAAGGGGAAGATCCCAGCAGACATAATATTGATTGTCACACGAAAGAATTCAAGGTCATGACAACATGCATGTAAGGATATGAGCAGCGCATTTTTTCGTTACGACTGTGTGCAGACATAATAGAGAGGGGAAAAAATATGTATAATACAAAATACTCAGAAAAAAAAAATTTAGAGATTGAAATAAATAAAAATATTCTTAAACTAATAGACTCGGAAAAAAATTAATATGAATGATATGGAAACTAGCTCTAGCATATGTGAACGTGGGAATGGTTGGTTAGGTTTCACTGTAGCTTCGGATGGATGTAGTCATGAAAAATAATACGAAAGATTTGTAATTTGTGTAGGATGGATAGGGGAGGGAGAAATTTTGAAACTGTGTTAAATAAAAAAATATACTTGAATTAATTTTATTACCCATGTTTGGAAAAAAATTTTGGAGGTGAAAAAATATACTCAGAATAATTCAGTAATACTTAGACATGAAAAATTATTATGAATGATGTGAGAACTAACGGTAGCATTTGAGTGCGAGGGAATATGTTGTGTACAATCATATTGATGAAGACTTCGTCGGATTTATTTTTTGAACTGTAGAAAAAAATATAAAAAAATTATGGACAGTCGGAAGAAATGATTTGAAGTAAAGAAAATATACTTTGGTTAATTCTATAATAGTTAGATTTGAAAAAAAATTATTATGATCGATATGGAAACTAACTGCAGAGGGTGTGTGCACATTCATGGCAGTGAAGGTATCGAGAGATTTATTTTTAGAATCGGAGAAAAAATATAAATTTATCAACAGTCGGAAGAAATGATCGGAAGCATAAAAAAAATATAATTGGAATAATTCCATAATATTTGGAATTGAAAAAAGTTATTATGAACGATATGGGAACTAACGACAACAGATGAGTGTGTGGGAATGGACGGTGGGCATTCATAGCGGTCACATAAAAAAATAATTACCTCTCAATATGAAATGACGGAAGCGTCGGGAGCGTCGATCGGGGGTTTAATGGTCGTAGTAAAAGTAAATAGAATGCTATATATTAGATATTAAAACAGCGGCAGCGGTATGTGCAGGATTGGATGTTAAGCTACCATAGTGTGTAAGATGATGGAAGGATAAGAAAAAATAAATAATGTATATTATAATCGATTGGAAAAGAGGGTGGAAAGGGTAAAGGAGACTAAGGATAGTTTTTGAGTATAGAAATAATTGATTTGTTAATTTGTAAATGTTTTGGATAACCTTGTAGGTTTAGCCAACAGAGCAGGGATTGGGTTGTTATGTGAAAAAAAAAATAATAATTAAAAAAATACTATAACGCGGTGATGATTGCATGCAATGCTATGATCGGAGAATTTTTCGTCGCGGGTGCGTCTATACTTGTAAAAATACGAAAGATCCTTAAAAAATTGATCAGTGTATGAATAATAATATATACTTAGGCTTTGAAATATTTTTAAAAATGCGGTATCCGCAAGCAAACAATGAGTGCGCGGGATCGGCGCGTGCGCTTTCGCGGAGGCTAACGGTATGTTAGATATATGCGCGGGATCGGGACGTGCGCCATGGCATATGGCAGTAAGATCAGGGAATCGGAAAAATAAAAAACATATTTAGGCTAATTTTGAAATTTCCATACTTAGACTTTGAAATATTAAAAATAATCTCGGTATCGTGAACGTGGGAGGCATGCGGAGGAACGGCGTGTGCGCTTTTGCAGTGGAGAACGTTATGTTAGATATATGCGCGGGAACAGTGCGTGTGCTTTCGCATTTGTCTGTACGATCGGGGAATCCGGTAAATAAAAAATATAGTTAAGTTAATTTTATAAAAAAATTGTAGTATCGTGAACGGAACGCTTGTGCGGATGTGATATCGCGGCGGAGATCGGAATATGCGTGGGAACGGCGCGTGCGCTTTCGCGGTGGCGACCGGAGCGTGCGTGGGAACGGCGCGTGCGCTTCCGCGGAGGTTAACGTTGTGGTGAATATATGTGTGAGGGGCGAACGGGGGTGTTGGGTTAAATTTTGGCTTTAAATACCATACTTGGGTTACATTTTGGAATTTTCATACTTAAGCCCGGAATTTTGAAAAACCGCGGTAACGCAGTGGGCGGGAGGGGGGGTCGGAGACTTGGGTTACTTTCAGACATTAATTAATATACTTATGTTAATTAATAATCTGATCAGTTTATCGGAAATGAGCAGGGGAACGCACGGGGGGAATTTTGGGGAAATTGTAGGAAACTTGGGTGAATTTTCGGCGTCCGAGCAAGAAATTGGGTTACTTAGGTTAGTTTCAGCCCCCTGCACACGTTTAGGGGTTCGGATTACCGGTTTGGACTGCTTTTGCTGTTCGGATTAGCGGACTTCCCAGTCCCCGCATTTATTATCTACTCACTGAATCTTTAAAATTTTATTCAAAGCAGAAACAGAGATATTTGTGATATGAATACTTGAGCAGTAATTAAAAATCGTACGCCATTATACGTTATCACTCTGTTGTTATAGTTAACACCAACTAAGTTAGGCTGAATTTTTAATAGCATATAAAAGATTTTGTTCGCTTTATCTGTTATGTAGTTTACGTGTTTATTAAATTTAAATCTATAATCCTATTATTACTTCGAGGTATTTAAATTTCTTTACAATTGGAATAGGTTTATCATATAACAAGTTAAGTATGCTATGTTTGTTACTCAACTCAAACATTCACGTTCTCACGGCCGTGTGATTCGAGATAACAGTTGGTTTACTGACTTTTCAAACTCAATTTTTCTCCCTTATGTTCCAATGAGGGAGGAGTTGGCCGGGGAAGGAAATACTGTATCTATGGTACCTTATATTCTGCTCCGTCCAATCACTTATGACGAAGTTTTCATTCCTTTACAAAAGAAACGCGATTCTTCCCCGGGTCTGGATGATATTACTTATTCAGTTATACAGAACTTAAATAATTATGCTAAAAGTACACTATTAGATATATATATATATATATATATATATATATATATATATATATATATATATATATGTATAACAATTTATTGGCCTCTGGCTAAATCCTTTCTGACTGGTCGCGTTTTCTAGTTATTCCGATTCCCAAACTGGTAAATCTCTCCCCCAGGCGTCATCATTTTGACCGATTTCCTTGGCCTCCTGCTTTAGGAAAGTTTTCGAGATTATAATTAAGAACAGGCTGATGTGGTGAATTGAAAGACATAGAGGATACTTACGGAGGGAATGTTTGGATTCCGCCCACGTCTGGGTACTCAGGATTGTGTAGCATTATTCTGTTTACTCAACTTTTCAAGACAAAGGTTTTTTGGTGGCACCATTTCTTGATATTCAGGGGGCATTCGATAATGTTTTCATCCCCATCCTTTTCAATTAATTAATGACAGTTAACATTCCTTTTCTCGTGGCTAAACTTTTGTGCAGATTATTCTTATGTAGATCACTTCATATTCTTAACCCCGTGTCCAAACAGATTGAAGTTCGCACAACTCATAAAGGTCTTGTGCAAGGTTCTGTTTTGAGTCTGCTTCTTTTTAATTTATATATATATATATATTACCTCTCTTCAATATTTCAATATTTAACTACCAAATTTCTTACGAATTTTGTCATACGTGGACGACTTCTTAATATATAATCGAAACATAATTGCTCACTAAATGTCTCCAGCCAAAGCAAACATCTATTGATATTTGTTTTAATTCCTTTGAGAGAATAAATTTTGAAGTATCTCACACCAAATCTGCGGTATCCGTCTTCTCACTCAGACCATTTGACTACCAACATATACGCGTGTTCTTATTCAATACCGACTAATTAAGTTTACTAGGCATGTTAGGTATTCAGGTTTGTTCTTAGATCCTAAACTAACATGGACTTTTCACATTCAGAAACTAGTTGAACTTGGAATTAAATCGTATAGCCCCTTAAAGACTAATTCACACGGTGGGGAGGTGATCCGGCCATCTTAAGCAAGTTATACAAAAGCCTTATTAGATCGAAATTAGATTATGGAACGATCTTTTTACAGGTCAGCTTTGAAGTCACAGCTCAGGAAGTTAGATTCATTACGGAATCTTGGCTTAAGATTAATCACGGGAAACATCAGGTTATCCCCTACCATCGGTCTCCAAATGGAAACCAAAATTACTCCTCTGCATATTAGAAGAAATTATTTAACCGATAAATTTGTACTTAAGTATTGTAATTATAAATATCCGCAGTTCATAAGCATGATAATGCAGTTAAGTAGTATATGGAGATTTGTTCATCATAGAATGCCGCTCTTGCTCAAAAGAACTAGAATGTATCATAGTTACAGTCCAGCTTTGTGCCATCTTCTCTCAGCTGGTCATGCAAGTGTTCAATCTGAATTTAGAGAATTCAAATTTTACCTACAACAATGAAATGTCACGTTCTCTGGACATTTTTCTTTTCCTAGTAAATGCGATGTTCGTTTCTGTTAAATAATTATTTATTAATAATAGAATGTTATCGGATATTCTCTATATTCGATAAAGTAGTCATTAAGTTACGACTGAATTCTCAAATTTAGCGCCGCTAATTTCATCTTAAGATATTCCGCTACCTGCTGGTTAGATATAAAACTAATATTTTTACAAAATGGTTCTACACATGACCACTAGATAGCCGAATACCGGGACAAAAAATTAAATTAGAGAAGCTGTATTTTTTTTTTTTTTTACAACTTGAAGTAACATAGCGAAATAATGGATTAAATATTTTTTGTTATTAGAAATTTTCGGTTTAATCCCAGAACGGCAGTCTACGTAAATTTTACGTGCACTCGCCACTCAATCGTCTCTACCAGTGCCCGTGTTCGAGCTGTTGTCTCATCCTTTCATATATGCTAGGCCGGTGTAGTTGATGAGACCGTATGCTTGAAACGTGTTGTTACTATGTTCAATTGCTATTATTCACTTTCCACCGAAACCCTTAAACGTAAAGATTACAATCTACCTATAGGCGCCATTTTGTATACGTCATTTTTACCTGTATACTCGTTTATTTACCTTCATCGGCTCATTTTGATTCGGCCGTAAAACCAGAAATAATTTATAACTATAATTCAACAAAGAATGCGTTGTAGACATCTACGATCAAAATGTGTCAACATATGAATTGTATTAGAAAAACAAAGTGATGGCCGCTTTGTCTTTTCTACCATGTGACAAATATAACACTTACTAATGCCTATGTAATTTATATCCACAATTTCTTTAGAAAGAATGAAAATTCCAAACCGGGTTATCACGCTTAAATTTTATGCTGAAATTACATGAGCAATTAAAAGAAAAATGGTTAATGAAAATACCAAATATCACAACGCAAAGAGCAAATATTCAATAGATGTGATTCGAAAAATTCCTCGAAGAAGCGCCTAAAGACACGGGGACGAAAGTACAAGTGCGTGTCATATAATCAGCAAGGACTGGGAACGTATAGCACAGTTACCATAATTATATAACAAAAGAAGAGTGACGACAACATATTGTAGTAAATGTGACAGACGATATGCACACTAAAAAAGAATGTGCAAGGATTGTTAATTTTTTGATATTGTTTAGTTGAAATTACTTAGATATACAACTTTTATTTTTTTCGTTTTTTTTTTCTAGTCAATTTTTCATGTTCACTTAAATTCGAATGTAATTAAATTAATTAATAGGGAGAAAATCAGTTCATAGGTGAAAATAAACATGGTAAAAACGTAAAAATAAACAAAATGTATTAAAAATAATATCACAGCCTGTAAAATTAAAAATGAGATCGTGAAGAGGAGTGAATTCAATAAAATAATGATATACGTAAAAATTACGTATGTGTCTACCAATACAGGATGCTCCACGATGTCTGCCGTTCTAGAGTTAAAGTAATGTGCAATTATTTTCTCTACAATATAATACAGTATTAGAACGATATTAACAGTATGTATTACCGTATTATTATTGTTATTATTATTTATTTAAATAAAAAAAATAAATTTAAATCTGCCGTAATTTACGAGTTCAGCGCTGACGGAAATATTTAGAAACCTTCTTTCTCGAGGTTAATTAAACCATCAACGGAACCATGGTGGCCAGAAAAAAGCATCTCCCGCAGAGATTTCTGTGCACTTAGCCGCTTGCGCATAGGCCATACGGCCATGTCGCATAATTTTATTTTGCAAAGAACCTCCTCTCCTACGAATTGTCCTTTCTGTGGCCAAGATGTTGCTCCCTCAACTCCTCATATACTATGCGACTGTCCAGCATTATCACCTCACCGGCCCCTTTCAATTAATAACAAAACAGTCTCCAACATTCTTGAGAATTCCCATCCATAACACAATTTATCAGAACTAGCGGAATAATCAGATATCTATAAAAACAAACTGCGCATCTTCGTACTGTAATAGCCACAGCAGTTAAACACGGTACAGGATGTTGCTTTCACAAAAAAAAAAAAAAAAAAAAAAAAGAAAAAAGAAACCTTAACATTGGAGTGATTTGAATGATTCTTTATCAATATGAAATTACACCGGTCAGTGTTGGTACCATGTAGTTCCTTTCTCCCAACAATACTTGGCCGTATCAAGATACAATTGATTCCTTCCTATTCTAACTGTTTCCGGGTAAAGGTCTTCGGTTGACAGGCCCAAAAAAAGAAGGAAAAAAAATAGATTCGAATGAAGAACTTGAATTGGAAACTCCCAAAAGCGTGATTTACATGCACATTATTGACAAAATTTGAACATTACTACTGAACCAATATCCAGATCATAATTTTAGTTTGACATTATCATTCAAAAAGTATTTACACAAAAAAGTGGGAAATGAAGTATTAAGAAAGTAAAATGAATACAACTTACAGAGTTACTCTAAACATTTAATAAAAATGCACTAAAAGTAAAAAATAATGATTCGATAAAATAAAATGTACATCTTATACAGTAAAATATACCTTAAAAGGATAGTATTATGATTATATTTAAAGAACGTTATTATTGGAGTCTGCACCAGGGGCGTAGCTACCGCTGCATCAGCCGTATCAATGACACTGGGCTGCCGGTGTACAGGGGCCCTGAACGTGTGTGAACAAAAATTGGTAAAAATGTAGTATGACTTTCAGAAAACTAGTATTTTACTAAGTAACCTTTTAAATAGACTGAACGAAATAAGAAATCGAAATTTTCCTTAAAGGAACTTTTAAAGTTGGCTAAAAGTTCAAAAAAGCACGAAAAACGACGTGCTCTCTCTCTTTGCAGATGGAAGAATCAATTTTGTTTCGAATTTAGTATTATGTGAGTATAAATATTAAAATTATCTTGAACTTAACATACGAAATCTTCAGCGCATAAAACATCATGCTTGACCGAACTTGTTTCTAATTATTGTAATTTGAATTTGGTGTACCGAAACTTTATTAAAGTATTAATGTTGTTTAGAAAAAAAAAAAAAAAACCAAACAAACAATATAATAAATCGAATTTAGTAAATATTAATAACCATAGTATCCTGAAGAATAGCATTCTGGTGTTGGAATGGCACATGGTCGTGGAATTCGGTAGAGTACAACTAAAGGTGATGATTTGCATGCACAACACTGTCCGTAATTATGTCCAAAACCACGTCCAAAACCATGTCCAAAATGTCCGCACCCAACTCCAACTTGTTTGCCATATAGTAAATAGGATGCTTTGTTGCATGTTGGTGGTAAGAAAGCTTTTTTTTTTCATAAACTATTTTCAAATTTTTTAAAAGCACCAAAGAGCAGTACTAAGCAAATAATTATTTAAAATGTTCAGTTACATTCTATTAATGCGACAATAAAATATTTAATCGATTTTTGCAACAGCAACAACAAAAAATGGCAGCTCATTATTTTCCGCACAGTCAATACGGTTTATTTTTATGCATAAGTTTTAGTGAAGGCAAAGTCGAGTTCTTAATTTCAGTCTATTAAGTACTTAGAAAGAAAAAAAGTAGAAACGGAACTTAGTTTTATGTTGAGCGTTTATATTTGAAGCAAGCGAAATTATTATGCGAATTAAAAATAGAATCTCTCCCTGTTTTTATTTTATTAGTTCGAGTATACGTTGAAATAAATTTGAGATAATATGAGTTTCACAAGTATATTTTAAACTTATGAAAAACAAAAAGACAAATAATATAATAAGTCGGATTTAGTAATTATTAACAGCCGCAACACCCTGTCGAATAGCATCCACAACTATGCCCAAAACCGTGTCCAAAACCGCAACCATGTCCGTAGCCATGTCCAAAACCATGTCCTAAACCGTGTCCAAAACCGTGTCCAAAACCGCAACCATGTCCATAGCCATGTCCAAAACCATGTCCTAAACCGTGTCCAAAACCATGTCCA
This sequence comes from Icerya purchasi, assembly GCA_039619475.1. Taxonomy (NCBI): domain Eukaryota; kingdom Metazoa; phylum Arthropoda; class Insecta; order Hemiptera; family Monophlebidae; genus Icerya; species Icerya purchasi. The sequence continues at coordinate 74,882,208 of CM077115.1, read as the reverse complement.
AAACGTCCGTATCCAACTCCACCCTGTTTACCATATGGTGAACCTCCTACTTTATTGCCTGTCGGTGGTAACAAAGCTAAGATGATATTTGGAATAGTAACAGACGGTGGTTGACAGCAAGGCCTTGGTACTGGTACACGAATTGGTAATGGCTGTGGCACTGGTAAATACGATACCGGTCTTTCGCAACAACGTGGCGGTTCGCAGCAGCAGTTTTCTTCATAACAGGCTGGATATGCATAGGCATTCTAAAAAATAAAAAAATAAAAAAAAAAAAAAAAAACAAAAAAACGTGATTACTGCCGCGTTTTTGGTTAATTTTCTAAATTCGATCAATTATTACTGTAATATGTTACAATAACATATTACAGTAATAATTGATCGAATTTTTTTTTTTTATAAAATAACCAGGTATGATGAATATTTCGTAGATTTTTTAAAATGTTTTGAATTGAACTTTAGAATGTTTCCTAAGGTAGAATTAATTTACAATATTATACCGCTCATAAATAATAAAGTTATCATGAAAAATTGTACGAAAAACATACAAATTACATTAAAATTACGATAATTTTATTATTTATCTGCGCCATAATATTGTGAATTGATTATTAAATTGGATATCATGAAATTTTATTTTATGTAAGACTAAGTAGGTATGTATTATTTGGTATCAGTTATTCATGTAAGTACTGTACGGTAAAAATTGATGGTTTATAATCTATATGCATTCTAAGTACTAAAATTGATTAAAATGTGTACTATATTATGTACTGAAAAAAAAATAAATATATATGTATATATTAAAAAATATATTATCCATCATCTCAAACAGACAAAACAATGGCGGACTGGGAATCAGCAATGAGCGTTCCTAACTGCATGTCGAATACTATACGGAGTGTGAGTCCGCAGCGAGTACTCGTGTTTGAATTTCGAGCGCGCGTACATGAGGGTTAAAAGATATAATACAATAACAAACCTGCGGCCACATTTCGATGTGTTCGAAAAGTATTTCTTCTTGTTAGGGAAAAAAATTAGATATACCGTATCATCTAAAATAATTTGTATTTTTCGAATCTAAAAAGTTTCGAATAAATTATAACCCCCCCCCCCCCTCCCTTTTTTTTTATTACCCTGGTAACGCCCATGCGGCTTTTTTTAAACTGAAATGGTCATTACAACACATGGACTAGGTTGAGGAAGCTACTTCATATATTGCCTAGTAAATTATTGACTTTAAGAAATCCAAGTAGAATTCGTATGCGCATTGGGTAATTTCAGAGGATAGTTGAAAGTGGAAGGGTGACACGAAAGCGAAATGAGTGAATACCACTTTAAAATTTTACCCAAAACGAATTGATTTTTTTTTTTTCGTAAAATTTCAGGAGGCTTCTAGCGAAAATTTCAGCTCCTTAATAAATATTTCATACCGACATTAAAATTAATTTAATAATAAAGTGAATAAAACGAATAAACTAAAAAGTAAAATAAAATATATCAAACAAAAATTTTATTCCTCGTTATCTTTCGAATTTTTCTATTTAACGATTTATTAATTTTTATTATTTTTGACTAGAAAATTAATTTTTTAATATTTTTCGCTAAAATTTACTTCTGTAGCCAAAAAAATTCATCATTGAATAATGGCAGATAAATAAAGTTTCTTTTTTTTATGCGCTGACTAAAACAATGTTTGAAAACGTTCCTTTTATGCTATTTTATGAGCGTGGAACAAACATTTTGTATTAAATATATCATTAAAAACTCGCGGGATTTTGTGTCATAAAAAAAAGTCATTTAAAACTACAGGTTCAGTAACTAGCTTCTTTGGATACTTGGTATAGCCTCTTTAGTAATTTTCGGTTGATTTCACATCAATAGAAATTTCATCAAGCGTAAAAAGTTTGCGATCTTTTTTGCTTAGTATAACATCACCATAAAATTCTATGAGAATATAACACATATATACTCGTATTTGTATATACCAACCTTTATGACGGCGATGATTAAAGCCAGCAAAGCGATGTTTTTTAATTCGGCCATGTTGTTTGAATTTTGTTAGATGATTGAATAAAATCGAAAGAGAAACTGAAATTTGATATAAAATCTTCATTGTTTTATACTTAAACAAAGAGCATTATCTAATAAAATTAAATTTAAGATAGTTCACGAAATCATTGATATAGCGTTTGAATTTTTTTCTATCAAACTTGATAACGGCAATTCAATCTTAAATTGTACGTTTTTAATCAGTACACGGTTCAGGGTTAGTTGATTAATGTGTGCGTGAGAGATTTTCTTACATTTATCTAAGAAGTTGGTTTAGTCGTTGATAACACAGGTCCCACTTGATGAAATTATGTCATGTAAACGTGTTCGAATTGTTAATAGAAGAAGACGTGTTTGTATTCATTGTTGTAGAGAAAGGAGAAATCTCAAACGGAGATTAGGGTGAGCATAGATTATAGGACGGAAACCTTTGGAGGCAGCTCATTAAATTGGTATAATATTTGTTGAGAGGATTTGAGGATTTAGGTTGAGAATGGCGTTCTTAGGAGGGAAGCCTAACGTGTGATGAAGAAGACATGCTCGAATAATTCTGACGTTTCTTTTTGTGTTGTTGAAATGGCCCAGTAAGGCGAAAAAATTAATAAGTTTAGAAATATCAGCAAAACGAGAAGCCGAAGGGAACAGCTGTCCCCCCCCCCCCCCCCGGAGAAAATATTCTTAGCTTCAGAACAAGAAAAGACTCATGATTTTTTTTTATGGATCTTTAACTACTGAACAGGAATGGCCAAGAGCAGAGTGGATTTCACCACAGTGAACGTAACAGATATTAAAGGAGTTATTTTGTTGGATGATGTTACATTCGGAAGAAAGGTAGAGCTACCACAACATAAAGAGCAAGCACGGTATGAGTAATTGAAATGGCTGAATTAGAGTGCAACGGAGGCATTACTAAAATCAATTGATTCCCGTATATTTAGGTTAGATAATTACCACAGACAAGATAGCACTGTGGAAAAAAATCAGAAGACGAACGTGTCTCTCATGAATTTTTTTTTCGAAAACTGAACAATGTCCACTTTGTAAAAAAAATTATGTGAACATGGCATGTTTCCGCGGCTCATATATGGAGCAGAAACATGGAACCTTACGAAGTACGTCACTAAGAAACTTGCTGTGGCACAGAGGGCTCAAGAAATAGTAATGCTGGGAATCAAGATGTTGGATCGTAAATGCAACAGGTGGATAAAGCAGCAAATGAAACTGTAAAATGTAATTAAACGTGTAGCATAACTGAAGTGGAATTGGGCAAGTTATATGGCACGAAGAACAGATTTACTTTTTTATTTATTTTTAATCATTAACGGCTACGGGACTGATATAATCTTGTTGCGCTAGTCACCGTATCAATTGATAGAAGACAGAAGAATAGAACCATAAAACTAATTCTTGCAATTAGCGGAAAATAATTACCGGAGGTACGTACGATTTTGAAACCTTCGGGTACCACAAACAAGGCATCGCAGAAGTGTATTTTGAGAGCAATTCCTCGACAGATAGATCAGTTGGGATTTCAGGAATTATTACAAAACGAAGGAGCAGAAGTCGGGGCGAATAAAGAAACACATTTTTCGAAGTTCCCTACGAATATTATCCGAAAGTAGGAACTAATTGGCTGCGAGGACAGAGGAAAAATTAACTTAAGTCAACATTTTTCCCAAGCGGTTAATTGTAGATATACTTACAACGTTTTTGTGAAAAATTTCAGTTAAAAACATCCGATGACGTCGAGCTTTATGATTATTTTATAAATTTTGAACTAAAGCAAACAATTTATCCTTCAAAGTTATTCCAAAATAATGATGTCCGGGTTGATTTATTTAGAAGTTTATCGGTTTTGGGTAAAGGAGATTAACTACTATTTTGAATGTCGGTTTCGTGTATTCCAACTGAATTGCCGGTAATTGATATTGGAAAGTTTACGTTCGGAGTTGGGACGTTATGTAGGTATTAGAAGAAGACAAAGAACCAGATTTATATATGCGCCGGTTTGTTATATATTTAATTACAACGCGCGATGCTGATCGTACTTTTGTTAGCTATGGATTGGCAGGCGAGAGAAATTACAAAATCAAGTGCCTAGCGGCAGTGTTGTAACCGATGAAGTTCACCTGAGGTGTGATTATTATTAATTAAAGTAGGTTTAGAAATTTATTTTTCTCGATTAATAAAATGTGATAATTTTTAAGTAATTTAAAAAATTGAATTACATTTGAAAATTTCTGTGTACACAACAAAATATTTCAATAAATAATGTATATTTTAATAAATGTTTCAAAACCGCGCAGAAAATTAAGCTAAATGAAATTTTGAATAAACTCAAATTACCATTTTTGTATTTTTATAAAAATAATGCTAATTAGAATCCGATATTAAACTTATCCGGAAATTATTGCAATTTATACGTGGTTAAAATTTATTCAATGAACTGCGAATTTACAAAGTCATCGGTTTAAAGCTTGTAACAAAAACTCATTATTAGTTTAAACGTAGACTAAATATACCGTGAATCCTCCTAATGTGAAATGAATAATTTTGTTCCAAAAATCTTCAAAGTCAATAAATTCTTTTTGGACTTTTTCTTCCCCTTTCGAAATATAAAAATGCAATTTACTTATTGCTGACTAGTAAACATTTTAACCCATTGCTTCACTACGTCTCAGCAATTTTTTTGATCTTTCTTTGATATATGACCACGGAGGCAATGATGTTAAAAAAGTTTTAAAATAGTTCATCCGGATGAAGTACAAAAAAGCAATATTTAGAAAAATTATAATGAAAATATGTTCTAGAATAAGCTAGAAATCGTTGGAAAAAAAGAAAATAAAATTAAATAATTAAAAATTTAATTATATGTATCATATTAGAGCTCATTTCTTTTGAAAAAAAAAAAAAATGATGTGGTGTTTGCTAAATGAAAGCAAAACATTTAGATCCAACACTAATAAAAACATACATATAATTTTAAATATGTACGAATAACTTCCCAGTTCTCATTGAACTCAAAACTAAACCTAATCAACTTTTTGTAGTAAACAGCAACAAAATATCCTGGATATAAAAAATCGCGAACACAGAACTTCTGAAAAATGTTAAAACCAAACTGATTTGGGTCCCGTAGCGTTGACAGAAAAACTGTGCTGATAGCCATCTACTGAGTAGTATCACCATGCGGCAACAACAGTGTTGGGTTTCATAGCGTCCGAATAAAATCTTAAGTAACAGTTTACCTCGCGAGTATACATTATAAAACTGCAAAATTTTTATATTTAATTTTTAAATTTAGGTTACCCCTCCGTGGTTCTCATGATCTACACGAATAATTACATTACAAAAAATATCATTTTGTTATTCTAGCACTTTAAATAAGCCCGGGTTTTACAGGTCGTCTGCTTGATATATTGCACCTTACAACGTTCTGAACAGCAATATATATATATACATATATAGTATATACAGGGACAGATCCAGAAGGACATTTTTTTTTTGCGAGGGGAGCGGGATTATATAATTACGTAAAATCTTCTACGATAGGCAGTAGGTTTGAGAAATACCCCTTGTTTATCATAGAGAAAATCAAACAGCGACCTTTATAGAAATTCATAAAAATGTGTTTTAAAAATACATAATTATTACAACTTAATTTAAATTTTGTTTTATTTTTAGGCGAAAAATAAAACGAAATTATAAAATTCTAGCTAAAATAGCAGTTCAGAAATAGTAAGTAGGATAGTATTTTTATTAGACTTTATTTCTTTTTTATTTTTGTTAGTAACCCGAACCGAAGTCTTTGTTCGCGAGCAAGTTTAAATATATATATATATATTTCGCATTGAATAATTAAAATTACAAAAAAAAATTTTAAATAAATAAAAAAGGACAAAAGATCGACGACATTTGCGTTCAAAACAGAATAAAAATGTAACATTAATAGTTTTACTAGGGAACAGTATTAAATATAAATTATTAAAATCCGTAGATAAAATTCATACAAATCTTTTATAGCATAAATTAAGTTTCTCTGTTATAACAAATTTTTTCATAGAGGCCTTGGTCCTTTTGGGGGGATGACCTCTATACCTCCCCCGTGGATCCGCTACTGATATATATATATGTATATATGCCGTGAACAGAACACTATGATACATTTTCATTCCAATAAACAACTTTACTATCAAAATTATATTTGAGCAGTTAAGGCAGTGGTTCCCGAAGTAGGTTCCACGAACGGGTCACTGGGGTTCCGCAAGAAAATCATCAGGGTTGCCTTCTAACTGGAAAAACCGGGAAACGAAGAATAAGCCAGAAATTTTTCGTAGAACAGGAAAGAAATAGAAATAGTCAAAAGAGATATTTTCGATAAGAGAAAAACATTTAGATGAAAAAATAGACGCGTTCTGGTTTTAATATATTTCGCTCAATAATAAATTATGAGTCGTCGCGATAGCCTAGTTGCTGGAGCGCTTGACTTCCGTTAAGGAGGTCACGGGTTCGATCGCGGGCGACGACAGAACTTTTATTACAAAGAATTAAAATAAGAAGTACTCGCCTAATAATCACGTGGAAGGCAATGGCAAACATGCATACTATCGATATGCGCGCTAGATCAGTACAGAGCAGACATAAATAGGACTGCACTTTTGTAAAACGATGTAAATCAAACGATTACACTAATCTGTTCCGAATGTAGTCTTCTTGCGTGTTGTGTACACATTCGTACTGTATATAAACAATTGCTATGGACACTAATACTTATGTCTGTACTAAAAATATACGAATAGGTTGCGCCAAGGCGATATGTAGCGTCGTACGGCACCTAAAGAAAGAAAAGAATAAATTATGAAATCCTTGCTCATTTACATCAAATACACTGCCGATATCAGCCTTATTAGTAATCACAAAAAAACTGCGTTCCTGTTTTAGTGTCTATTTTTCGCCTAAAGCAACTTTTTTTTTTATAACGATGGATCTATTATTGTAGCTTATAAAATTAGCTCATCTTGCCGAAATTTTTACAAGGAAACGCAACAAGCATATTTACTGCGAGAGAAAAAATCTAAAAAGGAAACGAAATTTCTGGATTTCTTGCATGGGAAAAAAGTAATGTTGAATGTTTTTTCCACTTTTAAGTGAAATTCTACTACCGGAAAACATGATAGAATTACCCACTGAAATTCAAAACATCATTAGCGATCATTTGGCGAACCCGTTAAAATCGTTGTCAGAATACTTCCCGATTACTGATAATGACATCGACTGGGTACAAAATCCATTTATCAATAAAGATCAATTTGAAACTCGTATCAATGTTGCAATATGAATCATTCATTGATATTCAGAGTTCAACTGCTTTAAAATCGACATTTAAATCAGTATTGTCACTCAAGGAGTTCTCTGGGTTAGTATTAAAAATGAATATATCCTGAAGTAGCCAAGAAGGCTATTTTAACACTGCTCCCTTTTATAACTACACGTACAGATGCAAAACTGGCGCTTTTATGCACAAATGAAAAATAAATTCGAGAGCAAATTGGATGCAATTCCGGATGTACGCATATAACTGTTGGATACTAAATTAAGTTATAAAACCATTATTAGCAAAACAGTGAAACAGCTTCTCATTCTTCACATTAATATTTGTTTAAAAATCTTTATTAAATAACTTCTATTGACATATTTGAAATGGGATATCTTCTATTAAATAAAATGTAGAATATCGCAGTAAAAGTTGTAAGTAAAAAGAAAGCAGTCATATTTTGTTTACATAGCAGTAACAATTAATTACTTGTTAAGTTTTCATTTGGCATCAGGGGTTCCGTGAGATAAAATTGATTTTGTAAGGGTTCCGCGATCATAAAAGTTTGAGAACGACTGAGTTAAGGAGAATATTAAGGGATTATTTTTATGAAATTACAATTGAACATTTTCTCGAGTGTGTTTCGATAATCAAGTATTGAGCGAAAAATGTTAGAAAAAAGGGTAATCAAAAATGTGGTACACACAATTTGAACAGTGCAATTCATCATGGTATGCATGAGAATGATCAGTGTTCCGTATCGGTGCTGATTATTCTTGCGCGCGTTTCATTTAACCGTGTAAAATCGGAGCATGTGCTTATTGCTTACGTTATGAAGAATAGTTTAAAGTATCATCGTTAAGTCAGTCTTGCTACTGGAAACAACCTACTCTGATGGCATCTCCAATGCATTTGTAGTAGAGTCTATTCAGCTTCCCCGTTCCATGCAATGTTTGTTTCTGCGTTAACTTGCGAGCGGTCCCGATGGTGCCCAAAGCGTACCACTATAATTTTTTTCTTTATAAATCTCGCTGGCGTTGATCATTATTCTTATACCTAGTACATATTGCTTTTTGAAGTCTTCTGCATAATAGAAACCCCTTACAACAGATGTTTTATAAAAAAATGCTTGCTCGTCTATAATAAAGGTTAATTCACACGGCGGTATGGTTGGTGTACTTTATTCAATCCGCGACCAGTCAGGTAATAATTTTTTCTGTCAGTCTTTCACGTTCTGTGTTCAATTTAATTTATTTATTTTGACATCAGTGTATATAAATATTTTAAGAGACCGTATTCTGAATGTCACGTAAGTTTATAAATTTTCATATTCTTCGATTTGGATGACTAAGTACGTAATAAACTTCGTTTTGAATTAAATTTCTGACAGAGTTTAGCAATTTTTTTATTCGTATAACGGAATAATGAATAACGAATAAATTATTCGAACAGCGCCGAATAATGAATAATCTATACTCTCTATATTTTACGTTTACACTACTTTTTTTCTTTTTTTTTTTTTGAAAAAATATCTATTTATAATTTGTTACATGCAAAAATTTTCGTCAAGCTAAAACGCTTGTCGACGAATTATCTCCTATTGAACATTTTACCATCTTAAATTAACTTATACATATATACATGATCGTGTAATATTTACTTAATCTATCTTACTTATCAATAATTACTAATCTATTTCTATTTTCTATATTCAAAGTTTTTGTTGTTTTTTTTCTAGCTTTTTTTGTTGCGCCTTGTCATTTTATTTTTAATGTTTATTATTTTTTTTATATTTTCTTCTTCCTGAAGCCATTCCTTTATTTTCCTTTCCCCTATTTTTTCCTTCTCTATTACTTCTTCCGGTATTTTATTCAACATCTGAGTTATAATATATTTATCCGTTTGCTAATCTATGTTCTTGCTAACGGCAATTAGTTCGTAAAGTTTTTCCCTCAACTCGTATTCTGTGTTTATTCTTTCTTCCGATTCAATTTTCTTTTCTGCTGATATGTACTCCCATATCTTCAGTAATAAGTACACATTCCTCTTATGCTCATTACGTCTTCCCTTTTTTAATTATTTCACTTTCAGTTTCTCCCTTTAAGGATTTATTTTTAATTTCAAGCATTTAATTTGCAGTTTATTTATTTTCCCCGAGTATATAGCTTTCCTCATCATTATGCCTGAATTCCATATCTTATCCTCGACTCTACTAGCGCATAATAAACTACTTTTAATGTTTCATTTGTTGCATATTTCTTTAATAGGTATATAAAGCTGGTAAAACTGCTCTTATTTTCTTTGCAATGTATTCCGTATGTATGTCCCATTTTAAGTGTTGGTCCATCATTACTGTCCAAAAATGTTTATACTGCGTTACTATGTCTAACTTTTGACAGTTTTTCATTTCGCATTCGCGTCTTTCCCCCCTTTGAATGTACACATTCATTTGAGTGCATTATTATATTTGGACAATACAAATCGGAACTGTTCCTTTTCATACGTAGTACCATTGCTTTAGTCTTTTTTACATTTATTCTTAGACTTTTATCGTGAAAAATGTGGAACGCTTCACGATTTTGCGTGTCATCCTTGCGCAGGGGCCATGCTAATCTTCTCTGTATCGTTCCAATTTTAGTATATGTGCCGCCGAAGCGAACACGTTTTCAAATAAAATAGATTGTCTTTTGTATCCGTTAATTGCACCGAAGAGTTTGTAGCAAGTCCATTATTTACTGCATCAAATTGTTCTTGATTATTTGATCTAAAATAAATGCAATGTTTGTTTAGGTCAGAGGTAACTAGACTTAAAGATATAACAAATTTACTTCTAGAACTAGATCAGGAAGAAGATCAGCCCTCAGCTGATGACCAAATAGAGAGTGAACATGATTTCAGTGAAGAAGTGGACCCCTGTAATCACGAATTTGGACCGGAACAGGATTGTAAAGAAGGGGGAAAAAATATACAATGATAACAGGAATAGAGGTCGTACATCGAAAAGAATAAAATTTCTGTTTGGGAAAAAAGTACAGGTTCTAAACATAGTCCAAAACAAAAAAGAAAAATATTATAAAATAGCACCGGGCCCCAAAAAGAGTAAACGGTAGAATGAAAGTATGTGCAGAAATTATTGGTGCGAGAATTTTAGACTTGATAGTTTTGTATACAAATCAATATACTCAGAGTAAAAAAGTCGATTTTAGCCGAGATAGGGACTGTGAGTTTACCTCAAGAACTGAACTATTAGCAGCACTATTCGGCATTCTATTTTTATTCGGTTTGAAAAAAGAACACTTCGGCAGTATTTTAAAACTATGGGCAATTGACACGATGATACGGGTATGTATTTGCTCAGAGTTGCTATGAGTTATCATGGATTTTTATTTCTCTTGCGATGTCTAAGGTTTCTGATGATTTTTCAACAAGTATTTATGGAAAAGAAACGGATAAATTAACAGCAATACGTGAAATTTTGGATTCATTTGTAGAGAACAAAAAAAAAAAAAAAAACCTTATTCTACGGTTGAACACGTAACAGTGGATGACATGTGTCGCATATATATTCAGAGAATCTTGGATCCGGTATATCCTTTCAAAACTGGCAAAATTTATGGGTTAAAAATGTTTACATTGTGCGATGCACAGATATTTTACGCTGGAAATTTAGAGATTAATGTTGGAAAACAGCCATCAGATCCATATGAGATTTTCAATTCACCTGCAGATATTGTAAAGAGATTAGTGATGCCAATCGAGATGACGACTGATGGTATACAAGCATAGCTTCGGCGGATTACTTATTGACGAAAAAATGAACACTTCTAGCAACTCTTAGAAAAAATAAAATAGTAATTACACCCGAATTCCAACCGAAACAAAAGCACAATGAAAAGAAAAAAAAACACGTTTATGTGTAATTTTATTGTTTACTATGCATGGCAGTAATGGCATAGATAAACTAAAAAGCGATAAATTATAGTCGATTATAATCGAACAAAAGGTGGCGTTGATACCATTGACAAGTTGTATGCAGCTTACAATGTATCCCGAATAACCGAGCGGTGGTCCTTAGCAATATTTTTCACGCTGTTGAATTTATACATGCCGCGGTAGTTTATATGTTGGTCAAACCCACTGAGAAACCGGTGAGTAAGAGAGTGTTCTTGAAAACATTAGCGCATGAACTAATGAAATCTCACGGAGAGATCTAAAACGAAATCTCTTCCTTCTGACGAACAGATTTTTTTATCAAAAAAATTATTCATCGATACAAAAAGAAAGCATAGAAGAAGCTCCGAAAAAAATTGGACGACGATGCTTCCTTTGCAGCAGGAAAAAAAATTCAATCGCTACGAGAAAATGTGATTCATGTCAAATGTGAAAGTCATTCTGAAGAATAATCCAAATTCATTTTTTCTCTTTTTATGTTATATTTGTTTTTATTGTTTACTTTTTTTTATAATATTAACATAAAATTGTTTTGTTTTCATGGCAAATTTTATAAGAATATACGCTTCAGTCTCTTGTTTACTGATATTTCTCGATTATACTGGTTAGAGAATATGAGTTTTAAAGTTGATACATAACTAAAAAATGTTAATAATCTAAAGTGGTACTACACAAAGTACACGACCGAGATCGTGTTACAATTTTAGACGCAACTGCTCGATGGTTAATAGGAATGTATCTCGATTTATATAAATATGAGTTATGCGCGAACAAACATAAACGAAAAAAAAAAAAACATACGCGACGAACGTATAATAACCTCCTTCTTTTTGGAAGTCGGTAAAAATTAAAATATAACAAACGTTACATAAAATTAGGACATTTTTTCTAATGCGGGCCGGCCTAAGAATTACGTTGTAATTAATATATATAAACCCGGCCATTTTGGCCTCGAAAGCGGTTGTGCCCTTTGACCTCTCTTGTTTTCATTTCTGTCTCTTTCTCTTCTATACTTTGTATAAAATGATCAAAATTTACAACGTAATTTTTACTGGCATCAAAACAAAAAAAAATAACATAACCACAAAAATCCTATTCTAACATTTAACTTTTATTATATAAAATTAAGACATTGTTTCGTTATATATTTCGTTAAATGAAATTGCGACATTTTTTAAATAACAATAACAAAAATCCTATAAAATATACCAAACGTTACATAAAATTGGGACATTTTTTCTAATGGGGGGTAGTCTAAGAATTACGTTGTAATTATTATATACACATATATATATATATATATATATATATATATGTATATATTATAGCGTGTCTATTAACTGACTTAACTGACATGAAAGGGAAATGCGGTAGCCGATTTTAAGGTAGCTTGTTGTTTGATAAGCTGATAACTATGAAAGAATTCAGTTAAATTGTTATTACGTGTAAATAGGTGAATATATAAGACCTGCGTTCTTAGCCAGAGCATTAAAAGGTTAATTTAGATACATCGAAGATGGTAGTTGTAAATATAATATAAAAGAATAGAAAATCGTATTATATTTTCTTTTTCGTATTCGATAAATCGAAGCTGATTTCAGAATACTCACATGAAAAGAAATCGTAGCTAAGTACCGACAATTGTTTCGAAGAAATTTATGTAACATCGTTTCCAAATAAAAGAAAAAACACTTTATATTATGTAGCAGAGAAATTATTTTTGCTTCGTTGTTTAATGAGGGCTCTCTGATACTAGTTTTGTTTTGGCTAAATGGTGCTTAATTCTAGCCAAAAAAAAAAAAATTCATATTTTAGGTATTTACAATTTTTCCTATGAAAGCTGTGAAAGGGGCAGTAGAAATAAGCCTTTGAACGCAGTATTTATTAAGTTGAATTTGAGGAAATAATTTCGAGCTACATATTTTTAAAAGCCGAGTTATTTCAATACCTGATAATTTATGTTTGCATTTGAATAAAATACTTACACTGGAATAATATTTTTTGTGTCAGTTATAATTAGCTTTTTTTTTTAAATTCCATTCCTTTTATTTTAGTTTTGTTTATTTGACTACATGTTCAAATAAATTTAAAAAAAATATGTGTTTCACAAGTATATTTTAATTTAGAAAAAAAAAAAAGAAACCAAACAAATAATATAATAAATCGAATTTAGTAACTATTAATAACCATAGTACCTTGAAGAATAGCATTCTGGTGTTGGAATGGCACATGGTCGTGGAACTCGGTAGGGTACAACTAAAGGTGATGATTTGCATGCACAACACTGTCCGTAATTATGTCCAAAACCACGTCCAAAACCATGTCCAAAATGTCCGCACCCAACTCCAACTTGTTTGCCATATAGTAAATAGGATGCTTTGTTGCATGTTGGTGGTAAGAAAGCTTTTTTTTTTCATAAACTATTTTCAAATTTTTTAAAAGCACCAAAGAGCAGTACTAAGCAAATAATTATTTAAAATGTTCAGTTACATTCTATTAATGCGACAATAAAATATTTAAACGATTTTTGCAACAGCAACAACAAAAAATGGCAGCTCATTATTTTCCGCACAGTCAATACGGTTTATTTTTATGCATAAGTTTTAGTGAAGGCAAAGTCGAGTTCTTAATTTCAGTCTATTAATTACTTAGAAAGAAAAAAAGTAGAAACGGAACTTAGTTTTATGTTGAGCGTTTATATTTGAAGCAAGCGAAATTATTATGCGAATTAAAAATAGAATCTCTCCCTGTTTTTATTTTATTAGTTCGAGTATACGTTGAAATAAATTTGAGATAATATGAGTTTCACAAGTATATTTTAAACTTATGAAAAACAAAAAGACAAATAATATAATAAGTCGGATTTAGTAATTATTAACAGCCGCAACACCCTGTCGAATAGCATCCACAACTATGCCCAAAACCGTGTCCAAAACCGCAACCATGTCCGTAGCCATGTCCAAAACCATGTCCAAAACCGTGTCCAAAACCGCAACCATGTCCAAAGCCATGTCCGTAGCCATGTCCTAAACCGTGTCCAAAACCATGTCCAAAACGTCCGTATCCAACTCCACCCTGTTTACCATATGGTGAACCTCCTACTTTATTGCCTGTCGGTGGTAACAAAGCTAAGATGATATTTGGAATAGTAACAGACGGTGGTTGACAGCAAGGCCTTGGTACTGGTACACGAATTGGTAATGGCTGTGGCACTGGTAAATACGATACCGGTCTTTCGCAACAACGTGGCGGTTCGCAGCAGCAGTTTTCTTCATAGCAAGCTGGATATGCATAGGTGTTCTAAAAAGTCGGAAAAATATGTTATTGATATGATTGTAATTGATTTTGTGGAAAGTGTAAACCATAACGATAACAATTAACTTTTGGACAAAATAAATATGGAATAAGTTTAGTTTAACTGATTTTTCTTGGTTTATATATTGTGCCTGACTTTCCCATTAGTCAGGTTTTTACTAGTTTAGTATTTAAATATCGCTTCGATAGCTTTTAACAAACTTCTAAAGCTCTCTAGTAATCGTTGATGTAGATTCAAGTATGTTAACACAAACATTATTTTCAATTTATTCACGCAGATACACAGATATAATACATATATATATTGATGCAACTGTATCATTGAGTTTATGATTCGTTTAAGTCGTTTTAATACGACTATCTTCTGCGGTGCTAGTAATGATGAGATAAATAGTATACCGCGCCTTTTAACTGATGTCAAATGTGATCCAACCCTCTCGTTTACCAATCTTCTATTCTATATGAAAAAATCTCTCGTGAGTTGAAGTTGCCGATTTCTTGCAATCACGTTCATACCCAGTCAAATCACGGTAGCTACGATAAATGGGTTTAGATCAAACTTTAAGTTGGAATGTTACAAAGGTCGGTAACGATTCAAAAAATTTTTTTTTTAGATTTTTTCACTAAATGACAAAAATACAGTATTCTTGAAGTGGAAAATTCTCTAACCTTTTACCAAGATTTGAAATAATTAATTTAAAAAAACATATTAACGTTACTTCTTTCAAGACAATTTTATAAAATGAACATTAAGCATGCGTATAATGTTAGATCGATTTCGACCGAGTAAATCAGTTTAGAGAAATATATGGGCTTTAATTGTTTTGTTTTGCGGCGACAGTGATATCTTGTCGACTGGAGTACAGCAGTTTTTCTAGTCTAAGTTACACAGATTAGAACAATTAAATCATATACAATGGTCGCAAGTTGTGCGATTTAATCTGAGCAACTGTATTAAGCTAGCTCGTATATACTACTTGTAATTACAATATTGCACGAATTTGTCGTTAATGTTGTTTTACTTCCTTTCGAAATTTTCATTAATTATCATCATTACTATAGATTAAGCACTATCTTATATGAGAACTTCTACCAACCTCATCGGTGATGCCTTAACAAATCGCACTTTTCGTGTTGCGTATGAAGATACAACGTCTGCATTTCAGTCCATACAAGCTAGTATATCACAAAGCAGTGTTCTTGGACCTGTTTTGTACACTCTCTACACTTCTGATAATCCACTCTTTACAGCCACCTACGCTGATGATACTGTCATCATGGCAACAGGTCAAACACAAGACGAAGCGATAATGGTTCTCCAACATCATCTTGACCGCGTGTGCGCTGAATGCAGGACCGGAAGATAAAGCTCAATGAGCAGACGACAGTTCATGTTACATACACACATCGCCCGTTTTACAGCATCATATTGATACCAACGGCATCCAAATACCTTACAGTCTAGATATCTTGAATTGAATCTTGATTTGTGACCCACGTTCGAAGACACATATTGAGCACAAAAAGTTTCAACTGAAGCGCAAGCTTAGTTAAATGTACCGGCTAATTGGCAGTAAATCACCACTTAGTCTATGAAAAAAACGCCTAGCGATCCTGCGTCCAATTTGGATATATGGAGTCCAGTTATGGGGGGGATGTACTTCTCGATCCAAAACAAAAATATCATCCAACGTCGACAAAATATTATTCTTCGTGCAATCACAAACACTTGTTGGTGTCAGCGTAATGAGAATATCCATCGTGTTCTCGATATGAAGCCGGTTGACGATGTCATTTTTACGAATAGTCACATAAATACATATAGGGACTGTTCAACTACTTAACACCGACAATGACACTAGGCGCCTCAAGCGCACATATTCTCTCGATTTGGCTATGTAATTATTTGTAAAACATTATCATCTAATTAATAGTAGTTTGTTTGTTTTTTTGATATTATCGATAACTAAGTTCTACAACATGTTGTATATTAATAGTTTATAAGTATTGATTATTTAAGTGGAAACTTAAGATTCTAATAGCTTAAATCACTCCCTTATGGCGTGGGCTATTTAAAGAAAAATAAAACAATAATTAATTGCGGACATCTTTTCTCTCTAGACTTTATCCACTTAGGCTTGTTCTTCAATCACTCATTGTTTCAGATAGATGAACAATGTTAACTGCGTGAATGTAACTTTGCTACCTAAATTGAAATTCCAATACTTCAGCCGTTTCGAACACCGTAATGCTCCTGGATCTTCTTTATCTGCAGTAAAATGGAACTACAGAAACCTACTTTAAACGAACTAGTTGCTAGTTGAATAATATGTTCTGTGTTTATTTTTTTTATTGCTATGTCAGTGTACAGTTGATGTTAGTAATATTAATTTTGAATAAAGAGCGACAAAAAACAAAAAAAGAAACGATAAGGAAATTCGAAGCTTTCCAGAATCACACAATATTTTTGAAGAAATTTTCTTTATATCTAAATAACAAGCAGTCAAGCTGGCCGGAGAATATTTCGATTGAAATAATAAATGACTAACAGAAAAATGAGAATTTACTTGAAATGAGAGAGGTGATTTCGAGTAAGCAACATATATGAGAGAACCGAGAAAAAATTAAAAAAATTGGCGATACTGGAGGACAATATTTAAATGTGAAAAAATTGAAATGGTTAGTTGTAAGTAAGAAAAGATATTATTCGAATATAGAGGCTACTTCAAAAAACACGAACCTGATCATTGTAATTAAAGGATAAACAATTTCGACAAAAGTCACACTGTCAGCTTTGAAATAAATTTTTTAAAAGTTATTGTACGTAAGTTTTTTCTGATCCGTTATCTCAATTTCCGTAACAGTTATGAAATAAGTACATACAAGAAATGACGTTATGATGTTTAGTGAAGAAAAACGTAGTATTTCACTACGTGTGCCAACTGGCCAAATGGAAAAAGTACAAAGTGAATATTTTCTTCATAAGCGGGAAAATGCTGCAAATGTGTCTGTTTGTTTTGTTAATAAAATTGTTAGCCTGACTGGTGAAGCCCTATATTTTTAACATGTTTATTTTGTTTAGTTAATTTTTAATAATCGCGTGTATTTTATTGTTTTTAACTTTTGCTGCACGAAAACGAAGTGTTTTATTTAGATGCCGGATATTTGATGGATTTCAACAAATTTAGTATTATGGCAGTAGCCAAAGTCTTATTCGGCAAAATGTTTTCTAGTCCGTAAGATTCTGTCAAAATTTTATTTCTTTCGCGTTAGTTATACCCTTGACGTTTAGAATTAAATATAAATATTCTAATATGTATAATTCATTCATGTACAACCATTCTGTAAACTATTTAATAACGGGATCTATAAAACGAATGATACGAACTCCACTGAATTCCGAAATTGCAATTTTTTGCCGTAGTACGGCAACGACGTTTGAAATATATTGATCTTAAAGAAAATATTACAAAAAGGTCAATAATATCGGATACAATTTGCATATTAACATTGATGATAATAATACAAAACTTGAATTACAAAGATTTTTTTTTAAATAATATATTTCCTAAATAGCGAAACAAACAAATTATAACTAAAAGTATACTTTTAGTTATAATTTGTTTGTTTCGCTATGTAGGAAATATGTTATTTAAACATAAGCTACTTCTAGCAAACAGGTATAAAAAAGAATACTATTTTTTTTGGGGGAAAAAACGAAGAATATTTCTAGTGGTCAATAATATTGAATATTATATCATTATTGTGCAAATCTAAATGGGAATGAAGAGGTACTCTGCAATAACCTGTAAATTATAAACTTACAACTAGGTCTTACTATGTAACTATCTTGACGATTCAGTCGAGATTTCTCGATCATTGACGCGGTTACGGAATTGGTCGCATATTAATGATACGATTATGCGCTTTTATAAACCAATCTGTTCTCGATTATGCTTCAACTCTTCGTATACCTACGTTACCTGAATTTACAAGATCCCATTTATCCCCAAATTTAAACGCTCCTCTATTAGTGTCCACATATAGTGCTCAAACTTCAATAGATATTAAAACAAACATTTCTCCCTTAACTTTTTTCATCGCAGTTGCTCCAGTCAACGTGTGTTTCGAAATTATTGATGTCCAAGAGTGCGGTATAATTTTTTTGTGATTAAACATATAAACGCGTTATTTTTTTATAGCACCAATTAATTATAATGTAGATTTATTGTTTTTTTTATTTGAATAATTCATACATTTAATAGAGGTATCCGGTAAATTATTTATAAACCAGATTCCTAACGCTGTTTAGTCTTCCGTTTTTCGGTTTAACTCCCTATCAGATGGTGCACACTTTTTTTTAACGTCTTTTAAGCCTTCGGCAAATTTGAATATCTCTTTGGACCACTCTCTGCTAAAACCTTTAGGTTCTCTCGTACAACGCTCGCTTATTGTGTCATACCTTGTGCTTCAACAGTTTTGTAAACCTAAAATCGCTTTAATTTTCTTTGCTTAATTTTAAGTGCACCATTCACAATTCCAAATTGACCTGAAAATTCGTTTATGCAGCACAACTTCAATTTCCGTAGACATATATTCGCCAATCGGTCTATACATCTTTTCGACTTTAACATTTAATTCGCTACGTCCAATTACAATATTAGTATATACTTTCTCCGTATGAACTGTTCATCAGTATCGTTTTTAGTGAGTACGGCAACACCGTTTGCAAGTATATCGATTAAGAACCGTAAACATGGTTATATAATCGTTACACTTTACCTGGAATGTATTCGATACGCTCGCGTTAATAATTTTTTAATTTATTTATCTGGTTAATGAGTGTAAACTACCAGCTCAGAATATACGGTAGGAAAGATTCAAACGAAACATAAAATATCGGCAATTTACATTCAACCGGTATAATCCCTAGTCAAATATAAGAATATGCCATGTATAATACCAACCTTTATGATAGTGATGATTAAAATCAGCAGTGTAAAACTTTTAAGTTCGGCCATTGTACTAATAAATTATTATATCAATTTATCGAATGGAATAGAAATAGAAACTGGTTTTTACTGGAGGGTATTCGATTCTTTTATACCAAAGTATTCGTGCGTATCTTAGAAAAAAAAAAAAAAAACCAAGTACTTCGAGACTACACATTATCTTTTGAAATTTGATTTCAGATAGCGAGAAGGAAATTATTGATATCTCGAATAAAAATTTTTTTTTTATCGAAATTGATAACAGCAATGTACACTGTTAATCACTCGGCGCTTTATAATCATTTTTTACTAATCTTGTCTGCGAAGTCAATTTAGTAGTCGGCAGCAGGTATCGCGCGATAATCTAATAATAAACGTGTCAATCAGTGTATCGGCACTTGAAATAATGAATAATAATAATAACAAAAATAAATAAATAAAAAAAGACAGCAAAAATAAAGTTTGACAATTTTATTTTTCAAATAACTAGACTTGCGAAAAATGTTATTTTTACTATTCTTTTCTTAAAATTTAAAAATCCCTCCTCCTTTATTCATGTTCAATTTACCAGTTGACGCGTTTATGAAAAAACAACTTTATCAGTTTTATGAGCGTAAACAAAACATCACTTCAAATTTGGTAGATTTAATCGAAATATTCGGATGAGGTGAAAACAATATGCGTATATGGAATTCATTAAAATCATAAGAAACATGCAGATCTGTGTATTTTGCGCATTATTTTAAAATATTGAATTAAAATGATTAAGAAATAACGGATTTTTTCATTTTTTCTTTCTTTACATTTTAATAATAATTACAGATTCTTATAGAAAATTATTTCGAAAGGATGACAAATTAGAGTTTATTGTTTCCGTTTTCGACATTTTGAAATTCATTATTTTAAAGCATTTCGTAATAATATTTTCGTTATCACATAATTTAATTTAAAAGAATGCAAATGCGTTATAGTATTTTTTTTCGAATTAAAGCATACTGCTAGTTTTATAAACCTTTCTTAAATAATTATACATCTGTAATATACACGATAATGATCCAAATCGAAATGAATAAAAAAAGTTACTTGATTTTTTATAACTTTAAGATAGTTTTTAGACTATGCAGTTGAATCATAAAACATATGCCTCTACTATACTCTTGCTTAGTATTAAATAAGCTAAATTAAGGAATGCCAAGCAGAAGTATTATCAAAGACAAATAGTGTTGGTAAACAATGATAGCAAAAAAAAAAATGGGGTATAATCAATAATATTGTTAGTAAAAGAAACAAAACGACAGTTGATGATTTCATTAGTTTAATAGTAGCTGAACAATTTGGCGAATACTTCGTACGTTCGATAGAAGAGCATAGACACAAATGTGACATTCAGTTACTGAATACTAACGTTGACTAGTTAAATATGTCCTCATTCTTCATTCCACTTGCTTTTCAAATAGAAGAAATAATTAACGATCTAAAAGTTCACAAGGCACCGGAATGGGACGATATTAAGGTTAAATATATTAAACAAAACTCAAAGTTGGTTACTCCTATTTTAACCTGTATGGTCAATCGCTCAATAAAGGAAGCCGGCATTCCCAATGAGCTCAAAAGAGATATTATTAGACCGATATATACGAAGGGATCTAAAAATCAAATTGAAAACTATCGTCCAATAACAATAATGCCTGTAATAGCTAAACTACTAGAACAATATATCAGCAAACACTTAAGGAATTAAGTGGAAAAGAACAATCTGCTCTATGAAAACCAACACGGATTTAGAGAAAAAGAGATCCACCGTTACTTTACTAAAAACGTTTTTGTAAATGAGATAAACACAGGACTATCGAGGGGGAACCAATTCATAATTACCTTCATTGATCTAGCTGAAGCGTTTAATTTAGTTGACCATGATACCTGCTTATTAAAGATCTAGAAGATATGGACATTGTAAATAATCAACTATTGTGGTTTAATAATTATTTACAAAACAGGAGAAGCATCGTAAAAATTGCAGGTAACATAAGTAATGAAAAGGTGAATCGATATGGAGTAGGTCAGGGTACAAAACTGACTCTGATTCTATTTCTTATATACACGAACTCATTATATAAGCACATCAAAAATGAAAAGGTTTATGCATTTGCCGATGACATCGCATTACTAATTGAACATAAAAATCCAGAGATGGCGGAAAAATTGCTGCAGCAGGATGTCGATAATGTCAGTAAATGGGCGCATGACAGGAGGTTGTGTATAAATGTAAATAAATTAAAACTACCCCGTATTCGTAATATCTCTAAACATATGGGTCATCGAATCAGTATACATAATAATGAATGCTTACATGAACGCTACGGAAACAAAATCATTCACCTATCTTCATATCCACCTCTAGAGAATGTAATAGATTTTAGATATCTAGGAATATATATCGATAAATCATCGAACTGGAAAAATCACATACAAAACTTAAATTTTAAAATAAGACAGTCAATTCCAGCGTTATATAAACTGAAGATGGGGTTCTTTCATATGGAACATTACGGATATACTTAAATGCAATAATGATGTCTAGAATTTTATATAGGATTCAAATATGGGGTGAGGCTAAAAAAATGGAAATCAATAAAACAGGTAAAATTCAGAAAAGGTGTTTGAAACTTATACTACCCCATTGGTAGCAAAGTCACACTACATCAACCTGATGGAAGGAAAATAATAAAATGTCTTCCAAGATGCACTATTATTATTACAGACTACCTGAATTTAAATGAAATAACGTAAAGTTACCTTTCAGACCAAAAACTCGACTAACAAGGAATCAAGGTAATACATGATTCATCCTAGAGTGGTAAATCTACGAATCGACAATACAGATGATTCGGTTCTAATTAAATTAGGGAGTACCATAAACGAAAAAAAAAAATTGGTGTATGGAAGACGGCAGTGAGGAAGTGGTTGAAAGAATGGTGCAAAGATTACGGATTCTTGCTGCGTCCCCTTTTCCCTTTATTATTGTTGCATTTTTTAAGGCTCTTTTAGACTATCTATTTACCAGTTTCTTTCCTGTATATTAATGTATGCGACGTCTTGTATGTAAGCGGCACCCAAGTACGGGTGTATTATTGTGCTATTTACACATATAACTGCGCTGATTGTTATCTTTTCTTTTGTTTTGGTAAACGATAATAAGAGTGTTGGGCACTCGCACAACTGGCATACTTTCCCAGTGAGACTCACAACTTATTTATTTATTAAAAAATAAAAAATATTCCGAACAACGAAATTAGTACGAAAATGATAGTCACAATATTGATAAGCTTAATGAGAGGTTAACAAAAATTTTGACTCAATATCAATGCCGCAACTTTCAAACGAAAGTAAAGTTCTGGAACATAGAAGAAGTTTGCAAAGAAAAAGAAGGGAAACTATAATAAAACACAATAGAGACAAAATAGAACTTGCAGAATTGAACAAGTTACTAAGGAAAAAAGTAAAAACGGATATGGGAAACTACAACTGCAAAGAAATAAGTGAAACTATAGAAAATATGATAATATGAAAATTTTAAAATCAGAATTACAGTTTGGAACAAAATTCCATCTCCTCTGCTTTAACATTGTTTTCCCCGCCCAATCTCCCAGCCTGAAAAAATTACTCTTTAAGGATTTGATCACTGTAGTGGAATGGGGGCTGCACAGCTGCTGTCAATCAAAGTTTGTCTAGCTTTAGATCATTCCGCTCTCAACCTACTTTTAATAACTTTTTGTCTTGTATGATTTCGATTGCTAGAACCAGATATATTCTCAAAAACGCCAAAAATAAATCTTGGAAATCCTTTTACTCTTATTTTTCTTGATCGACTCCTATTTTCAAAGTCTGGAAGTTGGCTAAAGCTTTTAGAAATTCTCTTTCTGAACGTCCATCCAGCTCCTGTCTTCCTAAGGATACTCTTTCTTCTTTCTTTGACTCTATAGCTCCTATTATGTCCCTAACTATGATGAAGTGGGTTCTTTAATTCCTCCTTCTCCATCGCCGCTTCATTTCTTTTCCTCCAACTTTTCCTTCTCTGAACTTCTTTATTCCCCCAAAAAACTCCAATTCTTGTCCGGGTCACGATAAAATTTCTTACTCCATCCTCGAAAACCTATCTGTAAAGTCTCTAAAAATTATTTTAATAATTTTCAATTCCTTTCTGCAATCTCGTTCTATTCCTGATTCATGGAACACCTTCGTTGTTATCCCTATTCCCAAGAATTATTTCTCTACTCTTCGGCCTATTTCTTTAACTTCTTGCCTCAGGAAACTCTTTGAAAACATGCTTAACAAACGACTTGTTTCGTGCCTCCAACACAATAACTTACTTCCAGACAACCAGTTTGATTTTCGTCCTGGCTTAGGCGCTCCAGATTGTATCAGTCTTTTCCTTTCTGACATTTATAAATCATTTATTTCCAAAGAATTTACAATTTCAGCTTTTATTGATGTAGCCAGTGTATGCGAAAGCGTCCATATTCCGTTATTATTTCCTTAAATATCCCTGCATACATATCCTTCTTAATTATCAATCTTTTCAAAGTAGAACTTTCATTTTTTCTGCTCCTTCCTTTTCCTCCTCAAGGAAGGTCTTCCAGGGTCTTCGGCAAGGTTCTTACCTTAGCCCTACTTTATTTAATCTATATGTTTCCAAAATTAGTTTCTCTCCTTCAAATCCAAATCATTATTTTTTCAGATGATATCCTTGTTTACTCCTCTTCTCGTAATCTTCTAGTTGCCAATGAGGAACTAAACAGCTCCTTAAGAACTTTAGAAAAGGCCTTTTCTGACATTCATCTCTCACCCTTCGGCCTTTTAACCCAGGCTCATTTGAAATAAATCCAAAAAATCATTCTTTTTCAATAGTCAGTTCTTTTCGTTATCTGGGTATCATTTTATCCCCTCGGGCGTCTTTCCATGAACATATAAGTCTTATTTATAT
Organism: Icerya purchasi; assembly: GCA_039619475.1. Classification (NCBI taxonomy): domain Eukaryota; kingdom Metazoa; phylum Arthropoda; class Insecta; order Hemiptera; family Monophlebidae; genus Icerya; species Icerya purchasi. Next base: position 74,857,601 of record CM077115.1, on the reverse strand, counting down.
TCTTCCTTGCTTAAAGTCTTAAACCTTCTTAAAATGGGGAGGTGATCTTTCTGTGCTAATAATGCTGCACAAATCTCTCATACACTCTAGATTGGACTGTTGCAGTTTCTTATATGATAACTCTTCCAAATCCGTTCTATACAAATTAGATCGCCTCCAAAACAGTTTCCTTCAGCTTCGACTCGGAGCTTTGGAGTCATCTCCTGTTCCAGTCATTCTCTCTGAATCCAACATATTTTCTCTGTTTATCCGAAGATCTTATTTGGGTTATCGCTTTCTCATCAAACGTTTTCCCACTTCCTCGTCAAATATCAGTGCCTCTTATCTTTTTATCCTCCGTCGCTGGCGTTTTTCCTCCAATAAAATTCTTATACTATCTCATATATTTATTCGCCTTTCTAAATTTCCCCATTTTGTTATTTCCCGTCACAAGCTTCCATTCTTTTCTTACGTCTATTCTAGATGTTAAAGCCACCAAATATCATCTTCACGCCATGCTAGTCCTCCCCCTCTCATATAGTCAGTGTAGAATTTAATAATACAATAAATTCGATCACTCTTTATTTTTTACTGCCGGATTGGTGAGCCCGAGCGGAGTTGGGGCCCCATTGGTTCAGTCATTCTCAGCCCCTTAGACTTCCGTCCTTTTGTTCTATCTTTACTGCTGAATCTGTTGCACCTTACAAGATTTTCTCTTCTGCAAGTCCTTCCAAATTCCTTGCTGTCTCTGACTCATTAAGTGTTCTTATAGCGTTATCTCCACCTTCCCTTTGTCCTTCTACTGATGCTATTTTCTATTCGTTCTCTTCTCCATGATCTATCCTCATCGACGTCTACCCAGCTGGACTCTCTTTGCATTCGCGGACATTCAGGCATTGATGGGAATATAGCCGTCGACCTCCTTACTAGAGCTGCAGCTTCCAATGGAAATTTTATTAGTAGGGTTGCAGCACACAATATTCTTCTTCCAACTAAATTCTGCCATCTTAGACTTTGGCACTCTGTTTATGTTTTTCCTTTCGTTAATCCTAATTCCTTCTATCTCTTGATTAACCATGTTCCTTCTTCTCGTCCATGGTTCTGTGATTTCCCCAGTTTGCGTTAGATATCGTGCTTGTAATAAACGCTCGTACTCCGAATACCGCGTATAATTTTTAGGGTGATCTCATTAACTAAGTGAACAATTTGGTTTTGTGTCCGGTGCTTTGATACAAGACTTAGAATCATGCTTACGATCGCATTTAACACACCGGAACGGTAAATCGCAATAGTTATGTAAATGGCCATATAGCTTGCATCTTTTACATTGAATGATTTGTTTATTATAAGTATTTTTCTGCCGTATAACTATATTATAAATGTAATCAATTTTAAAATGACCATTAACATCACTGATGTTATATTTTTTGTTACACTAACGACATCCAACAATTATTCATAAAAACATATTATTATTATTATTATTATTTATTATTATTAGCCTTAGTGATATAACGTTATACAATATACATTGAAGTAAATAAACTATTGTATAATTTAATTTAGCCCTGAAAACGAGCAAAGGCCTCCCTCAACCGAGCCCACTCTAGTCTGTCATAAGCCACCTGATGGTATTGTTTGTGCTTTAACATTTTAAACATTTTAGCGAAACTATCTTCCCACCTGTTTTCCGGTCTTCCTCTTTTTCTCTTCGCCTATATCGTCCAATCTGTTATTTTTTTAGTCCATCTTGTGGAATCCATTCTTGCAATATGTCCTGCCCAGTCCCATATTTTACTTCTTATTGCCCATGTGTGAAATTGTCTTTAACTTTTAATTTGTTTTTGATTTTTTTTGAGTTTATTTTGTCTCTTAATTTAACTCCAATCATAGATCTCTCCAATGCGTTTTGACATATCTCAATTTTATTCATGATATTATTTGTTATTGTCCATGTCTGACCTCCATATGTTAAGGCAGGCAGGACGCACGCGTTTAGAATTTCCCTTTTTAGTTCATTTCTGTAAGGTCCCTTAAAAATATGTTTCAGCGACCAGTATTTTTTCCAAGTGAGTGCGATTCTACGCTATACTTCTTTTTTTGTTTTATTTTTTAGAGATATTAGTTGTCCTAAATAAACTATAAAAACATATAGCATTATCTAAATTGTAAAAATCATTAAAAAATGAACGATTAATACATATAAAAAACAATAAATAAAATAAATTAGTCCGACCGGTTTCGTCGATTGTTCGACATATTCATGGACTATTTTTATTGTGTTGTTTACATTATTAGATCGTTATAAAGAAATAAATCGATATATCATGATTGGTGGTCTACGTAAATGTGGAACAGGTGTATAAAAATTGATGAAATAATAATGAAATAATAAATAGTAATATAAAAATATAACAACAAACCAAAGAATATAAAAAATAAATATACATATGTATTTTAATTTTATTATATTTTGATTTTATAAAGTTTTTTTATTAAATAATGCGTTTTTTGGTATCATTTGCTGCATGTTTAATGTCATGTCTTTGTATTTATTAATATAAATAATCTTCTGCTATGTTTAAAAGTTTATTGTCGGTAACTATTTTTAAAATGGTCATGTCTGTTTGTATATTATATGTTATTGTATGGTTTTGTTTGATTATATAGTGAGCAAATGTTGATATTTCAAGATAATCAGTTTTAAGTTCTGCTACTGCGAAATAACTCGTCACTAAGCTAAAACCAGGATGTAGAATTGGAACAAAACTCAAGCTAGAAAAAGTAACACTAATTAGGCATCGTTCACACGTTATTACTTCATTCACTAATTAAGTGGAGACTTTCCATTAAACTGCTACACGCATAAATCTCAATTAGCAATAAATCGCATGCCATTATAACGTAAACAACACCGAAGTCAATGAAATATTTACAAATTACGGAAAAACGTAGATAAATCATTCTACCCGAAAACCGCCGACATGCAGAAATTCTTCTAAAGTTCGTTTAGTAACGACTATTTATCGCCAAAAAATATATAATAATTAATTAAAATTGCGTAATATATTGAAAGAGAGATGATTCTGCGACAAATACAAATATGGTAAATATTCATAAAATTTTCTTTCTCACTTCGTTCATTAAAATTAATGCATCGTTAAATTCACAGTTTTAAAATTGTCATAAAAAATACGATTATTAGGACGAAAAATAGCGGAAAAAATAAAACAGCTATTTGCTAAATAACCTACTGAAAGGAGAAGATAACCGAGCGAATGAGTCAACTGACTTACTTCCCTCGATTCCGGCACGACCAGGAATCCAATAAAAATCAGTTTGGATAAAGCGAGAAAGGATGAGATCATGAATCAGGGAGCGAATCAGAAGGATAACATAGTCGGTTGAGTGAGAATGAAGAGGAGATTCGATAGCGTGCAGCGCGCTATGAGCATCTGGCAGAATAAAGATATTGTTAGAGACAAGTGAAGGTCTGATAAAAAGAAGGATACGCAGAATAGCAGCTAACTCAGCACAAAATATTGAACGGAAAGAAGAAAGTTTAAAAGAATCTAAGCAATTTAATGAAGGACCAAAAAGCAGCGCTAACTATATTAGATCCCTTGTAGTCATCAGTGAAAATCGTCAAATGGCTAGAAAAAGAAGAGTTTAAGTTCTGTTTAAATTTCGATCTAACGATGTCGATATAGCATACATTTAAGAAGAACAGGAGATTAAAAAAAGATAACTACATGAAGAAAAGAGGAAAAAGTTTATTGTGAGATACACAGAGAAAAATAATTGTTCCCCTTTGTTTTGGAATTCATCTGGACTTATTAGTAACGGACGATTACCCATCAATACGTGTAAATAGTAGCAATTAGGAGTCACATGGAATGGAATCTAATCAAGAACCTTATACTAAGAATGGAGAAAAAATGGCAAAGAGCGAATTGAACAAGACGAGCAGCGATAAGCGGCAGAATTAGAGATTTATTAGCAAAAAGTGCAAATTACCTGAGAAAGAGGAACAGAAAAAAAAAAGAAGACATTATCTAACGGTAGATGAGGAATCGATAAACCTAAACTAAAACGTGAACGAAAAAGAAAAAGATTGTGAGATTGAACATGTAGAGCAGATAAGAGTAAACGTAAATGTACACATGCAGAACTTTTTCACCACCAGTGAATAAAAGGACCATCAATCTGCGTCCGTTGGCAGAAAATACGAACAATAGCCGTTCGAATAATACTCACTAAACAGCCTCCTGTATTATTGATAAGACATCATTATTTCCTTATCTGGACTGAAACACGTGACTATCAGAACTTTTTCAACTACTTCCAAAGAACAAAATAGGCGCGGTAGATTAATTTTCCTTAACTGCAACTGCTTAATGTAGATAAAAGAAGATAAACAGCCTATATAAGCAGCTGCAGAGATTTTTACAATCAGTTTTTCTCGCAGCATTAGTTGACATAGTAGCAACTTCCAAAGACTCAGTCAGAGTTAATCCACCGTAAGGAAGAAATAATGGCGATGTCACAGCTGGTCTCACTTGTTGCTCTCTTCTTATTGCTGACTACTTTACAGGTTCGTATGACTCGGAAAAAGATCATTATTAAACAATTAATTATTATTAAAATAAAAAGGTATTAAAATCGTAATTATGGCACATTTAAGAAATTCAAATTATTACAAGTTCGGTGTTGCAGAAGTTCTTTTTTCGAATTTACGAACATACTTCAAAAATATTACGGGGCAGTTCACACGGTGTGAATCAGGTGGTATACTGTTTTCATGCAGCTAACATTTAATGCATTATAGCGAGTTTACTACTTACATTGACATTGAGAATGAGCGACATTTACAGTTAATTGTGCCGACCATATAAATTTCGATAGAAACAAAACATCGAAGCAGCTATTACAATTTTCAGTTTTAATTTAAATATTACATTCAAAAGTGTGCGCCAATGACGAATGTTAATTAAAAATTTGGACATTATATTTCAACGGCATAATTATATATGAGGAAATGGAACAGTATTTTACTCGGATAACATATATAAAAAGTTAAGCTAAAACAGATGCAGTAGAGAAAACGAAATTAAAAATACAGGAATTAACGATATAATCGAAATTATTACTGTATTTCGAACTTTGGTTTATATCATTTAAGTGTGAAAAATAACGTCATTATTCACCTCGACTGGCTTTTCAGACATCGATAAAATGGCCGAAATTTTTAATAGTACCTTCTGTAATGGTCGCTACAGCTGCATAAAATGATTATTTCTATTTTAAGGTCTCAAATATTACTTAGCTCACTGATGTTAACTTTGATCTTCAAAAAAACCTGCAAAAGGAGTTCTGCGCATGTCGAAACGAGCGAGTAAAGTCACATTTGCTTTTCTTAGACGTTCATCGAATTGTGACATATAACTTCGCACTGAGTAATGACAAACCAACCGCTAACACCGTTGTACTATTACTTCACTGCTCCCTTGTAGATGAGCATTTTGCCTATGTTAATTAGTTAATGCTAAAGTACATGTAATTTCGAAAAGGGTACTATAAAGTAAACGAAATGCGGATATTTTGAAGTAAAATTAATAAATAACATTTAAACAATTTTATTACAGAGCAACTATGCTTTTCCGACATGTTTTGAAGAAAGATGTTGCGAACCTTGCTGCGAACCTTGCTGCGAACCTTGCTGTAGACCTTGTTGCGAAAGACCAGTTTCGTACCTTCCAGTACCGCAACCGTTACCAATTCGTGTACCAGTACCAAGGCCTTGCTGCCAGCCACCGTCCGTTACCATTCCGAACATCATATTGGCGCTATTACCACCAACTCATAACAAACTTGGCGCTTTGCCATGTGCTAAACCATTCGGACTAGGCAGAAATGGTTTCAATAGCGGATACGGATATGGGCGCGGATACGGTTATGGACGCGGATGCGGTTATGGGCACGGATGTTGCAAACCATCGCCATTAGTTGTACCTTATCCAGTACCCCAGCCATATGCTATCCCTACACCGTGCTGTTCACCATGTTCCTCTTGTTGTTAACAGAAAATTCCATCATTTAATATATGACGTAATTGAATACTGAAAATACAAACTGGTTAACAATGTATTTCTCGTTCTTTTTATTTACTTTCCATGTATGTATATAATGGACGCAATAATACGATGGAATTTTAAACATGTTTTAAACTATACACTGGTTGAACATTTTTTTGTGTTCAAAAGCAATTTAGACGATTACAAACCAGGAATAATATTAAAACCTTTCACTTATACTTTCCCGTACCAGTTAAAATAAGAACAGCAAAGCGTTTAAATAATTTTATTCTTGAGGTAATAAACAGATTGATCTAACTTTCATACTGCATTTGTACATCTGTGTACACTAAATTTTTGCAAAGAAGTGACGGAAATGGTTAGTTTTTCCAAATCTATATCGGATTATCGCAAACAGTCTACTTGGCTTATGTTTAACCATATTTTTAAAAAAATGGCATAGTGTGAACGCTTGTCTTTCCGAAATTGTACTACACCTGCTTGTTGTAAATTATAATTTTTAATAGCCACACTGAAATCTGTAACAGATGAACCTAAATAAAGATTTATTTTAATTAACGTGAACTTGAAGTGACTGATGACAACATTGGAAACAAAAGACATGTGACCGGTAGTTTTATTTCAGATCAAGAACATGCTGAAACTCTAAAACCCTGATTGTTGCGAACGTTACAGGTACATCGGTGTGAGTATCTCTGAAGTGTTTTTTTTTCCTTCTTGCTCGGGTTTTTCCCTGTGCTTGTCAGCAACGGACTATTACCCATTAACACATGTACATGGCAGAAATTAGGAGTAACAAGGGTTGAAATCTGACAAAAATCGCTATACCAAGGATGGAAAAACAATGACAACCAACGTTGAAAAATGACAATCATATGCATCCTGAAAAGGAAAGAAATGACATTGCCGAAGGTAAGAGCAAAATGAGTTTAGCTGTCCCATACCATGGCCGCATCTGTGATTACAGTGCTCACAGTACAAACGGACAAAGGAATCAGACTACAAATAATGAAGGAAGAAGAAACACGTGATGTTTAAAAAGCAGTTAGAGCCACCAAGCACCAGAACTATATTAAACACAGCGCTTAGCGTCCGTAAACAATTATCCGAAAGTCCAATGACTTTCTCCATCACTATAAAGCAAAGATTATAGTTCTTTATTATGAAAATTGAATTATAATTATGGCGACGACTGCGAAAACAGCGCCTACTATCCTGTTAAAAGGAGATGAGTAGAATTTATACCCAACACTATGGCCACACTGCAATAGCAGCGCCTGCAGTGCCGGCTGACGAGGAGTTCACTGTCTACCGTTAGGGCCGCAAGTGCGACAGCGAGCTCGTAAAATTAACTGCGAGCTGTGCCTGTTTGTAACTGTAACTGCAATATAAGTGCGTGCTCTTCGTTTAGTGACACTATGGAGAATCGATACAATGAAGCAGGAAGTATCTCTGAAGTGGAATATACGAAATCTCAGTAGTTTTGCAAATAAAAAAGCGTACTTAACAATAACTGATCCAAGAAAACAGGTCGATTAATTCTGTTAACTGATTTCTTTAATTTTAAGTTTGTGTATAACTAAGTTCATGAAAAAGCGTAATTTAATTCTGGAAGTAGTTACATTATATAATATTACTCTCTGCAGCTGACTGAAATAAATTTTTCGAAACGGGAACTTGCTATTAAAATTAAGTGACGAAGGGCTTTAGTGTATTACGATGACGAACCTAGCATTGATAATGTAACAAAACTGCTAGGGAATCGTAATTATCAATTTTACTCACAATTATCATATGAAACAGTCTGATCAAAGAATTACTTAAACGTTGCAAACGAGATGAAATTCGAATTAGAATTATTGATTTAATTTACATCAAATCAGTTGATTCAAGGGTAAATTTGTGGCGAATTTAATCGTAGGCATTATTATCTATGTTTGTATCCATTGAGAATAGCATAAAAATGTACTAAGCGGGCAATACTGTTTTACATTATAGAATGACCTGGGAAATCATGAAAGAAATGTCTTGATTTTATTTGATAATTGAAAATTTATCACTTGATTTATAATTAATGACAGACTCATTAGGCGAGAGAGGCAAGCCGCCTCCTAATTTTCACCGCGCGGTTGGAAAACGTACTACCAGCAAATATTTTCCGCTTGCGTTTTGGGCACAGTTTGCTTCCTTCCCCGCTTTTCCGTTTCTCCCTTGTGCCGTCTCCTTTTTGTCTCTATTGCACCCCTCCAATATCCAATTTGTGTGTGATCCCGATCACGGAATGTTCGACTGTGCATCTCTTGTAACCGATCAAGCTGCTTTCTACTCCTCCCTTTTACAAATTGGTATTCCCACTCCATACAGTGCTTCGTTCATTCTCTCCCTTCCTTCTCCTTCTGTTGTTCAGGTTCTTGATTCCTTTTTGTCGGCTATTTCTGATCGTATAAAGATCTAAGTTTCTTGGTCTTTTTACCTTTTCCTTTGGGCCAATGTCCTTGTCGACGAACCAAAAAAGAATATCGATCGGCTGGGATAATTTCATATTACTTGTTGGATATTTTTAACGGAAAGGTGCCGGTTTATCCGACCTGAGGATGAATGCCATTACCTCATAACTTCTTTCAAAAGAAGAGTTGGTTAAAAACGTATTCCCCGAAATTCAAATAAATTATACGGGCTGAATGAACGATCTATTCTTATCGCTCAGAACAAGAAGCCCACGAACTTAATAATATTATTCAGTCTGATATTCAAAGCGAAACCGTCGCATACAAGTCTGTCGACACTGTTTAGACGCAGATGAAGCGGGCTATTATCTAACGGAATTTTTAAATTCACTCGATCAACCACAGATGCCATCGCACCTACTGAAACTGAAAATCAGCGTGCCAATTATCATATGGCGAAATATCAACCAACTAAATCTTTGCAACGGCACACGGTTTGCAGTAAAAAAAAAAACAACTACTGGGCATCATCACAAAAGCAAGAATCTTAACAGGTGGTCATTCAAAGATGAAGATGCTCTCATTCTTCACATTCCTATGATTCCAACGGATATGCCATTTCAATTTAAGATATTGCAACTCACAATTCGATTATTGACGTTTCCGGTCACCAGTAACAAAACTCAGATCCAATGATTATACTGGTCTGGTTTAAGTGTGGATACAGATTGCATCTCACATGTGCATATATATGTTGTGTGTTCAAGAGTCGGTAAACGAGGCAGTCTCTATATCTGCACAGACAATGGAAAAACAAAAAATATATATTCTATACACACGAGCATTATGAAACTGAACTTATTAAAAACTTGCGCTTTTTATTTTTTCTTTTTAACAAAACTGAGCCACGGAAATACGTGGCCGGGGGTACAGCCTAGACTAGAAATATTAAAAAAAAAAAACAAACGAGTTATTTCCATGGAATTCATGTAAATTTTTGACAAAAATTAAAAGGAAGAAAGATACCGTTAGATTGGATGAATTTTGGTCCATATAATCTAAGCAGCCTACTATTCAAAGACATTTCAAGAGGATTGAACCCTAACCCCTCTTCAACGTACGACCTGCGTACAAGAAAACAAATAAGACAATCATGAAAGAGACGACTTTTCGCATGAGTTAAATAGTTCTTTATATTTAGGTTAAAATTATTTTCATCCATTTACTCTATTTAACTCATTATTAAACAATATAAAAAATCTTTATTTCACAGAAATTATTTTTAAAATTAAAAATTAAAATGTGCCGACATGTTTCGGAGTCACTTACTCCATATTCATGGCGTTAATAAATTATTAACGCCATGAATATGGAGTGACTCCGAAACATGTCAGCGCATTTTAATTTGTAATTTTAAAAATAATTTCTGTGAAATAAAGATTTTATATATTGTTTAATAATGAATTAAATAGAGTAAATGGTCAACGCTAAAAACTCCCTAGCCAGTAAAGTTTAAACATGCCCTATACGCCAATGACAAGTACTGATAGTATACTTACGAACAAACCTGACAGCAATACCGAACAAGTAAAGTAACAGCACGAAGTGGATTTAAACATAGACTGTAAAATAATAATTTTTGTACCCGCAGTCATTTAAATAACTGACTATACAGAATTATGACTTACTTTAATCTTACGACTTCAGTTTGACGATTGAAAGTGGATGGTAAATCATTTACAGTAGCCTCCTTCGCTGCGAGATCGACTCTCTCATTTGAGCTGATATCGCAGTGGTCCATTATCCAGTAGAACTTTATATCGCCACCCATCAAAGTTGTATTCTTCTTCTTCTTCTTCTTTACGCCATCTCCGTTCGAAGTTTGGCGATCATCTTGGTTATTACCGGCTTTGATGTTGCGGCCTGCTGTAGTTCTGTTATGGAGCATCCATACGATTTTCTTAAAACACCCGTCCAGGACATTTTCCTTTTGCCAGGTTTTCTTTTACCTTTAATTTCTCCATTTAATCCGGTGTGAATTAAATGGTACTTTTCTTGTTGTCTGTACACATGTCCAAAGTATTTGAGCTTCCTTTCCCGAATTGTGCGCAGCAGCTCGGCTTTCTTTGAAATGCGGTTTAATACTTCTGCATTTGTAATATGATCCCGATAGGATATATTAAGCATTCGACGATACACGTACATTTCGAAAGCTACTATTTTCTTTTCAAGTGTCTGCGTAAGTGTCCAACTCTCCGTTCCATAGAGTAATACTGACCAGACATAACATTGCACGAGGCGTAGACGTAACTAGAGGTTTAGATCTTTCCTGGACATTAGATTTTTCATATTCAGAAATACCTTTCTTGCTCTCACTATTCTTGTTCGTATTTCTGTCGACTAGTCAGTTTCTTCATGGAACCAGGTACCAAGGTATTTCAATTTTGAAACGCGTTGAATAGTCTGGCTTTTAACGAACATCTTTTTAGCGACGGTATTTTTATCAGAATTTCTATGTACAGCTACCCAATTTGTTTTGTCTCTATTTATTTCTAGGCTGTACGAGCTGCTAACCCTTACTACTCGGTTTATCATATTTTGAAGTTTCTCTATGTTATCCGAGATCAAAACAGTATCATCTGCGTATCGAATATTAGAGACACGTTCTGTTCCAACTTCAATACAGTCTTGTTTTGGGAGAGCATCTTTGAAAATAGCTTCAGAATATACATTGAAAAGCAATGGGGACAAAATGCATCACTGGCCTACTCCTTTTTTTATCGGTATTTCTCTAGAAGTTTCACCCTCTGTCCGCACAGTTGCTGAATGTCCCCAGTAGAGTGTCCCAATTATTCTTCGTATCTTGTGATTAATACCAATGTCTTCAAAGATCTGCATTAACTTTCCATGATTGACGCAATCAAACGCTTTCTGATAATCGATAAAGCAATAATATAATTTATGGTTGACATCACGACATCTTTGGGCTAATATATTCAGCAAGCAAATTGCTTCACGTGTGTCATAGCCACCTCTAAATCCAAACTGGTTTGCACCTGAGTTCTCCTCGCACCTGGTACAAATTCAATAATGAATAACCTTAAGGAATATTTTTAGAATATGCGACATAAGGCTGATTGTTCGATACTCCTTACAGTCGGTTGCATTACTCTTCTTAGGTATTGCAATAAACACTGATTTGAGCCAATCCTTTGGCATACTACCCTTCCGTTAAAAAATTTGACTACAAAACTTAATGCAGAATGATTTGTTTCAAGTAGTTTGAGTAATTCTCCATGCATCATATCTGGTCCAACGGCTTTTCCTGATTTCAAATTATTGATTGCGCGCATGACTTCACCTGCTTCGATATCGTCCATAGAATCATCACTTTAATTAAATTTTTCATTTACGCTATCCATTGTAGGTCATATATCATCAAACAATTTCTCAATATATCTTTCCCAGCGTTCTAATCTAGACTGCTTTCCAACTATCAGATTCCCATCATCGCCTTTTAAACTTCTTCCGCTCACATTGCAATTCAAATTTGTGAATTCTTTCACTTTTATGTGCACATAAAATATATCATTTTTAGATTGTAAATCTTCAATTTCTCGGCATTTACCATTCAGCCAGTCCTCTTTTGCTTCACGTATCTTGCGTCGAATTTCTTTATGTAATGCCTTATATTTAATCTCGTTACGTTTAAATTTTCTCCTCTTTCCCATAAGACACAATATGCCATCTGTCATCTATGTTTTGTTTTTCTTCTTTTCCACTGTACCGATTATATTATTTTGTATGTTGTCCTGCATAGCCTTCCATTCACTCTATACCTTTTCGGTGTTATTCTCCTCTTGTAAGTTATTAAAGGTACCGCAGAATATAGTTTTGGCTGCTTCTTTGACATCCCGATCCTGGAGTTTGCGAATCTCAATACGTCGAGTTGGAGGAGGCTTCTTAATTTTGCGCAATCCTATTTTATGATCCGAGTTAGCGTCTGCTCCCGGATACGTACATGCCGAAATAACGTTCTTTCTAAAGCTCTTCTTAATGAGTATGAAGTCTATTTGATTGCGGTACTCCCGGATGGCGAGATTCAGGTATATGATCTGCGAGGTGGTAGTTGAAAGAAAGTACTCGTAATCGACATGTTATGCTCCATCCATATTTGAATAAGTCTATCGCCCCTATTATTTCTTCTGCCTAGTCCAAACGAGCCAATTACATCTTCATATGCTCCTTGTCCAATTTTTGCATTCCAGTCGCCTGATATGATTGTGATATCTCCTCGTTTGGTTAATTTTAGTACTGTTGAGATCTGTCCATAGAACTCCTCTATCTCTGCATTATCTTTGTCTGCGGTAGGTGCATAAATTTGGATGAAGTTTAATGGACGATAGATTGTTTGACATTTCAGTAATAAGATCCTTTCAGATATTGGTATGAACTGTGCCACCGAGTTACTGATACTCTTGTCTATCAGTACGCCAACACCTGCCATGTAATTTCCTTCCGTAGTAAAAATCTGCGTCATCTAATCTTGTACATCCATTACTATTAGGCCACCGTATTATTTCTATTCCTAATCTCATTCTTTCAGCATTTACGTTATGTAGTTTACCAACCTGGAAAAGGCTACGGATGTTCCAGGTGGCAATACGAGTATTTTTATTGATAATTTTATACTTGCTCTTACTCTTTCCTTCGTCATTGGCCAGCGGGGAGATTCTTCGCACGGTTGTCCCACTGAAGGGCTGCCCCGGAATGACGGCCATTTGTACGGCATTTCTAGCCATGATGAAGATTGGGAAGGTACTCCAGGGTTTCCCGTTGCTTTCCGGAGGTTTTCTGTCAGGGTTTTCTCCCTTAGCCGAAAATACCCGGTTGAAAGGCGCCGGATACTCGCCTACTCGCCCTGGATTAACATTCGTCAATCCGACTGGGACACATTGTGACGAGCGAGTTTCTGATAGTCTGCAGTTGTTGCGCAGTAAAAAGTCTAACGGTATTTATTAGTAGGAACACCTTCGGCAAGTGAACCTTCCGCCGTTTTCCTATCAGCGATGGATTGTGAATTCAGATTTATATTTTCTGATCAGCGCTAAGCTCGCCGAGTAGAAAATTAACACCCTGCACGACGTGGACGTTCATAACTCCCGTGGTTGTTGTATTCGTTTCTCCGTCGGTGGGACTAGCACCTTATGATGGTCGAGTGACTACTTATTAGGGAAGGTGCCTCTAGCTGCAACAACCAGTGTCCCGCAGGGCCAAAGTTGTATTAAAGTATCTAAATTGTACATCAAAAACGAAAGAGTAACATCCACGGGCGGATAGAAAGAGAACTAATCGGGGTGTTTCTCGGGATGCTGCTCGGTTTCAGCGCCGCGGCTTCAAAGAAACTGATACAAGGCTACAAAATTAGTCTAAAAATCAGTCTAGCACGGAACATAATGAAATTGTATATCTCCATTCGAGAAGTTCATATTTTCACAAAAAAGGAAAAAGCTTGAACTTGTTACAAATTTCTTTAATCGAAAGCCTTCTAGAAATTATAGTAACTTTTCGATCGATGCATGTTTCAGGGCTGGTAATTATAATAAAAATGATTGAAACTTAAAATCACTCTAATCAGTCAAATATGTATCTGAAGATGTTTGAAATTTCAACTTATCAAAATATCTTCAAAATTGAAGAGTTGAGACTGTGTGAAATGTAATATTAAACACTTCAAGAAAAGAAAAAAAAATTGTTGTTTTATGGAGATTTAAAATGAAAGATGCGGCCAGTATATTTGTTAGTAAACTGAGTACTGTCTTGAAAATAAAAATATAAATTCTCGTTAAAGCTGAACTAGTAAACAAACGTATTAAAAAAAAAGAATAAATAACAATTATATATATTTAAGATGTAATGACGAAAAATCTTCGTTGGCATCGAAAGCCGAATATGAAATGTTAAAAATCGATATTTACAACGTGATATTGGACACCGTCGTAACGAGCATTAATGAACACATTTTGATGAAAGCATGATCGTACATTTGCCTTCTTGGATCCCAAATGGAAATCATTCAGCAAATTAGTGATGGTTTGCAAGAGTTTGATAATAGAATTTAAAAATTTAACCATTACATTTCGCTGAAAATTGGAATTCGTTAAAAAAATTTCGAAAGTCTGTGATTGAAGGTGTCGAATTTAAAGGGTAATTTTAACAACATGCAGAAGAATACTGATACAAAATAATAAGTCAAACATAGAATCTATTCCGTAAGTGGTCTGCAAGCACAACTTACTCAAGCTATACGACAGCATAGTTTTCTGTCAAGTTTCATACTGACGAACATTGAAAACGATGCATTTTATCGAATACAGATTATAGCGGTGTCTGTGTCATCGTTACGAATTCAAATTGCTTAATAAAGAATTATTATTCTAATATTCATCTTTCAACTTTGCGCCTTTTGTCCAATGTTTTAGAGCTAATCTTTTGTCAAAAACGAATCACACTATGAAATTTGAGAGTGTTCCTTTAGCAAGAGATGTTCACACCGGCAAGAGGTTGATCAGAGAAGCCATCGAAATTGAGAAATGGCCAAATTTCAACAGAGAAGAAGGTCTACGTGTTCCCAAGGCATGAGAACAAGTCATACGGTTGACGAACTTGCATCTATAACAGCGGCCAGGTAGGTTTCATTTTTATTTTCCACCTCTGGGTTACTTGGTTTTAATTTTGAGTGTCTTTTTAGGTACCCTGACGTCCGACACCGCATTTCACTTCTTCTTGGTTTTTTTTGTTCCCACTTCCCCCCGGTCCGAGTGGTTTCTTCTTTCGGTTGGATTTGCATTGCTTTACTTCGTTTGGTTTAGCTTCCCTTGGTCTGGTGTCCGGGGCTTACACCCTCTGGTGTATCCTCCGGATAGGTTTCGAGTGGGTCCTCAGGTGAGGTTTGCAGTCAACTTTTAGGCGGGGTTCCTGTCATTTTCGCTCTTCGGGCTAGGTGTACAATCATTCTCAGGTGAGGATTCCAATCAATTTTCAGGATTTTTCCAGTTTATGTTCAGGTAAATTTTATTTTTTTTTATTTATTTTTTTTTATAGGTTTCTTAAACTGTTTTTTGTTTCCGCTCCGGAATGTAATATTTTATATTTTTGTTTTGTTCGATTGGTTGTTCTTTGCGTTTCCCTTGTGGGATTTTCGTTCTTTTATTTTTTTTGGCGTTCTCTGTTAGCGCTTCTTTTTCGATTTTTTGCCGCTTTTTGTGTACGCTTCTGTATTTATTTTTTATTTTTATAAGTTGTTATCTGTTTTTATTTCTCCCTTGTCCCAATTGTGACCCGATGTGTTTTTTTGTATTTTTTTTATATTTTTATTTACCTTTTATCTCATGTGTTTCTTATTATTTTTCTATTGTTGTTATGCGTTCTGTCGGTTTTTCCTGTTTAGGGGTAGGTTTCCGGTTTTGATTTGGGTTCTTCATGATTTCCGGATCTTATTTTATTGTTATTGTCGATCGCAATTTTCGCTCCGTTCTTCAGTCTGCTTCTGATGATGGCCAGTGTAAGCTGGTCGAAACGTTAAGCGAATAAATATCTTTTAAAAACACAGTTGTTTCCGAAAATTATTTATTATGAATTTTGTTCTTTGTTGTTAAATTTTGTGTAAACAAACATCTCGTTTATATATTCATCCATGGTACAAATTGTGAAAGTAACTTTAATTACCGATTCCACCAGGAGAGAATGAGCATTTATAAATTACTGCGATTTCTGTAGAAACTCCACGGCGAGACAGACCGTTAAATTTTTCAAGAATAACTGTTTTTTCTATTAAAAGATAATTTTCAGTTTTCAAAAAAGACGGGAGCAGAGGAGTAAAATGATAAATATTTTCCAAAATTTCCGATTTCAAAATATTTGAAATAATGAATATTAAAAAAAAAAAAAAAAGTGAATAACAAGATGTGTTATAATTAATAGAAATATAGAGGGAAAAATCGCAAAATTGAATTAGTTCTAAATAAATTAGTGATTAGAGTTTATATATAAATTAATTTTGTTTTGTGAATTGTTTTTGTACATTTCTATTAATTATAACGTTTAATACAACTTTGCTGTACATATTGGGCAGCTTGAATTATTGTATTAGGCCAGAATCAATCATGAGAGCTGAACCGACCGGATAATTCAGCGCTTGTACTCTCTAGAATCATCAGCGTAGATGCAGCTAATGTTGGGTTGATATTTATTACCCATTTCCTTGTAACAAGAATCAACCCTAACTAAACTTAACTGGATATCCTTGTCAAATTTGAAGGTGATCGTATCAATATCTAGAGAAAGAAGGTTTAATAATGTAGTGTAAAAAACGGAATAGAAGCAAAAGGGATCAGAGCTCTGCACTATATTTATGATAATGCATAATTCCCCTACAGCCGGCAATGGCATTTTATAAAAGAAAAAAACTTCCAGTTATGGTTGATTTCCAAGAAAGCCACCGAAGGTGAAAGAGACTAGTAATTAAAAGTTTTATCTAAAAACCTAAAATATTGCCTCTTATGAAAAGAGGATGAATTTTTGTGTTCCCTTGAAGGCTCATCCTTGGAGACGATCGGATGTTACGAATAATAAGTCTTAAACATGTACTTAAAAATATATCTAGTTTCTTTTTAATTAGACATTGTAACTGAACTATAAAACAATTAGTCAAAGTTTCAGCGAATTACCGCTTTGAATATGGATTCCAGAAAAAAACAAAATCCGCTCCTCAGAAAAAAATTACAGATACACTTCAGAATATTACTAATATTGAAGGTCTGATCGTGAATATGTTGCACGTGCTTCGTTCAAGAATGTCCAAAAATATACCTAAATATTTAACATAATATTTCAATGAAACTGTTTCATTATTTATTTGAATAAAGATTTCTTCAGTTTTGTAAAGTTGGGTCGAAAATATGACAAATCAATTGCTACGAGTAATATTTAAACCAAGTCTGCTGAGAGCCTCGTTATACGCTTATGATAATTTCTGGGGGCCTCCCGATGCATGAGGCCAAAGTAACAAGTCTAAAGGGCCTCTCCAGCAATTAGTTCGTATTAGATTTGCGCAAGAAATGACAAAAAAATAAGGCCCAATAACACCATCTTGAATTAGCTCATTTACAATAGAGACTTAAATATTCCTAAATGAGTGCCCTAATTTCTCAACACTAAACATTAGTTTCACTTCAATTAAAGAAGTGAAAAATTACTCAGGCAGTAATATGATTCGTCGAAAAATGTGGTTCTTCGTAAAAAGTAGAATAATTTTTTTCGTAGCGACTTCTTCCAAAGAAAAAACATACGAAAAAGAAATAAAAACATTCTTCGCGCCGAGAACTTTATTCCACATTATATAAGCGTGGAAGCTTTTATTTGTAAATTTGCTAGCTCAAGACTACATCATTTTCAACGGAGTGACTCTGCCAGATTAAGGATAAAAATTTCTCTAAAAAAAACATTTCTCGTGTTTTTCAAGAAGTTTTTGGTTACCAACTAAATGGAAATTCTGTAAAGATAAATTCCATCTGCGATCTTATTTTTAACACAGAATTCGATCACGTACGAGGCACCATTCTACCCTTACATGTTACCCTGAAGTGCGTAAGATCCAAAACATAAATTAATGTATTACAAGAGATATCATATTTTTCATTGCAAGTACTTTGATTGAAAAATATGATATTTTCTACAATACTCTACGTTCCCTTTCGGAACCGGGAAAACATTAAATAATTCCATGCGCTCAATATCAATAACTTCACTTGTCTGTTATCTATAATTCAGAAATGTACCAAAGAGATTAAATCAGTTAGCCTAGTGCACGTTCCGATTTAATTTCGTTAAATAAATCTCTTCTGTCTTATTGATAGACCATCATTATTTCCTTATCTGGACTGAAACACGTGACTATCAGCACGTTGTCAACCATTTCTAAAGAACTAACCTTAACTGCAACTGCTGTATGTAGATAAAAGAAGATAAACAGCCTATATAAGCAGCTGCAGAGATTTTTACAATCAGTTTTTCTCGCAGCATTAGTTGACATAGTAGCAACTTCCAAAGACTCAGTCAGAGTTAATCCACCGTAAGGAAGAAATAATGGCGATGTCACAGCTGGTCTCACTTGTTGCTCTCTTCTTATTGCTGACTACTTTACAGGTTCGTATGACTCGGAAAAAGATCATTATTAAACAATTAATTATTATTAAAATAAAAAGGTATTAAAATCGTAATTATGGCACATTTAAGAAATTCAAATTATTACAAGTTCGGTGTTGCAGAAGTTCTTTTTTCGAATTTACGAACATACTTCAAAAATATTACGGGGCAGTTCACACGGTGTGAATCAGGTGGTATACTGTTTTCATGCAGCTAACATTTAATGCATTATAGCGAGTTTACTACTTACATTGACATTGAGAATGAGCGACATTTACAGTTAATTGTGCCGACCATATAAATTTCGATAGAAACAAAACATCGAAGCAGCTATTACAATTTTCAGTTTTAATTTAAATATTACATTCAAAAGTGTGCGCCAATGACGAATGTTAATTAAAAATTTGGACATTATATTTCAACGGCATAATTATATATGAGGAAATTGAACAGTATTTTACTCGGATAACATATATAAAAAGTTAAGCTAAACCGGTTGCAGTAGAGAAAACGAAATTAAAAATACAGGAATTAACGATATAATCGAAATTATTACTGTATTTCGAACTTTGGTTTATATCATTTAAGTGTGAAAAATAACGTCATTATTCACCTCGACTGGCTTTTCAGACATCGATAAAATGGCCGAAATTTTTAATAGTACCTTCTGTAATGGTCGCTACAGCTGCATAAAATGATTATTTCTATTTTAAGGTCTCAAATATTACTTAGCTCACTGATGTTAACTTTGATCTTCAAAAAAACCTGCAAAAGGAGTTCTGCGCATGTCGAAACGAGCGAGTAAAGTCACATTTGCTTTTCTTAGACATTCATCGAATTGTGACTGCAAATCCACGATCGAGTGGTGATATGTCGAACCGACTTGTTGAAAACAGATATCTTCTGTGTAGATACAAATAAATTTCAGAACGAAAAGGTCGACACCATCATATACAGTAACCGCATGATCATTTTTAACAAACTAAAGACCAACTCTTTCAACCGAAATGGATACACTTTTTGAAGATATATATTGGTTATTCTTGAAGCTCTCTTGAATTTTCCATAGCTCGAATGTGGAAATTTTACTGTCGCTTCCATTAATCGTAAAAAGCGCTTCATCGCTGACAATAATTTTCGAAGGAAAAGAGTGATCAACTAGACTGTATTCAGTGAACTAATCGGAAGAACACATAACGTTTAAAATGATGATCAGCTGGCTCGAGTTCGCGCTCAATTATTGCGATCGACAAGTTGCAGAGAATTTATGATTTTCTTTCACACTTTCCTTCGCAACACTGGTATTTTCCAGTGCACAAATTCGTTTGGTCTGTCAGTTGTTTTTTGTAAATCACCACCGAATCGGACGATTCGAAGTTATGCATCAAACGACCAAACGTGGTTCCATTTGAACGGTTGCGATCAAAGAGATACTTTTGAATTTTGCACCATTCTGTAGTACTTTGAAATAGCCTCACCGCGATCTTTAATTACATTTAACTTCGCACTGAAAAATGACAATGCTACCGCTAACATCGTTGGACTATTACTTCACTGCCCCCTTGTAGATGGGCATTTTGCCTATGTTAATTAGCCAGTGCTAAAGTACATGTAATTGCGACAAGGTTACTATAAAGTAAACGAAATGCGGATATTTTGAAGTAAAATTAATAAATAAAATTTAAACAATTTTATTACAGAGCAACTATGCTTTTCCGACATGTTTTGAAGAAAGATGTTGCGAACCTTGCTGCGAACCTTGCTGCGAACCTTGCTGTAGACCTTGTTGCGAAAGACCAGTTTCGTACCTTCCAGTACCGCAACCGTTACCAATTCGTGTACCAGTACCAAGGCCTTGCTGCCAGCCACCGTCCGTTACCATTCCGAACATCATATTGGCGCTATTACCACCAACTCATAACAAACTTGGCGCTTTGCCATGTGCTAAACCATTCGGACTAGGCAGAAATGGTTTCAATAGCGGATACGGATATGGGCGCGGATACGGTTATGGACGCGGATGCGGTTATGGGCACGGATGTTGCAAACCATCGCCATTAGTTGTACCTTATCCAGTACCCCAGCCATATGCTATCCCTACACCGTGCTGTTCACCATGTTCCTCTTGTTGTTAACAGAAAATTCCATCATTTAATATATGACGTAATTGAATACTGAAAATACAAACTGGTTAACAATGTATTTCTCGTTCTTTTTATTTACTTTCCATGTATGTATATAATGGACGCAATAATACGATAGAATTTTAAACATGTTTTAAACTATACACTGGTTGAACATTTTTTTGTGTTCAAAAGCAATTTAGACGATTACAAACCAGGAATAATATTAAAACCTTTCACTTATACTTTCCCGTACCAGTTAAAATAAGAACAGCAAAGCGTTTAAATAACTTTATTCTTGAGGTAATAAACAGATTGATCTAACTTTCATACATATTTTTTAAAAAGTGGCATAGTGTGAACACTTGTCTTTCCGAAATTGTACTACACGTGCTTGTTGTAAATTATAATTTTTAATAGCCACACTGAAAGCTGTAACAGATGAACCTAAATAAAGATTTATTTTAATTAACGTGAACAAACTTCTTATTGGAATTTGAAGCGACTGATGACAGCATTGAAAACAAAAGACATGTGACCGGTAATTTTAATAGCAGATCAAGAACATTCTGAAACTCTAAAACCCTTATTGTATCGACCGTTACAGGTTCATCGGTGTGGATACCTCTGAAGTGGAATATACGAAATCTCAGCAGTTTTGCAAATAAAAAAGCGTTCTAAACAAAAGCTGATCCAAGAAAACAGGCTGATTAATTCTGTCAATCGATTTCTTTAATTTTAAGTTTGTGTATAACTAAGTTCATGAAAAAGCGTAATTTAATTCTGGAAGTTGTTACATAATATAATATTACTCTCTGCAACTGACTGAAATAAATTTTTTGAAACGGGAACTTGCTATTAAAATTAAGTGACGAAGGGCTTTAGTGTATTACGACGACGAAACTGGCATTGATAATGTAACAAAACTGGTAGGGAATCGTAGTTATCAATTTTACTCACAATTATCATAATAAACCGTCTGGTCAAAGAATTACTGAAACGTTGCAAACGAGATGAAATTCGAATTAAAATTATGAATTTAATTGACAGTTATCAAATCAGTTAATTCAAGGGTAAATTTGTGGCGAATTTAATCGTAGGCATTATTATCTATGTTTGTATCCATTGAGAATAGCATAAAAATGTATTAAGAGGGCAATGCTGTTTTTCATTATAGAATGACTTAGGAAATCATGAAAGAAATGTCTTGATTTTATTTGATAATTTAAGATTTATCACTTGATTTATAATTAATGACAGACTCATCGGGCGGGGGAGGCAAGCCGCCTCCTAATTTTCCCCGCGCCTGCAAAAAACGTTCTACCAACCCCGCTGTATAGAACGAGGCTAATAAAAATGTCTCAAAGATATCATTTTCTCAATAGAGAATAAGACAATTGACATGGATATTTTGCTGGTAAAACGGGATGTAAAACTTGAAATTACTCGGATACCACAACTAAACTGTATTCAAGCTGTGGGTGTTGTTGTGTATTTAAATAATGCTGCTAATATCAAGGATAACAAAATACATATATACGCTGTTTTCAAGCCTCCTAGGAGAATGACTGAATTCGCAAGTGACATAAAAGCTTTAGTGAAATATAAGAATAAAGTAATGCTAATCGGTGACATGAATGCCAGGAGCAAGATCTGTAACTGTTTCTCTAATAATGCTGCTGGGAAATTATTATACGACTTATCTATGAGTGACAACCTGCGCATTCTTGCACCAAATGAACCTACATATATACCAACGAACATTGCATGCCGTCCTAGCATACTCGACATAGCAATCGTTAAGAACTTGGATATTATGTCACCAGTCTCGTTAAATCAGCTCTCGTCAAACCATAATCCAATATTCACTGTTATTGGCTATAGGATACTAAAAACTTCTAGTAAACAAGGTTACGATTACAGGTTTACAGACTGGAATAGCTATAAAAAATATATTTCTGCACGTGTTAACTTAAAAGAGCCCATAGGAGATCAAGTCTTAGATAACCGAGTAAACAAACTTACTAACCTCATTAGTCAGGCAGCAAAAGAGTGCATTCCGTTAAAAAATTATAATTACTTTCACAAAATAGAAATATCACCTTTTATAAGATTAACCATAAAAATCAAAAACTATATCAGAAAAATGTATCTTAACTATCGATCAAGTATAATCTCTCGCTATATGAAAACACTGCTAAATTTTATGACAAAGCTAGTTCGATATCTATTACATAATAATAAATTCGAACATTACAATAAAGCGATCAGTCAGCTTACAACTAAAGACAACAGTTTATGGAGAGCATATATGCAGTATAATAAGCAATTTACAATTCTGCCCCCATTGTTTGACGTCAGTAATAATAATTATGTATACACTGAAATAGATAAAGCTAACCTGTTAGCTGCGCACTATGGTGAAGTGCATGGTCAGAATATACATCTCTCAACCAAATATATGAATAGCAAAATTAGAAAAGCCATAGAATCCTATTTTAATAAACAAACAAATGAGAACATCACTTATGCTACTCCAAAAGAAATCGTAACATGCATCAAACGTCTAAAGCCTAAATCTTCTTTGGGACATGATAATATTAATGTTGCATGCATACAAAAGTTGCCATTTATAGAGGTAATGGAACTATGTAATATAATAAATGCCATTTTTACACGCGAATATTTTCCAAAATTCTGGAAAATAACAAAAACTATTGCCTTACCCAAAGTAGGAAAAGACGCGTCTGAAATTACTAATATACGACCTATCAGTTTACTGAGTAATTTGAACAAGGTAATTGAAAAAATCATACTAAAAAAACTGAGGGACCACGCCGAAGACAATGACATTATCCCCAAAATTCAATTTGGTTTTCGCCCCAGACACTACACCGTGCATCAGGTTGCGAGAATTACCGAGGCTATTACCCATGGTTTTAATTGTAACAAACATACAGGAATGGTATTTTTTGATGTCTAAGGCTTTGGATACCACATGGCATGAGGGAATCACACATAAAATGATAAATTACAACTTCCCAAATTACCTTATAAAACTAATAAGCAGTTCCCTTACAAATAGACTATTTTATGTAAACGTCGGCGCTTCTAAATCTACTTTAAACCCCATGTGAGCGGGGGTACCGCAAGGCAGTGTGTTAGGTCCATTTTTATTTACGCTTTTCTTATCTGATTTCCCGAAACTTCCAAATACTGAAATTGTCATGTATGAAGATGACACGGCTTTGTTCACTAGTTCATACAGACCACAGACTGTCGCTAACAGGTTGCAGAGTAGCATAACTCGTACATTACGATATTTCAAGAAGTGGCGCGTAAGTATAAATCCATCCAAAACTGAAGCAATACTATTTACTAGGCGAAGACCTGCTCTACCCAATAACTTAATTGTCAACAATGCCTCCGTGCAATGGGCAGAAACAACGCGCTACTTAGGAGTAGTACTGGATAAGAGAGACTCACGTTTAATAGGCATATCGATCACATAGGTATAAAAGCTAACAAAACTATATCAGCTTTATAACCGTTATTAAAGTATAAATCATACCTTAGCAGCACTAATAAACTAATCATCTATAAAATGCTAATAAGGCCAGTCATTACCTATGCGTGTCCTGTGTGGTCATCTGTTTCAAATAGCACGTATATGAAACTTCAGGTGCTACAAAATAGGTGCCTGAGGTACGTACCGCGAGCAAATAGGTATGCAAAGGTAACGGATATGCATGATTACACAGGAGTCTCTTTTTTAAAAGATTTCATCCTTGGTATAACAGATAAATTCTGCAAAGATTGTGAAGTCCACAGTAATGAACTAATTAGGCCAATCGGAAATTACGATTCCAGACGACTAAAATATATGTATAGCAAATATAAACACCGTAGGCTTAAGCATAATCTTTTGAAGTAAGGCAGTGAGTTGCAAATATAAGTGTACGAGACAACCACAACATCCTAAAATGCGTAAATGCCCCGTAATTTAAATTACATAAAACATTACTACCAGATATGATCTCGAATAAGTTATAACCATATAAATATACATATGTGTCTGTGTCCGTGATGTGTATGGGTGTGGTGCGGGCGTGGGCGCGGATGCGTGTACGTATCGTATGTATGCATACGTAAGAATACAGCAGTATGTGTGTATACGTATGTATGATAAGTTAATTTTAGCACCCTTCATTGGATGGGTTGATTATTCATGTTATTTTAAACTATAGGCCTAGATTACCAATTAGAGTTGATAAGACCCTAGTCGTAAAATAGCAAGAAAAGAAATAATAATGAAAAAAGAAAGAGTGTTATTTTTGTGGCGTCTCTGATGTTTATTTTCGAAATTTCGCTTAAGCTCCTAACATTTGCAACATGAAACGACGGTTAACTCTTATTAAATAATTTAATATTTAGATTTTTAAATTAAACGAAACAACGCCGATTGGTGTGCGTAATAGATATTCTCAAGGCAATGCGTCGATCGTATTATTATTAAATTAATATTTTTAAATTTCAGATGAAAATTAAATTATTGTTAAATCGATGTGCTGATGTTTGTACCTAATTTGTTGCATCGTGATGGTTATAGTTAGGATTAAATAAAATAATATCGAAGTAATTAAAAGAGTAAGGCATTATAGCGGTTATTTTTTCTTCAAAGTAAATATGCCCGTCTTTACCCGATGTTCCAGATTTTTCCAGTTCTTTACGTAACATAAAATTCATTATGTATTTAATTTCCGAATAATTTGTAAATTGTTTATTACATACTAATCGAAGGTCAAAAATGCAATTTTACTTGTAAGGAGAAAAAAAGAAGCAATAATTTTCATTAGTATTTAACACTAAGTGGTGTTTTTAACCGACTTCAAAAAAGGAGGAGGTATTCAATTCGACTGTATTTTTTTTTTTTTTTTTTTTTTTTTATGTGTGTTACCACAGAACTTTCTTCTAGGTGAACCGATTTCATTTGAAAGGTGGTGTTTCCCATGTGGTCCCACTTAAATTTGATCAAGATGTGACCGGTAGTTTTTGAGTTATCCTTTATAATGCGGGAGATTGAATCTTTTTGGATGCTTTTCATTCATGAGATTGGTTTAACCGTCGGGTTAGATTTATTGACTTATAAAAATACTATAAATTTGCCAAATTACCATGGAAATACGTAGCTTTTGATGTTTTCACACCGTGGAAATATCTGTTCTTGTTGAAATGTTTTAATTTAATTGAATAAAGGCGCACTAAAAAGTAAAAAATAAAATACTTTTTTACAAAAAATACATATACTGATACTTGAAGATTTATTATAAAAATTTAGAAATGCACTAAAAAGTAAAAAATAATTACTCCCGATAAAATAGTATATATCAGAGTGATGATATAACATTTAAGTGGTGATATATTACGATAATTCTTATACAACATTAACTTTTTGGAGTTGGCATCAAATTCATGTTACAATATCTAGGAACAATTTAATGAAAATTTAACGCAGTTTTTAATTATTATTACAATATGAATTTGATGCCGACTCTGATTAAGGTATTAATGTTGCATAACAATTACGATATCACCACTTAAATGTTCTATCATCACTCTGATATATATTTTCTAATCGGGAGTAATTATTTTTTACTTTTTAGTGCATTTTTAAATTTTTAAAATAAATCTTCAAGTATCAGTATATGTATTTTTTGTAAAAAAGCATTTTTATGTTCTATAAGTATTTTTTACTAACTCTGTTTGTTCCCTTAAAAATGATAAATTACAACTTCCCAAATTACCTTATAAAACTAATAAGTAGTTACCTTACAAATAGACTATTTTATGTAAACGTCGGCGCTTCTAAATCTACTTTAAACCCCATGTGAGCGGGGGTACCGCAAGGCAGTGTGTTAGGTCCATTTTTATTTACGCTTTTCTTATCTGATTTCCCGAAACTTCCAAATACTGAAATTGTCATGTATGCAGATGACACGGCTTTGTTCACTAGTTCATACAGACCACAGACTGTCGCTAACAGGTTGCAGAGTAGCATAACTCGTACATTACGATATTTCAAGAAGTGGCGCGTAAGTATAAATCCATCCAAAACTGAAGCAATACTATTTACTAGGCGAAGACCTGCTCTACCCAATAACTTAATTGTCAACAATGCCTCCGTGCAATGGGCCGAAACAACGCGCTACTTAGGAGCAGTACTGGATAAGAGAGACTCACGTTTAATAGGCATATCGATCACATAGGTATAAAAGCTAACAAAACTATATCAGCTTTATATCCGTTATTAAAGTATAAATCATACCTTAGCAGCACTAATAAACTAATCATCTATAAAATGCTAATAAGGCCAGTCATTACCTATGCGTGTCCTGTGTGGTCATCTGTTTCAAATAGCACGTATATGAAACTTCAGGTGCTACAAAATAGGTGCCTGAGGTACGTACCGCGAGCAAATAGGTATGCAAAGGTAACGGATATGCATGATTACACAGGAGTCTCTTTTTTAAAATATTTCATCCTTGGTATAACAGATAAATTCTGCAAAGATTGTGAAGTCCACAGTAATGAACTAATTAGGCCAATTGGAAATTACGATTCCAGACGACTAAAATATATGTATAGCAAATATAAACACCGTAGGCTTAAGCATAATCTTTTGAAGTAAGGCAGTGAGTTGCAAATATAAAGTGTATATTCTGTAGGCGGAGCTTAGTGCGTGCATGTGTGTGTGTGTAAAAGAATATTTTATAAGTGGGCTAATAATAAGCTGGTAAGATGCGAATATTAACATATGTTTATGGCGTTGGTTTTTTTTTGTAAGTTTTTCCTGCAATTGATTAACATTTATCCGTAACGTTGATTTTTTTGTATGCGTCTATACTACTGTATTGTGGCGAGGCTAACGGGCCGATACACAATCGTTCCTATAATAAGTATTTACAATTGTAACGAACGTGGTTAATAAATTCTTTCTTTTTTTCTTTCTTTCTTTCCGATAATGTGTCTCCAGCTAAAACTACACCGCTATTTCCTAATAACTTAGCAGGACAAATTGTGGTTTTGGTCGAGAAATTAGGGAAAAGAAGCATAGGGAAAACGGTTAGAAAGGAACTTGGGAAATTGTGATGGAGAATTGAAGTGGGGTTTAGAAGAAGAGAGTTTGTGAAAAGTGGGCGATTTAAGAGGAAGAGTAAATTTAGGCTACGAGAGGGATGACGAAGGAGATGAACTAGAGGATAAATTATTAGAACTAGAACGGGAAACATTTGGGTTTAATTTCCTGTGGGTGATATCAGCAAAGGAAACCGCAGGGGAAATAGGATTCTCCTTTTTTAACTGGCAAGCTTCACTGAAGGATATATTTTCAAACGCTATCATTTTTTTTTTAATTTCAGTTGTTCAAGACAGACTGGGGATTGGCGTTTGGTGGAATTATGAGAGCCTTCACAGTTGAGATATTTTAGTTGTACTGCAGGACTAGAGCACTCTTTAGCTCGGTGGGAGTCACCACACTAAACGCATCGGGGTTTACTGCGGCACATTTTTTCTGTATGGCCGAAACGGAATCAAGAGCGACACTGGATGGAGAATTCATCGCAAGATTTGGGTTTGTAACAATATTAATAGTCCCTCATTAATGGGATTCCTGCTAAATCAAGAGGAACCCATCTAATTTGTAGATGGAAAAAGTTCACGTCATGCCCAATAACATAAATCATATAACCCTAAAATATGGAAGAAGTCGATTATAATGATGGTTCATAAAGTGGGAAAATCGCGAACAGAGCTTTCATCATATCGACCGATTATTAGCCTGCTCTCCTTTTTATCAAAGGTTTTGGAGAAGCTAATTTTAAATCGTATTGATCCGGTTATAAGTAACCGAGATGTGCTACCGAATCATCAATTTGGGTTTCGCACGGAGCACTCTACGATTCGTCAGTGTCACCGATTAGTTGACGCAATTTCGTTAACGTTGGAGAAACGCGAGGTATGTTTCGCGGTGTTTCTAGATGTCACGCAGGCATTCGATAAGGTCTCTGGCATCCAGGATTGCTGTATAAATTACGGCAAATTCTTAATGAGGATATTTACCTATTACTCAAATCGCACTTTTCCGAACGCTCGTTTGTGGTTAAAATAAAGGATTCAATCTCGGAAATACATTCAATCAGATCGTAAGTACCTCAAGGCAGTTTGCTAGGGCCTTTATTGTTTTCCATCTATACCGCGGACGTACTAATTTCTAATCTAACGTTACCAGCTACATTCGTTGATGACATTGCGATACTCGCGTCTAATACGAATGTTACGTATGCAAACGCTGCTGTTCAAAATCATCTGAATAGGCTAGAGAAATGAGCATGCCTCTGGCGCATATCGTTCAACCCAACTAAATGTCGTCACATTTTATTCACAAACAGACGAGTAAGGTGTTCACACTTGATATTTGAGAACACGCAAATTCCAAAAGTAGACTCTGTGCGCTATCTTGGAATGCATATGGATAGACGATTAACGTGGCATGATCACGCGGAATATACAAGAAAATCTATAATAATTAGGGCTAGACTGCTATGGCCGCTGCTAGGACGAAAATCAGTTCTAAACCTGGCCGTAAAGCGGAATGTATATTTATCGGTTATCGCTCCAATATGGAGATATGGATTAGAGCTATATGGAACAACATGTCGAAGCAACCTCCTTAGAATACAGCAAACAGCAGTCCAAGATTCTCCGTACAGTGGTATCTGCGCCTTATTTCGTATCGAACGACACATTGCATGCGGACTTGAATGTTCCATACGTGAAGGATGTTTATGCGGAACAGTACAAAAATTTCTTTGAGAAACTTCAGTTTAGCTCGAATCCACTTATATACCGAATGTTCACTATTGATCTTCCAGCCAGATCCAGCAGGCGACTGAAAAGGAAAAAGCGGTGCCGGGATGCACTTCCGATAACTTAAGCGCTATTGTATTGCTCCCGGAGACACTACGCATAATCGTTATGTAGTGTGAAAATAAATAAATTAATAAAATAAAAAATAAAAAAATTAATAAAAAAAGAATAAATAAACCATTTTCTTCTTAAGACCTGAATCAGGCATTTCGTTGGAACAGTCAGGTTAATATTCGTTCCCTTTTCCTTTCTATTCATTCCACTTTTCCCCAATCTTCTCCCCCCTTCCTTCTATTCTTATATCACCATTGTTTATGGCAGGCTGCTGTCGGTACAATGAAAAAAAAAAAAAAAAAAAAAAAAAAGTACCTGTACATGAAATACGTTCAAGCACTACTAGAGCCGTAATTAAAAGTAGGGGCTTTTGCCAAGCAATACGTAAACTGTACATGGAACTCTGTATGTTGTAATATGTAATAGCATTAAAAGCTGACCGCAGCATGTATTTCGAAAAAACAAATACTTCTATACTTCATATAATTTGTTTCAATTTCATTAAGTCATTTAATACTAATCGATTAAGGAACAAATAAGAATGAAAAAAGATTAAAAAATTAATGTATTTTTTCCCGACTTCAAAAACAAGCACGCATCTGTTTAACGGCGGCGACGAAACATTGTACTCCTAAAAATTACCCTAAATTGTTAAAACGAAGATTTTCAGCGCTGACTAATAAACTGATATATCTCTGTCTACTAGACGGCTTTCGTATGGTTCTGCGTGTTGCATGGCTATTAACATGAGCATCATCGCAATTATTACGGTACTAAACGACCACACACGTAATACAGGTAAATTGACGGCAATTTGCATAGAAAATAATTTCCGGTAGACTTTACTACTATGAATATTTCGCGCGCTCTAAATGACACTAAATCAATGTGTAATATTTAATGTAAGACGATCATATCGATAACAGTTGAAATATTGGGCCACGTCAACATTTCTTTCATGATTTCCCAGCTCATTCTATTATGTAAAACAGCGTTGCCCTCTTAGTACATTTTTATGCTATTCTCAATGGATACAAACATAGATAATAAGGCCTACGATTAAATTCGCCACAAATTTACCCTTGAATCAACTGATTTGATGTAAATTAAATCAATAATTCTAATTCGAATTTCATCTCGTTTGCAACGTTTCAGTAATTCTTTGACCAGACGGTTTCATATGATAATTGTGAGTAAAATTGATAATTACGATTCCCTAGCAGTTTTGTTAAATTATCAATGCTAGGTTCGTCATCGTAATACACTAAAGCCCTTCGTCACTTAATTTTAATAGCAAGTTCCCGTTTCGAAAAATTTATTTCAGTCAGTTGCAGAGATTAACATTATATAATGTAACAACTTCCAGAATTAAATTACGCTTTTTCATGAACTTAGTTATACACAAACTTAAAATTAAAGAAATCGATTGACAGAATTAATCAGCCTGTTTTCTTATTTGCAAAACTGCTGAGATTTCGTATATTCCACTTCAGAGATACTTCCTGCTTCATTGTATCGTTTCTCCATAGTGTCATCTCCTATTTGTCCGCTGTGAATCGATAACACAGTCGTATGTGACTCTGATCATGTCATCTTTGAGTGCTCCTCTCTATCATAGAGCTGTTCTCGCATGATATTCCAAATCCACACTGTGTCTCCTTTATTCTCAGTGAACGTTGATCATCCCAATTGTAGTAAAATTCCTATCTTCTATACTTAATTATATTCAGATCTAATCTCTTCAGTAGTTCTCTTCCATTTTTGAACTCCTAACTTATCTTGCGCAGTTACTTCCAATGTACTCCTCACTAAACGAAGAGCACGCATTTATATTGCAGTTACAGTTACAAACATGCACAGCTCGCAGTTAATTTTACTGGCTCCCTGTCGCATTTGCAGCCCTAACGGTAGATAGTGAACTCCTTGTCAGCCAGAACTGCAAGCGCTGCTATTGCAGTGTGGCCATAGTGTTGTGTATAAATTCTACTCATCTCCTTTTAAAAGGATGGCAGGCGCTGTTTTCGCAGTCGTCGCCATAATTATAATTCAATCTTCATAATAAAGAACTATAAACTTTGCTTTATAGTGATGGAGAAAGTCATTGGACATTCGGATAATTGTTTACGGACGTTAAGCGCTGTATTTTATATAGCTGTAGTGCTTGGTGGCTCTAAGTGCTTTTTAAACATAACGTGTTTCTTCTTCCTTCATTATTTGTAGCCTGATTTCTTTGTCCGTTTGTACTGCGAGCACTGTAATCACAGATGCGGCCATGGTATGGGACAGGTAACTCATTTTGCTCTTACCTTCGGCAATGTCATTTCTTTCCTTTTCAGGATGCATATGATTGTCATTTTTCGACGTTGGTTGTCATTGTTTTTCCATCCTTGGTATAGCGATTTTTGTCAGATTTTTACCCTTGTTACTCCTAATTGCTGCTATGTACACGTGTTAATGGGAAATCGTCCGTTGCTGACAAGCCCAGGGAAAAACCGAAACAAGAAGAAAAAAAAACCTTCAGAGATACCCACACCGATTTACCTGTAACGTTCGCAACGATCGGGGTTTTAGAGTTTCAGCATGTTCTTGATCTGCTAATAAAATTACCGGTCACATGTCTTTTGTTTTCAATGCTGTCATCAGTCGCTTCAAATTCCAATAAGAAGTTTGTTCACGTTAATTAAAATAAATCTTTATTTAGGTTCATCTGTTACAGCTTTCAGTGTGGCTATTAAAAATTATAATTTACAACAAGCACGTGTAGTACAATTTCGGAAAGACAAGTGTTCACACTATGCCACTTTTTAAAAAATATGTATGAAAGTTAGATCAATCTGTTTATTACCTCGAGAATAAAGTTATTTAAACGCTTTGCTGTTCTTATTTTAACTGGTACGGGAAAGTATAAGTGAAAGGTTTTAATATTATTCCTGGTTTGTAATCGTCTAAATTGCTTTTGAACACAAAAAAATGTTCAACCAGTGTATAGTTTAAAACACGTTTAAAATTCCATCGTATTATTGCGTCCATTATATACATACATGGAAAGTAAATAAAAAGAACGAGAAATACATTGTTAACCAGTTTGTATTTTCAGTATTCAATTACGTCATATATTGAATGATGGAATTTTCTGTTAACAACAAGAGGAACATGGTGAACAGCACGGTGTAGGGATAGCATACGGCTGGGGTACTGGATAAGGTACAACTAATGGCGATGGTTTGCAACATCCGTGCCCATAACCGCATCCGCGTCCATAACCGTATCCGCGCCCATATCCGTATCCGCTATTGAAACCATTTCTGCCTAGTCCGAATGGTTTAGCACATGGCAAAGCGCCAAGTTTGTTATGAGTTGGTGGTAATAGCGCCAATATGATGTTCGGAATGGTAACGGACGGTGGCTGGCAGCAAGGCCTTGGTACTGGTACACGAATTGGTAACGGTTGCGGTACTGGAAGGTACGAAACTGGTCTTTCGCAACAAGGTCTACAGCAAGGTTCGCAGCAAGGTTCGCAGCAAGGTTCGCAGCAAGGTTCGCAGCAAGGTTCGCAGCAAGGTTCGCAACATCTTTCTTCAAAACATGTCGGAAAAGCATAGTTGCTCTGTAATAAAATTGTTTAAATTTTATTTATTAATTCTACTTCAAAATATCCGCATTTCGTTTACTTTATAGTAACCTTGTCGCAATTACATGTACTTTAGCACTGGCTAATTAACATAGGCAAAATGCCCATCTACAAGGGGGCAGTGAAGTAATAGTCCAACGATGTTAGCGGTAGCATTGTCATTTTTCAGTGCGAAGTTAAATGTAATTAAAGATCGCGGTGAGGCTATTTCAAAGTACTACAGAATGGTGCAAAATTCAAAAGTATCTCTTTGATCGCAACCGTTCAAATGGAACCACGTTTGGTCGTTTGATGCATAACTTCGAATCGTCCGATTCGGTGGTGATTTACAAAAAACAACTGACAGACCAAACGAATTTGTGCACTGGAAAATACCAGTGTTGCGAAGGAAAGTGTGAAAGAAAATCATAAATTCTCTGCAACTTGTCGATCGCAATAATTGAGCGCGAACTCGAGCCAGCTGATCATCATTTTAAACGTTATGTGTTCTTCCGATTAGTTCACTGAATACAGTCTAGTTGATCACTCTTTTCCTTCGAAAATTATTGTCAGCGATGAAGCGCTTTTTACGATTAATGGAAGCGACAGTAAAATTTCCACATTCGAGCTATGGAAAATTCAAGAGAGCTTCAAGAATAACCAATATATATCTTCAAAAAGTGTATCCATTTCGGTTGAAAGAGTTGGTCTTTAGTTTGTTAAAAATGATCATGCGGTTACTGTATATGATGGTGTCGACCTTTTCGTTCTGAAATTTATTTGTATCTACACAGAAGATATCTGTTTTCAACAAGTCGGTTCGACATATCACCACTCGATCGTGGATTTGCAGTCACAATTCGATGAATGTCTAAGAAAAGCAAATGTGACTTTACTCGCTCGTTTCGACATGCGCAGAACTCCTTTTGCAGGTTTTTTTGAAGATCAAAGTTAACATCAGTGAGCTAAGTAATATTTGAGACCTTAAAATAGAAATAATCATTTTATGCAGCTGTAGCGACCATTACAGAAGGTACTATTAAAAATTTCGGCCATTTTATCGATGTCTGAAAAGCCAGTCGAGGTGAATAATGACGTTATTTTTCACACTTAAATGATATAAACCAAAGTTCGAAATACAGTAATAATTTCGATTATATCGTTAATTCCTGTATTTTTAATTTCGTTTTCTCTACTGCAACCGGTTTAGCTTAACTTTTTATATATGTTATCCGAGTAAAATACTGTTCAATTTCCTCATATATAATTATGCCGTTGAAATATAATGTCCAAATTTTTAATTAACATTCGTCATTGGCGCACACTTTTGAATGTAATATTTAAATTAAAACTGAAAATTGTAATAGCTGCTTCGATGTTTTGTTTCTATCGAAATTTAAATGGTCGGCACAATTAACTGTAAATGTCGCTCATTCTCAATGTCAATGTAAGTAGTAAACTCGCTATAATGCATTAAATGTTAGCTGCATGAAAACAGTATACCACCTGATTCACACCGTGTGAACTGCCCCGTAATATTTTTGAAGTATGTTCGTAAATTCGAAAAAAGAACTTCTGCAACACCGAACTTGTAATAATTTGAATTTCTTAAATGTGC
The DNA here is from genome assembly GCA_039619475.1 of Icerya purchasi. NCBI lineage: Eukaryota > Metazoa > Arthropoda > Insecta > Hemiptera > Monophlebidae > Icerya > Icerya purchasi. The sequence continues at coordinate 74,822,544 of CM077115.1, read as the reverse complement.
CATAATTACGATTTTAATACCTTTTTATTTTAATAATAATTAATTGTTTAATAATGATCTTTTTCCGAGTCATACGAACCTGTAAAGTAGTCAGCAATAAGAAGAGAGCAACAAGTGAGACCAGCTGTGACATCGCCATTATTTCTTCCTTACGGTGGATTAACTCTGACTGAGTCTTTGGAAGTTGCTACTATGTCAACTAATGCTGCGAGAAAAACTGATTGTAAAAATCTCTGCAGCTGCTTATATAGGCTGTTTATCTTCTTTTATCTACATACAGCAGTTGCAGTTAAGGTTAGTTCTTTAGAAATGGTTGACAACGTGCTGATAGTCACGTGTTTCAGTCCAGATAAGGAAATAATGATGGTCTATCAATAAGACAGAAGAGATTTATTTAACGAAATTAAATCGGAACGTGCACTAGGCTAACTGATTTAATCTCTTTGGTACATTTCTGAATTATAGATAACAGACAAGTGAAGTTATTGATATTGAGCGCATGGAATTATTTAATGTTTTCCCGGTTCCGAAAGGGAACGTAGAGTATTGTAGAAAATATCATATTTTTCAATCAAAGTACTTGCAATGAAAAATATGATATCTCTTGTAATACATTAATTTATGTTTTGGATCTTACGCACTTCAGGGTAACATGTAAGGGTAGAATGGTGCCTCGTACGTGATCGAATTCTGTGTTAAAAATAAGATCGCAGATGGAATTTATCTTTACAGAATTTCCATTTAGTTGGTAACCAAAAACTTCTTGAAAAACACGAGAAATGTTTTTTTTAGAGAAATTTTTATCCTTAATCTGGCAGAGTCACTCCGTTGAAAATGATGTAGTCTTGAGCTAGCAAATTTACAAATAAAAGCTTCCACGCTTATATAATGTGGAATAAAGTTCTCGGCGCGAAGAATGTTTTTATTTCTTTTTCGTATGTTTTTTCTTTGGAAGAAGTCGCTACGAAAAAAATTATTCTACTTTTTACGAAGAACCACATTTTTCGACGAATCATATTACTGCCTGAGTAATTTTTCACTTCTTTAATTGAAGTGAAACTAATGTTTAGTGTTGAGAAATTAGGGCACTCATTTAGGAATATTTAAGTCTCTATTGTAAATGAGCTAATTCAAGATGGTGTTATTGGGCCTTATTTTTTTGTCATTTCTTGCGCAAATCTAATACGAACTAATTGCTGGAGAGGCCCTTTAGACTTGTTACTTTGGCCTCATGCATCGGGAGGCCCCCAGAAATTATCATAAGCGTATAACGAGGCTCTCAGCAGACTTGGTTTAAATATTACTCGTAGCAATTGATTTGTCATATTTTCGACCCAACTTTACAAAACTGAAGAAATCTTTATTCAAATAAATAATGAAACAGTTTCATTGAAATATTATGTTAAATATTTAGGTATATTTTTGGACATTCTTGAACGAAGCACGTGCAACATATTCACGATCAGACCTTCAATATTAGTAATATTCTGAAGTGTATCTGTAATTTTTTTCTGAGGAGCGGATTTTGTTTTTTTCTGGAATCCATATTCAAAGCGGTAATTCGCTGAAACTTTGACTAATTGTTTTATAGTTCAGTTACAATGTCTAATTAAAAAGAAACTAGATATATTTTTAAGTACATGTTTAAGACTTATTATTCGTAACATCCGATCGTCTCCAAGGATGAGCCTTCAAGGGAACACAAAAATTCATCCTCTTTTCATAAGAGGCAATATTTTAGGTTTTTAGATAAAACTTTTAATTACTAGTCTCTTTCACCTTCGGTGGCTTTCTTGGAAATCAACCATAACTGGAAGTTTTTTTCTTTTATAAAATGCCATTGCCGGCTGTAGGGGAATTATGCATTATCATAAATATAGTGCAGAGCTCTGATCCCTTTTGCTTCTATTCCGTTTTTTACACTACATTATTAAACCTTCTTTCTCTAGATATTGATACGATCACCTTCAAATTTGACAAGGATATCCAGTTAAGTTTAGTTAGGGTTGATTCTTGTTACAAGGAAATGGGTAATAAATATCAACCCAACATTAGCTGCATCTACGCTGATGATTCTAGAGAGTACAAGCGCTGAATTATCCGGTCGGTTCAGCTCTCATGATTGATTCTGGCCTAATACAATAATTCAAGCTGCCCAATATGTACAGCAAAGTTGTATTAAACGTTATAATTAATAGAAATGTACAAAAACAATTCACAAAACAAAATTAATTTATATATAAACTCTAATCACTAATTTATTTAGAACTAATTCAATTTTGCGATTTTTCCCTCTATATTTCTATTAATTATAACACATCTTGTTATTCACTTTTTTTTTTTTTTTTAATATTCATTATTTCAAATATTTTGAAATCGGAAATTTTGGAAAATATTTATCATTTTACTCCTCTGCTCCCGTCTTTTTTGAAAACTGAAAATTATCTTTTAATAGAAAAAACAGTTATTCTTGAAAAATTTAACGGTCTGTCTCGCCGTGGAGTTTCTACAGAAATCGCAGTAATTTATAAATGCTCATTCTCTCCTGGTGGAATCGGTAATTAAAGTTACTTTCACAATTTGTACCATGGATGAATATATAAACGAGATGTTTGTTTACACAAAATTTAACAACAAAGAACAAAATTCATAATAAATAATTTTCGGAAACAACTGTGTTTTTAAAAGATATTTATTCGCTTAACGTTTCGACCAGCTTACACTGGCCATCATCAGAAGCAGACTGAAGAACGGAGCGAAAATTGCGATCGACAATAACAATAAAATAAGATCCGGAAATCATGAAGAACCCAAATCAAAACCGGAAACCTACCCCTAAACAGGAAAAACCGACAGAACGCATAACAACAATAGAAAAATAATAAGAAACACATGAGATAAAAGGTAAATAAAAATATAAAAAAAATACAAAAAAACACATCGGGTCACAATTGGGACAAGGGAGAAATAAAAACAGATAACAACTTATAAAAATAAAAAATAAATACAGAAGCGTACACAAAAAGCGGCAAAAAATCGAAAAAGAAGCGCTAACAGAGAACGCCAAAAAAAATAAAAGAACGAAAATCCCACAAGGGAAACGCAAAGAACAACCAATCGAACAAAACAAAAATATAAAATATTACATTCCGGAGCGGAAACAAAAAACAGTTTAAGAAACCTATAAAAAAAAATAAATAAAAAAAAATAAAATTTACCTGAACATAAACTGGAAAAATCCTGAAAATTGATTGGAATCCTCACCTGAGAATGATTGTACACCTAGCCCGAAGAGCGAAAATGACAGGAACCCCGCCTAAAAGTTGACTGCAAACCTCACCTGAGGACCCACTCGAAACCTATCCGGAGGATACACCAGAGGGTGTAAGCCCCGGACACCAGACCAAGGGAAGCTAAACCAAACGAAGTAAAGCAATGCAAATCCAACCGAAAGAAGAAACCACTCGGACCGGGGGGAAGTGGGAACAAAAAAAACCAAGAAGAAGTGAAATGCGGTGTCGGACGTCAGGGTACCTAAAAAGACACTCAAAATTAAAACCAAGTAACCCAGAGGTGGAAAATAAAAATGAAACCTACCTGGCCGCTGTTATAGATGCAAGTTCGTCAACCGTATGACTTGTTCTCATGCCTTGGGAACACGTAGACCTTCTTCTCTGTTGAAATTTGGCCATTTCTCAATTTCGATGGCTTCTCTGATCAACCTCTTGCCGGTGTGAACATCTCTTGCTAAAGGAACACTCTCAAATTTCATAGTGTGATTCGTTTTTGACAAAAGATTAGCTCTAAAACATTGGACAAAAGGCGCAAAGTTGAAAGATGAATATTAGAATAATAATTCTTTATTAAGCAATTTGAATTCGTAACGATGACACAGACACCGCTATAATCTGTATTCGATAAAATGCATCGTTTTCAATGTTCGTCAGTATGAAACTTGACAGAAAACTATGCTGTCGTATAGCTTGAGTAAGTTGTGCTTGCAGACCACTTACGGAATAGATTCTATGTTTGACTTATTATTTTGTATCAGTATTCTTCTGCATGTTGTTAAAATTACCCTTTAAATTCGACACCTTCAATCACAGACTTTCGAAATTTTTTTAACGAATTCCAATTTTCAGCGAAATGTAATGGTTAAATTTTTAAATTCTATTATCAAACTCTTGCAAACCATCACTAATTTGCTGAATGATTTCCATTTGGGATCCAAGAAGGCAAATGTACGATCATGCTTTCATCAAAATGTGTTCATTAATGCTCGTTACGACGGTGTCCAATATCACGTTGTAAATATCGATTTTTAACATTTCATATTCGGCTTTCGATGCCACCGAAGATTTTTCGTCATTACATCTTAAATATATATAATTGTTATTTATTCTTTTTTTTTAATACGTTTGTTTACTAGTTCAGCTTTAACGAGAATTTATATTTTTATTTTCAAGACAGTACTCAGTTTACTAACAAATATACTGGCCGCATCTTTCATTTTAAATCTCCATAAAACAACAATTTTTTTTTCTTTTCTTGAAGTGTTTAATATTACATTTCACACAGTCTCAACTCTTCAATTTTGAAGATATTTTGATAAGTTGAAATTTCAAACATCTTCAGATACATATTTGACTGATTAGAGTGATTTTAAGTTTCAATCATTTTTATTATAATTACCAGCCCTGAAACATGCATCGATCGAAAAGTTACTATAATTTCTAGAAGGCTTTCGATTAAAGAAATTTGTAACAAGTTCAAGCTTTTTCCTTTTTTGTGAAAATATGAACTTCTCGAATGGAGATATACAATTTCATTATGTTCCGTGCTAGACTGATTTTTAGACTAATTTTGTAGCCTTGTATCAGTTTCTTTGAAGCCGCGGCGCTGAAACCGAGCAGCATCCCGAGAAACACCCCGATTAGTTCTCTTTCTATCCGCCCGTGGATGTTACTCTTTCGTTTTTGATGTACAATTTAGATACTTTAATACAACTTTGGCCCTGCGGGACACTGGTTGTTGCAGCTAGAGGCACCTTCCCTAATAAGTAGTCACTCGACCATCATAAGGTGCTAGTCCCACCGACGGAGAAACGAATACAACAACCACGGGAGTTATGAACGTCCACGTCGTGCAGGGTGTTAATTTTCTACTCGGCGAGCTTAGCGCTGATCAGAAAATATAAATCTGAATTCACAATCCATCGCTGATAGGAAAACGGCGGAAGGTTCACTTGCCGAAGGTGTTCCTACTAATAAATACCGTTAGACTTTTTACTGCGCAACAACTGCAGACTATCAGAAACTCGCTCGTCACAATGTGTCCCAGTCGGATTGACGAATGTTAATCCAGGGCGAGTAGGCGAGTATCCGGCGCCTTTCAACCGGGTATTTTCGGCTAAGGGAGAAACCCCTGACAGAAAACCTCCGGAAAGCAACGGGAAACCCTGGAGTACCTTCCCAATCTTCATCATGGCTAGAAATGCCGTACAAATGGCCGTCATTCCGGGGCAGCCCTTCAGTGGGACAACCGTGCGAAGAATCTCCCCGCTGGCCAATGACGAAGGAAAGAGTAAGAGCAAGTATAAAATTATCAATAAAAATACTCGTATTGCCACCTGGAACATCCGTAGCCTTTTCCAGGTTGGTAAACTACATAACGTAAATGCTGAAAGAATGAGATTAGGAATAGAAATAATACGGTGGCCTAATAGTAATGGATGTACAAGATTAGATGACGCAGATTTTTACTACGGAAGGAAATTACATGGCAGGTGTTGGCGTACTGATAGACAAGAGTATCAGTAACTCGGTGGCACAGTTCATACCAATATCTGAAAGGATCTTATTACTGAAATGTCAAACAATCTATCGTCCATTAAACTTCATCCAAATTTATGCACCTACCGCAGACAAAGATAATGCAGAGATAGAGGAGTTCTATGGACAGATCTCAACAGTACTAAAATTAACCAAACGAGGAGATATCACAATCATATCAGGCGACTGGAATGCAAAAATTGGACAAGGAGCATATGAAGATGTAATTGGCTCGTTTGGACTAGGCAGAAGAAATAATAGGGGCGATAGACTTATTCAAATATGGATGGAGCATAACATGTCGATTACGAGTACTTTCTTTCAACTACCACCTCGCAGATCATATACCTGAATCTCGCCATCCGGGAGTACCGCAATCAAATAGACTTCATACTCATTAAGAAGAGCTTTAGAAAGAACGTTATTTCGGCATGTACGTATCCGGGAGCAGACGCTAACTCGGATCATAAAATAGGATTGCGCAAAATTAAGAAGCCTCCTCCAACTCGACGTATTGAGATTCGCAAACTCCAGGATCGGGATGTCAAAGAAGCAGCCAAAACTATATTCTGCGGTACCTTTAATAACTTACAAGAGGAGAATAACACCGAAAAGGTATAGAGTGAATGGAAGGCTATGCAGGACAACATACAAAATAATATAATCGGTACAGTGGAAAAGAAGAAAAACAAAACATAGATGACAGATGGCATATTGTGTCTTATGGGAAAGAGGAGAAAATTTAAACGTAACGAGATTAAATATAAGGCATTACATAAAGAAATTCGACGCAAGATACGTGAAGCAAAAGAGGACTGGCTGAATGGTAAATGCCGAGAAATTGAAGATTTACAATCTAAAAATGATATATTTTATGTGCACATAAAAGTGAAAGAATTCACAAATTTGAATTGCAATGTGAGCGGAAGAAGTTTAAAAGGCGATGATGGGAATCTGATAGTTGGAAAGCAGTCTAGATTAGAACGCTGGGAAAGATATATTGAGAAATTGTTTGATGATATATGACCTACAATGGATAGCGTAAATGAAAAATTTAATTAAAGTGATGATTCTATGGACGATATCGAAGCAGGTGAAGTCATGCGCGCAATCAATAATTTGAAATCAGGAAAAGCCGTTGGACCAGATATGATGCATGGAGAATTACTCAAACTACTTGAAACAAATCATTCTGCATTAAGTTTTGTAGTCAAATTTTTTAACGGAAGGGTAGTATGCCAAAGGATTGGCTCAAATCAGTGTTTATTGCAATACCTAAGAAGAGTAATGCAACCGACTGTAAGGAGTATCGAACAATCAGCCTTATGTCGCATATTCTAAAAATATTCCTTAAGGTTATTCATTATTGAATTTGTACCAGGTGCGAGGAGAACTCAGGTGCAAACCAGTTTGGATTTAGAGGTGGCTATGACACACGTGAAGCAATTTGCTTGCTGAATATATTAGCCCAAAGATGTCGTGATGTCAACCATAAATTATATTATTGCTTTATCGATTATCAGAAAGCGTTTGATTGCGTCAATCATGGAAAGTTAATGCAGATCTTTGAAGACATTGGTATTAATCACAAGATACGAAGAATAATTGGGACACTCTACTGGGGACATTCAGCAACTGTGCGGACAGAGGGTGAAACTTCTAGAGAAATACCGATAAAAAAAGGAGTAGGCCAGTGATGCATTTTGTCCCCATTGCTTTTCAATGTATATTCTGAAGCTATTTTCAAAGATGCTCTCCCAAAACAAGACTGTATTGAAGTTGGAACAGAACGTGTCTCTAATATTCGATACGCAGATGATACTGTTTTGATCTCGGATAACATAGAGAAACTTCAAAATATGATAAACCGAGTAGTAAGGGTTAGCAGCTCGTACAGCCTAGAAATAAATAGAGACAAAACAAATTGGGTAGCTGTACATAGAAATTCTGATAAAAATACCGTCGCTAAAAAGATGTTCGTTAAAAGCCAGACTATTCAACGCGTTTCAAAAATGAAATACCTTGGTACCTGGTTCCATGAAGAAACTGACTAGTCGACAGAAATACGAACAAGAATAGTGAGAGCAAGAAAGGTATTTCTGAATATGAAAAATCTAATGTCCAGGAAAGATCTAAACCTCTAGTTACGTCTACGCCTCGTGCAATGTTATGTCTGGTCAGTATTACTCTATGGAACGGAGAGTTGGACACTTACGCAGACACTTGAAAAGAAAATAGTAGCTTTCGAAATGTACGTGTATCGTCGAATGCTTAATATATCCTATCGGGATCATATTACAAATGCAGAAGTATTAAACCGCATTTCAAAGAAAGCCGAGCTGCTGCGCACAATTCGGGAAAGGAAGCTCAAATACTTTGGACATGTGTACAGACAACAAGAAAAGTACCATTTAATTCACACCGGATTAAATGGAGAAATTAAAGGTAAAAGAAAACCTGGCAAAAGGAAAATGTCCTGGACGGGTGTTTTAAGAAAATCGTATGGATGCTCCATAACAGAACTACAGCAGGCCGCAACATCAAAGCCGGTAATAACCAAGATGATCGCCAAACTTCGAACGGAGATGGCGTAAAGAAGAAGAAGAAGAAGAATACAACTTTGATGGGTGGCGATATAAAGTTCTACTGGATAATGGACCACTGCGATATCAGCTCAAATGAGAGAGTCGATCTCGCAGCGAAGGAGGCTACTGTAAATGATTTACCATCCACTTTCAATCGTCAAACTGAATTCGTAAGATTGAAGTAAGTAATAATTCTGTATAGTCATTATTTTACTGTCTATGTTTAAATCCACTTCTTGCTATTACTTTACTTGTTTGGTATTGCTGTCGGGTTTGTTCGTAAGTATACTATCAGTACTTGTCGTTTGAGTATAGGGTACGTTTAAATTTTATTGGCTACGGAGTTTTTAGCGTTGACCATTTACTCTATTTAATTCATGCCAAAAGTCGCCTCTTTCATGATTGTCTTATTTATTTTCTTTTACGCAGGTCGTACGTCGGAGATGGGTTAGGGTTCAATCCCCTTGAAATGTCTGTGAATAGTAGGCTGCTTAGATTATATAGACCAAAATTCATCCAATCTAACGGTATCTTTCTTCCTTTTAATTTTTGTCAAAAATTTTCATGAATTCCATGGAAATAACTCGTTTGTTGTTTTTTTTTTTATATTTCTAGTCTAGGCTGTACCCCCGGCCACGTATTTGCGTGGCTCAGTTTTGTTAAAAAGAAAAAATAGAAAGCGCACGCTTTTAATATGTTTAGTTTCATAATGCTCGTGTGTATAGAATATATATTTTTCGTTGTTCCATTGTCTGTGCAGATATAGAGACTGCCTCGTTTACCGACTCTTGAACACACAACATATATATGCACATGTGAGATGCAATCTGTATCCACACTTAAACCAGACCAGTATAAAGTTTTCATCTGAGTTTTGTTATTGGTGACCGGAAACGTCAATAATCGAATTGTGAGTTGCAATCTTTTAAATTGAAATGGCATATCCGTTGGAATCATAGGAATGTGAGGAATGAGGGCATCTTCAATTTTGAATGGTCACTTTTTAGGATTGGTTCTTCAATGATGTTGCTCAGTAGTTTTTTGTTTTTTTCTACTATAAGCCGTGTGCCGTTGCAAACCTTAACTGGTTGATATTTCACGACATGATAATTGGCACCCTGATTTTCAGTTGCAGTAGGTGAGATGGCATCTGTGGTTGATCGAGTGAATTTATAAATTCCGTTAGATAATAGTCCGCTTCACCTCTTGTATGCGACGGTTTCGCTTTAAATATCAGACTGAATAATATTATTAAGTTCGTAGACTTCTTGTTATGAGCGATAAGAATAGGGCGTTCATTCAGCCCGTATACTTGATTTGAATATCGAGAAATGCTTTTTTAACCAACTCTTCTATTGGCAGAAGTTATGAGGTAATGGCATTCATCCTGAGGTAGGATAAACCAGCACCTTTCTGTTCCTAATTTCCAACAAGTAATATGAAATTATCTCAGCTGATCGATATATTTGCAGTTAATTTCAACACCTTTACGTGTCGCCGCAAAATAGAGTATTTCAGACAAGCATTTCTTTTGCCCGCTGGTGTCGATCGAGGAATTACAGGTAATGTTTGTCTGAAATCTTCTGCGAGCAATATTAACGCGTCCCCTCCCCCAATGGTTTGGTGTTTAAATGTAAATCTTGCAATGATCGATCAAGAAACTTCAGCGTTATCTTGTGTGCCATTTACGTTTTGTTTTTATTTTTTTTGTTTTTTTTGGGTTCGTCGACAAGGAAATTCGCCAAGAACAAAGGAAAAAGGACGAAGAAACTTAGATCTTCATACGATCAGAAATAGCTGACAAAAAGGAATCAAGAACCTGAACAACAGAAGGAGAAGGAAGAGAGAGAATGAACGAAGCACTGTATGGACTGGGAATATCAATTTGTAAAAGGGAGGAGTAGAACGCAGCTTGATCGGTTACAAGAGATGAACACCCGAACATTATCTGATCGGGATCACACACAAATTGGATATTGGGGGGTGCAATGGACAAACAGGAGACGGCACAAGAGAGAAACGGAAAAGCGAGGAAGGAAGCAAACTGTGCCCAAAACGTAGGCGGCAAATATTTGCTGGTAGTACGTTTTCCAACCGCGCGGTGAAAATTAGGAGGCGGCTTGCCTCCCCCGCCCGATGAGTCTGTCATTAATTATAAATCAAGTATTAAATTTGAAATTATCAAATAAAATCAAGACATTTCTTTCATGATTTCCCAGGTCATTCTATAATGTAAAACAGCATTGCCCTCTTAATACATTTTTGTTCTATTCTCAATGTATACAAATATAGATAATAAGGCCTACGATTAAATTCGCTACAAATTTACCCTTGAATTAACTGATTTGATAACTGTCAATTAAATCAATAATTTTAATTCGAATTTCATCTCGTTTGCAACGTTTCAGTAATTCTTTGACCAGACGGTTTCATATGATAATTGTGAGTAAAATTGATAATTACGATTCCTTACCAGTTTTGTTACATTATCAATGCCAGTTTCGTCGTCGTAATACACTAAAGCCCTTCGTCACTTAATTTTAATAGCAAGTTCCCGCTTCGAAAAATTTGTTTCAGTCAGCTGCAGAGATTAATATAATATAATGTAACAACATCCAGAATAATATTACGCTTTTTCATGAACTTAGTTATACACAAACTTAAAATTAAAGAAATCGATTGACAGAATTAATCAGCCTGTTTTCTTGGATCAGCTTTTGTTTAGTGCGCTTTTTTATTTGCAAAACTGCTGAGATTTCGTATATTCCACTTCAGAGATACTTCCTGCTTCATTGTATCGTTTCTCCATAGTGTCATCTCCTATTTGTCCGCTGTGAATCGATAACACAGTCGTATGTGACTCTGATCATGTCATCTTTGAGTGCTCCTCTCTATCATAGAGCTGTTCTCGCATGATATTCCAAATCCACACTGTGTCTCCTTTATTCTCAGTGAACGTTGATCATCCCAATTGTAGTAAAATTCCTATCTTCTATACTTAATTATATTAAGATCTAATCCCATCAGTAGTTCGCTTCCATTTTTGAACTCCTAACTTATCTTGTGCAGTTACTTCCAATGTACTCCTCACTAAACGAAGAGCACGCATTTATATTGCAGTTACAGTTACAAACATGCACAGCTCGCAGTTAATTTTACAGGCTCCCTGTCGCATTTGCAGCCCTAACGGTAGATAGTGAACTCCTTGTCAACCAGAACTGCAAGCGCTGCTATTGCAGTGTGGCCATAGTGTTGGGTATAAATTCTACTCATCTCCTTTTAAAAGGATGGCAGGCGCTGTTTTCGCAGTCGTCGCCATAATTATAATTCAATCTTCATAATAAAGAACTATAAACTTTGCTTTATAGTGATGGAGAAAGTCATTGGACTTTCGGATAATTGTTTACGGACGTTAAACGCTGTATTTTATATAGCTGTAGTGCTTGGTGGCTCTAACTGCTTTTTAAACATAACGTGTTTCTTCTTCCTTCATTATTTGTAGCCTGATTTCTTTGTCCGTTTGTAGTGTGAGCACTGTAATCACAGATGCGGCCATGGTATGGGACAGCTAACTCATTTTGCTCTTACCTTCGGCAATGTCATTTCTTTCCTTTTCAGGATGCATATGATTGTCATTTTTCAACGTTGGTTGTCATTGTTTTTCCATCCTTGGTATAGCGATTTTTGTCAGATTTCAACCCTTGTTACTCCTAATTGCTGCTATGTACACGTGTTAATGGGAAATCGTCCGTTGCTGACAAGCCCAGGGAAAAACCGAAACAAGAAGAAAAAAAAACCTTCAGAGATACCCACACCGATTTACCTGTAACGTTCGCAACGATCGGGGTTTTAGAGTTTCAGCATGTTCTTGATCTGCTAATAAAATTACCGGTCACATGTCTTTTGTTTTCAATGCTGTCATCAGTCGCTTCAAATTCCAATAAGAAGTTTGTTCACGTTAATTAAAATAAATCTTTATTTAGGTTCATCTGTTACAGCTTTCAGTGTGGCTATTAAAAATTATAATTTACAACAAGCACGTGTAGTACAATTTCGGAAAGACAAGTGTTCACACTGTGCCACTTTTTAAAAAATATGTATGAAAGTTAGATCAATCTGTTTATTACCTCAAGAATAAAGTTATTTAAACGCTTTGCTGTTCTTATTTTAACTGGTACGGGAAAGTATAAGTGAAAGGTTTTAATATTATTCCTGGTTTGTAATCGTCTAAATTGCTTTTGAACACAAAAAAATGTTCAACCAGTGTATAGTTTAAAACATGTTTAAAATTCCATCGTATTATTGCGTCCATTATATACATACATGGAAAGTAAATAAAAAGAACGAGAAATACATTGTTAACCAGTTTGTATTTTCAGTATTCAATTACGTCATATATTGAATGATGGAATTTTCTGTTAACAACAAGAGGAACATGGTGAACAGCACGGTGTAGGGATAGCATACGGCTGGGGTACTGGATAAGGTACAACTAATGGCGATGGTTTGCAACATCCGTGCCCATAACCGCATCCGCGTCCATAACCGTATCCGCGCCCATATCCGTATCCGCTATTGAAACCATTTCTGCCTAGTCCGAATGGTTTAGCACATGGCAAAGCGCCAAGTTTGTTATGAGTTGGTGGTAATAGCGCCAATATGATGTTCGGAATAGTAACGGACGGTGGCTGGCAGCAAGGCCTTGGTACTGGTACACGAATTGGTAACGGTTGCGGTACTGGAAGGTACGAAACTGGTCTTTCGCAACAAGGTCTACAGCAAGGTTCGCAGCAAGGTTCGCAGCAAGGTTCGCAACATCTTTCTTCAAAACATGTCGGAAAAGCATAGTTGCTCTGTAATAAAATTGTTTAAATTTTATTTATTAATTTTACTTCAAAATATCCGCATTTCGTTTACTTTATAGTAACCTTGTCGCAATTACATGTACTTTAGCACTGGCTAATTAACATAGGCAAAATGCCCATCTACAAGGGGGCAGTGAAGTAATAGTCCAACGATGTTAGCGGTAGCATTGTCATTTTTCAGTGCGAAGTTAAATGTAATTAAAGATCGCGGTGAGGCTATTTCAAAGTACTACAGAATGGTGCAAAATTCAAAAGTATCTCTTTGATCGCAACCGTTCAAATGGAACCACGTTTGGTCGTTTGATGCATAACTTCGAATCGTCCGATTCGGTGGTGATTTACAAAAAACAACTGACAGACCAAACGAATTTGTGCACTGGAAAATACCAGTGTTGCGAAGGAAAGTGTGAAAGAAAATCATAAATTCTCTGCAACTTGTCGATCGCAATAATTGAGCGCGAACTCGAGCCAGCTGATCATCATTTTAAACGTTATGTGTTCTTCCGATTAGTTCACTGAATACAGTCTAGTTGATCACTCTTTTCCTTCGAAAATTATTGTCAGCGATGAAGCGCTTTTTACGATTAATGGAAGCGACAGTAAAATTTCCACATTCGAGCTATGGAAAATTCAAGAGAGCTTCAAGAATAACCAATATATATCTTCAAAAAGTGTATCCATTTCGGTTGAAAGAGTTGGTCTTTAGTTTGTTAAAAATGATCATGCGGTTACTGTATATGATGGTGTCGACCTTTTCGTTCTGAAATTTATTTGTATCTACACAGAAGATATCTGTTTTCAACAAGTCGGTTCGACATATCACCACTCGATCGTGGATTTGCAGTCACAATTCGATGAATGTCTAAGAAAAGCAAATGTGACTTTACTCGCTCGTTTCGACATGCGCAGAACTCCTTTTGCAGGTTTTTTTGAAGATCAAAGTTAACATCAGTGAGCTAAGTAATATTTGAGACCTTAATATAGAAATAATCATTTTATGCAGCTGTAGCGACCATTACAGAAGGTACTATTAAAAATTTCGGCCATTTTATCGATGTCTGAAAAGCCAGTCGAGGTGAATAATGACGTTATTTTTCACACTTAAATGATATAAACCAAAGTTCGAAATACAGTAATAATTTCGATTATATCGTTAATTCCTGTATTTTTAATTTCGTTTTCTCTACTGCAACCGGTTTAGCTTAACTTTTTATATATGTTATCCGAGTAAAATACTGTTCCATTTCCTCATATATAATTATGCCGTTGAAATATAATGTCCAAATTTTTAATTAACATTCGTCATTGGCGCACACTTTTGAATGTAATATTTAAATTAAAACTGAAAATTGTAATAGCTGCTTCGATGTTTTGTTTCTATCGAAATTTAAATGGTCGGCACAATTAACTGTAAATGTCGCTCATTCTCAATGTCAATGTAAGTAGTAAACTCGCTATAATGCATTAAATGTTAGCTGCATGAAAACAGTATACCACCTGATTCACACCGTGTGAACTGCCCCGTAATATTTTTGAAGTATGTTCGTAAATTCGAAAAAAGAACTTCTGCAACACCGAACTTGTAATAATTTGAATTTCTTAAATGTGCCATAATTACGATTTTAATACCTTTTTATTTTAATAATAATTAATTGTTTAATAATGATCTTTTTCCGAGTCATACGAACCTGTAAAGTAGTCAGCAATAAGAAGAGAGCAACAAGTGAGACCAGCTGTGACATCGCCATTATTTCTTCCTTACGGTGGATTAACTCTGACTGAGTCTTTGGAAGTTGCTACTATGTCAACTAATGCTGCGAGAAAAACTGATTGTAAAAATCTCTGCAGCTGCTTATATAGGCTGTTTATCTTCTTTTATCTACATACAGCAGTTGCAGTTAAGGTTAGTTCTTTAGAAATGGTTGACAACGTGCTGATAGTCACGTGTTTCAGTCCAGATAAGGAAATAATGATGGTCTATCAATAAGACAGAAGAGATTTATTTAACGAAATTAAATCGGAACGTGCACTAGGCTAACTGATTTAATCTCTTTGGTACATTTCTGAATTATAGATAACAGACAAGTGAAGTTATTGATATTGAGCGCATGGAATTATTTAATGTTTTCCCGGTTCCGAAAGGGAACGTAGAGTATTGTAGAAAATATCATATTTTTCAATCAAAGTACTTGCAATGAAAAATATGATATCTCTTGTAATACATTAATTTATGTTTTGGATCTTACGCACTTCAGGGTAACATGTAAGGGTAGAATGGTGCCTCGTACGTGATCGAATTCTGTGTTAAAAATAAGATCGCAGATGGAATTTATCTTTACAGAATTTCCATTTAGTTGGTAACCAAAAACTTCTTGAAAAACACGAGAAATGTTTTTTTTAGAGAAATTTTTATCCTTAATCTGGCAGAGTCACTCCGTTGAAAATGATGTAGTCTTGAGCTAGCAAATTTACAAATAAAAGCTTCCACGCTTATATAATGTGGAATAAAGTTCTCGGCGCGAAGAATGTTTTTATTTCTTTTTCGTATGTTTTTTCTTTGGAAGAAGTCGCTACGAAAAAAATTATTCTACTTTTTACGAAGAACCACATTTTTCGACGAATCATATTACTGCCTGAGTAATTTTTCACTTCTTTAATTGAAGTGAAACTAATGTTTAGTGTTGAGAAATTAGGGCACTCATTTAGGAATATTTAAGTCTCTATTGTAAATGAGCTAATTCAAGATGGTGTTATTGGGCCTTATTTTTTTGTCATTTCTTGCGCAAATCTAATACGAACTAATTGCTGGAGAGGCCCTTTAGACTTGTTACTTTGGCCTCATGCATCGGGAGGCCCCCAGAAATTATCATAAGCGTATAACGAGGCTCTCAGCAGACTTGGTTTAAATATTACTCGTAGCAATTGATTTGTCATATTTTCGACCCAACTTTACAAAACTGAAGAAATCTTTATTCAAATAAATAATGAAACAGTTTCATTGAAATATTATGTTAAATATTTAGGTATATTTTTGGACATTCTTGAACGAAGCACGTGCAACATATTCACGATCAGACCTTCAATATTAGTAATATTCTGAAGTGTATCTGTAATTTTTTTCTGAGGAGCGGATTTTGTTTTTTTCTGGAATCCATATTCAAAGCGGTAATTCGCTGAAACTTTGACTAATTGTTTTATAGTTCAGTTACAATGTCTAATTAAAAAGAAACTAGATATATTTTTAAGTACATGTTTAAGACTTATTATTCGTAACATCCGATCGTCTCCAAGGATGAGCCTTCAAGGGAACACAAAAATTCATCCTCTTTTCATAAGAGGCAATATTTTAGGTTTTTAGATAAAACTTTTAATTACTAGTCTCTTTCACCTTCGGTGGCTTTCTTGGAAATCAACCATAACTGGAAGTTTTTTTCTTTTATAAAATGCCATTGCCGGCTGTAGGGGAATTATGCATTATCATAAATATAGTGCAGAGCTCTGATCCCTTTTGCTTCTATTCCGTTTTTTACACTACATTATTAAACCTTCTTTCTCTAGATATTGATACGATCACCTTCAAATTTGACAAGGATATCCAGTTAAGTTTAGTTAGGGTTGATTCTTGTTACAAGGAAATGGGTAATAAATATCAACCCAACATTAGCTGCATCTACGCTGATGATTCTAGAGAGTACAAGCGCTGAATTATCCGGTCGGTTCAGCTCTCATGATTGATTCTGGCCTAATACAATAATTCAAGCTGCCCAATATGTACAGCAAAGTTGTATTAAACGTTATAATTAATAGAAATGTACAAAAACAATTCACAAAACAAAATTAATTTATATATAAACTCTAATCACTAATTTATTTAGAACTAATTCAATTTTGCGATTTTTCCCTCTATATTTCTATTAATTATAACACATCTTGTTATTCACTTTTTTTTTTTTTTTTAATATTCATTATTTCAAATATTTTGAAATCGGAAATTTTGGAAAATATTTATCATTTTACTCCTCTGCTCCCGTCTTTTTTGAAAACTGAAAATTATCTTTTAATAGAAAAAACAGTTATTCTTGAAAAATTTAACGGTCTGTCTCGCCGTGGAGTTTCTACAGAAATCGCAGTAATTTATAAATGCTCATTCTCTCCTGGTGGAATCGGTAATTAAAGTTACTTTCACAATTTGTACCATGGATGAATATATAAACGAGATGTTTGTTTACACAAAATTTAACAACAAAGAACAAAATTCATAATAAATAATTTTCGGAAACAACTGTGTTTTTAAAAGATATTTATTCGCTTAACGTTTCGACCAGCTTACACTGGCCATCATCAGAAGCAGACTGAAGAACGGAGCGAAAATTGCGATCGACAATAACAATAAAATAAGATCCGGAAATCATGAAGAACCCAAATCAAAACCGGAAACCTACCCCTAAACAGGAAAAACCGACAGAACGCATAACAACAATAGAAAAATAATAAGAAACACATGAGATAAAAGGTAAATAAAAATATAAAAAAAATACAAAAAAACACATCGGGTCACAATTGGGACAAGGGAGAAATAAAAACAGATAACAACTTATAAAAATAAAAAATAAATACAGAAGCGTACACAAAAAGCGGCAAAAAATCGAAAAAGAAGCGCTAACAGAGAACGCCAAAAAAAATAAAAGAACGAAAATCCCACAAGGGAAACGCAAAGAACAACCAATCGAACAAAACAAAAATATAAAATATTACATTCCGGAGCGGAAACAAAAAACAGTTTAAGAAACCTATAAAAAAAAATAAATAAAAAAAAATAAAATTTACCTGAACATAAACTGGAAAAATCCTGAAAATTGATTGGAATCCTCACCTGAGAATGATTGTACACCTAGCCCGAAGAGCGAAAATGACAGGAACCCCGCCTAAAAGTTGACTGCAAACCTCACCTGAGGACCCACTCGAAACCTATCCGGAGGATACACCAGAGGGTGTAAGCCCCGGACACCAGACCAAGGGAAGCTAAACCAAACGAAGTAAAGCAATGCAAATCCAACCGAAAGAAGAAACCACTCGGACCGGGGGGAAGTGGGAACAAAAAAAACCAAGAAGAAGTGAAATGCGGTGTCGGACGTCAGGGTACCTAAAAAGACACTCAAAATTAAAACCAAGTAACCCAGAGGTGGAAAATAAAAATGAAACCTACCTGGCCGCTGTTATAGATGCAAGTTCGTCAACCGTATGACTTGTTCTCATGCCTTGGGAACACGTAGACCTTCTTCTCTGTTGAAATTTGGCCATTTCTCAATTTCGATGGCTTCTCTGATCAACCTCTTGCCGGTGTGAACATCTCTTGCTAAAGGAACACTCTCAAATTTCATAGTGTGATTCGTTTTTGACAAAAGATTAGCTCTAAAACATTGGACAAAAGGCGCAAAGTTGAAAGATGAATATTAGAATAATAATTCTTTATTAAGCAATTTGAATTCGTAACGATGACACAGACACCGCTATAATCTGTATTCGATAAAATGCATCGTTTTCAATGTTCGTCAGTATGAAACTTGACAGAAAACTATGCTGTCGTATAGCTTGAGTAAGTTGTGCTTGCAGACCACTTACGGAATAGATTCTATGTTTGACTTATTATTTTGTATCAGTATTCTTCTGCATGTTGTTAAAATTACCCTTTAAATTCGACACCTTCAATCACAGACTTTCGAAATTTTTTTAACGAATTCCAATTTTCAGCGAAATGTAATGGTTAAATTTTTAAATTCTATTATCAAACTCTTGCAAACCATCACTAATTTGCTGAATGATTTCCATTTGGGATCCAAGAAGGCAAATGTACGATCATGCTTTCATCAAAATGTGTTCATTAATGCTCGTTACGACGGTGTCCAATATCACGTTGTAAATATCGATTTTTAACATTTCATATTCGGCTTTCGATGCCAACGAAGATTTTTCGTCATTACATCTTAAATATATATAATTGTTATTTATTCTTTTTTTTTAATACGTTTGTTTACTAGTTCAGCTTTAACGAGAATTTATATTTTTATTTTCAAGACAGTACTCAGTTTACTAACAAATATACTGGCCGCATCTTTCATTTTAAATCTCCATAAAACAACAATTTTTTTTTCTTTTCTTGAAGTGTTTAATATTACATTTCACACAGTCTCAACTCTTCAATTTTGAAGATATTTTGATAAGTTGAAATTTCAAACATCTTCAGATACATATTTGACTGATTAGAGTGATTTTAAGTTTCAATCATTTTTATTATAATTACCAGCCCTGAAACATGCATCGATCGAAAAGTTACTATAATTTCTAGAAGGCTTTCGATTAAAGAAATTTGTAACAAGTTCAAGCTTTTTCCTTTTTTGTGAAAATATGAACTTCTCGAATGGAGATATACAATTTCATTATGTTCCGTGCTAGACTGATTTTTAGACTAATTTTGTAGCCTTGTATCAGTTTCTTTGAAGCCGCGGCGCTGAAACCGAGCAGCATCCCGAGAAACACCCCGATTAGTTCTCTTTCTATCCGCCCGTGGATGTTACTCTTTCGTTTTTGATGTACAATTTAGATACTTTAATACAACTTTGGCCCTGCGGGACACTGGTTGTTGCAGCTAGAGGCACCTTCCCTAATAAGTAGTCACTCGACCATCATAAGGTGCTAGTCCCACCGACGGAGAAACGAATACAACAACCACGGGAGTTATGAACGTCCACGTCGTGCAGGGTGTTAATTTTCTACTCGGCGAGCTTAGCGCTGATCAGAAAATATAAATCTGAATTCACAATCCATCGCTGATAGGAAAACGGCGGAAGGTTCACTTGCCGAAGGTGTTCCTACTAATAAATACCGTTAGACTTTTTACTGCGCAACAACTGCAGACTATCAGAAACTCGCTCGTCACAATGTGTCCCAGTCGGATTGACGAATGTTAATCCAGGGCGAGTAGGCGAGTATCCGGCGCCTTTCAACCGGGTATTTTCGGCTAAGGGAGAAACCCCTGACAGAAAACCTCCGGAAAGCAACGGGAAACCCTGGAGTACCTTCCCAATCTTCATCATGGCTAGAAATGCCGTACAAATGGCCGTCATTCCGGGGCAGCCCTTCAGTGGGACAACCGTGCGAAGAATCTCCCCGCTGGCCAATGACGAAGGAAAGAGTAAGAGCAAGTATAAAATTATCAATAAAAATACTCGTATTGCCACCTGGAACATCCGTAGCCTTTTCCAGGTTGGTAAACTACATAACGTAAATGCTGAAAGAATGAGATTAGGAATAGAAATAATACGGTGGCCTAATAGTAATGGATGTACAAGATTAGATGACGCAGATTTTTACTACGGAAGGAAATTACATGGCAGGTGTTGGCGTACTGATAGACAAGAGTATCAGTAACTCGGTGGCACAGTTCATACCAATATCTGAAAGGATCTTATTACTGAAATGTCAAACAATCTATCGTCCATTAAACTTCATCCAAATTTATGCACCTACCGCAGACAAAGATAATGCAGAGATAGAGGAGTTCTATGGACAGATCTCAACAGTACTAAAATTAACCAAACGAGGAGATATCACAATCATATCAGGCGACTGGAATGCAAAAATTGGACAAGGAGCATATGAAGATGTAATTGGCTCGTTTGGACTAGGCAGAAGAAATAATAGGGGCGATAGACTTATTCAAATATGGATGGAGCATAACATGTCGATTACGAGTACTTTCTTTCAACTACCACCTCGCAGATCATATACCTGAATCTCGCCATCCGGGAGTACCGCAATCAAATAGACTTCATACTCATTAAGAAGAGCTTTAGAAAGAACGTTATTTCGGCATGTACGTATCCGGGAGCAGACGCTAACTCGGATCATAAAATAGGATTGCGCAAAATTAAGAAGCCTCCTCCAACTCGACGTATTGAGATTCGCAAACTCCAGGATCGGGATGTCAAAGAAGCAGCCAAAACTATATTCTGCGGTACCTTTAATAACTTACAAGAGGAGAATAACACCGAAAAGGTATAGAGTGAATGGAAGGCTATGCAGGACAACATACAAAATAATATAATCGGTACAGTGGAAAAGAAGAAAAACAAAACATAGATGACAGATGGCATATTGTGTCTTATGGGAAAGAGGAGAAAATTTAAACGTAACGAGATTAAATATAAGGCATTACATAAAGAAATTCGACGCAAGATACGTGAAGCAAAAGAGGACTGGCTGAATGGTAAATGCCGAGAAATTGAAGATTTACAATCTAAAAATGATATATTTTATGTGCACATAAAAGTGAAAGAATTCACAAATTTGAATTGCAATGTGAGCGGAAGAAGTTTAAAAGGCGATGATGGGAATCTGATAGTTGGAAAGCAGTCTAGATTAGAACGCTGGGAAAGATATATTGAGAAATTGTTTGATGATATATGACCTACAATGGATAGCGTAAATGAAAAATTTAATTAAAGTGATGATTCTATGGACGATATCGAAGCAGGTGAAGTCATGCGCGCAATCAATAATTTGAAATCAGGAAAAGCCGTTGGACCAGATATGATGCATGGAGAATTACTCAAACTACTTGAAACAAATCATTCTGCATTAAGTTTTGTAGTCAAATTTTTTAACGGAAGGGTAGTATGCCAAAGGATTGGCTCAAATCAGTGTTTATTGCAATACCTAAGAAGAGTAATGCAACCGACTGTAAGGAGTATCGAACAATCAGCCTTATGTCGCATATTCTAAAAATATTCCTTAAGGTTATTCATTATTGAATTTGTACCAGGTGCGAGGAGAACTCAGGTGCAAACCAGTTTGGATTTAGAGGTGGCTATGACACACGTGAAGCAATTTGCTTGCTGAATATATTAGCCCAAAGATGTCGTGATGTCAACCATAAATTATATTATTGCTTTATCGATTATCAGAAAGCGTTTGATTGCGTCAATCATGGAAAGTTAATGCAGATCTTTGAAGACATTGGTATTAATCACAAGATACGAAGAATAATTGGGACACTCTACTGGGGACATTCAGCAACTGTGCGGACAGAGGGTGAAACTTCTAGAGAAATACCGATAAAAAAAGGAGTAGGCCAGTGATGCATTTTGTCCCCATTGCTTTTCAATGTATATTCTGAAGCTATTTTCAAAGATGCTCTCCCAAAACAAGACTGTATTGAAGTTGGAACAGAACGTGTCTCTAATATTCGATACGCAGATGATACTGTTTTGATCTCGGATAACATAGAGAAACTTCAAAATATGATAAACCGAGTAGTAAGGGTTAGCAGCTCGTACAGCCTAGAAATAAATAGAGACAAAACAAATTGGGTAGCTGTACATAGAAATTCTGATAAAAATACCGTCGCTAAAAAGATGTTCGTTAAAAGCCAGACTATTCAACGCGTTTCAAAAATGAAATACCTTGGTACCTGGTTCCATGAAGAAACTGACTAGTCGACAGAAATACGAACAAGAATAGTGAGAGCAAGAAAGGTATTTCTGAATATGAAAAATCTAATGTCCAGGAAAGATCTAAACCTCTAGTTACGTCTACGCCTCGTGCAATGTTATGTCTGGTCAGTATTACTCTATGGAACGGAGAGTTGGACACTTACGCAGACACTTGAAAAGAAAATAGTAGCTTTCGAAATGTACGTGTATCGTCGAATGCTTAATATATCCTATCGGGATCATATTACAAATGCAGAAGTATTAAACCGCATTTCAAAGAAAGCCGAGCTGCTGCGCACAATTCGGGAAAGGAAGCTCAAATACTTTGGACATGTGTACAGACAACAAGAAAAGTACCATTTAATTCACACCGGATTAAATGGAGAAATTAAAGGTAAAAGAAAACCTGGCAAAAGGAAAATGTCCTGGACGGGTGTTTTAAGAAAATCGTATGGATGCTCCATAACAGAACTACAGCAGGCCGCAACATCAAAGCCGGTAATAACCAAGATGATCGCCAAACTTCGAACGGAGATGGCGTAAAGAAGAAGAAGAAGAAGAATACAACTTTGATGGGTGGCGATATAAAGTTCTACTGGATAATGGACCACTGCGATATCAGCTCAAATGAGAGAGTCGATCTCGCAGCGAAGGAGGCTACTGTAAATGATTTACCATCCACTTTCAATCGTCAAACTGAATTCGTAAGATTGAAGTAAGTAATAATTCTGTATAGTCATTATTTTACTGTCTATGTTTAAATCCACTTCTTGCTATTACTTTACTTGTTTGGTATTGCTGTCGGGTTTGTTCGTAAGTATACTATCAGTACTTGTCGTTTGAGTATAGGGTACGTTTAAATTTTATTGGCTACGGAGTTTTTAGCGTTGACCATTTACTCTATTTAATTCATGCCAAAAGTCGCCTCTTTCATGATTGTCTTATTTATTTTCTTTTACGCAGGTCGTACGTCGGAGATGGGTTAGGGTTCAATCCCCTTGAAATGTCTGTGAATAGTAGGCTGCTTAGATTATATAGACCAAAATTCATCCAATCTAACGGTATCTTTCTTCCTTTTAATTTTTGTCAAAAATTTTCATGAATTCCATGGAAATAACTCGTTTGTTGTTTTTTTTTTTATATTTCTAGTCTAGGCTGTACCCCCGGCCACGTATTTGCGTGGCTCAGTTTTGTTAAAAAGAAAAAATAGAAAGCGCACGCTTTTAATATGTTTAGTTTCATAATGCTCGTGTGTATAGAATATATATTTTTCGTTGTTCCATTGTCTGTGCAGATATAGAGACTGCCTCGTTTACCGACTCTTGAACACACAACATATATATGCACATGTGAGATGCAATCTGTATCCACACTTAAACCAGACCAGTATAAAGTTTTCATCTGAGTTTTGTTATTGGTGACCGGAAACGTCAATAATCGAATTGTGAGTTGCAATCTTTTAAATTGAAATGGCATATCCGTTGGAATCATAGGAATGTGAGGAATGAGGGCATCTTCAATTTTGAATGGTCACTTTTTAGGATTGGTTCTTCAATGATGTTGCTCAGTAGTTTTTTGTTTTTTTCTACTATAAGCCGTGTGCCGTTGCAAACCTTAACTGGTTGATATTTCACGACATGATAATTGGCACCCTGATTTTCAGTTGCAGTAGGTGAGATGGCATCTGTGGTTGATCGAGTGAATTTATAAATTCCGTTAGATAATAGTCCGCTTCACCTCTTGTATGCGACGGTTTCGCTTTAAATATCAGACTGAATAATATTATTAAGTTCGTAGACTTCTTGTTATGAGCGATAAGAATAGGGCGTTCATTCAGCCCGTATACTTGATTTGAATATCGAGAAATGCTTTTTTAACCAACTCTTCTATTGGCAGAAGTTATGAGGTAATGGCATTCATCCTGAGGTAGGATAAACCAGCACCTTTCTGTTCCTAATTTCCAACAAGTAATATGAAATTATCTCAGCTGATCGATATATTTGCAGTTAATTTCAACACCTTTACGTGTCGCCGCAAAATAGAGTATTTCAGACAAGCATTTCTTTTGCCCGCTGGTGTCGATCGAGGAATTACAGGTAATGTTTGTCTGAAATCTTCTGCGAGCAATATTAACGCGTCCCCTCCCCCAATGGTTTGGTGTTTAAATGTAAATCTTGCAATGATCGATCAAGAAACTTCAGCGTTATCTTGTGTGCCATTTACGTTTTGTTTTTATTTTTTTTGTTTTTTTTGGGTTCGTCGACAAGGAAATTCGCCAAGAACAAAGGAAAAAGGACGAAGAAACTTAGATCTTCATACGATCAGAAATAGCTGACAAAAAGGAATCAAGAACCTGAACAACAGAAGGAGAAGGAAGAGAGAGAATGAACGAAGCACTGTATGGACTGGGAATATCAATTTGTAAAAGGGAGGAGTAGAACGCAGCTTGATCGGTTACAAGAGATGAACACCCGAACATTATCTGATCGGGATCACACACAAATTGGATATTGGGGGGTGCAATGGACAAACAGGAGACGGCACAAGAGAGAAACGGAAAAGCGAGGAAGGAAGCAAACTGTGCCCAAAACGTAGGCGGCAAATATTTGCTGGTAGTACGTTTTCCAACCGCGCGGTGAAAATTAGGAGGCGGCTTGCCTCCCCCGCCCGATGAGTCTGTCATTAATTATAAATCAAGTATTAAATTTGAAATTATCAAATAAAATCAAGACATTTCTTTCATGATTTCCCAGGTCATTCTATAATGTAAAACAGCATTGCCCTCTTAATACATTTTTGTTCTATTCTCAATGTATACAAATATAGATAATAAGGCCTACGATTAAATTCGCTACAAATTTACCCTTGAATTAACTGATTTGATAACTGTCAATTAAATCAATAATTTTAATTCGAATTTCATCTCGTTTGCAACGTTTCAGTAATTCTTTGACCAGACGGTTTCATATGATAATTGTGAGTAAAATTGATAATTACGATTCCTTACCAGTTTTGTTACATTATCAATGCCAGTTTCGTCGTCGTAATACACTAAAGCCCTTCGTCACTTAATTTTAATAGCAAGTTCCCGCTTCGAAAAATTTGTTTCAGTCAGCTGCAGAGATTAATATAATATAATGTAACAACATCCAGAATAATATTACGCTTTTTCATGAACTTAGTTATACACAAACTTAAAATTAAAGAAATCGATTGACAGAATTAATCAGCCTGTTTTCTTGGATCAGCTTTTGTTTAGTGCGCTTTTTTATTTGCAAAACTGCTGAGATTTCGTATATTCCACTTCAGAGATACTTCCTGCTTCATTGTATCGTTTCTCCATAGTGTCATCTCCTATTTGTCCGCTGTGAATCGATAACACAGTCGTATGTGACTCTGATCATGTCATCTTTGAGTGCTCCTCTCTATCATAGAGCTGTTCTCGCATGATATTCCAAATCCACACTGTGTCTCCTTTATTCTCAGTGAACGTTGATCATCCCAATTGTAGTAAAATTCCTATCTTCTATACTTAATTATATTAAGATCTAATCCCATCAGTAGTTCGCTTCCATTTTTGAACTCCTAACTTATCTTGTGCAGTTACTTCCAATGTACTCCTCACTAAACGAAGAGCACGCATTTATATTGCAGTTACAGTTACAAACATGCACAGCTCGCAGTTAATTTTACAGGCTCCCTGTCGCATTTGCAGCCCTAACGGTAGATAGTGAACTCCTTGTCAACCAGAACTGCAAGCGCTGCTATTGCAGTGTGGCCATAGTGTTGGGTATAAATTCTACTCATCTCCTTTTAAAAGGATGGCAGGCGCTGTTTTCGCAGTCGTCGCCATAATTATAATTCAATCTTCATAATAAAGAACTATAAACTTTGCTTTATAGTGATGGAGAAAGTCATTGGACTTTCGGATAATTGTTTACGGACGTTAAACGCTGTATTTTATATAGCTGTAGTGCTTGGTGGCTCTAACTGCTTTTTAAACATAACGTGTTTCTTCTTCCTTCATTATTTGTAGCCTGATTTCTTTGTCCGTTTGTAGTGTGAGCACTGTAATCACAGATGCGGCCATGGTATGGGACAGCTAACTCATTTTGCTCTTACCTTCGGCAATGTCATTTCTTTCCTTTTCAGGATGCATATGATTGTCATTTTTCAACGTTGGTTGTCATTGTTTTTCCATCCTTGGTATAGCGATTTTTGTCAGATTTCAACCCTTGTTACTCCTAATTGCTGCTATGTACACGTGTTAATGGGAAATCGTCCGTTGCTGACAAGCCCAGGGAAAAACCGAAACAAGAAGAAAAAAAAACCTTCAGAGATACCCACACCGATTTACCTGTAACGTTCGCAACGATCGGGGTTTTAGAGTTTCAGCATGTTCTTGATCTGCTAATAAAATTACCGGTCACATGTCTTTTGTTTTCAATGCTGTCATCAGTCGCTTCAAATTCCAATAAGAAGTTTGTTCACGTTAATTAAAATAAATCTTTATTTAGGTTCATCTGTTACAGCTTTCAGTGTGGCTATTAAAAATTATAATTTACAACAAGCACGTGTAGTACAATTTCGGAAAGACAAGTGTTCACACTGTGCCACTTTTTAAAAAATATGTATGAAAGTTAGATCAATCTGTTTATTACCTCAAGAATAAAGTTATTTAAACGCTTTGCTGTTCTTATTTTAACTGGTACGGGAAAGTATAAGTGAAAGGTTTTAATATTATTCCTGGTTTGTAATCGTCTAAATTGCTTTTGAACACAAAAAAATGTTCAACCAGTGTATAGTTTAAAACATGTTTAAAATTCCATCGTATTATTGCGTCCATTATATACATACATGGAAAGTAAATAAAAAGAACGAGAAATACATTGTTAACCAGTTTGTATTTTCAGTATTCAATTACGTCATATATTGAATGATGGAATTTTCTGTTAACAACAAGAGGAACATGGTGAACAGCACGGTGTAGGGATAGCATACGGCTGGGGTACTGGATAAGGTACAACTAATGGCGATGGTTTGCAACATCCGTGCCCATAACCGCATCCGCGTCCATAACCGTATCCGCGCCCATATCCGTATCCGCTATTGAAACCATTTCTGCCTAGTCCGAATGGTTTAGCACATGGCAAAGCGCCAAGTTTGTTATGAGTTGGTGGTAATAGCGCCAATATGATGTTCGGAATGGTAACGGACGGTGGCTGGCAGCAAGGCCTTGGTACTGGTACACGAATTGGTAACGGTTGCGGTACTGGAAGGTACGAAACTGGTCTTTCGCAACAAGGTCTACAGCAAGGTTCGCAGCAAGGTTCGCAGCAAGGTTCGCAACATCTTTCTTCAAAACATGTCGGAAAAGCATAGTTGCTCTGTAATAAAATTGTTTAAATTTTATTTATTAATTTTACTTCAAAATATCCGCATTTCGTTTACTTTATAGTTACCTTGTCGCAATTACATGTACTTTAGCACTGGCTAATTAACATAGGCAAAATGCCCATCTACAAGGGGGCAGTGAAGTAATAGTCCAACGATGTTAGCGGTAGCATTGTCATTTTTCAGTGCGAAGTTAAATGTAATTAAAGATCGCGGTGAGGCTATTTCAAAGTACTACAGAATGGTGTAAAATTCAAAAGTATCTCTTTGATCGCAACCGTTCAAATGGAACCACGTTTGGTCGTTTGATGCATAACTTCGAATCGTCCGATTCGGTGGTGATTTACAAAAAACAACTGACAGACCAAACGAATTTGTGCACTGGAAAATACCAGTGTTGCGAAGGAAAGTGTGAAAGAAAATCATAAATTCTCTGCAACTTGTCGATTGCAATAATTGAGCGCGAACTCGAGCCAGCTGATCATCATTTTAAACGTTATGTGTTCTTCCGATTAGTTCACTGAATACAGTCTAGTTGATCACTCTTTTCCTTCGAAAATTATTGTCAGCGATGAAGCGCTTTTTACGATTAATGGAAGCGACAGTAAAATTTCCACATTCGAGCTATGGAAAATTCAAGAGAGCTTCAAGAATAACCAATATATATCTTCAAAAAGTGTATCCATTTCGGTTGAAAGAGTTGGTCTTTAGTTTGTTAAAAATGATCATGCGGTTACTGTATATGATGGTGTCGACCTTTTCGTTCTGAAATTTATTTGTATCTACACAGAAGATATCTGTTTTCAACAAGTCAGTTCGACATATCACCACTCGATCGTGGATTTGCAGTCACAATTCGATGAATGTCTAAGAAAAGCAAATGTGACTTTACTCGCTCGTTTCAACATGTGCAGAACTCCTTTTGCAGGTTTTTTTGAAGATCAAAGTTAACATCAGTGAGCTAAGTAATATTTGAGACCTCAAAATAGAAATAATCATTTTATGCAGCTGTAGCGACCATTACAGAAGGTACTATTAAAAATTTCGGCCATTTTATCGATGTCTGAAAAGCCAGTCCAGGTGAATAATGACGTTATTTTTCACACTTAAATGATATAAACCAAAGTTCGAAATACAGTAATAATTTCGATTATATCGTTAATTCCTGTATTTTTAATTTCGTTTTCTCTACTGCATCTGTTTTAGCTTAACTTTTTATATATGTTATCCGAGTAAAATACTGTTCAATTTCCTCATATATAATTATGCCGTTGAAATATAATGTCCAAATTTTTAATTAACATTCGTCATTGGCGCACACTTTTGAATGTAATATTTAAATTAAAACTGAAAATTGTAATAGCTGCTTCGATGTTTTGTTTCTATCGAAATTTAAATGGTCGGCACAATTAACTGTAAATGTCGCTCATTCTCAATGTCAATGTAAGTAGTAAACTCGCTATAATGCATTATATGTTAGCTGAATGAAAGCAATATACCACCTGATTCACACCGTGTGAACTGCCCCGTAATATTTTTGAAGTATGTTCGTAAATTCGAAAAAAGAACTTCTGCAACACCGAACTTGTAATAATTTGAATTTCTTAAATGTGCCATAATTACGATTTTAATACCTTTTTATTTTAATAATAATTAATTGTTTAATAATGATCTTTTTCCGAGTCATACGAACCTGTAAAGTAGTCAGCAATAAGAAGAGAGCAACAAGTGAGACCAGCTGTGACATCGCCATTATTTCTTCCTTACGGTGGATTAACTCTGACTGAGTCTTTGGAAGTTGCTACTATGTCAACTAATGCTGCGAGAAAAACTGATTGTAAAAATCTCTGCAGCTGCTTATATAGGCTGTTTATCTTCTTTTATCTACATTAAGCAGTTGCAGTTAAGGAAAATTAATCTACCGCACCTATTGTGTTCTTTGGAAGTAGTTGAAAAAGTTCTGATAGTCACGTGTTTCAGTCCATATAAGGGAATAATGATGTCTTATCATTAATACAGGAGGCCGTTTGGTGAGTATTTTTCGAACGGCTATCGTTCGTATTTACTGCCAACGAACGCAGATTGATGGTCCGTTTATTCACTGGTGGTGAAAAAGTTCTGCATGTGTACATTTACGTTTACTCTTATCTGCTCTACATGTTCAATCTCACAATCTTTTTCTTTTTCGTTCACGTTTTAGTTTAGGTTTATCGATTTCTCATCTACCGTTAGATAATGTCTTCTTTTTTTTTTCTGTTCCTCTTTCTCAGGTAATTTGCACTTTTTGCTAATAAATCTCTAATTCTGCCGCTTATCGCTGCTCGTCTTGTTCAATTCGCTCTTTGCCATTTTTTCTCCATTCTTAGTATAAGGTTCTTGATTAGATTCCATTCCATGTGACTCCTAATTGCTACTATTTACACGTATTGATGGGTAATCGTCCGTTACTAATAAGTCCAGATGAATTCCAAAACAAAGGGGAACAATTATTTTTCTCTGTGTATCTCACAATAAACTTTTTCCTCTTTTCTTCATGTAGTTATCTTTTTTTAATCTCCTGTTCTTCTTAAATGTATGCTATATCGACATCGTTAGATCGAAATTTAAACAGAACTTAAGCTTTTCTTTTCCTAGCCATTTTGCGATCTTCACTGATGACTACAAGAGACCTAATAGAG
The DNA here is from genome assembly GCA_039619475.1 of Icerya purchasi. Taxonomy (NCBI): domain Eukaryota; kingdom Metazoa; phylum Arthropoda; class Insecta; order Hemiptera; family Monophlebidae; genus Icerya; species Icerya purchasi. Next base: position 74,791,700 of record CM077115.1, on the reverse strand, counting down.
TTAGCGCTGCTTTTTGGTTCTTCATTAATCTACTTCGATTGTTTTAAACTTTCTTCTTTTCGCTCAATATTTTGTGCTGAGTCAGCTGCTATTCCGCGTATCCTTCTTTTTATCAGACCTTCACTTTTCTCTAACGATATCTTTATTCTGCCAGATGCTCAGAGCGCGCTGCATGCTATTGAATCTCCTCTTCATTCTCACTCAACCGACTATGTTGTCCTTCTGATTCGCTCCCTGATTCATGATCTCTTACTGATCTTTTTTTGGATTCCTGGTCGTGCCGGAATCGAGGGAAATAAGTCAGTTGACTCATTCGCTCGGTTATCTTCTTCTTTCAGTAGGTTATTTAGCAAATAGCTGTTTTATTTTTTCGACTATTTTTCGTCCTAATAATCGTATTTTTTATGACAATTTTAAAACTGTGAATTTAACAATACGTTAATTTTAATAAACGAAGTGAGAAAGAAAATTTTATGAATATTGCGTAATTGTGAACTGTTGGGTTATTAGATGCTTTCAGATGTGATTCTTGTGGGCATATCATTTTGGGGCCGTATGTGGCTATTAAAAGTTTAAGTTCAGTGAGCTGGTTGTAGAAATCTCTATAATTCCACTGCATCATGATTTTATTATGAGCCATGACAGTAAACTTTAAAATATAGTCTTGTTTGTTTTAGTAGTCCATGTATTTCTATTTACACAGGAGTAGATTTTGGGGGAGATTACGGAATGGAGCTTAGTTTTTTGATTAGCTGCGAGAAACGTGTTTTCATTTCGCGATTTTCCAGTAGGGGGTAACTGTCGGAGAGCATGTTTATCAAGCCATCTATGTCGCTGGTGAAACTGTCAACGATATTTAAGAAAATGGTATTAAATATTGGTTATAATTAAATCCATAGGTAAAATTCATAAAAATCTTTTGTAGCATAAATTAAGTTTCTCTGTTATAACAAATTTTTTCACAGAGGTTTTGGTTATTTGCGGGGGGTTTCCCCTATCCGCACCCCGTGGATCCGCCACTGACCTAATCAGAAACTCTGGCTGAAAAACCGAAAGGTACAGCGGAGTAAATAAATAAATAATAATAAAAAAAAAAAAAAAAAAAAAAAAAAAAGACCTTATATGAAAAGGTAGATCATAAAAGTAATATAAGAGCTAATATCTTTGAAGAATTTATAATAAGTAACAAATTAACTGTTAAAAATGATTATAATATTAAAACTTTCCGGAATAAAAATAGTAATAGTGTAACTGATCTAGTCTTAACCGACGGAAAAATCTGCGATTGAATTGGAAAAATTGAAATTAAATGTGAAAACTTCTCTTGTCGTCACGGTAAAATTAAATTTAAAATCAAGAATAGTTCAGTGAAAGAAGATGAACAGCTAATCAAAACAATTGATTATAATAAATTTGAGGAACTTTTTACAAAAGAAAGTTTTAACGAGTAAATTAACCAAGTGGTTAAGTCAACAGATGAACTATTACTGAATGAACAGTTGAACGAAATCGTAAATAAAATTCGAAATATTAGAAATAAAAGTGAGGAAGTGAAACCGGTAAAAATATGGTGGAACACTTCATTAGAAAAATACAAAAAAAAAAAAAATGAAACAACTGACCAAATCAAAGTAGAATAATAGTTTGGTGGCTGACACACAGTCTGTAGAAAATGCTTTCGCGGCACACTATTCCAAAGTATTTTCCTCTTCCTCATACTCTGTTGACTTCCAATCTCTTAAAGCAGAAGCTGAGAAAACACCGATATCCTTCTCTTCTGAGAGCGATGACAATTTTAATCTTCCTTTCACATTTTCCGAACTTAACTATCAATTAACCTATAAAACGAAATATAGTTCCCCTGGCGCCGATACCATCCATCCTTTTATGATCAAACATCTTCCTAACCCAGCTAAATCGTTCCTTCTTCACATCTATAACCAAATATGAGCGACTGGTGACACGCCATCAGCTTGGAAAACCGCAGTTGTAGTTCCGATCCTTAAGACTAATGCTGATCCCTTTCTCCCCAATAGTTTCCGTCCGATTTCCCTAATTAGTGCTCTGTCGAAGGCAATGGAGAAAATGGTTAAAAGACGGCTCCTGTTTTATCTCGAATCGAACAATTTAGATTCCTCCATATAGGCTGGCGGCCGTACACGTAAATCCACTTTATCTCATCTTATTAGCTTTCAAAGGCAAATTCTTCACGCCCGAAGTAATGGTCAATGTCTGCACATAATATTTTTTGACATTGAGAAAGCGTTGGACCCTGTATGGCGGTACGGCTTGCTACTTAAACTGAAAAATGCCGGAATAAATGGCAAAATGGGCAATTTCATCCTACATTTCTTATCTAATAGAGCAATGTCCTTTCCTGTTCCTATGGAGAATGGAATCCCACAGGGATCGGCACTGAGTGCGACTTTATTCATCCTATTTATTAATGACATTTCCTGCTGTATTAGACCGCCAGTAACAGCCCCATTATTTATTGATAATCTGAATATATCAATCTCGTTCAATCTTCTATCCAATGCCTAGTCCATCCTCCAAAACGACAATTGATAAGCTATATACATGGACTGTACACAATGGGCTAAAGTTCTCCTCTTCGAAAACTTCATGTGTCAACTTCCATAGGAGTCGTCTGTACAGAGATAACCAAGAAATTCGCCTTCATCTCAATAATTCTCCTCTTCCTTTCTCCAGTTCTGTAAAATTTCTAGGTCTAGTTTTTGATTCCGCTCTGTCCTGGTCTCCTCATATTTCTAAGCTTAAAAATAAATGCATGAAGAACCTCTCCATTATAAAATACTTGTCCAGTCCTAAATTCAATATTTATCCCAAGCTACTTGTCACCATTTATAAAACCCTTATCCTTTCCAGATTAAACTCCTCGGCTAGTCAGTCGTTACTCAGTTCACTTGATCCAATACATCATACATCCATCCGATTAATTCTTAGTCTTCATCGAACTTCTCCATCGGCAAGTGCTTGTTTCCTTAGCGGCATACCCCCACTTCCCCTGATCCGTTCTTCTATTACCGCACGCGATTTAATCCACTGGTACCTTCATCAGTACGAAATTAATTCCTTCCCAAACATTACTGATATTCCGCTCCCTTCTTTCCCTAGTGACCCAATTCCTAGATTATTCAAATAAACTATCGATAGTGGCGTACAATTGCCAAATCTCGACACCCCTTATTACAAACTTCCCCCTTGGGAAGACATCTCCGCAAGTATAGACACATTTCTCTTGGAGGCAATAATTCACGGACCGGGTGTGGACATAACTCACCGCGTTGCCGAAAAAATCAATAGTTATCCCAACTCTTTGCACATATACACTGATGCTTCCAAAGCAGACCCGCAAATTTCCCCCTCTCCAATCACGTGTGCATATGAAATCGGTGGTGAAATCACTTCGTTGCGTCTAAATGATTATTGCTCGGTACAGGGAGCAGAATTGTACGCCGTATACAGTAGCCTCGTAACTTGTTTGGAGTCAGGATGTATAGAGATAGAAGCATACTTTTAATGACTGACTCTTCGGCTTCTCTAAAATCGATTTCCTCACAGAACAACATGGATATCTTAGACCTGAAAGTCGATTATACGTTGAGGCTGCTACATCAAGCAAGAAATCAGGTAACGCTCTTGTGGGTGCCGCAGTCATATAGGAATTCAAGGCAACGAGCGAGTTGACATGGCGTCCAAATCAGCTCTGCTCGCACCAATGCCGTTTGTAACGCCACCAATCGGCAAAGTGAAGATTTATTTCCATGAACGTATGATGGCTAAGTGGATCAGCCAGTGGCAAAGGGATCGATCTTTTATGAAGAGCACAAAAATTAACAGCCGATCCCCATGGGGGTTTCCTTCTCTTTACCTTACGCGTCGGGAATATGCTGTGTTAAATCGGTTGCGAGTTGGGCATACGGCGGTCTCACACAATTATACACTTGCGGGTACCCTTCTTCCAACTACGTGCCCTTTCTGTTCCGGCCCTTCTTATCCTTTCGTGGAACACCTGTTACAACAATGTACGGCGTTCGACCGCTCCACTTTTGCCGGTATTCCTTTGTCAACTATACTATCAAATGACCCAGCGCGCATACAAATGCTACTCGGTTTTCATAAGACCAACAACTTAATAACTAAATTATGAAATAGCCTTTTTACCCTGGCCCATGTGCTGTAATAACCATTGTAGTTAAAAATGGTGCATGGGCGCCACCAGGAAAAAAAAAAAAGTAGATATATAAAAAAAAACAAAAAATAATGAATTAAATAAGACAAACTACCGCAAGATTGGAAGAGAAATAGACAAAAGCAAACCAAAAGTGTGGAAACAACTAGTTGCCAACTCGCCGGTGTGGGGCAAGTCGTATGAAATTGTTATGAAAAAACAGAAAATTTAATTTCCATTTTTTTTTTTTTTTTTTTTAAATAAGCTACGGGTCTCACAGGGCTTGCCCGTTGTGTGAATGCCCAACACTCTTATCAACGTTTATTAAACAAAGATACAAATTACAAAAATTACAACTATTTTAACTTATTACATAAATAACAATACTAATAAACCCAACAGAATAAAATAAAAGACAATAAAGCACCGGGATACGATGGGATTAGGATTGTAGATATTAAAAGGCATATTGGATCGATAGGACCTTTATTAGTTAATTTAATAAATCAATCAGTTAAAAGAGATAGTGCGGCCAATATACAAAAAAGGGAACTGTATTGATTGCTCTAACTATAGGCCAATTACTATCATCTCGGTAATTGCTAAAATAGTGGAACACTATATTGCCAACCATTTAAGAGATTACCTAGAGAGAAATGAAATTCTATACCCACTGCAATTTGGCTTCAGGAGAAAGAAATCGACAGCAGAGTTGCTAAAAATTTTCGTTAACAATATATACGAAGGTCTAGCCAAAGGTAATCAATTTCTAGTGATTTTCATCGATCTAAATAAAGCTTTTGATACTGTCAGCCATGATAAATTAATAAGTGAACTGCGGAACATCGGCATTGCTAACAATCAAAACAAGTGGTTTGCGGATTATTTAAAAAAATCGGAAGTTAAGGGTAAAAATAAATGACAGTTTCAGTACCGAGGGGGATTTAACTGCGGGTGTAGGACAAGGAACAATACTGGCATCTTTATTATTTCTGATATATACAAATTCACTCTATAGATATATGAAATACGCGAAAGTATTTGCTTTCGCTGATGATATTGCGTTGGTGATGGAAAATTCTGATATACAAAAAGCGAAGGACTTACTGCAAAAAGATTTAAACTCTTTTGTAATTTGGGCGCATAGTCGAGGCTTTTTGATTAATACGGATAAATCCAAAATGATGTACATAAGAACACCGAGCCGTTACAGGACTTTCATTCCAAAAGTTCTAATCAAAATTGTAGTCATGCGAATAACTCTAATTATTGTAGTGATGATTGTAAGATGTTACAAAATGTGCAAAAAATCAGATACTTAGGGGTAACGATTGATAGTACGGTAAGTTGGAAACAGCATATATTGGAACTAATAAAAAAGATCAGGCAATCCTTACCGGCGATTTATAGACTTAGGCCATTGTTACCGCCAAAAATTCTAAAACAATACTATAATGCTCTGATAACATCAAGGATATCTTACGCTATACAAGCATGGGGAGGAGCAAAGAAATCTGAACATAAAAAAATAAATGCTATTCATAAAAAAGAGCTTAAAACTCATAGTAAGAAAGGATTTATGTCAAAGAAGGGGTAACCTTAATTGGTGGAAGGAAATTGAAGAATTACCGGCTAAACTAAGGTATTATTTATTTATTTTATATGATTATAAGCTGAATCCTGCCGATCTTAAGACTAGGAATATAGTGAAGATAACTCTAGAGCTTCGTCAAAAATTACATATATTAAGCCTAAAGGTATAAATAATTATATTGATAAAACAAAGAACGCTGTACTGATTCGACTTGTTAGGGAAAATTCCGACGGATATTATAAAAATAAAGAATAAAAGAATTGCCTCTTAGAAATTAAAAATTGGCTGTTGAGCAACTATAATGATTGCAACTAAAAGAGGTGGAAGGAATATGTGATAAGTGATTTTTTATTTATTTTTTTATCTTTTCACAGTTATATATATATATATATATTTATTTTACATTTTTCTTGCATTGGGTTTCTATGCGAATTGCTATTATGTTTTGCCTGATTTTGTTTAGATTTTGAATTATGCGTTATGCTGTTATTTTTAGTGGAAATTTATATTACGTTTGTTTTTACTTTGTTTTGTGACACATTTGTTAGTTAAGTGGTTAATTGTATATGATCGATTGTAACTTTATTACAAATAAACGTTGTAACTGTGATGAGAACCTACAGACAGGCGGTTGCCTTGTGGGTTCTCAGTATGTTATTTAATAATAAAAAAAAACAAAAAAAAAAACATAATATTTAAGTAAGAGTATATATACATATGACAATACATAACATATCGCGTAATATGCATCGGTACACTGGTACATGTAGACAGCTTAATATTTCCAGGTCGAAAAACATGATCCCCTGAGAGAACTTAAAAACCAGGAGGGACACGGTAAAGTCAATACCAAAATCCATATATAAAGAAGCATTAAAGAGTAGCGAGATACTCTCGTGATCATGAAGCTTTGTCTTCGAAACGCGTCTAGGTATTTGATAAATTAAATAATTGTTTTAAATCGGTGTTTAAAATGAATTACTGTACAATATTTAATTGTTACAAATACACTATTCATTTTTTCATATTTGTGTACCTTTAGTTTCATATATTTCTTAATTATAAGGTAGTCACAGGAAATATATTCGCAGCCATTGAGTCACACTGTCCATTCAGATGGACACTTTGTATCTCGAAATAGGAGGGGGTGATAGGTGACTTTTTTTTTTTTTTAAATTGTCAACTATTGATAAATTAATACATTATACTAAGTTTTAGAATTTTAGGATAAAAATGAAAATGTGTGACTGAAAGGGTTAATACTGACTGATCGAGCGTACTGAAGAAAAAAAACCCTTAAAAGCCGTCTATTTATTTTTCGCAATGTTGCATATGACGAGCGTAATATTGTAAGGATCAATTATATTCGGTTTCACCGATGAAGTAGTTACGTCTTTTCTTAACTCCACATCTAGGAGGATTTCTATTAGATGAGTTCTGTTGCAATATGTTGCTTTTATTCATTTTATATCTGCATAGATTTCTGAAATTGCAGAATGCCGAGGTTGCTGTTTGCATAAATGATCCTATATTGCAACTCTCATTGAATGCACACTATTAGCCGGAGGCGACTTCTTCAAAAGGGCTCAAGGGATCGAGCTCCCCGGTTGAATTAAAAAAAAAAAAAAAAAAGCCATACGATTTAATAGGAAGAGAGATTTTTTTTTTTAATGATACAAAAAGGTTTTCAATTTTAAAGTAATTTTTTTCTTTAATGCGAATAAAAATTGATGAACTGTCGCAGTAAATAGGTTTGCGCAAACTATTATGAGATTGAAAGCGCATAACATAAAGGTACTCTAATCTTATTATGCCGCGGTTGTTACCCAATAGCATCCTAAATAAGTGATTCAGTGATTACATGATCGATCGCAATAAACAATTATAGCGTGAGAGCTGAATGAATGCGAATCTCCACTATTTATCTAAAGTGTACGAGACAACCACAACATCCTAAAATGCGTAAATGCCCCGTAATTTAAATTACATAAAACATTACTACCAGATATGATCTCGAATAAGTTATAACCATATAAATATACATATGTGTCTGTGTCCGTGATGTGTATGGGTGTGGTGCGGGCGTGGGCGCGGGTGCGTGTACGTATCGTATGTATGCATACGTAAGAATACAGCAGTATGTGCGTATACGTATGTATGATAAGTTAATTTTAGCATCCTTCATTGGATGGGTTGATTATTCATGTTATTTTAAACTATAGGCCTAGATTACCAATTAGAGTTGATAAGACCCTAGTCGTAAAATAGCAAGAAAAGAAATAATAATGAAAAAAGAAAGAGTGTTATTTTTGTGGCGTCTCTGATGTTTATTATCGAAATTTCGCTTAAGCTCCTAACATTTGCAACATGAAACGACGGTTAACTCTTATTAAATAATTTAATATTTAGATTTTTAAATTAAACGAAACAACGCCGATTAGTGTGCGTAATAGATATTCTCAAGGCAATGCGTCGATCGTATTATTATTAAATTAATATTTTTAAATTTCAGATGAAAATTAAATTATTGTTAAATCGATGTGCTGATGTTTGTACCTAATTTGTTGCATCGTGATGGTTATAGTTAGGATTAAATAAAATAATATCGAAGTAATTAAAAGAGTAAGGCATTATAGCGGTTATTTTTTCTTCAAAGTAAATATGCCCGTCTTTACCCGATGTTCCAGATTTTTCCAGTTCTTTACGTAACATAAAATTCATTATGTATTTAATTTCCGAATAATTTGTAAATTGTTTATTACATACTAATCGAAGGTCAAAAATGCAATTTTACTTGTAAGGAGAAAAAAAGAAGCAATAATTTTCATTAGTATTTAACACTAAGTGGTGTTTTTAACCGACTTCAAAAAAGGAGGAGGTATTCAATTCGACTGTATTTTTTTTTTTTTTTTTTTTTTTTATGTGTGTTACCACAGAACTTTCTTCTAGGTGAACCGATTTCATTTGAAAGGTGGTGTTTCCCATGTGGTCCCACTTAAATTTGATCAAGATGTGACCGGTAGTTTTTGAGTTATCCTTTATAATGCGGGAGATTGAAGCTTTTTGGATGCTTTTCATTCATGAGATTGGTTTAACCGTCGGGTTAGATTTATTGACTTATAAAAATACTATAAATTTGCCAAATTACCATGGAAATACGTAGCTTTTGATGTTTTCACACCGTGGAAATATCTGTTCTTGTTGAAATGTTTTAATTTAATTGAATAAAGGCGCACTAAAAAGTAAAAAATAAAATACTTTTTTACAAAAAATACATATACTGATACTTGAAGATTTATTATAAAAATTTAGAAATGCACTAAAAAGTAAAAAATAATTACTCCCGATAAAATAGTATATATCAGAGTGATGATATAACATTTAAGTGGTGATATATTACGATAATTCTTATACAACATTAACTTTTTGGAGTTGGCATCAAATTCATGTTACAATATCTAGGAACAATTTAATGAAAATTTAACGCAGTTTTTAATTATTATTACAATATGAATTTGATGCCGACTCTGATTAAGGTATTAATGTTGCATAACAATTACGATATCACCACTTAAATGTTCTATCATCACTCTGATATATATTTTCTAATCGGGAGTAATTATTTTTTACTTTTTAGTGCATTTTTAAATTTTTAAAATAAATCTTCAAGTATCAGTATATGTATTTTTTGTAAAAAAGCATTTTTATGTTCTATAAGTATTTTTTACTAACTCTGTTTGTTCCCTTAAAAATGATAAATTACAACTTCCCAAATTACCTTATAAAACTAATAAGTAGTTACCTTACAAATAGACTATTTTATGTAAACGTCGGCGCTTCTAAATCTACTTTAAACCCCATGTGAGCGGGGGTACCGCAAGGCAGTGTGTTAGGTCCATTTTTATTTACGCTTTTCTTATCTGATTTCCCGAAACTTCCAAATACTGAAATTGTCATGTATGCAGATGACACGGCTTTGTTCACTAGTTCATACAGACCACAGACTGTCGCTAACAGGTTGCAGAGTAGCATAACTCGTACATTACGATATTTCAAGAAGTGGCGCGTAAGTATAAATCCATCCAAAACTGAAGCAATACTATTTACTAGGCGAAGACCTGCTCTACCCAATAACTTAATTGTCAACAATGCCTCCGTGCAATGGGCCGAAACAACGCGCTACTTAGGAGCAGTACTGGATAAGAGAGACTCACGTTTAATAGGCATATCGATCACATAGGTATAAAAGCTAACAAAACTATATCAGCTTTATATCCGTTATTAAAGTATAAATCATACCTTAGCAGCACTAATAAACTAATCATCTATAAAATGCTAATAAGGCCAGTCATTACCTATGCGTGTCCTGTGTGGTCATCTGTTTCAAATAGCACGTATATGAAACTTCAGGTGCTACAAAATAGGTGCCTGAGGTACGTACTGCGAGCAAATAGGTATGTAAAGGTAACGGATATGCATGATTACACAGGAGTCTCTTTTTTAAAAGATTTCATCCTTGGTATAACAGATAAATTCTGCAAAGATTGTGAAGTCCACAGTAATGAACTAATTAGGCCAATCGGAAATTACGATTCCAGACGACTAAAATATATGTATAGCAAATATAAACACTGTAGGCTTAAGCATAATCTTTTGAAGTAAGGCAGTGAGTTTCAAATATAAAGTGTATATTCTGTAGGCGGAGCTTAGTGCGTGCATGTGTGTGTGTGTAAAAGAATATTTTATAAGTGGGCTAATAATAAGCTGGTAAGATGCGAATATTAACATATGTTTATGGCGTTGGTTTTTTTTTGTAAGTTTTTCCTGCAATTGATTAACATTTATCCGTAACGTTGATTTTTTGTATGCGTCTATACTACTGTATTGTGGCGAGGCTAACGGGCCGATACACAATCGTTTCTATAATAAGTATTAACAACTGTAACGAACGTGGTTAATAAATTCTTTCTTTCTTTCTTTCCTATAAGATATACCGTCTCTCTAAAATAAGAAAATCAGAAACTTCCGAGAAAATTCTATAGGATATTAATGATGTAAGTTTAAAGAAATAATGATGTAACAAGCGTATAGAAAAATAATATTTTACACGCTGAAAAATTTTCAGAGAAAACTTTCTTGTGGATAAGGTGCTTCATCAAAAGCTAAAATATGCACATGAGAAATATCGAAATAATTTTCACAGGAAAGAAGGATATAGACACAAACCACGACAAAAATTTATTAAACAATTAGTAAAATAAATGCATATGGTGAAATAAAAGCAAGATTACCTTATAAAAAAAATTTCTTCATCTACTTTAACATAATAAGTTGAATGTATTCTAGACGATTGTTTAATCGAAAAATGAGGGTTGGGGAACAATATATGCGTAAAACAATTACCGCCATATTGGGAATATTTATAAAAGTTTTTTCTTTATATTCAGTGTAATTAAACATTGAATATATATATATATATATATAGATTAATTTTTTAGGATATTACTGTTTTCACTCTGTATGTTAACAGTGTGCGTTACTTGCAGCCTCATAAAGGGGGTTAACTGATAACATTTCTATCTACTAACCGGCTTGTAAGTTTAGTTTACTTTGGTTGTTTTGTAAATATTAATCTTGGTCCGATACCGATAAAATCAAAAATAAAAGAGAGCTATAAACAGAATTTTAACTACTCGTTCGCTGTTCACAAATTATAATTTCATAAATTTCTTTGAAACAATAATATGAAATGCAGAAATATATACATAAATGTGGTGTAAAATTTTATGCGATAAAGTTTGCTACATTAAGAGATGCTCATATTAATACTCATTTAAGTAAATAAAAATTCAGTTTTGCCGTTTTCCTGCATTTTTTCCCATTTGGTTCGGAAAGGCATAGGGGTAATTTATAACTTTACACAAATGAATGAGCGTTTTGTATTCTAGTTTGTAATTTTTCGATTTTACCTTAAAATGCGCAAATTTTCATAGAGGCAGTAAAATCACAATATTACAATTCAAACGATTCTTACGACCTCAGTTGTGTTACATTATTCCTTATTCTTTTCGGTTATAAATGCATGTAGCAGAATGATGAGAAAAAAAAGGGAGGAAACCATTTTTAAACAGATTATATTTTCAATATTCAGTTATGCCATACCTCCACTTCTCTGCAAAAATTTAGCGTGTAAAAATGTACAAATGCCGTGTGAAAGTTGGGCCAATTTGTTTATTACTTCAAGAATAAAATTATTCAAACGCTTTGCTGTTCTTATTTTAACTGGTACGAGAAAGTATAAGTGAAAGGTTTTAATATTATTCCTGGTTTGTAATCGTCTAAATTGCTTTTGAACACAAAATAATGTTCAACCTGTGTATGGTTTAAAATATGTTTAAAATTCCATCGTATTATTGCGTCCATTATATACATACATGGAAAGTAAATAAAAAGAACGAGAAATACATTGTTAACCAGTTTGTATTTTCAGTATTCAATTACGTCATATATTAAGTGATGGAATTTTCTGTTAACAACAAGAGGAACATGGTGAACAGCACGGTGTAGGGATAGCATATGGCTGGGGTACTGGATAAGGTACAACTAATGGCGATGGTTTGCAACATCCGTGCCCATAACCGCATCCGCGTCCATAGCCGTATCCGCGCCCATATCCGTATCCGCTATTGAAACCATTTCTGCCTAGTCCGAATGGTTTAGCACATGGCAAAGCGCCAAGTTTGTTATGAGTTGGTGGTAATAGCGCCAATATGATGTTCGGAATGGTAACGGACGGTGGCTGGCAGCAAGGCCTTGGTACTGGTACACGAATTGGTAACGGTTGCGGTACTGGAAGGTACGAAACTGGTCTTTCGCAACAAGGTCTACAGCAAGGTTCGCAGCAAGGTTCGCAGCAAGGTTCGCAGCAAGGTTCGCAACATCTTTCTTCAAAACATGTCGGAAAAGCATAGTTGCTCTGTAATAAAATTGTTTAAATTTTATTTATTAATTTTACCTCGAAATATCCGCATTTCGTTTACTTTGAAATTTCCTTATCGTAATTACATGTACTTTAACATGAAGCGAAATGTTTTGTGTTATGATGCTACCTTATATTGTTAGCTTATCTTTTATAATCGTATTAATTTATTTTTTTTTCATTTATTCCAAGAAAAATATTGTTTCATTTTCGTACATTAGATTAATTCATTAATGTCTAATATTTAATTTTTTGATTATTAAATGTTATTAGTGAAAACTTTTAAATATTATGTTTAAAATAAAACTTTAAACTGCCGCTTTAAGTTTCTATTAAAATTGAAATAGATTGCGCAATTAAACAATTCGCCCATTTTTCAAATCAGTGAAAGCGATTAATTTCTTTATATTTTATTAAATCTTTGCTAGTAATTCCGTAGGTTTTGAATCGTCACATAGCTTGTTTTTCGCTACTTTTATCTTTTCATGTAGTGCGTTTATAAACAAAAAATATTTAAAGAAACTTCTACACTACTGAACATAAATTATAATTTGAATATTATACACAGTCCACAGTTTTACCCTTAATACTTCGTATTTGAAAAATAATTAATTGCTAAACAGTGATTGTTTGTGTACAAACCTGTAAAATTGTCATCAATAAGAATAGAGCAGCGAATAATGAGACCAGTTGTGACATCGCCATTATTTCTTCCTTGCGTCGGATGAACTCTGAATGAGTTTTTGAAAGTTGCTGCTATGCCAACTGGTACTGCGAAGAAAACTGATTGTAAAAATCTTCGTAGTTGTTTATATAGGGTTTTTAGTATGTTTAATCTGTAACTGATAATGCGATTGCAGTTTAGAACAATGATTAGTCGGTTTTATTAAAGGTGCTGGCGTACACGTCTCGGTCCGGATAAGCGGAGTTGCGTGGTTTATCAGTGATATGATTTAACGAAACTAAATCGGGACAGTAATGGATTAAATCAACTGATTTTGCTACTTGCATTTTTTTTCATACGATCTGTTGTAATTCGGTCCGTTCATGTGACTGAAAAATAAAGCGAATAACTCTAGCAGTATGTATGCGAGTGATGCCCTGGAAAGACATAAATTTGAAACTTCAAACGTGAGACGACTGCAGTCGAAAGAAACTATAGTCCGTTCAACGATAATGTGCCGATGGAAAAATTCGGTATAAATCTATATTTATTATCCGCTTACCCGTAAGTGGATATTAAATATCGATTTATATCGACTTTTTCCATCGGTACATTTTCGTTGAACGGACTATAGCACGCAAATAAAGACTATCATAAATTTGACATACGAAAAAGGTGACACTAAATGATGCATACCTTCTCCCATCGTAGAGAAATCAGTGCTGTTTCACAATTATTCCAGCAACTTCTCATTGAATACGACTTTTGCACCAGAATTTTTACTCGCATATTCGGTGTTTAATTTCGCTGCACTTATATGAATATCGGTTTGGAAATTTTTCCAACTCTAAATCTCCGCAAATTATAATAATATTTTGATGCTTTTTCTAAATTAATTTTACTACACTGGCTCATTTATTAAATACCGGGCGTCTATGTAACCCACATTATACTTCAAAATGACAATTAAAATTTCTAAGTAAAATGGACATCGGAATGACTTCGATTTTCTAACTAATGGAAATTTCATCGTTTTGCGAAATGAGGTCGTTGCATTAGAGTTATTCAATTGAATAGTACGTGCTTGCTTCGAAAATATTTCTTTATTAGGCCTAAATTACGGTTTCGTCCAAATGACGGTGAAAGTGTTTAATGCTGTAATCATTTCGATTTTTTCAGGATACTGCAACTGTAACAATGTTTCACATGCAACCTACAAAAATGAAAAAAAAAAAAGTTTACCCGAACGACTTTTTGAATTGTCAAGTAATTGTAACAGTTATAAATGGGTGATGATGAGATTGTGTTGATCAGAAGAATTATAATAGCAGCCGAGAAAGGTTCCCTTTTGAATGTACGAGGGCAACCAAAGAAGTACGTGACCTTACGTATAAATGGCGGTAGTATTTGAAAAATATTACTATCTTAAAAAATACCCACCTTTTAAAGTTTAAAAAACGCTACGTTGTTTAGTATTTGTTTGGCAGCCGGTAATTATGTATCAATACGAAGTACTACACGCCTCGTTTATAGTATTGTAGCAGCTAATAAATAAATAAATAAATAAATAAATAAATAATGAACTTCTTAGTGAGTTCGTAAACATGGAAAAAAATGGTCGTTATGTGATACGATACTTTTATTTGAAAGGGCTCAGTGTAACCAATATAAAAGCCGGACTAGATTGGTGAGTCCGCTCCTTCGTTTGCAATAGTAAAATATTGGACAGCAGAGTTTAAAGGAGGCCGTACGAGCTACCAAGATGAACATGGCAGTGGTCGACTGAATATGATACGACCACACCGGAAATGGTGAAGATAATCTACAAAATGGTATTAGATGGCCGTCAATTGAAAGTGCGCTCGCTAGCATGGTAGGCATTTCAAAAAGCGCTGTACATTGCATATTGACTGAAAATTGTGATATGAAGAAGCTACGCGCAAAATGAGTGCCGCGTTTGCTCACAATGGATCCAGAACAGAGTCGTGAGCATGTTTCAATCAAGTGTTAAGCGCTCTTTCACAGCAATAAAGCTGCGTTTTTGTGTTGATTCATAACCACGGATCAAACATGGGTTCATCACTTCACAACTGAGACAAGTAAGACTGAGAATCGGTTCGAAAGAAAACGAAGACAGTTTCATCTGCTGGCAACATTATGCCGTCAATTTTTTGGCTTGCATGCAGAACAATTTTCATTGATTATCTTCAAACAGGAAAAACAATCAGCGGTGAATGTTATAACGTTTGGATGATGAAATCACGGCCGCATTTGGTTAAAAGGAAATAGTTTTTTTATCACGACAATGTACCAGCTCACACATTTTTTATATCAGTGAATTAAAGTTCGAATTGCTTCCTCATACCCCCTGAGATTATTTTGTTTTTCCAAACTTGGCAAAATAGTTCGGTGATTAAAAATTTACCAACCATAGAGAAATAGAGTCGGCAGTTGATGGTTACTTTGAGCAGATTGACTATCGCTGGGAAAACTGTATCGAACTGAAAGGAGACTGTGCATTTTTTTCCCCAAAATTTTCTGTGTTTTCTTTATTAGGCCAAATACTTTCGGGACTTCCCTCGTACTTAGTAAAACAAGAAGAACACGAATTGTCTTTTACGTTCGTTTCGTTGTGCATCGATTGGTCCTAGGTTAAAATGGTAACTCACCGGTAGATTGAATTTCGCCAAAAGAGATCATTTTGATTTGAAAAAAAAAAAAAAAAAAAAACTTTTTCAGACTGTTGTACAATTACATTTGGCATACACTAAGGGTGGAAATGGAACACAAAATTAAGTACTGTTTATTCGATATTGCCAACAGAACATAATGCCGACAACGCCACGATTATATGAAAGCGAGAAATAAACGATTTTCAAGATTTACAACGGTATACGAGATGAAATCGTAGCTCTCATTTAGCTTTACAAAAATTTAAACAACAATAATAAACATCGCTAATAAATGTTTAAAACTTTCGCAGCGAACACTCATAATAAATAAATAACTCTGTGTTAAAAATAATTTTATTTGCTTAACATTTCGGCCAGCTAACACATTGACCATCATCAAAAGCGCTTCCGATGATGGTCAGTATGTAAGCTAGCCGAAACATTAAGCGCATAAAATTCTTTTTAACGCAATTGTATCCGCAATTTATTTAACAATGAATAGACATCGCTTTTAAAAGGTGGTACTTTTTCCGCCAAATAATCCCATTTAGAAAAAGATGATATATTTTAAAAAGTATGCATTTTTGATCAAACACCTGCAATTCAATTCTTACGCTCCTAAATAGTAAATACTATCTAAGGTGGCTGGTTGCTTTAAACCCTTATCTATGTTGTTCGATAGTTTTGGATGTTTTATACAAGAAGCAACAAGTGCGAAAGCGAGAGAATAAACTATACCGGCGTTATTCTGCTTTTTGGATTACTGCAACGCATTTGACTGTGTGTGCTTTAGGTTTTTCGATGTTCTAATCGAAGTGCACGTTTTTTGTTACCATCGTTCTTGACCAAGAATTTATTCAAGAATAGCACGACAGAAGTGCGAGTAAATGGCACGACGTGTCACGGCTTCCGGGTTTTCGACGAGCAATCTGACAGGTGGAGTAATGCTGTTGTTAATAATAGGGAGATCGGTGTGGATGAAAGACTTGCCGATTTTGCCTGAAATCTCTTTGCTCGCTTAATGAGACGCGAATAGTACGAGAAAAATAGTATGACGGAGTGAGTGATAAATCCCAAAAGGTGAACCGATCAAATCGGCAAACATGTGCAACGAGAATTTCTACTACGAAAGTTCACAGCGTTCTGGAAAAATGTATTGCTCATTGGTGTAGATATAGCATAGCAGTCAACAGGCAATGCTAATAACGAGTTTTGACTGAATGAAATGTGTGCCATTTGTAAACGCATTGAGATAGGATTTTAAAGCGATTAAACTTGTAATGAAGAAATGCGCCATTTCCTGGCATTTTATTTCGATAAGCGGTCGATTCATTAAGTTTAAGCATAAAGTTCAGCTTACTGAATTTAAGTATAAAGATCGCCTTCGGGAGACCTCACCTTGACGTGGTGAAGGGGCTTGCGTGTTCCAAGGAAGCTATCAGCTATGCCGGCGGTAGTGTATTCTACGAGAAGGACCACCCAAGCCGGACAAGTGAAGTAAAGGAACCAGACTAAGCGGGTCCCAGGACAGATAGAGCTCAAAGCCGTAGCGAAGGCATTCTATCTAAGAGAAGGAACTCTGAAATCAAACCACATTTCCGTCAGCAGCAGGACGGCCATCATCTAATGCAGGCGCGGTGTACATATTGCAGAAGCGACTGTAAAGGAAAATACTCGAGCATTGGAATAGTTTTCCTAAATGGTCGAATATCTGCGATACATAAAGTAAGGGGAAGCTACTGCATTACTTATCCCAAACCAGCTTCCATGAAGTATAAATATATGCGCAACACATACACCTCCAGTTACTGTTACTGCTTTACAGTCATCTATGTATGGTTGTTTTACCTAAACGCTTTGCTCAGAAAACTAGCATTACTTCTTGCATCCTGTGTTAGTTCAGTTAACAATATTAGATGCCATTGTTCCATAATTTTTGAGAAAAACCAAATCCACACAAAATAGTTTGATTCTTCCTTATCATCAAATGTAGCCAAAAAAGCTAAGGAGTTTCTCCTGTCAACTAGGTCCGGTAGTCGTTCGATTGGGGACGTATTAAAGGTAGACAGGTTGAATTATTCGGCTTAAAGTACTCTTAACGGTTTTTATCGAGGTACATATACGCTAATTCGAAAGATTATCCGTGTATAGGAAAAACAAAAGAAACGGCATTGACGTTCGTTTCGTATTTATCTCGTTACATTTGAACACTCTGCTGTGTACCTTGCGTATTCACCACTGCACTACTTGGACGGATCTTACGCTTTACAGGGACACCAATATTCGCCAGAAGTGCGCCAAAGTAACCTATTCGATAACTTTCGATTCATTTTGGAATTTATTTCCAAATTCTATAGTAAACTTTTTCAGTATTAGTGTGCGTGACAGTTGTTTTCTCACGAAGTTTAAAAAATTTCGATAATTATATAGAGTACATCGCTTACAGTTAAAAACTTGAAAAATCGAATTTCTTGTCTCCTTTTTCCAAATTCACCTTAATCATACAATGACCATAAACGTCATGACGATTTTTTTAACTCTGCTTTTTTCACAAGAGCTCTGTATGGTGAAGAGAATAATTCAAAATCAATCTCCACTTTTGACATGAAACGTCTTGAAAATCGCTCGTGAAACGAAATAGTGAAACGAAATCGCGCAACGCAACGCCAATTATTTTTCACCGCATATAAATATGTATATCTATATATGTTTTTATATATCTATATATATATATATATATTTATAGATATTTATATATCTTTATATATATATAATTCTTCTGTGCGTGTGTTTGTGACTGAACTCCTACCGATTTTGATGAAATTTTTTGTGAGTGTTCAAGTGGATTCAAGAATGGTTTAGATTCACAATTCGGTCCACTACATGAAATATGAGGGTTTTAAATAGTTGAGATGAGACCAGCGGCACAGAAATGTATACGGGACGAATAAAAAAGAAATTAATAAAAAATTTACCACGGTAAAAATAAACTACACCTAAGAATTTAAATAAAATTATTACTATGGTTATTTTATTAATTTCTGGTGTAAGTAAATACACCGCTTCTGTTACTTCACCTTTTGCGTTATTGAAATCATTAAATTTCCATGACATAATCTAAACATATAAGTCGCGCTCCTATCTAGCTGCTGTACTCATTACGGAGAGTTAAAAAACAAGTGGTGTTTTCTAAAATATCCTTCAACAGAATTTACCTCCGGGAACGTTATAGAAAATCATGTAAAATACTCACTTCAATACCGCACCGAATTTGCACAATGTATAATCTTTTCTACACTTCAAAACCCTTCACACACTAATTACATCCGAATGTAATATTTCAATTAACAAACGATTCAACAATAACACAAAGTTACGAAATTTTCCCAGCGCCAACTATCGAGTGATCTGCTTTTAAAATGATGGTTTTACTTTGAAAAAATTAATATAATAAACTTTACTCTGCTATTAGCGAACCAGTTATTTTTAACCGACTTCAAAAAAGGAGGAGGTATTCAATTCGACTGTATTTTTATTTTTTTTTATTTTTTTTTTTTTTTTTTTTTTTTTTTATGTGTGTTACCACAGAACTTTCTTCTAGATGAACCGATTTTGATGATTCTTCTTTTATTTGAAAGGTGGTGTTTGTCATGTGGTCCCATTTAAATTTGATCAAGGTTCGACCGGTAGTTTTTGAGTTATCCTTAATAATGCGGGAGATTGAAGCTTTTTGGATGCTTTTCATTCATAATTGTTTTCACCGTCGGATTAGATTTTTGACATAAAATACTATAAATTTGCCAAATTACCATGAAAATGTAGCTTTTGGTGTTTTTACCGTGGAAATAAATGTTTTAATTTAATTGAATAAAAATGCACTAAAAATTAAAAAATAAAATGCTTTTTTACAAAAAATAAATACCGATACTTGAAGGTTTATTATAAAAATTTAAAAATGCACTAAAAAGTAAAAAATAATTACTCTCGATAAAATATATATATCAGAGTGATATAACTTAAGGTGATATCGTAATTCTTATACAACATTAATTTTTTGGAGTTGGCATCAAATTCATGTTAAAAGAATAATTAAAAACTGCATTAAATGTTGATTAAATTGTTCCTAACATGAATTTAATTCCAACTCCAAAAAGTTAATGTTGTATAAGAATTACGATATCACCTTAAGTTATATCACTCTGATATATATATTTTATCGAGAGTAATTATTTTTTACTTTTTAGTGCATTTTTAAATTTTTATAATAAACCTTGAAGTCGGTATTTATTTTTTGTAAAAAAGCATTTTATTCCAATGATTCCTTCATACTCACCTATCCATTCATTTGCAATTTCTAATTCGCTTAGCATTTGCTATGACTATTAATAAGTCACAAGGTCAAACAATGACAATTTGTGGCTTAGATTTAGAAAATCCTTGCTTTTCGCACGGCCAATTATATATTGCGTGTTCGAGGGTTGGCAAACCGTCGAATTTGTTTGTTTATACCCCTCAAGGATTAACTGAAAATATTGTACATGCAATAGCATTACGATAATTTTATTTTTTGTACATTAAAAAATATACCTGTTATAAAAATAGCTTGAGTTTTATCTTTTTTACCCTTCAATTAAAACAAGTTTTTTAGTTATAGCTTATATATTCAACTTAGCTCATAGTATACACATGCTCACACGCAATCGATAGGTCGAATTGTGGTAACTGTACACGTTATGACGTCAGGTATTGTAATAGTTCTTTTTATAAAAATTTCCATCAAAACGGTCCGGATTGTTACAATTTATTCAAAAAAGTTTGAAATTTTCGGATTTAAGACGAATTTATGAAAAAAATTCATTTTATTTTTGCTGTTTTTGGTCCAAAAGGAGGGTTTAAATAATTTTTTATCCGTAATTTTTGAATTTCATAAACGTGCTCCTATGTTTTGTTTTATATTTTGATTTTAGCTTTTAAAGGGTTATCAGGTGATGAGTTATGAATTTTAAAGAGTGATTTTTGAGATCGTTCTGAATTCCATATTACATATATATAAAACAAAGTCGGATTAGTTATACCACTTATAACTCAAGGATGGCTGGACCGATTTTTATGATTTTTGATTTGTTGAATTTGTCTCCGCTCCGAATAGCAGAGTACAAAGTAAAAAAAATATTTATGAAGAAAATTTATTTTTTTTTTGCTGTTTTTGGTCTAAAAGGGGGGTTTAAATAAATTTTTGAATTTCCATAAAAGGCTTCTGTGTTTTGTTTTATATTTTGAATTTCGCTTTTAAAGAGTTATCTGGTGACGAGTTACGATTTTTTACGGGTATTTTTGAGGTCGTTTTAAATTCCATATTATATATTCTAGACGGTTTTTTGCCGCCCAGGATAATCGCTCAGTTTAAAGTTGTAAATTGTCACGGATAGAAGTTTAATTGTAATTTATGATCTAATTGCGATAAGTCAAACCGTTTCCGAACTATCGTAGAAATAAATTTTTTTGTCGTTTCTGAACCATCTTAATCGGATTATTCCGTATTTTATAGTATGTACGGAATCTTAAAAATCGGTATAAATTTACTTTAAGAAATTAGAGATCATTAGAAACACGTTTTTTCGTGTATAGCCCATCATCAACTAACTGCATGGAGTACGGTTCGCCGGGTCAGCTAGTATTTATATATATTTATAAATATATATGTATATATATATATACATATATTTATATATCGTCTCCAAAAGATCGATTAATGTTAAATTAGAAGAAATGTTCCAGTGGTTTTAATCACTCTTTAACATAAAAACCGCTAATATGGAATTAAATGTATCAAACTGTAGTTGTATAAACGTTAGAGTTACAAAGATGAATATAACGCAAATAAAATCAATGTTGAAAAACATCGTGATGTCAACGTATGTAAAATGTAACTTGCAACACCTTAAATCGACGCATTTTCTTGTAGTACAGAGACACCTGCTGGATAAAAAGCAAATTAAAACTTTTCAAACTGCTCCATAGATTCGCATGCTCATTGCTGAAGACTATTATTTTTCATTCAATAATATTATTTCGATTTTTATTATTGGAAACAAGCCAAAATTTTCTAGGTTGCGGGGGGATTATTCTTAAAAATATTTTATTGGCGCAAAGTCAGAAAATCAAAAAATAACAGTATAAACTAATACAGGTATTTTTCAGAACCGTGGTTCATTTTAAAATTATATATAATTGTTGAAGCATTTAGAATTAAAATTTCATCCCGCACAAGTTAATTATTTAAAATATTTCAGTAATGTTTATTACAAAACCACTATAATAAACGGCGCAGTACACTTTTTGTTGCCAATTTAATGGAATCGGGAAATCACAATTCGGCTACTTTTTAAAGATGTAAGGACGGTGCACGATTGAAAATGGTATGCAACCGCAAGGTTTAGTTCAAATTTTTTAATACATATTAACTTTCTTGTATCTCCCCTATTTTAATAAATTTATAGTTGGGTCAGATTATTTTTTTTTTTTTTTTTATGACGCCCCGTAGGAGTACGTTTGAAGTTTATAATGTTTTTAAAAGTTTAATTAACTTTTAATAAACTCAAGATTGCTCTCTTAAGACTCAAAAGTAAAAAGTGATAAATTTAATTTACACAAAGATAGTTTATATATTTTTCGGAAAACATTTGGCAACTTCTTTTAGTCTCTTAAAGTTCGAATTTTCAAAAAAACTTTCTTATTTGATATTTTCGATATGTTGGTGATGTTCATATGGGAAATTCAGTCATCTGCGGTGTAAATAGTTGCGGCTGAAGCGTGATTATTATTTTATGCTAAAAATAGGCTGAACACTTTTTCTATCCTTAAAATTTAGAGGATTCCAAAAAAAGAAATGTACACTCTTTTAGTAGATCGTATAAAGAATCTTGGTGCGAAATCATAATTTGATAATCCTGTGCATCGCACCCTATGTATTTTTTGAAGAACAATTTTTAACCCATTGTCGTTCTTATAGTTTTGAATTTTCAAAAAATGACTTTCTTATTTAACACCTTTGCTATATACATTATAATCTTAGATGAAATTTCACGATATAATCACACTGATCAGCTGAGCTACTGCGTGATTTTTTGTTTTCCCAAAAATGGGGTCTGCCCTTTTCCTCTGCTTGAAATTTAGGGGGTTTAAAAAAAATTGTTACTCACTTTCAGTAGATCGTATAAAGAATCTTAATGCAAAATTGCAATTTGGTGAACCTATTTGTAACAAAAAATATCGCACTTTATGTGTACTGGTTTTGAAAACAGTTTTTAATCCCTTTTTTAACGTTCGAATTTTCAGAAACAGTTTTTATGTTTGACACCTCCCGATATTAGTAATGTTCGTGTAGAATTTTAATTATCCGATGAGCGTGGTTATTAGTTTTGTAAAAAGTGATTTTCTGAATTTTAACCTTTTTCTTGTATCCAGAAAATTTGAACTTTTTACGTTTTTTCGCGTGGCGGAAGTACGTTGTGTCGTTACGCTACAAGTGAATTTTCGGTTTCATAGACCTAGTATAGTTTTAACGGTGATATATATATATATATATACATAAATAAGAATAGGAATAAGGGTAATAACAGGAATAATAATAATAATAATAATAATAATAGTAAGAAGAATCGAAATATATGTAATTGCAGTTATGGTGATGGAGAAGGGGTTAATGTGAAATATTGGATAGGGTTGGGACCGTTTTTTTCAGCAAGTGTTTCGGGTGTTAATGTTTATTTAATATTCATGTTTAATATTCAAAAATATGTACAAATAGTTGGATAGCCGTTGATGGGTAGAGTCCTCCCGGGGACATCTAGATTTTTGATATGCTACTAATTTTTATCGTTCAAAAAGAAGATTGAGCTTAAACAGCTGAAGGGCAACAGGCATTTATCGAAATACATTTCTCATGTTTTAACTGATTAGATTATTTTGACCGTGATGTATTAACGATTTATCTTATTGATTAGATTTAATGGGTTGTGATATTTTTTCCTATCTTGGTCGTGTCAAATTTCTCTTTTTTTTGCATCGTTGATGTACAGCCGCTGAAGAAATGAAACTGTATATAAAATGGCAAAGTATACGTTGTCGGATCAGTTTCAAGTGACTCGATATATACAACTTAAAAGAAAACGATTAACAGTTTCTTCAGAATGACCGAACAGCAACGGAATTTTGCCTTGTCCCTACTTGTATTTGTAGTAGCACTGCAGGTAATTCTGGCTTACTTAATCACAAAAACATTTAAGCGGCTCATTAATAATATTGTTTAACCTATTTTTAAGCTTTTAATTTTCAGCTAATCAACCGTTTCCGACTAGTGTTATTATTAAATAGTCTTAGAAGCGTAAAAATAATCATCTTCGTGCGTTGAACTGTATTCGATGGGGTTTGTTTTTTGGAAGTTATAAGTTTGGCACGATGATTCGATGTTTTTTAATGTCTAAGGAAGCATTTTAGTTATTCCAGTCGACTTCCAAATTATTGACCAATATTACGTTAATAAATAGCTGCTACGATGTTGAAAATGGTAAATTAAAGTTTAAAAAGTGCACTAATATGAACTAAATATGTTTACAGTTTGCGTGTGCATTTCACGACTGCTTTGAGAGAAACTATGGATATGCCCGAGGTTGCTTTCCGCCCAGACCAGTGTCCTATTTACCGGTTCCACAACCCTTTCCAGTTCGTGTCCCCGTAACTAGACCTTCGTTTCCGCAACAGTCGGTTACCATTCCGAATATAATATTGGCCATGCTACCGCCGACGAACAATAGAGTTTCTTCTTCGCCTTACAGCACTGAAAACCGTTTCGATCACAGGTACCCCGCTCATTATGGATACAGAAGCGGATGCGGTTATCGGAACTATTACTCTTCGCCTTACAACAGAGGACGAAGCTGCTATTACTAATTTAATATTTTTGTATACATTAAAACTTCGACATAAGGTATTTCTATAAATTTCGATGAAATAAATAATTATATTACCGCGTAAATTATTTTATTCGCTATTTTCGCAGAAGTCATAAATTGCTAACTGCGGAATTCGTTGAATCTCGAACGTCATCGATGCAATTATTAAATCCTCTTCTATAGTTCTCATTAATCTCGTTGGGCTTAGTACATTGTGAACCTTGCCTCCGTTTCTTGTATAGTCTCCTTCCTTCTTTAAATCGCTTTTCCTTGGGGCTACACCTCCTAATTATCCATTGGATCCTGAAGGTTCTCAGTATATGTTTGCGATGCGAATCACGTGCTCTTCGAGTGCTCCGGTTTATCTCGCGAGCGTGAGTTACTTTATTATCATCTTTTAAAGATTGGTCTTCCTGCTCCTTTCAACGCCTCTTTTGTTCTTTCTCTGCCTATTCTCTCTGTTGTTCCTGTCCTAGGGGTGTTCCTTGATTCCATTGTCGACAGAATAAAAATATAATTTCTATTCTATTCCATGTATTTATTCCTTTTTGCAGGGCTAATGCTCTTTGGTAGCAAACCCAAGGGGGTAAAAAAAAAAAAAAAATACATTGTGGACATTAACTTCACAATACCCGACGCCTTGTTAAAGGTTATGGGACTTACTTTACTTTTTTTTTTTTTTTTTGTGGGCGCGCCAGCGGCATTAACCCAACAACAAGAAAACTAAGCTAAGAAATTAAATAACTAAGCGGTCCGAAATGGACGCAATAAAGGACAGCAGTGCGGACACCAATAGAAGATAAAGGAAAGAAGATAAAGGAAGAGTTATTAGGGAGACCTAATGACAGGAACTGACTGTATAAAAGGAAGCGTTCGTTACGAAGAGCAAGACACTCAAAGAAAATGTGATCAGCATCACATGTACGAGGAGGATCACAATCGTGAAGAGAACAATCAGGAGAAGGCGACAGAGAAAATCGAAAGCGGGAATAGAGAAGTAGACAATGATTGATCCGGAGATGAATTGGGGAGACAATAGAAGAGCGACGACTGAAAGGAATAGAATGGAACCAAGACAGGGAACGAGGAATTGGCTGAATGAAACGGTAATGAGAATGACGATTAGAAAATAGGGAGGGATAAATATCCCGCCAAAATCTGGCATGATTGGAGGTGGATAAGGAAAGGATATCTGAAGAAGGGAAATGGTTGAGGAATGAATCAAGGCGACCAGCAGAACGAGCCAAAGAATCGGCTTGCCTATTAATACCTTATATAATGGAAATATAACAAGTCTAAATATTATACGAGTTGTGGAACTTGTCAGAAAATAGAATTCTACGTATATCTCGAATTAGGAACATTTATAAACTATTTCACTATTTTGTACGGTCGAATGTTAAACTATTAACCAGTGGCGAATCTAGAGATATATTTTGAAGGAGGAAATTATATAATTACGTAATATCTTATATGGGGTAGATTGTAGATTTGAGAAATAGCTTGTTTCATGGAGAAAAAGAGATTTTTGAAAATGTTTTAAAAAAACATAAGTATTATAGTTTAATTTAAATTTCGTTTTATTTTTGGGTGAAAAATAAAAAATTTATAAAATTGTGGCTAAAAAATGGTAGTTTAGAATTTGAATTACTAGAAAGAACGGAAAGGTAGTATTTTATTAGACTTTATTTCTTTTTATTTTTCTTAGTAATCCAGTCTGAATTTTTTGTCCGTAAGCAAGTTAAAAATACATAGGATTTCTCATTGAACTCTATTTTTAATTAAAATTACAAAATAAAAATTAAAAATAAATAAAAATGGCAAAAGATCGTTGAAAGTTACGTTTAAAATAGAATAAAAACGTAACATTAATAGTTTTACTAGAAAATCAAATTAACTATTAGAGTTATAATTAAATCCATACTTAGGTAACATTTATACACATCTTTTATAGTATATATATATTAAGTTTCTTTGTTGTAATAAATTTTTTCATAGAGGTCTTGGTCCTCCGGGGGGATGACCTCTATCCCTCCCCCGTGGATCCGCCACTGTGTTAACAAAATGTTTAAATTATTACTTTACGTTACTTTTGGAGAAATATTTTTTTTCGGATAGGTAACATTTAGGTTATATAAGAAAAGCTAAATGAAAATTTTACTTTAAACACACAAACGGATCAAATATTTAAGAAAAGTATAATAGCGAGTCGCTAACATAAGCGTAGTACGGGAGATAAATTTCCGTTTACTGGGAACTTACGACTGGGGAAGCAAATAATGATTCTCGATTAATTCCGATTTCTCGCTAATTAATTGCTATTTAATTCTTTCATAACGAGAACTCATTAAATAAAGCGATAAAACGAATTATTTAAATTGTTTACGTTGCACCATGATGATGTAGTTTGTGTAATACGAAACATGTCGATGCAAAGGCGCACTCAGGATTTTTTTTTGGTCGGGGCCAGAATTTAGAAGATCAGTTAAGAGGATGGTAACTCGGTTTAAAAAAAAACAAAACTAATGAATTTTATCAAAAAAAAAAAAAAAAAAAATACAAAATTAATGAATTTTATTTAAAAAAAAAAGGTGTATGTAACATTAATACAGGGTGCGTCAGCATAATTTCCTTTTTTAAAATGCGCCACTTTTTTTCTACTAAATTTTTTAAAGAAATAATAACAGAAAATCGAAATAAAACTGCAAGGGAAGAAGCATACATATTGCCAATTAGAAAAAAAGTGGCGCATTTTAAAAAAGGAAGTTATGCTGCCGCACCTTGTATAAGCAAAAAGTAAATATGTATGTTTTTTAACAAAAAATAAGTAAAACAAATGATTACAAAACAAAATTAAGTTTTCGAGGATTTTTTATAAATACATCTAATACCTCGTCGGCAATTATATTTATTTCACGATGTATATTTAACATCGCAAGTCCATTAAGACGAACTTGACCGATGTGATTTCGCAAATACGTTTTCAATCTTCTCAACGTCGAGAATGATCTTTCTGCTGTGGCCGTAGTAATTGGGATGGTACAAAGGATGCGTAAGAGTGTATTTACACTGCCAAATGATGTCTCATCGCACAAGTTTAATGCCGTAATAGCGTTTTTCGGAATTGAAATATTTTGATCGAAATCACAAAATTTGGTGTACCACAGCTGAATAGCTGACTTTAACGACGATTCCGAGTAATAGGGAAGGTCTTTTGAGTAAAATCGACATAATTCCAGAAATTGCTTCATTCGATTTTCATCGATTGGTAGTCCGGTAGGAAATAAACAAGAAAAACTGGAAAGAATAGTTTCATGCTTTAAAAAACGTACATTGAGTTGTTGGACAAACATGTCTACCCAAGGTATATAAATATTTGCGACGAAAATATTCTTCTGTATTT
The DNA here is from genome assembly GCA_039619475.1 of Icerya purchasi. Classification (NCBI taxonomy): domain Eukaryota; kingdom Metazoa; phylum Arthropoda; class Insecta; order Hemiptera; family Monophlebidae; genus Icerya; species Icerya purchasi. The sequence continues at coordinate 74,763,239 of CM077115.1, read as the reverse complement.
TCTGCTGAAACGTTACTTCTCAAAGTTTGCTGAGTAGTTGTTCGAGGAGCTTCGATCATAATATTCAACCTTTGTGCAATATTTTGAGCAGTCTGAAATATTTCTGCAAAACACACTTCAGCATTTTTTCTTTCAGTCAAAATTGTTCGCATTGCAATTTTGGCCAAATCAACAGCTTTCGATAAATCCGAGTCTTTTTCTTGTAACTTTTGGCTCAAAGGCAAAGTATAACTAAGCAGCTTTTCACCACAAAGTAAAGATATTATGAATTCCGATCGTTGAAGAGAATTGTAAAAACAAAAGGCGCTACTTGAGGAATCTCTATCATCCTATTTCGAGATCTGTTCAAGGGAAACAATAATTGGATGAAATAACTGAACGAAAACTAAAATAGCGTCGTGTCGCTCGACCCATCTAGTTGGACATAGTTCTTTTAGATATTTCTGGTTCCCGCTATCGGTGATGAATTTTTCAATGTTTTGAGTCAAAACTTCTTTACGTTTAGGTGTATCAAAAAACACGGCTATCTTTCCCACCACAGCGATGCAATTACGAATTGAAAGAATTTCAACGGCGTCTGAAATCGCAAGATTCAGACTATGTGACATGCAATGGACGTAAATCGCGGTCGGATATTCTTCAGGTATAATGACTTGAACGCTATTAAACTTACCACTCATGGCAGCTGCTCCATCATATCCTTGGCCACGAATATAATTAGGATCGATGTTATACTTGTGTAAAGTTGACAGAATCGCATCAGCCATATATTTCTACCGGTTTGCACCACGATTTTTTTAAAGGAAAATTTTTTTTCGCAAATAGAGTATTTACTATCTACGTGCTTTACATATCGAAAACAAAGCGTGAATTGTTCGGTTGTTGTAATATCTTGTGACTCATCGGCTAAAACGGTAAAAAATTTCGCATCTCTGATTTCTAACGCAATTTTTCGTTTCATTATTTCATCACATGCATCTATAATTTGATTTTGAATATTCCGACTTATATGCATTTTTACAGCAATTTTTAAAATGTTCTTTCAACACGACATCACCATCATTAATATTCGTGACCTCAGTAACGCTCTAAAATTTCCTTCGTTTTCTTTAGGCGGATTTTCTAAATCAAAATCTCCATAATCTCGTTGGCCACGCAATGGGAGTCCCTGTCTTCCACATAGAATGATTGTATCTATAGTAGGTTTGATTCTACGTCGATTTTCTTCAGCTTGAATTTTCTTAACCGTATCAACTGCCTTTTCAATCGAAATCAACTTTCCTGTCATCACATTTTTGAAATTACTCGCGTGTAAACAAGCAGTTTTATGATAGTCGAGATTTTCGTGAAAATTAAATCTTTCGAGAGCCTTTTTCCAATTATTGAAACCAACCTTTACCAAAAAATTAGATTTTTGTGTACCTACGTGGCCAACTACTGACGGAGCAAATAATACACAATTCAAACAGAAACAGCTATCTTCGATTTTTGAGTACGTCAACCATCGATATTTCAAAAACCAGGTGTACTGAGCACGTCGTTCGCGTCTTTGCTTTTGCTCATTTTTAAAAGGAAATGTAAAATCTATGGAAGGCTTCCATACATTTGTCAAAGTGTTGAACTTTTCTTGATCGGTCAAACTTCGTTTTACAAACAGAGATATATCCATAGGATTAGTACTTACAGTTGGTGTTGGTGCTATTGCTATAGATTCTGTCGAAGACATTGATATACAGCCCGCTGCATATTTTGTACCTGTTTCATGTTGTAAATCATTTTGATGCTGGGGCTGAGTATCCGTATCTAAGCGTAATTGTTTATCAGCAGATGTACCACTACTACAAATATCATTAGCTTTGGCTTTTTTCGATTGGAAAAAATGATCCAAGGTACCTTTACCTTTAGTTTTTCGGTCCATGCTTTATATCACATTTGAAAAAAACAAAAAAATTAAACAATTCGCTGTAGGTAACATAAGCACATAACCAATCAAACTGGAAAAGAGTTGATGATGCAATTGCGACGTAACAAATTCAAAATTGAACTGATGAATGTTATATCCAGGTTCACACGGTTAAGCGATAGAAGCTAAAGTATGACAGAGAAGAACAAGCCGTCTGTCCTTTTCTGCGTTTCATGGGGAATGAGAATATCTGAGCAAAAATGTGCCTCATCAGCTAAAAAATGAGAAAACATCGGAATTCGAATGAAACGTTCCCGTCATTTTTTCTATGTCGTATTTAGCAATTTCTTTCTCTCTTTATTTTTCTTTTTCTATTTACTTTCCATTTCACTCTGTTGCAATTTACTGCTACATGCGCAATCCATGCAGCTTCGGGCTTCTCTAAGCAACTGACATGACGTAATTTAACCTAGCACTGGTAACAGTATGGTGTGTTGACAAACAGCACAAACTAGTGTAAGTTTCGAGTGTGAAATGTCCGATCCATTTGGGTCTGCTGGATACTATCCGGGATGCAGTTCCCGAACCTGTGATTCAGTTCAAGGTCCGTATAAATAACGAACTTACCCATCACTGCTATATACAACCCAACGAAGCAACGTAAAACAAAATTATTTCATATTTCTTCATCGAATTCATTTCTTTTTTCTGTACTATTCCGCTTTACGCTACAAAACTAATTTTGAAAAAAATTTCGAAGATTTTTTGGGGGAAGCAATGGCCCCGTGGCACCCCCCTTGAATGCGCCAATGTGTCGATGTTGTTTTGATAAATAACTAACCGTGCTCCACGGCGAATCGGGCGTGTATTAATGCCTGTTTAAATCTGTACTTGGAAATTCATAGAAAAATGTTTGTTTTATCTGGAATTACTATATTTATGTAAAGGTTCATTCTCTCTTTAGGAAACATACATATATTTATCACCGTCCAACAGAAAATAGTCTTCACGCAGTGGCGGGGCAAGATATAAATTTCATGGGGGCAAGGTACATTTTGCGAGGCTCTCTGGTTGGGTAAGAAGACGAATTTTATAAAATAGAAAACTATTGCAACTGTCCAGTTTTTGTTCATTAAAATGCAAACTATTTGACAAAAAATTAAAAAAAAACGAATTAAAGAAACCATAATTCCCTACTTTTAGTCTTACTGAATTCCTTAATAATAGTATCGTAATTCAGCTTATATATAACTGTTTCAATATATGAAGCTAAAAGTCTTTCTTTACTCGTTGTATTTCTTAAATAATTTCTAATTCGTTTTAATTTTGAAAAGCTCCTTTCAGCTGACGCTGCTTTACCGGTGTTGTTAGCAAAATTCCAATGGTAAATATTTGGGTAAATTTCTTTCAAGCTATTTTCCGTTATGTAATGGAGCAGATATTTCACATCTTTAATGAAGTTGGGTAAATTTGGGAGGGCATTGTTATTAATTCATACAATTCGTAAGGATGGAAGTCGCTGCTCTCATCCACTCGCAGGGCAGTGCGTAAATCTTGAGAGTTTTTTACTAATTGTTCTTTAGGAATATACCTTTTAACTTGTTTAGATCATAGAGAAAACTAGAATTTTTAAAATACTGAATAAAAGAAATAAATCTTGAATCTATATTGCTTATTATATATCGTCTATTAGGAGACTGTACAGGTTGATCGCTTTCTTCATTTTATTATTTTTAAAATCTTTTGGTAGATCGTAACTGTTTTTCTCAATAAATTGACGAGCATCAGACAAACATTTTTCGAATCCAGTTTGTCGGTTTTAACCCAGTGACAAAATCTACGCAAATATTCAAGAGCAATGCTTATATGGACATGTGTACAAATTGCCATAATTTGCTTATGACACATTAACTCGCAATAATATCTCATACTATACATGTAATGATGTGATATAAATTCTGAATTAAACATTTCGTTGAAAACCGAATAACAATATAACTGAGTATACCAGCTAGTTCAGTTTGATTTTTTAAGCTTTCGATGCGTTCAACAACATCATCAAATTGCAATAATCCGGCGTTCCAGGTTTCGATTCTGCTTTCCCACCTTGTGTCTCTGATAAAGGCTTCATAGTAAGCTTTAATTTGCCTTTTTGATTAATTTCCAGTGTTTGCTGGCACTTGAAAATAGCAAATAAATTTTCGGAATAAGATCAAAAGGTTTTTGCTGCCACAGAAGATTTTACAGATTCCAGCTATGACCACTGCAGGGTGTAAAAAATACCCTGGGATTAATATTTAATATTCGACCATTTACGCCTGCCATATTTGCACCATTGTCGTATCCTCGGCCATGACAGTTTTGAATATTTAAGGCATTTTTTTCAACCTCTCCCAATATTGCATTAGTTCAATATTCTCCAATCGTTTCAGTGACAGCAAGAAATACGATAAAGATTTTTTCTAATGTGACCTATATGTTTGATTAGTTTACTCTGGCAGCCCAAAACGTTCATAAATTGACGACTGATAGAGCAACACTCAAATTCTTCATTTCACAAAAACTTCCTATTGTACTTTATTAAAATTAAACTAAGAAAAAAAATTTGACAGTTCGGAGAGTTGCGCTAATTATATTTATCGTTTTATGAAGAGTAAAATTTTTTTTTACGCGGTCATGGCTTTTAAGTATCTAATGCATAAACTTACGAGACGCGAGGCCGTCACGCCTTACGCCGCCCCTATGTCTTCACGTTTCATGTTGAGCTGAAGATTATCGATCTTTCTATAACATGTTCGTCGTGATCTTCCGAAAACAGGAAATAGGTTGTGGCCACCGCCTACACGCGGTCTTCGTCCACAACCTACCCTGGTCAGGGCTTTGCCCCGACACCCCGTTAAACGTCATGATAGGTTGGTTTATGTCGAAAAGTGAGTCGAGGAAAAGAAATGTCGCGTTAAAAACCAACTAAACAGCACACACAGCCATCGTTTTGAAAAAGCCGAGTTATTCACACGGTGATCTCCCATAGTTAGAATATTTAAGAGGACATCTTTTTCAATCATATCTTTCAACCACTCTGTCTCGAGCTTTTTATTACAATTAATTTATTACCGCAACAGTAAACTGCCGTAATTGAGTAAAGATTTTAATATTCCTGGTAGAAAATTATTAAAAAAAAAATTTAAAGGTTAGGAATGACTTCTAAAGAAAAGAATAAAAAACACAGTTGATTAAAAGCATTTATCAAAACTTCGAATATTTGACATATCAATTAAATACTCTATTTTATTTCTATATGTTCCCCATTAGGTCCCATTGTATATGGCTTAATCTTCTTCCAGTTTTTACAAACATATTGTACAATACATTTTTGTATTTCTGCTCGTAATAATGCATTATTATACAACAAATAAGATAGAGACGAAAATAAACATGTACCATCCCTATCTATGTATTTTATATAATGGGGAACTATTGTATCATTAACACATATTAATTCTACCCCCTACCTTCTTAATCCATAACAACGCAGTCGTATCAGATCCAAGCAATGTTGCGAATATCTTCGCTCAGCCCTACCAGGCGAAACACAACTCAATGATGCCTGTTCCGCATTGGATGCAGAACTGTACGCAATTGCATACTGCCTCCACCACATCGTTACAACTCACACCAGAGCCAGTGATTTCCTCCTGGTTACTGATTTCCTACAGTCTTTGAACATGATTAGGAGCCAAAAATTCAACAACCCGCTAAATCTAAAAATATATCACTACTTGTACGAATTGCAGCTAATGGATAGTCACGTGTCGCTGCTGTGGGTTCCTGGACACATTGGAGTGCCTGGTAATCAGAGTGTCGACGGAGCAGCACGTTTTGCCTTGCTCTCGCCAATGCCACAGGACGCGGAGCTACCCTCATCAATCACATATACATTCGTAAAGGCGTGCGAAAACCAGTGGAAAACTGAATGGGCAGCTGCTACAACATTCCTAAGAACCATTAAGCTCACAGTTGAATCATGGTGGCCACCGGAAGGAACATCCCGATATGATTTTAAGACCCTCAGCCGGCTGCGAATTGGCCACATCGCTATTTCGCACAAACATATAATCGATAAAACGCCGCCTCCGGCTACATGCCCCTTGTGCAGCCAGACAACCGTACCGACAGTTTCCCACATAATAATTACCTACCAAAAGTTTACTATGTTGCGGAGACAACTTGGCCTACCCAGAGATATAGGGCAGACCCTCTCAAATGAGGTAATCTCCATCAACAGGATTATTGCCTTCATTAAAATGAGCAACTTAACTCAGCACATTTAAATTATCCCACCTTCCTTGTGTGTGCTGTAATGACCATAGTAGTTACACATAGCACATACAACTTAAGGGGGAAAAAAAAATTCTACATTCGTATTAACAGTGAATATATATATATATATATATATACATATATATAAATATATAAAATTAAATTTAAACACACGAAAGTGAAAATTAAAGAAATAAGAATGATTGAATAGACATTTATAACATATAAAAATATAATACATAAATTTAATAATTAGTACATTTACATTAAATATAAATCATTACCTAAATCGTTTGAAACAATACATGCGGAATAATTCAAAAATAAAAAAGATAAGTAAACCGTTGCCTTTGCCGGTAATTGCAGAGACAGTAGTAAGAGAAATAAATAAAAAAGAATAAAAAGAAAGTTAAAAAGTTAATTAAAAAAATTGATACGGCTGTTTTGCATGGCCAGGCAATTCACAAAAATTTTTTAAACGATTAAAAACAGCACATTTAACACTACAATATTTTGTTTCGTCAGTTATTTTAAAGTTGCGTGGATTTGGGTGATGAGGTTTTTAGGTTACCTTCCTGTTAGAGTTTGACACATGACATGTCGTTGTTTTTGGGGAAAATTTCCGCGTACTTCTTAAATTATTTAAATCTTTTTCCCACGATCTACAATAATAGTCCGCGTGATCGGTAACGTGATAGTTAGGAGTTAACGAATATTGCTAGTATTTTCTTATTACGCGTCAAATGTTACCATAATTTTGGCTCAAAGCTGTGTGAAGTTATAAATGTGTTTTATCGTATTATTATTTTTCTAGTCGCTTGGAAAATAGATTATTTAAGTTTTCGAGTTATTCTATATTTTTTCTTATCACTTTTTCTGTACTTGAATTTTGTTTTTTTTTAATCATTGCAAAAAACACAGTGACCCGGATCGCGGGGAGGAGCAGATCTCACCCTGTTTTAATACGTTTTTTTTGTGTTTTTTCTTATTCTAATACAAAATATGAGTTACACACTTGATAAAGTATACAAGTGGTTAGAGGAGTCATCTGATTCTGATTCGGAAGAGGAAGAAATTGAAGAGGATGTTGTAGAAAGAGAAATATTTTATAATGATGTATGCAGCATAGATGAAGAAAATGAAGAAATAATAAGTGATGAAAATTTAGTAATTTACATTGGTATTCAACTAGAAGGTCCTTACAGAAAAAGTAACAAACCTGAAGATGTTGTAAAACGATTAGTGCAACCCATCGAAGGTACAAATCGGAATATAGCTGCTGATAATTGGTTTGGTTCAGTGCCACTGGTACATGATCTTTTATTTGAAAAAAATTAACGTTTATTTGCACTTTGAGATAAAATAAGCCTGAAATTCGTAAGGAATTTTTACCGTAATAAATTGCGGGAAGTAAATAGCTCTCTCTATTTGGATTTCAAAAGAACTGTACGCTCGTTTCCTATGTCCCAAGCAAGAATAAATCAGTTATTCTGATATCATCAATGCCTTTTTGACAAAAACATCGATCAATCTACAAACGAACAAAAAAAACACTAAATTGTCACAACCTATAATGAAACTAAATGCGGTGTTGATCTGTTGGATAGAATGTGTAACCAGTATAATGTATCTAGAAACTCCCGTCGTTGGCCACTAACAGTATTTTTCAATCTGTTGAATATTGATGGAATTAATGCGCTCAATATATACACAGATAATAATAATACTAGTAACATTATATACTGAAGAAATTTTTTAAAAACGTCAGCTTCCGAATTGATGAAACCAGCTATTGAAAAACGAATTAACCAGCAGATGATACCCAGGCAAATCAAGGAACGTGGTCAGCAACTGCTGAAGTTTGATACAGATGAATATACTACTCCCGAGGCAAATAGAAGAACACCGGGTCGTTGTTATTTATGTAGTCGAGTTAAAATTAAATCAGCCAGGGAGTCGTGTCATAAATGTACAAAATGTATATGTAACGAACACTGCCAAGTAGTGCGTAATATATGTCTTCTCTAAATTGTAAGATAATTCTTCTCGCGTTTATTCAATTTTTGTATATTTTCACTATACCTTAGTGTACTTTATTTTTTATTTGATCTGTTATTCACGTTATAATTTTACACTAGTAGTATTTATAAATACCGGTTATTACATTGTTAAAAACTGCTAAAATATGATAAGCGCAAAAAATTAATAAAAATTACATTAAAGTCAATAAAAAAAATGAATAATTGTGATGGACTACAATGTTAGTCTGCGCGACCACTCATGCGACAATACTCCGCGCGACCACTGTAGTGTAAATAGATCAAACTTACGAAAACGAAATAATTTCGGTGTAAACGATGCAAAAATAATATGCAGATCGAAACAAATCTGAAACGAACGCGGACAATACAGAAAATAATTGATTGGTATAATAAAAACAGCTTAATTTTTCTTAGCAATGTACGCTATCACCGTTCAGAATAAACACCATATTGTTTACGCTGTTATAAAATACTAAACGAACCAAAAAAAAAACTGAATCGGAAAGGTAACATGTTGAATCGCTCAAGAGAAAAGAAACATCGGAGTCATATAAAACCACCATTCTCTCCTTTTCAAATAAACAAATAATTATAACACAACTTTTTGGGGGGGGGGGGGGGGGGGTCGCTTACAAGAACATTGGCCCAAGAACAGAGGAAAAAAGACACCGAAACTTAGATTTTTAACGATCAGAGATAGCCGACAAAAAGGAATCAAGAGCCTGAACAACAGAAGGAGAAGGATGGGAGAGAATGAACGAAGCACTATATGGAGTGGGAATACCAATTTGTAAAAGGGAGGAGTAAAAAGCAGCTTGATCGGTTACAAGAGATGTACACTCGAACATTACGTGATCGGGATCACACACAAATTGGATATTGGAGGGGTGCAATGGACAAAAAAGAGACGGCACAAGAGAGAAACGGAAAAGCGAGGAAGGGAAGGCTGAATAGATAAGAAAAAGGAATCCGGGTTGGAGAAAGAGGAGACGTAGGAGTCAAACCATAGATTGGAATGAGCAGCAGAAGACAGAAGGGTTATATTGGAAGAAGAGAAAACAGGAAGAAACCTACCGGAAGAGGAAGATAACCGAGCGAACGAATCAGCTAACTCATTACCCTCAATTCCGGCATGACCCGGTATCCAATAGAAGTCCGTTTGGATTAAGTGTGAAAGGAAAAGATCATGAATCAAGGAGCGAATAAGAAGAATAACGTAATCGGCTGAGTGAGGAGGGAGAGGAGATGCGATAGTTTGCAGCACGCTTTGAGCATCCGACAGGATAAGGATATTGCGAGAGACAGGAGAAGACCTGATAAAAAGGAATGCATGCAGAATAGCGAAGGATTCCGCATAGAAGATATAGCAAAAGGAGGGAAGTTTAAAGGAATCGACATAATTTAGAGAAGGACAGAAAAAGGCTGCACCAACACCATTGGGTCCCTTGGAGCCATCCGTGAAAATCAAAAAATGATTATTGAAAGAAGAGTTTAGATTCTGTAAAAATTCCGATCTAACAACATTATGAATGATAGGTTTAGGAGGAATCGGGGAATAAGAGCAATTAATAGGATAAAGAAAAGATGAAAAATTGAAGGAGAAATATGGGAGTTTATCATGAATGTAGATATACGGAGAAAACTGAACAAGACGGCGATAAGTGATAGAATGGGAGTTTTGTTTGAAAGAAAAACGTCAGCTACGTAAGATGGACGAATAAAAAGAAATCAGAGGAGAAGAGGAAATCGGCAACCGTTTGATGAGGAAACGAGAAAGGAACGTCGAAGAAAAAGAGGAGGAATGTGAGATTCCGCGTGTAGAGCTGGGATAGGAGTAGACTTTAGGGATCCAAGGCAGAGGCGGAGACATGCATTTTGGACCCGATCGAGCTTAGACAGAAGGGATCTAGAAGAATTTCCGTAAATGTAAGAACAGTAATCAAGAATAGAGCGGATAAAAGATTTGTAAAAACACAACTTAACACTATGACAGAAGTAGGTTTTCTTACTCTTTTTGGATACGATAAAACCTGTTTGACAGAAATACTTCTGTCTCTTCCTAACAACTGACTACTTAAATTTTAGACAATTGCCGTTTCTAAACCACTTTAATCCAAAACCAAGCTAAATACGTAAAGCACGCTTCTTTTTAGATGTTGTGTGATATTAAGTTTTCCTAAAAATAGATTATAATCCTTCTTCACTCTTAAAAATCCATCGATATAAAAATAATGAAACAACCTGCGTAAATATTATAATATGGCAAACCCATTTATTACGAAGATATAACACTGTAGTTATATTTTGAAAATAATCTTCAACCACTTTTCACCACTTAAAGTTCAATTTTTCAAAAAATCTTTCTCATTTGATATTTTCAGTATATTATGGTGTGTTCAAATGGGCTTTCTGATAACCAATGTAAATATGGTTTCGGCTGAGGCGTAATCATTATTTTATGGCAAAAACGGGATGAAGCCTTCGATACAATGAAACTTTAGGGTACTTAAAACAAATTGTGTACACTTTTGGTATGCTATATAAAGAATATTAAGACAAAACTATAATTTGATAACTCATTTCTACAGGAAATATAACGGTTTATGTATTTTTTGGAAAATAGTTTTTTATCTCTTTCCACATCTTCAAATTCAAATTTTCAAAAAAGCGTTCTTACTTGATATCATCAGTATACATACGGTATTCACATTGATAAGCACGATTCGTTTAGATTGCAGCGTGATTTTTGGTTTTCTCAAAAATGGGATTCTGTCATTCTTTTCCCTTAAAATTTTGGAGAAGGAAAACAACTTTGCACATTTTTAGTACACCATACACGTATGTCTTCATGCGAAGTGACAGTTAAACCTATTTGCACCAAAAAAAAAAAAAAAAAGTTCGTGTATTTTTTTTGAAAACAGCTTTTAATGCCTTTCCACCCCTTAAGTCCGAATTTTCAAAACAACGTTCTTATTCGACATCTTCAGTATAGACATTGTATTCACATGAAATTGCAAGCGATAATTACTATTCGTAAGGACTGTCGCGTGATTTTTGATTTTCCCCAAAATGTGTGGTTTGCCCTTTTCCCCAACGAAAATTTTGAGAGTTTTATAAACCTTTTTCACACTTTTAGTAGACCGTGCGAGGTATTTCGATGTAAAATTACAATTTGGTAAACCATTTGTATCAAAAATATTGAAGTTTGTGTGTTTTTTAGAAAACAGTTTTTAACCCCTTTTCACCCCTTAAAGTTCGAATTTTTGAAAAAGCGTTCTTATTGTTCATCTTCGGTACATAAGTAATGTTCATGTAAAATTTAAATTATCTGGTTTTTGGCTGTAGCGTGATTATTAAAAGCGATTTTCTGATTTTTACTCCCCTTTTCACCTCTAAAAAATTCTAATTTTTTAATGCGGTTTTAGATGGTGTCAGTACATATTATGGTTGTATTAGGTGCCAATTTTCAGCTTCATAGACCTAGTAGTTGCAACGATATGTTAATAATTGCTGTGCCTTTCAAATATTTCCCGATTTTCAGATAATATCATATATATAATTATAATTTCTGTGTTGTTTCACTTTGGTTTGAGATTTACATATCAGAATCTATTTTAAAATTAGTTTCTATAAAATTTTTATTTAATGTGACTGTTGGAAACAGCTAAACCGAAAAAAACGACTATTTTTTCTCGTATTTAAGATAATATTAAAATTATAATTGTCCACTTTCTATGTATTGATATAAATCAGTATAAATGAACTTGAACAGAAAATTGAATAATTTACAAAATATTTAAAAGCGACATTTTCGGAGTCATATACGCCACAATTATGGTAAATATGACTAAAAGCCAGAAACAAATACATAAAAATAACAAAATTAACTATGCTTAGTTCTTCGGGGATTTTAGAATCTTCGATGAAACTAAGGGTGTAAGAAGAGAATGTATAATTAAGGATGCAGTTGAATTCACTAATGACAATTGAATCGGGTGAAGATGTATGAGATGAAGGAAAAAAGGTTATTCTTTGAAGCATGGAGAACATTTTAAAAGTTAAGGATAAAATATGGAGACTTATTTAAAGAAATAATGTAGGCAAAAAGCTATCGAAAGCAAAGTACATATATAACAAGGCAGAGTTATTTTTTAGTGGAGAATCGCAAGGTGCGGAAAAGTATGTAATAGTAGATGAGTCCTGGAAAAGAGATTGCAAAACTTCTAATTAGAAACTGGTTTTGATAGGACGACAGATTTGTATGAAATAAAGATCCGAAAGGTCATCTCTCCTCCTATTTGCTTAAAGATAGGTAATGAGCAGATTTAGTCTTTTAATGACGGTGCTAAATAGACCATTCATGTGTTTATGAAATGGAAGACTTCAAATGGGTACCAACAAGATGCCGGGAAGCAAAAACCTTAGCGGTAAAGAAAAGATAGATTGAGGAAAGATTACGCGGGCGAGAAAAAAAAATTTAAATGAAGCAGCCGGGACGTAATGTAAATTATAAAAGCAAGAACTACAGGTATCCGACACTTCTTCATTATCTTTACATATTTCACAGTGAAATGAAGAATAATTTTGAATGAGGCATCACGCGAGCATTATTGAGAGTACAGGCTAGTATTTAAATACTAACTGTTGGATGAATAATTTTGAATTAATGCAAAATGAATGTACGAATAAATATAAAATTAATAATGCAACTGCCTAACAGACATTTGAATCTGCAACATGATTGTAATGAATAATCTAGCAAACAATGTTAATCTACATTTTAATAGTAATGTGTGAAAATATCTGAACGTATTTTATAAAAATGTCGAAAAGTTTAAAATTTATATTTATTTTATTTTATAACCGCCAGATGTGTGAAAGTCTAAAGTAACACGATTTACTATGAAAATATATGCACATATATGATTTTTTAAATACTGTTATATTATTTTTGTAGTTTTGAAAATGTTTGATTAATTTATTTCGTCTAAAAAGGCGACTCTACAGATACTACTGTTGTTGGATTGTACGACAGAACTTGGGCTATTATTTTATTTGGTAAAAGGGCTGCCCGTGATATTGCAGAACGGCTTAGAAGTATGTGCTGTATAGACGATTGCTTGAGAACAAACGAGGTAGTGATAAAGAGATGAAGTCCCACGAAAAAGTTAGTCGTGGGAAAGGTATGTCCTAACCGTAAACGACTAATGTGCGGGACACATCTCTCTGCGGCTACCAAGCTCTTATCATTTGTTTAATCTGAGCCAAGAATGTTTGGCGCGCAGTTTATTGTGCCTCTAGGGGGATACGTTTACAATGTGTTAGTAAAAGATGTTGTAACTGGTGAGAGCGGATGGACATATGGGTTCTGGGGAATGTAGCGCTGATGGAGCTGCTGTATCGGCGTGTTCATTTCCAGATGGTAATTTCTTTTATGCAGCTTGATTAATGTGTTTTGTATTCGAATGAGTATTGGGTTTTTCGTTAACGAATTTTACAGATTCTATAAGTATGTAATTTGTTACTACTAGCGCCTTTTATGATATAAATTGTAGAGAAAGAAAGCATTGCAGTCAGTATATGAAAAAGCATAAATTTGCCATATCCTTGAGCAGTTGTTGTTGAGGCGTATACTGCAAATTGTATTAGGTCCTCCATATATGTCCATCCTGTTCGAGATGCAGTAGATGTTGGATCTGATTTTGCTTGATCAGTGAAAAAGATTATACGATTTCATGGGTTTCTACTTGCGAGTAATATTGAACGGCTCTTTTCTGATAATTGCTAATAGGGATCTGTTTGTTGTGTTTTGTGAAATTCCAAGGTGTACCAGTGTGCTGCATATTTTATTGGGAAAACGAATAGTGTGTAAGGATTTTAAGGAATGGATCATTGGCGAAACTTAGTAGAGTATGCATGGAACCTATTTTCTCGAAGGATGACTGAGAGGTGCCCATGAAAGATTTGGTTCCACATTATGGTATTTTCTATAGTGCGATAACAGAGGACAGCTGCAGTAAGCGCATAAACTTAATACTGGAGCAGATGGGTGGGCCCAAGATTGAGACGAAGCGCAAGATAATAAACTGTATGGATGGTTTTGAATAAGAATTGACTAGTTGAGAAGTAGGCTTGTCACCTGCATGTTATTTCAGATAGGATGAGAGATTTGTATATGGATGAAAGGAATTTAGGTTGTATGTAGTATTTGTGGTTTGATGAATATTTTAAAATTGATATGTCGTCACGATAGCCTAGTTGCTAGAGCGCTTGACTTCCGATATGGAGGTCACGGGTTCGATCCCGAGCGACGACGAATTTTTTCAATTCAATTTATTATTATTATTAATGGAATCCACAAATGCGCTACAAAGCGCTAGTAGTGGTTATACAAAATCAAATACAGTTTTAATGTATACATTACAATATATTAATTACATTAATAAATGTGTAACGCAGTAATCAATTATTAGTATAACGTAAAACAGAATGAAATCTATTTTGAAAATTGCAATAAATAACCAGAACAATTTACAATATTATCTCTTGATCGACGAATACAGCATAGGCGTGTTAGTGACGGTGGTGAGCTGTTAGCATTTATCGCTATAAGCTCAATAAATGATTTATTGCAGACCACATTTTATACCCTTCAGCTTGAATAGGAAATAGGATATTATTTCTTTCGAGAAAAAATAGGAAAGTCTGTTAACCAAACTTTTTTTTAACGCGTTGGAAAGGACACTTAAAAAAAAAAAATTGGAGAGAAAAGGGATTTTTGTTTCGTTTCAGTATTGGGACAATTAAAGCTTTCTGACGCCCATATTTGGTTGTACATATGCAGGAGGAAAACTTTTTTGCATGTAGGTAGATATATTTTAACGTATGAACGGATGTTGACGTGTGATATTTAAGTTCATAGTTGAGTTCGGTAACGATAAAGGTGCTATATTATAGGTAGATGAGGGATCCGGGTTGACTTTTAATTGTATTTTTTCTAAACGGGATTTTTTTCCGTTAAAAGTAACAGTGTAGAATATCGATCAAATATATATATATATATATATATATATATATTGGAAACAAGCTTAGGATTTTGGATTATTGAACTATTATTATTTCAACAGATGGATAGGAGACGGGTTATAATTTCATTTAATGATTTAATCTTAGTCCAGGCCATTTGATGTTACGTTAGAGACTAGATATATGCAACTTTGTCGAGGTTTAGCTTTTAAAAAATAATATGGCGTGATACATATGCATGAGTAAGAATGGAATGGCCGATACACCTTTCGACCTTCTGATTGAAATGTCCATTCGTCAACTGACAATTTTACTGCATGATGATGGATTTTGTTGCTCCGTTAATTTTTTCTGCCACAATTTCCAAAAAAGGTTTTTCCAGCTTCCACATGGCATGTACGTGTAAGTTGGTTTTTAATTTCGGAAAATATAAACTTGATTTTTAGACAATTTTTACACCAGTGTACACATTAAATTTTTTAAGTAAGAAATGTACGTACTAGTAAAATCTAAGTGACGTATATTATCGACCTATTTGTCATATACGCTAACCAATATTAGAACCTGGTCTACCAAGAATGGTGTTGTAGGCAGTCATTCTCAGTCACATTATACAGTACAAATTCGAATGTTTAATTTTATAATATGGTCTTAGGACTGGTGTGATGTAAAAAAAAAAAAAAAAAAAAAAAAATTATAATTTTAAGAAACTAAATGAAAGATAAATTTGCGGACTTACACGCTATTTTTATAAAGAACATTCAACGATACGATGAAATAGGGTAATTGTGAGAAAAGGTGGAGATTCGAAAAATACCGTATTCCCCCGTATTTCGAACTACGATTGCAGTGATTTTCGGAAGAAAATAACAAAAAAAATTATCAGCGAACTTTATATATTTAAATATGACAAATCTATAGCGCGTATATGTTTTATAGGTATTAGTAGCAGCAACCGTACGGTGAACAGCAAGTCTCCGTTGGAATAACGTACGGTCGTGGCACCGGATACGGTACAACTAACGGTGATCGCCTGCATCCGTTGTAATGTCCAAATCCGTAACCAGATCTGAATGGACCGTAGCCGGAGCTTGATGATCTACCGTAAGGAGATGCGCCAATTTTGTTAGCGGTCGGTGGCAATAGTGCTAAAATAATGTTCGGAATCGTTACGGACTGCGGTTGGCAGCAGGGTCTTGGCACCGGTACACGGATTGGTAACGGTTGTGGTACTGGAAGATACGAGACCGGTCTTTCGCAGCATCTTTCTTCACAGCATCTTTCTTCGCAGCATCTTTCTTCGCAGCATGATGGATAAGAATGGCATTGCTAAAGCGAATCAGAGAAAAAAGACAGTTTCTGTTACTGTAAATATTTCAAAATTATTCCCAGAATTTTTGATAACCGTAATCACTCAAAGCTTTAAACAGACAAAAAGAAAAAGTACATTCCACTCCGCCAGTTGTTAAAATTTGTATTAAAATTTCTGGTTTCTTTCGGTTTGTTAGTGTTCATCTTTTCGAAGTAGCTTTTTTTTTCTTTTTTTTTTTTTTTTTTTGGTTTTTGCTGAGAACGATTAATTTAAGTTGGCACCTGTGCGGATTATCTCAGAGTGCTAGTCCACCGAAAAAATAAACAAAAAACAAAACAAAACAAAAACAGAGTTTATGAAAGAAATTAATTATAACAGTATTTGTATCCGGTTTTCACGCCGCAGTTATACAGAAATAGTGAGAAACATGTTCACTTTAAAACACGAGTTGAAGCTCATTTCCTTTTCTAATCCTCTCTTCTTTTATCATTAAATTCTTCTTTCTCCACGTCCCTTCTGTCTTTCCACCGTTTCGGTCCGGCCATCATTTTTATGTACTTCTCAAAAGCATAAAAAAAGACATGAAAAATAGAAAACATTCTAATACGTTGCTTTCTTCATATTCGTTAGTGTTTTTCTAACTGTAAATCAAAGTTCAGGACAGACGAATGAAGAATCAAACGAAATTATTTCGATATCGGTGCTATTTTGAACCTTCAGTGAAAATTAATAGAGAAATTGTATTAATCCTCGACGGAAAAAATGGATATCAGAAACCACAAAGGGGAGTAAGGCGAGATAGAAAAAAAAAAAAAAAAGTCACGCAACTGTCTAACCGATAATCTATATTAGAAGCAGTTTTCTTCATTTTCCCGTCAAGTTTACAAATACTCGATAAAATAAAATCTATTTACGGACTTCGGTATAGTTGATGAACACGTACACTAAAGTTCTTTGACCATATCGCCGGAGTGGTCAGTCCTCGGATAAAATTGTTATTCGAGGGTGAAATCGGATGGTCGCAGCCAACGCGCAAGACATCGTTGCGATGAAAGGAATAATAAAATAGAAGCTAAAAACCAGCATGGAGACTGCGACGTAACCAAGAATATTTACACACCTATCGGAGCCGGACAAGCTATGTTAGGACAGAGAAGAGGATGAAAGTTTTAACAGTAAAAACCGGTGGAAAATGGTGTTGGTGGAGCGTATCAGCTAAGTAGGTAAACGATTAAACCCTACTTAAAATGGAAATTAGTATGCATATGCCGGTGATTATAAAGTTGTACACTTATTTTTGAAAAAGAACAAAATTCTGCTAACTGTTTAATTGAACTATAAAGTTCTGTTAATTAAATTAATTGTGTTTTAGCGCAATCGACTGATTATTAAATTACACGAAACCGCTGTCCCCTATGACTAAAACCTTGCCTATTTAACTTTGATCAGATTTCCCGTAATACTAGCTCGAAAAATTTTTCCTCACACGTTGAACATATATCAAGAACATTTTACATTGATTAGTCGCGAGTATCTTAAAGTGTAGGCAGCGTGGTAGCCTAGTGGTTAAGGTGCTTGGCTACCAAATCAGAGGTGTCGTAGGTTTTCGAGGCTTGTCTCGTTTCGGAAGTTGCTCTCAGGTTTATACCTAATCTGAAATTGAGTATTGGTTATACCGGGGAATCAATCATCTGGGGGAAAGTAAAGGCGGATAATCCAAAAGTAAAAAGAAACTGGCCACAGTATTCTCTTCAGATTCATTAGATTCTTAAGTACATTATGAACAGCTTAATTTCACAATATCCGTTATACTTTATCAAGGATACATATATCGGACTTACTTTACTTATCTCAAAATATATATAAGAAAATTAAATTTTGCTTCGTGAATAAATTTAAAATTAGGTTTTATTTTAAATAATCCGTTATTATTTAAAAATCATAAATAACCTTTTACTTTATATCGGTTATTTGTGGATTCAGGACGTAATTACTCCCCACCGCCACACGGAATATAGTTTAAACTCTCTTTCTAAAACATAGGCACTAATAAAAGAGCAGCAAAATTTATCAAAGGCCGAATATCACACGTTAATATTTACCTGAATTGAAAATGAGGAAAAAAAATTTGAAGTGAAAGTATCCTAACGAAATCCCGCCGCCACTACTATTACTAATATTTTGATTTTAACTTTGTTAATAGTAGCCACCATTAAGGAAAATACGTATATCAGTTTATTTATTTCATAATATATTTCTATTTTGTATGAGTCTTTTTTCTTTTTTTTTTTCTTTTATAATACTTATATCGTTACCGCGAAAATTGATTAACTTAAAATAATTTTTAAAACTATTTCAAAAATAATTCATAAATATAACTAACCTCAGCAATAACGAAAAAGGTGACTAATAAGCAAAAAATTGAACGATTCATAGTGGAAACCATGTTCTGAAAAGTACACGAGGAAGACAACGTATGTCGCGTATTCACTATTCGCTAAAAATGTGATGGCGAAATAAACTGATCTGTCTCGGTAAAAATTGTCGTATTTAAAGGCAGAAATTTCGATTAACACCGAAGATAGTGCAGAATCGCAAATGCGATAGGTTTCACATTTGCAGTTTGATTGCGCTAGGGATTAATTATCGCTTCGTCGAAAACGTGCGATAGGTGAAATACGCTCGCACGAAGATTACCCCGTCGTGAGATGATAAAGCTGCACATTCTGGCTGTAATGATAAAATTGTAACCAGATTTTCTTTTCCGTTTTTTCTATGCTAGACAGTGATTCATTTTCGATTATCGACTGCACGTAGTTAAGCCCAGATAAAGAAAGGAAAAAAGAAAGTAATTAAGAGTTTGTTCACGGAATATCGCGCAGTTTTTTCTAATTACCGATGATGGTCATTCAGTTAAATCCGCTTTTTAAGTAAACAGATTATTGGTACGTGCGGAAATTTGTGAAGAATTTTTGGCCTGTAAAAGCTAGAAAAACTCATTATTCAAAATGGGGTTAATCGTGGACACGTACACGTCTCATAGCTTCAACGAATGTTCTTGTTGATCAATAACTGTGTGTGTGTGTGTGCGCGTGTGTGCATATATTTTGCATTAATCAAAAGTATTTAGGAATATTTACAAATTATTAAAAATATCAATACTTCGGACACGATTGCAACTGCAAAACGAGATGTAATTAGCGATATGAAAACACATAATAGATCGGCCATTTCGGATTAGAATGAAGCATCCTTAACGAGAACTCGTTTGATCATTTTAAACCAGTGATTCCTAAATAGTTTTAGTTCTGAGCTGTCGGTAACACTCGGCCAATGACAACTCTAATAAAAGACAATATGGAATAGGAATTTATTGTGAAAACTTACATTTCTTGAAAATTTCTTTTTGAACTTTATATTTCTTTCAATGAATTTTTCTACACGTGCCTTACAGCCCTACAGTCTGTTTCTCGATTTACTTTATATACCGGGAGCGGTAATGAAAATCGTTTCTCTCACGAAGGAAGTTGGGAATGGAAATAAAAAATTTTTTCCAAATTATCTTCTCAATAAATCCAGAAGTCGTCAGCCGGTTTTTTGAATACAATGCGAAGTCCGCCATTGGTAACTAAATCGGTAAAATCTTCTTCCCTCCGTGCAGAGAACGGATCTTAGTAGAAATCTCGGTGTCACACTGTGTTGGGCGAAATGCAATATGCATAAAGCGAATATTAAATCTAATGTTCTTTTATATGTATCGATCGGCGCGTCATGAGATCCAACCTCTGTGTGCACACATTACACACATACTCGATACAGCCCTGTTGCCCATTAACAACGTGCCACTGGTGCTTTCCTGTATTCACCAAAAAAATTTCCTCTTTAACTAATCTGTTTACATTGTTTTATAATTTTTCTTAAAATTCTATATTTGATCTATGAACCTCCCCGAAGGTGCAGATACCCCTAATACTGTCCAAAACCTCGTCATTAATATTACTTCTTATGTATTTTAAATTTTCAGTCTATACATTCCAGTTCTTCTATAAATATATACTAGCAGCAGTTTTTTTACGGCAAAGGTAATTCTTTTTTTTTTGGATTTTCGTAAAATGAATGTTCGTGAATAAGAAATATTGGTAAAAATTAACGTAAAATACATGGTCCGAAGTTGAATTGTACATCATTATTTAAAAAAGAATTTCCTCTTCTCCGAAGAGATAAATCGTGAATACGTTTTATGGTTTCGGCCATCATCATAAAAGTTCGTGCATGATTAGCATAAAATCGTTGTTACTTAAATGTAAATATCGAACAATGCGATTAAAAGAATCACCTTCTTTCGTCGAAACAAATTTTATTTTCCAAGTAAAACATAAAACTCTTCTGAAGTTCTGTTCTTCTTAAAAAATAAAACTATTCATACGGAGAAATAAGTACATTTGAAATAGACTAAAAAAGACTGAAGTAAAAAATGTATTTTTTTTTATTTTCAAACGTTCGATACGTGTAAACACAGCGTCGATGCACAGCATGTGTCATTAGAGGTATTATAGTAGAAATTTGCTGGCTGCTGAGATCAAAATTGAACATCTATCACATACATTTGGTGGACTCTCGACCATCAGGTATCCTGCGAAAACAATCGGAATCAAACGGTTGTTGTTCCTACAAGCGCCTCTGTCGACGAAATATTTTCCTTCCCGATAAAAATAGCGTTATGCACCTCCTCTGTATAACGGACTGACACTAGCATTACTTTTTTCCTTGACGGAGAAATTCGGAACTGGCATTCCAGAATACGGATAACACTCAGGTCGTATGTTTCATAATGACCGTTTGAAATATCAATAACAGACAGCTTCGAAGGTATTCTAAAGCGTTAAATCCTAGATCATTTTAAATTATAGATTTAGAAGTAAGTGACTCAGCGTGAGCAAAAGAATGTACGCTATGCTTCTATACCTTCATTCGTAGTACATAAATAAGAGTAAAGCAGAAGTCTTAAGAACAGCCAGGTGGGGTTAAAAGCTTATTGTGAGGTAAGCGCCGAGATTTTTTTGTTCTTGCTTTTGATGCTTTAGGACCATATGTACCTCTAAAGATTCGTCCCTTCTCCGGAAAACACGTCAATCGCTATCCAAAAAAACAAAAAAAAAAGCAGTCCTTACGTTCAACTAAAGATTCGCTTTCTTTCTATAACATTTATGGAGTATCAACAACTAACCCGTTATCTCTGCCTTTTTGATTTGATATCGGCAAATCAGAGATATACGTTGAATATAGAATTGGCTTTGGAGGCTCCCCCCCCCAGATACTGTACCATTAATTGTTATAACACAGGTTCTATTTTGTAAATAAGATAAAAAAGGAAGCATATATTCGTTGGAAGAATTTTCCTTAATTTTTAGAAAAGCCTCAAGTGCCAGACTCGATCGAATGCTTGAGCCCCATTCAGAAAAATTTCGGAGCATACTTCTTTCTTTTCCACAGCTGATGATATAGTGCATCTCTACCAGTCTATGACACTGTTGGATAGTAGGATGTTATGCTCGGAATGCAAACTGATAATCTTTTACCATCCTGTTTGTTAATTATAAAATATAGTAAGTTATAACAAATACAAATATAACAAACAAATTCAAAGTATATAAAATGATTGCTTACTTAGAAACCTTTTTCATGCTATAACCCATCATCAGCTAAAAACACTAACTCAATGTATGTGATCAAAAACAAATTCTATTTCACCTCAATGTGATTTAGAATTTGTTTCTACAACGTTTCCAAGTAAGCAATCATTTTATACATAAATTTGTATTTGTTATAACGTATTATTATTTGTTAGCACAACGGATAGATTCTCTGCAGCATTGACTTTTCCAGAATTTTTGATAATGAACTCAATAAACTAATTGGTTGATGCAAAAATAACGAGGTTTGAGGTTTGTTAGGTTTCAAAATCGTTAGTATAATTGATTTCCTCCACAACTCTGGAAAGTAACCTTTTCGTAGAATAGCTTTGAATATACGAGGGTGGTTCAAATAAACCGGAATTTCGTCATAAAAATTTTTATTTTATACTTATAGTGCTCATACTTTTTACAATTTTTCGAAATAACCCCCCTCGCACGCTACGCACTTTTTCCACCTCTCCGGCAATTTTTTTATTCCTTTTTCGTAAAAATCTCGCGGCTTGTCACATAGCCATTTGCGCATGAACGATTCCACCTCATCGTTGCTGTCGAAACGTTGTCCACCAAGTGCTTCTTTCAACGGGCCAAACAAATAATAATCACAAGGCGACAAATCTGGACTGTAAGGAGGATGTTCAAGTGTTTCCCAGCCGAATTCGGCCAATTTCTCCATCGTGAGCCGAGCGGTATGTGGCCTGGCGTTGTCTTGAAGCAGTATCGCACTACGGATCGGAATTTCGCGCCTTTTTGTTCGATAGGCCGGTTTGACTGTGTTTTTTAGGAGGTTACTGTAATACTGCGCCGTCACAGTACGTTGTTCAGTTAGGAAATCGACTGCGATCACTCCCTTCATGTCCCAAAACACGGTACACAACACCTTCCCAGCTGACTGTGTAACCTTCGCTTTGACTGGCGCTCCCTCTTTTTTCTTCCGCCACTCCATAGACGAGCGTTTACTCTCCGGCGTATAGTAGTGTACCCAAGTTTCGTCCGTGGTGAATATTCGCCGCAATAAATTCTCTCCTTCCTCTTCATAGCGCTGCAGGCGACGCGTACAAACTTTCCAACGAGTGAATTTCTGTTCAAAATTCAGAAGTCTTGGCACCCATCTGGCTGCAATTTTGCGATAACCTAGCCGATCATGAATTATTGTCTCAATACTACCTATGCTGATGCCCAATTCGTCGGTCATATCGCGTACACGGACGCGTCGGTCAGCCAAAATGAGTTTTTCGATAGCTTTGACGTGTTCATCTGTAATGCTGGTTTTTGGGCGCCGCGCATGTGCTATGTTTGACACCACTTCACGTCCTTTTCGAAACGCGGAACACCACTCGTACACTTGAGTTTTGGAGAGACACTCATCCCCGAACTGTTCGCGTAATTTTCGGTAAATTTCCACGGATTTTACGTCGTCTTTGACTAAAAAACGAATAATGATGCGTTGCGCAACAGACACTGGTACTTCTTTTTCACTCATGACTCTAACTACACTAAAAAGTGAGCTTACGCGGTTCTAATTGCTCTACACGCTTCGTAACAAACCGGTCTAACTGCCAGTGTAACCACTTTTTCCACAATAAATTTTACGCGCGTTTATTTAAAAATTCCGGTTTATATTTGAACCACCCTCGTATAGCAAAGAAGGGTAGCAGCTGTTTTTAACAAATGAGACAAGATTTTTTTAACTATTTCATCCAATCTGGGTGCTTTCTTCACGGGAGCTTTCTTTAGACATTTGTATACTTCAGCTGGGAGAAACGATTTACTATAAGGATGAGGTTGCAACGGATGTGTCAAGGAGTGTTGTATAAAATCTGAGTGTGTTGAGTTGCCGTCACTATTAACGGTGAAAATAGTATTTCCAGATAAGCGACAAACGTACCTGCTCCTTATCCGTTTTAGTTCTGCTGTGTTGTCTCATGGGATTCTTGTGATGTTTCTTTTGTTGTCATTCACAGTGAGCCATTCTGAGTTTTCAATGAATTTAAATAATTTTGTATCGTATTATTCTTGCCTAATTTCCTCTCTTAATATAAAGTGTAATTTGTCGTATATATCGATGTTATTGCCACCTTCTTTTTGCTGGCGAGTAAATTTTATTTACTTTTTTATTTCCGTTGGGATATACTTATTTTTATTTTATAATCCGTGTTGAACTACTACAAACAGTTTGCATTAAATCAGTCATATTATTAACGGCAGTTTCGATATCGTTTTCAGATTTTAGTTTTACGGTTAAGTTTATGTTATTTTATATAAGTGCGGCAAAATTATCCCAGTTTGTTGTTGCATAGCTTACGTTGCTTACATGTAATTATGGGATTAATATTTAAGATTGCGATAACTAGCACATGATTAGAAAACAGGTCAGTGTTATGGTTTCGCTGGTTTTGTAAAATCTTTGTAAACCCCGAAATACAAAAAAGTCTACGATATCCGGCAGACCGTTGATGTGCTCAGGCCAATAAGTGGGAAACATTGGGAAGAGAATTGAAAGATTAACATAGGACTTTTTCCGTTGTAATCTCCTCCGCAGATAAATCGGTTTCCAGGATTCCAGAAGATAATATTGAACTGGCTTTCTGGAATGTGAAAACCGGAATGACAATAAATTCCGTTAAGAATGATGTTAGCAATTCAGAAACATTATTGTTATCTTTTCGTTATTATTAATATTATTATTATTATTATTATTATTGATGTTGTATATCATACACGATTCCAGTATCAGGATTATATTTATCTTGCGCGAGAAAGATTTAACTTTGTTGGCATAAGTTTTAGTTTTGTTCTGAAACGTCGGGTAATCTAGTCTATGCTGCTATGGTTAATTCCGATTGATATTTTTTACTAGCCTTGCTGTAAAATTGTTTTTATTGTTTATAGACGGGACACCAACTCGCAAGGTGATTTGACACATCGATTTCGTAGATTACAGCACAACTCTCTGTTTGACTAAATTGGCAGCGCTTACATAGTTTTAGACCAAAATCTTTGCGTGGTTCTTCGAAACTGACTACCGCATTTAACTGTCTATTGATTTCCGAAAAATTTCTTCATTTTTTTGCTAGGGTTTTAAGTAAACGAAAAACATTGGAAGAGGTTGGTGATTTTTTTTCTTCTTCGGGTACGTCTACAGGGGGTCTTAGTCGAGAAACGATATGAGCTAAAATAATGAGGTACATGCTCGGATCAGGCCCGTGCCCAGAATTTTTTTTGGGGGGGGGTGAAAATTTTCTTCGCATATTTATTTTATAAATAAAAATTAATTTTTCACTAATATTCATGCTATTAATAATTTCCATAATTTTGATTTATATATTAATAATTTAAATAAACGAATTACTGTATAAACATAAATAAAAATTACATATATTATTGATTATACTCGTAACAAAAAATTTTGCATAAAATATTAATGAAGTACCTAAGCTATTTCAGTTTTCATGGTGGGGGGGGTTAACCCCTAAAACCCACCCCGTGGACACGGCCTTGGCTCGGATAGACATTGATAAAATAAAAGAACTAAGAATCGGAACAATGGAGATTAACGGGAATAATGTACAAGAGGCAGAATAAATATTAGGTAGCTTAAGTGGCATGTTCATTCAAGAAGAATGGGTATTCGAAGAAGATATGGTCATAATCGCAGACGGCTTCGCCGTTAGGATGAAGAGATAAATTAATGGGAAGGTGCGAAAGAGTACGATTAAGACGTAAACGAATAATAGAGACGATAGCGGTACGGCGATGCGAAGGAAAATCGTAAAACTAAGACATTAGTTTAAATGGGGAAGTAGAAGGAATGTTGGTTGGAAAAGGAAGAGGCATAAATGTCTGTGAAATATTTTTCATAATGGAAGCAAATTAGAACAAGAGATTTCTGTGAAATAAAAGCGAAAATACATAGCAATCTGAGCCAAGGAATCCACCGTTTTGATTTGCCCAAATTCCCTATATGGCTTAGAGCCCGGAACAAATCGATGTGGATAGACGGAAGTGAGAAAAGAGATAGGAGAGCGAATATATTGGACAAAAAAAAAAAACGGACGAGTGAGAGGGGAAAAGTGAGGAAATAGCTTTAAGAGCACACGTGGAGTCAGAGATAATCAAGTATTTGGACGAAGATCGATAGAAGGGGAGAATTTAAGATGGCCGTTAGTTCGGAGGTAAAGGGAGTTCAGAAGTAAAGGTGACGAAAAGAAATTTATGTTCGGATCGGTGAAAGAGGCTGCAGTTGTCGCTTCGAATCATCCGTAAAAATGGTTTTATGAGAAAAAAATCGGGATTTGATGAAACTATGAAATTACTGCATAACTGTTGTATTTGGAAAGGATTTGGGGGAAATAGAAAAAAAATAATGCATTGGGAAGATTAGAAAAATCTGCAAAATCGAAGAAAAAGTAGAGCAGATTATTGTACAGGATAAAAAAGAATTCAGCCGCAAAGCATTATTGATTAGGATAGGAATTTTCTTGGGAGTAAATCGTCACTTTTGCAGAATAGAAAAGTATGAAAGAACAGGTGTAGAGGAGATAGCGGTAGACGCTTGCCATTGTTTTATGTTTCGATACATTGATAATTCTGAGAACTTCAAAACTTTCTATCCTATGTTTTTTTGTTGTTTTTTTTTCATGTCAGTCATGTGGTTCAGTGAAGATTCTTTAATACTAAACGCTTAGGTGTAGAAGAAATAGTTATTGTTCGTTAAAGATTTAACAATGACTGGGTGGATTTCGCGTTAATAGTAACACCAGACAAAGTTGATTTTAAGGAGAAGTCAATATCAAGTATGCCTACTAAAATGTGCTTCTAAACGAATCGAAGTTAGTTATATATACTTTTGACCATAATCGGAGGAATTTTTGAAAAAGGTTTATTTCGTACGGCATCGGGATTATTATTAAAATTAGCATTATCGACCTATATCGTGTCTTTATCAGCGTCACTGTAATTATTGGATTCGTCGTTATCATCTTCTACTGTAGGGCATTGATAAATGTTACTCTTTGAGTTTACAACTGGCAATGTACCTGAAGAACTAGTTGACTTATCACGCGGCCAACTACGTTTCGAGGGAATGATGTTCCATTACTTAACCTTTTTTTTTTTTTTTTCTAAGCGATTATCAGAAAGTCATTGTTTTTTGTACTTTTCTATGCTGAAACTTCAGACAAGTCTGTATGAGGTGCATCAGCAACGTCGACTAGACCATTTCCGTAAATGTTATTAGTGTTAATTGTAGTAGTAGCTATTAATAGTAACATTAGTGATAATATTAGTAGTGTTCGTGATGCAATAGATCGGCGACGCTGTTTATTGCTGACGAACTGCTGACACCAGCTGTATTTAGTTTGATAACGACCAGTTTTAAAATAGCGCTACCAGATGTACTCGGACCACTCTGTTGAGCCGCAGTCCGGCTCATTATAGTGATAAGCCGGCAGTGCTCCTGATACTCGCAGCACGGCACGACTGCACATATTCGCGCTGCACTGGGGGGTATGAGAGTTAGAGCTGACAGATTGACTCAGCTCACACACGAAATAACACACGCATGCACACACACCTTCTGGATGATTTGAACGAGACAATTAAGTAAACGCGTTATTTTTCGTAAGTAAATAGAAAATATTACGAAAATTAAGAACGCTCTTACCCAGTTGGCACATAAATGAAGACGAAGAAACACGATAAGAATAAGTTTATTTCCAACTAAAATTATGTTGTAGGATTTTTTATTTCTCTGTAAAATCCAATAGGCCACGTTTTATTTTCATTTTGGAATCGCAGCACTGTATATAGCAAGTAGGCTAGGAGTTCATGAATAAAAAAGTAAACGAATAAAGCAGGTTCGATGGAGAATATTGTGTACCACTAACATAAATTTTGGACCATCACATCTTGCCGCAGACACGCTTCGCCATGAACACGATTTAAACTATGCTATACTGAAAGTGAAATTAGAAAGCAAATCTTTTTGTTCCGGGAAAAACGCGTTTAATTACGTTTAATTTTTTTCTGAAATATTCTTTTCTGCTATAAAATATTTGCATTCTAATTCCAAGTAATGATTTTATCATAAAATGCTCCTGTAACCTGTTTTAGTTTCAGAAGTATTCATTCAACACTAATCAAATGAATAAATAAAGTGGCAAGTTGAACACACTAGCAAAATTGAAAATTTCGCTTCCACTTTAAAAACAAACACCAATTTACTATAACGACGGTAGTGAACCGTGGATCTGGGTTTAATTATTATTATTACCAAGTAAATATTTCATATCATTTTTTAAAATTTTATCTACTATTACCTTCCTAGTTTCCACACTTCACTAATAAAAACCCCTTAGATCAACTAAATCACGCTAGAAACTTAAAGTTATGCACTAAAATCTCCATGGAATTAGTCTATCCACCGATGAAAACCAAAACAATATCGGTGTTTAGTAGTTTGTTACATAAATGTACAAAGGTAGACAGACAGATAAACTTTCCGATTTATATATGTATATATATATATATATATATATATATATATATATATATATATTATGGCGTTATAGCCATAACTGGTCTGAGAGAAATTCAATAATAAATTATTTCGTAAAGCCGTAATGTATTTCGTAATTCGGTGGGAATATTTAGAAGGTTAAAAACGGAAAGTATGTATATTCATTAAATAAATTCCAAATACGAGTCGACAGGTAATGTATAAGCCGGGGAATTGCGAGATAAATGAAAATTAACAAAGAAACCAGAAATGTGTATTAATAATAGTATTAAAGTCAGAATTATCGGTAAAAAGGGAATTTTCGAAGTATCGCGGACAATGACTTGTCGGAATGATAAGAGATCGAGGGAAGCCTGTGTTTCGGCCGAGAGCAGTATCGAAACAGATAACGTGTACGCTGGTTCAAAATCGCGTCATCTCGTGAGAGACGTTATAATTATCGTTAATTGTTATTTACGTATGTGCCACGGTTCGTGTTCAAATTAAGCTAGTCAAAGCAAAATAAACTAATTAAAAATAATAATAATAAATAAAAAAAAAAAATATTTTTAATAACACCGCGAAGAATTTAGTCAAGTCAAAAAACCCTAGTCTTCACGCGACCTATCATAAAAAAAAAGAACAACGGCTTAAAAACTGCCGGAATTAAGGACGTTGATCAAGATCCACCGGAGGCGAATCATCGAAGCAGTACGGGTAGCGGAAACAATTTAAGGACAACATCGTCCGAAGCGGTGAAGATCCTGGAGGCGACGGACTAAACGGGCCAGATTTTTATATTTTATTTAATGTTGTGAATATTTCGGTGTAGATGTGTATATGTATGTTTTGATTTATGTGTGAATAGTTATTCGTGTTATTTACTTCGTGCGTTTGTATTTGCTGTTTATTTGTCTTTTGATGCAGCTGCATTTCCTTTTCGATATTGTGCGGCGATTTTAGAATAAAAAAAGAAATAATAATAAAAATAAATAATAATAATTATGAAACAGCTTTATTGAATAAGCGTGGATGTGAGATGTTCTCGGCCGACTAGGCAATCCTACCAAATTTACGTTTATAAAAATATAAATAAATAAATAAAATAAAATAAATAAAAAGAAACAAGATTAACTAAAAAAAAATTTATCGCAGTTTTATTGGGACAGTTCCGACGGAGCTGCGATAATATATATATATATATATATATAGATAGATAGATAGATAGATACATAGATAGATAGATAGATAGATACATAGATAGATAGATAAATAGATAGATAGAGGGATAGAGGGATATGGATTAAAAAATCAATTAATGTAGAATAAACAGCACAAAATTTCACCAGGAGCGTGCATCTTTACAGTTCATTAACGTTTTGCATTTGCATTATATATTTCAATGAAAAATACCGGTTGTAACATCATTTTCTAGAAAAGAAAAAGAACCCAGAAAATACATAAAATAAAATATATACGTTTATTATATAATTTCAGAGAGCAAAGGTAATTTTGTTGGAAAACAAGGTATCACGTTGTTTAGTATATCTTTAGGGTTTTGCGCGTATTTGCCGGTTAACTGATTGAGCGTGTTCCCTGGAATAAGATTCTTCAGTGCAGCAACTTGTAAGTTAAATTCACTTGGGCAACCATTTAGTTCGCCGAATGCCTTTATCTGAAACAAATACAGTACGATAATGAAATTCTAGTTCTTTAAACGTTTTTTTTTTTTCTATATCTACGTTTTTATTGTATTTTGGCATCTGTCCTCGTTTTATAATTTCTCGTTTCCTCATAAAGCGTTTTTAAAATATACTGAATGAATTAAAATCAAATTAGATAACATTTAAGACAGCTTTTAACTTTGTTATTCAGGTTTATGTCACGCATTGTTTAATTTAACATATAATAAGTAAAAGCAGAACCACACTACTATAAAAAATTAATTAACATTTAATTAGCCGACGCGTTTCGAAGACAAAGCTTCACGATCACGGGAGTTATTATAAGATATAAATTTAACAAAGACACAATGACTGAATATAAATGACGTATTTAATTCGCGTGCTTTAATCGACTTTTACATTGGTGCTTTTTTTTTTTATTTAAACCGCATTGGTCATTATTATATAATTGTAAAAGTATGATTTTTTAAGTAGATAGGCTGAGTCTATTCCAAAAATGAAGCGTATGAGAAATGTGTTTTTCTTATGTTAATTATATTTTTATTTTTACTACTTAGAAAAGGAATAATTTTTGTTTCACTATTATACCACTAAGAGGTTATAAATAAAAAGTTGATCGTGAAATAGTAATTTTATTACATGCCTAGTAAATATTCAGGTCATTGCGTGGTTTAATTTTGTAATTGCTCAACTTATATCCCTTTTTTTTTTACGTTTTTATTGGGCTTGTCAGCTATGGACGATTACCCATCAAGAAGGAAGAACGTAGGACACAAAAGGAAACTGAGGACACTAAAAAAGTTATTCGGGGAAGGTGGAGACGGCCAGAACTACTATGGAGAGACAGCAAGGGAGTCAAAAAAGATCGGTACTAGAACTCGTGCAATTAGTAGTCCGAAGGAAAATAAATTTGTAGACGAAAAAATATACAGGATATCTTAAAGGAAAGGAAAGCTCTCATGTCTTGTTAGCCGTTATACCTGATTGTAATATATTATATATATATTTAAACTAAATGCGCGATATAACCAGCATAAAAAGAAAAGTATTTTTATCCATGTCTGCGATTGTTAGGCAGCGCCCACAAAAAGATCCTCATCAACAATATGGCCGCAACTGCAATGCAGTACCCACATTGCCGGACGAGGCAAGAGACAAGGCATCGCTATTTGCCTACGGTTGCGACTGCAAAGCAGTGCTCGCAATTCCCGTCCAGAAAAATAAAATGATTGATTATCCATTATTCAAACGGCATCTGCGGACGACGAGCTTACGATATATTAAGGATAAAAAGGAAAGATGCTCTACATCGGAATATCCTTGTTCAACTTACCCTCTATCTGTAGGGTAAGTTGAACATGTCCGACCTTTTTTACTCAAATGACTGTAGTTCTTAAACCAGATTTCTGAGAAATAAGTTTCTTAGGAAACTTTTAAGAAGGAATAAATATTACTTATCCATCAGAATATCAAGCAATTTTGACTTATCATTTAGGGGCTATGACCGATCAAGTAAAAAATTGCTCAACTAGCCTATTCACTTTTTTAATTTTTAATTTTATTTTTGGAACGAAGTTCTTTTACACGGCTTGTCGGTAGGAGTAAACTGGCAGAAAAGGCGAGGTCACGAAAATCACATTATGCGTCGTCCGGCAGGCGATCTTCACTCGTTCTCTTTCATTCCGTCCCTTCCTATTATATGTGGGTGTGCATGCGTGCGAGCGAGTATGGAGATTCAGGCAGCAAGCATCGTACGCGGTCAACTGTATAAGCTCAATTCTAAACACGTGTACATTTTATTGAATTTGAAAATTGGCGCGGTTTTTTTGTGCGACGTTACTTAAACGAGTCTGATGATTTATTTTAATTCATACGGGATTTATATATTGTACTATTTTTTATCGTATACTTTAGGAATGACTCTTTATACTTGTATATCTACCAAAAAGTGAAAGGAACTTCGTTCCTACCGGGTATGCCCCTCTAGAAGCACCACTTTTCTTTTTTTTTTAAATTTATTTTGTTACCCGTAGCACACGCTATAACAATAATACTAACCTGTTGGATAGGAAACAATAATAGCAACATCGAAGCAAAAACGGCGAGGACCATCGTTGATTTTGTTCTAGTAACAATTTTAAACGATCTCTACGCTGAAGAAGAATTTTCTACGTTCGTCGAAGACAAATTGCTGTGGGACTTTTTTACCGCTAACCTTTTATGTGGAAAGTTCGAGATAAGAGTGGACGAATAGTTACGGAAATTCGTTTCACGGATTACGAAAGCGAGCAACGGGTATCTCGCGTCTATATATTTATCGTTCATTTTACATTTCCATTGAGGAAGAAAGGTAAAAATGTAAGTACGTGCCGGTTAGTTTGAAGATTAACAAACTAGCCGCCTAATCTGCTACGGTAGCATGAGCCTCTTTGTGTAAGAGATTTGTTGTAGTTGAATCGTTATCTAAGTTTACCGGATGGGGAAAAATAGGAATCCATCACGATATCCGGCGAGATTTTTCTTCTTTTTCATGTTACTGCTTGCGGAGCGAGATTTTTTCCCGAGAGCTTTTACCGGTCAATTTTTGGTAAGATTTCCTTAAAAACTCGTTGAAAAAAAATCTTACTCGGTAAATATCGCTTTCGCATGCAGGGTTTATTCTTGTGGAATTCGTAAAAATGCCCATTAAAATTAAACCTTCCATGTTGGAAATAAATTGCAACTTTCGGTTACAATAGAAATTTTGTACGGACAATAATCGCGATCGATGAGGAATTGGCGATATTTAACTCTTAATACGACGTAAACAATTCACATATCAATCGCTAAACTACGAGTTAAAAATAAAACGGGTTAATAACCAGAGGAGCAATTAGAAGGGTATTGAAAATTACGCGAAAGCAATGCCGATTCAACGCGAACGGGCTTGTCACAAAGAATAGAGAAATGTAAAGTAAGTCCCACACCCTATTCAGGGCGTCGGGGATTGTGAGATTAAGGTTTTCCCACATTTCTCTGGTAATCCATTATTTCAGGCTGGGTAGATTGAATCCGGAACGAGACAACTCACGAATATCCGCGACACCTCTGATTTAGTAGCCAAGCAAGGCTACCGCGCTGACATAACTTATCGATTATATTGCGAAATTATGAAGTATATTACTCGAATGATGACTTTCTGCGATATATAATCAAACGATAGTTATGGACGGAGCACAAGAGGGATAGCTTATGTTCAGTAAGGGATTAACGCAAGCGAATCATGATCGTACGAATAGAAAATTGTAAACGGGATGAATTTGTGGCAGGATGCTAAATTTCACGAATATGGTAAATAATCAAAAAAAATTGAATGATATACAAAAATAAAACAGATTGAATGGGAAAACAGTGAAACCAACGAGCAAACATATTTTTCAAGTAACGCCTGTTTCGTCGATGTCGAACGTTCACATTTCAGCGAAAGAGTCAATCCACGATCTGATCGATTAAATTTTGGATTAATAGGAAACTCCCTATTCTGATGTCCCTGGAACCACGTGATAGATAAACTTCATTAAAAGCTCCTTGTGATAGATGCAATGGAGATTTTTAAATGATACGACGGCATTAAGCTTTTCTTATAATTTTTTATGCGAGTAAATAAACCAAAAGAAAAACGAATCACTCTCCCGTGGAAGGAAAGGACGCACGGGCTCCAGCGTCATTCCCGATAAGCGACGAAAATAAAACGTCGATGCAATTCTATCAAACGAAAATCGAAATCTCGCAATACCGAAAGCGCAGCTCTTCCTGGACCCCCTCGGCAACATGCCGAACCAGGAAACCAAGAAAAATATCCATAATGGCGCGAATTTTTAACTAACCTCTACAAAAATTTCTGCGATTGAGCGGAATGTATATTTTCGAAATCGTTAAAAGAATTCAGTATTAAAAGAAGCAAATGAAAAAAAAAAAAAAACACTGTTTAACGCACAACGGATTTTCAGGCGAATTGCCCGGCGACAAATGACATCATCATCGGAGTTGATAACACTTATTGGAACACCTGCATTATCGCGCTTCGCTAAATGGAACTAGCGGAACACTTCAGTTCAACGAAAATTGCGGAAAAGATTAAACTACAGGAAAGGTACTTGGCGAAAAAAGCAGCATGCGATTCATATAAAAGCAGTTTCAATTGTAAAGTTCTCATCAGTTCAAACACACTTTACAAGGAAAAGTCGATCTACTAATAACGCAATGGTTCAGCAACAGATTTTACTTATTCTTTCGGCAATCGTTTTACTTGTCTCTATTCAGGTAAGTGTAACTTTGCAAAACAATGAATAGCTGCCAATTTATGTCTGCACACGTTTATAATAAGTTCCGAAATATGGATTTTGAAAAAATATTATTTAATGTCCTTTGTAATTGCATGTGTCTAAATGTCAGGAGCCAAACGGTTACACAAAATTGTAACTCAGCAAATTCGCATGCTGAAATTTAAAACTAACTATTGTTAATCGTTACGAGAAAATTATATTCCAAACTGAAGGTACAATGAAGTTCTCAGGAGAATGCATAACGTTATCGTGAAGTCGTAAAATTTGGTGTTCTTAGAAAATTTGCCCATTGATTAGAAAACAGGATAGGAGCAGTTAACCATTTGAAATTGCGTATTTCGGATGTAATTTGCAGCCAAAAAGCGGTGCCAATAAGGGAAAGAAGAACTGCTCGGAAAAATGTTCATTATTTAAAATTTTGCCGTTCGGTACTGGCGCATTTACAAAACTGAATTACTTTTTCACTAACTTTTGAATGTTACACGATATATAAATGGAATTTCTACAAAAACGCATAAATATTGTTTACCACACAATAGTGTATGAAATACGTGACACCGATATAAGTTAACCGATGCTGCTGCTTCTGTGAAAGCAATGATAATTCGTTTTTGCAGTGATCAACGAGGAATATTATAATCCTAAAACCGTATTTCAATCGCATGTTATAGAAATTGGAAAGCTCTCCGTCCGATCTTTGTGGATGCTGTTATCCTCAGCCAAGTTGCACTCCACCAGTGTCATATGTTCCGGTTCCGCAACCACTGCCGATAAAAGTACAAGTGCCGAAGCCAGTCGTTCCACCTCCTTCAGTTACCATACCGAACATAATTCTCGCCTTATTGCCTCCGACAGCTAAAAAAACCGCCTCTGCGCCGAAACCGACCACCTACGCTCAATCACCTGCAAGTTCCGGTTCTTTCTATCCATCTCCACAGCCGATAATGGTACCATTTCCACAACCGCAGCCGTACATTGTTCCTGTACAAGAATGTGGATGCTTTCGTTAACCGTTCTCGCAGATTATCTAATTAACGCGGACTATCTTTTTAAATCTTTCGTTTCTTCATTTGTTTTTCTTAAATGGCAAATAAAATTGATATGAAAAAAGCTGCTACTCGGTTACATTTATTTCGCTAAATGGTATTCCACACTTCGACTTAATTGAGTATCTATTTTTAAGCACTAACACTGAAAAAAGTACCACGAAATTTAAATTATATTTATTTCGTTCTCAGTGCCTCTATGCGGTATCGAAATGAAATTATTATGCGAGTAACCATACAGATTTCTAATCAGAGTTGCAGTAAATAAAAGACGTTTTTAAAACAAATTAATGTAATTTAGATTTTTGTATGGTAAAAATTTTAGATATGTACCAATAACCTGTTTAGAAAACTGTGTTCCTATTTATATTAACTTTCCAAGTAGGGTAATTGATAAATTTCTTTCAATTTATTGTAGGATTCGCTTAAAATTTAAAAACAAAGAGATCTAAACCCGAACTTCTTCAAATAATAACACTTTAATGTTTTCGCAATGGAGGTTGTATAGTAACTTGATTTTCACGGCAAAATACAAAATCCTGTATTTAGTTTTTACACATCACGTTTGACCTATAAGAAAACAAATAAAAACATACAGGGTGATCTGAAAGACTATTTCAGGAAATTTGTTTTACGCTGTAAAGATCGTCCAAATGAACAAGAAAGTGCTCTGGGAGAAACCATGTGAGCAAACAATTAATTAGTTGTAATTAATTTAATTATCTAACTTAACTGAAAAAATGTTTTTCTTGTGTAAATCAATATTTTGTAAAATAGAGAGAAAATAAATACCGAAAAGAAGTAAAATACGTATTAAATGTAGTTGTAAATGTATGGTCAACAATAATTTGTCAATGGCCTAGAGCAAGTGCTCAATATGTTGACTATTTTGCTGTACCACCAACTTAGCTCTTCGTGTAACGTTGTTTACAGTCCATTGCAGAAATTTTGACGATTGTCGGATGTCGTCGAACGCTGCGGCGACAATCCGCTGTATGCAGTTGTCTCGTGTTTTGGTTGGTGTACGATACTCCTTTTCCTCATTACAACCCCACAAGAAAAAATCTCGAAAAACTATATCGGGAGATCTTGCTGGTCATTCAATTGGTTCGAGCCGCCATCGCGACAGTTTGCCATGGTGATTAGAATCGCACTGATCGAAAAATATGCCACAGCTCTAGATTTGAAAACGATGATTGTTTGTTGTTTCTTGTGTTAACAAAACAGAAAAGAAAAACAAATGAACACTGAGGCTACGTAAACCGCTGATTTAAAAAAAATGTGGCGAATTGGGTTGAATTTTTACTTAGTTGATTATACACTCAAACCACATGTAATACATATTTTACCTCTTTTCAATATTAATTTTATTTTTATTTCAAAACATATTGAATCATAAAAAAAAATATTTACTTATTTATTACGATGAATTAATTATAATTAATTACATGTTCCCCCAAATGATTTCTCCCTCAAGACTTTTTGGTTCATTTCGATAAGCTCTATAGCTAAAAACAAATTTTCTGAATTAGTTTCAGAACACCCTATTAATATATGTATATATATATATATATATAAAAGCGGAATAAAAAAAACGCCTACTTTTCAATTTTTAGTTTAGGGTAGTATTGGTTTTATATAATTTTATACTACAATAAATGATTACACGAATTTTCTCGGCTACATACGCACTCGTTCGGATGTGTATGTATGTATACTTGTATACATATGGATTATGTTGGAGTTATTCCTCGATGGGATTAAATTTTTCTCGAAACTTTGGTTTAACGCCTGTTTTTGGAAACAAAATGGGAAGTTTACGCTTTGATCGTAATTTTTTTTTATTACCAAGCCGAAATTTTTAAACAAAACATCATTTCTGTACAACCGAGTGATTCGCGGTTATCTTATAGTCTAAATGAAATATGAGAATTTATTTATTTAATCTTTCTTCATTTTTTTTATGTTTTCCGTCATCGTTTGTTCATTACGAGTTGCCTGCATTTATCGACGAAGAATTAGTTATAAATGTGAATAGCTGGTTTTTATTTTGTTTCTCAGTCGTTTTCAAACAGTAGTAATTAGAAAGTGACTTAAAGCTTGGCGAGAAATCTTCCTGCCCCTCTCCGCACACCAATGCAAAGTGGGAACTGCAGATCGCCGAAAAAAAAAAAAGTTGTATTGTGCCTTGTCCAGTTGGGAAAACGTTATGGCAAGCAGATGTGAATAAAATTAAAATACGGAATCGCTCCCCGATTAATTATAATTACCCACTTTATTATTTTAAATGCACTTCTATTAATGTTTTAAGCTTCATTCGTATTCTGTAAAAATACGTTAATTTATTCTATTACGGATTCTATAAATTATATTTACAGTTTCTGAAAAACTACATTTTCGATTATATCTGTTTTGAGGTATTCAAGCGAAAATACTCGAATTACTAATCCTTTAATACAGTGCAGTTGTTTTTTTTTTTTTTGCTTATTATTCTATGTTGGTATTCGTGGGTGATGCTAACACATTGACGGCCAAGAACTGCTGAGTGACCTAAGCAAGGGACGTAGGCTAAATAGGAAACAACTCCAAGATCTCATATAAGGTATAAATATATAAATGTGTGTGTGTGTGTGTGTGTGCGGGTGCGTGTATATATGGTATATATGCATACGTGGGAACATACTCTAGTATGAGTATATACATTTTGTGTATACATATATAAGTTAATGTTGGTACTCTTCACTGGATGGGTTGCTTATTCATGTTATTTTAAACTATTCCGCAGATTACTAAATGGTTTATAGGTGTAAAATAGCAAGAAAAGAAATAACAAAAAAAAAAAAAAAATGTTTACTTGATATTTTTTACTTTGTAAGAAGTAATATTAATTTTAATTGAATAACTCGGATAGATCCTACCAATGCGTATTCACTAATATTTACTATCCTCGTAATAATAAGAGTAAACAATCTTGTTTAGTTTTGTGTTTATATTAATTTAACAATGGTCAAATGGTTTCTTGCCAGGACAAAAAAAACAACAAAAAAACAACAAAAATAACAGTAATTCCGAAAATGGAGCTATGACTGGAAGCTGATTTTTCTTTGACATATCCTGCTTAATGAGAAAAGTGTGAAATGATTGTAAAGAGGTTTAAATGTAAAAATGTCTTTCCCGATTATTATCGATTTGCAAGTACAGTTGGTCGTCAGCAAACTGTATGATAATTTTTACTGACGAATAGGGAGGCGCGATGGTTTCGGGACGCGGGAGAACCGCATCATCCGCGAGCAGACAAATATTCGCTGCGATGGCGGGAAAATGTAGCGGAATCCCGCTTTGGTTTGGGCTCACTCATATCCCGCTATGTTATTACGTCGCACGCGAATTTCGCGCTCCATCCCGCCTCTCGCGGGTTTTTCACGTTGGTGTGCACGACCCTTAAATAGAGCTACGCGCATTCCGGAACGATTTAAAAATTTCGGAGAGATAATAACGGTTCCCGTAAAATGCTTGTTTTAAACTCTTCTAGACCAAACGAATCATTTATGGTGTACTTTGGTGTTCTATTAGTACATCAAATCTGAATTCTGCAAATCATACGTCTATTGCAAATCGGAATTGCTCACATTAGGGCCGCGCACTAGATCTCAATGTTCAGTTCTCAATGGATAACATCGAATGATCATCTGTAACCAAGGAGCGTATTTCAAGCGGTAAATTATTTCTACAAGCTTTCTCGTTTTTTTCGACCAACGCAATATATCATCTGTGTACCTTACGTATTATGATATACCATATGATTTGCTTAAAGCCTGTTATATTTATATTTATGTTTGACTAAAGTCGCGAAATAAAAGCAAAACTAATACCAAGAAGATGCAACATATCCTCTAACAAATTTTTAATGGCTCTCTGATTACGGCACTTCAAACGAAGTAGATTGAACTCGGCATCGCAAAGCTAAAGTATTCAAATCAAATCTAGTATAATTGTGATACTGTATAAAACGAAATATTCCTATAACTATTGACATGAATATGTCTTATATCTGGGGGTCATTCCAAAAATTGTTCTGTCTCACGGAATGTCACACGACTTGTCCCACAAAATTATACCATAAAATGTTACCACGGAGAAGCGCAAGGAAAATATTATTTATCCATATATCCGATCTACCGTACACGCTGTCTTTCGTATCTGGAACTCGAAAAAGATGACGGGCCTCCAAGTGGAAGCACTGAACATATTTCGCACTACGTTCGCAAATATTCGGATCGTTTTCGTCGACGAATATTGATCAAATCCGTGCTTTCCTCGAGCAAAAACGTTTGACTTCAACGCATTACGCATGTGATCATGGGCTTCTCTTCGCGAGTGTAGACATGGTGTTTACCGGCGACCTCCGTCAACTACCGCCTGTTTGCCAGACACAGATTTACAAGCCAGACTGAGTAAAAAGTTCTGTTACGAAATTATTTGGTAGTCGCTACACTACCAAGCCTGGAAAACTAGAACTAAAGATGATACAAATGTAAATGAAGCTCTTCCAACCGGCTACGATTTAGAGACTACATCTTATGGCGAACCTTAAACAGAATAAGAAGTGGAACGACACACGAACCAAATGCAACTTGAAGAAATGGGAAATAGCGGACGACGACAAGTGTAAATGCGGGCTAATACAAGGTAACGAACACGTGTATTTAGGTATAATTTATTCGGCACATTTGATGCAGATAAACTATTTTGTGATATTGAAAAAGAAACACACTAAGGTTTCTGATCTACTGGTCAAAGATGAGAATATAATTTAAAACGTTCTACCGGATACGATATAATAATACTGTCCGCTTGTGCAAGTGATGCGACTAGGTAATGTCACTTTCTCATCTGTACTAACCATGAGTGGTGATGATTAGCCCTTACTTCCAGAGGAGAAAGCAATGATCGAGTCCTGCTTCTTGGATCATGATTTCGTCCGCAGCGAGTTTTCTCAGGCTGTATGGCTCTTCATCCGTATTGTAGACGTCGATCAGTTTCCCTTAGATTCCGTACAAAGCGTTGAAATGGTCGCTCGGCGGTGATCTTAGCTTGAATTAGCCCCATATTCATGGAATTTATGCGCGCAGAATTCGTAAAGAATGAACTAACCATTTTTAATATCACGTAATTTCACGTGCATTAACGCCGTCCTTTCACGTGGACGCACTCGAATCACGCATAGTAGATATAGTGTGATCTCTTACTTAAGTACGGATCGTACTCTCTTTTCGATAACGACGCATACCTCCAATGTTAGTGTTGTAAATGGTGTGTAAACAGCGTAACTTTTTTCGGTGATACAAATAATGTAAACGATGTTAATAATGTTGTAAATTTTGTCAACGATGTAAATGTAAAAATCGTATCCGTTTCTGAAGAATCACTTGCTGTACAGTAAAAATCATAAACACATCGGCTTGCTGCCCATCAGGTATAAGGTCAGCCCACCGACGAGTGAAACAATAAAGGAAAGCCGGAGCTGCCCATAGGATATATTCATGTATTAATGTATCTGCGTGAATCGTAGACACTCGTTTTATTATTATTATTTCTACTTATAAAATCACGAGAAGCGAATGAAAAAGGTAAGAAGAAGGGAAAACAATAATAAGAAGAACACAACCATTGATTCGAGTTAAAGGTATATGAAACCAACTAAGATTAATAGACAGAGAAAAATTTGATTAATAATTTGTTAAATTCAGAAGAAAGTTAGTCGGGGTTACCAAATTACCGAGAGATTCAGAAAATAATGTAAAGAGAAATTCTAGAGCAAATTTATGTGCAGAACTTAAGGTGATTTCAAAGGTTTTTTGGAAACGAAGAAACGGGTTTAAAAACATCCACATTAATACGATATTATCGTTTAAATTTAGTTGAGTGCTACATGAATTACAAATAAAACAATTGAACGGAGGGGGAAAAATAGTCCATATGGAGCTCAGTTTGAAAATTCAGTAAGTCATCTGAACCTGAGTCCATTCGAGAGAAAAATAAAGAAAATAAATACACCAGTTATAGTCGGTGTGGTCACTACGGTAATATGAACTTTGATTAATAAGGGTAACAGGAGACTGCAGAGATTAAAGCTGAATTATCAGTAAACTAACTTGAATGTTTCATATTATATAAAACCAAAGAGATTAAACGAGAAAGTAGAAAGAGAAGTGTAGGAAAATACAACAGAAATGGAAAAGAAAAGAGGGAAGAAAACTTGGCGCCTAATTTTCTCCCGTTTTTCATAATTAATGTGTGCGTTGTTAAAAAAAGGAAACAAGATAGAGAGCCATTGAAGAATAAGGAAGAAGCAATGTTATTAGAAGTAAATAGCTCCCGGCGGCCGTTGAAATACTTATAATTAACGGAAAAGAAATTGAAGAAGAAAAAGTTGGGAGTTACTGAAGGTACAATGTTGATACTCTTGAGATTTGCGAGCGGACAACCAGCAAAGTAGGGTTAAGAGGAACAGAAACGGACGTCTCGAGAACCCATTCATTTTCGGATGCAGTTAGGAGAGAATTATGAGCGGATTGGTAAAGGAGTTTAGAGTTGCAATGTTTGTAAGACACTGGAGTGATGATGAAATCCTTGCAGAAGTGTGGTTGGAAGAGATTAGCACTGAGGCTCGATCGGCAAAACAAAGAGACATATGAAGCTAAACTGTTGCCTTTCTAAATGAGAAGCTGCTTGGAAGGAAATGTTTTCGAACTCGTATCATACGATCAATCTCTCTTTGCGTAATCCGTTCAGAACAAAATCGATCACGGGCGCAGTGAGCGCCTTTGAAATTACGGTAGAAGGGAGGTTCTTGTAGGTTACTACACTCTGCGGTTGAATGCTGGAAACGCACTAGCGACATATACTGAAGAAATTACAACATTATTTTGCCATGCGTCCAAAAAAAAAAAAAAAAAGAAAAAAAACATTTAGCACATAGCGAAAGTAAACGGATGTTGGGGAAAGCAGAGCCCCCCCCTTTTGAATATAGAGTTAAATTCAGTGAGGATAATAATTATAAAATTTAAGTTCAGTAAAACGGGTTAAAATTTCAATATGATCGGAAGAGCGATATATCCAGCGCACTTAAGCAATGATTACGTTCAGTAATAAAAATTATATACAGGAATTTACAAATCAGTTGAGTGGCATCAATAAACAAATAACGCCACAATTGTTGAACCAAAGTTAATAAAGAAGATGAGAGCTGGCGGA
Source organism: Icerya purchasi (assembly GCA_039619475.1). Taxonomy (NCBI): domain Eukaryota; kingdom Metazoa; phylum Arthropoda; class Insecta; order Hemiptera; family Monophlebidae; genus Icerya; species Icerya purchasi. The sequence continues at coordinate 74,720,131 of CM077115.1, read as the reverse complement.
ATGATGAATTATATTTTAAGAAATCATCTTAAGCCGTGCTCATTAAAACGACATGTTCTGCATGAAGCAGTATGTCGTATCAGATGGTATTATCGAAAGAAAATAAAGCATTACAAATTGTTATCTTAGAATAACTTTGTAGTATCAATTTCTTCTGCCTGGGGAAACCCGTTTTACGTTTAACAAAAAGGTATCACTTCTTCTGCCACCTTTATGTACTAGACAATGTAGGATATATAATAAAAACGAAAAAATCTCATATATAGTTAATGAAATTTTTCTGTTATTCAATGAAAATAATGGAGATTTCGCTTAGTAAGATAGTTCAGACGGTGATTTGGTAAATAATAAATTCACTATAATTTTGTGCAAACTTCAACCGGATCTACTCTCTATTGATCATATATAAATTAATGCCTAAAATTACAATATTTCCTGGAGAATTTGAAAATTGAAACTATGGTCCTACTAAATAAACATAGAAGGGATTTTTTAAATATAAAATGTTTCCGACTCATCTCGTTCTTGCCAGTTTTTGGGAAAATTTTTTAAAAAAAGTTATATATATATATATATATATATATATATATATAAATTAAATTAAATTAAATTAAATTAAAAAACACAATTTACGTGACGCGAATTTTAAATTTTGCAGATATCGTACCTCAAAAGATTATTTATTGTTCTATTAGTCGAAGTAGCAATGGATTTGCAAATTTGGAAACGTGTGTGTTCTGTCTTTCGACATTCACGGTGTAGTTGGGGTAGCGTTTGACTTCAGGGGAGAAAGAAAAGTAGGTACAACTGAAATATAATCCCAGAATTATTAACACTAAAATTTACAGAATCAATAAAACTTCTAGGACTGGCGCTAGATTGTAAGCTAAATTTCAATGATTACGTTAACCGAATATCAGTCACATTTCACGAAGTTTTTTTATGGCTTCTTAGCCTTGCAGTACTTTTTTCATCATATTTATATGGCTATAGCTTAAAAGGGCGACTAGCCAGACGCAAAGCTGTAGGTTAGTTGAAACAATTAGAAATTAATTCGATCGCATATTGACGTAATAAAGAGATAATTATACAGAAGGAAAGGTCGACACATAGGAAACTTAAAAGTACGGTGTACTGGGCGCCGATGAATTTATGATAATTAGCGAAAGCAGTTAACAGGTACATGCACATTCTTCTACAGGAACAACGTACGGCTGTGGTTGTGGAACTGGTACCACTATCGGTTGAGGAGATGGATAGAAAGAACGGTAACTAACATGTGATTGTACGGAAGCGGTCGGTTTTGGAGCGGGAGCGGGTTTTTTATACGAAGGTGGTAATAGAGCGAGAATTATATTCGGTATAGTAACCGAGGGAGGTGGAATGACCGTCTTTGGGACTTGAACTTTTATCGGCAACGGTTGCGGCACTGGAACATATGATACTGGTGGGACGCAACTTGGCTCAGAGAAACAGAATTCACACTGATTAGATAGGGAACCATCCAAATTCTGAAATCCACAAAAAACAAAAATTAGAAAATGTATTATAATTTTCAACTTTACAGCATAATTTATATATATATAAAGAAAAACAAAAAAAAAAAAAAAAAAGGCGTCGATATTGTTTTAGCCGTTACCCCTTATACCCATCTTCGATGGTAATGTCTGACTATTTCTTTTCCTTTTCCCTTTTTTTATAGCTCACCGTAAAACTTTTTGACATCCTGCTTTATAACATAGTGAATACTTGCGCATATTCTCTACAGCTGTAGAAAATATCGCATTTGGATTTTTAATCTCCTTCGTTTCAAAATTAGCTTCTAAATGATCAGGCACGTTATTGGTGAGAAACGCAGCTACAAGATTGAGGAAACCGACTGCACGCTGGCGATAAAATATGTGCTATATTCGGCATTTACGATTTATATTATACGGTTTCTTGAAAATTGCATTTTAGTATTATAGTTTCTTCTTCTTCTTCTTCTTCTTCTTTTGCCTGCGTAACATCATTGATTCGATGTAGGCCTCCCTTAATTTATTTAATGAGAGCTATATTTGGCAGATACAGTCCCGCCACCTAAACCACTAGCTGAAAAGGGCCATACTTTAGCTTATTTGATCAGCGCTAAGCTTGCCGAACAAGAATTTACACCATCGCGCACGACGTGGTCGCACAGGACTCCCCTGGTTGTCTAATTCGTGTCCTACCATCATAAGTGAGACTGGCACTGATGGTAAGAATGACTCTCCTTACTAGAGAATTTACTCTGGCGAAAAAGAAAATTCGTAACCTGAACAGGAACGTTAAAGAAAGAAAATCCACGATTTTCACAGATAACAGAGTTACAGTAAGAGAGAGTAGTGAAAGTCGTCCGGGAATAAAGTATCCCATTGACATATCAGTTAAACGTTGAAAATCGCGTTAATGACGCGGATTAGAATCGACCGTATAGGCTGAAAGTATAATTTGCATGAATTCCTTGTTTTATTATTCATTTTTGAAGGCTATTCGAACATTTCTGTATCATCATACATGTGTCTTGGAATAAGCCAATGAAATTGACGTTTAACAAATTCATGGCGAGGCTGCATTTAAAGTATTCCCGACCGGTTTCGGATATCCGTATTTTCTGTAAGGATTGGTTTATAATATAAGCGGTTTTTTAATCAGGAATAAGTTGAATTACACGCCATCTGGTTGCTCTTAATTGTTCTTCCACTTTTCGACCTAGTCGCTTTCATCTCCCGTTTGATTTTCTGATCGCCTTAAGTTCTGCAATCTAATGAATCCAATTAGGCCAGTCAATGATGAAGCCTTAGATTTTTTAAACCGTTTTTTAAATGTGATTAATGGAAAAAGTGTGACTCAACCGAACATTTCTAACATTCTCTTATGTATAAACGGTCTACCTATGTCTATGTGTAATGTGAACTGAACCTCGTCTACTTATCGTCAATGTATGATTAGTGGGAAATAATTGAAAAGTTTACTATTTTGACCACGAATGAAATATATACTATATAGTTTCTCGAATTATTAATTTTAATCGAAATACATTATACATACTAATGTAGAGTAAATAACTTTTTGTACATTCGAATTTACTTAGGAAATTGTAAATTAAAGAAACAACAATTTTACCTGAATGATAAAAAGTAGAATGAATGCTGAGAAAACAAACATAATGTATTGTCGGGCCATACTGAAAAAACTGTTGATTTCGTAGCTGTCTAAACCAGTGACTGAAACTGATAAAAATCGTGGCTAATTGCTTTTATACCAGTTTATTAACATTTAGTATTTTCCATTTTCACAAATTTTAGCTTCCTCTGTTTAACTGCTTAGTTTGTTCCGCATTCTTAAACGCCGTGCCGTCTTTAATTTGCAATTTTTTATCTCTCCAAGCCGCGATAGTGCACGAATTGCACACCTAACTAGGTTCCACTAAATAATGCTCCTCATCGTCAACGGGAACATTTTTGTACTTCCCGCTAAAACTATTCCATGTACAGGGTAATTATTGGATCTCGTTTCGGGCGTACAGATAATTTTTCTGCTTCTTCATTGCGCCGTCTCCGTCCGAAGTTGGGCGATCATCATGGCTATTGTTGATTTTGATTGTACGGCCTCTTCTAGTTCGGCTGTGGTACGTCCATACCACATATCTGCTAGCCAGGACATTTACCTGGTCTTCTTTTTCCTTCAATTTCACCCTCCCCCGTATTAATTGCAGAAGATGGTATTTTTCCGGATGCCTACAGATATGACCAAAAAATATTCGAATTTTCGGGCTTGTATAATTTTTAGCAGTTCGGTTTCTTTGGCCATTCGATTGAGAACTTCCGAGTTCGTGGTCTTTGCATGAGATTTTGAGCATTCGTCGGTATACGTACATTTCAAAGGCGGTTAATTTCTTCTGTAGGTCTTTAGTGAGGATTCAACTTTCCATGCCATAGAGCAATACCGGCCAGACATAGCATCTTATTAGTCCTTACACGTAATTGAAGGTTCAACTCTTTTCTCACCATCAAATTCTTTATATTTAGGAATGCTGATATTTTTTCAGACCTCCGTATTTTACAACACTGCCACCCTGCTGCTTTAACTTTTAAACCGCTAATGTTACCAGACGATAGATCAGATATTTTTACCTAAATAACGATTCTTTATATCAAAAGCGTGCGTGACAAATTTTTCTACGAATAACTTTTTTTCCTAATGTTTCACCGGCGAATCATGGATAAAATGGGAATTATTATTTCTGCTTTGGTGATAGTTGCGGAAAACGATTTGTATCTTTCACTCCATTATTGATTATTGAAATCGGCGTTAGAACCTTACAGGTCACAGTGAAAAGTAGCCGTCAGCTACTCTGTCTAAATTGCCCAGATGGCAGCTAGTAATTTTATCCATTCACTGAGAGAGACTTATACGCGCACAAATATTAACTCTACTCGAGTTACATAAGTATTACGGTCAGTTCATCTGCATAATTCGTATAGTACTAAATATTCGATAATTTTAATTAGTAGAAGAGGCTATTCACAATTCTTCTGATTTTGCAGTTTGTAATTGACGGTTTGTCAATTTCTCACTTTCTCTTTTTCCTCTAAAATTAAGCAGAAATATATCGTAACTATGTTTCTTTTGGTATTTTTCGCGAGTGCTGGTTTTATTTAGATACTGAAAAAATATCAGTTGATAAATTGAACTGTATTTCGATGATCCATCGTTTAAAAAAAATATTTACGTTGTTAATATATATGTAGTAGAATATGCCGCTTACGAAATTGGAAAACATAAACAAATATTAAAAATGAATCTTCGCTTATTTGTTTTCGTATGTTTCGCTTAAAACAAATACATAATAAATTAAACTTGAATAAATGTAAAAGTGAATATTCGATGTTGTATAAAACATATCATTGCATCTGTCTGTTTTCCCCTTACTGCACGCTTATTTCCTCATTATTCACTTCTATTCCCCAAATCATCTCACTTTTTCTGCTTCATGAGTCGAAGCGATATTCCATATTATCGACTTTTCTATTATTAATAATTTCTGCTTTTCAGATAATTTAATTTCCTCAGAATAATCGGACCGACTTGGAGTCTCGACTTGGAGAATTTACGTCGGCGCGTAAAACTAGCGTTACTGTTTAATTATTAATAATCAAATGTAATGTAAATGTTCACGCATGTTCGCATATTTCAGTAAACCATTCTACGTAGAAATTTACTTGCATTTTTTAATTTGTTAATTATTTGTTGCATTTTGCGACTTTGCTATTTATTTTTTGTATAATTAATGAGGTTAATTGAATTCGATGTTTAATCATTTATTTTAAATCCATAACGAGCATTTCATTCTTATTTTGTAATTTCCGTAGTATAATAATCGAACATGTTTGGTGGCAAAAAATTTTCTTTTAATGTATCTGCCTCGTAATTTATTGTTCTCAATACAGTTTTTAAATAAATCGAATGCTTGATAAACAGTGGTTACACGGGAGAATCGCGATCAAAAATTTGCGACCAACCTGAACGTTCTATCTGACATCCAATTAATTTTTCTGGTTTTATCGTTATCAGAACGTGCAGTTAGAAACAATATAGAAGTATAAAGTATTTGCAAAAATGAAAGTGACTAAGTATTTTTGCTATAAAATTACATCAAAACTAAAAAGTAAAGTGTATATAAACACTGATCAACCAAAACAAATGATACGTAAATTTTGATTGGTTAGTGTAATAAAAACGAAATAATAACCGCGATTAAATCATTACTTTTTTGTATAACCGTAATTTCTAGTCGTTCATTATTATTATTAACACAGCACTCGCTTTTTATCACCAAGTGTTTTATACGTTATCAGGTGAATTTGTATTGTATACGTTACCAGGTGAATTTATGTTGTATACGTTATCAGGTGAATTTGTGCTGTATAAGTTACCAGGTGAATTTGTGTTATATACGTTACCAGGTGAATTTGTGCTGACTTTGATTGCCATTCTTTTTAGATGGAAGTAGCCTCGTTTGTTTTCAGAAATTCTTGTTCAACAGTTCGCAAGTTTCGTAAATTATTTCAATTTTCCTTTGAAAAAGTTTCCTAAAATGCTATCGGCTTTTTTATTGACAATATTGAAGTCAATATTTACCTTTAGCCGTCAATTCAATTACAGTATTCAATATTCCAGTGACTAAATTACTCCTCATTATTATTCTGTTTTGTATTAAAATTCGATGAAGCTTTCTGAGCGATTCAGAATCTTCAGTACATTCTCTCCACAAACATTGCTTGGTCAAACAGGTATCTGTTACAGACATAGAAACGAAATAAATATATATTTACATTTATTCGATCTTATTATATTATTAGAACATTTGCAAGAATAAATGTAAGTGCAAATACCGCATTACTGTTATCTCAATCTACAATTTCCAGTGTTACATCTTCTTCTTCTTTCCTAACGATTTCCCGGTGCGGGGTCCGCTTGGTGGCACTTTCTTCTCCATTTTGTACGGTCCTCGGCGTCCTCTATCCCTACACCGACTTCCACCATGTCGTTGTTGACGGAGTCTATTCACCGTCTTCTCGGGTTTCCTCGTAGTCGCTTTCCTCCAGGGTTATAATCCATTAACATCCTCGTAGGGCTATATTGTCTATTTTCCTCATGATGTGACCGTACTATCGGAGTCTCGCTTCCCGTAATTTCAAACGTACAGGTGCAACTCCCCTATACGCTCCTTTATATCCTCGTTTTTAATATGATCGAGGATTGTGTGCCCGAGAGACTAGCATAACATTTTCATTTCAGCCACATGAAGTTTTTGTTCCATTTTTGTGGTTGTCGCCCAGCATTCAGCTCCTTTTTTAGGTCTGATAATCGTCTTGTAAATCCTCCCTTTGAGATGTATCGGTATTCTCTTGTCACATAATACTCCGGTTAGTTGCCTCCGTTTCATCTATGCTGTTCGGACGCGGGAATCTATGTCGCATTATGTATCCCCATCTGAGGTAATATTTGAGTCCGGGTATTTGAACTGAACGGTCTTCTTTAACACCGTGTTATCCATTTTGATAGAATTATCTGTAGGTGATCCATATTCCGAGTATTCAGTTTTCCTGATGTTAAGCTGAAGTCCATTTTTCTGTAATCTATTTTTCCAGATCTGCACGCGCTTTTCTAAATTGTCTTTGCTTTTATCCGCCAGGAAGACGTCATCCGCGTATAGCACACGGTACGGGTGTCTGAAGGTCTGTGGTTATAGTATCCATACAAAGGATGAATGGTAGTGGCGATAATGCTGAACCTTGGTGCACCCCCACCGTAACCTGCAATGGTGGTGAAATGCCTACGGGACACCGCACCACGCTGCTTGCTTTTTTGTATATAACCTGTATTATCTTTATGTATTCTTCCGGGATTTCGTGTATTCGTAGCGCCTTCTAAATTAGTTCATGCGGAACCTTGTCAAAAGCCTTTTCCAGATCCAAAAAGGCTAAATGGATTAAACTCTTCTTTTCCCGGTGCTTTTCCGCCAATATGCGTGCCATATGGATCGCATCCGTTGTTCCGCGTCCTTTTACAAATTATACAAACCCACATTGGTTTGGGGTGACTTGAATGGCTTCTCGTAGTCGGCGATCCAGTATGCGCTCAAATATTTTGAGGGTGTGGCAAGGTAGGCAAATTGGGCGGTAGTTGCTGCAATCCATAACATCCCCTTTCAGTTTCCATATAGGAATCGTTGTACGGGTGGACCAGATTTCGGGAATAATGACAGAGAGCTGTATTCCCGACATCTGGTCCACCCGTACAACTATTCCTACTCGTATATGGAAACTGAAAGAGGATGTTATGGATTGCAACAACTACCGCCAAATTCGCCTACTTTGCCACACCCTCCAGTGTTACATGTCTCTCTAATTTCAGTTACTTATAAGATATTATTCGGTTTAGTCAGTAAGTCATTCTTCAAATATTTGGAGTTTATTAAATTAACAGAGCGGGTGTATTCTTGATATTGACGACGGTATAATAACTTACCAAGATACTGTCTCTTTTTGCGATATATATTTATTTTTCGCTTGTTTGCCGAAGCAATTAAAAGTTTTATGTATTCGAGATAAATTTCAGCAATATGTTCAACAGTTTGCCTTCTTTTTTAGTTTTCTTACCGTTTCGGGTAGACATATTTGACAGTTTTGGGTAACATTTGCAATTAAATATGAATAGGTCCATTACTCGACTCTGTTTGCATTCGGTTCTCATAAGGAAAAAAATTCTACCATTCCAGAGTCGTTTTTTAATTCTTCCACAACGATTTGCAATGCTGTTTTGAAAATCCTCTTTGAAAAGGTCTGTTTGCAGTTCATTCGATGTTTTACATCAGAAGCTTTTTTCCCCAATGTCCACTGTATCTGCCTTCGTTAAGTCAAATCTACGTGATAAGAACATATACTTTCTAGTTATTTCGATGTTATCATTTCACATTTTTCCAGCTGATCTGGCACATTTCTATTCACATATTTATTCTGATAAAACACTTCCTGCATAAATTTCTTCCGCTGAGCTTATAATAAAGATATTATTTCTACACGATCGAGTAAAATTAGCATCTCTAAATTCCTCTCGCGCTGCACCATCAATCAATCTCCCGCTACTTGTTCATTCTTATTATCGATATCATTTCAGCTCATTACATATAATATTCTGCGTTAAATACACTCCTTGATTACATGTGATCAACCGATGTTATACTTTGAGCTGATGCATGGCCCTAATGTGATCAATTCTGATTTGCAATAGAAATATGACTAGAAGTATTTTAAATTTGATTTACTAACAGAATGAAAATATACACTATAAAGTGCTATAATATTTCGTTTGTGTCTAAAAGAGTTTAAAACAAGGATTTTAAAGGAACCGTTGTTATCTTTCGAAAATTCTAAAAATTTAGCTTTAGTATCTGTAAATCTGTAACGCTCCGATCTGAATAATATCTTAATCGTCTAATCAGTCATAACATAATTTCCATGATCTCCAATAATTTATTATATTTTAGATGCTGAATATATGCATTTTCACGTTTCAGTAATTAAAAAATCTCCAAGATTGACGCAGTGCCGAACACGTGTATATTTCCATTTTAGGCAATCAAATTACGTCTACCGTCACTTTCAAATTAATACTGCTAAAACCGACAAAGAAGCAAAATAAAACACAGACGTTCTCGTCTTTTATCTACTGCAACTCTGAATAGAAATCTGTGTGGTCACTCGCATAATAATTCTATTTCGATACCGCATGGAGGCACTGAGAAAGAAATAAATATAATTTAAATTTTGTGGTACTTTTTTCAGTGTTAGTGCTTAAAAATAGATACTCAATTAAGTCGAAGTGTGGAATACCATTTAGCGAAATAAATGTAACAGAGTAAAAGCTTTTTTCATTGAATTTTATTTGCCATTAAGAAAAACAAATGAAGAGTCGTAAGTTCAAAAAGATATCCCGCGCTAATCACATAATCTGCGAGAACGGTTAACAAAAGCATCCACATTCTTGTACAGGAACAATGTACGGCTGCGGTTGTGGAAATGGTACCATTATCGGCTGAGGAGATGGATAGAAAGAACCGGAACTTGCGGGTGATTGAGCGGAGGTGGTCGGTTTCGGCGCAGAGGAGGTTGTTTTAGCTGTCGGAGGCAATAAGGCGAGAATTATGTTCGGTATGGTAACTGAAGGAGGTGGAACGACTGGCTTCGGCACTTGTACTTTTATCGGCAGTGGTTGCGGAACCGGAACATATGACACTGGCGGAGTACAACTTGGCTGAGGATAACAGCATCCACATAGATCGGACGGTGAGCTTTCCAATTTCTAAAACATTCGATTGAAATAAGGTTTCAGAATTATAATATTCCTCGTTGATCACTGCAAAAACAAATTAACATTGCTTTCCCAGAGGCAGCATCATCGGTTAACTTATATCGGTGTCACGTATTTCATGCACTATTGTGCGGTAAACAATATTTAGGTGTTTTTGAGGAAATTACATTTATATATCGTGTAACATTCAAAAGTTAGTGAAAAAATAATTCACTTTTGCAGATACGCCATTACTGAACGGCAAAATTTTAAATAATGAACATTTTTCCGAGCAGTTTTTCTTTCCCTTATTGGCACCGATTTGTGGCTGCAAATTACATCTGAAATATTTGATTCCATAAGTTAACTGCTCCTATCCTGTTTTCTTATCAATGGGCAAATTTTATAAGAAGACTAAATTTTACGACTTCAAGATAACGTTAAGCATTTCCCTGAGAATTAAAACGTCGTTAAAAATAACCATTGTACCTTCAGTTTGGAATATAAGTTTCTCGTAATCATTAACAATAGTTAGTTTTATATTTCATCATGCGAATTTGATGAGCTACATTTTCGTGTAACCGTTTGGCTCCTGATATTTAAACACATGCAATTACAAAGTACATTAAATACTATTTTTCCATAATCCATATTCCGGAACTTATTATGAACGTTTGCAGACATAAATTGGCAGCTATTTATGATTTTGCAAAGTTACACTTACCTGAATAGAGACAAGTAAAACGATCGCCGAAAGAATAAGTAAAATCTGTTGCTGAGCCATTGCGTTGTTAGTAGATCGATTAGTTCTCGTAAGGTGTGTTTGAACTGATGAGAACTTTACAATTAAAACTGCTTTTATATGAATCGCATGCTGCTTTTTTTGCCAAGTACCTTTCCTGTAGCTTAATCGCTTCCGCAATTTTCGTTGAACTGAAGTGTTCCGCCAGTTCCTCTTAGCGAAGCGCGATAATGCAGGTGTTCCAATAAGTGTTATCAACTCCCATGTTGATGTCATTCGCCGCCGGACAATTAAACTTGCACCGTCTATGAAAACTATTCGATACACACGCCATGAAAGTATTAAATTCTATCGATAAATATTTCAAGTCCATAGTTCGAAACGGAAAAAACCGTCAATTTTGAAATTATTTTCACGTTCCTTAATAGAGTACATTATTGAATGCAGCAAAGGAAAAAAATCTGTTTATCGCACAACGGATTTTCAGGCGAATTGTCCGGCGACGAAAACATCACCATCGGAGTTGATAACACTTATAGCAACACCTGCATTATCGCGCTTCGCTAAGAGGAACTTGCGAAACTCTCAGCTCAATGAAAATTGCGGAAGAGATTAAGCTACAGGAAAAATACTCGGCGAAAAGAGCAGCATGCGATTCATATAAAAGCAGTTTCAATTGTAAAGTTCTCATCAGTTCAAACATACTTTACGAGAAATAATTGATCTACTAATAACGCAATGGCTCAGCAACAGATTTTACTTATTCTTTCGGCGATCGTTTTACTTGTCTCTGTTCAGGTAAGTGTTATTATGCAAAGGTAAAATGTTCATTTTTTCAAATTTTACCGTTCAGTAATGAAGCATTTACAAAAGTGAATTATTTTTTCACTAACTTTTGAATGTTACACGATATAAATGGAATTTCCACAAAAACGCATAAATATTGTTTACTGCACAATAGTGTATGAAATACGTGACACCGATATAAGTTAACTGACGCTGCTGCTTCTGTGAAAGCAATGATTATTTGTTTTTCCAGTGATCAACGAGGAATATTATAATCCTAAAACCTCATTTCAATTGCATGTTTTAGAAATTGGAAAGCTCACCGTCCGATCTATGTGGATGCTGTTATCCTCAGCCAAGTTGCACTCCACCAGTGTCATATGTTCCGGTTCCGCAACCACTGCCGATAAAAGTACAAGTGCCGAAGCCAGTCGTTCCACCTCCTTCAGTTACCATACCGAACATAATTCTCGCCTTATTGCCTCCGACAGCTAAAAAAACCGCCTCTGCGCCGAAACCGACCACCTACGCTCAATCACCTGCAAGTTCCGGTTCTTTCTATCCATCTCCTCAGCCGATAATGGTACCATTTCCACAACCGCAGCCGTACATTGTTCCTGTACAAGAATGTGGATGCTTTCGTTAACCGTTCTCGCAGATTATCTAATTTGCTCGAACTATCTTTTTAAATCTTTCGCTTCTTCATTTGTTTTTCTTAAATGGCAAATAAAATTATGTGAAAAAAACTGTTACTCGATTACATTTATTTCGCTAAATGGTATTCTACACTTAAACTTAATTGAGTAACTATTTTTAAGCACTAACACCGAAAAAAGTACATCATCATTATATCCTCAACCATTCGGTTGGTGGACAACCTATTCTCATATTTTTAGATGTTCAGATATAGGTTGTATACTAAGCAATTGTTATATACAACGCAGGTGTACACACGCAAGACACGTACCACGAAATTTAAATTATATTTATTTCTTTCTCAGTGCCTCCATGCGGTATCGAAATAGAATTATTATGCGAGTGACCACATAGATTTCTATTCAGAGTTGCAGTAGATAAAAGACGAGAACGTCTGTGTTTTATTTTGCTTCTTTGTCGGTTTTAGCAGTTCTAATTTGAAAGTGACGGTAGACGTAGTTTTATTGCCTAAAATGGAAATATACACGTGTTCGACACTGCGTCAATCTTGGCGATTTTTTAATTACTGAAACGTGAAAATGCATGTATTCAGCACCTAAAATATAATAAATTATTGGAGATCATGGAAATTATGTTACGACTGATTAGACAATTGAGATTATTATTCAGATAGGAGCGTTACAGATTTACAGAAACTAAAGCTAATTTAGTTAGAGTTATACGTTCGGAAGTTTTTTTGAAAATTTTGTGATGATTACAACGGTTCCTGTAAAATCCTTGTTTTAAACTCTTTTAGACACAAACGAAATATTATAGCACGTTATAGTGTATATTTTCATTCTGTTAGTAAATCAAATTTGAATACTTCTAGTCATATTTCTATTGCAAATCAGAATTGATCACATTAGGGCCATGCATGAGCTCAAAGTATAACATTGGTTGATCACATGTAATCAAAGAGTGTATTTAATGCACGATATTATATATAATGAGCTGAAATAATATCGATAATAAGAATGAACAAGCAGCGAGAGTAGGAAGGAGAGAACAGGACGTAACGAGCGTAATACAGAGCAGGAAGTCTTAGCTTAACCAAATGTGAATGTAGTGTCAAACGATCTACTGCAAGAGATGAACACTCAAAGAAAAACGTGATCAGCGTCGCAAACAAGTGTATTACTAGAACCAAGGTTGCAGTGCGTGGAAAATGCTAATTAGAAGCGAAAGTGGGTGGAAGGCAGTAAAAAATAGCCGAAACACAGGCAAATAATAGAAATATCAACAGAGTTTCAATGCGAACGAAAGAGAGGAAACTATGGGATGGAATGCAGGCTAGTTGGACAGATAAATAAAAAAAAAGTGATTATTAGAAAGGGAGTTATCATATATACATTCAACCAAAGTGTGGAACGGAAATTTTTACACAACGGTTGGAGGTTAGAGGATTAATTTTTTTTAACGAAGAGGGAAGAAGAAACAGCAACCCGAGACATTGAATCAGTTGCTTCATTACCAAAGATTACAAAATGGCCAGTTACCCACAACAATTCAATGTGAAAAAATTACGGAGTGGCGAATGAATGTGAATGCGACAACGTATGCCGAAAATAATAAAACTACAGGAATGGCAAGGAAGCGGAGAACATATAGTCTAACGAGCACTGATGGAGTCAGAAATAGTCAAAAAACTGGAAGAAAGACGACTAGAGAAAATTAAGTTAACGGAACGTTAGCAGCCATTTGCTCGACTGTAAAAATGAAATAGAAAAAAGGAAGTCAAAAAGCTTCAAAAAAGTTAATATCTAGAAGAATCAAAGGAGCACCAACACCAGGAGGCCTTCTCGAACTGACATGGAAAATGGTTACATGAAGGAGAGAATTAATAAGGCTGTATAATTCCTGTTTAATTCCTGCTTTGATGACGGTATAAATAACTTGGGAAGATGACAAGCGGCTATGAGTCTAGTGGAAAGATAGATAATGCGCTCAAAGGAATTTGTGCTAGAATAAAATGAACTAAACTGGAAAGAAATTAGTGATAAGGTACGGATTTTTCTAAGTATAAAATTCTAATTCTTTGAAATTGAATCCTAAATTATCTAGATGCCATCCACCATATTGCCCTCAGAACAATTTTTGGTGTCCACAGAACTTCTTCTTTTCTTAGTTTATGTGCTTTGTCGGGTGTCCCACCTCTTTCGTTTTATAGGAATTATTATTTACAACTAGACGCCTTTACTTACCGTATGCGCAATCAGTCTAGCTCCGATTCCAGACATCCGCCTTCCTTGTGTTTTCCAAATGATGTATTACCGGGAATCTTTGCTTTCTTACGCCAAAGTAATATAAAATTTCCCATAATGCACTCAACTAATCTTTTAGCACCATGAGACTACCTAGAGATGGACATAAATATTCCCCTATTTACCTATGCTCAAATAAACAATTCACAAGATACACTCCATAAAACAATACAAACTATAGACAGATATATTGATTATATTCCAGTGTATACTGATGATGCAAAGGTGTATATAGTATCACTCCACGCGGTGGCTGTGTGTTCTTTTGAAACATTTGGCTAATTTTTGGAGTGACCCCCAGACATAGTACATATTCATGTCAATAGTTACATGAATATTTCTTTTTGTGCGGTATCACAGTTATACTTTCTTTATTTGAATACTTCCTTAGCTTTGTGGTGCCAACTGAGTTAAATCTATTTCATTTAAACTATCGTAATCACAGAGCTATTAAAAATTTGTTAGAGGATCTGTTGGATCTTCTTAGTATTATTTTTGTTTTTATTTCTAAAATGCAACTTTGGTCAATCATAGATACAAAAATATAACAGGCTTTAAGCAAATCAGATGGGATCGCGAAGACGGAAATGTTGGTTCTACAATCCTTGTTAGATATGACATTCGATTCCCCACTTCCGCTTTGTTCCTAATCTATCTAAAATTGTTCACATTTTCACCCATTTACCGTTAATGCGGTTTTCTGACCTTGTTTTGTTGATGTCCCCATAATTACGATCCTTCTTTCTTCTATCTTTCTTTATTTTTCAATTCTATCTCACGATGATTCATTATCAGTAGGATGCAGCGTGCTCATTCTCCTCGGTAGTACAGTATATCGTATAATATTTAGCGCACAGTTCTCGAGAATGCTATCCTTTCTGAAACTTTATCACTCCTTAACGGTTTTTTCCCAACCTGCTTTAGGAATTATTTTATCTATATATATCTCAATTTAGCTCTTTCCTCTCCGTCTATTGGTCTCAACTAGACCTGGAGGAACATTTCGAGTTCTTAAAGCGGTGACTATATGCATCCATATTTCATTAATAAATCCTACTACTTTTCCTTCTCCGAGTTATCTCAGGTACCTTCATTCTCCTTCATGGAATCTCACCGAATCCGCTCCTCAGTTAATTCGTCACTCCATGATACTGAGCCTAATTTTTATTCCATATTTCTTCGTAATTCCGTCTTATACTCTATTAGGTTTGCTCTTTCTGCATCTCCTTCTTCCCGCCGACTTTCCAAACCTATTATCTAGGGTAAAATGAGAAATGTAAAGCCGTATTTGGCCATTGTCGTATCAAACTATCGTTCGAAATTCTATGGTCGAAAATTTTCTGTCCCGTAAATGAGTTGATGCTAGAGCTAGGTTTTTAGTTAGTCCAGAAAAAATCTTTTTAGATTAATTTCTATTCTTCCGTCTCGAAAACTATTCCTTTTTAACATATTTGAAGAACAGCTAGAGCTTTTACATCTCCATCTATTGAATTCTCT
Organism: Icerya purchasi; assembly: GCA_039619475.1. Classification (NCBI taxonomy): domain Eukaryota; kingdom Metazoa; phylum Arthropoda; class Insecta; order Hemiptera; family Monophlebidae; genus Icerya; species Icerya purchasi. The sequence goes on along the minus strand of CM077115.1, from coordinate 74,704,270 downwards.
CTATCCTGCATACATTCATTATTTTTTGAAATTTGCTATGTTCCATTTCTCTAAAATTCTCCTTTTCACTTCCTAACTTGGTTTTCAAATGTTAATGAATTAAAGTCTGTTCTTTCCGAGTGTTCCAGCCTCACTCCAGGCCTTAACGATATACCTCATCTTGCCCCTAAAAAACCTACCTGAACAATTTGTTTCCCTTTTAACATTCTGATTCTTTTCCATCTAGGGGTGCAATTCTTCTATGCCAGAATTCTTGTATCCTTGTTTCTGATTCTAAAAATAGTTCTTCCTCGCGCTCCATTTCCTTGGCATCTTACATGGCGCCGGGACATACCGTCATGTGACCACCAAGGCTCAGTTGATGGTTTTATTGATCTACAAAAACCCCAGTGTAATCTCCGTCTCTTTATTGGTGATGATTGGGCTAGATCTGGGAACACAGGACAGCAAATAACTGCCTGTGCGACCACGTCTACCCTTTAATTGCCAAAATCCCTGGTATGACCAAGAACCCATATATATGACATCCTGTAATTTTCGTTCGCTAGGTCAACCGTGATTTGTTGGAATTGGCAAATTAGTGGCTCGTTTGGTTGCGACCTGGCTATAGAATATAAAGATGCTATTGGGTCCATAATTACAAGGACTTCTTGCGCGTTTGGATTAGCTAGGTAGAAGTTGAAGAATTATTTACAAAACAGGAGAAGCAAAGTAAAAATTGCAGGTAAAATAAGTAATGAAAAGGTAAATCGATAGGGAGTAGGCCAGGTACAATACTACATCCTATTCTATTTCTTATATAGACGAATCACTCCCTATCTAATAATCACTTTTTTTTATTTATCTGTTCAACCAGCCTTCATTCCATTCCATAATTATTTGCCTGTGTTTCGGCTATTCTTTACTGCCTTCCACCCACTTTCGCTTCTAATTAGCATTTTCCACGCACTGCAACCTTGGTTCTAGTAATACACTTGTTTGAGATGCTGATCACGTTTTTCTTTGTGTGTTCATCTCTTGCAGTAGATCGTTTGACACTACATTCACATTTGGTTAAGCTAAGACTTCCTGCTCTGTATTACACTCGTTACGACCTGTTCTCTCCTTCCTACTCCCGCTGCTTGTTCATTCTTATTATCGATATTATTTCAGCTCATTATATATAATATTCTGCGTTAAATACACTCCTTGATTACATGTGATCAACCAATGTTATACTTTGAGCTGATGCATGGCCCTAATGTGATCAATTCTGATTTGCAATAGAAATATGACTAGAAGTATTCTAAATTTGATTTACTAACAGAATGAAAATATACACTATAAAGTGCTATAATATTTCGTTTGTGTCTAAAAGAGTTTAAAACAAGGATTTTAAAGGAACCGTTGTTATCTTTCGAAAATTCTAAAAATTTAGCTTTAGTATCTGTAAATCTGTAACGCTCCGATCTGAATAATATCTTAATCGTCTAATCAGTCATAACATAATTTCAATGATCTCCAATAATTTATTATATTTTAGATGCTGAATATATGCATTTTCACGTTTCAGTAATTAAAAAATCTCCAAGATTGACGCAGTGCCGAACACGTGTATATTTCCATTTTAGGCAATCAAATTACGTCTACCGTCACTTTCAAATTAATACTGCTAAAACCGACAAAGAAGCAAAATAAAACACAGACGTTCTCGTCTTTTATCTACTGCAACTCTGAATAGAAATCTGTGTGGTCACTCGCATAATAATTCTATTTCGATACCGCATGGAGGCACTGAGAAAGAAATAAATATAATTTAAATTTCGTGGTACGTGTCTTGCGTGTGTACACCTGCGTTGTATATAACAATTGCTTAGTATACAACCTATATCTGAACATCTAAAAATGTGAGAATAGGTTGTCCACCAACCGAATGGTTGAGGATATAATGATGATGTACTTTTTTCGGTGTTAGTGCTTAAAAATAGTTACTCAATTAAGTTTAAGTGTAGAATACCATTTAGCGAAATAAATGTAATCGAGTAACAGTTTTTTTCACATAATTTTATTTGCCATTTAAGAAAAACAAATGAAGAAGCGAAAGATTTAAAAAGATAGTTCGAGCAAATTAGATAATCTGCGAGAACGGTTAACGAAAGCATCCACATTCTTGTACAGGAACAATGTACGGCTGCGGTTGTGGAAATGGTACCATTATCGGCTGAGGAGATGGATAGAAAGAACCGGAACTTGCGGGTGATTGAGCGGAGGTGGTCGGTTTCGGCGCAGAGGAGGTTTTTTTAGCTGTCGGAGGCAATAAGGCGAGAATTATGTTCGGTATGGTAACTGAAGGAGATGGAACGACTGGCTTCGGCACTTGTACTTTTATCGGCAGTGGTTGCGGAACCGGAACATATGACACTGGCGGAGTACAACTTAGCTGAGGATAACAGCATCCACATAGATCGGACGGTGAGCTTTCCAATTTCTAAAACATTCGATTGAAATAAGGTTTCAGAATTATAATATTCCTCGTTGATCACTGCAAAAACAAATTAACATTGCTTTCCCAGAGGCAGCATCATCGGTTAACTTATATCGGTGTCACGTATTTCATGCACTATTGTGCGGTAAACAATATTTAGGTGTTTTTGAGGAAATTACATTTATATATCGTGTAACATTCAAAAGTTAGCGAAAAAATAATTCACTTTTGCAGATACGCCATTACTGAACGGCAAAATTATTTTTCCGAGCAGTTTTTCTTTCCCTTATTGGCACCGATTTGTGGCTGCAAATTACATCCGAAATACTCAATTTCAAATGGTTAACTGCTCCTATCCTGTTTTCTAATCAATGGGCAAATTTCATAAGAAGACTAAATTTTACGACTTCAAGATAACGTTAAGCATTTTCCTGAGAATTAAAACGTCGTTAAAAATAACCATTGTACCTTCAGTTTGGAATATAAGTTTCTCGTAATCATTAACAATAGTTAGTTTTATATTTCTTCATGCGAATTTGATGAGCTACATTTTCGTGTAACCGTTTGGCTCCTGACATTTAGACACATGCAATTACAAAGGATATTAAATACTATTTTTCCAAAATCCATATTTCGGAACTTATTATTAACGTTTGCAGACGTAAATCGGCAGCTATTCATTGTTTTGCAAAGTTACACTTACCTGAACAGAGACAAGTAAAACGATCGCCGAAAGAATAAGTAAAATCTGTTGCTGAGCCATTGCGTTGTTAGTAGATCAATTATTCCTCGTGAAGTGTATTTGAACTGATGCGATCTTTGCAACGGCAACTGCATTTATATGAATAGCATGCAATTTTTTTCCCTAAGTACATTTCCTGTGGCTTAATCTCTTCCGCAATTTTCATTGAGTTGAAGTGTTTCGCCAGTTCCTCTTAGCGAAGCGCGATAATGCAGGTGTTCCAATAAGTGTTATCAACTCCGATGTTGATGTCATTCGTCGCCGAACAATTCGCCTGAAAATCCGTTGTGCGATAAACAGTTTTTTTTCCTTTGCTGCATTCAATAATGCACTCTATTATGGAACTTGAAAATAATTTCAAAATTGAATGTTTTTTCCGTTTTGGTACTATAGACTTGAAATATTTATAAATAGAATATGATACTTTCACAGCGTGTGTAACGAATAGTTTTCATAGACGGTGCAAATTTAATTGTCCGGCGCCGAATGACATGAACATCGGAGTTGATAACACTTATTGGAACACCTATATTATCGCGCTTCGCGAAGAGGAACTGGCGGAACACTTCAGTTGGACTATAAATGAGGAAGCGATTATGCTACAGAAATCGTACTTAGGGAAAAAAATTGCATGCTATTCATATAAATGCAGTTGCCGTTGCAAAGATCTCATCAGTTCAAATACACTTCACGAGGAATAATTGATCTACTAACAACGCAATGGCTCAGCAACAGATTTTACTTATTCTTTCGGCGATCGTTTTACTTGTCTCTGTTCAGGTAAGTGTAACTTTGCAAAACAATGAATAGCTGCCGATTTACGTCTGCAAACGTTAATAATAAGTTCCGAAATATGGATTTTGGAAAAATAGTATTTAATATCCTTTGTAATTGCATGTGTCTAAATGTCAGGAGCCAAACGGTTACACGAAAATGTAGCTCATCAAATTCGCATGAAGAAATATAAAACTAACTATTGTTAATGATTACGAGAAACTTATATTCCAAACTGAAGGTACAATGGTTATTTTTAACGACGTTTTAATTCTCAGGAAAATGCTTAACGTTATCTTGAAGTCGTAAAATTTAGTCTTCTTATGAAATTTGCCCATTGATTAGAAAACAGGATAGGAGCAGTTAACCATTTGAAATTGAGTATTTCGGATGTAATTTGCAGCCACAAATCGGTGCCAATAAGGGAAAGAAAAACTGCTCGGAAAAATAATTTTGCCGTTCAGTAATGGCGTATCTGCAAAAGTGAATTATTTTTTCGCTAACTTTTGAATGTTACACGATATATAAATGTAATTTCCCCAAAAACACCTAAATATTGTTTACCGCACAATAGTGCATGAAATATGTGACACCGATATAAGTTAACTGACGCTGCTGCTTCTGTGAAAGCAATGATAATTTGTTTTTCCAGTGATCAACGAGGAATATTATAATCCTAAAACCTCATTTCAATTGCATGTTTTAGAAATTGGAAAGCTCACCGTCCGATCTATGTGGATGCTGTTATCCTCAGCCAAGTTGCACTCCACCAGTGTCATATGTTCCGGTTCCGCAACCACTGCCGATAAAAGTACAAGTGCCGAAGCCGGTCGTTCCACCTCCTTCAGTTACCATACCGAACATAATTCTCGCCTTATTGCCTCCGACAGCTAAAAAAACCTCCTCTGCGCCGAAATCGACCACCTCCGCTCAATCACCCGCAAGTTCCGGTTCTTTCTATCCATCTCCTCAGCCGATAATGGTACCATTTCCACAACCGCAGCCGTACATTGTTCCTGTACAAGAATGTGGATGCTTTCGTTAACCGTTCTCGCAGATTATCTAATTTCCGCGGACTATCTTTTTAAATCTTTCGCTTCTTCATTTGTTTTTCTTAAATGGCAAATAAAATTATGTGAAAAAAACTGTTACTCGATTACATTTATTTCGCTAAATGGTATTCTACACTTAAACTTAATTGAGTAACTATTTTTAAGCACTAACACCGAAAAAAGTACATCATCATTATATCCTCAACCATTCGGTTGGTTGACAACCTATTCTCACATTTTTAGATGTTCAGATATAGGTTGTATACTAAGCAATTGTTATATACAACGCAGGTGTACACACGCAAGACACGTACCACGAAATTTAAATTATATTTATTTCTTTCTCAGTGCCTCCATGCGGTATCGAAATAGAATTATTATGCGAGTGACCACACAGATTTCTATTCAGAGTTGCAGTAGATAAAAGACGAGAACGTCTGTGTTTTATTTTGCTTCTTTGTCGGTTTTAGCAGTTCTAATTTGAAAGTGACGGTAGACGTAATTTTATTGCCTAAAATGGAAATATACACGTGTTCGACACTGCGTCAATCTTGGCGATTTTTTAATTACTGAAACGTGAAAATGCATATATTCAGTACCTAAAATATAATAAATTATTGGAGATCATGGAAATTATGTTACGACTGATTAGACAATTGAGATATTATTCAGATCGGAGCGTTACAGATTTACAGAAACTAAAGCTAATTTAGTTAGTGCTATATGTTCGGAAGTAATTTTGAAAATTTTGTGATGATAACAACGGTTCCTGTAAAATCCTTGTTTTAAGCTCTTTTAGACCACTTTACAGTGTATGTTTTCATTCTGTTAGTAAATCAAATTTGAATACTTCTAGTCATATTTCTATTGCAAATCAGAATTGATCACATTAGGGCCATGCATCAGATAAAATTATAACATCGGTTGATCACATGTAACCAAGGAGTGTATTTAATGCAGAATATTATATATAATGAGCTGAAATGATATCGATAATAAGAATGATCAAGCAGCGGGAGATGGATTGATGGTGTAACCCGAGAGGAATTTAGAGATGGTAATTTAACTCAATCGTCTATAGATAATATTTTTATTAGGAGCTCAACGGAAGAAATTTATGCAGGAATTATTAATTCAAAAATATCCGATCATTATGTTATTGGTTGCGTATTTCCCATTAATAGGTGATGTTATCTTAACATGGAAGGACAAACAAAAAATAGGTTAAACGAAATGTGGCTGAACCACAAACTTAAAAGTTATGACTGGTATAGTCTTAAAAAGATTGATTCCATCGAAAATATCTTCTCGCAAATGCAATCTCAGTTTAATATTTTATATGGTGAATGTAGAAAGCAGGTGACGTACACAAAGGAAAATAATTTTTCATTTAAAAATGGCTGGATGAATATAAAAATTTTAAACCTGATGAAAATTACGGAGATTTACTATAAGCGCAGAAAAAATAATACAACAAACTTGAGATATAAAAATTTATATAAAACATACAGAAATATGACTAAAACCGAAATTAAGAAAGCAAAATTAGAATATTACAGTAAACAAATGCAGCATGCTAATAACAATGCCAAAAAAATATGGCAGATAATCAATAATGTAGTATATAATAAAAACAAATTTTCAATTGATGAGTTCATCTTGAGACATTTTGCAAGTGCAAGACATGTGGCGAGTAAATTTATCGATCACTTCTCCCAACCAAAACAGCATTGTGCTCAAGCGTGTAATACGCAATTATTTAATAGCGATAACTTAGAGCTGATACTCGCGTCATTCTATATTCTAATAGTTACAAACAAACAAATAGAACCAATAATTAACGGATTACCTATTCACAAAGCCCCAGGATGGGATGGTATTAGAGCTTCGGATATTAAAAATAATGTAGCTATATTTACCCCCCTACTTACAAAGATAGTTAACGGTTCAATTAAAGAAGGTAGCATTCGTGAGGGACTAAAACTGATGTTATTAGACCGATATATAAAAATGGCTTAGTGCTTGTGACAATTATAGACCAATTACTATAATCTCGGTTTTATCAAAAATTTTGGAACAATACGTTACATTTAAGAAATTATTTGGTGAGAAACGAGTTTCTGCATAATATTCAATTTGGTTTTAGAGAAGGAAAATCGACTGTCTCCTTGTTAAGGGTATTAACAAATAGGATAAATAAGGGGTCGGCAAACGGCAAACAATTTATTATAATTTTTATAGATATTAGTAAAGCATTCGATGCGGTAAACCATCAAATATTGTTGCGAGATATGAAAGGAATGGGAATCATCGGTAGGCAAAATAAATGGTTTGAAAGTTATTTGAATAATAGGAAAAGCGTAGTAAAAATCGATGAAGAATTAAGTAGAGAAGAAATTGCATCAACAGGGGTGGGACAAGGAACTATTTTAGCTCCGTTGTTATTTTTGATCTATACCAACTCCCTTCATAAATTCGTTCAAACTCGACAGTCTTTGCTTATTCGGATGATATAGCACTCGTTATCGAACCCCGCGGCATCGCAAGTAATCGGTGATAAAAGTAGTACATCCTTGGAGACATTTCATTTTTCTCTCTCTACTAGCTAATATTGATGTTAACCTGATCTTTATTAGGTAATATAATCTTTAAGCATTTCTTTTGCTGACTACTAATCTTTTTGATTATTGTCCGTTTTTCTTCACCACAAATTGATATCACATGCATGATTCTAGACAATACTATAGCGTTATAGTATACATGTAAACTACCATATGGCATTGAAAGAGCCAATTGATAAAGTGCCGGAATCATTTGTCTGATTTTATTAGATGAATTTATAACATGCCCGTCAAAGGATAATGTCCTGTCAATGATTAATGCTAAATATTTAACCTCTTCTGTCGTTTCGAGTTGTGTGCACCCACAGTTCGAAGTAGAAGTCAAGTAATTATGTAAGCAATTATTGCTATGCACCGTGATAGGTGGCTTATATGCTCCATATCTACTGGACATTCTTATATACAAAGCCTTCGATTTTTTTATATTAATAGTCAGATAATTATCATGCGTCCACCTACACATACTATCCACATATGTGATCAACCGATATTATAATTTGAGCTAATGCATGGCCCTAATGTGATCAATTCTGATTTGCTATAGAAATACACCAAAAAGTATTCAAATTTGATTTACTGACAGAATGAAAATATACACTATAAAGTGTGCTATAATATTTCGTTTGGTCTGAAAGAGTTTAAAACAAGGATTTTATAGGAACCGTTGCTATCTTTCCAAAATTTTCAAAATACTTCCGAATGTATAGCTCAATCTGTAACGCTCCTATCTGAATAATATCTCAATTGTCTAATCAGTCGTAATATAATTTCCATGATCTCCAATAATTTATTATATTTTAGGTACTGAATATATGCATTTTCACGTTTCAGTAATTAAAAAATCGCCAAGATTGACGCAGTGTCGAACACGTGTATATTTCCATTTTAGGCAATAAAACTACGTCTACCGTCACTTTCAAATTAATACTGCTAAAACCGACAAAGAAGCAAAATAAAACACAGATGTTCTCGTCATTTATCTACTGCAACTCTGAATAGAAATCTGTGTGGTCACCCGCATAATAATTCTATTTCGATACCGCATGGAGGCACTGAGAAAGAAATAAATATAATTTAAATTTCGTGGTACGTGTCTTGCGTGTGTACACCTGCGTTGTATATAACAATTGCTTAGTATACAACCTATATCTGAACATCTAAAAATGTGAGAATAGGTTGTCCACCAACCGAATGGTTGAGGATATAATGATGATGTACTTTTTTCGGTGTTAGTGCTTAAAAATAGTTACTCAATTAAGTTTAAGTGTAGAATACCATTTAGCGAAATAAATGTAATCGAGTAACGGTTTTTTTCACATAATTTTATTTGCCATTTAAGAAAAACAAATGAAGAAGCGAAAGATTTAAAAAGATAGTCCGCGCAAATTAGATAATCTGCGAGAACGGTTAACGAAAGCATCCACATTCTTGTACAGGAACAATGTACGGCTGCGGTTGTGGAAATGGTACCATTATCGGCTGAGGAGATGGATAGAAAGAACCGGAACTTGCGGGTGATTGAGCGGAGGTGGTCGATTTCGGCGCAGAGGAGGTTGTTTTAGCTGTCGGAGGCAATAAGGCGAGAATTATGTTCGGTATGGTAACTGAAGGAGGTGGAACGACCGGCTTCGGCACTTGTACTTTTATCGGCAGTGGTTGCGGAACCGGAACATATGACACTGGTGGAGTGCAACTTGGCTGAGGATAACAGCATCCACATAGATCGGACGGTGAGCTTTCCAATTTCTAAAACATGCAATTGAAATGAGGTTTTAGGATTATAATATTCCTCGTTGATCACTGGAAAAACAAATTATCATTGCTTTCACAGAAGCAGCAGCGTCAGTTAACTTATATCGGTGTCACATATTTCATGCACTATTGTGCGGTAAACAATATTTAGGTGTTTTTGGGGAAATTACATTTATATATCGTGTAACATTCAAAAGTTAGCGAAAAAATAATTCACTTTTGCAGATACGCCATTACTGAACGGCAAAATTATTTTTCCGAGCAGTTTTTCTTTCCCTTATTGGCACCGATTTGTGGCTGCAAATTACATCCGAAATACTCAATTTCAAATGGTTAACTGCTCCTATCCTGTTTTCTAATCAATGGGCAAATTTCATAAGAAGACTAAATTTTACGACTTCAAGATAACGTTAAGCATTTTCCTGAGAATTAAAACGTCGTTAAAAATAACCATTGTACCTTCAGTTTGGAATATAAGTTTCTCGTAATCATTAACAATAGTTAGTTTTATATTTCTTCATGCGAATTTGATGAGCTACATTTTCGTGTAACCGTTTGGCTCCTGACATTTAAACACATGCAATTACAAAGTACATTAAATACTATTTTTCCATAATCTATATTTCGGAACTTATTATTAACGTTTGCAGACATAAATTGGCAGCTATTTATGATTTTGCAAAGTTACACTTACCTGAACGGAGACAAGTAAAACGATCGCCGAAAGAATAAGTAAAATCTGTTGCTGAGCCATTGCGTTATTAGTAGATCAATTAGTTCTTGTAAAATGTCTTTGAACTGATGAGAACTTTACAATTGAAACTGCTTTTATATGAATCGCATGCTGCTCTTTTCGCCAAGTACATTTCCTGTAGCTTAATCTCTTCCGCAATTTTCATTGAGCTGAAGTGTTTCGCCAGTTCCTCTTAGCGAAGCGCGATAATGCAGGTGTTTCAATAAGTGTTATCAACTCCGATGTTGATGTCATTCGTCGCCGGACAATTCGCCTGAAAATCCGTTGGGCGATAAACAGTTTTAATTCCTTGGCTGCATTCAATTATGCACTCTATTAGAGATCTGGATTTTTCCGTGTTGGCACTATAGACTTGAAATATTTATCGATAGAATTTAATATTTTCATGGCGTGTGTAACGAATAGTTTTCATAGACGTTGCAAGTTTTTTATTATTTCATTTAGCTTTGGAAATATCTAATATACATTTATCCACGTATTTTGTGCAATGTGGGAAATCTTTTTATACTTACTTACTTTTTACATGGCAAGTGAACGAATCAGGAATTACTTTCAAAAGAACGACTCCTCTTATGTCTATCCTTTTTTCGGATTTATTTTCATTTTCCAAGTTTAATATTTGAAGGCGATTCCAAAAATTATAAATCTTTTTTTTCTATTTTTTCATAACTACCGAGTCTGTAACAATAAAATAAGTAACAAATTTTCGCTATTAATGAAGGTTCAATAGATCATTGGAAAATTCAAAGAAAAGACGAAGAGGTTTGATTCTTGTTATTTTTTTTGATTAGGGAGTATGCTGTACAAATAATTTTATTACTGAAGGGGGGAGTATGTATTTCGATAAAAACATTAACTGAAATTCCATCGTTTTATTGTTATAATTCCGGGAAAAATCGAAATTACAACTACTTTTTATTAGACTCTTTGCTCTTCTGATGTTTGAATTAAAATTAGTTTCAATAAAAATATCCACTTCAAAGTGTAATTCAAAATAAATTTAATACATTTTAACTTGTAGTGTTAATTTAATATTCGATGTTAATAATGTTTATACTAACTGTTGTGACCCTACTTCAATCAATAACGGTGTAGTTTTCTTTTTTTGCGTGTGTAATGAAGGATTATTGTTTCGAAAAGAACTTTACCGTTACTAATGAAAAAATCTCATAACTCTTCCCAAAAGTGAAGATATTTGTTTTGGGAAATTAAAAGAATATTCTAAATATAAAAGAAAAAAATTCTGAGAAAATTAAATTACTATGAAGAAAAAAGTCGCAATATTTTTTTCCGTTTTATTTACGTAGAGTTTGGGAAAGTGCAGAAAATGTTTAGATAGGAACTTAATTTTTGTGACACGAAGGATTTTCATATCATCGCCTACTGTGAGCCTCAGAGTTAATTTTATTCAGGTACCGTAAGAACTGGTACTTATGTAATTCGCATATACGTATATAAATTTTTTGTCGTGGGAATTAAGCGTATGAATTTGTTAAGGAATCTTCTCTTCCCATTTAGGTCCGGTCTGCACTGTATAAATTTGTTGAAGGAAATAAACTCGAACGTAACGCATGAAATGAAATTATTAATAATTTTATTATTTTTGTCTCTTCTCCTTCCCGTAAGGATGGTCCTTTCATTAATTTTCAAAATATTGAGACTTTCGTCTTCATTCAACTAAGTAATTTTAATTTATCTTATTTAATTTCTCTGTGTCTGTATGGTTGAACCAATAAGAACATAAATCAAAAATTCCTGCCTTTTATGATGCGTTCATAAAATGTTATTTTATACTTTAATACTGTAATTATATAATATTTATACACAGCATCATTTTCATTTGAGTAATACTGATAATTATTTATAATTACGAACAATTAAGTAACTTTTAACAGAACTATGAATTTATTTAAATAAACAGTGGCATACTTCGGAATGTATTCTCCAAGTCGAATGTGAACGAAATGAAAGTAAATTGTTTATTTGTTTGCGATTACCAAAATTTTAGCTGATGATGTGTGGAATATTTCCGGCAGAAGAAATTGTCATTATATGTGTGCTATCTTCATACTTCTTCCCAAAATTTCACTGTTCAGAAGGAGTGCATTTAATTTCTCCTCTCATAAATGGTCTCAGTGTTAGAGCTCTTTGTTTTCTTTACAGAAGTGACGGGTTCAATCCTGGGCGACGACAGAAATTATTTCGGAAAATTTATATAGAATAATCGCTAATTCAAGTGGAAGGCAGTGGCAATCCACCACTTACACTATCATAGTATGTACACAGCAGACACATATACGGGCTGCATTTGTATCGCAATAACAAGCGGTTATAATCATTTCCGAGTTTTGTCTTGTACTCTGGCGTTGCGTAATTGCCAAGAACGTTACCTATTCTGAACAACTAGATTGTACAGATAGGTGTCTCGGCGCTCGAAATCGAGTTAACGAACGCAGAAGATGTTATAAATATATCGGCGAGGTGCTATCCTCCATCATAAGGGAAAGTTTGATCTCTCATCAATTGTGTTCCTTGAGATGGTGGTTGATGAGAGCTTTGATGTAGCTGTTGTTATTAGCGGCCTTATAAAAGCCTCTGAATCTTACTTTGTGCATTGGATTATCTCTATTGAATCGTTTCACCCCATGTAGGGGTATCGTGACCATGATCTGTCACCCGGTTGATCAGACTGCGCCAACAATTCCGATCCCTTGCGATGTGTACACAATCCTGAAAGGTACGACCAGCAGCTGTGCACACTGCGTCCGTCCATCTAGTCGGCGCACGACCTCGACTCCTTTTTCCATTGACCTTTCCTTGGACGAGCACCGTTTCCAAATTGTTCGCTCTGATCACATGACCAAAATACCGCAGTATCCTGCAGAGCACTATAGATGATAGCCTCTTCGGGTTACCAATCTCATTTATTATGGAGACATTTGTTCTCCTGGCTGTCCATGGGACACGCAGCATACGCCTCCAGCACCACATTTCGAGTGCGTCTATACGTTTTTTGTCTGCGCTGGTCAATGACCAGGTCTCTGCACTATACAGGAACACTGAGAAGACGAGGGAGTTCACTAACCGAATCTTTACACCTTTACTAACAGCGGAGTCAGCCCAAATTCTTTTTAAACGGCTCATTGCGGTTCGTGTAATTTGTGCTCTGTGGCGTATCTCATTTTTACATCCATTATAAGTACTCTTAATTTAATTACTGCACATTTACCATAGGTTATTATGACATGTAACAGTAAAGAAACAATAACAAATATTACCTTTTTCAGACAAACTTCCCTATCGACGGAGAAGCGCTAATAAAAATATCCACACACATCTAATAGCTGTTTTTGAAATGAAATAGCAGAGGAGCACAGAGCTGTTAAAAGATTTGTAGAAATGTTTAATATCACTTTGCGTGTAATCTATACTGCAAAAAAAAGTATTAAGGACACAATTCTTTAGATTAAAACAACGTCTAATAATTACCAATTTGTCATTTCAATTCTCAATTTGCACTAAGCCTTTGTTTACATATTTAGCCCTAACACGACTTTTCGAAATCGATCATGATTTCAATGACATATGCCAGCATGTAAATGCCATAATGTACAATGTCTGTCCTATTCTAGGTCTCTCTCAAACTCTGTTAGTCTTACTAGATTAACGGTTACAGATCAATCTTAAGTTAAAATTTTATTTTACTAATCGGTGTTTCCTGTGATTTTTATGATATTCGTCTACTTTTCTTAGAATATAAAATATTTTAAACTAGCGATTATTCGTTGATTTTTTCAGTTATTTGTACACCTACTTTTTTTCCTCTAGAACCTCTGCAGGACTTCTATTGTTTTACATACGTTTCATTATCCATGAATCCCGTTTGTTTATATGTTTATAGGATCTGGGGGAGTCCAACATCCTCGTTTTTCTTACTCGGGTGGATCAGGTCATGTCAACCTATTATGTGCGATTTATTTTATTAAATCGCTATAGGATATTATCGTAAAGATCTACTCTAGACTTTTCAAGTTAAAATGCAAACCGATACCGACCTATTGTGTACCTGACGAAACATACGATGTCTGAAAGTGTATTTCATTATTCGTACTGACTTAACATGTTCACAGATACACCCTATACGGAATGATGTTATGATTTATGCTGTTTTTCGGTGCGGGATCACATCAAAATTCACGATATGTAACAAACATTTTGCATCCATAGAAGCCGTTCAAGTGGATAAAAGAAATCACAGATTATAATGGAAGATAAATAGAAGGAAAGGTGCAAAGTGTTTATGCTCCCGAGACCAAGAATATATGTTTACTTTATGACGGGAAATGAAAAGACGTTGTTCAATGAGAGGAACATATGGACGGTTAAAATTTATGAAAAAGCTAGTACTAATAGCAGTACGAATAAACGAGAAAGGTATATTCTGGTAATCAATAGCACGCAGAAAGATTTTCCTGAAATCTACGTAAATAAAACGGGAAAAAATCATACGTCTATTTTTTTCAGAGTAATTTAATGTTCTCAGAATTTTTTTTTACGAGTATATTTAGAAGATTCCTTTAATTTCACAAAACAAATATCTTCACTTTCCAGAAGAGTTATGAGAATTTTTCCTTAGACAACGGTAAACTTCTTTTCGAACCACCAATCCTTCATTGCACACGCAAAAAAAGAAAGCTACATCGTTATTGATTGATGTAAGATCACATCAGTTAGTAAAATCACAACTGTTAGTAAAAAAATTGCTAACATCGAATATATTAAATTAACGCCGTAAGCTAAAATGAATGAAATTTATTTTGAATTTGGTGTAAAGTCTCACACATTGAGCGGATGTTTTTATTGGAACTAATTTTAATTAAAATCTCGGAAGGGCAAAGAATCTAACAACAAGTAGTTGTAATTTTGATTTTTCCCGGAATTATTACAATAAAACTATGGAAGTTCGGTTAATGTTTTCTGAGTTTATACAGAAATACGAGATTGGACAATTAAATAATGAGACTGAGTTTATAAAAACCGTTTATTGAAAAATTATTCAACAACAACATTATTGCCTTCGACGTAGTCCCCTTGAGCACCAACATAGCGATTCCGGAGATTATTCCGTGCATTGTAGCAGTTCTGGAACGCTTCAAGTGGAATTTCCGATAGTACCCTCGTCACGGCCTCTTAGATGTCGGTAACCGATTCGAAATACGTACTATTTACCAGTTTTTTGATCTCGGGACGAGAAAGAGGTCACATGGTGGCGAATCAGGTGAATACGGGGGCTGTGGCAACATTACAATTCTTGTAGAGGTTAAAAACTCAGTAACACTGAATGCGCTATGACAAGGCGCGTTGTCAAGTGAAGAATCCATATTCTCACGATGTCTGGACGCACTCTGTTAACCCTCTTTTGAAGTCTTTCTAGTACGTTACAGTTGCAGACATGATTAAAAATCTATCCAGTTGGCGAGAAAACTCCTTAAAGACCGCCCCGAGGCTGTCAAAGAAGCAGATGAGCATGGTCTTTACATTTAACCAGCTCATTTGAAATTTTTTCGGTCTCGGGGCGAGCGAGGACAGACATAGTTGAATTTGGCGCTTCGCCTCAAGATCATACTGAAGAAAACTTCTTTCGTCCCCCGTAATAACAGGATCAAGGAGTAGCGCAGGATCGTTTTCTGCCGATTCCAAACATACAACAAAAAATATAAAATTTCGCTTCACTATTTTAGTGATGGGCACCACTAACATATTTGCATAAAACACGACTCGGCTAGAGAAGTCATGATCGCACGAGAGGCGCAAAAACGACTGTTGAAAGGAGTAGGACGCCAGACTGTCATGTAGAAATTTCAAAGCCACAGTGTAAACACAAGCGCGGAAAAAAGTCAGTCCCATTACTTAATTTCTAGACTTTGTACATACTCCCCCCTTCAGTATTAAAATTATTTGTACAGCATACTCCCTATTCAAAAAAAATAACAAGAATCCAACCTCTTCGTCTTTTCTTTGAATTTTCCAATGATCAATTGAACCTTCATTAATAGCGAAAATTTGTTACTTATTTTATTGTTACAGACTCGGTAGTTATGAAAAAATAGAAAAAAAAGATTTATAATTTTTGGAATCGCCTTCAAATATTAAACTTGGAAAATGAAAATAAATCCGAAAAAAGGATAGACATAAGAGGAGTCGTTCTTTTGAAAGTAATTCCTGATTCGTTCACTTGCCATGTAAAAAGTAAGTAAGTATAAAAAGATTTCCCACATTGCACAAAATACGTGGATAAATGTATATTAGATATTTCCAAAGCTAAATGAAATAATAAAAAACTTGCAACGTCTATGAAAACTATTCGTTACACACGCCATGAAAATATTAAATTCTATCGATAAATATTTCAAGTCTATAGTGCCAACACGGAAAAATCCAGATCTCTAATAGAGTGCATAATTGAATGCAGCCAAGGAATTAAAACTGTTTATCGCCCAACGGATTTTCAGGCGAATTGTCCGGCGACGAATGACATCAACATCGGAGTTGATAACACTTATTGAAACACCTGCATTATCGCGCTTCGCTAAGAGGAACTGGCGAAACACTTCAGCTCAATGAAAATTGCGGAAGAGATTAAGCTACAGGAAATGTACTTGGCGAAAAGAGCAGCATGCGATTCATATAAAAGCAGTTTCAATTGTAAAGTTCTCATCAGTTCAAAGACATTTTACAAGAACTAATTGATCTACTAATAACGCAATGGCTCAGCAACAGATTTTACTTATTCTTTCGGCGATCGTTTTACTTGTCTCCGTTCAGGTAAGTGTAACTTTGCAAAATCATAAATAGCTGCCAATTTATGTCTGCAAACGTTTATAATAAGTTCCGAAATATAGATTATGGAAAAATAGTATTTAATGGAACAATTGTATTTATTGTCTTTTGTAATTGTATGTATCTAAATGTCAGAAGCCAAACTGTTACACAAAATTGTAACTCAGCAAATTCGCATGCTGAAATTTAAAACCAACTATTGTTAATCGTTACGAGAAAATTATATTCCAAACTCGAGGTACAATGATTATTTTCAACGACGTTTTAATTCCCAGGAAATTCTTAACGTTATCTTGAAGTCGTAAAATTTAGTGTTCTTATAAAATTTGCCCATTGATTAGAAAACAGGATCGGAGAATTTAACCATTTGAAATTGAGTATTTCGGATGTAATTTGCAGCCAAAAACCGGTGCTAATAAGGGAAAGAAAAACTGCTCGGAAAAAGGTTCATTATTTTAAATTTTACCGTTCAGTAATGGCGTATCTGCAAAAGTGAATTATTTTTTCATTAACTTTTGAATGTTACACGATATAAATGTAATTTCCTCAAAAACGCATAAATATTGTTTACCGCACAATAGTGCATGAAATATGTGACACCGATATAAGTTAACCGATGATGCTGCCTCTGGGAAAGCAATGTTAATTTGTTTTTGCAGTGATCAACGAGGAATATTATAATTCTGAAACCTTATTTCAATCGAATGTTTTAGAAATTGGAAAGCTCACCGTCCGATCTATGTGGATGCTGTTATCCTCAGCCAAGTTGTACTCCGCCAGTGTCATATGTTCCGGTTCCGCAACCACTGCCGATAAAAGTACAAGTGCCGAAGCCGGTCGTTCCACCTCCTTCAGTTACCATACCGAACATAATTCTCGCCTTATTGCCTCCGACAGCTAAAAAAACCTCCTCTGCGCCGAAATCGACCACCTCCGCTCAATCACCCGCAAGTTCCGGTTCCTTCTATCCATCTCCTCAGCCGATAATGGTACCATTTCCACAACCGCAGCCGTACATTGTTCCTGTACAAGAATGTGGATGCTTTCGTTAACCGTTCTCGCAGATTATCTAATTAGCGCGGACTATCTTTTTAAATCTTTCGCTTCTTCATTTGTTTTTCTTAAATGGCAAATAAAATTATATGAAAAAAGCTGCTACTCGGTTACATTTATTTCGCTAAATGGTATTCCACACTTAAACTTAATTGAGTAACTATTTTTAAGCACTAATACTGAAAAAAGTACCACGAAATTTAAATTGTATTTATTTTTTCACTCGGTGCCTCTATGCGGTATCGAAATGAAATTATTATGCGAGTGACCATACAGATTTCTATTCAGAGTTGCAGTTAATAAAATACGTTTTTAAAACAAATTAACTTAATTTAGATTTTTGTATGCTAATACTTTTAGATATGTACCAATAACCCGTTTTGAGGTGATTGAAAAATGTCGTCCAATTTGTTGTACGGTCCGTTTAATGTATAAATAACTTATGCTTTTTTTGAAATAATAAAACAAACATATCTATAACCGGACTTCTTCATATAATTACACTTTAGTGCCCTTATCGGTTTTTGGAGGTCATATTACAACTTGGTTTTAACAGAAAAATGCAACGTTTAAACTATAAGTGGTGATTGTTATATAACTTGTGTGAGTTGGTTACAGTCTAGTACAAATATGCCATGGGATTTTTTTGCCTTTGAGAAGCAGTGCAATGTAAAAACTTGTGTAATTTAAAAATATAGCGTTCATTTATTTAATTGGAACACTTTCGAATTTAAAAATTCGGGGGAGTATCTATTTTGTCTGAAGTTGAGTGTTTGGATTTTTATGCAAATGAGTGTGTAAACATGTTCAATTTACGTCCATTCTACTGCAACGTACTGCGAGCTTGCCCCCTTCTATATTCTAATGGCATACTAAAGGATTGCTGCGAAATATTAATTAACATTGAAGAAAAGGAAAAGTGTCATCGACTTTTAGTGAAACAAAATTTATTATCGTCAAAGTACATTGAACCCGAAAATTTAATACATTTTTTTCGAGCTTTCTCGCTGATTAATAACGGAACTGTGTACAACGGGTGCAAAATTTAAAGAGCAAGACGGGATTTGTCGTTTAAACGTAACCATGTAATTACGGCTATTGAAATACTAAATAAAGTCTCGACTTTATTGAACAGTAGCACAGATTTGCAAAGTCGTATCGTGTAACGTTGCTCATGTTACAATATTTTAAAGTTTATTAGTCAAATTGTTCGTGAGTTATTGCATATTTTAATTGAATATTTTGGTCGTCTCTGAACTATCTTACTAGGATTATTCCGTTCATTATATGTGTACGGAATTCTAAAAATGACCTCTCTTCCTTTAAATACCTTTCCAACTTCTATATCCTATGAATCATAATCAGTAATTCAACTAAAACGTGTTTTTCTGTTTTCGAATCTAATTTATTAATTTCTCTTTTAAAATGCGGAGATAAGATACGGAGCCAAAGCAATGTAAAACAATATAATTTACATTTCTTTCACACAATAAAACAGCAGATACAAAATCTCATTTGTAGTCCGTTTATTAAATATATGTGGCATACGAAATATCACCATTTGTCAAGTTCCGAATTAAGCAACATTAAACGATCCGTCTTTAGTAAATCCGTGCTACTGTTCAATGAAGTTAAGATTTTATTTATCTTCAGATAATATTTCAATAGCCCTAATTACAGAATGAAAGAATGATGGTTATGTTTAAACGACAAATCTTGTCTTACTCTTTAAATTTTGCATCCCATTATATACACAGCTCTTTAAGACAATGTATAACTTGTCAAACTAACCAATTACCCTCTGGGCGGCAAAAAACCGTTAAGAATATATAATATGGAGTTTAAAACGATCTCAAAAATTACCCTTAAAATTTCATAACCGGATAACCCTTTAAAAGTGAAATTCGCAATATAAAACAATACGTAGAAGAAGCTCTTTAATAAAATCAAAAAGTTACGGATAAAAAATTGTTTACGTCCCCCCTTCTTTTTTGGGCCAAAAACAACAAAAAAAGGATGTTCATAGCCCGAGTAAAAAAGTTGAGGAAAATAAAACGTATCTTAAACGTACGCATAAAGGTCCACTTTAGAAGAAAATATAACCGAGCTTACAACTTTATACTTAGGCCGTTGAGACGCCAAAAGCTCGAAAGTTTTGAAAAAAATGTTTTTTTCCGGTCATGTGACGTATGGAAAGAAAGATCGAACGATTTGCCGGGAACGAAACCGTATTTCATTTCCTTACTATAACTTTCGAAGTTTGCCCAGAAAAGTTTAAAAAAGCGCAAAAAATAACGTGTTTTTCCCTCTTTACGGTGCGAAAAATCAGATTTAGTTATTTTGAATTTGATATTATGTGAATATAAACATTATGGTTATCTTTAAGTTAGCATACGGAATCCTCAGCGCATGAAACGTCATGCTTGACTGAACTTGTTTTTAACGAAATGAAAACAATTGTAGATGAACTGAAATTTAACAAACTCAAATGTAATGTTTCTTACAATTCCGACCGTACTGATGAAATATGCAGTGAAAATTTGAACGGTATAGAAAGTTCTGAAAAATCCGGTGAAACAGAAATATCAAATTACTTGGCGAGAAATTAAACAACCATCCACGTACAATAACTTTGTTGCTTTTCACACAAAAACAGAGTTGTCAGTGATGTTCTATAGTAATATCGAGAAATCGGTAACAAAAATTATGAAGTTAGTACAAGGCTGTAAATAAAAAGAATTAGATAACTTGAAACGCGATGAAGCATGGAAGTGAAAAACATTATTGACAATAAATGAATTTTTAAGCTAAAAATATATCCCGATAAAATTGTCCGATATAAATCGAGATTAGAATAGCTCAGGTTCACAACGTGATCAATATCTATCGATCATTCAGAGACATATAATACATTGACAGTATTAAAACTGTCAGTATATTTTTAAGTATTGCTAATGAATTTTAATTACGGTGTTTAACAAATGGATGTTATTTCAGTTTTTTTGTATGGAGTAATAAAGAACTCTATATGAAAGCACCTGAAGGATTTAAAAAAAAAAAAAAAATTAGATAAGTACGTAAAATACAAAACGTTATATATGGCTCGAAACAAGCACCGAATAGCTGAAAAAAAAATGATGCGTTAATAAAATCATATTTTGATTGTTGTATATATTCACGGTCAATTAGAAAGAATTAGTTTTGTATACCACGTTGTACGCGAATGATATTTCAATTGTTTCTAACGATAAAAAGAAAATATTAAAATTAAAACAAAAATTAAGAGAAAACTTTTCGATGAGTGATTTAAGAGTTATACATAAATTTTTAGCAATCGATATAAAGCGTGAGCAAGATTGTTTAAAAGTGGATCAAATGAAATACTTAACCAATGTATCTAAAAAGTTTCGACATGTTTCAATACCGTGTTGTTAAAACCGTACGGTTGAGGAAAATTTGGATAAATTAGTTTAGTTTTTGGGTCAAAGCCGCTAGCGCGCCCAAAAGAAAATATATAAAACAATATTATTGTTATTTTATATTTAAAAAAAAAAAAAAATCAAAAAAATAGCATTTTAAGAACAAGAAAAACGGGATAAAGTTGATTAAATATTATATTGTAAGTTGACTCTGGCTGTCTAATGTTTGCAGTGGTTTGAACGTGTCCTAATTTAAATTTTGCGGCTAATCTGCATAGTTGTTTTTAAAAATTACCGACGTATATTCATTGGAAGGTCGCAAAAAAATCTTACGATCTATCAAAGTAACTTCAAACTGCACATTAACATTCAGAAAGGACCTGCGTCTAGCATAGAGTTCAAGTATGCCGACTTTTACCGGTGATGAAGACGATATAAAATTAACTCCCGAATATGTATTTAAGTTTTTTGATCAACGGGATTTATACAAATAAACAAGATCACGAGTCTCCGTAATAAGGAAATAAAAAAAAAAAAAAAAAAGGGAGAAGAACACAGACGTTTAAAGTCATAAAAGAATGCAGAAATCGGCCTATCTAAACTAATTTGCGAGAACAGATTAAAGATATCGGCAATTAAAAATAAAATCTCCCTTCGGTCTTGTCTACAGGAAAGAAATGGATTTTTAACTGTAAATAAAAATTACAAGTAGTGTTATTTATTTTCAAGCAACAACGGTAAAAAACGAAAAATAAACAATTTTATGTAACTTCAAATGTGTAACAAAAAAAAGGAGCCTATTTCGGCAGTTTTATGAAATACAATATTGAAAAAACCAGATTCGTGTACCATTTTATTAGCCAGATAAAGAAAGAATTCATCGGATATTCTGAATTTATTGGTTTCCTTTTTTTTTTTTTAATTGTACTCCATCGTCATCGCGTACGGAAACTTTACGGTACCGGCGACATCCTATTTACTTCAATAGGTGACATATCTAACGCGATGTTCATTACGCAAAACATCTCTGATTCCGACGAATTGTACTCATTGTTTTTCAAAAAATAAAAATCCTTTACCAAACACACTTGCTTATCCGATCGATAATAACATTTGTATAATCAAGAATTTAATTATCGCTTTAATTAAGTTTTTCGGTAAAGATTACACGTATCCGTGTGTTTCCGGAAAGATTTCCCTTTCCATTGTAAGAAACAAACCGACAACAAAGAAGAAAAATAGTCTTATTATGTATATGTTAAAAAAGGTAAACATAAATAGCTTATACGGATGATTAGGATCATCAGTGTGGAACGTGAAGACCTCCATAAAGACAAAAAAAAACAAAAAAAAAAAAACGTAGTAATTAGTTATCTGAAAACTACTTAATATTAAATGGAGGTAAAACGAAAACGATCGTAATTGCAACCTACGTAAACAGTGATTAAAATGCCGAATTGAAAACACATAGGTGCTGTTGTGAGCGAGGTATTAATGAAGATGAAAATATAAATTGTTTATGTAAGTGAATGTAAATCGCTCGGAAAATATTAACGTCAGGCACTGATTAACGTGCTAATCTTGTGATAGCTTTGTAATTTTTATCATATTTTAAATATTTAATGACATATATCGGGTAAAAGTGGGTATTTAGAGAGCTCTCAAACGGAGTGTTTTTTTAAAGGTACGGAATAGTGGATATTTCCCGGAATATATAAAATAAAAATAATAAATATAATTCAATTCAGAATATTAAGCTATACGGTTGCCGTCCGCTAGATAGAGAAACAACTACTGAATTCGACAATCTGTGACACTAGGAAGAGCTAAGTAGGATTCAAACCTAGCCAGTAGGCTATGACTGGTGGGAATATCCATGAAAAGGCGGTAAAAATAATAAAAACAATGACATCAATATCGAAAGAAACGGTAACAATAAAAACAATAAGAAAAATACTAGTATAGAGTTTAGATACTAGAATATCGGAATTTTCCACGATGGCAACAATAAACCAAAATTAAGAACCGCTCTTACATGTAGTAAAAGAATTGCAGCCTTACGTCGAACGATCTCCACCCAAAAAAAAACAAAAACATTAACATCTATGAACCGACTGGAAATTATGCGTTGTTTTGGCACGGGTTTTCTCTCTTGGACATAACAGCACAGAGTCGATATTTCATTCAAGTGACTATATGGCAATAGACGACCCTGCGGAACCAGGCAAATGAAGATAACGCTAAAGTTGGAAGATGAGAATGCATTATTCATACTATTAAACGTGCTCACGAGATGCAGTGCGGGGAAAGACTATAAAGAAACCGTTTGCGTAAAACAGTATTTTTTTGTAGATCGTATTCGGCCGAAGAGTGATTGATCTTGTACTTGGAGATTTTTGGAATAGGAAGTAACATCAAAATGTGGCCAGAAGTTATTGGCAAACATGGATTTATTTAAGGGTTCAAAGAACAATAGCGATTTTTTTTAACTTCAAGTCGTGAAAGTATACGAGCTTAAAAATCACCAACACTTTGTACAGTGCTACGTGGAATCTAGATGCGTTTTAAATACAATCATTGGAACATGGTAAATTTCACCATTGTGTGACGGACGTTCTGCAGCAAAGAAGTGTGTAGATATTACCCGATCAATGAGAGACGCCAAATTATCTACAAACATAAAGCATTAAAAGTACCAAATACAAAAAAACAAACCAAACCGGGAATTGCGGTGTTTTTTAAGCACTGTCCTCCGGCTGCACTGGATACGATTACACTAGCGTTGAATTTTATTAAGGAATAAGTTGCTAGATTTGTACGAAATTCCTTAAAACTGACAGAAATGACGGAAAAATTCCAAAGTAAATAAGAAAAGATTAATTTTTATGAACTGACAGAATAATATCAGCAGTAAGGTCTTGAAACAAAAGAGTTTTCAACAATAAATGGATAAAGTAGAAAGATTATTACGTAAAACAAAAAAATTTGGCATTTAAATTAGAGTCTATACGGATATATTTCTTTACTGCGGTCAAATAGTGTATGGACATCCATTGTGCTCGAGTTTTTCAATGGATCACGGAAAGTGATTTTGTGTTTTTATAACATAATAATGAAAAGTGAAAATGTTACGCTGAAAATTTACATAATTTGCGAGTAAGCTTTTCTTTACCGAACGATATACCGAACCTGCCAAAAAAATTGATGCCCTCGATAGTAATATAGTTGCAGTGGGAATAAAAGATGGAGTAAACTAACGGGAAATGAAAAATCCGCCGGGCTTGTTAACATCCCCTCCCCCAGATTTACTCAATCTGGACTGTGGAAATGTGATACACACTCCTCTTCAGTCAATGAAATACGGAGGGATGAATCCATCCCAAGAGATTTCCAATATGTCGGTGTAATATTGGACTGAAGTAATATTTCAAGTTCTGGAAAAACTCAACACGCTCGATCGGCTGGTTCTTCAATGGGTGTCAAGCAGCTAATGAATTAGTGGTAAAGCAATCGAATGAAACCTTCGAATAATTTTCCTAATAGAATGTTTCGTAAAGCAAAAAAAGTAAACAGGGTGCGATTTTGGAGCATTAAGACACTATAGTACGTCAACAAGTTGACAGTTTCAAAGGTTGGAAAAATTCTGGAAATAGTTGAAACAACTAGCGTAATTATTTTTTCTTCTATATAGAAGTGCTGGAGGCGAATGCTACGTGTTCCTTGGACGGCCAAGAAGTCCAATATTTAAGAAAGTTGGCGACCCTAAATCACTATTAGCGATAGTATTTTCTAGAATTGGGCGGTTTTTTAGTCATGTAGTTCGGGCAAATGGACCGGAAGCACTCTTCATCGAAGGTAAACCAGACGGGAAACGTAAAGCCGCGTACCTTTATGATGGTCGAACACACTGAAGTTACTACAAACAATTTTAAAGCGTTCATGAAGCATATAACAGAGATAGATGGCATATACTATTTGATAATGGCGGTGTTTCTATGTCACGATCTTGCTACTAGAAGCACAAAAGGTTTCAATAATCTTGTTTCGTGAATATTACAAAAACTGTTCGACCAGTTCTAAAATGTGATTAAAACTATTTAAACGAATTTTGCTTATTTTAATGAGCATTTTTTTTTTTTTTTTACTTTCTTCTGATAAATTAAAAAAGTTCATAGTTATCGGAGAGGTTTTTTTACATAAATTGTTCAACTTTATTCATTATCAGCTTTGAATAAATTTTTATTTCTTCGAATTCTGCATCCCCCTCCCTTTCCAACTTACTGGTCACCTAAAAATATAAAAATACTACCGTAAAGTGGGTCGTCGAGGTTAATTTCGTCGGTTACGCCAACGATAATCATTTTCAGCTATAACTTCGTGTTCCACATTTTCCTAATCACTCGGGGTGAAAATTATTATTCCGAAGTTCAATTTAAAAAAGACCACTTTTGGCAGATATTTAAAAATTGAAGCTACCGAGGAAATCATTTTAGTTATGCATAATTTTACTCGGACCGCCTTTTTTGACAAATTCTGTTGCGCACTGGCTGATTTAATCTGACGCCTGCCCGTCAAAAAAGTTGTTTTAAATACTTTCTCGGGGATTTCCAACAAGACAAGACACGTTCACACTAGCACGAACAAAAAAATTCTTTCCTTATTTCGCGATTAAGAAGACGAAAAGATTTAAAATAGAAAAAAAAAAAAAAAAAAAAAAAAGGCCACATGGAGTAAGAAAACATCAATTTAAACATCATCCCAGAAAGATAAAAATAGTTGACTTATTTCACCCGTACACAGCGCAGTACTGAACTGTGAACTCTTCACACTTTGTATGTACACTTTCACGCAGTCAACTAACGATGGTGGGTGGGGTGGCAAACAAAAAAAATTGATAATTTTAAAATTTAAATTAAATTGTTTGTTACGGTTATTAAGTTAATCGGTTATGACAACAAAAATTGCGGCCTCGGGGTTATCTTGCTCGTTTTAATCGTTCTGTGTCAAGGTTAAATTTAACTAAATTTGAAGAAAAAATAGAGTCCGGCTTGGAAATATAAAGTTGAATTTTTTGATTAAACGTCATAACTTAATCGGAGGCTAAGCCAGTCTGTTCGAACATCTCGGCTGAAGTAAACCAACTGAATTTTCTGCACACCGGTTAAAATAACGTACATTTCTCTCAAAATACGTTCAATAAAAGTATAAAAGCATTCTGCCTTTTTCTTTGCAGTATAAACCGGTAAGTGAAAGTCAAAATCGTTTTTGTATGCTTTTTTTTAATTTTCACGCGTAATGGATTTTTTTTTCTGAACTTTCTATTAGAAATCGTTATTTTTCGGGAAACATCTACGCGAATGAATTCGATTTAGTTTAGAAAAGTAAATTTAGTAAATTTATCGTTCTCTTAGCCAGAACCATGCAGAGTATTTCTAGAGATACATGTAAGCAATTTTTTAAATTAGAAGAGATCTCTATTTTATGAAATGCATTTAATAAAACGACTAGGCTAACAAATAGAATTTTTTTTTGAAAAAAAACATTTCCTAAAGAGTATTGAAAAATTTTTTCACTGTTATTCAGATTTTAGGAAAAATAGAAATCGGACAATTTCTTTCAATTATCCTAAGATAAAAAAAAATGTCGAACTAGAATTAACCCGACATACAATCGCACGCACTACTACATAAACAAAAAGTGACGAATTAAGATGCCTTATGTTTTTAGTTGAAAAAAAAATTAAAACCATTTAAGGGAGGAAAGTTGCTGTTTAAATTTAAAGAAAAATAACAAATTTAAATTTACTTTAAATAATTTATGTGATCAACGAAAAAGGCATAATCTAAAATGAATGAATAAATTAATAAAAATAATTATTAATTAACATATTTTAAAAGTACTAAAATGCAGCGCCTTTTTTTAATAAAAAAAAAAACGTAAATATGTTACCTTAAATTACGACCGCATTAAGAAATCTAATAAAAGGGAATAAGTCTGCGCCCACATTAACAAACTTTCCTAAAGTGTCGATCTTATTTCGCTCCTTTTGCTAGGGCATTAGTATCGTTTGTTGCAGTCGAATTTTATATTTCTTCGAGCTTATTTATAAATTTCCCGTTATCCGAATAGGCTAGTTGTTTTTTTTTATTTTTTTAATGATAAAAAATTCTTACAGGTATATGAGCATCCTTTTGCTATGATAGAATAGCTGTATTCTAATGGCTATGGTATAGGGCAGCTAATTCTTTTTGCTCTTATCTTCTGTAGTGTCGTTCCTTCTCTTTCCAGGATGCATATGTTTGGCATTAATCGACGTTGATTGTCATTGTTTCTCCATCCTTGGTATAGGGTTCTTTGTCAGATTCCATTCCTTGTAACTCCTAATTACTTCTATTTACACGTGTTGATGGGTAATTGTCTACTATTGGCAAGCCCAGGGAAAAACCCAAACAAGAAAAAAAACAAAAAAAAATAGCTGTATTCTAGTCACAGTTTTACAGCGATACTGCGCTGATAGTGTGAAAACATCTTACAGAATATTCATGTAGCTCAGGTCAAAAAAAAAAAAAAAAAATGCCCAGAGTACAACGTGCTGATTGTTTTGCCGAAGTAGAACTCGGTTAGTTAAATGCTCAATCTGATTGGCTGTTTATGTACATGTGTGTGCTTCCTAATGCGCTCTTAGTAACTCGGTAACGTTAAAGAAGTACTCGCGCAGCACTAAACTAACACAGCGGGAAAACAAATAAATTATTAAAAAAATATTCAACTGCTTCTCCACACTGACAGAACGATTAACATTGTGCATACAAAACTATTTCCTTTGCGCATGCTCAAATAGCGGTTTCTCAGATTTTTGCTGGCAAGCTAAAAATTGTTGTCCTCTTTTAGCCAACTTAATTCCTACTCCCGAAGAAGTGAAAGAGGTCGAATTGGTTTCCGGGTACGATTTTGGTGCCCGCAGATACGCTTGATTTTCATGTTGGCTAGTCAAATTGGTTCCTGTTCTACGTTGTTGAAGATTTTTTTTTTTTTATTATTATTAGTATTATTTTACCTTGCGGCTTCTCAGCTAGAGTCTCTAATTGTTACTGTCATTATTTATTGTGTTTTCATTTATTATTCATTACATAGTCAACGAAATTAAGCAAAATAAAAAATTCTTGTGGATATAATTAAAACAATTTTATTTCGTTTCTTTGCAAGTGATTCGCACCTGTATGTTGCAAGCTGTCTTCAATTTTTAAAAAATCTGAACTGTTAATGGAAAATAAATAATTGCAAACTACATTTAGCACTTAATGTAGTTTTATAATACTTTACCGATGAATGAATGTTCACACAGCTCAACCCCTTTGTACTTATTCACGATTTATATTTCATGCCTATATGTTCAAAAAAAAAAAAAAAAATCAAATCCAATCAGGGGTAATTAATTATACTTAACGCTATTTCTTATGCAAAATTCACCGCTACTATCAAAAATATATTTCTTCTTGGTTAAATATAACATTTTAATAAAGTACATAAACCCACGATTCATCAATCATTCTAATAACAATGGGAAATAATCCGACCTTTTTAAATTGAAAACTGATTTAACCCGGGAACAAATTCGACCACCTAATATAGTAATTCAAGTTTATTACGGGAACCAATTCGACTACATCCAGAGAAGTATTGACAGATTTCTTTCTTTTTCAATTTACTACTTTGGTACAACACTACATGACTAGAAGTATCGGATAAATCGTCACTAATATAACATATATATATATATATATATATAAACTCAGCCATTCTGGCCTCGCAAGGGGCTGTGCCCCTTGACCCCTCTTGCTTTCATTTCTGTCTCTTTCTCTTCTATACTTTGTATAAAATGATCAAAATTTACAACGTAATTCTTACTGGCATCAACACAAAAAAAATAACATAACCACAAAAATCCTATTCTAACATTTAACTTTCATTATATAAAATTAAGACATTTTTTCGTTATATTTTTCGTTACGTATTTCATTACATAAAATTGTGATATTTTTTAAATAACAATAACAAAATCCTATAAAATATAACAAACATTGGGACATTTTTTTGGGATATTTTTTCGAATGGGGGGGGGGGGGTAGCCTAAGAATTCCGTTGTAATTAGTGTATATATATATATATATATATATATATATGTGTATATTAATTACAACGTAATTCTTAAGCTACCCCCATTAGAAAAAATGTCCCGAAAAATGTACCAAAAAAGTGTTCTAACTTTATGTAACGAAAAATATCCCAATTTTATGTAACGTTTGTTATATTTTACAGGATTTTTGTGATTATGTTATTATATTCGTATGGCACGATTTAGATTTACGTTGTAAATTTTAATCATTTTATACAAAGTATAGAATAAAAAAAGATAGAAATGTAAGCAAGAGGGATCAAGGGGCACAGCTCCTTGCGAGGTCAAAATGGCCGAGTTTATATATATATAAAACTCGGCCACTTTGGCCTCGCAAGGGGCTGTGCCCCTTGACCCCTCCTGCTTTCATTCCTGTCTCTTTCTCTTCTATACTTTGCATAAAATAATCAAAATTTACAATGTAATTCTTACTGGCATCAACACACACAAAAAATAACATAACCACAAAAATCCTATTCTAACATTTAACTTCCGTTATATAAAATTAAGACATTTTTTCGTTACATTTTTCGTTACATATTTCATTACATAAAATTGTGACATTTTTTAAATAACAATAACAAAAATCCTACAAAATATAACAAACGTTACATAAAATTGCGACATTTTTCTGGGACATTTTTTTGGGACATTTTTTTGGGACATTTAGCGTTACATAAAATTGGGACATTTTTTCGAATGGGGGGTAGCCTAAGAATTACGTTGTAATTAATATATAGATATATGTGTATTTTTATAGAAAAGTCGGTTTTAACTTATCGCGTCATTTTTTTTTTGCCTAATGATTGCTGACGCTGGCCCATATAGAGTGAGCTTAGCGGACCACTTTTCGACTCCACTTTTGCAGTTATGCTATGGTTATACTGTGTTGGTCGAAACGGACCACTTTTGAACCACAATATTTTAACAGCAACGCAACTACGGCCTTGAGTGGTTAGAAAGTGGCTGCCGAGCGGCACAATGTTTGTTGAACTGGACCAGCGACAAATACTTTTTTGTGGCCGACACCAGCCCCACACGTTGCGATTGCTGTTAGAGTTGACGCCAATCCGGGCGAGTAATATTGCGTTTTCCCCATCATTTCTATGTTAAAACAGTATCACCCATGACCAACCACTATTTTGCGGTTCCGCTGCTGTGGTCGAAAAGTGATCCATGTGAGTTAAGACTTAATCGACACAAAATTCTGATATTACTGCCACAGTAAAAGTGACATTATTATTGATGTGGAAAAACATTTCCGAATCAACCTTCCGAGATGAGGTAGACAACTAAATTCATAAATGAAATACTTTACGCTGTTTGAAAAATCCTGTTCGATACTTCAACTTTATTTGATATAAGATATTAAATAACAGCGTTGTATTTAGAATATCTTCCTTTTCTTCTTGAGAATTATCGCAAAATCTTCAAAATATTTCTTTGTTTTTCATTAGAATTTCCGTTTATAGAAGGAAGTAAATTTTACATTCTGACGTGTTTCTTTTCTCTCTGTTTATTTCCCAACCTGATTAGAAGAAAGTCATCGCACAATATATAAGCGCTACTGTAATTCAAACTTCAACATAATTTCGGAAAGGTTAGCTAATTTTGTTACGCCAAATGATAGTGCGAAATCGAAAAAGAAAACTAGATGTGAACTACTCACCGGCTATATTAATTGAAAGTGCGAACATGGTTGTGAAAGAGTTAAATAAAAATCCGATTATAATAGAAACAACACTCTTTTTTATATTGAGGATGCGTATAACCAGAAGAAATACAACATCCTAAAGGAATTTGCGAAAATTAAACAAAAATTTTTTTAAAGAATTCGTGGTTTAAAAAGTAAAACAGATCTGAAATATAAAATCAAACATTCCATCAGTACACAAAAAGATCAAATGCTTAAATATCGTGATGAAAAGGTGCTGTCTAAAATGATTATAACAGAATCATTTCAAGAAGATATTCATGAAACGTCTTAGTCGAAGTTGAATAAGATATTCTTTAGAATAATAATGAAACTAGTAAATAACGGCCGATTATTCGGATTGATGGCAAAGCTGGCCGTTGTAAGTAAATTAAAAAAAAAAACAAAAAACTACAGTATGTGACAAATTTTTGAAAAAGAATTATTTAGAGACGTTTTCCGTGTATGGGATAAGTTAAGCTTTAACTTTGGTTCTCATTTGTTTCGTTCGATGATTATAGATGGGAAACTTTTAAAAGCTAGCATTTTAAAAGTTTTTTCCTCAATTACCACAAATATGTTTCTTTTGTCTCGCGTACGCTCCATTTCTCATCTTGGCTCAATTTTTTTATTTATTTTTTTTAAGTAAATTATAATGACTTGTTGGTGATTTTAGTTAAGCTGTACATTAACAAAAAGCCCACTGTACCAGCGAGTATTTGCATTACATTTGTTTATTTTAATAAAAATGTATTTCTTCCGATTCGGTTTATCTTCGTCTATATCTAAATAATATTGAATTCTTTGTAATTGATTAAACACGTATAAAATCAAAAAATGAGTGTTGTGTCTGGGTTTCTTGTTCGCTTTGTTTTTAACTTTTTTTGTACTTTTTTTAAAACTAAGACAGATTTTATTTGTAAAAATAAACCTACAAAATGTCACACGAGCGGCATTATCTTACTAATGAAACTTTCCGATCACAATTGCTCTTACGCGTTTTTTCGTTATTTAACGCTGAGACTATTAACTAAGAAAATGAACAAAATCGGAGAACTTTCGGAATACGCACGTTTAATCTTTCGAATCGAATCGGCTAGTCTTGGACAACTGGTACCAACTTATGAGATGAATTTTAAAGATTTACGTTGTTACTAGATAAAACTTCATCAAAAACACCAGCTCAGGACCAGCAGTAAACGGTGTATTTGACATCGGTTTGGTAGTGTGTTTCACAAAAAATTTTCGAACCCAACATTGAATATCAGCATTTTTTGACGTAATTCTTCAGAGATTCTTGCCTAACAAATAAAGAATATGTTGGTTTTGAGTACTTAAACTTGGTGCTAAAATTTTCTAATGATTAAACACAGGTGTTTACGTTATTTAAATATAATTATACTTTTATAACAGCCGTTGCGGAAAAAATACCGCCCATTTAACGGCCTTCGACAAGCTGACCACGTCGAAACCAACGCAGGCCTATTAAAAAATAAGTAAATAAAAACTGCTTTCTTGTTAGTCAAACACGCGCGAGAAATCTATAAAATTACTTTCCAGATTTTCACATTGAAGTGTACGATCAGCTTCGAAACGTATTATGACTGTAAAGGTGTTAAAGCTCTCACGTTTACACGACCTGAATGAGGGAAATTCCAGGAAGTCAGCCGAATTTCAAATTTTTCCTTTTCCACTCACGATATAGAAGACCTTTTCTTGAAATTATTAAATTAAAATTTCACGTTATATTTGTCTAGATCATGGAGACGAAAGTATACTGCTATTTGATTACTCTGTTTGCCATTACGGATGCGTCCAATTTAATCCCACCGGAGTATAATATGAAACAAATGTATTTTAAAGTGTGCGGCGAGGAACTATCCAACACGGTAGCATTGGTTTGCGATAATCACTACAAGGGAAAACGAGGCGATAAAGGTAATAATTATATTTCTTTACTACGCTGAATTATATATATATATATATTTTTTTTTTTTTTTCTATTTCTTTCTATTTTTTCCCCATTCATCTCCATTGTTATTTTGTTATCAACATTTTTTGTTTTTTGCTGTTTTTATTAATGGTTTTCCATTGGCCGTTTGTTCGAAAATTTTTTAAACATTTTTTCCTCATCCACTTCATATGTTCCACTATTTCTCTGGTCTCTTACTTGTCAGTGAAATTTTGTTTCTGCCACTGGGCACACGTTCGATTTAACGTTTGCGGTTATGTATTTTTATAATTCCGTTGGTTAATTTAATCGTTACGTGTCCTTTTTTATTCAATTTTCAATTTTTATTTTTTTATTTTTCGCGACACATTAATCTTCTCTATGCTTTCCATTTGTATTTTCGTTTTCCCTTTGATAATCAATATTTAGATGAACCGTTTTTACACATTATTATTTCGTTTTGTGTTGTACCGTTTTTCTTGCCTTTTTCTTCTGTTCTTTTTTTGCGGGAACCAATGTGTAACAGTTCTCTATACTGTATATTTCAGTTTGCTTTAGGTTAATAATACACGTTTTTATTTAATATTGGTCCGCTGTTTTACATACATAGTTATTTAATTAAATGACTTTATTATATATATATATATATATATGTTGCTTCCGATGTGCCCGTTAGTACTGTCCGATTCGGTAGTATTTATATATTAAATGCAGAACATTTTCGGTGGAACACGATGGTTTTTTTTTATTTATTTTTGTTTTCTTCCGTTAATTTCGATAATTAGTTATCTCACGACCTCTGCCCATACATCTTGCGTAGATTTTTATCATACACATTCACGATCGATTCTAAATTTCCAGCCGTTAAATTAAGATCTGAACGATCGATGAAGATTCTTTTACGCATATTGTAGGGAAAATTTATGTCGCATTGCTGGGGTACGGTTTTCTCATGTTTTTTTTTCTTTTTTTTTTTTTTTTTTTTTAACATGTGAAGTAGAAAATAACAAATCGGGTAAAATTTGAAGTGAAATACACAGTCGATACTATATCATGCAGTGACGAAATATACGAACTCGATATAATCAAATGAGACGCTTGTTTAATTGTTGATAATATTTCGAAAAAAAAACCGGTCAGATCATATTCCATCGCGAATTAGTAATTTTTGTCCAATCATCGCCGGAACAAATTAATCATATTTTTTACCATTTTGAAGGAAAACTGCTTTGAATAATTGCCCCTGAAAGATAACGCGATGTGGGTTTTGAAGAAGCATTTCTTTCGGCGTTACTTTCACCGTAGCTTTCACCATTACCGAAGTGTCGCATGCATGCGCGTAAAGATGAATGAAAGGCGAGTGACCGAATATCGCCCAAGCGGAAATGTATTCGATAAACAAAAGAGATGAATATGCGCGAACGGTGGTCCGGTTGTTTTAGCCGAGCGTTGCGATATTAGCGGATAAACGTGTACATTTATATAGAAACGAAGAGAAATACGATTCTAACGAACATAATCATCGGCGATTCTTATTACAATCATATTTCCATCTTTCGCATACATTTCCTCATCTACAATCTATTCTGTCCGTGTCGATTTTACTCTGGACCTCTTCTTCTGAGGGTGCGCTACATAGCGCGTTGGCGATCACTATCCCATTTGTCCACGTAGTTCGCCGGCCACCGCCAATTCGAAAAATGGTCTCCGCGTATTCAATTCCATTCCATTGACGCAGATTTCTGAGCCATGAGTGCCGCTTTCGCCCAATTCCCCGTTTTCCTTCCATTCTGCCAGTTATCACTAGTTTTGGAATTACATATTTCTGTCCTCGCAAAATATGTCCCAGATAGGCAGCTTTCCTGGATTTATCTAGCCGTATAAATATAGAGGAGGTACAATGAAATGGTAGTTTTTTTTAGCTAGGATTGCCGCATCGTTCTCTCTTTTATTCTCGGCTTTTGGATCTTCGTCTTCCTACTCCATACAATGACTCTTATGTTCACTCATTTCCTTCCTTGTCAGTTGTTCCTATTCTAGCTTCTTTTATTCATTCAATCTCGCACCAGATTGAAATCTAATATGTTATTCTCCTTTTGAACTATTACTTAGATTCCTTGACTGATTGGGCTGTTGCTCTTCGTTGGCGTACCCATAAAAAAAAAAAAAATCTCCGTTTCTCTAGAATTCTTATTTCTAACCTACTTCTTACTCCGCTGAGAAATTTACGTTCCTGCTCTTTTCGAAAAACAAATTTTTATTCGAATCTTCTTGCCGATTCCCCAGTTTAACGATTTCCCTTAATCCTACGCTGTTCCGCAGTCGTCTTTATTACACTCGTTTATGCCTTACTCACACTCTGCTACCTTCTCCACATTTTTATTTTTACACGCCCTTTATATTACGAAGCCATCTGCGATTCTCTAACCATATTCTTTTTGAATGTCTCTCTTCGGTTTCTGTTCCCTATTGCCGCCTTTTCCATCTTTGTCAATTATTCTCAGTTGCTTCATTCTGTCAGCTGCTGACTGGGTTAATATCTGACTTGTTGTTCTCCGAGAGGTCACATCGATGTGCTCAAAACCAAACTCGAAAAAGTTCAAAGTCCGATGCATCTTATTTCATTTTAGTTTTGATCGTTACGTCATTATGCGTAAGAAATTTTATCTCGACCATGAAAATTCCATTTCTTTTTTCGATTTTTTTTTTTTTTTTTCA
This sequence comes from Icerya purchasi, assembly GCA_039619475.1. Lineage (NCBI taxonomy): Eukaryota > Metazoa > Arthropoda > Insecta > Hemiptera > Monophlebidae > Icerya > Icerya purchasi. The sequence goes on along the minus strand of CM077115.1, from coordinate 74,668,261 downwards.
ATATAAACTTTCAAAAGAAGCTTCTCCTTATTCGGTGTAAACTACCGCGCCAAGTCAGAAATTTATTTCGCGGTTGCTAAGATTGCTTTATGCAAAATATATTTTAAAGATATCATAAAATTAGCAAATGTTAAGAATCGTATAAAGAGATTAATTAATAAAACTACAACGCCGTGTTATCTGAAAAATATTTACTTATTTAAAAAAAAACAAAAAAGATCCTCTACTAATTTCGAGCCGCGTTTATTTCTCTTTTTTCTCTACGCTGAAATTCTCTAGTTAATCCGACGGATGGGAATGATTGAAATTTTTTTTCAGTGAAAATATTGTCTTTTTCAGAATTTTCCAAATTTTTACAGTTTTAATCTTTTCACGGTCACCGTACTTGATAAAATCAGGTAAAACGTTGATGTACCGTTTAAAGTAGCACCTATTGTTTCGGGGAAATGTGATTTCGTTTTTTCGCAGCAGTTAATTTGGAAAAGAAACACGAAAAACGTGTTTTTGTCTTTTGCAACATTATTACTAGAAAAGACTGTGGAGTAGATAGAAAGTAATTATGACAAAAAATAAATTTCAACATTTAATTAAACAATTATATATATGTATATAATTTTTAAATCCCTGACGCGTTTTGAAGCAAACACTTCATGTTCACGGGAGTAATTATAATATAATTAATGAAGAACGATAACTACATTTAAAAAATAACACAGAAAAAGGTCGATATTAAATTCGATATTGAATAAGTACTAAATTATTTATATTATAATTACTCCCGTGAACATGAAGTGTTTGCTTCGAAACGCGTCGGGGATTTAAAAATTATATACATATACATATATATATATATATATATAATTGTTAATAAGTGTTGAAATTTATTTTTATCATAATTATAATGTTAACAATGTGTATAAACAACAAATACAGTAGATAAGAAGTGTTCGTTCTATGATAAGAACCCCAATCAGGAGCGAGTATTTAGTCACGTGACCATGTAACTAAAATACTCGCTCCGGATTGGTTATCATCATAAAACGAACATTTTCAATCTACTGACTAGCGGTAATTGTGGTCAAATTCAAACATTTTTATACACGTCTTCAGATATTATTTTAAACCAACGCGATGTGTAATTTTTAATATCGATTTTTCTTTGTGGGCTTGGAAATACAAATAGAGAAGTTATGAAACGGATGAATAAGCATCGTGAACTAATCAGATTAATAAAATTAAGGAAAATGAATTATCTGGGTCACTTGATGCGGGGGCCGAAGTACGAGTCATTACAAACAATACTGATGGGTGCAGTAGAAGGTGCTCGTGGTGTTGGCCGCAGAAGGACGACATAGATTTCCAACATTCAAAAATTGGTTGGCTGTTACCGAGACAGGAATACTTTTTCGTCTGCTACGAGATCGGAGCATGGATCAAATTGGTGAAAGATGTGGACGCCAACCTTCGATAGCGAAGACGGTTCAAGAAGAAGAAGGGCTTGGAAAATTTTCAGAAAATTACAGAAGAAAATGTTTTTTTTTTTTTTTTTTTGTTTGACTCGCAGTAATATATCAACTTCGTTCCGGGTAGGTCCGGAAAGTCGGGAGATAGTGTTCCCGGGAACTAAATAAATATTTCACGCCAGAAGTCCATTTTTATCTACAATGTGTCCATTATGTTGCACAGCGTTGGAAATGGAAAAACAAAAAATAAAAAGTGTCCACCAAAGGCAAAGTATGTTGAGAGAGTGCGTGTCTGTGATCTCTTCATGCCTGTCCCGGGTTTTACTTGACCCCGCATAAACGCTTCACAATCTCGACTATTTGTCGCCTTTCCTTTAACCACAGTCCCCTTTCCGTATCATTTTCTCGGTTTTCGTCTACTTCTACTCAATTTTGCCCTTTTCATCCCCTTACTAATTTCTTTCTTTGTGTCTTTATCATGTTTTATTTGAATGTGTGGTCTTCTTTCTGCTGTGCAAAATCGTCCTTCTACTCTTTTCGGTTAAAACCGGGGGGGGGGTATTCCTACTTCCCCTTATCGGTGTTTTTTACATTTTTTCATTTCCTTCTGCTTCTATTATTCCTCCCGCTCTTGAATTATTTTTATCCTCTGTTTTTAAACGTTTAAAAGTTATTTTTTGCCTCCTCGCTATTTCTTGATCTTATGTGCTCGTTGACAAACCTATCTATATATAAAAAAAAAAAAATCCTGTAGTAGGTGGTCTGTAGTTAGTTCACAGAGAAGGAAAAAAAGGAAAAGGAGAGTGCCAGTAAAAAATCAATTTAATCGACCCTTCATCTAGGTTATACCTAAACAAGCTATTTATGAACCTGAGAGTGCAAAAAAATATTAGAAATGCGCAAAGATCAACTATAGGGTACACCATATGTGTCCTTTCCTACTGCGGATATATATATGTACATCCGTTTCTCAAGTCCAACTCCGCCATAGTTACGTATCTCGTATCTAGTGCATTATCGCAATCATCTTCGGCTGCGTATTCAATTTCGTGTAGCACTCTGAACGTATATAAAGCAGCAGAACGTCTTTAGAACACGGTGAGCATGCGCGCAGCTAACGCCTTTCGGAGTTGAGATGTATTAAATCACCGTGTCAAAGATAAATCCAACTATGTCCGGAATGGATAACATATGTTTGTTGCGTGGCCACTTTCAGAGTTGAGATACATTAAATTACAACATCGTCAGAGATATATTCGGCTATGTCCGAGCGGGGATACATTTCCGAAGATATAACTATATCCGGGGGGAGGGGGGTTACCCACGCCTAATATAGACAATGGACGACATGCAGGTAACTCACTTAGATGTTTAAACGGATTATTTTAAATTACAAAAAAAAAAAAAAAAAAATGATTTAATTTTCCGAAATATAAAATAATCTAATTTTGTTGACTTTAACATTTACAAAAATTTAAAAAGATTTTTCAGGAACTTTTATTTTTAGATAGTAGGTTATTTCTTGAATATTCAAAATCAGTGGTTAAGGTGTTACCAAGTCAGAGGTCACGAGTTCGAGACTTGTCTCGTCCCGGATCCGAATCGCTTTCAAGTTTATACCTAATTTGAAATTAAATTGGATGCCAGAGATAATCCAAAAGTAGAAAGAAACTGGCCTTCTACTCTCATCAGATCCATTAGGCTTAGTACCATTATGGAAAGCTTAACTTCACAATTCATGTGATACCTTATCAAGGATATATGGAAGACTTACTTTACTTTACTTGAAGGTCCTTCGAAAAATTGTGAAAAAAATCGCTCATGTAGAAAAAACCTCCGAAAGCCAAATGCCTAATAGAAATTTTATTTCACTTTTTGAAAGCTTATATTATGTTTACCTATAAAATCCATTCTCTATCAGGATTTACGTCTATACGAAAAACTTATCGTACCACATTAATTACGAAATAGTAAAACGTTTAGTTCACGAAACAAAACATCGATAGTACACTTTCGAAAGAAATCTAAATCAATCGTGCTTGAAATCAGCGCAGGTAATCACGTGGAATAATTGACGAAGTAACTGGCCCGTCGCACTGCGGACCAGTATAACTGAAAGAAGATTAGCAAAGTAAACAGATTAAGCGAGAGATGACGGTAAGGATACAAATAATTTCTTTGCGTTATCGTGACCGGGTCAGCGTTATTAATAACTGAGAGCGATATGTGAAGCTGAGACGTTCGCTTTTACAGCAGCATTTTTAATTCTGCAAAACAGTTTAGATATCGGCCTTTTAGAATTCCAAGCTTACCGGGAAACGAAGCAATACAACGCGCTTTGCTAATACGCAGCGAGAAGTACAAAAAGAGCCTAATAATAATAATAATAATAATAATAGGAATCAGAATGGGAAAGAGATCATCAGCAGCAGGGGCGAGATGCTCATCTACGACATTTTATTTTAAAACTTTCGTTGCGTCCACACAATTTCATGGAATAATCGAGAAGTTCAATGAAAAGAACGCGACGCATTTTTAATCGTAAATATTTTCGTATTCACGCTAATTCAATATTTCAGCTATTACTACTTCAATTGAAAATGGTGCAATACAGAAAAATCTACGTTTAATTTTTCAAGGGTTTGAATAATTCGTTCGCACAATTGTGAAAACTGCGAGTGTTTCTTTATTTCGAATAACATGCATTCTAACGCGATGTGTATTCTTTTTTGTGTAGGCTTGTTAGACGATCTGAACAGTTTTGAAAAATACGAAACTAACGAAATCCTGATGCCACAGCCGTTTCAGTTTCCGTTCGAATCGTTGTTTAAATCGAACCGAAATAAACGAGAAGCCAGAGTGGTACGTATAGTGGACGAGTGCTGCCACAAAGGATGCTCATACGAAGAAATGCGAGGTTATTGCGGAGATGATTAAATCTGTGAAAACAAAATTTGCATTATTGCAATAAACGTTATTACATATATTTACCTATTCTCTTTTCAAAGACAAACGGAATTTTGCCTTTTTTATCCTCTTTTTGTTTTTTTTATCCTTTTTCTATGAAGAGGTTAAACAGAATATTTATAAAATTCGCGAATTCATTTTATTACTTCGTAGCGTGAAATGTGTTACTTATTGATGAGAACGAAAACCGTTACCAAATGAAATACTTATCTTCGCTTAGATCAAACGATACGATCTTGAAAATGCGTTTCATTTTAAAATGCGTAGTCTTTAATGAAAGAAAAAGGGGAACATTTCGTAGCATCGTGGAAAAAAAACAAAAAACGATGCTCCATTTCCCGGTCGCTGTTTTCTCTTCCATCGAAATTTTTGACTTTTTCAGCAGGGTTGCATGTGTTCAGCGTGGCGAGTTTCTACATATTGCGCAAAGAACTTACTCACATAGCGCCTGAATAACAAAAATCTACAATTATAACATGCTACCGTTGATCTTTAATTACAGATAACATCTCAGTCTTTTCCGCGAGGCTGGCAGCCTCAATCGTCTGTAAAGAGATTTCACCGGGGCACAGTGTAGCAAAGAAGTCCGCTCACCTTTTTAGATTTGCCGAAACTTAACAATGCCGATAGAAGACCACATTAAAAATCACCGAGTTCGCAAAACACGAATCAGCCACGAGTTTTCAGCAAACTGCGTTTGTCTCTTCAGTATGCTCACGATTACTCGCAGTCATCTGCTAACTGATCAGTATATTTACTTCTTTGATACGCCGAAAATATCGTTTTTCGCAATATCGATTCCTTTTCAGTAAAATTCACTCGTAAAATAGTTCATCTATTCCCGCCGATCTAATCGTCTTCCTGATGGGAAAAACAAAAAAAGAATAAAGGCAGACGAGACAAAGATAAACCGGAAAAATTGATAATTATTCATTGTGCCTAATGTCGATTGAATATCTCAAACTGCATTAGCGCAGAAAAATCGTAAAAAGTAAAAAACTATTTCCGATTATTGTAATTTTAGCAAAATACTTGTTATACAATAGAAATAAACCGGACTTGCCGTAAAAGATAGGACACTGAAATCAGAAAAATTGTACCGGACGAAACAGATGAACATTCTTCAGATGAATTTTAGGGGCGACAGTAAGATACAGATGCCGAGAATTTAACGGAATCTGGTCAGAGTAATTTACAATTGGAATAATGATGAAAATGATGGAAAGGAAGAAGAAATCTGGATTGGAAGTGGTCATCATCATCATCATGTTGTTTCTTCTGTTGTATATAGAAGATTGCGTGCAATAACTACTGGTCTATGCTAAACGGCTTCTTGCTAAATCAATCATTTGTTGCAGCTTCAGATTTGGTAAGGGAACATTATAGTCTGCAGCAGTACTTCTAAAGTTTATAATCTTATTCGAAATACAGAAAGAAATGCGTAGTCGCCATTAGACTGTTGGAATAATATCTTTACGGATTTTTTTTTTTTTTTTTTTTTTTTTTTTTTTGGGGCTCGTCAACCAAGGACCTTTACCCAGAAACAAAAGATAAGGAAAGAAGTCGGTTATATTTTGATTCGATCAGAAATTTTAACTAAAAAGGAACAAATAGCAGGAATAATTAGTGGGGAAGGAAAGGACAGGATATGGGATGCACAATAAGGGGTAGAAAGTCCAAGCTTAAGCAAATAAGAATATAGGACAGAACGGTCCACAGAAAGGTATAAACACTGTGGAAGAACACATGATTGGCGTCGCAAATAATTGCATCATCCGGATGATGGAGAGAAACCTAGCTCTCGCATTTGCCCGTTTGTGAGCGAGAAAATTTTCAGTCGTAGGGTTACAACGGAAGGTTCTAACGGTTTCGCGACTGATATTAAAGGCAGTGTCGCATTCCTTGTTCCACCAAAGTGAAGAAGCCTTACTGCGATGTACAGAAGATGACGTATGGCGGGGCGGAGAAGATAAAGAAAGAGCAGAAGTTAAGGAATATAAAAAGGAATTATAGAGAGGTACCGGATCGTGATCCGGTTGAAGGAGAGGGAGAGACGAGTCAACCAAGGAGCGAAATAGAGGCCAGCTAGTTTTGGAAAGATTCCATCCTGAAGAATTGGTATAATTGGAATCAGAAGGAGGAGGAAAACTGACAGGAGTTATTAGGATAGGAACATGGTCACTGCCGAAAGAGTACGGATAATAATACATTGTAGACTTGATCGTAAAATATATACTAACGAGAGTGTATTGGATGTGAAAAATCATCGTGCGATCTCGTGAAAGGGGGATTATGCTTTGATTTTGATTTGTGATTGAACTTTTGCATCTGGATGGTTGTGTGGAAGACTAGTAGCAAACGAAATTAACGATATGTAGAAAAATTCCGCTTCGCTAGAGCATATTAAACGAATTCAATTTATCGTAAGATTTATGTAGATCGGGGAAAATCCATAAATTGGTTGCAGTGCGTAATATTTTTACATGATTTCAAACTAAAATTGTTAAAAAAGTTATTTTCTTGACGGAAATGTTACGCAATAAAGGAAAAATTAGAAGCATTTCGAGAAAAATGCAGATTTAAACAATATTATATATACCCGAAAAAAGCTGAACAAGAATGGGTTTATTGCGCAAGTAGTATGATGCTGTTCTAAGGTTAAGTAAAGTAAGTCGCATATATCATTGATAAGGTATCACGGATTGTGAAGTTAGGCTTTTCATAATGTACTTAAGGATCTAGTGCATCCGAAGAGAATACTGGGGCCAGTAGTTCCTTTCTAATTTTGAACTATCAGCTTTTACTTTCCACCAGATGGTTCTCTAGTAACCAATCATTTTAGATTAGGTATAAACGTGGAAGCAGAAACAATTTTAAACTTCGGAAGGAATACCGGACACAATTTATTCAGTAGCGTAAATCTCGTCGAAGAGCGTATGAAAAAGAAGAAGCTATCGTTTGGTGGAGTGCTAAAGAAAAATAGAAGACAGGAGTTCCGACTGAATTTGCTTCTGGTAAAAGCAGAGAGCTATTTATGATGGGGTTTTTTGAGTTACAAAGGGACTACGTCTCTCGTAAGTACCTGAAAAAGGAATTATACTAGTCTTTAGTTTACATAACGATGCAAAAATAAACGAAGGAAACCCAATCGAAAGAAAAAAGGCAGAATTCATTACCTGTCATGAGAGCACTATCGCAATCTAACTGATGGCTATATATACATATATATATGGTTGTATGTTTCACGATCCTGAATGTAAGTGATATAAATTCCCAAATAATTTATTTTAGCAAGCAGAAACTGTAGAGAGCACCTTTGCGTTATTAGCAACATGCTCTAGGATCATACCGTGGGTTTCGCGGAGGAGAAGGAATAATAATGAAGGTCAGCGGATTACAGTAGTGCATACGCATGAACTGATGCGATATGCCTGTAAAAAATCTAACAGATTCATAAAAAATACATATATATATATATATATATTTCGTTCTTCATTCGCGATAAATTAACATTTTTAAAAATTTTTGTTTATATATACCGCGTTAAAAATTTTTTGTTTCAATGATTTCTAAATCAAGTTATTCCATATTTAAGTGCGGTTACTTTAACAGTGATCATATTGATATTATGACAAAATACACTGTGCTCGACAAAGGGCTAAATAAAACTCAAAAATAACCGTTAAAAAGTATATCCTGCGGTCGGGAAAGAAGGTCTTTTGCGAGTTTGACTAAAAAAGAAGAAAATAAATAAAATGAACAACATACTTAGGAAATAATAATGTTAATATATTTGAAAAATTTATGCTTACGTGTTTCGAAGCAATAGCTTCGTGATCATAATATGTTGTGATCATGAAGCTCTAGCGCTTCGAAACGGATTATCATAAATTTTTCAAATATATTCAAATTATTATTTCATATAGAGTTATTATTATATGTTGTTGATTTTATAAACATTCTGAATAATTTGTGTAACAAACTTCAATAAGAAAATAAACGTTTTAAATATATATGTATACTGCAACGAATCTGTTTTATGTTTTTTTTCTGGCCACTAAAACTCGAGCGAGCAGTTTGCTTTAGTTCTAGCATTAGGCTTTTGCATTGTATCGTTAACCATTTTTTTTTTTTTTTTTTTTTTTTTTTTTTGCAATGAACAATAAACACAATAAATATCACCGCTCGTTACCGAAACAGGTTTTAGTTCCTTTTGCTGGGGAAAAAGGGCAAATAATTCAAATAACAAATTGTGATAAATGAAAGGAAATAAAATAATAATAAAAAAAAACATTCGATACGGAATAATTTTATTTAACCAAAATTATAAAAATACGCAAGAAAAAAAATTACGACTAATATAATGTCGCAATAAACCGACAAATATCGGCTAGATAAACGCAATTTAATTCTATTTCTCTATGCAACGCAGCGCTTAGCGAAACTTTTAGCATCTACCGAACGAACAAACATCAGACTATATAATCAATCGCTTTGACTGAGCCGACGAAAGAGATTATTAAAAAAGTCTCAATACTTCTCGATCGAATCGGCTGATCAGCGTTCATCTGCTGCGAACGAACAAAATACCATGTCCCAGACAACCAAAATTAAAGAATCACGAGAACTCTCATTTATAATTCGGACCTCGTCGTAATGTATATAATAGAATCACAATATATATGTAATAAATTTAAGGGCGAGGGGCGGCAATTAAGAACACCATTTATTGTCATTCAGCTAGTGAGGGGTACACTTTAGGGTGCTTTAGAAGCGTACAGTCGAATTGCAATCAGAAAAAAATCTCCAACGGAAGGATGCTCCGAGGCTAACAAAATAGAAGAAATCTATCTATAGTTACATTATCACTCGCCGCATTATTGGATTTTTTCATCACTGCACTAAATTAGTGTTAGCCGTGTAAAGTATTAGAGTCATTAGAATCGGATCAAGCCTAGATGATTGTGACGGGTGCTTAAGGGAATCTTTCTAAACGAACAAAGACGCAAATAGTTGAGTGGTACAGCGAGTGAATCGAAACATTAACACTCGCCTAAAAACACCAGATGAAGCGAAAAAATAGGTATTATGCATTCAATTTGTACACTTACGAAAGCGTTTGTCCGCTGTACACTGTCTTGTTACTCGTTTGTTAATGTGGAATTCAGCTAGTTTATTAATTATCAAACCGATGCGAATGACACGGTTTTATATTTTATTTTTAAATGAACTTTTTTTTAAAATTCTTCAGCTTTTAAGTCAGTAACAGTGCAGGAAGCATTTGAACAATCACGTGGTAATGCAGCAGGGATTTTAGAGATACCTTTCATTATGATTTTTAAAGATATTTGTAAATCGCTTTAGAAGGCAACGATACTCTAATAAATTTGTTAATTAAAATTCTGATATGAATATAAACACTATTGTCGTTTGTACACACTAGTATGTTCTTATAATTCCATATTCATGTTTTTTCTATAAAAAATATATAAGCATTTTTACATTTTACGTCTAATCGCCGCTCTTCCAATGGTCGATTACATTTGAAACACTAATTCTCGCTAGTGTTTTCAAATATGGCGGCTTCTACTTAAGTTACAAATACAGTAATTTACATATTTTCACAATAAAATTCCGCTTAGAGGATAAAACGAGACTCGGTCATCACTGGAATATAAAATTATCATTCACTCCAGAAGCTATTTGTTTTTTCCAGATCGATTTCAAAAGCAGTCTATGGTTCCATTAAGAAATATCATCTCCGAAAGATACTGTTTAAATTCAGGTCACCCTTGAACTACAAAAGCGCATATTACCTGCATCAGTGATAAAACAGCGTAACTTCTTGACGTGCAACGTGTTGTGTTTGTCGGTGCTTTTTTTCTTAATCTTTTTTTTTCTTTTCTTTCATAAAAATAACAATTGCGGCTTTTACGAGATATAAAGTTTTTAGCAACGATTATCAACAGAAATATTTTACGGAGATATATAGAATACAAAAAACAAAAAAAAAAGCAACGTCTATAAGAAGTTAATAAATTTAAAAAAAAAAAAAACGGTTAAAAGGTGATAAAGTAAACATATCAACGTGACCTTTTAGATTTTAAGATAAATGGTTGCGTTAAAAATATAAGAAAAAAAAAGAAAAATACGTAACTGGTCGTACCCTACAATAAATTATTATCGTTGAGACCAGATCAGACAGTGGATTCCTGCTCACGATAGTATTTGGTGGAACGAACTGGCAGACACAGCTGCAAAGGAGGCTGTTGTGCCGGTGCTAAGCGTTCTTGTCCCAACAATCGATCTCAAGATTTATATAAAATGTAGTTTAAAGGCTCTATGGCAAAGGAAATGGCAGCAAACATCACAAACGAACAAGCTTCGATCGATCAAGTGTTTTTAGTATCACCGTAAAATATATCATTTCCATATCGAATGGATGATGTAGTCATCACCAGACTTCGATTGGGTGATACAACCCGTGAACATTTACTAAATATGGAACTGAAGCTCCTCAATGTGCCGTGTGCAATGTCATCTTCACCATTCACTATATTCTCACCGAATGCTCTTCATACTCCTTGGAAAATAAATTTTTCAACTTGTCTTCTCCTTATTATTAAAGACAACTTTTCTTCACAGTCCAATTTAATTATTTTCCTTCATAAGTCCGGCCTCTACCAATCTAAACCTCCTTTTTCTCCGGTGCCTCTAGCCATAGTCGCTACACATGGCATGTAAATCTAATTTAATAACAATAATAATAATAATAATACAGTGGTGAAATTGAAAGGCAACCCTGCTAATTATTACAGACATACGCACTGACCCTAAATAACCAGTAAACGAAATATAGATAGTTGTTACTAACTATACAAACCATTATAATTGATGGAATCACACGAAATCAATTTAATCGAATATGATTTCGGTGCAGAAATAGGCGGAGGAAGAATAACTGGTGTAATTAGGAAAACTATTTACGCTAGACACACCATGTTGTTTAAGATTAAATCTTATCCTTAAGATTAAGGTTTATTAAACATGGTGTCTAGCGTAAGTTGTTTTCCTAGTTATATTTGCCATGTAAGTTTTGAATACTTAATAACTGGTGTAGTCAGTGCCTTTGACATGGTGAAAATAAAGCAATTCCGCCGAGAAAACTAAATACGCGAAAAGCAAAATCAAATAGATTACACACAATAATCAATAAGAGGTGTAGAAATGAAATTAAAAGCGCTGAAAAGTATCCCGAGTTCGATGTTGTATCAGATCATGATCCGGTTATAATGGAAATTGAGGTGAAATTTAATGCATAACTGATATTGAAAAATAACAGGATAAAAATAAAGGGGATTACGAGTCAATAGCAAAAGAATGACTAAGACGATTAATACAAATGTAGAGAAACCACAGGAGAATAAGATTGTTACACGATGATAGAGTGCATTTTAAGATTAATGGAAGTATGTTGGAAAAACAAAACCAAAAATAAAAAAAATAAAAGAGGATGAACACATCGTGAATGCAGCAAAATTAAAACGGCTCGAGGGGTAACGATGAAATCAATTTGCACAAAGAAATAAAAGACTAAAATAGTACATAATTTTGGCTTAGATAATGAAACTATAAAGAATAAACAATTGAAAGCGTCGAAAATAGGAGATGTTTAAAAATAATTGGAATAAATTCAAAAATAGCGGTGCTTTACAAATATATTGAAATCTGAACTAATAAAAAAAAAAAACTAATCCGGGGACAGTGGTCAACACATTAAAATTATTGGATGATGATAACTTACAATTACTATATTTCAAAATTCAACTGTGATGGTTAAAATGTAGCTAAAATAAATATTCATCACGCGCAACAAAACGAATCCGGAAAATTGTTTGTGACTACCGACTAAGCGCCTAATACGTTGCACTCATTAAAAATCTGTAAATTTTTATCATAAATGCAAATAAGCGAAGAACAGATAATCGCTTAGGTGTGAGAAAATCATTAGTGTGCAAATAAATCTTAGTACAAAGATATCTAAAACGTAAGCTTCCTTAAAAAAACACGTGGTGAATTATCGCAATGTTTAAGAGAAATTAAAATTGAGCAAAGAATCGGAAGAGATAATTTCATTCCAGGTTGCAAACATAAGAACACAGGAAGTAAGCGTTAAAAAAGACACCATGCAAGGATACACATGTTGCCACCTACCACATTTAATCTTTATTCCGATAAAGCTTTTAAAAATTCCTTGACAGATATGCCAAGAGCAAAGCAATGGTCACGTTTTAAACAATTTACAATAATATGTTAGCGACACGGTTTTGATAACACATATTAAACGTGACTTAAGGAAATAAACACAGTGAACGAAAAGAATTGTAAAATAATATAATGTAATGGAATAAGTTGATAACTTTATATATTTTTCCTGAGATTTATAAATTAAATGAAAAAATCAGAACAGGAAATTAATGCGAGAATCGAATTAGATCGTTTTTGAGAAAAAAATATGATAAAACGCTTGTCAATAAGCCACTCTGAATTTTTCTCCGCTGCCCAATATTCACCCGGGTTTTAATCCCGTACGTGCTTTTAATTCCGTTTTGCAAATCTGTCGTGTCTGCTCTTCTTCCGCTATTCGCCATCATTCATCTGTCACCTCTTCTTTTTGGTGAAACACAAAGTTGCATTTGATTATAGGCGAGCTACTTTCGGAACTTCTCATACAAACCCTTCGTGAAATTTATTGCACATAGAATTTCCAAAAGCTACTATACCTATATTATTGCTTCTTGTTATCCTTTTATCAAGTTTGCTCTAGAGTATTCAGCATTTGTTTAATGTTTCTTATGTTGTAAAATATTTCATAAATATCGCGCAATTTACCACACACACACACACACACACACACACACACACACACACACCAGTCACACAATTGTAACAATTTCTAAAACTAAGCTAATTCTTAATTGTAGATAACTGTACACTTTTACATTTTCAAGTTTCTCTATTATCAGTAATACTTACTGAATACATTCTGGAATATAATCTAACAAACTAATTATAATTCCATTCATCTCATCCTTCAATACACCGAGCTTTTCGTTATTTTCTATAAAATAACACGGACAATTCGCGTTAAATAATCTCACTTGTATCAGAATACTATGCGTTATCTTTAACATCTTCACAGAAATTAGCTGTTTTCAGCTGATAAATAAGTGAATCAGTACCGCAATAATTAATTTAGGTGTACATCTTACTCATTACACTGTAATGCAAATCAAACCGGCTTATATCTAAAATCTCTATTCCGGTATAAATTAGTTTATTAAATGTAATTGTTGTGAGATTTAAATGTATCACAGCTAAAAATGGCCCCCGTTCGCTAAATATTGTTAATCATAAAATTACTTTTTTTAACCGGTTCAGTAAACTTGACTTTATTCGTAAAAAGTTGCATCTTAATTCTATGTCTGACAGTTTCCATCACTGTTCCAAAAACGAAATTATTCATCATCTTTCAATGATTTTTCTTCAGTTCATTGAAGGGGCCAGTTTCCATTGCATAGTGGTCAAGTCAATGTATGACTTGACCACGCAACTGATTAAAACAAATGACTTGGTGCACTCATTGTAGTTTAACCCTTAATCATCATTCTAGCACTATTATCACTATCGGTACTATTATTACAGCTAATAATATAAGAGTTTTCTATCTTGCTATAATACATTATTTTACGTACTAGCATGTAACAGATAAAATCATATCATAATCGGGTTTTAATTGAACCTTTGTCTAGTTTAACATATTGCTTAAGAGGCTAATTCAGCAGCATTAAAACTCCGTGTATTATCGAATTTATAAATTTCGTAGCAAACGTTTCCACAGTTTTCAAAAACATCAGCGAGAAGTAATATACATACGTCTTCAGATACATGTCACTATAGTCACTGAGTGTTGGAATTCCATACATTCCGTGCATGAGAGTAATTTTCTTCACTAATATACGATTTTGTCAATGAATTAAAGAAATGTCTTTCTTCAGGTAAACACCTTCCTCTCGTAATTTTTCTCATGATGATACATAAAACAAACACCCTTTACGTAAGGTAAAATAGCAAACCAGGCGATGCATTATTTCTAATTGTATCAAAAAGAAAAAAATTATTAGGTAAATAAGTAGCCAGATTATCATGACTCCTTGAAACGAAATGTATCAATAAATTATGTTTTCATTTTTTCCGATACTTTCGATGTGAAACTTCTTTATGCACGCCTTATATGGGGAGTTAATACGCAAAACGATCAAGCGAGCGTACGTTATAAATAAACTGATAGTTCTTCTGAACACAGTAAGTATTAATACATCTGAAAATTTTTAATAGACACATTAATATATTGAATTAAAATTTATGTTGCATGTTATTACATTTTATACCATTTTGAGATATATATATATATATATAGATATAAAAAAAAAATAAAATAAATTTGTTAGAACTAATCAATTAATCATTGAATTTTCTCCATTCGATTCTATTCCATGCTGTTGCTTTTAATTTGTTGTATGTTGTACACTTCTTTGTGACATGCAACTATTTTTCGGTCTTCCTCTGTATCTGGTTCTCCTTGTTTTTCCTTCTATAATTTTGGTTAATATTTCGTCATTTCTTCGTATAGATGTCCCATCATTGCGGTTCTACGTTTCTTGAGGTGTTCAATAAATTGCGAGTTTCCGCTACTCCGTTAAGAACATTTTCATTTTTAACCTTTTCAGTTCATTTTAATTTTATCATTTCCCTCCAAAACCCCACATTTCTGCACCATCCGGCTTTTTCTTTTCAGTTTCATTTATCACCGAAATTTCGCATCCGTACAACATTACGCTATATACATACAATTTGATTAGTCTTTTCTTTAGGTTCATATCCATATACTTTTGCTAGTCGACATCGGGAATTTTTGCATAAAAGCGCTTTTTGCCGCCAGATTGATCCTTCGCTTTATTTCCTCTGTGCTTTTTCCATTCTCTTTTATCAATCTTCCCAAATATATCGCTTCTTTGGCTCTGTGTGTATAGTTTTATATCTTGTTTTTGTTGTGTATGTGTTTTCTCACATAATATAAGAATTATTGTCTTATCTTCATTTATTTTCATAACGTTCTAGATAGTTTTTTTTTATGCTACCTCCAATTCTTCTTCTGATTCCGTTAAAACGACCATATCATCCGCAAATATGATCATTGATAATGTTACTCCATGTATTTGTACCAGAATTTTTCGTTCTTCCATCTCTTGTTTTATGAAATTTATCGGTTTCTCTATATAAATATTGAATAAGGAAGGTGGCATGACATAACCTTGTCGAACTCCCTTGCGTATTTGTACCCTATCTTACCTATACTCTTCCCAATTCTGAACTCCGCTATTTGGTTCCTATACAATGCTTTAATTGTTCTGGCTTCTGTATTTGTTACTCCAGTTTCTTCTAAGATATGGAACAATATATTATCCCAGCTGACTCTATCAAATGCCTTATCTAGGTCTAGAAAAGTAAGTATTACTCTCGGTTATTCTAATTGTTTCTCTATTACCAACCGTAAAACCAATATTACTTCTCTCCTTCCCTTCTGCTTCTGAAAACCAAATTGGTCAAAATCCAGATTTTCCTCAATCTTCTTCTCAGTTTAATATTATTCGCGCCAGTATTGTAAAAGTATGTGACAATAAATTTACGATTCTATAATTCTCGCATTTATTTGCATTTGGTTTTTTCAGTATCATTACCAAACTACCTTTTTTTTTTAAAGTCTGTAGGCACTGGTTCATTCCTTAATATTTCATTGAATAATCCTTTCATTTCCATCTGTACTTTCTCGCCTGAGTTGATTATTAGTTCTACTGGTAGTTCATCTCTTTCTACCGCCTTTCTTCTCTTTGTATGTTTTAGCACTGTATCAAATTCTGAATTCATTATCTGAAGTAATTCATCCCGGGTCCTTATTCAGTTATAGTCGAGCACACCTCGGCTGACGCTAATATAGGTAATTACCACCCCCTGGCTTTGGCCAAACTTCTTAGTTCCGTTTCTTCTTCTTTTACAGATATTACTCCGCGAGGAAAAAATCGCGTTGCTGTCGTTTTCTTTTCTTCTTCTGCAGCCAACTCTTTCCTTCAAAATCTTAATTTTCTTACTAAGCATAATCTTAAAGCATTTATCCCTGTTACCTCATTATATAGGTTAGGCGTGATCTCAGGTATTCATCCTTCCTTCTCTGAAAATGACATTTTAGAGGGCCTAGAATCACCTGATGTCCCGGTAATCTCAGCCAGAAGAATCCTGCGCACTGCCGAAGGCAAGAAAGTTCCAACGAATTCGGTTGAACTTAAGTTCTCCAAAACCGTCCTTCCTAACTTCATTTCCATCTTTAAACTTCGTTTTCCTGTCTCCTCCGAGTGTTAAACCTCCAATGCAGTGTGCTAAGTGTTTCCTGTTCGGACATATTGCTAGACACTGCCGGAGTTCTTCAGTTGTTTGTTCCCATTGTTCCCAAAAACATTCCGTCTCAGAATGTATTGATCTTCATAACCCCCCGTTATGCCGAAACTGCAAGGGCGCACATTGTTCCAACGACCGTAGTTGTCCGGAATGGACTAAACAAAGGGACATCAAAAAAATAATGTCCTTTGAAAACGTTTCCTTTCAGGAGGCTTCAGTCATTAGAAGCAATTTTTATTCTACACAAGCTTTCTCATATGACAACCGAGCCGCTATCCCTCCTTCTAAAGCTAGTGTTCCTCTCAATATTTCTGTCCCTAATCCACAACTTCCCCTCAAGTCCCTCACTTTTCGTAAACAGAGCAAATCGAAAGCGCCTCATAAATCTATTCCTCAATTTCCTCCTCTCCCTTCCAATCAAATTCTGTACCCGTACAGGGGCTGGGCTCTCATTCAACATAACTCAAACGACAATTATACCGACCAATGCGTCGGGTTCATCCCCATCCGCCATCAATAACCTATCCGCAGAAATTTTAGAACTGCCTTCTTCCCACAATATAGCTTCCTCTCCTAACTTTATCACATCTCTTTCTGCATTTCTCTCTAGTAACTTACATTTCTGCTAATTCTTATTTTACTTTCTTCCCTGTTGTATGCCTCTGGATTATTGTTATGTTTTGTTATCGAGCAACCCACAGTATTATAGGTATTTCTTCCGCACTGTTTCTCCGCTTTGGCACTTTGGTCGGGAGAACCGCTGTGGGATGGCCTAACCCCATCTTCGCACAGTGGAGCCTCTCGAGGATAGCCATTGTAAAGTTAATCGCATTCGATTATGCTTATAGGACAAGTTACCAGAAATATAGGCTCATCAAGAATAGCACTCGTTTGGAGAATTTCTTCATGGTAGCTATTAATCGCATTTATGACGATTTGCCTTTCTGGGCGGCGATTCTATTAACCAACCGCGTATGCGTTCCGCTACGTCTTCGACTGGCAACCGAAAATAAGGATCGTTATGCTGTACTGTGGATTGTCTTGTGGTGCAAACTGACAGTAACTTCCAAGATCGAGGTTAAGGCCTCTAATCTTTGGTATGTCTCTCCTGAATATACTCCTTGCTGCATTGCTGCGGATTCATTTTTCCATTATCTGTATTGTTTCTGTCCTAGTCCTGTTGGCTGCATGGTTCGCCTTTGCCAATTGGCTACTGCTTCTTGCGTTGGCGTTCTCGTCCAGCCATTCATCTCATCCTACGAATTCTTTTCATGTCTCATAAGTTGAATATTCTCCAATGGAATTGTCGGAGCCTGAGAGCCAACAAACAGGCCTTGGAAGGGATTCTTGACTCTTACTTCATCCATATTGCTCTGTTGTCCGAAATCTGGCTTACTGAGTCCATGAGTATATCCATTCGTGGATTTAAGTTAATCCGTTCTGATCGGGCGGATGGATATGGCGGCGCCGTCATGTTGATAAGGAATGATATTTATTTTCACGTTCACGATCACTCCGCTTATTTTCCTTCTGACGTTCGGTCACCAAACCTCTTGCATATCTTTGTTTCTAATATTCATCCTCAACCAGTCCATATTATCTCAACATACGTCCCTCCGCATTTTGATCTCCACAATTTTCCTTTTACATTATTGTCCAATTTTCTTTCTTTTCCCTTTATTTTTGGTGGTGACTGGAACGCTCACTCTCCTCTATGGGGCTCGTTGGTTATAACTGTAATGGTCGTGTTCTTGAAAGTTTCATCTCTAACAATAGCTTCGTTATTCTTAATGATCATTCTCCGACGTTCTTTAGAGGCGCGCAGACTTGCAGTTCGGTTGACATTTCCTTCACTTCTCACAACTTTGGTCTCAGCTGTCATTGGAGAACCTTGCAGGGTACCTTCGGTAGTGACCATGTTCCAATTATTCTTTCCTTTCACGATCTTCGTCCTCCTCCTGATCCCAGTTTTTCCAGAGTTCCCCATGCTTCCAAATAGTCCCTAACCGAAGTTGATTGGGATAAATTTCGGGCTGGAGTCGATTCCGCCTTCCCCAACATACATTCCCAAACAGATCCTGTTCTTCAATACAATAGGTTCATCGACTCGATTACCTCGGCGTTGTCGGCCTCTTCTCCTCCTATCCGCTTCTCTAAAAACAACCCTAATCTTCTTGCTTCTTCCCTATGGTGGAACAACGATTGTTCGGTCGCTTTTAGAGACAGTTCTTTGAAGTTCAGGGCCTTCCGTTCCTGCTCTTCCTTCGATAATTTCATAGATTATAGGGAGCCCAATGCTAAGGCCAGATTTATTCTCAAAAAGAGCAAAAAAAAACGCGTGGAAGAAATTCTGTTCATCATTCTCTAGATCCACCTCCCTCTCTCATCTTTGGAAAATGGCGAAAGCCTTTCAGTCCCCACGGTCCGAACGTCCCTCCTATTACAACCTTCCTTCGGAGAAGCTCATCTCTTTTCTGGACTCAATTGCTCCCTTATATGTTCCATCCTTGGAGGAAATATGCCCTCCGGCGTTCCCACCTACATCCTCTATGCACGTTCTGTCTTCCGATTTTAACATCAATGAACTCCATTCTTCCTTAAAAAATTCCTCCTCCTCCTCTAGTCCGGGAGTAGACGGCATTCCTTTCCTGGTTATTAAGAGCTTATCAATCTCCGCACTGAATACCTTGCTTTCTATCTACAACTCCTTCTTGCATACCTGTACTACGCCACCAATTTGGAACTCCTTTATTGTTATTCCTATTCCAAAAAAGGATCCTAATTCTTTCCGTCCTATTTTCTTGGCTTCGTGTTTTAGAAAATTGTTTGAACAAATGATTAATAAACGCCTAGTCTGGTGGCTGGAGTTCAACAATATTCTTCCTAGTAACATGTTCGGTTTCCGTACGGGACTGGGAATGGCGGACTGTTTATCGTTGTTTATATCTGACGTGTACAAATCTCTTATTCGCAAAGAATACACTGTTTCTGCTTTCCTTGATGTTACCTCCGCATTCGATCATGTTCACTTACCTTCTCTTCTACATAAAATGTGTTCCATTAATGTTCCTTTACAGGTCGCTTCCTTAATTCTCAAGCTTTTCTACAATAGATCAATTCAGCTCTCCACTCCCTTCTTCTCGGAGTCTAGAGTGTGGTCTTTCGGGGTCTTCCGCAAGGCTCATGTCTTAGCTCTACTCTCTTTAACATCTATTTCCATAGCCTAGCTACTCTTCAGATATCATCTACTTCCTTATTCTTTGCCGATGATATACTCATCTACTCTTCCTCAGTTAATCTTTCTTCCGCCGTCGTGGAGCTTAACAACTCTCTTTTCTCTCTGGATAATGCGTTATCCGATCTTCACCTTTTTACTTCTCCTGAGAAATCAGCAGCTATGGTTTTCACTTATCGTCCTTATAGTCGTTCCTCAGTCAATCTATCCGTGTGCCATCTTCCTATTCCTTTAGTTAGTTCTGTCTCCTACCTTGGCATTGTTCTTAGCAGTAACTTGTCCTTTCACCATCACATAAATTATCTCTATACGTCGGCTCTCAAGAGGATTAATTGGTTGAAGGCTCTCTCCTCCCGTAATTGCGGTGGGGATCCTTATATCCTTCTGATGCTATACAGGGCCACTATCCTTTCTAAATTCGATTATTGCTCGTTCCTTTACGCCAGTGCTCCTAAATATCTTCTCCTTAAACTTGATAAAATCCATAATATGTGTCTCCGTCTTTGTATCGGTGCCTTGAACTCCTCTCCTATTGCAGTCATTTTGGCAGAAACTGGTTCCTGTCCTTTATTCATCCGAAGACTTTATCTAGGTGAACGATTTCTGATTAAACGTCTTCATATTTCCAATTCCTACTTGCTTAATTCCTACTGGTTTATATTCAACAACTGGCGTTTCTCTCCTCGTAAAACCCCAATCTTTTCCTTGATTTCTTCACGACTCAGGGCCTTCTCTCCTTTTGTTCTATCCTACAACAAATGCCCTTATTTTACCTATAATTTCCTAGATTTTATTTACTCACCCAGTTTACTTTTTCTTCCTTCGTATGTCAAGTCTCTTCCCTCTCCCGCTGCTCATAACGAATTTAACTATGTTTTATCCTCGCTCTTTCCTTCTTATACCTTAATTTTTACAGATGGCTCAAAGTCAGCTTTGGGGGTTGGAGCGGCTTTTATTTTGCCGGATTTCGGCTATTCTGAGTCGTTCTCCTCCATATTCGTAGCCGAATCTATTGCGATCTTACAGGAAATCCTTTTTATATCCTCCTCTAACAACATATCCAAGGTTCTCTTATCTTCTGATTCAAAAGGCGTTTTACAAGCCATTGCTACTCCCTTTCCTAAACCATCCGCTGATCCTATCGTGCTTCGCAAACGTTCCTTAATTTCACATCTATTTCATTCCCGCTCTGTTCTTATTGATCTATTATTGATTATCCTAGTTATTGTGGAATTTCGGGGGCAACGAGTTAGTCGATTGGCACGTTCGGCTGCTTTAAACGGTCGCTTTATTAGGCATTTCCCAGCTCAAAGTCTTCTTCCTCTTTCTTTTCGTTGCCACCGCGACTATTAGTATCTCTATCATTCTGCATTTTCTAATCCTGCTTCCTTTTATTTAGCTATACAACCCATTCCTCCTCTTTTTCCGTGGTTTCTTAATTTCCCCAACATGAGGCGGTCAACTATTTCATCCATAATTAGACTTCGGTTAAACCACAGCTTGCTACCTGCTTCGCTCTTCCGTTTTTCCATTACTCAGTCTTCTCTTTGTCCGTTTGATCCGTCAGAAGCATACTTCGTTATTTTGCTTGAATGTCGTTCCATTTCTTCAGAACGCGCGATACTATATTCCGGTCTTTTGCGTCTTGGCCTCCCTAAGCCCTCCAGCGCTCACAGCATCCTTTCTTTTCCGTCTCCTTTGGTTATTCCTTTGTTAGCTTCTTTCGTATGTTCCATTTGTAATATTTTTCCTTTATAATTATTAATACCATCATACCGTTGAAGTGAGTAACGTCCTTAGCTGACATGCTCAAAAAAAGAAAAAAAAGAAAAAAAGAAATTCATATGTGCATGATGGGGATTTTCATTTTCTTGCTGCTCGTTATCATGATATAGCTACTCTAGATATTCTACCCACCAGTTCTTTATTTCCACTTCATTCGTGTTCATTTTTCCCCTTTTGTTCCTGATATATAGCTTTCTAGTTATCTTTCTTTTCCTGAAAAACTGTCTTGTTAACCTGTACGCCTGGTCTATTCTGTGATCCTTCAACAGGATTAGTTAAATATAAAAAATGGATATAAAAAATCAGAAAAAGGAAGTCATGGGTCACAGAGAGAAAGAGAAAGAGAGAGAGAATGCCAATGATCTCAAAGGAACTGTAACTGAAGCAAGCCGCATTTTAATCTTAACAGGAACGTAGATGAATAATGACGATAATATCGACATACCAAATTTCGATTGCATCGTGAATTTAAACGCCAGAACGTTCGAGCAGGAGGGGTTGCAGTTTATCGTCATCATCATTGTGAATCGTCTCACCCCATGCGGTGGTATCGTCACCATGATCTGTCACCCGGTTGATCAGGTTGCACCAACAATTCCGATTCCTTGCGATGTGTACACAATCCTTAAAACAACGGCCAGCAGCTTTGCCCACCGCATCCGACCATCTAGTCAGCGCACGACCTCGACCTCTTCTTCCGTTGACTTTTCCTTGGATGATCAGCGTTTCTAAAGTTTCCGCTCTGATCATTTGACCAAAATACCGCAGTATCCTGCAGAGCGCCACAGATGATAGACTAATCTCATTTAGTATTGAAACATTGGTTCTCCTAGCGGTCCATGGGACACGCAGCGTACGCATCCAGCACCACATTTCGAGTGTGTCTATATGTTTTTTGTCCCCACTGGTTAGCGACCAGGTCTCCGCACCATCTTTTTACTAACAGCGGAGTCACCCCAAAATTCATTTTTAAGCGGCTTATTGTGTTGAGTGCAATCTGTGTTCTGTCGCGTATCTCATTTTTACGTCCGCCGCTGTTTCCACCATATAGCCTAAATATGTAAAGCGGCTTACTACTTCAATACTCTCAAGTTCACGTATTGTTCGGCAGTTATTCTCTGGACAGTTGATGTTCATTTCGTAATAGAAACGATAAGACAAATATTGTTACTTCTAATATTGATATGTCAATACACAATGTTGCGCAATTAGATTTTGGTCAAACGGTTGTTGGGGATATATGTACTGTTCAATTTAGGACGGAAGATGGAAAAGAAATAATTATTATCACCATTTATGTTTATCTTGATACAATTCAATTTATACATAGAAGATTACTCCCTTTCACTCCCAATGGTTCAAAGTTACTAAAAGAAAATTTACATACACATCCAATGATATTAGCTGTAGACTTTAACGTCAATTTTGCATCAGACGATTAAAGAATTTAATAGAATTTCTTCAAACCGAATTTTAATTAAATATTAATAATAATCCAAATGAATCAACGACAACGTACAGACCTACCATTGATGCAGTATTTTCTAGATACATTGATAAAATTACATCAAAAACTTATATTTCATATTTTAGTTATTGCATCTTTTACAGAATCCAAAAATCAATGAACACATTAATAAAACAAGTGCATTCATTTTTTATTTGTGTTTTTATTTTAAGTGAAACTTTATAAATATGTTTATAAGAACCATAGACCTCCCTATTTAGTTCCCACTCTTGGTAAATGTAGTACTAATACTATAATTAAAGGAAATGGAATTACAACTTTTATTTGCAAATTATATAAATATTTAAATTTAAACTAAAACACCGACATGTTTCGAGAACACAGTCCCATAATCATGATGTTTCCGGGACATGTCGATATTTTAGTTTTTATTTAAATATTTATATAATTTGCGAGTAAAAAGTTGTAATTCCATTACCTTTAATTTGAATTTTCGAAAAAAGAATAAAAAGGATTAATTTAAAATCTTATGACTAATAGCATAACCTTAAATCGAAGTTGGGGAAAACACTTTTGAAGTTTAACTTCTGCCCTGTCACCCGAGGCACATTTTCTTTTTCTTTAAAACTACATGTAGTGTACTCTACTATTTGGTATTGCTCGATGTCTTGGTCATCATATTATGCGAGATCCCTAATGAATAGGTGAGTGCACATAAGCTGAGGCTATGTATAAGTACTGGAAAAATTACAGAAATTGAAATTCTAAATTATACTTTGCATGTTATGAGCCACAAAATTTTCCAGTCAAATAATCATGACCTGCAACATTATCATTATGCAGTGGTTTTTCAAAAATGTGATACACTGTTAATGACATATTTTTCCGACACATCTGTTGTCCATTTCAAAGGAATATTTTTGTGATAAACCTTTTCCATCGTTTTAGCATCACACAAAATACTTTGTTTGCATTAAAATCACAATACATTTTAGGCTTCAATGGGCTACTTATATCAACGCTTTCTGCACGTATTGATACAATATCATGATAAAAGCTAAATTGTTCATGCTGCTGCCTAGGAATAATACTAGACAATTTTTTTGTGAATTATTCCGAATGGCATCACCCATACGATCCATCATGCACTGTCGTTTTTAATTCCAATCAGTTCTTTCGAAAAATTTCCATAGTTTACAAGCCAAATATGAGAAAAAATTAAATAAATAGCTCAAATTGATAACGAGTAAAACAAATATTGAGAAAAAAATAACGTTAGGTTAGTCTTTTCAAATCTTTTTTTTTTTTCTTTGCTCGCCAATCGAGAGTATCACTTAGGACTAAATTACATTATTAAAAAAGCGAGAAGTATAAATGAAAAGACTAGAACTGAATATTTTCACAGACTGAGAAAACAAAGGATAATACTATAGGAAGGATATCTACAGATGGAAATGATAGAGTAAAGGGAGCAGTATAAAGAGTAGGTAAACCAAAATTCAGAAGTTGTAGGTAAAAGTGAGAACGTCCCAAAGGAATAGCAGAGTATTCAACGAAAATATGATTAGTATTACAAAAGATATTGGAATTATCAGGATGAAAAGAACAAAAATAAGAAGAGGTTGTAAAAAACGAAATAAGGATGCTGGAAGCCGACCTAAGTAAAGTCAACAGATAGAGAAGATAATAAAACGAGATAAATTAGGAAAGTTGCGGTACCAAGGGCGACAGGAAAGATCAGGTTGAACAGAACGATAAAAGGTTTCAGGATTAGAGAAAGAAAGAGCATTGGTATTACGAGTATGCTATAGTTTAGCTAGAACGTTGATATTAGGCGAAGAAAATTTGGACAAATATCGACCAATTAATGAAGATTTTGTATTGCGAAAACAGAAAATTGTGTTACATGTAATTTTCGGGACACACAGTTTATCATATTTTGCAAGAGTGTAATTGTAGAGGGATGGTTTTAGGCTGCAATACAGAAGAATTAGAAAATAGGAAATATTTAATCGACTAACTATTGAAAAAATGAACAATAGAAAAAACTATAATTTGTTATGCTACGGAGTTTAAGTTAATTATTGAGTATGCGTTGTCGTTATTTGTATTAGGATTATTAGAATTACGGAAATCAATGTAGTTAAATAAAAGATTGTAAATGGAATTTATGATTTTTTTTTTTTTTTTTTTTTTATATATATATCTTGCTATTTTACACCTAGTCTTATCAACTATTTGGTAATCTATGGAATAAGTTTCAATGACATGAATAAGCAACCCAACCAGCGAAGGGTGCTAAAATTAACTTATATATGTGTATACAAAATGCATACACACATATTTTTGCATTCTCATGGACACATGCATACCATCACACACGCACATATACCCACACACATCAGCACACGCACATACACCCTCACACATCAGCACACGCACATACACCCTCACACATTAGCACACACACATATTATTTATACTTTTTTAATTTATAAGAGATCTTGAGGTCGTTTCCTATTCAGCCTACGTCCCTCGCTTGGATTACTCAGCAGTTCTTTTGCTGTACTATTAGGATGTTCTTTCAATCTGGCAGCATATCGTCGGGCAGCAGTTTCTATTTCATTTTTTACAAATTGAACTCCAAGATCTTCATGGATCGTGATGTTGGTTATGTACCATGGAGCAGAGATGATCGTGCGTAGTATCTTATTCTGTACTCTTTGCATAATTGAAATGTTGCTGTTTTTGGCACAGCTCCATAACTGGCAGCCGTATTGCCAGACGGGTTTGAGAATTTGCTTATAAAGAAGCAACTTGTTTTCAAGAGATACTATTGATCTCTTATCCAACAGCCAGTACAGTTGCCGCAGCTTGATGTTCAACTCATTTCGCTTTGTTGTAATGTGCTTCCTCCAAGTCAAGCGTTTGTCGAGGTGAATACCAAGATACTTTACATCTTCTTTCTGAGGGATCTCCACACCATTCATCATTATATTTCCGGATGAATCGATTCTTCGGTTAATGAAAACTACTCGAGATGATTTACCTTCATTAATCTTTATCTTCCATAATTTGCACCAAGATGTTACTTTATTGACTGCTGTCTGCAGGTTTTTACGCGCAACTTTTGGACATTTATTTGAACACAAGATCGCTGTGATGATGGCATTAAACTTTCCACTTTAAGTTTCATGAATTGTAATTATTAAACAAATATATTATTTGAAAGAAAAAAAAACAGCATGAGCGGAACACCGAGCTATGAATCTGCCTGTCCCTTACCCTCAACAGTGACATGACTAGGGATCTGCAGAAGATCGATCTGTACATAACGAGAACAAAAAAGGAGTAACGAAGAAATGCATAAAAGAACACATTTCGAGTCGGAAGCTATAAATAATTTATTACCTCCATTAGAAGTAATGTACGGGATAGAATGAAGGATAGCCATAGACTCCGCAGAGAAGATGGAGCAGAACAAAGATAGTTTAGGAGATTCAGAATAATTAAGTGATGGAGCCGTAAAGACAATGCCAGCGGGTTCTCTGAAACTATTAGTAATGATAACAGTGTGAGATGGAAATTGCGAGAGTGAAAAACGAAGTTATGTTCTTTAAATAAATGGACGGGACAAATTGGGGGGGGGGATAAGAGAGATTATATTAAGTGCACGTAGATCTTCGTGTCATTCAATTCATATCCTCTACGAGTGGGGTTCACAAATTCCTGATTGTTTCTGATTCCAAAGGCGTTCTTCAAACCATCTCCTCTCCTCCTTCTCATACTTCTGACGGTATCATCCTCTCTATTCGATCTCTTGTATCCTCTTTGTTTTCGTTCCGCTCCATTCTCATAGACTTTCTATGGGTCCCTAGTCATTCCAATATTGAGGGCAATGACGCTGCTGACTCTTTAGCTCGCTCAGCCGCCCGCATTGGTCCTTCCCTCGACTCTTTCCCTTCCTCAGACATTCTTTCTCTATCACGCTCTAATCATTCTAGACTTTGGTTTGACATGTATCCATCTTTATTCTCTAATCATTATTCATACTACTGTCTTATTCAACCGGTTCCTTGGTTTCAATCTATTCCTACCTGTCGTCGTTCCACTGTTGTTTCCTTAATTACGCTTAGAATCAATCAATTCTCTACTCCCCTCTTCTCGCTTTCGTTTTTCTTTAGCTCTTTCTTCTTTCTGCTCTCTTCACGCTTCTGAGCCTTCTTGTATTTGTGACTCAAATCACATCCTATTCGAATGTTCTACACTCTCTAACGAACGCTCCTTTCTTTACGCCCAACTTCTAGTTTTGGGTCTTCCTACACTCCCTTTAACGCTATCTATATTCTTTCCTTCCCATTGCCTTCAGTTATTCCATTTCTGCTGTCCTTTGTCTTTTCCATTTCTGACCGCTTGGCTATTTAATTATAACTCTTAATTTTTCATGTTGTTGGGTCAAGGCCGCTGGCGCGCCCAGGGTAGGAAAATAAAAAAAAAAAAAAGTGCACGTAGAAAATTTGTATAGTTAAACGTTAAATAAGGGAGTTTTTCAAATGAAAAAATGGAGGGGGAAAACTGTTTGAGCCGTATAGATAAAAGACAGAGAATCGGTTTTTCCCGGAAAAGACATGTCAATCGTGTAATAAGAAATGTTAGAGGAAACGGAATGAAAAGAGGTAACAGGAAATCGATTTATCAAGAAACAATAGACAAGATAGGATCGGCGAATAAATAAAAGAACCATGTTCGTTTCTTGGAGAACAACTGTAGTCGGAGAATACGTTAAAACCCCGAAGTGTTAGCGGAGATAAAGAATTTATATAAGATTCAATTTACACGGAGTTGTTTTGAGAGCATTACCATACACAAAAAGGAACAATAATCCATCTTTGAACCAATAAAAGATCTATATAAAATAAGGAGAATAGGAAAATCTTCACCAAATTAAATTTGTTAAATATCAGATTTTGCGTAAAACCCTGACCATGAATAACCCCAAACACTACATCTTAAATAATGGCCGTCTAGTGCGGTTATCGCTAAGCGCAATAATTATAAATGGGTTTCGATAAAGTGAACAACGTATAAAAACTGACTTTTAGTCTTTAATGATGTACGTGACATTGGAAAAATGTTTTCCTTGGTAGTTATAATTAAAATTAGATCTCAATTATTGATGAATTATTTTTTATTATTTTCCTCGTGACTTCGTTATTACAATCAGTATTTGCAAACTTAAAAAGAAATGAAAACTTACATCATCCAGTCGATGTTGATTTGTTCTGTTCTACCACAATATAATTACACTTTAATGAGTCACATGGTTTTAGATTAATCTATTAATTTTACTTTCACGCTGTATGATTACAACTTGAAACATGCAATACGCTGCCTACTATAACAACAAACAACAAAAGGTTATCACTAATCTTATCATTAGCATGTACATGAATATCGTTTTATTAGTGTCATTTCAATTATATATATGTGGTAATTTTACTGGGAAAACTGAAAAAAAAAAAATATTAATAACAAACAGAAACAATAATTTATGAAAGATTATTTATTTTATCTCGATAGAAATTCAAGCAAATAATCGAGTGGTGGCGGTTGAACATCCCCTTTTTGGAGCGCCGGCTGCGATGATGTTCGGAATCGTAACCGAAGGGCTCTTTTCTTTGTAAACGACTGTTTCAAGACTACTAGTCACTCTTTCTACATATTATATTTAAGATAATAATAAATTTCTAATCATCTCGGATAATAAAAGTGTTCTAAAAACAATCTAATCTTCATTTCCTCATCGTTTCTATGATATCATTAATAATCGCATTAATTCAGTTATCTATACTCGTTCCCGAATTTGCGACATTCAAAATGATTCCCTTTGGATTCCAGGCCATGCGGCTACAGGAGGAAATAAAAGGGCTGTCAGCCGATCTCTAGTCGTTAATTGCCATTAACGAGTATCTTGCCGATAATATACTTCTACTATTTACGAAATTCCATTTAAACATTCGGTCAATATCATTCAACCTCTGCTAATCAAAATTATTTTCATCTCCTTAACCAACTCGTTTTCTCTACCCCATTCTAGATTTCATAACATTCCTAGTTTGCAGGATCACCGTATATCATTCTTATAACGCTGTGTTCTAACCACAGCCTGATTCACTTCGTTATCCATTTCGAATTATAAACTCTCCTTATTCAGTTAAATTCCGATTAAATTCTTTTGGAATATTCCGCTCTGCTTCTATGCGTTCCATTCCAAACTTCTTAAACTTAATTAATCTAATTCAAATTAAAAAATTATGAAGTCACGAAAGATCATTTATTTGTTATTAAGAGCCGTATCAATAGAGTCAACTTTAAGCGCAACCCTGAGTGGAAGCGGTTGAACAACCTAATTTCGGAGCGCCGCTCGGTGGTAATAGGGCTGCGATGATGTTCGGAATCGTTACCGAAGGTTGCGGTTTTATTTCAGTAGAGCAAGGTGTATCTTCCAGGATAACGTACGGTCTCGGCTGAGGTACCGGTATAGTGATCGGAGTCGGTTGGCAGCAGCAACATCCACATCCGTACGACGGAACAGTTCCGCCGAAACCAAACGATGGACTCGTCGCCGGAGCCGGTTTAGGCGACGGCGAAGCAGTTGAAGACGATTTCTTCGCGGTTGGCGGTAATAGCGCTAGTATAATATTGGGTATTGTGACCGAAGGCTGAGGCGGTGCTGGCTTACAGCAGGGTTTAACTTCAATGGCTGGCAAAGGACTTAACGGCGGAACCTGAACTGTCGGACTAGAAGGAATGCTGGTTTGCTGTTGTACCGAGTCTTCCGTCGCTTGTGAGCAAGATGGCACATCGAACGAACATTCCAACGGTTCTGGTGCCGGTGGAAGTGGAAGCGGCGATAAACAGGGATCGGCAAGAGGAAGCGATAGAGCTGGCGGAGGAAGAGACGGCACGAACAAATTTTCTTGGAACCAAACTGGAAATCCGCAAGTAAAGGCCACGGAATTCTGGAAATTTAATTTCATCGAATTAAATTACGAAAATAATAACTGATATGTAATAGAAACTAAAAATAACTGAACACAACAGTTAATTCCACCAAGAGATATTGGCCACAGTGGAACAGACTATAAAACGATCTACCGGGATCGAAAAATATTCTCTTATCGATTACTTACAAAAGGAATTTTACGTCTTTGCTTGTTTAACTTATGCGCGTCGTTTTTCAATTGTATAATTATATTTTAAAAAACGTAAATCTAAAATACTTATGAATTTTATTTACTATTTTGAAAAATCTCTGATTCTGATCCATATTTCATCTCCATTTTACTTTTTTTCTAAGCTGAATTAAGGGATATGCGCGAAAAAGTATTATTTATTTAATAATCAATTTTTATGGTGTTTGCATATTTTATGTGTATAAGTTATTCTTTATATCACAGTCGATTTTACCTTTACACAGCTTATTGTTCTATGCGAGCATAAAGTATATAAATCTTCCAAGTTTCAAAACTTTTACATCATTTGAATATTTATAAATGTGATGAAGTTCTTTATATTTAACGTTAATATTTGTATTTTCTAACGTTACGTATTCTACAGAAGTAAAACTATTATAAAGCTCCCTGAAAAATGCAGTCACTGAAATGTACCAAGAGCGATCACTAAAGTAGTTCCCGCCTAGAAGGTTGTTAAAATGTTTACATCAACTTATTCGTTTGGTAACACTTAATTCGTAATATTCCTTTTAAATTTTCTACACTTATACACAACTGAAGTTGTTTTCTACGCTATAATTATAGTAGAAAATTTCATAAATTACTTTAGCTAAAATTGCGCTGATCATGAATATAACCATCGCTGGACCGTTGAACATATTTTTTTCAGCCATATTTCTCGTTGATCGTAAAATAATGTATATGCGACAAACAGTGGAGTAACTGAACCTAAAACTGATGAAGGATTTAGTTGACGGAGAACCTTTTATACTGCGAAATCGACGTGAACTATCTTCTTAGGAAAAAGAAGTTGTAGGAAGAAATCGCGCGTGTTGTACAAAAGTCTTATCTGCTTTGTTTAATTGTTTCAATGTGCAAAGCGAAGACAGGAAGTCAAGATAGCCGTTGGGTCTCTAATGAGAAATTATTACGGAAGCAGGTGGAGGTGAAAAGTCACATTCCGTTCATTTGCGTCTATACATCAGCTGCGAAAGACTGCCACATCTGTTGCATATACGGTGGAGGCGTTATCTTTTGTAGCTGGCCGCGATTACATAAAAAAACGTGCAGTAACAATTTTTTATTGCTAGCGATGAGACACAGAAAAAACTTTTTTCATTTTGTCAGGAATGCGTACTAGTCAACACTAACAGTGTAAATTCGAAAAGTCCTTTACCGAAATTATTAATCGGTTATTTTTATTTTTCCTTTTGCACGTATATTTTGAAATTTTCAGTACGTATTACTTCAAGTTAATCATTGTGAGTATCCGTAGTAGCATTTAGAATTTTTCCAGCTCCATTTTGAGCATGTCGTATTTTTTGTTTTAGGTCATTAATTTTAAAAAATTTATTTCCATTGGATTAATGCATTTTTGTATCAAACTGTCCGAAATGGTGTTTTCAAACTTTTTTATCTCTTCATTAGTTACGTTCAAAATTATAACCGATTTCAGCTGAAAATGCGCAATTAGGCATTTAAAAAGCAAATATTTATTTTTTAATCCAGTTTTTCGAGAATTAAAATTTACGTTATACGTATTTACTGCTGTTGGAATAATTTATCATTGGTCGAAAGTTCAACCAAATTTTTAGGAAATTATTTGAAACACCGTGCTGATTTATTTGTATATTCATTTTCCGGTTTGTCATTCGCTTTTTAACTAGTTTATCTAAAAAATTAAGTAATACTTCCTACACGTTTGTGTTAATACTGTTTTGAAGATCATATATGATTGTATCGTGCCTCCCTAGATAATGGCTGATTTACTATTTGACTAAGAGTGTAGTAATATGTTTTTTTAACATTTTTCATTAAAATTTTACTATTTTATTATCGAATTTACTAAGAAATATCCTACTGATGCTTCCAACCTATATCTGACCCATATGTCTCTATCTAGAATTCCATTTTAGCTAAATGTGCAAGTGTACAATGATATCTCACACTTAGCTTAGGCAATTTTTTTTTTACTTAATGATATGTAAATTATGTTCTATAGATCATATGTATCTGTAATGAGTAGCTATTTTTTCATTCGCGTAAGCTAATATTTTTTCATTCCATGTCCTATTTTCTTAGCGTTTGTTCTTTAACGGACGGTACATATTTTTTTTGTAGTCTTAATTACAGTCCCTCTAGTTAGTGTGTCCGAATATTTCATTCGCTCGTAATAGGTCGACACTTATTCAACTATTTATAATATTATAGACGTATTCGCCGATTCCATAATCCGGTGGCCAATATTTTAATTTGAATTTGGGTGTTCTACATTTCGTTCATTTCGTTTCCCCTGCTTTTATCGATGCTCTCTACCTGTGAGTCCGGGAGAACTAGAAATTTTTAATTTTTTGCGGTCAATGTCGTGCAAATAACATAATTTTAACCATATTTGAAGAGTTATTACAAAATAACTGATAAATTCTCGAGGCCTCTTTATCTGTGTTAATGAACGCTGCTTTTTGAGTTTCTTTTTAAATGTCTGTCGATGTCTATCGATTTCATTACCGTTTTAACAAAGATGAATTATTTCGTCGCTTTGTATATTATTAACGCAACTGTTTACTTCAAATTTCGCAGTGATTTTCTGTGAAACAATCGACTACAAAAGACGAGTACATACAAAATATTATAACGCGTGATACAAAACTTTTGCCCAACGGAATTTACTTAATAAATCGTCTCTACGGCTGTATCGAATTTATCGAAACCGATAATCAGGATTAACATTTTACATTGCCGCATTATGACTGACAATGAGAATAACCAAAAAAAACGCGGTAGTTCATATTATTCATCTTACTGCAACATGATATTCCTGATGCGTTCGTTTTTACCTCCATCAGGAATGTCAAATATAAATGTTTAGTTCAGTTCATCTGTTCTCAGACATCTTATTGTTAATGTGTCTTTTGTTAGACTACTTCCGGCGCATGATGAATATGTCGTCGGATGCTAACACCGTCTCCATTTTACTGCATATCAAATCAAATCAAATCAAATCAAATAAATATCTATTATTACTATTATTTACAGCTAAAACCACATATGCGCAATAAGCGCGAGCAGTGGTCCGATACAAATTTGAAAAGTTATAAGTACTTATAACTATAAATGTAAACAAAAATTCTGAAGTAAATATTAAAAAACTACAGTTAATATTGGTAGCAAAGTGCAAAGGCTTTTTTGGAATGGTAAACAAAAAATATATAAAAACAAAATGAAAAAACAAAAATAATATTTTAGAAAATAAAGGAGAAGAAAAGGGTTTACCACTTCTAAATTTAAAATATGATAAACCAGTACTAAAATTTTACATGATTAAATAAATATACATACTAAGACAAGTATAAACACTATAACTAAATAAATCAAAATAAATCAAAATAAATCAAAATAATCATGTACTAAAACCCATATTTTTATATACACACAATTGTTCACAATTAGCCATGTCCAAAGATCTCTCTATGTATATTTAACAAAAAAGAAACAATTATATATATATATATATATATCAAATCAAATTAAAATCAATTCCAATCTAATTATCACTTATGTTTTCAATCTTGAACACCTAGATGATCATATTACCAGTCATGCACAAACTAGTATGTTCTAGCTATTACACACCCATAGTGGAACACGCAGACCGAGAAACACCCGCATACAAATAAATATACATACATACACACGCACACACACACATGGTGAAACGAACGAACGCATACACACCAACTCAACCCACCACAACTATCCTAATAGCATAGATGTTAAGAAATAAATAAAGATAAAAATAAAAAATAATTGTAATAGAAAAATATCTATATGGAATAATAAAAATTCTAATAGATTAAATATAATAATAAAGAAATTTATAGTAATAAAAAATCAAGGTTGTACTCTACTTTATGACATAATTGATAATAATATGAAGTTAGCTGATAAATCGGCAGGGTTTTATATTAAAAGATGGTGTATATCTGATAACTACAAAGAAGAAATTATAATTCTTTTTTAATAAATGAATTTACAAATATAAATCTAGGCGCCGTGTGTAACTCTACCTGGGCTATTACGGCACCTAGACTCACGGGAAATTACAGAAGGCCGTGTAGTCTGTTCAATGCTGCAAAATTCAACACTGCCCGAACACAATTCGGATAGTTCGACAACAGACGGTATGGTGAGGCATGAGTAGAAGTATAGGAAGTATGCCGGCACCATTTCAGCAGATGCTCTACGTTTGGCGAAGCCATGAACCTGCACAGTTGGCAGGTGGACGGAGGGGGAGCTCCTTCAAAGACGTAATTGTGTGATAGTGCAGTGTGCCCCAGACGCAGTCTCGTTAGGATCGAGAAATCCCTACTTGAGACGGGGAACAGCGGCCACCATGTGTCGGTGTTCGACTTTATAGTCCTGAGCCAGGTCGTTTGTTCTGACCATAGTTTGCTCCACTCTTCAGCAAAGTGCATCAGAAATATTGATGACCCTAATCGAGGCAGTACAGCGTTAAACAGCATCGGGCTGAATAGAGTTGCCTTAGCAGCCAAGTCAACCCGCTCGGACTGAAACTTATAACTGTAAATATTAGGTCGGCTTCTTCTAAAGGTCTCCGAAATGGAGACTAAGATCCCTCCCCTTCGTATAAGAAGATCACTTCTGGCAGACAGATTTTTAAATAAATATTACAATTACCAACTTCCGTCAATATTAGATAAGATAAGTAAAATATCCAATGAATGGAGGTTTTTGTTCAACAGAAAAATACGCTTTTAGTCAAAAGAGCCAATATCTAAATTCCATATTGTGCAGCTCTTATTCCTCGCTGCCATCTAGTTATTTTAGTCTGCCGTATTGTATTAATTTATGCAATATTGATGTAAATATAAATCTTTTTAACGACTTAAATAGAGATTTTCTTCCAAACCAAGCAATCAACTCATATTTTTTACAAACAACGGAATCTCAATATCCTTCTTTTTTAAAAATATTCATGGACAGCGCTAAATTTCGAGCTGCCAACAGTGGAGTGGGTGCTGCATTTATTGTGGATAATAACTTAATTTTGACGGCCGAGCTGCTTGCTATTGATAAAACCTGTAACTTAATACTAAAGTCGTTGGATGTTAAGAGAAAAACCTTAATATGCTCAAATAGTCTTAGCAGCCTTTTGGAGTTCAACTACAGTAATTTTAATGATCGCTGTCACTCACTGATCTAAAAGTTACACAGAAATTGTAGATAAGGGAGGTACTGTAAAGTTCTGTTGGGTTCCTAGTCATCGCGGAATCATTTTCAATGATGTAACTGATCAAGCGGCTAAGGAAGCGGTCGTAAACGGGGTTGTATACCCTCCTATACCATCTACGGTTCTTTTGGACATGATTAAAAGGAACAACTGTACTGATTGGAAGAACTTCGTTAATAGTTCGCCTAGTTTAGGCAAGAGATACGAAATTGTCCGATCGTCTCTACCAAGTATGCCTTGATATAATAATATTACTTCTATCCCGGTTAATTTAATTCGGCGTTTCGTTACTACTATCTGTAGGCTTCATTCGGTCATACTAGAGTGTGGCTTAATTTTTCCGATGGAAGCCATTTATATTCAAATTCTGGCGATCATATAAGCACAGTGTATCGCGTGGATATCAATCCCTTATTATTCAGTTGTGAAACCCTATCTATGGATAGAGTCCTCCTTTTTGAAGAACTGATGTCCTGTGGTTTATATCCTCTATTCTGCATTTTTCAACTACTTGTTTCTGGTAATTTATTTATCCTGTTTTCATTTAAATAGAATTGTTATTTAAAAAAACTGATCAATATCCAGATTAATGTTAATTTTTTTATTTCTCTACTCAGAGTGGAGTAATTAGGCAAGCGAAGCGAGACTACTTATAGATCATAATGAGCATTTTCTTGTTCCAGTCATTATAAAAAAAAACACTAAACATATGGACATAAAATTTAACATAATTATTCATATTCATGTCTAGATGTTCCATCAATCGTTATTTTTTTTAAAAAAAACTTGTATAAATAAAAAATTATATAACTGTAAATCCGAAAATAATGGTAGAACATATTCTGTAAATTGCGATGTTGCAATTAGAAAAGATAATTATTTATTAAAAAATCTGCAACCACCACATTATTGTTGTTGTACTTACATAATTGCAATACAACTCTGCACTGGGCTAACTTTTTGTCATAGCTATATTTACATTATACTATTTTTAATAAATAATTATTCTTTCAAATTGCAACATCGCAATTTACGGATTATGTTCTATCATTTTCAGATTTTGAAATATGACTCCATCTGTAAAATACATTACTTACGTGCACTTTTTAATCTTATTATAATGGAGAAAAAGTTTAATAATCATAATCTATTAATCTTTAACAGTTCCAAAGCGAAATATCTCCAGTAATTAATCGGTAACTTTTATTTTTCAATTTTAAAAATATTCGTGCAAATAATGAAACTATTTTTATTAAGAGCAGATTGATGGTCTATTAAAATCAGTAACCCGATTATTTAAAAAAAAAAACTACCACTTCCTTTACTAATATTATATTTTCTATTAGATCGTTGGTAATAAAATCAATTATTTTTCGCTTATTTAATCCATGCTATACTTAGTTCTTGTATGTATCATATTTTTCTGTTTTATATTATTTTGGGGGGTTTCAAAGGTATTGTATGTCTGATAGTTGGCGTGATTCTTTTTATGTTATTTGAGCTAAAGTAATAAATTCACTTATTTTACACATATTAACATTATATAACAACACTAAAATTCCATTTTCTTTTAATTTTAATATTTCCCTAGAGGAGTGCATGTTAAATTTTTATATAAAAATAGCAGTATTTCTTAATAACATATACTAATTAAGACAATTGTAAAATATTCTTACTTAAACTATTCTTCTACACTGTGCGTTGGTATTATTTCGTAATTATTGCATAAATGTAGTATGTATTGAGATGATTTATATGATCATAAAGTCGTAAATCCCATTTACAATGTTATGTTTCGGACAAGTCTTTTGTAATATTATTTTTATGCAAGTTTAGCTCATATTTAGTAAAGTTATCGTTTATATGAGAAGAACCTTAATGTTGTAATATGGTTAAAATTATGTTCAAGAATGTGTATATACATCTCAAATGTTACCTAATTTAATTTTGTTTGTAATCATTATAACTTAAGATGTTATAGTTCAAATTGTGACTGTTGTAACTTCAATAACATTAGTTCAGAATTGATTTATTATGTATTCCTAACTTACTGTTCCAGTTTAAAATATTTTATGCACAATTTGTTTATTATATACAATTCTTAAGAGTATTGCAGTATTCAATTTCCGATAAGAAATCTAAAACTTAAATCATCGCCTTAAATGCTGTGTTGTACTCTATTATAAATTATATCTGCACACAAGCATAATGTAATGAATTTTAATTTCATCTTATTCCATTTATTTTTACACTCCCACTTATTGTATTAATTATTTAATATTAAATTACATATATGTGTGTGTGTATATATGTATCTATATTAATGGTATATGTTATTGTTAGATTGCCGTTAATGATAGAAATTACAGCATGTAGATAAACCAAAAGAAATTATGTAATAATTAGATAAATTATTGCTAAAGTCCTGAAAAGGACTATTTCATACAGTAGATCGTAATTTCGGATTAATAAAATTAAATAACAAAAATGCTCGTTTACAAAACAACTCACTTCGGATACGGATAAAAGTTAACATAACAATAACACAAAAAAAAACGGTAAAAGAAATACGGCATCAGCTTGGTGGAAAGAAAAAGACGAAAGCTATATCTACACAAAAAATATCGCTGGCTATTAAAATTTATACATAAAAATTATAAAAAAGTAAACGAAAATAAAGATCAAATAATGTAACATACAATAAAATGGAACAAAAAAATTAAGTAAACTAAAGTAAATAAATAAATTACGCAAACTGCAATTGTAATCTAAACAGCATTCCCCCACCAGTGAGCGTAGGGAACGTTAATCTAGGGTTGCTTCGCAAGAAGTACAATGGATGAAATAGCTCGCTTCTTTACAACACCTTCTGAGAGGACCGCTACTGTTCGAACAAGTCCTTCTGAATCCGGATACAACTCCACGATTTTTCCATACTTCCAGAAAGTAGGTTTAAGTAGATCGTCCTTTAATAATACAATATCATTTAATGTTAAGTTAGATCTCGAGATCTGCCACTTATTTCTGGTTTGAAGCTGAGACAAGTAATCTCGGCTCCAAGCAGACCAAAAGGAACGCACCCGACGTTGTAAATCCAAATATTGTTGACCAATTTTGGTTCCAGCTGTAGAATCTGTTTCAGGCGGTGCACAAAGTGAATCACCAATAAGTAAATGGCCCGGTGTAATGATTTCAATTTCATTATTATTGGTCGTATACGTCAATGGTCTAGAGTTGAGAATAGCTTCAATACGAGCAAACACAGTAGCATAGGTTTCAAAATTATACACTTGTTCTTTCATAACACGAACAAGATGGTGTTTGGCTGATTTGACAGCGGCTTCCCAGAGTCCGCCAAAGTGTGGGGCTCGGGGTGGGATAAAGAGCCAGCGGATATTTTCAGATAATGCATAGTGGGTTATTTCTGTGCTGTTCAACTGAAGACAATTACTGCTTCCAACAAAATTTGTTGCATTGTCAGAATAAATGTGGGAAGGCCTTCCACGTCTAGCCACAAATCGGTGCAAAGCATTTAAAAAATCTTCCGTTCTCAAAGATGAAACAATCTCAATATGGCATGCCCGTGACGAAAAACATACAAATATGGCCGCATATATTTTGAAATGAACCCTTGACCTATGTCCAACGGCCTTACAATCAAAAGGGCCCATGAAATCGATTCCAACATGCTTGAAAGGTCGGCTAGGATTAATTCGAGCAGCTGGAAGCTGAGCCATCAATTGAGTCTGTGTCTCAGCCTTATATCGGATGCAGGTAACGCAACGGTGAATAACTCCCTTTATTACATTTGTAAGGTTTCCATGAAAATGATATCGTGCACGTAAGTGGGCTGTCAAAAAATTCCTAGTAGCATGATAAAATTTGAAGTGCAGGTGTCGAACCAATAGAATCGTAAAATGATGATTGGCAGGTAATATGAGAGGATGAATCTTATCATAAGATAACAAGCCACAACCGGGACTTCAGTAACGATTGAGCAGATATACCACGTGTTGCAAGATCGGCTGGATTTTCTTTAGTCGGCACATACCTCCACTGATTAAAGGGTACAAGTTCATTGATATTGCAAACACGGTTAGATACAAACGTTTTCCATTCCTTCGCCGGTTTTGCTAACCATGAAAGCACCACTTGTGAGTCCGAAAAAGCAAGGCAGGCATGCATAGGTATGGACAGAATATCGGCAACTCTTCTTAATAACTTGGCCAACAATAAGGCTCCTTGAAGCTCCAGCCTAGGTATAGTCAGAGTTTTGATTGGAGCTACTCGAGTTTTTGCACATATTAAACGGGAACACATTTCTCCACTGCTGCTTGAGTACAATACATAAGCCACTGCAGCATAAGCATGCTCGGATGCGTCACAAAAGCCAATCAGTTTGGTGCTAACAATGTCATGGAGAGCTGTATAAGGCCGTGGAATTGCAAAATACTTCAGATCTTTCAATTCAGCACAGAAGGTTCTATATTGAAAGTTTAGTTCATTAGGAACTGGTTCATCCCATGATAATTGTAACCGCCATAACCGTTGTAAGAACAATTTACCACGGATGGTAAATGGTGAAACGAATCCTAATGGATCAAATACAGACGCGATCTGAGATAGAATAATACGTTTTGTTAGAACTATCGGTAGTTCGTTGGCATTCAGTGTCGGTTTGATGTAAAAATTATCCTTAGCTGGTGTCCAACCCAGACCCAAAACGCAAATATATTTTTCTTGAGATAAATTGATGTTTAGGTCTGTTTCAATCTTGTCTGCATCAATAGTCTTCAATACATCAGGAGAATTTGATTGATATTTCCTTAAAATAAATTTAGCTGAAGCTAATGTCGCATGAATATCTTGCTGAAGCTGTAAAGCCTTTTCTAAAGATGACGCTCCTGTTAACAGATCGTCCATATAGAAATTATGTCGGATCGCAAAGGCAGCTTCTGGTTTTTCTTTTTCTATAGAGTCGGCTAAAACACTTAAACATTTAGTTGCTAAATAGGAGGCTGGTGCCGTCCCATAAGTTACAGTATTTAACCAATACTCGGTAATTGGTTGTGATTTCTCTTCTCGCCACAATATCGCTTGAAACGGCTGGTGGTTGGGGTGGACAATAATTTGACGGTACATCTTCTGGATATCAGCGACAAATGCAAATCGATGAGTACGAAACAAGATTAAAATATCGAATAGTTCCTTCTGGATCACTGGCCCGGTTAGAAGAAGATCGTTCAGGGAGAAACCATTTGTGGTCTTCGCGCTGGCGTTAAAAACCACTCGCAATTTAGTAGAAGTGCTAGAAGGACGCAAAACTGCTCGATGCGGAAGAAAATATAAAGACCTTAAGCTTTCTGGTTTAGGCTGCATGTGACCTAACAAAAGGTATTCCCACATGAATTCATTATATAACACAGTAGAATCAGGATCCAAAGATCGCTCCTTACGATTTAACCACTTTTGAGCTTTATTAAATGAGTTACCCAATTGAACTGATCTGGATTTAAAAGGTAGATGAACAACAAACTGACCAGTTTCGTTTCTTGTATAAGTTTCCATAAACTGCCGTTCGCAATCTTCCATTTCAGATGTTACTGACTTGGCCTTAGGTACTTCTTCAATTTCCCAAAAGCGCGACAACTTTTCATCAATATCTTCAATGGTTAGAAATGAAAAGGATGAATCAGGAATAGGCTCCGTTGGAGTACTAACCGTTGGTCCACTCATAACCCATCCAAAATAGGTTTCTCTTAAAGTTAAAGTGTCGATCCGATGAGTTCTATTCAATAAGCAAGATTCATAGTACTCAGCACCAATGAGTATATCCACCGCTGGTATATTAACGACTTTCTGCGAGAAAATTGGATCCGCTAATTTAAATTGA
The DNA here is from genome assembly GCA_039619475.1 of Icerya purchasi. Classification (NCBI taxonomy): domain Eukaryota; kingdom Metazoa; phylum Arthropoda; class Insecta; order Hemiptera; family Monophlebidae; genus Icerya; species Icerya purchasi. The sequence continues at coordinate 74,626,451 of CM077115.1, read as the reverse complement.
TCCAACAGTTTTGGATTTAAGTTCGTAGATAAATTGGATACTGAGTAAGGCAACGACGATTGGGGCACAATATTTGCCTCAATGTTTATTTCAAACGGTTCATACTTGGAAACCAGTTTCAAGATACATGTATGTGAAGCACATACTGCATTGCCTCCGACACCATGAATACGAGTTTCGACCATTGATTTATGAGTTGGTAGTTTAAGTTTTTTAACAAAGGTATCAGTTATCAATGTTACCTGTGAACATCCATCCAACAGAATTCGAGCTTTCGCTGTGGCCTTACCATACTCAACAATTGCTAGCGCGGTAGGTAAAATAATGGTTTTATTGGCTTTTATCGCACCTAAACAAGATAGATTAAAGGCAGTTCGACTTTCCAATGGTAAACTAGGAGTATTACCTCTCGGTTCAGAAGCCGGTTTTACATCGAAATGCAGTAACGAATGATGTTTTTTAGCACAGAACTTACAACCTAAACGCTTACAAAAATTAGCAGTATGATTGAAACCAAAACAATTTAGACACAGATTATTATTACGAATTAAATTAAAACGTTCTGCTGGAGTTTTTGACAAAAACGTTGAACATTCTATTAGTAAATGTTGGTCATTGCACGCTATACATGCAGGTTTTTTCGATGATGTAACATTAAATGATGATTTCTTGAATGTTTTGTCCATAATTCTTCGCTCTAAATATGGTTCGTTATAACATTTTTCAAAATCGCGTGTCTCAACGTTAATGGCTCTGATTTCTATAAACTGCCTAATTTGATTAAAGGATGGAAATGTTGTATTGTTGGTAATACTATTTTCAAAATCTCGTTTAGTGTCATCATCAATTTTTGTGCCAAAATAGTATGACAATATAGTGGACCAATTTTCCGTTTGCTCGCCACAAATTTTAAGTCCTTTTAATGCTTGATCGGTTAAATCTAACACACGACGAAGTTCCGCTTCATTTTTCGCTTTTTTGATATTAAACAAGTCGTAAAGGTGTGATTTAACAATCATTCGCTTGTTATTATACCTAAGCGTAATTTGTTGCCACACTTCGTCATAGGCGTCTTCAGATAATTCTACATCTTGCACTAATCGCTTTGCCTCACCCGTTAGCGCACTTTTGAGATAATATAGTTTCTGCACTTTTGTTAAATTGGTATTATTATGCACTAAATTTAGATATAAACCTTCAAAGGCTAAATATGTTTTTATATCCCCATTAAAGGAAGGTAATTCTATTTTAGGTAGCCTAGGCGTTGCAGTTGCATTAAGCTCGGTATCTACTGATCGGTTTAATATTGATAACCGAGACGAACTGTACTGAATAACTTCGCGACTTGACTCGACTAAACTTGTATACTTAACAAACAAATTCGATATTTCCTCTCCTTGATTGAAAATTTCCTCTTCGTGCTTTTTAAACTCTGCCTTGTCCGCATCGATTAATTCTAACAGATTAAACTGAATATTATTAAATTCGGTTCTTGCCGCGTTTGCTTCATTTAAATACGATTTTAAAATCTGTGCACTTTTTTGATCTACTTTTTCCTTTAATATGGCCTCAATAGACGAAAACGCTTTTTTAATTTGATATACTGTATATCTTCGTTTATTGTTTAATTTCTTAATATTATCTAAAACTTTCGGATCCATTATACGATATAATAATGATTGTACTTACAGTTTTGCTGGTTATAAATTATCCGGCTCTCGGAGGACCAAATGTTATTGTTAGATTGCCGTTAATGATAGAAATTACAGCATGTAGATAAACCAAAAGAAATTATGTAATAATTAGATAAATTATTGCTAAAGTCCTGAAAAGGACTATTTCATACAGTAGATCGTAATTTCGGATTAATAAAATTAAATAACAAAAATGCTCGTTTACAAAACAACTCACTTCGGATACGGATAAAAGTTAACATAACAATAACACAAAAAAAAACGGTAAAAGAAATACGGCATCAGCTTGGTGGAAAGAAAAAGACGAAAGCTATATCTACACAAAAAATATCGCTGGCTATTAAAATTTATACATAAAAATTATAAAAAAGTAAACGAAAATAAAGATCAAATAATGTAACATACAATAAAATGGAACAAAAAAATTAAGTAAACTAAAGTAAATAAATAAATTACGCAAACTGCAATTGTAATCTAAACAGCATTCCCCCACCAGTGAGCGTAGGGAACGTTAATCTAGGGTTGCTTCGCAAGAAGTACAATGGATGAAATAGCTCGCTTCTTTACAACACCTTCTGAGAGGACCGCTACTGTTCGAACAAGTCCTTCTGAATCCGGATACAACTCCACGATTTTTCCATACTTCCAGAAAGTAGGTTTAAGTAGATCGTCCTTTAATAATACAATATCATTTAATGTTAAGTTAGATCTCGAGATCTGCCACTTATTTCTGGTTTGAAGCTGAGACAAGTAATCTCGGCTCCAAGCAGACCAAAAGGAACGCACCCGACGTTGTAAATCCAAATATTGTTGACCAATTTTGGTTCCAGCTGTAGAATCTGTTTCAGGCGGTGCACAAAGTGAATCACCAATAAGTAAATGGCCCGGTGTAATGATTTCAATTTCATTATTATTGGTCGTATACGTCAATGGTCTAGAGTTGAGAATAGCTTCAATACGAGCAAACACAGTAGCATAGGTTTCAAAATTATACACTTGTTCTTTCATAACACGAACAAGATGGTGTTTGGCTGATTTGACAGCGGCTTCCCAGAGTCCGCCAAAGTGTGGGGCTCGGGGTGGGATAAAGAGCCAGCGGATATTTTCAGATAATGCATAGTGGGTTATTTCTGTGCTGTTCAACTGAAGACAATTACTGCTTCCAACAAAATTTGTTGCATTGTCAGAATAAATGTGGGAAGGCCTTCCACGTCTAGCCACAAATCGGTGCAAAGCATTTAAAAAATCTTCCGTTCTCAAAGATGAAACAATCTCAATATGGCATGCCCGTGACGAAAAACATACAAATATGGCCGCATATATTTTGAAATGAACCCTTGACCTATGTCCAACGGCCTTACAATCAAAAGGGCCCATGAAATCGATTCCAACATGCTTGAAAGGTCGGCTAGGATTAATTCGAGCAGCTGGAAGCTGAGCCATCAATTGAGTCTGTGTCTCAGCCTTATATCGGATGCAGGTAACGCAACGGTGAATAACTCCCTTTATTACATTTGTAAGGTTTCCATGAAAATGATATCGTGCACGTAAGTGGGCTGTCAAAAAATTCCTAGTAGCATGATAAAATTTGAAGTGCAGGTGTCGAACCAATAGAATCGTAAAATGATGATTGGCAGGTAATATGAGAGGATGAATCTTATCATAAGATAAATTTGCTTTCTGAAGTCGACCTCCAACTCGAATAACTTGATTAGCGTCCAAAAAAGGCATCAACGATCTTAAAGGGCTGCGCTTACCCACAGGTTCCAGTCGTTCTAATCGGGCATATTCCGCCGGAAAGGTTGTTTTCTGAATGAGTCGGATGATAGCTATGTGAGCATGGTTAACAATCTCGGTAGTAACAGCTAATGCCGGCTTCATATGTAGTCTAAAGGATCGAGCTAATGCGAGAATGCGCGATACCGTAAATATTAATCGATAGTATGAAGAAAACCGATGCAGAAACGAATCATCCAAAAGTATTCTAGAATCGGCAGCAACATTACATGCAAGCTTGATTGCAGCTTTTTCTAGGTTAAAAGCAATGTCAATAGTCGGCATGTGTGAAGACTCTAAGGATTCCGATAAAAGGAAAGAAGGACCGTCAAGCCACAACCGGGACTTCAGTAACGATTGAGCAGATATACCACGTGTTGCAAGATCGGCTGGATTTTCTTTAGTCGGCACATACCTCCACTGATTAAAGGGTACAAGTTCATTGATATTGCAAACACGGTTAGATACAAACGTTTTCCATTCCTTCGCCGGTTTTGCTAACCATGAAAGCACCACTTGTGAGTCCGAAAAAGCAAGGCAGGCATGCATAGGTATGGACAGAATATCGGCAACTCTTCTTAATAACTTGGCCAACAATAAGGCTCCTTGAAGCTCCAGCCTAGGTATAGTCAGAGTTTTGATTGGAGCTACTCGAGTTTTTGCACATATTAAACGGGAACACATTTCTCCACTGCTGCTTGAGTACAATACATAAGCCACTGCAGCATAAGCATGCTCGGATGCGTCACAAAAGCCAATCAGTTTGGTGCTAACAATGTCATGGAGAGCTGTATAAGGCCGTGGAATTGCAAAATACTTCAGATCTTTCAATTCAGCACAGAAGGTTCTATATTGAAAGTTTAGTTCATTAGGAACTGGTTCATCCCATGATAATTGTAACCGCCATAACCGTTGTAAGAACAATTTACCACGGATGGTAAATGGTGAAACGAATCCTAATGGATCAAATACAGACGCGATCTGAGATAGAATAATACGTTTTGTTAGAACTATCGGTAGTTCGTTGGCATTCAGTGTCGGTTTGATGTAAAAATTATCCTTAGCTGGTGTCCAACCCAGACCCAAAACGCAAATATATTTTTCTTGAGATAAATTGATGTTTAGGTCTGTTTCAATCTTGTCTGCATCAATAGTCTTCAATACATCAGGAGAATTTGATTGATATTTCCTTAAAATAAATTTAGCTGAAGCTAATGTCGCATGAATATCTTGCTGAAGCTGTAAAGCCTTTTCTAAAGATGACGCTCCTGTTAACAGATCGTCCATATAGAAATTATGTCGGATCGCAAAGGCAGCTTCTGGTTTTTCTTTTTCTATAGAGTCGGCTAAAACACTTAAACATTTAGTTGCTAAATAGGAGGCTGGTGCCGTCCCATAAGTTACAGTATTTAACCAATACTCGGTAATTGGTTGTGATTTCTCTTCTCGCCACAATATCGCTTGAAACGGCTGGTGGTTGGGGTGGACAATAATTTGACGGTACATCTTCTGGATATCAGCGACAAATGCAAATCGATGAGTACGAAACAAGATTAAAATATCGAATAGTTCCTTCTGGATCACTGGCCCGGTTAGAAGAAGATCGTTCAGGGAGAAACCATTTGTGGTCTTCGCGCTGGCGTTAAAAACCACTCGCAATTTAGTAGAAGTGCTAGAAGGACGCAAAACTGCTCGATGCGGAAGAAAATATAAAGACCTTAAGCTTTCTGGTTTAGGCTGCATGTGACCTAACAAAAGGTATTCCCACATGAATTCATTATATAACACAGTAGAATCAGGATCCAAAGATCGCTCCTTACGATTTAACCACTTTTGAGCTTTATTAAATGAGTTACCCAATTGAACTGATCTGGATTTAAAAGGTAGATGAACAACAAACTGACCAGTTTCGTTTCTTGTATAAGTTTCCATAAACTGCCGTTCGCAATCTTCCATTTCAGATGTTACTGACTTGGCCTTAGGTACTTCTTCAATTTCCCAAAAGCGCGACAACTTTTCATCAATATCTTCAATGGTTAGAAATGAAAAGGATGAATCAGGAATAGGCTCCGTTGGAGTACTAACCGTTGGTCCACTCATAACCCATCCAAAATAGGTTTCTCTTAAAGTTAAAGTGTCGATCCGATGAGTTCTATTCAATAAGCAAGATTCATAGTACTCAGCACCAATGAGTATATCCACCGCTGGTATATTAACGACTTTCTGCGAGAAAATTGGATCCGCTAATTTAAATTGATCCAACAGTTTTGGATTTAAGTTCGTAGATAAATTGGATACTGAGTAAGGCAACGACGATTGGGGCACAATATTTGCCTCAATGTTTATTTCAAACGGTTCATACTTGGAAACCAGTTTCAAGATACATGTATGTGAAGCACATACTGCATTGCCTCCGACACCATGAATACGAGTTTCGGCCATTGATTTATGAGTTGGTAGTTTAAGTTTTTTAACAAAGGTATCAGTTATCAATGTTACCTGTGAACATCCATCCAACAGAATTCGAGCTTTCGCTGTGGCCTTACCATACTCAACAATTGCTAGCGCGGTAGGTAAAATAATGGTTTTATTGGCTTTTATCGCACCTAAACAAGATAGATTAAAGGCAGTTCGACTTTCCAATGGTAAACTAGGAGTATTACCTCTCGGTTCAGAAGCCGGTTTTACATCGAAATGCAGTAACGAATGATGTTTTTTAGCACAGAACTTACAACCTAAACGCTTACAAAAATTAGCAGTATGATTGAAACCAAAACAATTTAGACACAGATTATTATTACGAATTAAATTAAAACGTTCTGCTGGAGTTTTTGACAAAAACGTTGAACATTCTATTAGTAAATGTTGGTCATTGCACGCTATACATGCAGGTTTTTTCGATGATGTAACATTAAATGATGATTTCTTGAATGTTTTGTCCATAATTCTTCGCTCTAAATATGGTTCGTTATAACATTTTTCAAAATCGCGTGTCTCAACGTTAATGGCTCTGATTTCTATAAACTGCCTAATTTGATTAAAGGATGGAAATGTTGTATTGTTGGTAATACTATTTTCAAAATCTCGTTTAGTGTCATCATCAATTTTTGTGCCAAAATAGTATGACAATATAGTGGACCAATTTTCCGTTTGCTCGCCACAAATTTTAAGTCCTTTTAATGCTTGATCGGTTAAATCTAACACACGACGAAGTTCCGCTTCATTTTTCGCTTTTTTGATATTAAACAAGTCGTAAAGGTGTGATTTAACAATCATTCGCTTGTTATTATACCTAAGCGTAATTTGTTGCCACACTTCGTCATAGGCGTCTTCAGATAATTCTACATCTTGCACTAATCGCTTTGCCTCACCCGTTAGCGCACTTTTGAGATAATATAGTTTCTGCACTTTTGTTAAATTGGTATTATTATGCACTAAATTTAGATATAAACCTTCAAAGGCTAAATATGTTTTTATATCCCCATTAAAGGAAGGTAATTCTATTTTAGGTAGCCTAGGCGTTGCAGTTGCATTAAGCTCGGTATCTACTGATCGGTTTAATATTGATAACCGAGACGAACTGTACTGAATAACTTCGCGACTTGACTCGACTAAACTTGTATACTTAACAAACAAATTCGATATTTCCTCTCCTTGATTGAAAATTTCCTCTTCGTGCTTTTTAAACTCTGCCTTGTCCGCATCGATTAATTCTAACAGATTAAACTGAATATTATTAAATTCGGTTCTTGCCGCGTTTGCTTCATTTAAATACGATTTTAAAATCTGTGCACTTTTTTGATCTACTTTTTCCTTTAATATGGCCTCAATAGACGAAAACGCTTTTTTAATTTGATATACTGTATATCTTCGTTTATTGTTTAATTTCTTAATATTATCTAAAACTTTCGGATCCATTATACGATATAATAATGATTGTACTTACAGTTTTGCTGGTTATAAATTATCCGGCTCTCGGAGGACCAAATGTTATTGTTAGATTGCCGTTAATGATAGAAATTACAGCATGTAGATAAACCAAAAGAAATTATGTAATAATTAGATAAATTATTGCTAAAGTCCTGAAAAGGACTATTTCATACAGTAGATCGTAATTTCGGATTAATAAAATTAAATAACAAAAATGCTCGTTTACAAAACAACTCACTTCGGATACGGATAAAAGTTAACATAACAATAACACAAAAAAAAACGGTAAAAGAAATACGGCATCAGCTTGGTGGAAAGAAAAAGACGAAAGCTATATCTACACAAAAAATATCGCTGGCTATTAAAATTTATACATAAAAATTATAAAAAAGTAAACGAAAATAAAGATCAAATAATGTAACATACAATAAAATGGAACAAAAAAATTAAGTAAACTAAAGTAAATAAATAAATTACGCAAACTGCAATTGTAATCTAAACAGTATATATAAAGAAGAAATGGGGAAAAAAAAATTCAAATTTTTTTTTTTTTTTTTTTTTTTTTTGCTAATTTACAACTAGCACTATGGGCTATTTAGTAAATTTAATATTTTAGTAAAAATGGCTTGCTGAAGAGCCCTGTCCAGTGACAGGGCCTCACTTAACATGTATACCAGATACAGTTTATATTAGGTCCATCACTATTGTCCTCTTCAGTCTGCGAGTATCAGCAGAATTATTTAACAATGCGGCTGCCATAGCATTGGGGTGTGACCCCAGTCTTGCAGCGTACTGTTTTGCTGCTCGTACGATTTCGTCCTTCACGTAATTTATTTTTAGGTCCTTATGTAGAGCTTCATTGGTTATGGATTGAAAAAAAGTAAACTGATTATTCATTTAGTTCATTCAGTTATTAGTAAAGTGCACAGCGTTAACTTTGTCATTATTTTTAAGACGTTCTTTGTAATTATAACATAAATATTTGTTTTATCTCTTTAATGTATATTTTACCAGATTTAACTATTATTACACAGTTGTCCTATTAGTGCAATATCGTATGTTACTTTAATAATATCTGGATAATTCTTCCACCATTTTATTAAGTTGATTTGATTTTAGTTTTTTTTTCTTAAGAAATTTTACTTTTAATCTTAATTATCGCAGTGTTAAATGATATATGTACTTTAATTTACTTCATAACTTTATAATCAAGGTATGAAAGTGTGTAAACGTTATTTTGAACCAAAATGAACTTCAAAAATAAAATTAATCTTTTTATATTGAATATTCAGAGTTTATGTAAATATTTTGATGAACTGAATATATATGTAACACGTGTGAAACTTGCTTATAAATCAAATCTGGGTTTTGTCTTAAAATGTGAATATAAATTTAAAATTCTTATATTCCAAAGTGAAACTATGTATTGATGAATCTCACTTTGTTAAAACCAAGATGAGAGTACAGTGTATATGGGAGCTTTATTTTTCAATAAACTTGCTGAAGTCTTGAAAATATATTTAAAAAATTATAAAAAGCGACATTGGAAAATGTGGACGTCGTTCTTTAAACATGGAATCTAGATTACTTAATCTATAAAAATACTTTATTTTATTTACTGCACACCATGCTGAGTGTAGTTATTTTAAGTTTTAATTCAAATAGTTATTCGTTCAAATCTGCGATATATATCCACCATAAGGGAATTTTAACATATTAAAGTCATTTAAACTCTAGGAATTGCCATATGCCGTAATGACCTATGCAGTTATACACGGCTCATGGTAAGAAAAAAAAAAAAAAAAATGTTATATATGATAATATCAATATGTGTAAAATAAGTGAATTTTATATTACTTCAGCCCGTATGACATAAAAAGAATCTCACTTACTATCAGACGTACAATAATACCTTTGAAACCCCCTAAAATAGTTTAAAACAGAAAAATAAAATACATACAAGAACTAAGTATAGCACGGATTAAATAAGCGAAAAATAATTGATTTTATTACCAATGGTCCAATAGGAAATATATTAGTAAAGGAGGTGACAGTTTTATTTTTAAGTAGTCGGGTTACTGATACTATTAATCCGCTTTTAATAAAAATATTTTCATTATTTGTATGAATATTTTTAAAATTGAAAAATAAAAAAAGTTATCAATCAATTGCTGGAGATATTTCACTTTGGAACTGCTGAAAATATTAGATTATGTTTATTATGCTTCACATTTTTACTTACGATTTTTCGAAGTAATTTTTTTTTAGTGATTTTTATATTTGTTTTTATAAATATTTTTTGGACGTATGAAATATAATTATTTTCCTTTTAGAAATATATATATTTTACGGAACACAATTTGCGAGCCGTCACAAAGTTGTGCTTTTAGCTAGTTATTTATTTTTACATGGCGTTATTATTGATTATCGAGTTTGTTTCATCGAGCATTGTGGACGCTGCTCCGTAGTTGCAGCCATGTTGTGGTATGTGATCAATGCCAGTTTGTATTTTCTCTTTCTTTCTGTTTCGTTAAATTTTATCTCAGCATTGTGGCACTGCTCTGCAGTTGCGGCCATATTGCAGGATGAAGTTTCCTCCTTTATACTTACTGTCTAGTAGTATGAGCAGTGTTTAAACAGTTGAACAAAAACAAGAAGGTGTTTCTTTATTTTTTTATTTTTTTGTTTTTTTTCTTCTTTTTTATTTTTTTTTTATTTTCGTGCATTCAATCTGATTTGAACGTTAGCCAGCTGGCCGAATGAAGTATATATTGTTCAGGTCAAAAAAAAAAAGAAAAAAGAATGCCGGTGTGATTCTTATTTATATTCAATGATTTCGCTCTCTCCTGGATTAGATTGCCTAGTTTTCCTTTCCACGAGATGTTGAATTTGGGTTTGTTCTTCAAAACAAATAATAGAAGATGTGTTTCATACAGTTCGGAAAATGATAGCAATCTACTGTGCCCTGAAACCGGTTCCTGTTACATATTGCTAATATACGTTTTTCTAGCTGGTTTACTTGCTTTAAATGATACTCACAGCAGCATGACCCCAGTGTATGATACCCAGGTTGATATAATATTAAATATATGTATGTAACGGAGATGTACAGTATTAAAATGATGACTAAGATCGTAAAATACAAAATTTAACCATTTTAGCTTAGATGCAAGGTATTAAAGATGTTTACTCCACAATAATTTACAATCTAGAGTCAAAGATATTTAATGTCATATACTTATTCTAGTAAGACATAATTTTCCCGAGCAATTGCTAGATTATCTTAAATGGCCCGGGGCAAGTTACTGTATATCATAAATTTAGTTTTACTTAAATTTATCTTAAGGCGGCAGTCGTTTATCCAGCTCTTAATTTTAATTAGATCTGCCTCTGTTCGTTGTTGTAAAAGGTTGCGGTCCCTAGCGCTCACGAGGAGGCCAGTGTCGTCTGCGTAGCAAAATATTTTACCAGTTATTTCTAGGCTGCACAAATCGTTTATATAAATGACAAATAATAAAGGGCCCAGTATGATTCCCCCTGCAGCACCCCATACAGCATCATTAAGTACATTATGAATCTTTGTAGCATATGTTCTTTAGGACAGATACGATTTTAGTTTTCGGTTATTATAATTATCAGTTGTATTTCACAGACAGAAAATACCGTAAAGTGTTACTAAAAAGAATTTCCTACATAAATTTTACTTCATCGCCGAGCTATTAAAGAGACACAGTTAGTAAATATATGCAAAAATTATACACCGATTAATATGAACAATATTGAATTGTAGTATCGCTACTGCCGACGATGATTTGGGGTGTCTGCTGAATTGGTGAATTGCTGGCATTCCGAATAGATTACGATGGATGGGAATTGGATTTATCTATTTTGGCGAAATAATATTTTACGTAGAGAAAAAGAAATTTCGCAAACGATACACTTTAACTGGACTTCGCGATAACGTATTTTTAAAATATCGAAACTGTCAAACAATAAAAGGACAAGCTAACCGTTTTTCCATACGTCCTTCCCGGTTGCCGGTAACCATTAAACTGAAAATCGAGACGCATAAATAAATTTTCCGTGTGTAATGCGGATGATGTGTTCCTGCGTTCATCAGAATCTCACATGAGATCGTCCTATTTATTATGGTTACGAAAATTTCTAATTTTTATCGATGTTTATTTGAATCAAGCATTAACATAAATATGAAAGGCTTACCATAAATAAACTTCTAACAACATTCGTAGAATTAAGGAATTAACTTCGGCGAGTAGAAGAAAATATTTTGACTAGATTTAATTCATTCCCACCAATCCTATTCTTTCTCCTGCACCAAAGGAAAACAGTTTGCCAGCTGCTTCTGTATCGAATAATTTTACATATCGCTTTCGGATTATATATACGACAGATCAACATTAATAGCATTAAACGTATTGAGAAAATAAATTCAGACTATTTAATATCTTTTCCTTCACTGAAAACTAAACGTCAAGCTTTCGTCTTACCCGATTATACATGCGTTTATAATATTAAATTGAACGTAGAACCATATACAATCGCGGACCAATATTGTGTTACAATTGTCTTCAACATGATCATTCAAAAAATATATATATAGAAGTAAATCTAAGTGTGCTAGATATCTTGAAAATCGCGAAACTGATTTTTGTTCAGCTAAACTCTTATTTATTACCAGGTCTCGGGACATCGAGATCATTTAACAGCTGATTGCTCCTGTCTGCAATATTCGAATTAATTATATGTATAAAAAATACTATAGCCGATGCAAATTCACTCATAAAGAAGCAGTAGAAATCAAAAAATAAGATAAATGGCTAAAAAAGCTTAAAAGTGCAGTTCAGCAATGACTGGTAATTTTCCAATACTTATTCATCGATAATTCTAGCATACAAAGTTCCTATCCATCTTCACTCAAAAATTTAAACACTTACTAATTTTCAGATCTCCTTAAAATTTTCTCACATAAAAGAAACTCATCTATTCAGTAAAATCGGCAAGTCTATTCCTTTTTAATCTACTCTACAAGTTTTCAAAAATTATACAACCATCCTCCACCTAATAATAATAATCCTGATTCGTCTTTAAATAAAACGTCTGATATTGTTCCTTCTGAATGCAAACCGAATAACATTAATTTTTCACATTCCAACCTATTTTAAAAAATTGTTATTTTTAATTCTACTGAGATTGGAGGACGCATAACGCACTTTTTCGTTAGTTCTCTATTTCTGCCAGTTTACTCCTACCGACAAGCCGCGTAAAAGAACTTCGTTCCAAAAAAAAAAAAAAAACCTTTTCCACAAGAAGATTTTTGGACGTTTATGTTTTTTACTTTTATTTACTTCCTTTTTATTTTACCTCTACTCTTTCTATTTTTTTATCCTGGTTTGTTTTTACCTTTCTCTACTTATTTTTCTTTCCTGACAAAGTATTCGAATTTAGAAGAATCCATAATTATTTGCAGTCTTGACCCAATTTTTTATGTTTGCTCTTTCATATTTTAACTATAAAGCGTTCAAAATGGTTCTTGGCAGTTGTAGTTGCTCAACTCGGCTGTCTATGCTTATACCGTCTCTGAACTGCTTTAATTAGGCTACCCATAGTGAAGGATGTCTATTATTATTTTTACCATATTACCCGCTATAGGAGTTTCCTTTATTTTCTATACATTCTTTTGCTTACTTTAATTTTTTTTTTTTTTTTTTTTTTTTTTGTAATCTTCTCAACCATAAACAGATTATTTTTATTTACTCCTTCTCATTATATACAATAAAATTTCGCTTTCTATTTTTTCTTCTTCGCGCTACTTTTTTGCTATCTTCCCGTTTCGCCCAATGAAAGGGCGCAAAAAAAAGTACCAATAATAATAATTGAACTTTAAATAACATCCCTTAATAATGTTTTCCATCTTGGCCTATTTCTATATATCATCATACATTAGTTCTGAAACAATTCATTTTGCCAACAAAATAGAGAGAGGATTCGAATATCTTAGTTATTTTTGACACGTTGTTAATTAAATTATTGTTCCTTCATACACGGTTACTCATGCAAATTTTTTTTTTTTTTATAAATCAAACTGTTCAAAATATTTCGCTTTATCAATATGCAGCAGCTCCTAAATCAAATTTTTTTTCGGAAATCAACGCTGATTCTAATGTTACGTTTTTGCCACTATGTAAATCGCATTTAGAATATGGTTATGTTATAAAATACTTCCCAATCTCTTATTGATTTTTACATGTCTGTACTTCAGAATTAGCGATTTTCGCAAAAAAAAAAAAAAAAGGTTTTTTCACATTTCCAATGGACTTGTTCAATTTTTCCACTCAAATTATATCACACAAAAAATTTCCTCCTTTTTTATTCTAAATTTTACAGACCTCCTGCTTCCGCTTAGTTTATTTCCGTATTCCTTTCACCTTAAATATCTTCTACAACGTTTTATCTTGAACGCCAATAATAATTTATTTTCTTCCATTCTTCCATTTTCACTGAGAGATTGAAGGGTCTCTTCGTAACACGTTGGAGCATTATTTATATATTCTACTCGCAGTTACTTTTAAAGTCCTAAACTTCTTCCACTTTATTCTCTTTTCTTTGTAAAAGTCTGTTCCGAGACTACTAATAACTATTTTTACATATTACATTGGAGATAATAATAAATTTCTAATCATCTCGGATAATAAAAGTGTTCTAAAAACAATCTAATCTTCATTTCCTTATCGTTTATTCGCATTAATTCAGTTATCTATACTCGTTCCCGAATTTGCGACATTCAAAATGATTCCCTTTGGATTCCAGGCCATGCGGCTACAGGAGGAAATAAAAGGGCTGTCAGCCGATCTCTAGTCGTTAATTGCCATTAACGAGTATCTTGCCGATAATATACTTCTACTATTTACGAAATTCCATTTAAACATTCGGTCAATATCATTCAACCTCTGCTAATCAAAATTATTTTCATCTCCTTAACCAACTCGTTTTCTCTACCCCATTCTAGATTTCATAACATTCCTAGTTTGCAGAATCACCGTATATCATTCTTATAACGCTGTGTTCTAACCACAGCCTGATTCACTTCGTTATCCATTTCGAATTATAAACTCTCCTTATTTTTCTTTCAATTAAATACTGATTAAACCCTCCAGAAATGTCTCCCTATGTTTCTGTGCGTTCTTTTCCAAACTTATTGAACTTAATTAAACTAATTGAAATTTAAAAGGTATGAAGAAAAAAAACTCTATGATTCATGAAAAATTATTTATTTGTAGTAAGAGACGTATCAATAGAGTCAACTTTAAGCGCAACCCTGAGTGGAAGCGGTTGAACAACCTAATTTCGGAGCGCCGCTCGGTGGTAATAGGGCTGCGATGATGTTCGGAATCGTTACCGAAGGTTGCGGTTTTATTTCAGTAGAGCAAGGTGTATCTTCCAGGATAACGTACGGTCTCGGCTGAGCTACCGGTGTGGTAATCGGAGTCGGTCAGCAGCAGCAACATCCACGTCTGTATGACGGAACAGTTCCGTCGAAACCAAACGATGAAGTCGTCACCGGAGTTGGTATAGACAACGGCGGAGCAGTTGAAGATGATTATTTTGCAGTTGGCGGTAGTTCGGTATTGTGACAGAAGGCTGACGCGGTGCTGGCTTACAGCAAAGTCAAAGTTTAATAGCTGGCAACGGACATAACGGTGGAACCTGAACTGTCGGACTAGAAGGAATGCAGGTTTGCACTGCGCTGAGTCTTTATGAACAAAATGGAGCAGCAAAGGAACATTCGAGCGCTTCAGGTGCCGGAGGAAGTGGAAGCGGCAATAAACAGGGATCCGCAAGAGGAAGCGATAGAGCTGGCGGAGGAAGAGGCGGCAAGCACAAATTTTCTGGGCAACAAACTGGAAGTCCGCAAGTAAAGGCCACGGAATTCTGGAAATTTAATTTCATCGAATTAAATTACGAAAATAATAACTGATATGTAATAGAAACTAAAAATAACTGAACACAACAGTTAATTCCACCAAGAGATATTGGCCACAGTGGAACAGACTATAAAACGATCTACCGGGATCGAAAAATATTCTCTTATCGATTACTTACAAAAGGAATTTTACATCTTTGCTTGTTTAACTTATGCGCGTCGTTTTTCAATTGTATAATTATATTTTAAACAACGTAAATCTAAAATACTTACGAATTTTATTTACTAATTTGTAAATCTCTGATTCTGATCCACATTTCATCTCCATTTTATTTTTTTCTAAGCTGAATTAAGGGTTATGCACGAAAAAGTATTATTTATTTAATATTCAATTTTTGGGCTGTTTGCATATTTTATGTGTATAAGTTATTCTTTATATCACAGTCGATTGTACTTTTATACAGCTGATTGTTCTATGCGACCATAAGGTATATAAATTTTCCAAACATCATTTAAAATTATAAATCCGATGAAGTGCTTTATATTTTACGTTAATAGTCGTATTTTTTAACGTTACGAATTCTACAGAAGTAAAAAAATACCATCTAAGTTTACTATTATAAAGCTTCCTGAAAAAAAATATACACCAAAAACATGTAAAACTAAAATGCAGTCACTGAAATATAACAAGAACGATCACTAAAGTAGTTCCCGCCTAGAAGGTTGTTAAAATGTTTACATCAACTTATTCGTTTGGTAACACTTAATTCGTAATATTCCTTTTAAATTTTCTACACTTATACACAACTGAAGTTGTTTTCTACGATATAATTATAGTAGAAAATTTCATAAATTACCTTAGCTAAAATCGCGCTGATCATGAATATAACCATCGCTGGACCGTTGAACGTATTTTTTTCAGCCATATTTCTCGTTGATCGTAAAATAATGTATATGCAACGACCAGTGGAGTAACTGAAACTGATGAAGGATCTAATTGAGCGAGAGCTTTTTATACCGCTAAATCGAATGAACTATCTTCTTAGGAAAAATGATTTGTAGGAAACAATCGCGCGTTAATTGTGCGAGCCGGAGACCGGAAGACAAGATAGCTGTTGAGTCTCTAGATAGAAATCAGTACGGAAGCAGGTAGACGTAAAATGTCACATTCCGTTCATTTGCGTCTATGCATCCGCTGCGAAAGACCGCCATATCTGTTGCATATACGGTGGAGGCGTTATCTACTGTAGCTGACCGCGATTACATAAACAAACGTGCAGTAACAATTTTTTATTGCTAGCGATGAGACACGGAAAACTGTTTTCATTTTGTCAGGAATGCGTACTAGTGAACTTAACAGTGTAAATTCAAAAAGTCCTTTACCGAAATTATTAATCGTTAATTTTTAGGATTCCGTATACATATAATGTACGGAATCCTAATAAGATGGTACACAAATGACAAAAATATCAAATAAAAATCAATAATTCACGAACGGCTTGACTTATAAACTTCAAATTTGGAACATAAATTACAATTAAAATTACCTTTAAAACGATATATAACTTGAAGATGACCAATTACCCTGGGCGGCAAAGAACCCAAAAAACCATCAAGAATATGTAACATGGTACATAAAACGGCCTCAAAAATCACTTAAAAAATCATAACTCGTCACTAGATAAACTTATAACGCTGAAATTCAAAATATAAACTACAATGCAGGAGTACTTTCATAAAATTAAAAAATTAGGTTACAAAAGTTATGTAAAGTTGCCCAAAAGTTCAAAAAACCGCAAAAAATGACGTGTCCCCCCCCCTAGCGCCGCGAGTATTGTAGTTAAAAATTTTGAACCATGCTAAAAATACGCGCATCTCCGTATATTTCTCTAGTTTGAAACATCCAAATTTCCAACTTTAAAACTGGACTCCAGGGGCGACGAAAGCTCGAAATTTTGTAAAAAAATATTTTTTTTTACAGACACGCCATATATCGATGGAAAGATCGCTATTTGTCGGGAACGAAACCGTATTTAATTTCCTTAACGAAACTTTCAAAGTTGCCGTAAAGTTCAAAAAAGCGCGAAAAATGGCGTGTAGCCCCCCCCTAGCGCCGCCAATATTATCGATAAAAATTTTGAACACGGTTAAAAATATGCGCTTCCACGTATATTGCTCTAGTTCGGAACATTCGAATTTCCAGCTTTAAAATCGGACCCTCGGGGCGCCGAAAGCCCGAGATTTTGGAAAAAAATTTTTTTTTTTCAGGCTTGTGATATATCATTAGAAAGATCTCTATATGTCGGGAACGAAACCGTATTTATTTTCTTAACAAAGGGCATCCATGTTTATTTCTCTGGTTTGGAACATCTAAGTTTCCAACTTAAAAATTAGTGGCTTGGGGCTCTGAAAGCTCGAAATTTTGTAAAAAAATAATTTTTGTCAAGTGTATTATTATTGGAAAGAGCGCTATTTTTTGGGAACATACCCGTATTTCATTTTTTTAACGAAACTGTTTGAAATTTACTAAAAATTCATAAAATTCTGAAAAATGACGTGTAGCCCCGCTTGTAATTTATGTATTGTAGTTCAAGATTTTGAACAAGGTTAAAAAAATGTGCATCCCTGTTTATTTATTTACTTTGGAACATCTAGGTTTCCATATTAAAATTCGGAACCTTAAGCGCTGAAAGCTCAAAAGTTTCAAAAATAATTTTTTTTTTTTTCGGTCATGATCGATGGAAAGATCGATATTTGTCGAGAACGAAAACATAAGTTATTTCCTTAACGAAACTTTCAACCCTTGATGTTCCAAACTTGAGAAATATATGTCGAAGCGCATATGTTTAACTGTGTTCAAAATTTTTAGCTGTAATACTCGCGGCGCTATAGGGGAGGCACTCTTTGAATTTTTTGGCGGTTTTAAAAGTTTCTAAATACGGTTCGGAATTATGTTTAGAGACTCCCGTGGAGCTGGCATACGAATTTCGACTGTTACTGGTTGAATATCGGACGGTAACATTATCTGTTGAAAGTTAATATCCGCACGAACGGCTAATATTATTTCCCCATGCGCACGACTAGCAAGCACCGAATTTGATTCGAGAAATTTATAGTTTTTTAGTTATAAATGTTGGTTTTGTTTTAAGTGGGTTTCTTTAATGCACGAAATAAACGGGTTTGTTAATCGGTGTTATTTTTGTTTTGGCTTTATCGAAATACGAGATTGCAGCGGTTTTTAGAATTTGGTTCGGATCGTTATAATTTGCGTTAGTAGTGTTAGTACGAGGGCTAAGAAACGGAACGAGATCGCAGGTTTAGGTTTGGTTATTTTCATTACGGCTTGTGTTAGTGTTGTTATGAACTGTACTGAAAGGCACGGACTCACAGCATCATTGTTTAGGTGGTACGTCCGCCTGATGAAAAACAGATGCGAATAGTATTTCGATTTGTTAAACAATTTAACGCACTATGCTAGTAAATAAATAAAAAAAAATAAATATATTAGGATTATCACTAAGACTAAGTTTATCGAAGAATCTTTTATACTGTTGTACATGTATATCTTTCACTAATGGAATATTAAGATCCTTGTTGAGAGTACGATTAGAAACATAATTAGAAGCCGAAGCCATCATGCGAAGTATCTTTGATTGCTGCCTTTGTACCAGTAATAGGTTATTTGCTTTAGTATTTCCATACAGCTCTATGTCATTCTTCCAGATTGGCGCTATAACCATGAGGTATATTCGTCTTTTTAAATTTAGACTTAAACTAGACCTTCTTCCTACTATTGGATACAGAAATTTGGCTCGTGCCCAGACTTTTCGACTAATTTGTTCTGTATGGAATCGCCAGTTTAGTCTGCGATTCAAATAGATTCCCAGATATTTCACGGAATTAACCTGCGGTATCTCAAAATTATTTATTATTAACTTCGAACATGTAATAAATAGGTCTATTAGTGAAAGCTATATGTTGACATTTTTCAGCATCAAATTTAATTCTTCAGTTATTGGCCCACGTTTGTATGTTATCGATATGATTTTGAATTTTGTATATTCGTAAAATCATTCTATATCGTCCGCAAGTGTAACCAGAATTATCTGATTAGAAACAGGTATGTCTACTGCGTATATTGAATAAAATATTGGCCCCAATAGACTTACTTGTGGAACCGAAGCACATATTTTTCTTTCTTCAGAGATTCCCTCATTAATTTGGACTGAGAATGTTCTAGTTGTTAGGTACGATACCAGTAGTAGATAGAGATCCGGTGGTATTATCTGTTTTAATTTAAATTTTATTCCGATATGCCAGACACGATCAAAAACTTGTTACACATAGACCGTTGAATATACTTGTTTTCTTTTTTTTTCAAGAACTGTTGTTACTGAATCTACAAGTCTGTGATAATAATCTTTTGATTTTCTACTATCAAACGAATCCTTTTTAATAATAATTTCTCAAAGACCTTGGATAAAATACTAAGTAAGCTCATTGGTCGACAAGAACATAAAGAGGGGTTTGAGGTTTTTTTCAAGACCATTAGTATTATTGATTTTTTCCATTACTTCGGGTAATATCATAGCCGCTTTCTGAGGTAATCTAACCAATACTTCGCCTGTTAGTTTATCCGTTCCTGGAGCTTTATTGCGAGGAGTTGATTTTAGACAGTTTGCTACTTCCTTAGACGAGAACGACTTTGTATGAAGCTGCATTTGCAAAGGACCTTCTAGGGAACTTTTCACATATTTGGTATGTGCAATATTTGAATCGTCGTATGGAGTAAATATCTTTTCCAGGTGATCAGCAAAAGTTTCTGCCTTTTGTTCGTCAATTTTTGCCCATTTATTATTATCTGGTTTGATATTGTACAGTTCTTTGCTTAGGTATATTTATTTGTAAATTACACTGATAAAAATATTCTCTGTAATAACAAAAACGAAGTAATTTTTAACCGATTTATAACAATTTTATTAGCAGTTTTTCTAGGATTAACCTGAAAAAAGTTGCGAACTATAGCTAATTTTATTGGCTCACAAAAAATCTAAAATATACGATTAAATTATTAAGTTATATTCAATTAATCCGCAATGATTTTACTTTTTCTTTACTAATTTTTTAATTATGTTTTTTGCTTCCTTTTAAGATTGAAAGAAAAGATATCAAAAAATTAAATTCTTAAGTCCAAAAAAAAAAATTAAGAAAAAGAAACAAAGTATTCTTTACTTATTTTTAAGTTAAGGAATTTAGATAAAACACGGTATATAGGTGCACTATTTTCAATTTGTAGTAAAAGCTCTTGTTCACTTGCAAATCGCTGAAAATATTTTCCTTCTTTTTTTTTTTTTTTGAAACACCTTTTTTTGTTTTTAATGTACATATAACACAATACATTAATAAGGCTTCCTATGTACTGATTAATAAGGCGGATGAGATTCTAAGAACACAGCAATGAACTCCGAATGAAATAATTTGCAAATATTTTCGTATGTTTACATTTAATATTTTTAACTGTCTTTTTTCACTTATATTTCTCGTATTATTTGCTTCCGTTATTAAACGTTTTCGTTGTTTTTCCGAGAAAAGGAAAAAAAATTAATAGTAGAATCAAATAAATATTACATTTAGTCTTTGATACTTGCCTTGTTAATGACTTCGAAGCCTGATTCAGAATTACCCTTCTCGACCTGTCTAAATTTCGACAGCTATTAATCCGTTATTGCCAATAGGAAATTATACGCACGCTTGCGTGCCTTTTTTTTATCTACTGAATAAGTGAAATGCAAAATTTAAGTGAAAAACAGTAAAAATATATATAGTGAAGGAAATTACTGAGCTAATTAATCAGACGTTAAAAGAAGGGAAAATACCAAATGGGTTAAAAATATCGAAAACGAGACCAATATATAAAAAAGGGAAACACAGTGAATATGAAAACTATAGGCCAATTGCTGTAAGCAATGTAATTACAACAATATTAGAAAGGTACGTAGCAAATAATCTAACGCAGTACCTACAAGAAAATAGGATAATTGACAAAACGCAATATGGATTTCAAAAAGGAAAATCCACATCGAAAGCAATCGGCGAGCTTACTGAAAAAATAAGAGATAGCTTTGAAGAGGGAAAGAAGGTGTTGATAACGTTCATAGATCTTAGTAGCGCATTTGAAACGGTTGATCATAAAATAATCATAAACACATTAGAGGAGATAGGAATAACGAATAATTTGAAAAAATGGTTTCAAAGTTATTTAACACAAAGGAAAACATGCGTAAATATCTTAAATGTGCAAAGTGAAAAAGAGAAGATGGATGTAGGAGTTCCGCAGGGTAGCAACCTAGCGCCAATACTGTTTGTTATATATACGAATGGTCTATGTAAGGAATTAAGTTACAGTGAGGTAGTCGCGTACGCGGATGATATAGCAATAGTTACGTATCATAAAGATATGAAAGAGGCAGAAATAAGGATGCAAAAAGATCTAATAACAATAAGTAAATGGGCACACGATAAAAGTCTAAGAATAAATGTAAAAAAGACTAAAGCAATGGTACTGCAGAAAAAAAGAGACAGCTCTGATTTGTATTGTCCAAATATAATAATGCACTCAAATGAATGTGTACATTCAATGGGGGAAAGACGCGAATGCGAAATGAAAAACTGTCAAAAGTTAGACATAGTAACGCAGTATAAACATTTTTGGACAGTAATAATGGACCAACACTTAAGATGGGACATACATATGGAATACATTGCAAAGAAAATAAGAGCAGTTTTACCAGCTTTATATACATTAAAGAAATATGCAACAAGTGAAACATTAAAAGTAGTTTATTATGCGCTAGTAGAGTCGAGGATCAGATATGGAATTCAGGCGTGGGGAATGGCGAGAAAAGCATACTTGGGGAAAATAAATAAACTGCAAATTAAATGCTTGAAATTAATAGGAAATCATAAAGGAGAAACCGATAGTGAAATAATTAAAAAAGAAAACGTAATGAGCATAAGAGGAATGTACTTATTACTGAAGATATGGGAGTACATATCAGCAGAAAAGAAAATTGAATTGGAGGAAAGAATAAACACAGAATACGAGTTGAGGGAAAAACTTTCGTACCAATTGCCGTTAGCAAGAACAAAGATGGGGGAGCAAACGGACAAATATATTATAACTCAGATGTTGAATAAAATACCCAAAGAAATAATAGAGAAGGAAAAAATAGGGGAAAGAAAAAGGAAAATAAAGGAATGGCTTCAGGAAGAAGAAAATATAAAAAAAATAATAAACATAAAATAAAAAAAACAAAGCGCAACAAAAAAGCTAGGAAAAAAAAACAAAAAAAACTGAATATAGAAAATAGAAATAGATTAGTAATTATTGATAAGTAAAATAGATAGATTAAGTAAATATTACACGATCATGTATATGTATAAGTTAATTTAAGATGATAAAATGTCAAATAGGATAATTCGTCGACAAGCGTTTTAGCTTGACGAAAATTTTTGTATGTAAAAAATTATAAATACATATTTTTCAAAAAAAAAAAAAAAAAAAAAAAAAAATGGAATTAGGCAAAATGGAAGTAAACCGTTTTTTCTCTTTCATTCTTTTTCATTCTCTTCTTTTTTTTCTATCTGGCTAGAAGATACTGGTGACCTCTGGTATAATTTATTACGCTTCTACTTCCTCATTGTATTGAACGTTTTTCAAGTAATTGGACATTGCGCTCTTTATCATTGGAAGCTACGACTTCTGTAGCTTGATAGCTAACAAAAATATATTGGACCATTTATTGAACCACTACCAATTGGCACTGTTCTTCTCTCAAAGATTTCGTTAAAGGATTTTATTAGCATCGTCGTCATGAGCTTTAAAATAAGTCGGAACAAAATTGGTTGTTGCGGAGGTTCAGCAGTCTTAATCAAAAGTAGTATTTTTTCTCTCCCATGATGTTGCTTTTTCTCCTCTTCCGTATGAAATCATTTCAACAATTTTTTCCCAAAAATAAATATTATACCATACTATTTGTGTAGTCAATCTCTTCAAATTCTTTTTGATATTTTTAATTCTACTTTGTTCCCTGATCGTTTTTCAGAATTCCTTTTTTGTCATTCTCGTGCCTTAGAGCAATTCTCCCTTTCATTCCGTATTTTTTGATCCGTGTATGAAAAATTTTTTTGAAAATATCTTAAAGGTACGTCTTATTTGGTGTCCGGAAAATAATGATTTACTTCCCAGTAACCGGTTCGGTTTCTATCCCCTGGTTTTTTCCTTTCTGATTCTATTAGTATTTTCGACTCGAATATTTACACATCATTCCTAAATAAAAATTACCCTTTAGCAACATTTCTCGATGTTCCAAATATTTTTAATTTTTAATGTGTTTCGTTGACTTCCATCCCATTTCATTTCTTTCGTTTATTGACTTTTTTAAAATTGTTCAACTTTCTCCACTCACTTTATCTACTTGGGCAAGTCAAATTATCAATTTATAAGATACAGGCTAGAGTTCTGCAGGGCAGTAGTGTCCTGGGATCTACTTTGTATCTTTTATACATGATTTGCCGACTTCTGACGAAACTATTACAGTTACTTTTGCAGATGATACTGCAATTTTGTCTGTAAATGATAATCAGAATGAAGCCACGGCACAATTACAAGTAGCAATCAATCGGGTTGCAAAATTGGAAAATTAAGCTTAATCAGGCAAAATCAGTTCATGTTAACTTTATGCCGAGACCAGTCAATTATGGGCATAAAGTGTATTTGGAGACAGTTTACCCATTCCACAAGCTGATTCGGCGATACCTTGGAATGCACCTAGACTCCAGTATGTCTTGGGTAGTCCATGTGAAAATGAAAGCTGCTCAAATCAAGCTTATGACACGGCAGTTATATTGGTTGCTAAGAAGGCAATCTTCACTAAATGTATATTGTAAGCTGTGTTTGTACAGACAAATCATCAAGATGGGCATACAGAATTGCCTTACGCACAGCTAACTCTAACATGAATATTATACAACGCCACCAAAACGTCAATCTGCGTGCAATTGTTAACGCTAACACTCACGAAATGATGACATAGATCGTGATCTGCGAGTGTCAGTGGTTAAGACGTAATAAGACAATTTGAAAAAGCGCACGCGTAGTGGCTGAAATCACACATAATGACGATGCTATCTAACTATCGGGGATACCGGTAGTAACGTTAAACGACTTCAACGCCGACACCTGATAGACTTAACGTAGTTAGATTTAGTGCAGTTAAGAACTTTTATTTGGATATGTAACCACTGGGATACATAATCCACACATTTGTATAACTAATATTATAATTAATATTATGTATCTTATTGTTATATGAAATGCTTATTTTGCCGCAGTACAGTTAAGATTGCATCGTAAAATAAAAAAACTCGATCTACTTCAATAACTATTTATCATGACCTTACAGGTGCCCTATTCAAGTACTACACTGTTCATTCATATATATTCTTAATATAACTGTTTCGCTGTAGGATCGTCCTCCTTATCTTATGATGACATCTATCTTTATTTAACTTCCTTTTATTCTATTTCTGCAAACGGAGAACTTAACGACTCTTTATGCGCATTAAATAACTAACTGATTTACATCTTTTTCGTTCGCTGCCTAAATCCGGATGCATTAACTTTACTTATATTTTCCTCCAGTAAATTAATCGTTAAATAACATCCTTTAATAATTTTTTTCATCTTGGCCTGTTTCCATATATATTTTTAGGAACATGTTATATATCTTCATATGTTAGTTCTGAAAAAAATAGTTTCTCCAACCCAGTAGGCAGAAAATTCTATTATCTTAGTTATCCTTGGCATATCAACAATAGGTTCTAAATTAAATTATTGTTCCTTCATGCACGGTTACACATTCAAATCTCTTTTTCGATTACTCACTTCATCAATGTGCAGCAGCTCTAAAATCAACTCCTTTTTCGGCAATCAACGTTGATTCTAATGTTACGTTTTTGCCACTATGTAAATCGCATTTAGAATATGGTTATGTTATAAAATACTACCCAATCTCTTATTGATTTTTACATGTCTGTACTTCAGAATTAGCGATTTTCGCAAAAAAAAAAAAAAAAGGTTTTTTCACATTTCCAATGGACTTGTTCAATTTTTCCACTCAAATTATATCACACAAAAAATTTCCTCCTTTTTTATTCTAAATTTTACAGACCTCCTGCTTCCGCTTAGTTTATTTCCGTATTCCTTTCACCTTAAATATCTTCTACAACGTTTTATCTTGAACGCCAATAATAATTTATTTTCTTCCATTCTTCCATTTTCACTGAGAGATTGAAGGGTCTCTTCGTAACACGTTGGAGCATTATTTATATATTCTACTAGCAGTTACTTTTAAAGTCCTAAACTTCTTCCACTTTATTCTCTTTTCTTTGTAAAAGTCTGTTCCGAGACTACTAATAACTATTTTTACATATTACATTGGAGATAATAATAAATTTCTAATCATCTCGGATAATAAAAGTGTTCTAAAAACAATCTAATCTTCATTTCCTTATCGTTTATTCGCATTAATTCAGTTATCTATACTCGTTCCCGAATTTGCGACATTCAAAATGATTCCCTTTGGATTCCAGGCCATGCGGCTACAGGAGGAAATAAAAGGGCTGTCAGCCGATCTCTAGTCGTTAATTGCCATTAACGAGTATCTTGCCGATAATATACTTCTACTATTTACGAAATTCCATTTAAACATTCGGTCAATATCATTCAACCTCTGCTAATCAAAATTATTTTCATCTCCTTAACCAACTCGTTTTCTCTACCCCATTCTAGATTTCATAACATTCCTAGTTTGCAGGATCACCGTATATCATTCTTATAACGCTGTGTTCTAACCACAGCCTGATTCACTTCGTTATCCATTTCGAATTATAAACTCTCCTTATTCTCCTTATTCAGTTAAATTCCGATTAAATTCTTTTGGAATATTCCGCTCTGCTTCTATGCGTTCCATTCCAAACTTCTTAAACTTAATTAATCTAATTCAAATTAAAAAATTATGAAGTCACGAAAGATCATTTATTTGTTATTAAGAGCCGTATCAATAGAGTCAACTTTAAGCGCAACCCTGAGTGGAAGCGGTTGAACAACCTAATTTCGGAGCGCCGCTCGGTGGTAATAGGGCTGCGATGATGTTCGGAATCGTTACCGAAGGTTGCGGTTTTACTTCAGTAGAGCAAGGTGTATCTTCCAGGATAACGTACGGTCTCGGCTGAGGTACCGGTATAGTGATCGGAGTCGGTTGGCAGCAGCAACATCCACATCCGTACGACGGAACAGTTCCGCCGAAACCAAACGATGGACTCGTCGCCGGAGCCGGTTTAGGCGACGGCGAAGCAGTTGAAGACGATTTCTTCGCGGTTGGCGGTAATAGCGCTAGTATAATATTGGGTATTGTGACCGAAGGCTGAGGCGGTGCTGGCTTACAGCAGGGTTTAACTTCAATGGCTGGCAAAGGACTTAACGGCGGAACCTGAACTGTCGGACTAGAAGGAATGCTGGTTTGCTGTTGTACCGAGTCTTCCGTCGCTTGTGAGCAAGATGGCACATCGAACGAACATTCCAACGGTTCTGGTGCCGGTGGAAGTGGAAGCGGCGATAAACAGGGATCGGCAAGAGGAAGTGATAGAGCTGGCGGAGGAAGAGACGGCACGAACAAATTTTCTTGGAACCAAACTGGAAATCCGCAAGTGAAGGCCACGGAATTCTAGAAATTTAATTTCATCGAATTAAATTACGAAAATAATAACTGATATGTAATAGAAACTAGAAAAAGCTTAACACAACTGTTACTTGCGAAGCTCGATTATAACATACGTCCTATTACTAATGGATATTTGTCGCAGTAGAACAGCCTCTAAACCGTTCTACCGGGATCGAGTCGATTACTTTCAAAGGAATTTTACATCTTTGCTTGTTTATTTTATGCGCATGGTTTAAATTGTATACATTTCAACATAAAATACTTACGAATTTTATTTACTATTTTGAAAAATCTCTGATGCTGATCCATATTTCATCTCCATTTTACTTTTCTATGCTGAATTAAGGGTTATGCAGGAAAAAGTATTATATATTTAATATTCAATTTTTACGCTGTTTGCATATTTTATGTGTATAAGTTATTCTTTATATCTCAGTCGATTTTACCTTTATACAGCTTATCGCTCTATACGATATATTCCAAGTTTCAAAACTTTTACATAATTTGAATATTTATAAATGTGATATGTTCTTTATATTTTACGTTAATAGTTGTATTTTTTAACGTTACATATTCTACAGAAGTGGACCATTCGAATAACATCTAGTAATAGAACACCACCGGTAAGGAAAGTATATCGGTATCATGTTAGTACTCAGTAACGTAATGCTCTAGTACCGTATTATAATATACAGGTGTAAATGGATTTGTAGGCATGCTCCCGATCGGAATAACGATTTGTCTAAATGCAGAGATTACAAAAAAGTTTACTTGTATGAAGTTTCCTGGTTAAAGGTGTACATTATAATCATGTAAAACTCTAAGGCGATCACTGGAATGTACCAAGAGCAACCACTAAAGTAGTTCCCGCCTAGAAGGTTGTTAAAATGTTTACATCAACTTATTCGTTTGGTAACACTTAATTCGTAATAATCCTTTTAAAGTTTCTACACTTATACAACTGAAGTTGTTTTCTACGATATAATTATAGCAGAAAATTTCATAAATTACCTTAGCTAAAATCGCGCTGATCATGAATATAACCATCGCTGGACCGTTGAACGTATTTTTTTCAGCCATATTTCTCGTTGATCGTAAAATAATGTATATGCGACGACCAGTGGAGTAACTGAAACTGATGAAGGATCTAATTGAGCGAGAGCTTTTTATACCGCTAAATCGACATGAACTATCTTCTTAGGGAAAAGAATTTGTAGGAAGCAATCGCGAGCGTTGTTCAAAAGTCGTATGTGCTGCGTTTAATTGTTTCAGTGTTCGAGGCGGAGACCGGAAGACAAGATAACCGTTGAATCTCTAGTGAGAAATTAGTACGGAAGCAAGTGGAGGTAAAATGTCACATTCCGTTCATTTGCGCCTATACATCCGCTGCGAAAGACTGCCATATCTGCGGGGAGGCGTTATCGTTTATAGCTAATCCCGATTACGTAAACAAACGTGCAGTAACAATTTTTTTATTGCTAGCAATGAGAAACAGAAAACTGTTTTTAGTTTGTCAGCAATGCGTACTAGTGAACACTAACAGTGTAAATTCGAAAAGTCCTTTACCGAACCTATTAATCGGTTATTTTTATTTTTCTTTTTGCACGTATTTTTATGAAATTTCCAGTACAGATTACTTCAAATTAATCGTTATGAGTAAAATTTTCATAGTAGCATTTAAAAATTTTCCGGCTTCAATTCGAGCATGTCGTATTTTTCGTTTTATGTCATTAATTTTAAAATATTTAGAATTAGTGCATTTTTATATCGAAATTTACGAAATGGGGTTTTTATAACTTTTTCATCTCTTTGTTAGTTTAGGAAATAAAGTTTACGTTACAGGTATTTACCCTTACCGGTTTAAATTAATATTAGTCAAAAGTTCAACCAAGTTTGTAGGAAATTATTTCTAAGATCATGCTAATTTTTTTTTCTTTTTCTTTGCAGCGGTATAATTTTGGACTGGGTTCGTTTAAAAATTTGTGAAAATCATTTTTTGCTCTTTCAAATGCTGTGCTTGGATGATGCAATAGTTTCGCAAATTGTTTAGTGTGGTCATGGGTCACAATTTATGTCTAATTTAGTTCGCAAGTTTCATTTTTCATACCTCCACAAATCCGGAAATATTTGAGTAGTTCAATTATTATGCATGTACCCCGCTGGTATTGCTGTTTCTATGAAGCTGAAAATTCACATATACTATAACGACATAATGTTCTTATGCTGCGCAGAAATACACTTAAAGAATAGAATTTACCGAGGGTGAAAAAATGAGTAAAATTCAGAAAATGATTTTTTTGAAAAATGAATGATTACACTATGTACCGGATAATCAAAGTTTCATATAAACATTAGTTATATAGAGAAGTGGTGTCAAATAAGACGACTTTTTTGAAAATTTTAACTTTATTGAGTGAAAAAGGTTTAATCGCATTATTTTCCAAAAAATATCCAAATTGTAACATTTTTGTAAAAATAGGTTGACCATTTTGTAATTTTGCACTAGAACACTTTCTATGGTCCACCGAAAGTGTTCAATTTTATTTTTAAATTTTCTGAATTATACGGTAAAAAGGGGGAGCATCCAGTTTTGAAAAATAAACGAAAATCGTACTACAGCCTAAACAAATTTATCATATGAAATTTCACAGAAATACACTTGCATCTTGCGGGTATCAAATAAGAACTTTTTCGTAAATTCATGAAAAGGGGACGAAAAAAATTATTTATTTAATAACTATTTGTTTTTCTTATTTTCGTTTTTTTTTCCCGTTCAACCTTTTTCTGGTCTATTAAAAGGGACCTGTCGTCCGAAAACAGGTTTTCGAAAAGACTACTGTTAAACAAAAATCCCAGGGAATGAAAGGGCGGACACAGCAGCTCACTCAATCATTACAGCTCCCAGTCCGCAAAACATCCTTGGGGGGCCCCCTCAAATATCAGATGCAATGCAAAATCAAATAATGGAACAGTGGAACCAAGAATACATCTCCACCCCGTCTCACCTCCAGAGTATTGAGAAATCCGTAGAGCCATGGTGCCCTCTCCCGCAGGGGACCTTACGAGTTTATTATCGTGCGCTTAACCGCTTACGCCTAGGCCACACGCGACTATCCCACGACTATTTGTTGGAGGACGGTCACTCTCTAACCATTTGTACCTTCTGCCGCGCACAAGAGCCACCTGCGGATATTCGCATAAATTGCCCTACATTACAACCCTCCAGAACGGGACACAGGTTTTTGATAATCTTAGAGCCATGTTATCTCGTATTCAAAAGCGAACTAGAGCGCAGTTTTTCAGTTCGTCGGTGACAATGGATTACAGTCCTGTAACCGGAGACTCTTGGGTTGTCATGACGTCTGCTCTTCCAATTTCTCTTTCTTATAAATCATCTTCATTAAGCAGTTTTATTTTTTCAGAGAATATTATCAAGCCCTCCTGAAAAATGTAATTTTCTACGCTTAGGTCCCTTTCTTCATGCGCGGTCACATATGCATGTGTACACACTTTCTAATTTAATTTTGATTTACTATATGCCACTTGAATTTAAAACAAAAAAAGTACTAGTCGCCATGTGCTACTGCCGTCCGACTGGTGTTATATTCCCTCATTGCATTCCATTTTTATTGGGCCAGCCCTACTCGGTACATTAAGGTATGTGCTTCATGTTTACATCATTTTTACATTTATAATGTATTTAGAATATCATAATTTTAAAATTGTATGTTTTATTTCATGCAATTTTTTTCGAAGTTTTGCAATATGGTCAATAAAAGAAAACCTTAAATTTTTTATTAAACCACTAACCTATCTCTTTAGCGAATCTGTTAACGCTGGCAGATTTCCCAATATCCTTAAAATCGGTATAATCATTCCCGTTTATAAAAGTGGAAACAAAAGTGACTTAGCAAACTACAGGCCTATTTGTATCTTACCGACTATTTCCAACATTTTTGAAAAGTGCATTTAAATTAGAATGCTTAATTACTTAAATCAGAAAAACTTTTTCAGTATGAATCATTTCGGATTTCTCGACGGAAAGGGTACAGATTTAGCCTTATTCCAACATATATCCCACATAACCAACAATCTTGAACGTGGAAAATCCTGTTTAGCCGTTTACTTTGACCTTCGTAAAGCCTTCGATTTAAGTGATCATAAAAATTCTTTTGGCTAAATTAAACGCATCCGGTTTTCGGGGAAAAATGCTCGATTGGCTTAAATCTTACTTATGTCTAAGAAAATATAAAACAAAAATTAATAGTGTCGAGCGATTACGTTACCCAAGAATGTGGAGTTCCTCAAGGTAATATCCTAGGTCCGTTATTATTTCTAATTTATATCAATGACCTATGTAATATAAAAATAACGGGACAAATCTTTACTTACGCTGATGATACGGTTATAGTTATTAGTTGCCGTTACGCCCAACTCTTACATAATCTTGTTCAAAATGATGTTAATGTCTTATTAAATTGGTTCAGCAGTAATAAACTAATAGTAAATTTTAAGAAAACCAAATTTATGGTACGCAGCCAATTACAACAAAATAAATTTGATAACGTAAAATTAAATTTATGCAACAATATATATCCATAGACAGAGTATACGATATCAAGTACTTGGGGGTTTAAATCTGGATTGTAGACTAACATGGAATAAACACTTACATTATTTAGAAAAATAATTAAGAAAATTAAATTACATCTTTTATTACTTAAATGAGTTTTTCAGCGGGAATCATTTATTCCGAATATATTCAGCGCTTTATATGCCTCGTTCTCACATACGGTTTAATGCATTGGGGGGGGGGGGATGCAGCAAGATAGAACTTAATACAACTTAATTTAGTCGAGAGAATATTTAAACTTATTAACAATAACACAACTACCGACTCACGTGATATTTCCCGTTACCTAACCACATTATACAAAACTCAGTTATTGCTTTTCCAGTTTAAGTACGGAAACGAATTTGGCTTCCACATTAATACGAACAAGACGAGGAAATGCGGTAAAGAATTTGCAATTGTGCCAAACTATACTAAATACCATTCTCGTATACAAGCATGCTATATGGCTCCATTACTTTACAATCACCTACCAAATTCTCTATCGTACAATATGAAAAATCTCATAAATTACAAAAAAAGACGCAAACAGTTATTATATTATTTTGATAGCAATTCCAGTGCTGTAGCGACCCATTCACCACTATCCTTTATCCGCTTACATTCCGCAATATCGCTTTCTTACTTATTCCCGATCAGCTTTTCCAGTCATCCTAACATTTCCCTCTTAAATTTAACATTGCAGGATGCTATCTCGAAGGCTTAATTTTTTTCTTAATTTTTAAGTTATTAATTTTTTGTCTATGACGAATACGATTACCTAGGTGTTAAAAATATGTTACATACCTATATAAAATTTGAACCGTTTCACATTTTTCCTTTCTTTTTACACTTCAGTAGTATCGATGTTTTACTTTGTTATTTTTAAGAAACCTTTTTCTTCCTCATTATTATATCCCAGTTTTTCATATTGAATTAATCCATCGCTCGCGCAATCATAGGTGGAGCTTGTAGCAATAATAATAGTAATACATTATTTGATTCGATTTGAATTATTTTACGTAATGCGTTCCTTTTCTAAAAGTTACCGATTATAAGGAAGAAGAAATTGTTGAATTTTATATAAAACCACTGCATTCTTCCTTATTTCAGGTTAATAACTTTTATGCATTTGTCACAATATAATAACAGTTAATAAAAAAACTGGAATTTCCCCGCAATTGACCGCTGATGCGGTACTTTTTGAAAAAGCGTCCATTCTGAAACGTGGCTTTCTCAGTGTAGGGTGTCTATATTGAATACGTGGTTGTTTGTTATAAATAGGGCTGCTATTTATCCATCATCTTCGTACCTACCGGCCGATTTGAAATTACTGACTAGAACAGTTACGGAATTTGGCTGTGAAGAGTTATGTTACGTTACTGAAATAAACATTCGGTAAACGGTTATATTACTGTCGCCAGTTCATTTTTTCCAAGATTTTAGTTTGTTCATTCGCTGCTATTTTCTACTCTGAATTCAAACTAATTCAAAATGTGGAGAACAGCAATAAATGAACGAACCAAAATCTAAATAACAACAAAACGTACGAATGAAAAAGACGCAATTTTAAAATTAACGACAACATAATGTAAATAAATAAGAAGACGCCATTTCAGATGTAACGAAAAAAATTGCATAAAATAAAAGATGAAATTTTTAAATTATGACGTGCCTATATAAATTTTTTTTTTTTTTTTTTTTTTCTTTTTCCACTGTACCAGTCGAGGGACCACAAACAGCGCCAGTATTAATTTTAATATATGTATTATGATGATAGAAATGTGACCAATCCAAAGCCCTCCAGTGAGGGGTTTGGCTTATAATAGTTCACTACAACTTATAAAAAGGGATACAAAGTCTAGAGAAGGACGAAAAGCTACATAAGCAGTACAGCACAATTTTGACCATATGGCCCTTAGGATATAAAAAGCGAATGGGATGGATTTTAATAGAGAACAACATGAGATTAGTACAGCAGCGTATACAATGTAATATTTAGAGCACAATCGTCATGATAACAGTGCTATTTAGTGTATTTCATAAAAGCTCGGCACGCATTTAGTGTGCAAGAGTGCGAGCACCACAGCAATCGCCTTATGGAACGTTATCCATACGTAGCAAGTCTACTTCTTATGATATCTGACAAAAACTCGAACACCATGGCAATCACTAAGTTAAGAGTGACCCATACATGTCATGTTTATTTGGGTCAGATGACCTGGATCCCATAGTAACCGTTGCTGTTTGGTCGGACAACAGAGTCCGGTGAAGTAAATACTTGATAAAAGTTTCGAGTCATAATAACTGATGCTAACGTATTTAAAACTAAATGCACTTAAGTTATGGGAAGAGCGTCACGACACCACTTCCTTCTCTTTAACCTTCTTCTCGGATTACCCGGAAGAGTATTTATAAACATGCTACTAACTTTAGGATTGGGATGTAGATTTAGATTTTCAAAAAATTTGCTGTACTGTTGAGTATGAACTGATTTAACAAAAGGAACATGCAGATCTCGATGGAGAGTTAGGTTTGAAACATATTTTGGTGCTGCTGCAATCCCTCGGAGGATAATGGACTGCTGACTCTGAATACGAGCAAGGTTGCTTCTACTTGTATTTCCATATAGTTCTAGGCCATACCTCCACACCGGAGCTATAATCATCAAGTAGATAGATCTTTTTAACCTTTTTAAAAATAATTTAAACGTGATATACTGTACATACCTTAATATGCTGGATACGAGGATGTCCAATTTATGTAATCATGTAATTTTAAATCAGTCTACATAATCGTGAAATTTTAAACGAAAAGAAAAAAAAGGAAAAAACCAAACCTGCTACATATGATTTTTAGTAGAAATAGAAAAAAAAAAAAAAACAAAACTAAAAACCAATCTTACAACTTTTAAATTTTGGATTATGATTTCATATATTCTGATATGACTAGAGAGCAACAAATTACTTGCACCAACTTACCCGTTTAGAATCATGGTTCACAGACTGGCGGATAAGATTCAATGAAGGGAAAAACAGCCATGTTACCTTTACATTAGGCATCGCACCTCCAGTTTATCTAAATGGGAATGTTATCCCGCAGGTAGTACCAAGTAATGTAAGGTACTTAGGCCTAGATAAATGCCTTACATGTGGTCGACATCTTTAAAATTAGCCAAATAAGAAGGCGATATGGATTGCTCTGGCGGCTGTTGGATACTCATCCAGATTATCATTAGAAAACAAAACCTAATATGCAATAGCTTAATTAAGCTGATCATTTGGTGTCGATTTTTCGGGAACTGCTAAAAAATCACATATACATCGTCTTCAATCAGTTGAGTATCTTGCATAAGATAGTCGGTGCACCACCATTGGTTTGTATCGGGATTCTTTGTGTTATTGAAGTAGTAAAATCAAGATACAAGGCCTTCTTTGACAAACTGGTGGCTAATAGAAACGTGCTGGTCACTGACCTCGCAGATCAAAATATACCGATCTTTTAACTCATCGATTAAAAAGACTGTGGCCGCGTGATACTTTGAATAATATGCGAATTTATTTAGATCTAATATAGCAAGGAGACTGATTGCAATGACTAGTCGTATTATATTATTTTGGCTAGGTCATTGCTACTGATTACAATATTTGCAGATTGTAGAAATTAAAGAAAAAGAAAAAAAAAACATTTATTTTTCTTTTTCAGTAAGATAAAATAATATATTACTAAGAGACATCGATATTGAACAGCGGCCGAATATACTTTCAAAAGAACAGCGAGAGAAAATACTAAAAGAAGTATCACGGCGAAGAAAAAGAGCAGATGAAGCCATCATCTATTCAACAGAATTTTCTCAAATTCGGTATTCAAATCAAACATATCTTCACACTCAGTTATGAAAGCTGAAATACAATATTTCTGTTAGCATATATTACGGTAAGACTTGTGCTTTTTATGATTTCTTTGAATTGAACCAAAAGTTACATAGCCCAAAATATTTTTCGAATGGCGCATAACCCGCTTTAATATAAATGTGGATTTGAAAAGTACTCATGCATAAGACAATCACATTGATATTTTTCAACATGTAGCGATGATTCGGCGAATTCTTATTAATTTGTTTTAAATGATAATTGATAAGAAAAAATATCAGTTGTACAAATGCAAAATCAAGATAAAGGGAGAAACGATTGAACAAGTTCAGTGCATTAAATATCTAGGAAGTATACTAGAGGAAAACTGTACATCAACTCCGGAAATACGCAGCAGGACTGAGCAAGCTAGAAGAGTTTTCACCAAAATGAAAAACTTATTCACCCATTAAGACCTAAGGCTCGAATTTTGAATCAGACTGCTAAGATGTTACATCTTCTCTATTTTGCTTTATGGTTGCGAGAGCTGGACTCTGAATGCATCATTGGAAAAAAAGATTACCGCATTTGAAATATACTGTTACCGGCGCATTCTGAAAATATCATGGGTGAAAAAAGTTACTAACATCGAGATACTTCAAAGAACGGGAAAGACCCTTGGAGTAATGCAAACCATCAAGAAACGGAAGCTGCAGTACCTCGGACACATCATACGAGGCCCCAAATACGAAATTCTAAAGGTCATTTTGGAAGGAAAGATAAATGGGAAGAGATCGAGAGGAAGACGACAAAATTCATAAATAAGCTTATCAACTGGTTCGACTGCCCTTCTATACAACTCCTCCGATCGGCTATTATAAAAGAAAATTTTCAATCGTGGATCGCCGACCTTCTTTAATAAAAAAAAGGGGTGTACTCGTATTCGATCAATATTAATTGTAGCAGAGAAATACATTGCTTTGGTGAAAGTTGTTTATCTCTACATCTAAATGATTGGTGAGGTTCTTTGAAGTGTGTGGGACATGATCTTATAAAGGTATACGATAGAATAGAATATATACTAGTGTCATGGTAATTGATAAATCTGTGCAGAAGCGTATGTTGCGCTTTTGTAGGTTCTAGCAATGGGGGTAACAGAAAAATTATAAAAACGAACGGTAAAAAGATGAGAAGCGTCCGCAATAATTTTCGGTAATAGAGAGTAGAATACTTCGGTTAGTTTTGGAAACTTTACCGTAGGAGTTTTTTAGAAACGCACGATCGCAGAGAAAAAGGGCGTAGGATATCAATTTTGTTAGCCAGACCGTATACAAACAGTTTTATACTATTCAACTAAGAACCTATTTTATATTTATTTTTAATGATAACTGAATTAATTTATTTTCCGTTATTAAATTACCGAAATAGTAGTACTGTTTTTTAGTTTCTGATTATGAAAAGTTGTCAATATAGGCGCACAGAATTCAGTGGTAAATATTTCAATTCAAAAGGTCTCTGAACTTTCTTTAACAAAAACGCCATTTAAAAGTGAAAATTTCAACGCAAATAGCTGGACAGTACTTCGGCAGATGTTTAATTTTCCAATCTGCTCCTGTACATTACGGGAAGTTTTATTAATATGACATATATTATTTAGCCGTAAAGGATTATGTGAAATTCGAAATTCCGTATGTAAATTTTTGTTTTTGTAAATAACTATTCGATTTAACGGAACGAAATTAAATCAAAAATGTATTTTCGGAACACTGTGTATACTCTCTGACACGAGCGTAGTCATTCTACTAGTGCATACAAAGAGCAGTCACAAAATTCATATATGCCAATTTTTCCCAATCGATGTTGATGACGATAGGAATTATAATCGAACGAAAGAATAATGAAAAAAATCGATTTAAATTATAAACGTTTTTGATTATTTTCCGTATCGGTCAGGGAGCCATTCATAGCTTTAGTTTGGGACAACAAGTCTTTTAGCCGCGACATCATTTATTCGGGATCAAGCGGAATTTTTTTCACTTGTTCTCTTAACCATTATCTGCAGTCTTGCTCAAACTTTATCAGCTAAACGTTACTATCTAGGACGAAATATATTCTGGCAGTCAAAAGGCCTAGGTACAAAAAATTGAGTATAATAGAGAGCCAGAGGAAACCGGAGGAGGGCACAATTTGGGCGGAGTCGAATTATTAGACAAAATCAGGCTTAAACTTCAGAATAATTCCGCGATCCATACTTTTTGATGAAACCTTTTTTTGTATTTGCGCTTGTTAATAGTGTTAACTGGAAAAAAAAAGAGCCTTTAAAAAAATGTGCTAATTACTTATTTGTTCAATAACAGTGAAAAAATGAAAAATTGGTTGCAAAATTGAATTTCTTAGATATTTATTAATGAAAAATTATGAAAATTGGTATATAAGGATTTTGCAGGGTGCTGAATACGAATCTGATGACAGATTTTAAAAATTCAAAATGGCCGATGGACACGTAAAAATATTGGAAAATTACCTGAAAACATAGATGTTTTGGGGTTTGCTAGGTACGGTTATCACAAGTTTGATATTTTATTCTTAAAAAATTGAAAATGGAGGATCCAAAATGGCCGATCATAATTAAATATACGGAAAATTCATCACAAAAATTAAATATAATAACTTTCTTACTTTTTTTTTCTAAATAATAATGTCATAAAATTGCTTCCGAAGTATTCATTTAGTATTTAAGAGGGAAAAAAAACTATACACAGCAATGTCGTTGATGTATCTTTATTTGAAAGAGCATACACTTTTAAGTTACATATTCGTATAATTTTACAGCGCATTTGAATCAGATAAAACGCAAAAAAAAATTGATAACATTAAAAAAAATTTAAGCTCTATCTTCTGATTCTGATGCGTATTCTGTTATAACATTTTACTGGTTCTGCTGGAAAATCTGAAATGTCCGCAGTTTTAGATGCATCTTCTGAAATGTCGTACTCATCTTCAGTCAGATCACACATATTTGAGTACTGTTTGAGCAATCTACTCCACTACAATTCAAACAGGCAACGCTGCAGTATAAGCTGGTTTTTCTGCAGCCACAATTTACAGCTGCAAAATAAAGTTCGTAATAGTTTTTCGAGTGCCGGAGGATCGGTCATGCTGACAGGACAAAAAATATCTTTTTTCGTCCATCCCCATTCATGCGGTGATAGTTTTGCACCCCCAACGACCATTGTTGTATTTGTAAGTACACTCTTTTAATATGCTGCAATTATTAGTAGGAGGTAAAAATGAAAGAGACATTTTTCTTCGTTTTGCCTGACAAAACATGTATACATATATCGATACTCGTTTAAATCTTTTTCAGATTTTGAAGCGCCGTATAAAGCCAACGTATATTTAACACCAGCTTCAAAAAGTTCATCTATACAACTATTTTTATTATAAAATAGTTGTTACATTGCTTGCAGTTCTTTGTTAGTCGAGAATTTTTTGTAATAAATGAATGTTTTCCATGATTGAAAAAAACTGATGTTGTATCACATGCACTGAACGCGTGTAGGAAAAGGATAATTTTTTTGCGTTTGGATAATGTTTCAACGTAACCGTTAAACAATAAAAACTTTTTTCTATTTTACTTTTTCTTGGTTTTAAGAAATATATTTCCTTGTCACGAGGGCATTAAAATAACCAGAACATCGGTGTATCCTCGAAAACAATAAAAAATTTTGAATTCGTTAGACGGAGTGCAGTCTGAACAATTAGAGAATTGTCAGTTGCTCGAGCTACAGAAATATTATTATCTTTCAGTTTATTAGTTAATAAATCCTTAAAGGAAATTTTATCCTTCTCATTTGAGAGAAACTTTTTCTTGGGCAACAATAAGCAGCATATCTTCATTGAAGAAAATGTCTGCCCATTTTTGCTGGAACTATAACTGTCGAAAACTACAATTACATTGCTGCCATAATTTCTTCGTAGATACAAGATGCGTAACAGTCGCAAATACTACTGAACTTTTCATTTACTTTTCATGGTACTCGATGCAGTATAACATTCCTCCATCAATAAAGTATTGTACATTTTACAGTACGTGTAGAGCAGTAGTTGATGATGTAAATATACTATATATAATTGAGATTTAACATTTTTTCGTATACCTGATTCATCGAATAATGATAAAAGAAAGGGTGCTAATTTGTTTCGTAAAAATTCTTTCATTTTTTTTCTTTCTTTTAATGGTTATTACATTGAAAAATAAAATTATAATAAGGGGTATTTTTCAAGAGCTGTAACCTTCATATAGTCAAAGTGTTGAAAAAAAATTTTTGTTTTTGTTTAAACAATCTATTTATACTGAAATTTTTAGACTTTTTGAGTAAAAATTTCTATTTTTTCTTTTTATGTCTTGAAAAAACATCACCAAAAATTATAATAATTATAAAATAAACTATTTGACCTTAAAGTATATACATCATATGCTTCAAATTGACCACCTACAAAATGTCGATATCATTGTTTAAGATTTTATTATTAACGATCAAAGTTAGAAACTCGAAATGTAAAAATGCATTTTTCGAAAATTCTCTAAAGGCTTGAATTTTGCAAAATAAATTTTTCTAATTTTTTTGCCGAACGACCTATTTTAGCTAATCCCTTTGAATATAACATCCATGCATTTGTTTATTTCAGGTTTCGTCGAATTTTATGAAATAATCGAAAATTCGTGCGACACTTAACTTCAAACTCACGTGTATGAAATATTTACAATACTTAAAAATTCATTCAAACATATACGTACTACTACTACTAAAAATTATCCTTTTTAATATGGAATCGGTTTTATGTCTTTTGTCTAATTAAAAGTTATAGGCATTTATGTACGGTGCGCGCGCTCGCACAAGTTCACCACACTCACAATCAGCCTAGTACGTGGCTCGACACAGCTCGAATCGGAGCGGTAATTAAAAAATTACTGCTAGCTCAATTCCAGTTGAAAAACAAATGTCGTGTATGTTTCTTTTGTTAAATATTCCGTTCATTCGAATGGCGCTATCAGTTTTTTCGAAAAAATTTAAAACAAAAACAGTTATTGCCAGAAAACTATATTTTTCCATATAAATTGTTAAATAAAAACTTTAG
This sequence comes from Icerya purchasi, assembly GCA_039619475.1. Classification (NCBI taxonomy): domain Eukaryota; kingdom Metazoa; phylum Arthropoda; class Insecta; order Hemiptera; family Monophlebidae; genus Icerya; species Icerya purchasi. The sequence goes on along the minus strand of CM077115.1, from coordinate 74,585,721 downwards.
CGCACATTTTCTCGCGGAGTCATTTTAATATGTTATTCTACACACTTTTCTAAACAAATCATCGATCGAGGAATTCTTCCGAAATGAAAATCTAATTTGACTCGCATACAAAGAATTTACGAGATGCAGTTTGAAAAAATTTAACTACCCAATAAATGCCGGAGTTCATAACATGTGCCATTATAATCATCATCAATGCGCAATTAAAAATTTTATAACGATTTTATCGATGAAATGGCCAGTATTATCGAATTAACATTTGAAGTGCTCTTAGCTGCGTAACGTAAAACTTTATTGATTTTGGATTTATTTCATGTGTATAAATTACGAAAGGGGTGTCATCAAAACGCAGTAAAGAAAAAAAAAACAAAAAAAAACGTTCACTTTAGTCTGGCAGTATTTTCATGAATTAATGAAATCATGAAGTTAAAGCAACTTTTAATTAATGATGAATGATATTTGAGGATTCAATTTAAATACTTTAGCGACACCAATATTGTAACGGCTGTATTATTGAGGGGAAAAAAACGAATACATTAAATACTTCGACGAAAAAAGTCGTGTAAGAATGAAATAATTTGTTTTATATTTTCTTTTTAAGCTATACGCGATCATTAAAATCGATTCAATAAGTTTCTTTCGTGTTCAAAATATATATTTATGTATTTATGATGAAGCAACAATGTAACAGGAACAGCAAAATGTTTTTAAAAATACTTGTATTTTGATTGCAAAAATACTACACATATTAAATTTATTATTTTTGTCCGTTAATTTTAAATTAGGATTTCTTGTAATAACTGCAATTATTTCAATAAGATCCTTCCGGACTAAAATATATATTTATCCTCGGATAAAGCAGCGATGTGATACGAAAACATGTTTTGAGAAATATACTTTTATTTTATCGGAAAACAAATATTTGAAGAAATGATATCAGAGTCGGTCGAGCATGTGATTTCCGTATCCGCTTATTTAAATTTAAATTTCTGTAACGTTAAATTCCTAATGAATATTTCCGATTTTGAAGATGTGATACCTGTTCTACTTGTCACGCAGTATTTCCGTATAATAAGATAATTAATTATAACTGGAATGAGGTAATTCTATAACGTCGGGAAATATATATGATAATATATACATTCAGTTTTTAAAGGCCTTTACAAAGAATGTAAAATAAGAGTACGGCAGAGTAAAAAGGTGACTAAATACTGTCCTAAAAATGAATGAATGAGTCAAAAAATAATCAATTTTATGAAAATCAGACATCAGTACTTTAAACTTAGTAAAGGGAACAGAACCAATATTCGATATAAAAACTTATTTAGAAAATATCGAAATATAATCACAACTGAAATAAGGAATGCGAAACAGAATTATTATCGGAGTCAAATAGTTAAAGCAAACAATGATTGTAAAAAAGTATGGAATGTAATTAATAATCTCGTTAATAAAAACAATAAAACATCAATCGATGATTTCATCATAAAACATTTTGGAAATTTTAGTGAATATTTTATATGTTCGGTGGAACATCATAGACACGAATGTCACATTCAGTTATTGAATTCGAATTTTCATAATCGTATTTATTCTTCCTTTTTTATTCCGCCAGCAAATAAATACCAAATAGAAGTAATTAAAAGTTTATAAGGCACCTGGATGAGATGAAATTAGGGTTAAAGATATAAAACAAAACTTAAATATTTTTGTTCCTATTTTGACTAACATGGTTAACCATTCTATAAAGGAAGCTATTAATCCGGATGGGCTTAAAAGAGGTATCGTTAGACCAATATATTAAAAGACGAATGAAAAATCAGTTTGAAAACTACCGTCCAATAACAATAACATCTGTGATAACTAAAATTTTAGAACACTACATTGATAAACACTTGAGAAATTATTTGGAAAAAAAACAATCTACTTCATGAAAACCAATACGGTATTAGAGAAAAAATATCCACGATAACATTATTGAGAACAATTGTAAATAGGATAAATACAGGACTTTCAATGGGGAACCAATTTTTAATTTCATTTATTGACCTATCCAAAAAAGCGTTTGATTTAGTTGATCATGAATTACTGATCAAGGACTTGGAAAATCTAGGCATTAGAAACAATCAACTTAAGTGGTTTAAGAATTATATAACAAATAGAAAAAGCATGGTCAAAATTGCAGGGAATATAAGTAATGAAAAAAATATTCAATATGGAATAGGTCAGGGTACCATATTGGCCCCTATTCTTTTTCTTATTTATACTAACTCGTTCCAGAAGCATATTAAAAAATGCAAAAGTATACGTTTTTGCTGATGATATTGTTAATGGAGCACAGCAATCTTGAGATGGCGGAAAAATTACTACAAGATGATGTAGATAATTTTAGTGACACATGATAATAAGTTATGTGTAAACATAAATAAATCAAAAGTATTACACATTCGGAATAGTTCTAAATATAAAATACGCGATCCGCGAATTATCCTCCATAGTAACAATTGCATTCATGAGCTTCATGTAAATACCATCATCATCATCATTATATCCTCAACCATTCGGTTGGTGGACAACCTATTCGCACATTTTTTAGATGTATAGATATAGGTTGTATACTAAGCAATTATTATATATGCAACGCAGGTGTACACACGCAAGACTACATTCGGAACTGATAGTAGCCGCTTATACCAACACCCATTTATGTCCTTGTCCACCGTTAGAAAACGTAAATGACTTTAAATATTTAGGTACGTATATAGACAAATCCCTGAATTGGAAAAAAAACATTCTAAGTTTAAACTCAAAAATAAGACGGACAATTCCAGCTTTATATAAAATAAAGCAGGTACTATCATATCGAACACTACGTACATACTATAATTCAATAATAAGGTCTAGAATTTTATACGGAATTCAAATATATTATGTGAGGCTAAGAAAACAGAAATAAATAAAATAAGTAAAATACAGAAGAGGTGTTTGAAACTCATACTCCCTTATTGGAAGCAAAACTTCTCTGGATCAATTATGTATGGAAGGAAAACAACGAAATGTCCCCCAACATGTACTATTACAGACTACTAGAATTTAACGTCAATAATATAAAATTACCATCTAGGCAAAGAACTCGATTGACAAGAAACCAAAGTAATACATACTACATCTATCCTCGTGGGGTAAATCTGCGAATTGATAATATGGATGATTCGGTTTTAATTAAATTAATAAGTACAATCCCGAACCATATATTAAAGGGAAAAAAAATTGGTGCGTGAAAAAAGGAGGTGGGGAAATTGGCTAAAGGAATGGTGCAAAGATTGAACAACAAGCTACGTCCTGAATCTCTCTACCTTTTAATGCTCCTTTCTTTATACGTTTTGTTTTTCACTTCCTAGTGTCTTTCCCGGACATTAAGTCGCAAAGAAGATTATGTTTTCTCATTTTAAATATTGAACTGTCGGCATGTAATAATGTACAGATACGTATTACAGGGCGTGTTACGTAGTTGCATGTGTATATATATTTATACTTAATCTGAACGCTAGAGTACACTAATATGATGATTATAGAATAAGTTAAGATAAATTATAAATTTATATTGTATATATTTTTTTTTGAATAAACATTAATAAGAGTGTCGGGCACTCACACAACGGGCATATTTGTTCTGTGAGACCCACAACTTATTTAAATATATAAAAAAAAAGAACAAATGTGTGTGCATGTCTATTTAAGGAGCGCTTTAAAGTTTTTATATGTGACATACGTGCCACAATGATAAGGAACACTCTTATAATTCTGCCGCCGATTTTACGAATTTTTCGAAGTGCGTTTATAACCCCGAAATTGAAATGCAGTTTGGTTACCTTGAAGTTATTTCTATCGAAGTACAAGTTTCCTACAAGTTTTCTAAAGCTACCACGGTTTTGTCCCGTAGAAAATGCTATAAGATACTTAAATTATCTTGAAAATATTCTTTAAAACTCGCTTTTCACTTTAAAACAAAAATTAAAGGTTACATTTTCAAATAAAGTAATTTTCCGAGAGGAAAAAAAAGAGAATATTCAGTTTGCTGCTGATTATTTTTCTGCAATATATAATTACCTAATTGCGAGCATATCGTAGCTCAGACAACGAAATTTGTAGTGAATAAGTACGGAGTTACAAAAATTGACGGAAAATGTGACAGTAGTAATCCTAGCAAAATTTCGAAAATTATAAACAAAAACAAAATAGCAGTCAGCTCGTGATCAAGCAGTATTCACAACAATGACTTATAAACGAGATAAATTTGAATCGCTTGTATGTAAAACGTTTTAAATACTCTTTATCGCATAATCTTGTAATGTCCAATTTTATTTTAATCTCAAATTATTCTTCAAACGATCATTATATATATATATATATATATATATGTTAAATGTTTTAAACAACCGCTTTGCTTTATTCAATTTTGTGACAGTAAAAGCTTTACAGCTTTCTCTATTACATTCTCACGGTACACAGATATTTGAATAATTTAAAAAAAATTTAGTTATTTTATAAATATATCGTAAATGAACGGTCTCGCTGGTTTATCAACATTTTTCGTACTTTTTGGAAAGATTTTAAGTTCGATAAAATGCAGTTCTCATAAATCACTTTTTAACTTATATAACTATTTCTCAGTCACTACAATGATGAAAATGAACGTTCCTAGTATAAACAATCGGATCTGTTACTAAAGTTGCTTATGCTAACAGTTTCGATATTAGTAATGTCTGAAATTCTCGACACTGAGCTTGAAGCGACTTAATACAGTCACTAAAGATCGGAGCGGCGATAATGGTGATGAAGAAACGAAAAAAAAAAGGAAACATGTAAAAGTTACTGGGAAATACAAAAGTCGCTTCAGTAGTGGAAATAAATTAAACAGGTTAATTTCATATAAATAAAAAACGTAGAAGCTAAAATGTGTGCGACCTGTTTTTTGTTGAAAACGATATTGTCATCGACAGAATTAAAGTCTAGGATAAACTTTTACCGATTATAATTCCAACCTTTTAATTCATTTTAAATTTCATAGTCTCAGCGAAATGATCATAATCCTCATGACGATGATATCGATTGCATTGTCGTGATATTTTCTAGTATTCCGAATAACGCTCGTCAAATATCGGACCTCAATATTGTGCCTTCTCCTGACATCTGTCAAACTATAATGGCTTCCCGACGAGACGTGATCACAATAATCGCAGGAAAATACCTGAGAGCGCGTTTGTGCACTGTGTGTTTCTTAACTTCGATCTGGCGCACTCATGTGGGGTACTTATAATTCGCAACTGTATAGGTACCGTATAAAAAATGCAATAAACTTTTTTCGACAATTTTCATTTTGAGAGAGCCTTTTGAAGAAAATTGCTGATCAGATTAACTCATCTCATTCAACGCTTTCTCCCTTTGTGACATGTGGTGAACCGAAAAGCAACTGGTTGTAGAATGGTTTGCATAAATGTTTCCTGCAATACGGGCAACATTTGAGGCACTGTAAGAAGTTGCTGGTACGGAGTCGCCACTTAAACATACCAACCATGCAGAAAATAGTCAGGTGGTGTGTTGCTAGTTATACTGAGAAAAATTTTCTCATATACAATTAGCCAAAACAAAGCAATGCAAAAAGTTATTATCGGTATGACCAACACTTGCAGTTATGCAAAAACTATAAAAACGACTTTATAAAATATTCGGAATGTTCAGTCTTTTTCGAGCAAACAAAGCAGATGATTTCTAATGACATAGTTGTTTCAAGGATGAACAGAAAACAAACAATGTACCAGGAGAAATTGCCGAAATGTATTTTATCCCTTTGTTGACCATGTCATTACTGAACTCTCGATGTTCGCTTTAAACTAATATGAAGAAACGATCGAAGGGATACAAATGCTTCTAATAAAGAATCGTTTTCCATTCTGTTTGTTAAATATTGAGATATATAATAAGTTAATAATAACTGATGTAAAAAAACAATTATAACAAACAATATAAGAATAATATAAATTTCTTTTCTGGGCATAACCGATCATCAGCTAAAACACAATTCACTCTATGTGTGATCAGAGACAAAATCTAAATCACACTGAGGTCAACTAAGGAATATAACTGTTACTTTAAACATATATATATATATATATATATATATATATATATATATATAAACCATTTTATTCCCTAGTTGACCTCAATGTGATTTAGATTTTGTCTCTGATCACACATAGTGAATTGTGTTTTAGCTGATGATCGGTTATGCCCAGAAAAGAAATTTATATTATTCTTATATTGTTTGTTATAATTGTTTTGTTATACCAGTTATTATTAACTTATTACATATGTTTTTACCCGAGAAGACAAGTAATGACTCTAGCACACAAGGAAAACTGAAAAAGATAGCTCAAACATTTCTTAGCGAAAATGAAGGCACGATATTTCTAAGTGAATATGAGGCATGGTGTACAATCACAGGAAATCTACTACGCAAAAACCTGCCACTACAGTAGAAGCTATTGATTATTATAATGAACAGTTTTTCCATTTGATAAAAAAGTCCCTTAACATATTAGAGCCATACTTCCAGTATCCACTGCGGCCGCAGAAACATGTTTCTTCACTCTATAGAGGTTAAAAAACTGTATTAGAAATGAAATGGCCAACGAATGAGTTACTGGTATTTTTATGAGCGTTCAACTGGATTCCAAAGAAATTCTAAATAAGTTAGCAATAAGACGTAAATGGCTCAATTTTAAATTTTAAATTTTATTCTTAATATACTATTATAATAATATTGTTGCATAAAAATATAAGCAAGGATTTTTATTTAAACATAAATTTATATTTTACATTATAATCTGGTCGACGAGGAGGCCATTCACCAAAGTTTATGATTCAGAACTGTTATGGAAGGAAGAACAGCTACCGGCACTCATCTACTAGTCTTGGCCCTACAACTGGGGTATAAGGTGCTTTTATCTACGCACATCACAGGTGTGGTGTAGCTGTACAGTCAACTTGTTCAAGTGCCCTTCCAGTCTGTATACGTGTGTCCGAGCAAAATTTTTAACAATGTCAGCTACGTACGGAGGAATGCTCAAATCATTTTGCAAAGCATCATTGAAATGAGATTTGTAATTAATAATAATATAATAACATAGAACAACCTATTGTTTTATTTCTTGTAAAAAAAAAAAATATATTGTGAAAATTTCAGATTTCATCCGCCCCCTCCCATTGGAAAGCTATAGTACACCGGTGGGAGTGCGTATATAATTTTTTCAAAAATGTTGTTACGAAGTAAGAACGAACAACATGGATAGTTTTAAAATTTATTTTTGTTGCCAATAAGAACTATCCTAACAACGCAAATCGTAAGTTTTCACTCGCTATAATCAGTTGTGTCTTCAATGTTTGTCGAAAATTTTTCATTTTATCAAACCTTTAAGGACTATTTATTTAATGCTAGCTGCGCAGATAAATGTGGCAATCATTTTGAAGAATCCTATTAATCTCCGTTATAGTGTTTAATAGTACAAATCGTTCACAGTTTTTAATTAGACAGATCATGCGCGTACGACTAAAAATACGGGCGTTTTGTTCCTAATCAAATTCCCACCTTAGCCTTTATATTTCGTCGTCTTAGAATTATTTTTCGTTTCATATAATTTCCAGTAATAATATAGCTTCCTTTTCCTTTAATTATTTTGATCTCTCACACCCTCCCAAAGTATATTTTCTTTCTAATTCCTCCAGGTCTATGCTCCAAGCGGTTATTAAACAGGAATTTCACAGCACTATCACTTGTCTTTTTCCTTCTCATGTACTCATCTTCACTGATGGCTCTAGAAGGTCTGGCGGTGTCGCGGCTTCCTTTACTCTTCCCGATTTTAATTTTTCCGAATCTTTTCATCTTTTGCCTTTCTGTTCTATTTTCACAAATGAATTAATGACCATATCCTATTTACGATTATTTATATCTCCTCCAATCGTAACTTCTCCCACAATCTGATAATTTCTGACCCCATGAGTGCCCTTCAATCAGTTTACCTCTTCGCCCTCCCTCTTCAGACTTCATCATTCTTCGTATACGATCGCTCATTCCCAATTTTCCTTTTCATCACGCTGTACACGTTGATTTGCAGTGGGTTCCTAGTCATAACGTTGCACTCGAGGAGCAACGAAATGACAGACGCTTTAGCTGAGGTTGCTACTCGTTTTTGCTTTTATTTTAAAAAGATCCCTAGTACTAATCTATTATCATTAAGTAAGAAAATTCACTTTAAATTTTGCTCGGATAAGTACCCTTCCTCCTTTACCAATGATCGTTTTCTCTACAATTCAACCTAACCTTCCTGCTAAGCCTTGGTTCTCGGAATTCTCTTCTCTACCATGTTCTGTTATTGTTCCTAATTTTAACTATTAATCGCCTACACCTCAATTGCACTTTATTGCCCTCTTCCCGCTATCGTCTCTTTTTAGTTTCCAATCTCTTTATTGTCCTCTACATTCTAACGAAGCAGTTGTGTCTGTGATGCTAATCGAATTTTCATTGACTGTTCTGCTCTTTCTGCGGAACGCTCTTCCCTTTATTTACTCTCTTCTCAAAGTTAAGGCTTCTTGCTCCATATTGTGCTTCCTATATTCCTTTCCTTCTCGGTCTGTTTTTCCTGCCATCGGGTTCCTTTATTTTAGCTGTTTCTGATCAAATTAAGTTTTAATTAGTTAACTATTCCTCCTGTTGTTTCTAGGTAATGTCCCAAAAAAAAAAAGAAAAAAGTTTAACCAGAACTTCTTTGAAGTGATAATTCTCCAAAAACATGTTGAAAAATCTCTCAACCTAGATTGTTATAGGGAATATCAAACTCCTGTCGATTTTGTATTTCGCACAATCTTTGATAGAAGACGAATTTTTTAAATTTTATTTTACTCTAACAAGCATAATTATTAGTTCGGAACACTAAACAGTATTAAAAGTATGTACAGCTGGCACACTGCGTCCTTGTCTGATGGCCAGCTCATAGTCTAGTGAATACGGCACTCGACAACTAAATCAAAGGACACGAGTTCGAGACTTGTCTCGATCCGGATCCAAATCGCTCCCAGGTTTTCCCAGCCTGATAACAATTGGGTACCAGAGAAATCTGGGAAAGTAAAGGCGGATCCCAAGTAGAAAGGAACTCTGGTCTTCCTACCCTCATTAGTGCCGTTAGGTTTAGTACCACTATGAGAAGCTTAACTTCACAATCGCCGACGCCTTGCTAAGGGTATGAGACTTGCCTTACTTAGCTCAACTAGTAGCTCACACCGGATAACGGCTGTGCTCTGGTTCTCGACGGTAAAAGTATAGAAAATAACCCGCTTTGTATAAAAGACGGCGATAAATCTGTCCGTCAAGAGATATTTTTATCTAGGCGGTGCGAAGGTATAAAAATCTATTCTTATCGCGGAGTTAATTCTGTCCCTGTTGATTGCCTTTTGATTACCGCTGCTGCATCACGTATATGTCTTGTTTTGATTTTGATCGCACGCCAACGGAACAAACGTCGAGTTACGCATGTTCAAATTGTATTGTGAATTTAACATCATATTAATATGTTTAAATTTAATTAAGAGCACCTGATGACATTATAAACCAGAAGCGACCATATGAAGAACTGTGTGTATTCAAAATAGAATAGGGCCGCATAGAAATTAATTAAAAACAATCAACACGAATGCCGAATGCGTCAGGAAGCGGGACGGAAAATATCCGACGCAGGTTTCCGAGAACAACGGTCGTAACAATCGCCCAGGAAAATCATAAAACATCTAGTACGATCCGGCACGCAAGTTTTCGTATTACACGTTTATTCGTGCATTTTCATTATGCACTATTATTTATCAATTGCTTTTGTATTGTTTATGCGGTGCGACAAGTATCTATATAGCGTTTCCTAGAAGGCCCTCGTCTAGTCTAGTCGGTAAAAGAAAGTTTTGAATAATTATTCGTTCCTTATTACATCTTAACTGAATATATATATCGATATATATATATATATATATATATATATATATATGTAATAAATTTTACGAATTTATTTTCGTTGATGTCGAGTAGTCACCGCAATTAGGAAGTATAAAAACAACGAACAGTCTAGTTTAGAAATGTTTAAGTTGTGTTCCGTCTTTCGACGGTGTAGTTAGGCGAAGCGTAACAATATATAATTTTTGAGGATACGTTATGAACGTACATAAATTGAGCACAGAAAGGAATACCTATTTAAACCTGGTTGCCGAGTGGTTTCAACCAAGTGAACAATACGGCAACCCAAAACTTTTTAACTTCTTTACGTATGTCTCTGTGAAATGAATTATAATATTCATCTTAAAAGCAAGTGAACGAATTTGTCTGGAAAAAATTAACTGATTTAATTGTAATTAAAAATAATTGCGGCCATATTTTGATGAAAAACCAGGCAGAAACATATTCTCCTATTTATAATTATCTATAAAAATTGTATTTCGATTATTAAAGTAATCTTGCAGTTGTATCTCGTACATGATTATGGGGAGAGCAGTATCTAACATGTTGGTGTTATAATTTTTTGAATATAATAATGATTTCTAGTCGATTTGTCGCTTATCTACGAGTAATTATATTAATTTGAAAACATGTTTATAGAAAACAGCTTTATAAATGTGAATGTATCTCGTCAGTGTTTTATTTAGTTTTCCTTGTATTTCCGGGGTGATACGATACGGTAATTTTTTTTCTTTTTAAATTAAATCCCACCGCGAACAACTGTCTAGACGAGTATTTTCTTTTACTTTATTTTTACTTAAATGGCGGAGAATAAAAGTGTAAACGAGTTAACAAATGTATACGTATTTATTTTTGCATTCGTCAAATCTTCGTTCACGCAACTGAATTAGCGATAATCTGGTATAGAAGCCGAACAGGCGGACGAACCGGTGCAACAAGAAGTCTTAGGCGGCAATAAAGCCGCTATAATATTTGGAATAGTGACGGAGGGTTGAGCTGCCGGCTGTTCACGAGCTATGCCGCAGGATATAGTTTGTGGAGCTGGAACTTCTATCGGTGGTTGATAGCATCCATTTGCAAATGCGGCTCCGTTTGGAGTGAACCCGTTTGTCGGAATGTACGATGGAACAAACCTGGATGGAATATATGGCGAATTCGGAACGGCCGATTGTGTTTTGGGCGGCAGCAGGGCTAAAATTATGTTGGGAATTGTAACTGACGGAGCTTGACCGGAACATTTCTGTACTGGAGCTGGAAAATTAATTGGCGCTAAATTCGGTGAAGGAATCGAGCAGCCTATCGGTTCATGTTGCGCAGTAAACTGGGATAACGATATTGGAGCGGCTACCGAATTGCAAAACGCTGGTAGACCTATCGGAAGTTGCGGCTTGCAATGTAGTGGTTCGCAATTTATGTTTGCGTTTAGAGTCAACGAAGCGCTTCCTCTCAAACAAGCTGTCGATAGCTGAAACATAAACAAATGAACAAATGAAAATCGATTAAAACGAACAGAAACAAAGGAAAAACTCTCTTTGTACCTATTATCTGTCGACATTCTGACAATTGCCGAAAAAAACGCTTTTCACTTTCGTATACGTGTCTATTTCACGTCTAAAGCGCTCAGAAAGAGAGGGCGATTTTAAATTCTAATTACGCAGGGGACCTGCGTAGGGAAAAAAAAGAAAAAGAAAGTACCAGTTGTCGATTATACAGGATTAATTGAGTTCAACTATTTATTCGCTACTTTTTTTTTTTTTTTTTTTTTTTTTTTGTTTATTTGCTATATTGAACTGCCCTAGGGCATACACACAATAATTTTAATAATCAAGAATAACTAGCGTAGGTGAAGATTCGGCCACTGCCTTATCTCAGAGCTATAACTGTATGCGCTTAAGTTTAGATAAGTCTATTTATACATAAGAATATATACGATAAAAGTATAACGGTTTATAGGATCTCGTGCGGTTTGATCCGCCTTAATCTACGAGTATCTCCTTTTGTATTGAGGAGCGCAGCTACGATTGGGTTTGAATGACCGCAAAGTTTTGTCACGTGCTTCCCGGCGTGGAGACTGGCAATTCCATCAACGTCCAGGATTTTTAAGTCGCGATGTAGTACAGTATTAGGAATATACCAAGGGGCTTTGGTTATCAGGCGAAGTACTTTATTCTGAAATCTTTGGATTATGAGCTTGTTCGACCTTTTCGTAGTACCCCAGAGTTGAATACCGTAACTCCAGATAGGCATTAGGATCGATAGGTATATCAGCCGTTTGTTAGTTAAGCTAACGGAAGAGTGATATCCGAGCAGCCAGTATAATTCGCGTAATCGAATGCAAAGTTCCTGGCGTTTGATTTTGACATGATGCTTCCAGTTTAGCCGACGATCAAGGTGCATCCCCAAATATTTCGCCGAATCGCTATTCAAAATGAGCTTCCCATTCACAGTTGACGGGATATACTGGGCGGAGCGCAAGGAAAAATCCACTCTAATAGATTTGTGCTCATTCAACTGAACCTTCCAATTTTTTGCCCAAGCGCAAATTTCGTCGATAGCTAGCTGCAGATCTTTGACTGCAGTTTCATAGGAACTGTTAACTGATAGCAGAGCAGTATCATCTGCAAACATGGAGACTGTAACTGAAGGAACCGTAGGAGTGTCAGCAGAGTAAACCAGGTATAGAATCGGACCCAGTACGCTTCCTTGTGGGACTCCTGCCTGTATCATATGACGATTTGATATGGATCCTTTGAATTCAACTTTGAAGCTTCTTTTGTATAAGTATGATTTCAGGATTTCGCAATAATTGTGAGGTAAAATACTGCTCAATTTGTGTATGAGGCCTTCGTGCCAAACTCGATCGAAAGCTTTCTCAACGTCTAGGAATATCGCTGAACAAAATTTTTTGTCTTCGAAGGACCGCTCTATTATTTGAGTAACCCTATGGTTTTGCTGTATGGTCGAGTGCTGGCTCCGAAATCCAAACTGCCAGTTTGGGATAATTGCAGCGCGATCAATAATAGTTTTAAGTCGAAGAAAAAAAAGTTTTTCGAAGATTTTGGCTACAACTGGCAGGAGAGAGATTGGTCTGTAGGATTGCATTAGCTCTTGAGGTTTCCCAGGTTTAGGGATAACGATGACTTTGGCTATCTTCCACTGCTCAGGAAAATGGAGAATTCTTAGTATGCCATTGTAAATATAAGTTAGATATGTGATGGCTTTTTTAGGAAGCTCTTGAAGAATTTTTACTGAGATGTTATCCATGCCCGGAGATTTCCTGATTTTTAATTTGTTGATGGCTTTAGCCACTTCCTTAGGTGTGATGTGTGCAATTTTCTCCGGCTCAATTGATCTGATGTTAATCTCAACATTGGAGTTTATACTGTTAGGCTTAAATACATCTTCGAAATATAAAGCGAAGGCTCCGGCTTTCTCACTATTTCCACTAATCCAGTCTCCGTTACTGCTACGAATGGGCATATTGGTATCATGCGGATGTTTGATTCTACGCGTAGCTTTCCACAATGAGTAATTTTTCTCTTCATTCGGAGAAAGATGAAGTAAGTACTCATCAAGCGACTTGAAATTAATTTTTCGAATTAATTCCGAAGTTTCCTTGCTCAATTTGTTGAAGATGGTTTTATCTGCAGGATTACGAGTACGTTGCCACCGCTTACGCGCTCTTCGCCTTCTCAGAACTAGGTCCCGTACCATCCTAGGGTACAATAATTCCTTGTTAGAAGCAGCCTTTTGTTCAGGTGTAGCTGCTATAGCAGAATTGGTGACAATTGATGTAAAATTGTGTACCGCTAAATCTAGTTCATCCGGAGATTTAATTCTTACTTTGAGATTTATGGAGTTTTCAATAGTGACTCGCATTTTGTCCCAGTTGGTATGTTTGTTAGTTAGTCCTGCGCGCGCTGCTTGTTTAAAAAATACAGTACTACTTAAGGATAAGATTACAGGAGAATGATCGGAAGAAAGGTCCGCAATATTTCTAAGATCCATGTAGTTAGTAGACACGTTTCGTACAATAAAGAAGTCTAATATATCCGGAGTTCTGTTGGGGTCTGAAGGCCAGTAGGTAGGTTGCTGCGGAGGTAAGAACGTTCCGTTGATTTTGCGCACTGATTTGAGCAATTCTCTTCCTCTTTGATTTGTGGCTCTGGATCCCCAATGCTCATTTTTTGCATTGAAGTCTCCTCCGACAATCCATTTTGCACCCAATTTAGCAAATAATCCGCTAAAATCGGTAGCGTCAATTGCTTGATTGGGCGGGCAGTAGATTGAAGCGACTAAAGTTTTCGTGTGATGTAATTGAATGCTGAGGCAAGTCGCCTGAAAGAGATTGGAGCATATGTTTGTTTCTTCAGCAAACACAATTGAGTTTTTAACAAAAATAGCACTGCCACCACGAGCTTTGCCACTCGGATGATTGCAATGATGGGTCGAGTACCCCTTGATTTTCTTCAAGTGAACTTTGTTAGTAAAGTGTGTTTCAGAGACTAGTGCAACATCAATATTCTCGTGATGTAGAAAATTTTCAAATTCATTTATCTTCGAAAAGAGACCATTAGCATTCCAGATCATGATTTGAATAGAATCTGTCATTTTCGTTTTTGCTGTTTTCGCTTAGGTGAGAGGTTGGCTGAATTTTCTAAAGAGTTAACTCTAGCAATTAATTTTTCTAGCATTTTTTCAAGTGTATTGTTAGAATCAAGAACTCTCTGCACTAAAGCTACTAATTCGGGGTGAGCGTTTTTTTCCTGGTTCCTCGGTGGAGCTATTGTGTTTTTGTTAACGTCAGGCGTAGGGGTGACTGTCTGTGAGGCCACAGCGGAATAGGAGATCCCTTCTCTTGTGAACGATGGGGAACTGATGGCCAACGAGGATTTTGATGTATGCTGAGTAGGTTCGGGCGCCACAAATCTCGCGAGTTGCAGTTTGTTTTTAAAGGTTGGACAGCCTCTGTAATTTGCCGTGTGTTCACCGCCACAGTTGGCGCATTTGCACTTGGACGATTTAGGTTTCACGCATGCGGAAGTTAAGTGTTCTTCGGCGCATTTGACGCACTTCGGAGGCTTAGAACAGTAGTTTTTAGAATGGCCGATGGCCTGGCAGCGCTTGCATTGGGGGACGTCGTTTATCTTCCTGGGAAGTTCGGTCTTAATTTTAACGTACAGCATATGAGTGATGTCTAGTGCCTCGCTGTTGTTTTCGCGCGGCTCGAGTTCCACCCGAAATAACGGAAGGTTAATCAATGAATATAAGTCTCCGTCTTTTTTCTTAATTTGAATGTTAGTTATACGTCTGGCTTCATGCCCAACTTTCGATAATTCAGAAGCAATGTCGTCGACGTTTGTTGTTGGGTGTAAATATCGAATGAAGAACACGAATGGTTTTTCTTCCTTTAGCTGGTAAGTATGATAGGAAATTTTTCCTACTTGAACGTGAGAGTCAGAGTTGGATAACTCGTCAAGTAATTTTCTGAGCTTACGATACTCATCAGGAGTTTTGGGTTGAATTTTTAACACGTTATTTGCAAGTGCTTTTCGTTCGCATACTAGGCGGTTTTCTTTCAAAAGGCTGTCGAATGCAGAGATATTTTGAATACCGCTAGTAAAAATAGGTGGAGGTTTGAAGGACAGAGATTGTCCTTCCTTTCCATTTTTGGGTTTGATTTTTTTATCTGCCTTGGTCAGATTAGAATCAGGAGTTTGATTTAATTTACAGCTTCTTCGAAGTAAAGAGTTTTCTTCTCTTAGCAGAGCAACTTCTGCTAACAGTTCCTCAACTTTCTTTGATAACTCTTCAACCGTATTCATGACGCATGATTGGATTGTAATACGCAAGAAAGGTACGAAGCGAAATTTTAACGATGGTTATGTGGTAACACCGTTGGAACCGATCGAAATAGGTTTACACTATAATTGCCGAGAAAGCGACAATATTTAGCTGATAGTCGATAAGATAAATAAAATTAATTAAATACAATGAAATACGAATAGATAAGAGAAATAAATAAAACGGTCTCATTGATTATTCGATGGTTGAGCGCAACACATATAAATAGACTTTATCACACGCGAACAAAACCGTTTCATATTGCAGAATAAACAAAAATAAAAACGCTAAAAACGAACACTGTAACATAAACTTCGTACGAATTGAATGATATTCGCTACTAAAAATATTAATTAGGCTGATCTAAAATACTATTTATTTTTCTACTCCCTCTTTTTTTTAAATATGTCAGAATCTTCCTCAAAAATTCATGTCCTATCTTCCCCTTTTTTATACCTATTCCTTCTCGACTTGATTTTATAGTTGTTTTTTTTTTTTTATTTTACTTATTTATTTTATCTTTTTTTTTTTTGTTCGGCCACAGCCCCATTTACTTTACGATGCTATGGCAGAGATGATCATCTACTTAAATACTCTTACCCTCATCACTCCATTTACTTCTTTTTTTTTTTTAATACTCCTTTGAACAGGACATTTTCTGGGTTGTTTTTTTTTAAAATTTAATTGGGCTCGTCAACCGAGGACCTTCACCCAGAAACAATTAAGGGAAAACGAAAGTTATACAGTGAGGCGATCAGCTATCGCTAATAAGAAGGAAACAATGGAGGGGATAATAAGTGTAAAAGGAGCAGAAAGCCCCAGCCCAAGCAAGTGGGAATGTAGAGCAGAGCACTCAAAGAACACGTGATCGGTGTCACAAACAACCGCATCATTTGAATGGAGAGGACAACATGGGGAAGAGGACACAACGAGAGGCGAAAGCGTGAGGAAGGTAGCAAGGAATGGTTTAAGCGCAAACGCACAATGGAGACAACAACAGAGCGAGGAAGTGAAGGAAACAGAAGGAACCAAGGATTTGAAGGAAGATTAGGTTGAACGGACAGATAAAAAGAGCGACAATTAGAAAAGGAGGAAGGGTACATATTGGACCAAAATCTGAGATGGAAATATTTACACAAAGGCAAGAGATTAGAGGATGGGATTTTTTTGAAGAAGAATGTAGAAGAAGCAGCAACCCGAGCCAAAGAATCAGCCATCTCATTACCTGAGATTTCTGTTTACCATCTTGTATCATATTTGACGGTCGATTATATTTTCATAAATATATTATCCATCTACACATCTGATTTCTTCTTCTTCATTCCTTAATTTGATGAGAAGGATTGGTGGACAGTTAAAATTGTCTCCCGCAATTCTCTGGATAGAGCCATTTTCTAACTTAAACTATCGATTGCGTGATAAAGTACTTACTGAAAGAACTAAATCGTTGTGGATTATACCGAGCAGACTTAATTTGCAATATTAATATGACCTATAGCAAACTGCTTACATATAAAGATCAGTAGTATTCGCTGTGTAATAGCACTGAAAGACAATAGCTGATCTGACAGCTACCTCTATAAAGTGTTTATTCGATAACAGTTGCTGCGAGACATTGTCAACTCGCCCTTCATGCTGGAATTGAGGGTAATGAGGTGGCTGATTCCTTGGCTCGCTCAGGAGCTTCCAATGGACATCCTCTTCATAAATTTCCCGCTCACAATATTAATCATATTTCCAAACAGTTTCACCTTAGATTGTGGAAGGATATTTATTTTTCCCTTTTCTCAAATCCGAATTCCTTTTATCTTTCCGTTCAGCCCTTACCTTCTTTGACCAGATGGTTTGACATGTT
The DNA here is from genome assembly GCA_039619475.1 of Icerya purchasi. Lineage (NCBI taxonomy): Eukaryota > Metazoa > Arthropoda > Insecta > Hemiptera > Monophlebidae > Icerya > Icerya purchasi. The sequence continues at coordinate 74,567,968 of CM077115.1, read as the reverse complement.
TCCTTCCCTTTGTCGACCCCTGATCACCGCTATATGTCGTCTTCGTTTCGGTCATACCTTTCTTCCTTCGTCACTTTATCGTTTTTCCCTCGTCTCATCTCCGCGGTGCCCTCTTCACCCAGAGGACTCCTTTTTTCTGTGTGATATCAATCACGTCTTCTTCGAATGTTCCACACTCTCTTCAGAACGTTCTCTCTTTTATTCTCGGCTTTTGGATCTTCGTCTTCCTAGTCCATACAATGACTCGTATGTTCTCTCATTTCCTTCCTTGTCAGTTGTTCCTATTCTAGCTTCTTTTATTCATTCAATCTCGCACCAGATTGAAATCTAATATGTTATTCTCTTTTTGAACTATTACTTAGCTTCCTTGGCTGATTGGGCTGTTGCTCTTCGTTGGCGTACCCATAAAAAAAAAAAAAAAAAAACTCGCACATTATTATTCACATTCCTCCGTCACACGGTGATAAAGCACTGTAGTTTATACCGTTATTAAGTAGGCTTTTCATATTTCCATATATACCTGTTTATCTGCTAATAAAACGAACTTCGTATCATTCTGTCGTATCGTTAAACGATACGCGTTATTTACTTTTTCCTGTTTTAAATGTTACTAAAATCTTCATCGATAACAGTTCAGTTAAAGAAATTTAAGAAATTATAAAAACTCTAAGCGATAGAGACTTTAAAACAACAAACGATATAGAATTCGCTTTTTATTATTAATAATTTTGTTCGCTCGTTTTTCCCAAAAAATCTATAATCAAGACTATCTCTAGTTAACCTCCATTTCAGTAGGGCAATTTACGCAAATGGAAGCGCCGCTTTCTGATTATAAAAAAAAAATGAAATCGCTACTTAATTTACCGTTGTGTTTTATTAATACTAACGAAGTAATGCAATTTTGTGCAAAGGACGGCTGGAAGAAAGTTTTTTAGTTTTTTAATCCAAAAAAAAAAAAAAATTATAAATATAGTCGGCAATTGTCGAAATGTATTTTTCATTAACACTTGAAAAGCTTCCCCATAAAGGCAGATTGAACCTAGCACTGAAATATTACAAAACAAGATTGACCCCGGTAATAGTATTTTCCAAAAATTTACGTAATCTAGCAATTTATCTGCATAACTGTATAATGTCGATAAATTTTGATTTGAAAAGGTGCGATTTTTTAGGTTTTCTTCTAATTGAATTATCCGCCGAATAGTTAATTTACGTATATTTCGTCCTAAACATAAGTATACGAAGCGGAATATAATCAAATGATGAAAAGTAGTGAATCGCGTTACGTTTGCACTATATTTTAAAAAATCTAACAGAGTATTTGTTATATTAGTCATCAGATGTGTTAGCATAGATCATCGATATTATTGCTGGGCTGTCTTTGAGGCTCTCCACGGGTTGAACATTGCCGGAAATAAACGCGATTTTTCCTTTATTGTATACTAAAGTTTTTGACGGATCATCGCTAAATCCTATTGCGCTGAAATTTTTTTTTTCTTTAAAAATCGTCATGTTCTAATTTCAAATATGTAAGAACTCGATGTTCTAATTACTGTAAAAAAAAACTTAGATGAGCTAACAAAATGGGCACATGATAGAGGATTATATATTAACCCGGACAAATCAAAAGTATAATGTGGATAAAACCAAGTTATAAATATAATATAGATGAAATCAAAATAAAACATCACAGTTCGGAATATCAACATTTACATACACGAAACATATGCAGTTTTAATAATTTAGAGGAAGTGTATAAATATAAATATTTGGGCGTCACTGTTGGCAACATGTATAGATGGAATTAACATATAGATGGTGTTGCAAATAAATTGAGAAAAGCGCTATCAAGTCTTTATCAAATGAAAAACTTTTTGTTATAAATACCTCAACCAAAATAATAGTTTTCAACGCATATGTCAAAAGGACTTGTACTATTATGGCTTGGAGACACGCGAATAATACGAAACTAAAGCAATTTAACTATATTTACAGGATAAATGTTTGAAAGTCTGTGGTGGGGAAAAAATATGAGGAACTCTCAAATGTAAATTCTTCGAATATTAGAAAAAGACATTTAACACTTAACCCGACGAAAATGATACTTAAATACAATTTTCTAATTCAATATCTAGAAAAAGAAATCAGTGTAACACCAAGAGATAAATGTAATTACAGTTTGCGTAACGTTAAACAATATGCAGTTCAACACAGAAGACATTCTAATAAACATGAAGACAAACTACAGCAAATGGTTTTAACAAAATTATTTAATAATATACCGGTATAAATAATATATTACAGCAAAACAATAATAAAAAAAGTAAAACTAAAATAAAGGAATTGCTGCTAGAATTTAGTTAACAACAAATATGTGTATATATATATATATATATAAGTTAGTCCGGTAAAAGTTTATATAGGTACGTCACTACTTAAGGCTTACTTTGTTTCTGATGATATGTGAGAAATAGATATTAAATGGTTTATGCTTAATTAGTTGTAGATGAATAATGAGAAGTTATAGAAACTAAGTATGTAATTTTTATTTATTAAATAAATATACTCATGTGTATTTATTTTGGGAACCCTTTAACAAGTCAACTGACTTGGTGGAGAGTAAGGTATCGCACATGGTTTAAATAAAAATAAAATGATTTCAAAGAACTGCTAATCTATAAAGGCTTAATTAACCTGCTCGAGGGAAATATATAAAGACAAATGAAGTATTGTAGGTATTAATATTTTTCAGCATTTTATTGTAGCGAACACGCATTTGAAATGCTTTCGGTATTTTACCTTTCGATACACGAGCGAGAGGGAGCTGTGCGTACACCTTTACTTGTTCGTTAAAGTACATTCCTCGGAAAGCTCTGTTCATACCGCTGAATCATGTTAACACAATGATCAAATTGCACGTCTCCGATGTACAAAAAGTTCTATTGTCCAGAGCATTTCATCGAGACTGATATAAACTACAAATACATAGTATAAAAGTGACGAAATTTACCTGTAGTTTAAAAACCGATAGGAAAACTAAAACGACTATTTCTCGCAATATAAACTTCATTTTGTTTCAACTGAAGCAGAAAATAAGTCGACGAAATGTATGCCTCTTGTTGGACAAATGAAAATGAACAGTGACCAAATGTATCGAATTTTCCCTTATATACCGTCGAAATTACCATTTACCGGTTCCTTTTCCGAGTTATCAATTGCCTGTTTTCTTTAAACTTGCAAACATTAGGCCGGAAATTGTCACAATCAGTCGGCGGCACTCTCGATAGATGTATATGAGACTTACACTGTGGGAAATCAGAAAAGCACGTACAATAAACAACCAATAGCACTGTTTAACGTTGTATCAGTTTATCATTACGCGAGTAGCGAGATAATTTCACGTTTCCTCGTCAATGACATTTAACTTGTTATTATTGGCAGAGACTGATATCCAGATTCAATAATTCCTCTATTTTTCTTCATTCTCTTCTATGCCCACTACTGAGTGCCGCATGATCTCTAGTGCCTTCTCACTCTAGAGCAATGAGGAGTGTAAATTGGCCTTCAAAATACAGCCACTCTCTAATCGTTCCGATTTCGGTCATTTATCGCGCCACTTCTTTCTTTCTAAAGTTAAACAACCACTTAGCAACCATCTACCTTTTCCCTCCACACTCTTCCTAACAGCTAAGGGACTAACATCTTTAGATTCTACTTTCCATTATAATTACCTATTCCCTGCTCCTGATGAATCCGACAACTGGATTATGGTTTATCATTTCTTATCCTTGCATATCTCATCCCGTTTTCATCACATTCTCTACCACTAAATTTACTACTCTTCAGATGCACTTCAACGTTCTGGGGAGCGATTTCATTATCATATTCCCATTCCCAAAAGAAATTCCCGTTTTTTTTCCCTGATTCTCGATCTTCGTAAACTCTTCGAAGGTATAACGAACAGTCGATTCGTCTAACGGCTAGAACGTATATGTAATAATTTAATCTAGTCTAATATGTTCAGTTCGGTCCGGTTAACCGTACCATTTCTTTCCAGTTGTCTACAGATCTTTCTTAGGAAAAAATATCACTGTTGTCCCCTCTGTTGGCGTCTTTCCCGAATTTGATAATTTTTAAAATTCCTCCTCTGTGCGTTAACCCGTCAGAGGCCGCAAAGAGAGTATAACGTGAAAGGTCGCGCACGGAGTACTTCTCCGGTAGTATTACATTTTTAATATGGCCTACTAACTTTTTAAGAATTATGTGAGTACGTATACATTATTTAGTTGACCTTCTATACGAAAACCTCAAAATTTTAACGTATATGTGTATACAATTATATTAATTTGCAACATTTCAAAAAATACAGAGCACTTTTTTGTGCGCCATCTTAAAAAAAAGAAAAAATTAAAGCAGATTTCTTTTATAATCGTTAATTTTAAATAAACATAAGTTTATTTAAAATTAACGATTATAAAAGAAATCTGCTTTAATTTTTTCTTTTTTTCCTTTTTGGGCGCGCCAGCGGCTTTGACCCAACATATACAGAAATTAAGGAAAGGGTTAAATAGAAAGACGATTAGAAATAGAGCTTAAGATAGATTGAAGAACAGGGATTATATCTGGGGCGATGGAAAGGAAAGGACAAAGGAAGAATTATAAGGAGCAGGAAGATCCAGTGCTAAGGTTTTAAAGTACAGAACAGAGCGCTCAGAATCAAGGGCAGGACATTCAAAGAAGATGTAGTTTGCAATATATAGTGGAGTAGAGATAGAAAACTATGAAGAGGACAATCGTTAGAGGAAGACAGAGAAAAACGAAAACGTGAAGAGGGTAGAAGGGAGTGATTAAAACGTAGTCTGATTAAGGAAACGATCGCGGAACGTTGATAAGAAGAGGAATGAAACCACGGCTGAGAATAGGGAACCGGCTGAATTTGAAAATAATGAGAGGCGGGATTTGAAAATTAACGAGGATAGATGTTCGACCATAGTCGGGAATGATTAGCTGAGGAAAGAAGGAGGATGTCCGAAGTAGGAAAATTACAGAGTAAAGAACCATTGCGAGCGGCCGAACGGGTTAAAAAATACGCTAACTCGTTGCCTCGATGCCATAATGGCTCGGACCAAGTATCTAGCTTGTTGGATATCGGAAGATAATGACCCTGTGACGTAGAAATAAGAACGCGCATCGATATAGCCCGGGATATATTTATGAAGATGAAGAATGTACTTTGCGACAGAAAATTAAATCTGAAATTCAAGAAGAAGGTGCTAAAATGTTATGTATGGTCCGTACTGTTATATGGGTGCGAAACGTGGACGATAAAAGGACATGTGCAAACGCGTATTTCATCACTAGAAAAGTGGTGTTCTCACCGGATCTGGAAGATACCGTGGACTAGAAAAATGAAAGATGCGGAGTTATTACAATTGATGAAAACGGATCTGATATTAATGGACATAATTAAAAAAAACGCAAGATTAATTTCTTTGGACATTTCACGAGAGGATCAACATATCACCTTCTGCAAACAATTATGATGGGAGCGGTAGAAGGGAAAAGGGGACAAGGAAGAAGAAGAATTTCTTGGCTCCAAAATATTAAGAAATGGACTGGAGTTACAAAAGTAGGAGAATTTTTCCAGGTTACTCTTCCTCCTTCCGTAACGAACAATCCTTTTATCTGTCTAGTCTTCCTTCTAACCCCTGGTTCTTTGAGTTTCCTTCACTTCCCCGTTCCGTTGTCATTTCTATGATTCGCTTACGTTTTGGCCATTCTGCTCTTCCTTCCTCTCGTTTTCGCTTCTCCCTTGTTTCTTCTCCAAATTGTCCTCTTCACCCTAATGAGGCGGCGAATTGCGACGCCAATCATATCTTTTTTGAATGTCCATCTCTTTCTATTGAACGCGGTATCCTATATTCTTGTTTGCTGAAACTCAAGTTCCCCGCTCCTTATTGTGCATCATATATTCTGTCCTTCTCTTCACCATCCATTATCTCAACCGTTAGTTCCTTTATATTGTCCATATCTGACTGAATCAAAATTTAACTGACGGCTCTTTTCTTTTTTGTTGGTTCTGGGTGTAGGTCCTTAGCTGACGTGCCCAAAGGGGGGATCTAAAAAAAAAAAAAACAGTTCCCCAGTGGTCAAAGCAGACAGTGTTTTGTGATTAACTAAGAACATGACCAAAATAACTTCACAATCACATAAATTTCTGGAAAGACTTCAGCTGCTACACAATAAGGTCAACCGGATCTGTAAAACTGGTCCAGAAAAAAAATCAAATAATTCGAATGATCGCATGCATCCCACGTACCATGTAATATTTCGCTTCAAAACAATATTGTTGTGTTCCGTGTAATATTCCATTTCTCGAATTCATATTGCGAATCCGAAAATGGTAAATTCGTATGAATTATTAGCATCTATAGGAAACATGAAATCAGCAACTTCAGACTTAAAATGGTTTCGTATTAGTAAAAGATAACCACGACGTCATTAAAAATCCGTAATAAAACCTGAATCTCCGAAGATTTTCCCCAAATAAACTAAGAAAAAAGAACGCACCTTTACACAGCTGCATCGCCTCATATATTGTAACAACCACGCTATGCAAAGTCTTCGAAGCAATTATAAGTGCAAGACTAATCTGAGAAATTCTATTTTGATTCAATTTCAGTTTTGTGGCTTGGCGTGGCGTTTTAAAATTTCACATTTTTTTTCATAAATTAGATTTTTGCCTTCCCGTTTTCATTCGCTACTGCTTAGTCAATCGTTACTTCGAGGTGAAAATACGAAGTGTCATTATTCGAAAACACGTGAACTAATGAACGGTGTTTCGGCTTTGTTCAACTGAGCAATAAACGATGTAAACAATGTTTTCCGTTCAGCCAAATTCCCCCTCCCCCTTTGATAAATGATCGCTGGGAAATTAAATTTACTTCTTCGCTATCAAATCCCGAACAATCCGTTTCGTCCAGTAGGTATAATCATGCGTGCACGCTTAAATGGCACCTAAATCCCAACCAGCGCTGAAAAAATCAAATATCTCAGTCTAATATAATTTACGACAAAAAGCTATTATTCAGATTGAACACTTAAAGAAATCTTGTCAAAATTTAACTCTTGCACACTTTGTACGGCGAGCAAAAGTATCCATTTCCAACATGTACCACGGTCAAAAGCTCAACGAAATTTAAAACCAATATGTATATAATGACGAAAGCTTTCAACAAGATCTACAGTACAGGATGTATACCAGCAGAATGGATAAAATCAACTTTTGTGACTAAAAAGAGTAACGCGAGCCGATGTGATGATTACCGTGTTTAATTTGTTTGATGTCACACGCCCTGAAAACTTTTCTCCGGATAATTCACACACGAATATATAAGCGTTGCGAAAACCAAATAAGTAATACCGTTTGGCTTTAGAAATGGAATGGGCACTCGGGAAGCATTATTTGCAATGCGTACAATAACACAACGCAGTCGAGATGTCAACGTGGATGTCTGTGCATGTGCTATTGACTACCAGAAAGAGTTCGATTGCGTGAACCATGATAAACTGATGAAGATTTTGAAGAACACACCTATAGACAGGAATGATCTCAGGATAATTAGTAATCTGTACTGGAATCAAACAGTCGAAATCCGTGTAGAAAACGCATTATCAGCAGAAGCAGCCATTAAGAAAGGAGTACGTCAAGCAAGGCTGTGTCATGTCTCCCCTTCTTTTTAGTATTTATGCGGAGGCTATATTCCATGAGGCACTTGAAGAAAATGATGGGGGACTGAAAATTAACGGTGTTATTTTGAACAACCTTCGATATGCGGATGACAGCTTAATATTGGCAGACAGTAATAAGGAACTCCGGTGCATTTTAGATAAGATCGTGGAAAAAAGTGCTGCATACGGTTTAAAAATGAACACATCTAAGACAAATAGTATTCTCGAAGAAGCCAATTAAATGCTTAATCAAAATAAACGGTGAAAAAATTGAACAAGTCCCACGCATCAAATATCTGGGAAGTATACTTGAAGAAAATTGAAAACTTCCAAACCTGAGATACGTAGCAGGATTGAGCAGGCGAGAGGAGCGTTGATAGGAATGAAGAACCTATTCACGCGTCAAGAACTGAAACTGGAACTTAAAATCAGACTCCTGAGATGCTACACGTTTTCTCCATCCTACTGTATAGTTGTGAGTGCTGGGCAATAGACTCAACATTAGAGAAAAAAAATCGGCGCTTTTGAGATGTATTGCTACCAACGTGTCCTGAAAGTAGCATGGACGCAAAAAGTAAAGAATATTGAAATACTTAATAGACTGGGAAAGAACCTTGAACTACTACGAACCATCAAAAAAATGGAAACTACAATACTTGGGACATATCTTAAGAGGATCTAGGCATACCATTCTTAAAATACTACTTAAGGGTAAACTTTCCAGGAAGAGATCGAGAGGTAGACGTCAAATTTCATGGATGGATAATCTAAACAACTGGTTCAACTGTTCCTTATTAGAACTATTCCGAACAGCTTTTGATAGAAATAAATTCCAATTGTGGATCGCCAACCTTCGAGACGGAGAGGGCGGATGAAGAAGAAGAAGATATATTGATACGAATTGATCTATTCTGAGTGATGGAAATTAATGATAAAAATTTACGAAGAGCAATTTAACTGGTTTCAGCTAAGTTTATAGATGCCGGGTAGTTCATGAACGGTTCTCTAGAAAGCAAATGTCGTATGCCGCAATGAGGATGTCTTAGTCGCGCTGGCATTGTACCGGGTAGTACCCCACGACCAACTCTCGTGCATAAGTTGGCAAAGAAAAGCGTATCACTAATGATAAGCCGATCAGTTTCGTTCGTTCGTTCGTTCGTTTTTTTATATTGGTAGCACACCGGACGATCGGTCAAAAATATGACGCGCAATCGTTTTCCTGTCAAGAAGCTTTTTAGAATCATTTTAGCGTTAAAAAAATGAAATAGTAGACGATAAAAAAAAAAGGAGGTTTTCTTTTAATTTAAAAAACATTTTTGTTTTTTTTTAATCCAGGTCATTTATGGTGTTCGAAATAATTAGGCGAATCTACGTTCACAGCAGATCTCCTATCGGTAAGGAGCGTTCCCCTCTCGTTTTCTTGAAGGAACATCCGAAATCTTGGCAATTGACAAGGCGGTAAGTTTGTTTGGACGACAGTAGGCAATCGCGAAACATACAGATAAGTCAAGTTCGCATTAATAATATGTGTAAAAAAGATATGCTTAAATTTCAGTTGGAATTTTTCTTTTCGGTAAAATATTCACTGAAATGTTTAAAACTACTACAAAGTAAAAATTAGGATAACAAGCTGAACAAAATATACGATTTACACATACGCAATTAATAACTGGTTTAGGAAAACCGAAATTCGGTGATATTTTTTTTTCCGTTTTGAACTTTTTTTTTTTTTTTTTTTTGGGCTCGCTAACCAAGAGCATTGGCCCATGTCTACATATATATATATATATATATATATATTTTTTATTTTTTTTTTTAAATAACTTAAATTTTAATGCTATTCGCTATTGAGTGAAGGAAGGATGCAATTATTGGAAAAATGGCCTGGTTTGGGAACGACAGTATCGACGAAATATTGTAAGGTGCGGGAGCATTGAGTTGTAGTAAATTAGAGTATAGTACGGATTGTTCATTGAATAATGCCGAGCACTCAAAAAACACATGATTAGCGTCGCAGATGTAATTATTCCCTGGTAGGTGAAGAGGACAAAGAGGAGATAAAGACGGAAAAAACCGGTGTCGTGAATGGGGAAGGAGTGAATGGTTAAATCGAAGACGACATATGGATACAATGGAGGTACGTTGAAGAACTTGACAGCTATGGAACCATGGTTTACGAGGAATGGAAGGTTGAATAGAAAGATAGAAGGAATGCGGATCGGAAAACGATCGGGCATACATATCGGACCAAAATTTTGAGTGTAATTTTTTTGAGAAAGAAAGAATATTGTTGGCTGGATAAAGATTGACGTAATTACCATTCGTGCTGGCTATGTATGCTAACTTGTCGACTCTTTCATTTCCCTCAATTCCAATATGCCCTGGTATCCATAAAAATTCTATTTGACAAGGTGTACGTAAAGTTAGATTAGATACCATAGACCGAATGCGAAGAATTATGGAATCAAAATATGTGGGGCAGTAGGCGGAAGATATAGCTGTCAGAACACTTAGGCAATCGGAAACTATTAGAAATTTACTATTATTTTGATTCGAGGATATATACACCACATATTTTTACTACGCCCAAAGAAGTTAAGAAATGCATTCGTACATTGAGAAACACAAACTCTGTTGGAAATGACTTGGTGCACATCCGCATGATCAAGAATCTCCCAAAAAAAGCTATCCTCGGGTTAGTTAGCCTTTTTAATTCCTGCCTACGCTTAACTTATTACCCTTTATCCTGGAGAACCTCAATAACGATACCTCTTGCGAAGCATGGAAAGGATGCTTCCTTTGTGCAAAATATCAGGCCTATTAGTCTATTAAGTAATATCAGCAAAATATTTGAAAAATTAATCTTAATTAGACTAAACAAGTACAGTGACACAAATGCTATTTTTAGGGAATTCCAATTTGGATTTAGGCCTAATTTAGGTACGACAAGGCAACTTGCCGCTTTATGCGATACAATCACTGACAATTATAACCAAAATAAACATACCGGTCTAGTACTCATTGATCTTGAAAAGGCTTTTGATATCACTTGGCATGAAGGCATTGTATTTAAATTAATCAAATATGGATATCCACAATACTTAGTACTGCTTATCAAAACTTATTTAACGAATAGACAGTTTTACGTGCAAATTAAAAATGTTAAATCTAGTAAGAAATTTTGTGCCGCTAGAGTTCCTCAGGGGAGCATCTTGGGTCCCTACCTTTTTATCTTATACATAAACGACCTTCCGCTTACAAATCATGTAAGTCTAAATCTTTACGCTGATGACACTGCACTTGTCGCCACATCCTACCGAATTGATACAATATGTCGACGACTCACGGATGCCGCAAATAAGTTAGTCAAATACTTCACTAAATGGAGAATTAATATCAACGAAAATAAATCTGAGGCAATTATATTTACAAAGCGCAGGCCAACAATTAACAATCACGTTAAAATTAAAAACAATACGATCGAATGGAAAGATGAGGTAACTCACTTAGGTATGACATACTGGATAAAAAAACTTACGTTTACAAAGCATATAAATCAACGTATTTATAAAACTCAGCGTAAGTTGTGTAACCTGTTTCCGATTTTTAATAGAAAATCATGTCTAACAGTGTCGAATAAGTTCATGATTTATAAAGCGGTATTACTACCCATGCTATTATATGCTGCTCCAGTCTGGTGTTCGACCAGCCATAGTAACTTAATGAAGCTCCAGCGAATTCAAAACCATTGTTTTAGAATCATATTAAATAAGTCACGATACACACGCATTAAAACCATGCACGATTATCTGCATTTTCCGTATGTCAGTGAGATTATAAAAGAACGTGCAATAAGTTTCTTTAATTATTGCGCTATGTCTGACATTATAACTATAAACAATATAGGCAAGTATAATTATCAGTCCTTAAAACATAGATACAAGAAATATAAACACAGACGAATTAAACATGTATTACTCTGAGTATTTTTACAGCCCTATATCTCTGTTTCTCACCAAATTGTTAATTTCTTTTCATGAACTCTTAGAATTTCATCTAAATTGCGAGATTATGCTAATTTTATGCTGAGTCATTAAAACTTAAACTATTTAATAAGCTAATGTGTCAGGTTTTTTTAAACTTTTCCTGTCTATAATTATAGATTCTTTTTCTTGTTTATCATTTTCGTGTTCTGATATATGTATGTATATATTAAGTTATCTGATAAGGAAATCATGTTTTTCCGGTACAGATTACCCGCTTAAGTTATGTATTGTTATTTGTTAAAAAATTAAGCGCAAATATACGTTTCTTCTTCTTCTTCTATATATATCAATGCTTGCAGAATTGCAACTGACTCCGCGTAGTATATTGAAACTTTAAATAGAAACCTAGGTTTTGAATTTTTTATACAAACCAGTTTAGCCGAAAACCGGACAGACAACAGCCTCAGCACTCCAACTCTTTCCTATTTGAATAAAAGAGTTTTATTATTTTTTTTACAGCTACTTTTAACACAAATAACAAATTTATTTCTGTTTTTCTCTTTCTTTTTCTTTTTTTTTTTTTTTTTTTTTAAAGATGCCAGCAGGTGCCTATTTATATTAACGCTAGTCTATTTATAGAATTTCGAATAAATTAACTTACGGCTTTCTCACTAATTCCATTTATAACTATCGCTCGTGCGATCAACGTTTGCGCATTCGCCACGAACTTATTTTTCGCTAATATCCAAGGACGTTCTCTTATCCGAAAAAGTGCGTATTAAAATAGATTAGATTAAGTTCGCACTATTTGTTCTCATCGTTGCTTCTAAATTCTTTGCTTAGACAATTCCGTGACGAGGACGTTTATTTACAATTTAGGGATAAACCAGGAAAAGAAAACTACATGGAAAAAAGTTGAAATTTACAAACTAAATAAATCAAGTGACAAAAAAAGTTAACCAGACGAAAGTTATAAGTGTAAAGACATTAGCTGCCGAAAAAACCCAGGAAAAAACGAATGTTCTTTCAGAAGGGACTTTAAATAATTCCTAATTTGCTCTGAATAACGGCATCATGGTTGTATAATAATAAACAGATTGTAGACATAGCCATAGTCAGATATTACGGAAAAAGCATTGGTTATCGGGTAGAAAACAGAATCGGAAATAATGGAACAATAAAAGTTTAAAGACCGTGAGCGTAAAGTAAAACTTACATTAAACAGCGTCAACAGAGTGTTAAGAAGTCCCGGTTTGAGACAGAAATCGATAAGTTGCTCATTCAAAATGAAAAATATCGCAGAACCGCATACTGCGGTTACACACAAAAAAAAAAAAAAAAAAAAAAAAAAAAAGTTGGGAATGACAAAAATGTTTTTGGGTTATAGAGTAACTATTAATAATTATAATAAAATAATAATTATTCAATCGTGGGAGAGACGAAGGGTTATGAGCATTTATTAAATGCCAAACGATAATTTTTTATTAATAATAGAGGAGATTAAAAAAATCCCTTTACCGTTCTCATACAATACGAAGAAAAAACATAGCGAATATTTCTATCATTAGATGCTGTTTCAGGCTTTATATGTAACGAGAAAAGGGACGTACCAGTAAAAACTGCCAAACACGGTAAGATATCTCAAACAATGTAAACGATGAAATAAATAACAATAATAAAAATATAAACGCGGATTTCAATTTCCCTACACTTCTGTTAACGTAATTTCAAATGTAGCTGCTAAAAAGAACTATAAACAAATTCTTCCGAATCAATAATGTCAGGGGCGATAAATTAAAATATGAAAAAAAAAAAAAACCCAAAACTAACAATTTTTTATTAAATGACCAAAACCCTAAAGCAGATGATGAAGCAGAACTAAAAGAACAGGGAACAGTATCATATAACAGTGACCAGTTCACAAGAGCAGAATGGGAAGAAAATAAATCGATATAAAAAAAAAAAAATTTCAAGCCATTAGAAACAAATATCATCCGGAAGAATGAAAGCGAACATCCGCTTTCACTAAATAATTTCATCTTATTTGTTGGAATGTGTAAGAGAAAAAAAGATAGACGGCAAAAAGAATTTACGAAAGACATTTAATAAACATTCTAATCGAAAATAAATCTATCCTACATAGTTGGATCAGAAAAAATTCAGTTTACAAAAGTTATTAAAAAAATTACCTCATCAATTAAGCATTTCCAAAGAGAATAATATTCAAATAAATAATACGTAATGAAAGGTAAATTAAATATGACAAAAATAAGTATATTTAACAATGAGTTTGAATAATAAATACAGCGATAAATTAAATATATTACTATTTAATCTAGGTAGAACCAAAATCCAACATTATGAAATATTAACAAATATGTAGTAAACAAGATTTAATAATAACACGGAAACCGTATATTAACTAAAACAAACTGTACGGAATAAACAAATAAGAACATAAACCTATCTATAATACAAACTACTTTGAATATTCAATTTGGAAAATTATATTTTATTCGCATCCTACTTTTTCCTTAGTGAGAGTATGCGTTCACACATTTCAACAACTTAATTACACAATTTCAGGAATTAAAACCACTATACTTTTAGGTGATTCTGAATGTCCGATCAAAACTTGAATAACCATAAACTATAATACAAAAAGAGCAGTACAATTCGAAGAATTCGATAATGATCTCTACGTCTGTAATCCTTATAACATCAAAACTTTTAACAATCACAGTAGGAGCAGTTTAAATTAAATCTGATAATTGTCCACGAAACAAGCAGTCGGAACATTAAAAATACCTATATAAGAGTATTACTTTCTTCAATAATGCAGCGTTCAACGATATATGTCTACAGCTCTTAATAACAGGCCCGTACCCAGAATTTTGAACAAATGGGGGGGGGGGGGGTTCTCCACATATTTATTTTGTAAATAACAATACATATTTCACTAATATTCATACTATTAATAATATCCATCATTTTGATTTATATATTCATAATTTACATAAATGAATTACCCCGTATATGAACATTAATAAAAATTACATATGGTGTTGATTATACTCGTAATAAAAAATTTTGCATAAAATATATTAAGGAGCATATTTTTTTACTTTTACTTTTTTAATGTATAAGAACATCCTAAATTTTTGCTTTTTTCAGATTTTTGTGTATTTATTATATAACTATTTCAGTTCTCATGGGGGGGGGTTAATCCCCAAAATCCCCTCCGTGGACACAACCTTGGCTCTTAATAAGGAAAGACAGTAAATCACTGAGTTAAAATGCACTAACAATTGACCATGACATCTTTCAAAAACAAACTATCGATGCTTTACCTCAAATAAAATAAAAAATAGAAAACACATTAAAAAAATAACTTAAAAAGAAGATTCGGAGAATGGAGATTATAAAATTTACAAACATAATAAAATTAATAATCCACAATTCACTTCCGAAAACAAAAGTTCCGTTTAAGACTCTACATAAAAGTAAAAATAAAATAAATGATAAACTAAAATGATGTAGGATTAAAATTAGAAAACTGAAGAAAGAATACAAGAAAAAACTGCAGCCATCAAATCATGAAAACTGGTAAGAGCTGATTAACTCTTCGACAATTTGGAACAAAAACCGTAAAAAATATCAATGGAAAACACTAAGCGAAGAATAGATATGCCTGCTTTTAAGATAAATGGATGCATTGTACACGGTAATATTGAAAAACATAAAATAATTTTTGCTGAATTATTTCCAAATCGAACACTGAATTTACAACCCATTCTCAACCAGATAAAATGTAAAAAGGAATTATCTATGACAATCAAAAAGTTGAACAACCGGAAAACCAATGAACATGATCAAATTTCTAACAAGATAATTAAACTTTTTCACAAAACAGACGAAAAAATATTTAAATCTATTTACCAAAACGGTATTGAACTAAATTATTTCCCTAACCTCTGGAAACAAGAAAAAATTAAAAGTAACAAACAAACCCGGAAAAGTCTTAACAAATACGAAATCATATTAAAGCGCGCTACTGTCTGTTTTAAGTAAAATCCATGAAAAAATCGCAAAAAATTTTCTCGATTCAGAAATAAAAGAAAAAACGATCTTAAACGGAAATCAGTTTGGGTATCTTCAAAACAAATCAACTGAGCTTGCAGTAAAAAAAGTTATGTGATTATATTGAAAAGTATAAAAAAAAAAAAACGAACGAAACATACATTATTAATCAATTTTGATATATCCGGAATAAAAATTGATGAAATCTTAACAATTATGAAAAAGATAAATACAAATAGCAGCTATTATTCACAACTACTTAACAGACAGAAGAATCAGGTTATTTAATTAAGAAAATTAAATCCTATACAACAGAAGAGTCTACCCCGAGGAATACCACAAGGTTCGGTTCTTGGACTAGTGCTTTTCAATATAGTAGTGAGCAAAGTTCGTAATTTACATTTCAGTTAACACGGCAATATGATAAACTATGCATACCATATATAATATTAGTCTCAAAAATAAATAAAAAGGAATTGTATACAAAGTAAATGAAATAATCAAAAAAATTTAAATATAAAAACATACAAAACTTAGGCTTACGATTTAATATAAATAAAGATGAAATAAAAATAGTAAATGAAATGAAAGACTCGAGAATAAAATTAATTATAGGCAGTAATTTTAATTTTAGCAAACACGTCAAATACATAATAGACAAGATTAAGATTAATTTATTCCAAATTAAAATCACTCTATATTCAAATATGTTCGGTTTGAAATATAAGAATGGTACTTTACAAGACCATTTTTGGATCTATTATAACTGAATTCCACAGTATCCAGCTATACGAGAAAAAGACAAGAATAACATGCTAAAACTACAAAAAGGAACATATTAATAGGAACAATTTCTGGTTATCGCGCAATATCATATACTTCAATCAACATTATGCCAAGAATAATACCTATAGACTTAGATCGAAACATTCGAACAAGAAGGAAAAGTATTTGACAAGATAAAGTTACGGAAACCGAGATGAATAAAATTAATTCGAACAGTATACGACTCCCTCTGGTAACTCAGATGCGATAAATCAAAAACTGGAAAAGTAACAACACGGGAGGAAATAGTAGTGTTCCAAACATAGAAGAAAGATTACAAATGAGAAAAATTTTTATACCGATTATAACCACTTCATCCAATTTTTAACCGGACACGGAAATAATAATGGGAAGTCCATTTGAAACGTTTTAAAAATGCTGAATCGAAGGTAAAGACTGTGAAGAGAAATTTTTTTTTTTTTTTTTTTTTTTTTTTTGGGAACGCCAACCAAGGGCAATGACCCATCATCAAAGAATTACGAAAACAGGATTAAATTTTGATATATAAAGAAATAGAGGAAATGAACTCCGCTAAGATTGGAACAACATCTGGTGAAGGAAAGGAAAGTATGTAGGAAGCACAAAAAGGAGTAGGTAGTTTTAGGTGGAGAAGCTTAGTGTAGAGGAGGGAACGCTGCTGTACAAGAAGAGAGCATTCAAAAAGGATACGATTTGCATCCCAAACACAGTCATGATCCGAGGGATGAAAATTACAGTATGGGGAAGAAACAATAGAAAAACGAAAGAGAGAGGAAGGAAGACAATTATGGTTGAGACGAAGACGTGTTATGGAGGAAATAACGGAACGACTGAAACCAGGGAAATCAGCAAACCAGGAACGTGATGAAGGAAGAGGTTGCAAGAGTTTGTAAAAGGAATGAGGATTGGAAAAGGAGGTAATGTAGGTATCCAACCATGATTTGAGGTGTGCTCGTTTGGATGGTAAGAGGATATTATTGGCAGGAAATTTATTGACAAATTTGCCGTTAATTAGATGATTCCTTTAATTTCATTTTTGAATGCAAAACGTTTAAAAACTGTAAAACCGTAATACATATACAAGACTTTGTCAATTTGCTTAATTTCGTTGACTAAGTAATGAATAATAAAACAAAACGCAATAATTAACAATAACTGATAACAGTAACAATTAGAAACCCTGACCGAGAAGCCGCAAGGTACATCGGAGTTAAAAAAATAAAATTAAAAAAAAAGTAATATCCGGGAATTACTTTGAAATTAGAAATCCAAACTAGAATAATTACATAATTTTTCATCGGTAATTTTTTTTACTTTATGGGGAAGAGTTTCTGAATTTTGTTCTATATTCTGAATTCGACTTTTAAAAGGTTATCTGGTGGTGATTTATACATTTTTAAGCGATTATTTGAATTTCATGTTAAGTTTTCTTGATGGTTTGTTGCGTTTTTTTTTTATAGCGGTAATTGATTATTTTAAATTTACAGATTTCCTCGAAGAGAATTTTAATTATGACTTATGTTCCAACTTTGAAGTTTTCAAATCAAACAGTTCCTGAGTTATTACTTATTTTATTGTTATAATTTTTTCGTTCCGGAACCATCTTATTAGGATTCCACCAGACATTTTATGTGTGACAAACAACGGACGCGCATAGTATTATTTCAATACACACTTACACCCGAACTTACCAGCCTTCAATTCTGAACCGAACTCTCGGTATATTATTTAATTCATCTTCTATCGCAACCATATTTTTAAACAGTTAAAAATAATCTGAATTGCTAATTGTTCTGTGTAAAGAATTCTTCCTTATTATAAATTAAGTAGTATTGTATAATATTTTAGTTTGTTATTATTTTATGGAAGATTTGTAATTTTAGTCTGTTTAAGAATCGTCGATATAATTTATACTCATATTAATTGTATATGATCAATTATTATGAGCTTTATTACAAATAGATAGCTGTGTTGAAAACCCCTACAGACGGGTATATTGCTTTTGCGAGTTCTATTTACATTATAAAAAAAGATAAATGATAATAATAATTACAGATTCAGTATAACACCTACTATGTTAATTAATTTGCACTTTAATCACATCCGCATTTCTGGGTAATTCTTAATAACTGAAAATTAGGACATACAAAATCACTAAATTAGCGATAAAGAATTTGAGAATCGTCTAAATAACTTGTCTGACATGGGTTTCTTTATTGGAGTTTTTTTTATTTTTTTTATTGCTTTTGGCCAGCCATGGACCACGTGAAATAATGCGTATTATCATCTTTTTCTTTCACTCCCTCCAGTACTTTTTTCATTAATTCTCGAAGTTTATTTTTCACTTGTCCATTTCGAGTCTATTTTTATTATTATTACTTTTCAACCGATTTAATATCGATTATAGGATTTTCGAAAAGCTTATTATTTTTTGGAACTCTAATTAATTGCAAATTTTTTTAATCTCGGCACATAACATACAACCTCTGTCCTTTCCAAATTAAGGATGCAGTTGAAGAATGTAAATATTGCGCTTTCTCGCTATCGCTCGCATTATCAGAATTGCGATAATAATAATCGATAATTGAATGCACGCACATCACCTGAAAACAACAAGCTACTTTACCCACGACATACCGTTGAAAGTGTGCGTATCCAACAAACAGCGCTGTTTATCGCGGCATGAATAAGCGCCGTGATCTATCCGTTAACGCTACGACCTCGCAAACATCACGTTTTGCGGTAATACATCTGACTGCTCTCATTGGTCATCATTAGGGCGCTATTCGTTATTAACGCGAAAAAATCATCGCACTAAAAGCAAAACACATTCTTTTAATCCTACACGGAGACGCCACGACGTTGAAGTCATCAATTCCGATGAAATTTTGCAGACCGAAAGAAAACCACGAATATACGAATCGTGTAAAGTATTAGAATATTCTGATTTACGCGAGAAATATAAATTTTTGGATTTTATGGATAGCGTTTAGACAAAAGTATGCAATAACCCCCAGATTATGTTTACTTACCCCGTATGCAAATAGTTTAAAAGACCGATTATTTTAAAATAAAGTATATTAAACAAAAATGATTATAAATAGCAATATAAAATAGATTAATTTTAAAAATTCAATAAAAATTGAATTGCGCCGTTTATTTCGTTTATGTTTTATAATAAAAAAAAAAACAAAAAAGAAACCTTTTTAAAAATAGCCTTTTATTTATGCACTAAAACGTACAAAATTAAAAACTTTATTAGTGTGCGACTACCGCATCTTAACATTAAAATCTGGAACTACAAATTATTCTGAAAAATAAAAGCGGGCGCCGCAGATTAATCTATATATATATATAAAAATGAATCGTCGATTAGTATGTACGCCCATAACTTGCGAACGACTGCACCGAATTGGTTAATTTTTTTTTTATTGTATTCGTTATTGACAGGAGAAGGTTTGTGTGAAAGAAAATTCTAGAAAAGTTCACTGGAAAAGCTTTAAAGTCTCATAATATGAAAAGTGAGTGAGAGAGTATGTATATGTATATGTGTAAGAAAGAAGGATATATTCTCGGTCGCATCAGTGTCATCGTAAAAAATAACGAAGATGGGTCTGACTATCGATGAACAATTAACAAAGTGAACAAAAAAAGACTGTCCTCTAAAAGATCATATCCTTTTTTCTTCATTGTCCCTTGCCGACATCATCGTTTGCACAAAGCGGTTAACGATTGTCACCGATACAAAAGAACGAATATTATACCGCAACCTTCAAGAGTCATAAATAACCATTACGGAAGTATCTTTTCCGTCCGGTCACATTGTAAGGCTAATCGTCGTAAATATACCGCTACAATGCCGATCTTCTACGAAATTTGCGCAAGCTACTTCTGTAGGTATATGCATCGAAGAAACCTGTTTTTTAACGGGACAAGCTAGAAATTTGAGGGTGGTTTTAGTTATAGAAAATTCAAATTCCTCGATCATTTGAATTTGTGTCTTCGTTCTGTAAACATTGAAGTAAACATTTTCAGCATATTTAAACTTTTTAAAGTGATTTTAAACATTTTTCAAAGTTTTTCCACAGTCATTCATCATTTATTTAATTTGGAAATTACAATTATGCATTTATTTATTTATTTATTTAAATTAATTTCTCTGTGATTATTATTATATACGATACAATATCTTATATATAAAAATGAGTTGCCTTATGTGGGTTTCGCTTCTCCTCCAAAACGGCTGAACCGAGTTGAATAATTTTTTTTTTGTTGTATTCGTAGTTCTTAGAAGAAGGTTTGCAAAAAAAAAAAAAAAATTAAAAAAATTGCACCGAAATTGCACAATTCACAAAAAAGTGTAACTCAAGAACGGCTCGACCGATTTAGCTGATTTTTTTTCTAAAATATTGGCTAAAATTTAAATTAGGTTCCTACAAAAAAAAAAATTTGAAAAAGTTGCACGAAAATTACAAAATTCGCCTATGCGGTAGGCCAAACAGGCGAGCGGGTAATTTCAGATACCTGAAACGCGCGAGGAACGAATAGGCAAAAAAAGGTGTCGGTCTTTGATTCTCAGCCGATCAGCGGGCGGTCGCTTAATGACGGCACGGAAATCATGCGCTACGCATGCAGTAAAAAAAATCAACAAATGAATCGAAAATATCGTAACAAGCAGTTCTTTTTTTACTTTTTTTTTTGGTATAAATTTTATATTAAAATAAGAAAGAAAACTGATTTTTAATAGCTACCAAACAAAAAATGAAGAAGAAAATCGGTTAATAAACGAAAAAAGACTTTGCCTATTTATATGTAGATATTAAATGTTTTGCGTATTTATATATTTGTTTGTGAAAGTGAATTACTGAGAATATGTTGTGCACATTTTAAAACTCCCCTTATGTGCAGTATACCCTTATTATTATATTTCGCAGTGATTTAGTCGGAAATTTTTTCAAATTGGTTGGATGACAGACGTGCTTACATCTAACATTTGTGAGTTGTAGCGGACTACATTTTCCGTCATTAAATGGTCGCAACGATAAACTAAAAATATAATTAAAAGATGTAGCAGAACAATGTAGGCGAATGGTTGTCTGGCGAGTACAGTGCAAACCGGTCTGCATTTCTCTTAAACATGGTACACCCTAAATCGGGAAAAATAAAAGAAAATAATAAACGACCCGACTTCACAAGTACCGCGAGAACGACAAAAAAAAATGAAACACATGTCCGGCAATCAGGTAACGAAAGAAATTATGAGACATTTATACAACTGAAAGGTCTTTGATCCGAAAAATTAATTACCGACAGGAAATCGAAAGATTGACCGGAAACATTACAATAAGTGCATCAACCATTTTTTGAATGTATTTCGTGTTCCGAGTTATTCAGACCTATTCGTGTTTTCGTTTCGGTAAATGTGCTTCATCTGCCCGTCCGTTACTCGCATATTATCCATATGGTATTCGTTTTTAAAATGTGTTCGGTATTTTCGCAACTTTCAGTAATATTGTATGAATATATTCACATTTATGCGGTGAGTGCCAATTTTATATTTCCGTCGTATAAATATTGTGATTTATTATTTATCTTAGCAAGAAAAAAAATTTTAAGATGCTGTAAAAAGGCTATATATAAAAAGACGTCTATCACTTTGACTGCTAAATGCCCGTAAAAAACACATAGAAATATATTTATAAAAATCAACATGTGCAGTCATTGAAAACATTTTCCAACCATCCGGAAAGTGAATTCGAAGGCTCAATCCTGTGTGTTTTTAGATTGGCTAAATCGTTTTTATCTTTATCAGTAAACATTAGTTTTATAATATTAATTCAACGTATTACAACTGAGCCATAGCAACGCGTGACCGGGTCTACTATCTATATACAATGGCTGTCCCACGGGAAGTGAGAGTAACTTTGGTGTGAGTAGGCAACCACTCACTGCGCGTTTAAAGCCCATTTAATTAGCAATCGAATGCAACAAACCGGAAGTTCATACCTCACTTCTACACTCACAGCATCGATTTGAAAAAAAAGTGTTTTGTCAACTTTTACAATTTTTTTCAAGCGGAGCGGGCAGGTTGAAAACGCATCGTAACGGGTCTCGCACTCAGATAATCCTAAAGGGCATTCCATCAGCTGTCAAATGCAACAAACCGAACGTTTCTACGAGCATTATTACGTGTTTTATAGTCGAAAGAGTAAGGCGCAAATTGTGAAAACCACGTGCAGTTTTGTGTTGTCAACATGAATGAGAAAGGTATCGAGCAAAAACAGCGGTGTGTGATTCGTTATTATTGTTGGTTGCAAAAAACCGGCTAAAGAGACGTTAGATTTATTAAAAGAAGAAGCGTATCCTGATGATATTCGACTCGGTAATTCAACAATATTTCGATAGCATAGCGCGATTTCAAAAAATATTCGACACCGATCAAAAAGTCGTGAATGCGGTACAGATCATTTTAAACAGAACACCTGTCGGCGAGTTTCAAGCGAGAGGTGCCTATTTCGAGAAGATTAATATGAACAATGAAGATGGGTAATAATTTATGTAAAAACTTTGAAATACAGTTTCTTTCAAAATGTTGTAATTTTTTTGTCTAAAAAAACGGTGGCGGTCGACGAAACACTTTTTTTCAAATCGATGCTACAGGACGAACCCCCGGGAGGTAGAAACTCCCGGTTTGTTGCATTCGATAGATAATTAAATGGGCTTTAAGATGTACTACTCACACTAAAGTTACTCTCACTTTCTGCGGGACAGGCATTGTATATAAAACAAAGTCGGGTTAGTTAAATCAACGGCTGGACCGATTTTTATGATCTTTGATTTGTTGAATTTGTGTCCGTTCCAAATAGCAGAATACAAAATTTAAAAAAAAAATTATGAAGAAAATTCATTTTTTTTGCTTTTTTGGCCCAAAAGGGGAGTTCGAATAATTTTTTAATCGTTATTTTCAAATTTTATGAAAGGGCTGTTGTGTTTTGTTTTATATTTTGAATTTCGATTTTAAACGGTTATCTGATGATGAGTTATGAATTTTTTGAGGTCGTTCTATATTCTATATTATATATTCTAGACGGTTTCTTGCCGACCAGGGTAATCGGTCAGCTTAAAGTTGTAAATTGTCATAGATAGAGAAGTTTAATTGTAATTTATGATCCGATTCCGATAAGTCAAACCGTTCCCGAGCTATTATATAATAGAATATTTTTTTCGTTTCTGAACCATCTTATTGGGATTCCGTACATTATATATTGTGTACGAAATCCTAAAAAAGGGTATAAATTTACTTTAAGAAATTAAATTACTTTAGAAACACGTTTTTTTCGTGTATAGCTCATCATCAGCTAACTGCACAGAGTACACACTTTATTAAAAAGTATATAAATTGAGTGTGTACTATGTGTTGTTAGCTGATGATATAGCCCGAAAAAGCATGTTTCCAAAAAGTAGTTTACTTCAATTTTTCAAAGTAAATTTATACTGATTTTTGTTATTAAGGGGGATAATGCCTTGCTGCCACGTGAATTACATTTATTTCAATGTAATTAAAATACTTTTCATTTTGATTTTTGTACATTTATTGAACTTAATTTTTTTTGAGTATTGATTGCTGATAAGTTAACACAATATTTATTGGTTCTGGGGCGGTACGAAGTTCGCCGGGTCAGCTAGTAATTATATAATATTAATGTTTTATTACATTTTATCAAATAATGGATTGTATTCTTTCATTTGTCTTTTGTTTTTCATACAATACATACGGAATCCTTAGCACATGAAACATAATGTTTAACTAATAGCGATCTATCCATTGATATATCACATGGCCGAAAAAAAATATATTTTCTTGATCCCAATTCGAGCTTGTGGCGCCCCAAGGGTCCGGTTTTAAAGTTGGAAATCTAAATGTTCCAAAGTAAAAAAATACACAAGAATGCGCATTTTTTTAACCTTGTTCAAAATTTCTAGCTATGAAGTTGAGCCACAAATGGGGACTACATGTGGTTTTTTGTGTGCTTTTTTAAACTTTTAGTAAACTTCCCTAATGTTTCGTTAAGAAAATGAAATACGAGTTTTCTCCCGACAAATAGCCCTCTTTTCAACAGTATATGACCGGAAAAAAAATATTTATTCCAAAAGTTCGAGCTTTCGAAACCCCGAGGGGCTAATTTTAAAGTTAGAGACCCAAATGTTCCAAACCAAAGCAATATACGTGCTTACGCATATTTTCAACCTTGTTCAAAATTTTTAGCCACAATACTCGCGTCGCAAAGAGAGAACTACATATTAGATCTCGCAATTTTTTGAACTTTCCTTAAACTTCGAAAATTTCATTAAAGAAATAATAATGGTTTTGTTCTCGACAAATAGTGATTTTTCCAACGATATATCGCATGCCTTTCCAAAATTTTGAGCTTTCGGTGTCCGCAGGATCTAATTTTAAAGTTAGAAACCCAGATGTTGCATAATATTGTATTGTCATCTATATAACAAGCATTTCTGCAAAAGGACACTTTTTTAATTCATCGCGAAGTAGGTGAAAAATCATTCGCAAGATTCCCCGCAGACAGACAGACAGACTGACAAATCGAGTTAAATAAAAGGCTAGAAAAACACAACTACTTAAATCGTGTTTTGTGTGCAGTGGCGAAAGTGATTACTGCACATTGATACGGCCTAGTAGGTTCAAATCCTCCACCAGTGTCAGTGCACTTTTTCTTCATTTTACAACTTTTGTATTAGTAATTCTTTATAATACATGTGTGTGTTATATAAATATATATATATATATATAAACTCGGGCATTTTGGCCTCGCAAGGGACTGCGCCCCTTGACCCCTCTTGCTTACATTTCTGTCTTTTTCTCTTCTATACTTTGTTATTCAAAATTTACAACGTAATTTTTAGGCCGGCCCTCGCCACCATTAGATTTCATAACGAAAAAATGTACCAATTTTATGTAATAAAAAACAATCGCTAAAAATCAACTTTTTTGTCACATTATTATTCATATTTTACGCTTAAAAAAATAGCAAAAATCGATTTTTTCTTTTTATTTAGAACTGTATTTCCACAGTAAAAAAATCAAAAATTACATTTCCATGGTAATGCGGCAAATTGATAGTATGTTAAGTCAATCGCCGCTGTTATACTGATAAGAAATATAAAGAAAAAAAGAAAATTATCCAATGAGACCGCCAAATAATCAGTAAAATCGGTCCATATGAATTTAAGTTATTCGCTTTTCGCAGTACCGTCTTATTCAACTGGTTCCTCGTTTTCTGCCTTAGTTTCATTATACTCCTGTCTGTCGTCGTTCCACTGTTTTTTCCTCAATTATACTCAGAATCAATCATTCTCTACTTCCTTCTTCTCGTTTTCGATTTTCTTTAGCTCTTTCTCCTTTCTGCTCTCTTCACGCTTCTGAACCTCCTTGTATTTGTGACTCAAGTCATATCCTTTTCGAATGTTTTGCACTCAGTAACGAACGCTCTCTTCTCTACGACTAATTTTCGGATTTGGGTCTTCCCTTTAACGCTACGTATATCCTTTCCATCCCATTGCCTTTAGTTGTTCCGCTGCTGCTGTCCTTTGTGAGTTCCATTTCTGACCGCCTGGCTATTTAATTCTATATCTTGATTTATCATGTTGTTCGGTCAAGGCCGCTGGCGCGCTCAGGTGGGAAAAAAAAATTATGCGCAAACAAACGTAAAAAGTAGAAAAAAATACGGGACAAACGTGTAACCTCTTCTTTTTTTGGAAATCAGAGCAAAGCTACATTTCCATAGTAATTTGCAAATTGATAGTTTTTTAAGTCAACTGCCGCTGTTATACTAATAAAAAATAATAAGAAAAAAAATTATCCAAATGAACCACCACATTTTTTCACGTTTTTTGACGAATATTCAATTTATGTTCACCGATTTTCATAATTACTCACGTGGTGGTACCTAAATCGAATGGTACTCCTTCTAATGAACAAAAAATAACCATAATCGGTCTATTTGTTTGAGCGCGCCTGTACCGCTTCCAAACGTTCTTCCTCCTCTCTTCTGTCAATTGGTCTTCCAACTCCGTATTGTGCATCTTTTGTTCTCTCCTTGTCATCAACTTCGGCCATTCCAGCACTTCAGTCTTTTCTATCCTCCATATTTGATCGTATAAATACCTGATTCCGCTTCTCATCCTTTTCCCTTTTCTTGGGTCAATGTCTTTTTCGACAAACCCAATATAAAATAATAATAATAAAAATAAAAAAAAGAATATTTCAATAAGGGTAATACAGAAAATGTTTGTGAATAAGCAACAAATATTTCGAAGCCTACAACAGAATAGAAAATAAAGTTGGGAAAAAATAAGCAGAAAAAAAAAAGAAAGATCAAAGAGGTAAGTATATAAAAAACTAAACACGACAAAAGCAACATAAAACAGAGGAGCAAATAAAAAATTCAAATGAAAACAAATACAGCAGAAGATGATACAGAAAACCATTATTCAATAGAGCCATAATAGAACTGTAAACGAAAAGAAAAACAACAGTATGTAATGTAATAATATATACATATATACATAGATACATATATATGTATATATATATAATAATTACAACGTAATTCTTAGACTACCCACCATTAGAAAAAATGTCCCAATTTTATGTAACGCTTGTTATATTTTATAGGATTTTTGTTATTGTTATTTAAAAAATGTCACAATTTTATGTAACGAAATATGTAACGAAAAATGCAACGAAACAATGTTTTAATTTTATATAATGAAAGTTAAATGCCGGGGTAGGATTTTTGTGATTATGTTATTTTTTTTGTGTTAATGCTAGTAAGAATTACGTTGTAAATTTTGATCATTATATACAAAGTATAGAAGAGAAAGAGACAGAAATGAAAGCAAGAAAGGTCAAGGGGCACGGCCGAGTTATATATATATACATATATATATATATATATATATATGTATATATTTGTATCTATCCACGTCTATAGCATATGTATCATTTATGTATATACATATATCAGTATCGAATCATCTGGTTCTTAAAGTTTACAACGAAATACTGAAGAAAATTGAAAAAGAAAGAAATCAACCAGCACTCCTCAAGCAGCCGAGATTAACTTGGCTAAAGAGTGCCAGCAGAAATCTAAAAGTAGATACTTGAGTATAACCTGGTTGGTTACCCCTTCAACGTAAAAAACTATACTATTCACACTGATATAAAAATACCATTTGTAATAGAAGAAATCCAGCGAATACCTAAAACCTACCAGAAAAATCTACTTAATCACACCAATCAATTAGTTAGCAACCTAGCTCATCCAATCTCAACCCAAAGAACCCCCCCAAAGGACATGGCCAACATTTCAAACCCAACGAAAAGCAGGAGATGTAATGTTCCCTGATTGAATAGAAGTGTAGTCACTGGACTGCTTCTCCTCATATATAAAAACTTTATCCTTCAACATCATCATTTAGATCCTCAGAAATATGGCTTCTTAATTGATTTTTGTTTGTGTAGTAATGTGTAAAACTGTTCATCATTCTTGTCTTCGAAAAGTGCAAGGGGATAAAACAAGATTCCTTTTCCGACTCTCTTGGTTATTCCTTTGTTAGCTTCATTCATATGTTCTACTTCTAATATTTTTCCTTTATAATCGTTAATGCTGTCTTACCATTGAATTGGGTAACGTCTTTAGCCGACATGCTCAAAGAAAAACAACAAAAAAAACCAAGAATCTCCGCTTTTATAATATATATATATATATGTATATAAACTCGGCTCTTCGTGCCTCGCAAGGGCTCCGCCTTTTGACCCGCCTGGGAGCAGAATGAGGAAAATTGACAACGTAATTTTTTCTAAATGCGCGACAAAAAAAATAAATCCTTATTTAATGTCACATTTTGGGATAAATTTTTATGACAGAAAAAAAAATTTCCTGACGTGACAAATTTTAGTGAAAAACTAATAAGGGTCGGGCAATGAATGACGTTGTCATTAATAAACAATATATATATATATATAAACTCGGCCATTTTGGCCTCGCAACAGGCTGTGCCCCTTGACCTCTCTTGCTTTCATTTCTGTCTAAATAATAATAAAAAGACTGCTATCGATTTATTGATATAGATAAATACAATTGCTTGTTAAAAATTTAAATTGAAATAGCCCCCGGCGAGAGCAGTTAAACAACTGAAACATTTCTAAGCATATTCGCTGTGAAAAACTGAACAAACCCTCGTTGCAAAATTAAATTTGTAAACTCTAAGCGGAAGCGAAGTAGTGTAGAATAATTTTCAAATCTAATAATTAATTTTTGACTTCTGGTTTTCTTAAAATTTCCCGCAACCAATAAAACATACAACATTCACTGGAATTAATTGAATGACTTTCAAATAATTTCAACGTTAAACGTTACGCTGGTTTACCTATTAGATAGACCACGCTCGTATGTACACTACGGAGTTCCAAATGAGGTTTTTGCCAGCTGAATACCATTCAAACTAAGAAAGTGATGGAAAAATAAAAACGACAAAGATATCAGTGCGAAGAAGATGTCGCCAAAACGCTGGAAGAAGAATTTACCAGTTGCAGTAGACAATTCTGTCTGCTACAGTAATGAATTCCGGTAATTTGTTTTTTTAAACTGACAGAAGACTCGGTTGTCTAAGCAAATGAAATTTCTTTCATTTCGGTAAGTCTGGAAGCAGATGAATTTAAAAGGAAAAAAATCGAAATAATCAGGTGAGGCGGTAAAGATACGAAAAACCAGAATTTCTGTTAATTTTAAAATTAAGAAGGGAAAGCGCGATTTTCTTAAAAACAGAAGATATCTAGCGGCTATTTAAATAAGAGTAGATTTTCGCTGGTCGTGATAATCTTTCCAACTTTTTACGCTGTTCGTCGACTACCAGATCTACTTGTTTATCTGATTATGAAAATTTACTACGTTCCGTAGAAGAAATTTGGTGATGTAACTATGAAAAGGTGTTATTTCCAATCAGAATACGACCTTCCTTATTAGTACGCATAAAAAATCGATGAACCTGGTCAGGGCCAGAACCCCTGCACCCGAAATACTGGTCTCCGTTATTCTGGGGGGAAAAGTAGGTTTTCAAACGTCATTGTTGGAAAAATTAAATTTTATAACCGCGATCCGGACAGGTAGCTTTGGCATAGTCTATTATGTGCACCGAATTCTTAATTTAGAACTTCCATGGTAAAGTCATAGAAATAGCGATTAAAAGTCGAACCTCCCCGATACCGAGTCTACTATGTGATTCAGCGGAGTGGCCATTAGATTTGCAACGAACTTATCTAACCGTGCTGGCTTTCAGCATCATAAGGAGCACAGAGCCAAACTCTCCAGATGATACCACTGAGAACCAGAACGGAACAACAATTGATCACGTTATGTCCATTCTACATCAGCTAAACATCCAAATTCCAGTACTGGCCCGGGACCCGATATCTCTTATACCACCATGGTGCAACCGAGCCCAGGGCGGCATACAGAGCTTTGAAAATGCGGAAAGCTCCGTTAAAACGATTAACGAACGTGCGTCAACTTCAAACGTAACGGTACCGTTTACCGACTTTAAACATCAGCTTAAATGCCATTTTAACAACATCTGGAACAACGATTGGCAAATGTTACCAACAGGAAATAAATTACGCTCCATAAAATCGTCCACGAAACCTCATGGCTTTCCTCAAGCCGAGAAAGCAGAAAACACGAGGTAACGTTATGCAGACTACGACTTGAGCACACTCGCCTTACACACTCATACCTGTTTGAATAAAGAACCTGCGCCCCAGTGCCAGACATGTGATTGCTAATTAACCGTCGAACACCTACTGATTAAATTCCTAATTGATGATCATTATCGGAAACAACATGGAATACCATCGAATTTAAAGGATTTGCTGTGCGACGAAGAAACCGTGCTTAACCAACTATTTCAGTTTCTAAATTCTTCTAATTTGTTAAAGTTGTTATAATTTTGCTAATCCTTGTTAATTTCTCTTTATTTTCCTTCCTTTCAACTTTCATGTTTTGTAATTCTAGCCTAAGTTGCTGTATAGGACACGTAAAATAAATAAATAAATAAATAAAGTTAAACTAGCTGTGAGTAAGTAAAAAGAGAACTTAAAAAAGCAAAAAAAAAAAAAAAACAAAACAAACAAAACAAATAAAACCAATAAAGGACGAGAACAAAACAATTACTGCAAAACATCAATTACGTAATATGTAGAGTTCCTTATCGTAGAATTGTGTATATGTGACGTTCGCCGAAAAAAGGGACCGACCACCTGCGGCGCGAAAATCCTTGTGTAGGTTTCGAGTTCAACACGGATTCTGATACTTGGAAGTGTGTGTAGAATAAGATGAAATATGTAGTTCTTTAAACGTTTATTTAATGTTTTAAAACGTTCAAAACTGGCTAAAGACAATTGGGAATAGTAGAAAAATATTAGAAATTTATTAAAAAATTGTTAAACTATTTTTTTCCCTATTTGTTTGCTTTTTTTGTTTTGTTTTTTTTTTTTTTTGTTCTTTTTATACATTTTTTAATGATTTTTTTATTTGCTTCGGGTGTTTTTTGACCATATTGACCTTTTTTTATTATTCGAAACTTCGATTTTCTTCTTCGTTGGAGCTTCGGTTTTTTTTTTTTTTTTAGATTGTAGTTTCAGTTTTCTTCTTTTTCTTTCGTGTCAACTTTACTGCAGACTCCCCCACAGTATTACATTCGCGGCATTCGACTGTTTTTTTTCGGTTTAGGTTGGTCAGGTTTAGGATGTTTTTTTTTTTAGGTCGGTACTTAAAGAAGCAATATTTTCATGCAGGTGTACCTTTCAAAGGATAAACCACT
The DNA here is from genome assembly GCA_039619475.1 of Icerya purchasi. Classification (NCBI taxonomy): domain Eukaryota; kingdom Metazoa; phylum Arthropoda; class Insecta; order Hemiptera; family Monophlebidae; genus Icerya; species Icerya purchasi. The sequence continues at coordinate 74,536,469 of CM077115.1, read as the reverse complement.
AAGTGTGATTACGGGGGCTAAATCGTTGGCTGGTAGAGTACATTTCGCTGTACATGTTGGTAAAATTTTTTCTCTTCCGAGTTGACAAGTATTTTTCGGGTGATCTCCATTTTTTAAAAACTAAAAATGGTGATAATACTTTGAAGTACCTATTATGAGAAGAATACCGAGAATCATTAATAATGTGATAAAATTAAAATTCTAAAGATGAAAATACGGGGAATCACGACAATGTAGCCGGTAATTGTTGATAGAAATCTTGTAATTTTATGTCCCACATTTGCCATTTTGCTTGCATTCACAATATTGAATCTTATTTTGTGGCTAGACCGATTAACTATTTCTTCAAAATGTTCATAGCAATCAATGATTGAGCGACCAAATTCTAATTTAACTGGGCCAAAACTTGGCAACGACGTTCTATTAAGTTGGCAGCACGTTGCATACAGGCATGCGCGGTACAGTAGTATGTCGTGGTAGTATTAATTTGCGCAAACTTTAAACGCATTTTTTTCCAAAACTAGTTTCCGCACCACCACATTTTCTCAGCGCATATTAACAAATGAATCAGATTATCTAATTCGTCCAGCGTCTGTAAGTTTGAAAGAGCAAATAGAACGCACTCGCTAAATGAAATGATGGAAAAACGGTGAGTGATAAATGGAGTTAGAATTGATAAAAAAATCGAGGTGAAAATCATGGAAACATCTGGCCGAGATGTGTAATATCTTTCCAAAAAAAAAAAAGAACACATACAGAGCAGATGAAAAACTGCAGACCACATTTATTGACTAATCATAGTGAAAATTTGCTGCTCAAAATCAATGAAAATGCTAAGAATCGTTTTAGTTAGCAACGAAAAGATGTTGTGATTTTCCTAAAGAATAGCGCCGATCGTGAAAATGGCCGCTGTTCGATTCCGAATCACTTTCCGATATGGTTTAAATGTTGACCTAGAAATACCGCGTGATTAGGACTTTATTATGCGTGAGATGTTTAACTTGGATCCGCCCGGGATAATAAGCCCCATTTCTACTATTCATAGTAACACACCTGAGTATCGACGCTTGTACATATATCGTGTTGAATATTTAAAAACAACAATTATAACAATTTGTATATACTTTAGCTGGCGCAAAATCCATTTTCGCAGAATAATTATTTTTTTTAACGAAAATTAATTATGTTTTTTGATGACTACTGAATATTTCCGTTCACTGATGATCATCGGTATATACTAATGTCGTATCATCGCTGGAACAAAGAAAATCATTAAAATCGGTGTCTATCTTTGGACAAGTTATACGTGAACAAACATGAAAAAAAAAACATGAACGCATAACCTATTTTCTTTTTTTAAGTCAGTGATCAAATTAATAGAAATGTTGTAAGAACAACAATCGTTAAAATTGGTACACGTGAATACAAGCTACGCTCGAACGAACAGAAAAAGAAAAAAGTGTAAATTTCTTTATCCAAAGGTAAAAACCTAAGAAAAAAAATCGTTATATTCATTCGAATCTATGTTTATCCGCAGAACTGGTAATCCTTTAATCCAAATTACCTTTCCATTCGTAATATTGACTATATTTCAAGTCAGTCGCGTGTCTGTTATATTAAAAAATCCTCTTTCTTTAATGTTTATTTGAATGACTACGAAGAGTATCTGTGTGCTAGCTGATAACCACCGATGATACCACCGCTGAATTTCGAATGAACTAAAATCGGTCAACTTGGGTTCAATGTATGCACGAACAAATATAAGAAATAAACAAAAAAAGCGTACACAACGAACGCTCCTTCCGAGATAAAATCAATATTTGTTGAAGAATGATAACAATAACAATGATAATGATTGAAACAATAATTAATATTACACATTAGATTTAAATTTACAAAGAGAAATAATAATAATAATAATAATAATAATAATAATAATAATAATAATAATAATAATAATAATAATAATAATAATAATAATAACAATAACAATAATAATAATAATAATAATAAAAGAAAAATACGGAAGAGGAAAGTCTTTTCAATCCATAACCAATGAAGCTCTACATAAGGACCTAAAAATAAATTACGTGAAGGACGAAATAGTACGAGCAGCAAAACAGTACGCTGCAAGACTGGGGTCACATCCCAATGCTATGGCAGCCGCATTGTTAAATAATTCTGCTGATACTCGCAGACTGAAGAGGACAATAGTGATGGACCTAATATAAACTGTATCTGGTACATATGTTAAGTGAGGCCCTGTCACTGGACAGGGCTCTTCAGTAAGCCATTTTACTAAAATATTAAATTTACTAAATAGCCCATAGTGCTAGTTGTAAATTAGCAAAAAAAAAAAAAAAAAAAAAAGGAAAGTCGGGACATTATCAACGATAAAAAAAATTGGTCACTGGATTGTCAGGCGTGAAATACATTATAATCGGCAATATTCCATTGAGATGGAACATTTTTCCCGAAAGCTTATCTGGTCACAAAAGTATCGCGGAGGAAGTTAAATAAAGTGGTTTGCCCACTGTTCTGGCTGTGTCGTAATTTAAGTCAGACATATCAGTCAGACTTTTGGATAGCCAGGTGAGACCTGTTTACCCGACGAAATATCTAGTTTCAAACCCTCGAGATGAGAAATCGAGTAGTTTACTCCGTGCCATTTATTAAATTATTTCGTGTTGTTTTGTTTTTTTTCGTATACGTAATATTACTTTTTTTTTCGTTTTCTTTTCGCAAGAATTGACTATTTTCTACTATGTCATACATTAAAATCGGTAGCATTTATCTTGTTTTTTCGGCGACGACTGTTACGTAACTTTTTTTTACGTTTCCTATTTTCGTTTCGTTTTTCGTGCTGGAACATGTGCGACTAGGTTACCACTGAAAGTGTCCCTGCGTTCTAGGTAGTACCCATTTTTGAAGTACGATAATCATTCTGACCTAGAACACCGTTCGACAATACCTCAGTCGAGATTTGAGTTGGGATTATTCGAATCGGACGGTTCGGAACTCCCTTTCCTAAACCAATAGTCTGATCCTATCGCGCTTTACATACGCTCCTTAATTTCACATCTATTTCATTCCCGCTTTGTACGTATTGATCTATTATAGATTATCCTAGTCATTGTGGAATTTCGGGCAACAAGTTAGTCGACTCGTTGGCACGATCGGTTGCTTCAGACGGGGTCGCTTTATTAGTCATTTTCCAACCCAAAGTCTTCTTCTCCTTTACTTTCATTGCCACTGCGACTGTTAGTATTTCTATCCTTCTTCATTTTCTAATCCTGCTTCCTTTCATTTAGCCATACAACCGATTCTTCCTCGTTTTATGTAGTTTCTTAATTTCCCCATTCTGAGATCTCACCGGTAATTATACTTCGGTTGAATCACAGCTTGCTTCCCGCGTAAATTTTGGAATTTGGAAGGATCTTTAAGGCATATTGTTTGGCAGTGCATCTAGAACGAAAACTTTATTGAAAGCAATTAGCATCAGACCTTACAACACATTACCGTTAACAACACAGCAAATAGTGTATGGCTCAACTAAATCGAGAACCGAGTGTAGGCAATTATATCAATTTTTAGAAAATCATAAAATACGTCATATAAAATGAAAAATATGAATAAAAGTAAGCTGGACTGAAAACTGGGCCAAAGTTAAATAATTGCGGAAGAAAAAAAAAGAAGAACGATCTTTGACACGAAAGTATAATAGCGAAAAAATAAATTGATACACTTCATCTAAACTTTCGTGACAAGAAAATGATCAAACTCAATAGAGACAGGTGCAAATAACGAACGCAAGTAACATAAACACGTATGTATATCACACAACACACCATTATTTATTAATATAGTATTATATCAACTGTGTATAATCCAGCAGGCAATGTTGACGGTGCTATTATTAAACTCTTATTTTGTGAAGCTACTCCTCCATCGACGGTCAGCTGTAGGACAAGGTCAACTATTAAGCCGTTCGTTACTGCGTTATAGATACAAAAATTATTATTTTGTCTAATGTCTGAAAATATTTTTCTAATTGATTCCTTTCCATGCATATACACACACACACACATATATATATATATATATATATATGCATATATATCTATGCATATATAATAACTCGAGGTTGCTGTTGATTTAATGCAATGAGATTATCATGTTGTCGTCTGCCTTCAGGTGTGTCTCGGAATGCAGTTTTAAAAACTTGTTTTAAGCATAAAATCTGACTGGATCAAGAAAAGAACCCAACGAATGAAATGAAATTACAATTTACATTATACGGAATGCACAAAATTATAACCCGAAAAAAAAAAAAAACATTCAAAAGTAATTAATAAATTTTTCCACTATTTAAAAGTAATTTAGAAAAAAAATTGGCGCTGAATATTTTTCTCTTCACACACGTTTCGGAAATGATTACGGTGAATTCATATGCACACGAAGAGCCAACGGCAGAGTAGGTACCGTCGTAATATTTCTAACTAAAAGTTTCAATTACACTGAAAAAAAATTAAAAAGATTTATAAAACCAAACTTAGAAACCAGAGAAAGAGGCATCAACATTTCGCTATTTCTAAACACCTTTTTACACCTGAAATTATTATATATTCGGATTCCGATATTTAATTTCTTTGTTTGCTTTTTTTCCCGAAATTTCTACTTCACCGCACAATTGAACAATTTGCCAAAATTAACGATTCGAAATAGGCGCGAAAAATGCCAGTCAAATGCGTATCTTAGATTGTTCGAACTCGGTCAAGAGTTTCGATATTCAGCAAATCGTGTTTTACAGACGACGATTCGTCACGTTCAAATACCCGTGTATCACGTTACGCTCAGAAGTCCGTTAAACTATTCCAAAAGCTAATGCAGAAAATAAAATTAGATGAACGCAGTTCAGTGACGGAAGTGAAAAAATTGTAGAGAGAACCTGGTTAAAAACTCACGCATTAACGCACAGTAATTGAAATAAAATTACAATTCGTATATCCGAAACAATGAAATACTTATAAACAAACACGTCTGTTTTTTCTACAATAAGTTCCGAAGCAGTCGTGTAATTGACGTTTTTAATTATTTCTAAATTTATTCCCACCGCCTGTTGTTATAACGGTAATTGCATTTAATTGTGAATAATTTACAATAATAAATGGATTTATGGAAATGTATAAATTTACACCGAAACGTCGAAAAAATAATTTATCACCCGGGACGTAAATAATAGTGATCTACCGATTAAAAAAAGGGGGGGTTTTGTTCTCGCTGTTGTGGTAATCAGAAGAATTCGGTCAGAATAAAAATGGCTCTGAGAGAAGCCTTTTTTTCCCTCGCCTTTGAATAAATTAAACGAAACGATAAAAATCGAACCCGCTACGATTGGCGAATAAGGATAAAATTTAAACTTCAATTTAAGACGTTCCGTTAATTTTGAAAAAATGAAGAATTGTGTCGCCAAATGAACGATACGTTTGGGCCGAAAAAATCCAAAAAAAAAAAAATAAAAACAACAAAAGTTGGAATAATCAACGCTAACGAATTATTAAAGATTAATTAACATGTACAATACCCATTGTTATGTATAGGAGTATCGAAATCTTTCTGTTTAATAAGCCATCGTAGATCAGCATACATTCGACACTGAAACAAATTCGAATTGTTAATCTAAAAACGTCTAAAACAGAATGCGTTTTTTGTTCAGTAATTAATCCGTTTACAGGAAACTTTCTACTCCGTAAGCCAGATCAGCTTAGGGGGTAATATCGTCTTGTGACTTTTTTTTTTACATTTTTTTTTTTTTTTATTGGCTTAAACACTCCCTAAAGTATTCAAGAATGATGTAAAGAATTGATTATGAGAGGAAGGGGGGACTTGTAAGTGGATCAAAAAGTCGTTTTTCCGAACATAATCGTGAAGCAAAATTAACGGTTTTTCAAGTGTGCGTCGTGGAAGCATGTGTTTTTGAGGTCTTTATTCTTCTTTATATGAATTATACCGACACTGCTCAACTTCCAACTTTCAATTTTGATTAATAGATGCCTCTTCTACCCCAATTTTGAGGTTGAGAAATCAGCTGTTTGTAGAAAGTTCGTTAGAACGTACAGCAGTTAGTGTTTGGCTTCTCCACGTGTACATACATCAGTGTTCCGGTAAAATTGTTAGTGCTATCTTTTGACAATGTTCGAGTTACAATTTAATCTCCGATCGAACGATGATTACAACGGATTAGTACAAGTTATAGATCTATCGGACATAACAATCGGATTAAATTGTTACAATTTCTGTACCGAAGCCGATGCGACGCGCATTTCCCTTTCCGAGCGATCGCTCATCGAAGAGGCTACCAGCAGGGACGTAATTTCGATAAGGAAGGGTGAGGAGGAGGAAAACCTCAAATTAGAGGGCCAATTATATGGAGCGGGCATAGCAGATTAGAGGTAAAACGAAAATTTCAACAAAATTCTACGACTCAAAACTTTCAAAAACAGCAATACCTCGAAACTGTGTTTTTCAAACTGGGCGCACCAGTAGCTCCCTCAATTTTTATCCGATTGACTTAAAAATTTTACTGTAACTTTAAAATAAGATTTTCTAGCGAACATCGTAGGACTTTTTTTGATAAATTGATTTTTACAGATTTCATAAGCGATTTTCGACCGATTTTTTCGAAAAAAAAGGAAGAAAAAAAATTCAAATCACCGCCATCATTTTTTAAATTAATTTTTCGAAAAAATCCTACGATATTCACTTCATTTTGAGCTCTATATTTTAAGAAACTTTTTGGTTTTTTGTTCCAGATTAAAAATTACGACCTGTAGTGATACGCCCGTATAGACCGACCGATTTTTTTTTTTTTTTTCCGTGCGCTTCTGTGCCGCTATTTTGTATTGTACAAATTAAAGTAAAACATGTTTTTTGTAGTTAAAGACTATTACTTTCATATGCACAAAACCTCATATCTCTGATCTCTTTTCTATCGTTCCCGGTAAGTCTCAGAAAATCACCCGAAATTTTGTGATCGCAAGGTGATATTACCCCTTAACCCTTAAATGCCCCCACATAGAAAAATCAAAGTGAAAATTATTTTGTATACTTTATTTTGCTATTTGGGATACATTTAACAATAAAACTTAATATTTCAGTTCCGCGATCCCATAGAAACTAAATTACGTCATGTTCTTTATAATGCACACTGAGCGCTTTACGGAAAACCATTGACGTTTAGAAATGTTCTTTATAGTGCACACTGAGCGCTTTACTGAAAACAACCAACATTTAGAAATGTGCATTATAATGCACACTGAGCGCTTTACTGAAAACAACCAACATTTAGCTATATGCATTATAATTAAGGATAAAACTATGGAGAGGGTGGATATGGGGGTGTGACACCACTTAATAATTTTAAATTGCGAATTATTCGTCAAAATCAGAAAATATTCGGTTAATTCAGCAAAATTGGAAGTATCTTTTGGTTATTTTAGCCTATGAATAATTTTCTTTTTTTATTTATTTATATTTCATTCGGTCATGCGGAAAATTGAGTGATCCTCACCCCCAAAATAATTGGCTATGAGTGTTACATAGAGAAGTACTGATAGATAATAATGTACACTGAGAAAAACATGAAACCACTAATAAAATGTAAATCACAACAAATTAACAGAAATATTGATTATTCTCACCTGCTTCAATTGCATATATTACTTTGCACAACATTACACCTTACTAAAATAAATAATTTCACAGAATTCAGTGAATAACAAATTTATTACGTTTCCTTTTAAAGGTGCGAAACAAAAAAGAAATTATGCTGTGTATATGTAATATTGGAGTGCATTTGTATTGTGTGCGCATCTGTGTATGTATTTATTTTTCTTTGTGATATTTAAAGAAACAATTACGGTTTTTTAAAATACATAATCTTATGTTACACTTTGAACACAGTATTGTGGTTTTATTCTCTGTACATGATCTACATCGTCCGATAGTTGTGAAAATGGGAAAATGATCTAAGTTGTCCAATCTTGAATCACTTGGTGGAAGAAGTTGTTTGTTCTTTTTCAGACACTTATTTTTCGTAGCGGAATAGTGCTCGGTTACATTTAACGGCCTTCCAATTCTAAGTTTATTCTTAGTATTTAGAATATTGCCAATAGTATACCTAAATTCCTTCAGAGGTAAGCATGTTTTTACTTGTTGATGTTCTAAGTCACGCTTATATAATAATAACCAAGCATTATTTACACAGATATCGATATCATTTGTGTGAAAATAATGATAAATACCACCGATGAGATTTCATTGCAGTTCTGTATAATGCGACAAGCATATCGGCTTTATCCATACATAAATCGGTTATAATCTTTTACAATTTTCGGGCACGGCACTGAAACTTTTGTGCTGTTTTCTTTACTATACCTTTTTACTTCTTCTAAAGGTTCTGTACCGACATACGAACTAACTAAAGATACACATCTATTATCATACCATTTTATAACATTAATTTTTTTCTCGTTATCTGTATTGTAATCAAAACTACCGCGACCTAATTTCTTTAACTGTTTATCTTCCTTTAATTTACAATTTCTTAGTCGATTATTTAGTACTGTACCAGATGAAAAAATTCCATATGAGTCCTATACCCAAATAAATAAAAACGCTTGGAAAATAAATTTCTTTGCAGTTGTAAATGCGCGTATATTTACTGCAAACACCACCGCATAGGAAAAAAGTGATGATTCCTTCATTCCATGGCTGACATCTGAACTGTACAATATTTCCTTTAAATAAAGCGAAGTTTCCATATCACGACCGATGTGCATTACCGAGAACATTTTTTACTAATGTCAAATTTCTACATCACGGCCGGTGTGCATTACAGAGAACATTCTTTACTAACACCAAATTTCTACATCACGGCCGGTGTGCATCATAAGGAACATGATTTTTAAATGCTTACACAGCGAAAAAAATACACGTATTATTTTAAATAATAACATCATTTGAATTTTTACACTTTATTTTGTGTACTAACAAAAACAATTACTGAAGTAACATTCTTTCAAGTCATATTTTACAACGGAGAAATTTTATCATTTTAGTAAACTGAAATTTATGAAAATGTCAAGTATTCATCATTATATAGGAAGCTTTTGAAAACGCACAGAAACCCCAAATTTGGATATATTTAAAACAAAATACGGTATTATACATCACTATAATTTTTTCGTATCAATTTAACACAGAAGTATTTAAAAATGACTTCAAAGTTGATGTTCCTTATAATGCACATGGGACGTTTAAGGGTTAAACTGGAAACATTGCTTAATGCGAAAAAAATTGGAACACCTATTAAAAAATAAAAGAATGTCTATATTTTTGTCTGCTGCATTTATTTAAAAAATTATCAATTTGTATTGAACAAAAAAAAGCCTTCCATTTCCGCTCGATAAGTTCTGTACAAACAGACTTTTGGCTTGTATAGTGAATTTTTTAAAGCGAGAAATTGAGACGTACGAGTGAATAAGAGAATGCGCTATGGTATTTCAACCGCAATAATGATTCGCACAACTTTGCGAAGCTGCACAATTGCAGCTTATCGTAGATGAGATGTTTCCAGCCGGGGGAGCTCGCATAACTATTTTCAAGTTTCCAACATTTTGATTTATATTCGGATAATAGATAATTGTTTTCCAGGATATCAGTTTTTGATTTTTTTCTTTTTTTCCTATTTAGTGTTACTTCGTTTAACACCTTTTTTTTTTTCTAGTATAATGCGGTTAGGAAAGTAGAAAAAACAAGAACATTAACAGTAAGGTTATATTTAGTTGGAGTTAAGAAAAAAACCGGTATGAATCAAACACTTTTTAGTTTTTAACTACTTATGTTAAAACCCTAAAACAATTAATTTTTATCGTGAAACATATAATATTTTTGATTTTGCGGGAGTCCGAGGGGGTTGATCGAAATGAATTTTTAAAAGTGTGTCACAAAAATAAAAAGGTTGAGAAACCCTCCGGTCCGGATGGTTTGTAATTCCATCGGTACCCGGTGGGAATTTAGAAGCAAGACGCAATAACTAGATAGAAAAAAACCAACTATCACATAACGTGTTATTTCTGTCATGGCGTCACTTTTTAGTTGATCCAGCATGTCACTTGTGATTTCAATAGATCTCAACGACGATTCGCCACGCTATCATTCAGTGCTTTCGGTGTGATACCCCTACCCCCTCCCCGGTGGGGTATTTAATCGGAAATGTTTCGGTGTCGTAGGTTGCAGCTTGGTAAACATTTTGCTCAGGAAGTTTATCAAAAAAAAAAAAAAAAAAACAACAAAAACACAGGTGATCGCAAATTCGATTAAATATCGAAATGATCGGATGGCCGAAAGTCGATTTTATTTCATTGATGGAACTTGATTATAGCTGATTCAATGAGAAATAACGCGTTCTAGCGCACGCCGGTTTTATCAATAAAAATTATTCTGTTTACTCTTTAATCATCGACCGCTTATCGGACATTTTTTTTTTTAATCGAAATAACGAACTCCGACTCTTCCATGTGTGTAATCGAGCAACTATTCAGAGTTTATCTTTTTCAAGTTCACCTCCTTATATGGCGAGACGGACGAGTTCCCTAAACTAGTAACCGGTTTTAGGCATGTAATGTGTTTTATCATTTCTAAGCGGTATTTATTTAATTATCGAACGCCGAGATGTGAGTAAGTGTGTTTACGGTTAGTTTTGGTCCGGTGTCGAATAGAGAATTTATTTCTTCCGTTTTCCGTAAGAAACTGCGCCTGCCGCCTTACCTATCCATATCGAAATTTTAAATTGCAATTTCAACACGAAAAGAAAATTGTGCCTGAATTTCATCTGCCATAAGTGCTGAAAGCGCCCAAGACTCAGGTAAAAACTTATTTCTCTCTTTTTGCTCGGTCGCTCATAATTCGAAAAAAACTTTCGGTTTATTTTTTTCCCAAAAAAGGACGTATGTCCTATATTCCGACTGGAACTTTGGTCCACCACCACCACCACCAAGTTGAAAACGCTAAAAAAAAAAGCGGGAAAAGTTAACTAATAGCGGCTATGCGAGCGCTCGAACATTTTAACATAGTTACCGGTTCGATTCCGAGCGACGACAATGCTCGCCCGGCTCCATTTTATATGGCAACCGTGTTTGATGTGAGCTGCTGCTCTGATGATAATCTTTAACGTACACGCAAAATATCTATCGTTGATTCGATTTCCGACATACACTTAACTAAAGCTGATTACGAATGATTTAAATAATCGAGTGATCCATAAGTTATTAATTTTCATAATTGATTATAAAATCAATAAGTTGTATTGAAAGTTTTCCTTTTCCAGAGAGACTTCTGCTTCTTCTTCAGTTATAATCGAGTGATGAATGACGAGTAATAACTATATAGTAAAAATAAACTTTAACACTTTTACACTTTTGTAACAATTGTATAATTTTTAAAACCCCGACGCGTTTCGAAGCAAACACTTCATGTTCACGGGAGTAATTGATATTATAATTACTCCCGTGAACATGAAGTGTTTGCTTCGAAACGCGTCGGGGTTTTAAAAATTATACAATTGTTACAAAAGTGTAAAAGTGTTAAAGTTTATTTTTATCATAATTAAAAATGTTAACAATGAGTAAGAACAACAAATACACCTATATAGTAATCATTCATATTATGAACAATACGTGTATAAACTGTTTTGTTAGAATATTAGTAGAGCATTGAACTGTTTTTTTCTTTTTAATTTTTAAATACTTGTTATTTTCTAAAACTATATAGCGCATTTTAAATGAGACATTAATTTTTTGAGGATAATTTTAACCTGTATCAATATATAAATTTATTTCGAAACAATAGGATTTTTAAAATTCCATATCCCGGTCGTAAATAATTAAAAATTCAATTAGTATTTAAAATAGAATGTAGCGGCATACTAGGATCGTTTAATTGTGTGGGTAAGGATTGGGGATGGTAATCATAGTGGTAAAATATGAAGATGCTTATGTGTTAATTACATAATGTGTACACGGAAATTATAAAGAATACTGATATAAATTATATCTTCTACAATAATTTTGTTTTAAAAAATATTAAAAACAATAATATTGCCGCTTTTTTAAAGGATGTTGCAAACACGTTTTAAGAATAACCGATGGGGTTATATGAGATATGCTATTGCACCTAATTTTTATTTTAGTTTTTATGAACAAGATTATTAGAATTTCTTTACATGCACTAAAAAAAAAAAAAAAAAAAAAAAAAAAAAAACCTTTCTAAAAATTATAAACGGTTGAACGATATGTTCGTATTTTTATATTATTGTTATAAAATTTTATAAATTTTTTAAAATAAAAATAATATCGTATACAATTTTTTCAAAAGAATAATCATTTATTTATCTTTTATTATATCCCCGTGCACATACAAATTTGAATTCAGTAAAATTACTCTTACCTATTAATTAATAATGACAATAACTAACATTTGCGAGATGTCATGGTTTTTCATAATCAAACTATTTTACATAACTGATATGAATAATCGACATTCGTAAGATGTTCTCGCATAATTAAAAGCTATTCTACATAACTAACGTTAATAATCAGTACGAGATGTTCTCAGTACTCGTAATCGAATTATTTTACACACCTGCAACTCATAATTATTACGTAATGTTGAATACTACCGTTAAAATCAAAATAAACGATAATTTAAAATTAACCTTATTGATGACATTTTAAAAAAAATCAAATCTAAGATTTTTTGATTTAATATTCTCCCATATGTAAACACTGAATGATAATTCGAATGATTAGTAGTTAATAACAATAGTAATCGAGGTATCTCGAAATATATTCGTAATCGAGTGATTCCGTTAGTATATCTCATAATCGCTCAGCGCTACACACTTATAACCATTTCGCATAACATGTATCAAACTGATGAACATTAGCTTTTATCGACTTCAAAAAAGAAAGCTTGTATTTTTTTTTTTTTTTTTTTTTTTTTTTTGGGAACGCCAACCAAGGGCAATGACCCATCATCAAAGAATTACGAAAACAGGATTGAATTTTGATATATAAAGAAATAGAGGAAATGAACTCCGCTAAGATTGGAACAACATCTGGTGAAGGAAAGGAAAGTATGTAGGAAGCACAAAAAGGAGTAGGTAGTTTTAGGTGGAGAAGCTTAGTGTAGAGGAGGGAACGCCGCTGTACAAGAAGAGAGCATTCAAAAAGGATATGATTTGCATCACAAACACAGTCATGATCCGAGGGATGAAAATTACAGTATGGGGAAGAAACAATAGAAAAACGAAAGAGAGAGGAAGGAAGACAATTATGGTTGAGACGAAGACGTGTTATGGAGGAAATAACGGAACGACTGAAACCAGGGAAATCAGCAAACCAGGAACGTGATGAAGGAAGAGGTTGCAAGAGTTTGTAAAAGGAATGAGGATTGGAAAAGGAGGTAATGTAGGTATCCAACCATGATTTGAGGTGTGCTCGTTTTGGATGGAAAGAGGATATTATTGGCAGGAAATTTATTGACAAATTTGCCGTTATAGGAAGCAGAGCGAGCAAACGAGTCAACTAGGTTGTTGCCTGCGATGCCGCTATGACTGGGAATCCAAAGAAGATCGATTTGAATGGAACGAACTAAGAAGAGATTTGCAATTAAGGAACGAATGGAAAGGATAATGTAGTCGCATGAAGAGGATGGAAAAGGGGAGGATATAGCCTGCAAGACGCTCATGGAGTCAGAACAAATAAGGTATTTATTATTATAGGAGGAAAGTGCAATGAAGAGAACTGCACGGAGTATTGCATACGATTCAGCTTGTATATTGGTCGCGTATTTCTTTTTCTTTTTTTAATATATTTCCTCGCGCATAATTTTTAAGTATTTAGACCGATTCTAATGATACCATTTGTGTATTCTAAAGTGCGCCGGTCAGAGCTGACACAGAATAAGTGTACACTGCGTGTTAGATAATGGTGAAAGGAGATCTAATAGTCATTAAAGGAAACATTAAAAACAGGGGGTCCCTTGAGAGAAGTTTTTTTATCTTCCATTTTTTTCCATCACAACTATGGCGTTTCAGTCATAACAGGGTATAGCAGAAATTTATAAAATCAATTCTTAATCGGTTTAATTCACGGAAATTATAATAAGTGTTGGATGATAGTAAGAATATCTTAGAAGCTCAGGAAAATTCTCGGATGTAATAGTAATAATAATAATAATAATAATAATAATAATAATAATAATAATAAATAATAATAATAATAATAATAATAATAATAATAATAATAATAATAATAATAATAATAATAATAATAATAATAATAATAATAATAATAATACATAATAATAATAATAATAATAATAATAATAATAATAATAATAATAATAATAATAATAATAATAATAATAATAATAATAATAATAATAATAAATAATAATAATAATAATAATAATAATAATAATAATAATAATAATAATAATAATAATAATAATAATTAATAATAATAATAATAATAATAATAATAATAATAATAATAATAATAATAATAATAATAATAATAATAATAATAATAATAATAATAATGAATAATAATAATAATAATAATAATAATAATAATAATAATAATAATAATAATAATAATAATAATAACTAATAATAATAATAATAATAATAATAATAATAATAATAATAATAATAATAATAATAATAATAATAATAATAATAATAATAATAATAATAATAATAATAATAATAATAATAATAATAATAATAATAATAATAATAATAATAATAATAATAATCAATAATAATAATAATAATAATAATAATAAATAATAATAATAATAATAATAATAATAATAATAATAATAATAATAATAATAATAATAATAATAATAATAATAATAATAATAACACGCGATCTAGTGT